>CM040093.1:2444117-4844117 GCA_022496805.1 Pohlia nutans | reverse complement strand
GAGCATTGTTCATTGTTTGAAAGGGTACCTTTCATGTCCTTGTAAATGGATGCTTTACCCACAACTTTTTATGGACGTTAATCCCTTAATGCCTGTTATATTTTTATGGGATGAATGGTTTCTTGAACTTTGACTGTAAGATCTTGTGTGTTTCGGATGTTGATGTTTACTTTCAAGTTTCATGCGATGTTCCGTGTTTTTGATCAAATATTATAGCGATTGCCCAGTGAATTTTAAAGATTGACTTTAATAGGTAGGTACATATATAGATCCCACATCATCAACAAATCTTAACCACTAAACGTAAGAGCGTCCAGAAAGTGGACGACTAACAGATTCAAACCCTTCTCACGTTCTCATCAATGCTTGGGTGAAAGTCATCCAATTTTTTGGAGATTCTTCACCAAGTTGTTGTCCTATCTAACAGTTGGATTTAGTCATACTTGATTACATATTTTTCTAAAATTACAAATGTAGAAGTATGTCAAGTCGTTGACCAAGCCAAAATTGCATTGACTGTAGTTCAAAAGTGGCCTTGCAAAAATGAGGTCATAGATTTAAATTACACAAAAATTTCAAAGAATCACCACGTTTAAGAGTATCTCATTTCAAATTCATTCCAACAAATTTTACTCAAAAAATATTAAAACTTTGTTTGTAATCAAATTTAGAAGGAATTTTTAATTTTAACACTCAAATTTTGTAATTAAATATTGGTGATAGTATTAGTGAATCAAACCGTACGGATGGAATCTAAAATTCAAAATCTAGAACTTTCATTTGTATATCAATTCCAAAATATTCTTCTAAATAGTAGTTTATGATGATTTTTCTCAAATTTTTGATTCAGGGATACCCTGGTACGTTTAGGGGTTAAAGAAATCAATTTTATTCCTTGTGAGATATGTTCTTTCACTACTAGAAAATCGTGACCAAATCAACAGAAAATCAACTGATTTCTGTTGTTTCGGGCACTCCAATGACCGACTTCACTGATTTTTAAACTTTTTGTAAAAATCAACAGTTTGCTATCTACTTTCTGTTGATTTGAATAGTGCGATGACCAAATCAACAGAATTTTAGTGAATCTAGAATCTTTTGGAATATTTTTTGGAATCTTTCGAAATCTTTTGGAATCCATTGGAATATTTCAGGAATATTTGGAATCTTTTGCAATTTATGGACTTGACTTCGTATGTTTATAAGATTTTGGAATGTTATTATACTATAGCAGTAGGGCAAGGTTGGTATATTGATGCCAAATAATTAATTAACTCTCGAAACTATGAGTCATGATTTCAAACCATTTTCTACTTTTGAGTAAGTCCTTTTTGATACAATATTTGTTGAATACAATTGTTGTAGAAGATGTGAATTTTTTAATAAACTTGTGTTTCACTATTAAGTTAATTGCCTAGAATTTTTTGGATCAATTCAAGTTGCAATTAAAAAGTTATTTTTCAAAAAGTGATTTTTTTGAGTTTTGGGTAATTTCGGGCACCCATGACAAATAGATCCAATTGGTTTTAAATTCTTTATACAAACTTTAAACAAGATTGTGAACATAATCCCCAAAGTTGAAAAACATCAAAGCACAAAATTATGACTCTCAAAACACTTAAAACATTTAAAACACCCTCATTTGGGCAAAATTTAAAACTCCATGGTTGAAGTTCTATGTACTTTGAAAGTTTTTTTTAACTTAATCATTCACAATTTAACCCCTAAAGGACCGGGGGGTGTTGAACTTAGCTCTCGTTTTCTTGACTAGCTCTTGTAGCAAGCTCAATGCCTTATTAGTGTGGGGTAATTCTGACGATCGGCACCGTTGAAACTAAAGAAGATTTACGTAGCTTTTTTATGAAAAAAAGATCAACAAAATCGCACAATTTTTGAAAAATGTCACCGTTGAAAAGATTGATGGAACTTGTTTGGGGTTTTTGTACACATGCTAAAATCGGATTGTTCAAAAGTGCTCCAAAAATTTTGAAAGTTTTATTGTGAGTAGAAATCATCATTTAAAACATGTGAAAAAAATTTAAAGGAATTTGGAGGTGTAAAGAGAAAGATATGAGGGTTTGAAGTGACGCCAAGATACCCACCGTGCAACTCAAAAAAATCACCAAAAATCGCTCACTTGATGAATTTCCGATCAAGAAGTACCTACAAATTTGGCTCTCAAAAAGAGCCAGGATCTCTTTGTTGCTCATCCTACAATTCAAAGCCCAAGAACCGGAATTTTCTCACTTTCTAGTTCTAAAAGCCGCATGGGGGCCTTACGATCCTTTAGGGGTAAAAAAAAAAAACTCAGCAGACTTTGGTGGCCATTTTGTCATAGTAGAATAACTTTTTTTAAAAATCTTTGAACTAAGAAAAGCTGGTAAATCAAGTTAAGTTACATCTCCAAAAATCCGTTTGTGATTTTGAGCCTCCATTCAAAAGTTATAGACAAAATTCAGAGTGGGGTAGCAAAGAATATTTTCTTTGATATTTTCAAACACCCTCTCTGAATTTTGTCTATAACTTTTGAATGGAGGCTTAAAATCACAAACGGATTTTTGGACATGAAACTTAACTTGATTTACCAGCTTTTCTTAGTCCAAAGATTTAAAAAAAAAGTTATTCTACTATGTTAAAACGGCCGCCAAAGTCTGCTGAGTTTGAAAACACGGAATAGTAAGTATATATGTAAGAAAAAAAATAATGCATTGTTCATCAAGTTCTAGTGGTGGTGAATTGGTTGGTGAGTAGAGTCATAAGTATGAGGTCTCGAGTTCAAACCCGAGTGGCGACCGTGTGTATATAGCTTGGCTGCCCGGAAGTTCTGGGCAGTCAAAAAAAAGAATATTTTGCCCGAAAAATCCGGGCAGGGAAAAAAATGTTTTTTTTTTTTTGCATTTTTTTTTGCATTTTTTTTTGCATTTTTTATTTGACCAAATCAACAGAAAAAATCAACAGATTTCTGTCGATGGATGACCGGAACAACGCGACCGAATCAACAGAAACTATCAACTCTTCTCTGTTGATTTGGACGCTGAATTTTCTAGTAGTGTTTATATCATTTCGGAATGGTTTAATTCCAACATTTCATAACGAGATTCAAGGCTTGTAACTCGACATACTTTGTCATTTGAATGTGGCTTCCTGACCAAATTGTCAACTTTGTACATATGTTCATCTATTTTTGTTGGAGATTCTACCGTTCATGACACTAGGAAAACGATGGAGCTTAAAAGTTTAGGCCGAAAATGGAAATGTACAAGGAATCACCACCCCACAAATTGGAATTTCAATATTTTACCATTTTTTCTCCTCAATTGTCTTTGTACGAAACTCTAAAATCTATCCTAAAAGGTTGACAATGCAAAAAATGAACTGTGGATGGCAATACCGCATTGACTTTTGTACATTATACAAAAAATGGTTGGTTAGGTAATTAGGGGTTAAATGTAACCTTAACTTGTAGGCCTTCGTTGAAAGGGAATATCTGTGATTGTAAATCATTAGAAAGGAATTTCTTCAGTTGCCATTCATTGGAAGGAAGTATCTTCAATTCCAATTGATCGGAAGGGATTACAATAGGATACAAGGGAAAGGATACGACCTCAAATACGAGGGATATGATATAAAAGGTTGAGAAATGATGCAAAGGCTGGAATATGATGAGGGGATCAAAAAAGAATATATGGTCATGCTCCTTGATGCTCGCAAAGAAAACATCATAAAATCCATGCTTTCGATTGCCCCTCGTCACCTAAAATGTCGTTTAAGATTTAATTCAACAATTAGGTTAAGTTTTGTTTGTTTGTAAATGTCTTTTAGATATGGGCTTGCTATGGAGGCAATGAGGGCATTCTTAGTATTGTTGAAAAGCCTTTGTGGAAGAGGTGTGAACATTAAATATATACATGATTCCAATTCATAAGCCGATGACATTTGAATTTCAAAAACAATATCATCAAAAATTATGAAAATTAGAAATTAGCCAAAATTTAGAATTTCTAGAAATTAAATTAGAAGGCACGGAAGTGTTATTTACACGATAGGAAAGTTCTTGAAGAAGGGATGTACACATTTGTGGTTTCATGAGCTTTGAACTTATTAAATAGAAACTTTGAATTTCAAAATATTTTTCCATAAAAATTCATGGAATTTTATTAAATACAATAAGAAAATAAACAATGAAATTTAGCGTAGGTTAGGTTGTTGAAGTTGTGGAAAGAACACATGCTATACTAATAACAATGAATTTAGAATAGATGTAAATATTATTATTTTCAAAAGAACAAATTAAAATGCTTCAAATTTCTTCTTGTAACACAATTTATTGAGGATTTTTCTTTGAATTATTATGTTCATTGACCATTGATTGTACAAAAAGTATTAATTTTTCATTGCAAAGGAAAGAACAGGCAATTCCCTATTTTTACACTTGGCCAAGTGCAATCATTCCGGGACCTAATTGTGCTAGAAGAAACTTATTAAATAAAATTGACAAACAACATCAATTTCTTTCTTTGTTGAAACTTGTAGTATATTGCAATAAAACACTAATATTTCAAATTTTTCATACAATAAACACACTTAGAGCTGAAAATATTCACGTATATTTACATTAAACATATATTTAAAACGGAATATATTTGTATACAATGGTATTTAGACATATAACATCTCGTATACAAGGGGGTTTTTAGAAGGGGTCATGAACGCATGTGATTCTCAAACATAATGTAGAGTGCACCCCCGGGGATAAGATTCTATTTCACGCAAGTATCGTTCTAAAGAGAGCTTAGAAATAGAGCAAAAAGAGAGGTTAGATGGCTCTCTTTTCGGTTAACTCTAATGGTTGTATAGTTTTAGAAGGCTTACTTTAAAAAAATTATAAAAAAACATTTAGAAACAGGTTTGTGGTAAAATAAAAATAAAAGTGTTTAAAGACATAGTTCATTGTCAATTAAAATAGAGATAGTTTGTTGTGAGTTAACCCCTAAGCGTCCCTAGCTTTTTTGGGCTTAAAATCATCATTGCTTTTGATGTGTTATATGTCTAAATGTAAGTGAGGTATAGAAATCTCAACCGTACAATCTTGTAATATACATGTTGTAGATCATGTGGATCAATTTTGAGGTCATTTGGCCATATAGATTGCAAGATTGTAGTGTTTTAGTGTTAAAAAAGGATGCTGAAATTTTCCTAGCAACACAGTTAGAGGTGAAATTCGTTTTCAAAATTACTCAAATGAAAAAACTTTCAACTATAAAGTAGTTCAAAATCATCATATAAACACATTGGTACCAAAAAAACTCATGAAAAAATTTAAAGTGCCCTAAAATGGCCTTGCAATGTCAAAAAGTAGCCCGAAAAGTGACCGATTTGACCCAAAAAGCAAAAAGTGTCCAAACTAGACCCATGCACTAAAATGACTCTCAGACATTCAGAACAACATGGATTGACATGAAAATTTTACCATGATAACTAGACTTCAAGGGGAATCCAACCCAATAGTGTTTATTGAAAACGGACATGGGATGAAGGAGATACAAGCCCCCGAAGTTGCAGCCATCAAAATGCACAAAACTTGTCCAAAAAAAAGATACCTACTTTCAAATGATCACCAAAAATTCAATACATCTTGGATTGATCTGAAATTTTTACCACACATTCCATACATCATGTGGGGGTTTTTTTTTCCAAAATTTCATTATTTTTGGACACTTTTTGCAAAAGTTACAGCTCTTCAAAGGTGAATGTACCCCCAAAAACGTCCAAAATATGAATGTCGGGACGGTTAGGGGTTAAAGGAAAAATAAAGATAGTTCATTGGGAGTCAAAAAGAAAATGGGGAATGTGAAGAGATATATGAACATATAAGTTTAGGTCATTGTTTTTATGTCAAAAGTTCCTAGTGCATGATAGGGACAATGGAGAATGTGAAAAAACATATAAATATATAAGTTTAGGTCATTGATTTTATATGTCAAAATGTCCTTATGCATTGGCATGCAAATTTTTGTCTTAGATTTTTATTTATTATGCTTATAGATTTACTAATGTAAAAAAAAAAAATCAGTTAAATTATTCTATAGATGCAACAGTAATAAATCAATTTGATTCCTAATTTTTAGCAATTTTTTTAATGCCATTGCATACTAATATATTATAAATCATTGCAATGAAATTTCAATGTACCTATTTTAAAATTTTGGAGTTGAATTCTAACAACATAGGCTATTTTGGTTAAAATTTAACAAGTAAAGACATTGAATTTATCTTCTTCTAAGTTTTTGAGTATCATCTATTCATGTATGGTTTGATGATGATATTTCTTTATCTTTTTAAAACCCAACCCTCATGATTTTGGAATTCATTTGATCATTATACAAAGAGGTCAATATATGAATTATTCCATTTGTATCAAAATCAAATTCACTAAAGATATGTGGAATTGAAAATATATATTTTTTCATTATTGGATGTATATTGTTTTAAGTGCAATTTTTGTTCAAATGAAATATTATCAAAATTGATTTATCGAATGATTGGCCTTTTGACTTTTATTAAAATAAAAAAATCTTGTAATTTGGTCATTGTTGTTATAATGGCGGATGTTGCAAAGAATGAAGAGGAAAAAGAAGGCAAAGAAGGAAAAAAAGAAGGTGAGCTAGAAGAGCCACCTCTACCTCCAAAACCAAAGACGAAAGAAGAAATATGGAAGGAAGGAGTACCAATACCTCCATTCTATTTTCAACCAACATTAGTGGATATGCTTGTGCCAATTAAAGCAATAAATTATAAAGATTATCCTTATTTTGGTGACATGCCATCAAATATCCGAGAACGTATTGTTGGGTTGTTGCCAATTGATCTGCCTTTAGAACTTGTTTCCGATGTGAGGTGATCGTTCTTAATCACTTACATTTTAGGTTTAATTTTATATTTTATATATATATATATATAATTTTCAAATATAAGTTCTCATTTTATTTTAAAAACAATATGAAATCAAAACAATGATTTGAAGAGCAAAACTTCACAAGTTAATGTAAGTCTGTCCAAGAAATGATGGTCATTAATTACTACCCATGTTTATCCTATTTAGTATCATATTATTTAGTTTTTATATTTCAAAAATAATACAATGATTATTTCATTTCTAAAAAATTACCATCTTTTGATGACTAATGGTTTATGTATATAGTTGATTATAGAAGAGAGCTATTGGAAACGAAGATCTCTTCCAAGATGGCGAAATTGCGATATTGCTTCTCATGGAGATTCATGGAAACAATTGTACTTTGAACGCAATTTAAATGATTTCTTGGAAAGGTTTATAAATTGATACTTCTTTGTGAATATGAAGCTTTATTATACTTAATAAAATAAATTTTTATTTAGAAATCAGTATGATTTGAAGTTATTGTTGAAATAAGTCAAATATAAAATTTACAAGTGTTTTAAAGCATCAAATGATGTGTATTTTAGTATTTGTGCTTTTATGCAATTACAGTTATGAATTGACCAAAGATTGGGAAGAGGATTTACGAGACATTATGAAGTTAAGTGCACCATATGTGCATAATATTGATGTTCGTAAATTTCCCTCTCATATGCAATTACTCATCATAAATGATGGATTTCAGTCGTAAGTTCAAATTATCTATTTTTATGATTTGATGATACATTCATACATTTCTTTTAATAATAAATCCAAATATACTATAAAAGAAACTCTCTCTCTATATATATATATATATATATATATATATATCTATATATATATATCTATATATATATATCTATATATATATATATAATTAATATTTATTTTGACAATTCTATTACATTGTTTAAATTATATGTTTACATTACATTAAATGTCATTTCATTTCATTCACTTCTACACTGCATGATTATATATTATAGGAATTTATGTTCATTAAAGATTGAATATGGAAAACCTAATGTATGCATGGATTATGATATTAAAGATTTTGGAATGTTAAACTCTGATTGTTTGTCAATGACATATTTTTGTTCAGTCGCGTATACACTTACTGAACTCAATCTATCATCAAATTTATTAAATGACCATCATGTACAACATTACTCTTTCCTATTTTATTTTTTACATTCCAAAAATTTCTAAATTTCTCATAACATAAATCATTATTTTATTTATTTAAAAGAATTGAATGATTTAGTTTCATTATTTACTTGAATAATTCTTGTACATAGGTAAAAATTCTTGTGGATGGAATGGCAAAAAATCCTACGGTTGTGAATTTGGATCTTTCACACAACATGATTGGTGATATTGGATGTGAATATCTTGCTAAACTTCTTGACGCAAAGAATTGTGTGGTTTTGTTTCTCAACCTGTGCAACAACAAAATAAAAAAGATTGGTAAAGTAAATTATTTTAATAAGAAACATCTCCTTTCTTACTCCCTTTGTTCCAAAATAAAAAAGCCTATGGAAACACTGGTTCAAGTTTTCAAAGGTGCTTTTTCTTTTGGAACATAGGTAATATATATTATATTTTTTTCATTTTATTAACTTCTTGTTAATTTATGAATAAGTATATAAATTGGGTTCAATGCCATTTTTTAAATGTTTATATTTTTATTTAGCAATGTTGTCTATATATAGTTTTTAAATTTAAAAAAAAAAAAAAATACAAATAAATTTGAAACGAATATTCAATCAAGTGCTTTTTTTTTCTTTTTTTTTTTCAAACAACTTTAATATAACAATGACATTTTTTAAATGAGTTTTTTTTTTTTTTTTTTTCTTCAGGTACACGAGCTATTGGGTATTCTTTATCAGCCAATAAAAGTTTATTATCATTAAATTTAAGTCTAAATGATCTAGGAGATTATGGAGGTCATCGCATATTTGATTATATGATGGACAATCAAGTTATTCAGGTTAATATACATATAAAAATTCAAGCTATTGATAATCTAATTTCTTTATTCATTTAAAATATATTCTATGATAAATGATTATTGATTTAATGGAAATTATCATACACGACTGTCAGGGTCAACAAGTCATGCCCAATAGCATATTTTATTTATTTATTTTTGAGATTTTCTTTACGAATACCTTCCAAGATTCTCTTTTACTCCATACAAAATAGATTATTTTTGAAAAAAGAAAAAATCCTATTGACTTGGGTTTCTCTTTATTATAATTATTGTTTTGTCAATCCCGACGACCAACTACAGTTCCCCTCCGTATGGGTCATTTATGTACATAATTAAGTAAATTTTGAAGTATGTCTGAATTTTGGAAAATTTGTAGACCAATATGCAAATAATAATAATAATAAAAAAATTATTTGAGTGTTTTTAGTTCTTTATGAAATAAGAAATGCCATAATTAGAAAATTTCTAAATTTTTGAAAATTAGGAACTAGAATTTTGTGGGGTCATGAATTTCAAAATTAAACCCTAAAGGACCAAGGATTCATGGTTTTAAAATGAAAATTCAATTGATCATATTGTGAAACATATAATTCAGTTGAGATTGAATTTATATCACTGAAATCAGTGAAGAACATTGCATGTGTTGGTCAGACAACAAATAAAATTTGATAAAAAAAGAAGCCTACATAGGATACTCAAAATTTCTAAAAAAAAACATGAGGCCTAATTTGGGCTTCTTGCTCTTTTAGGGGTTAAACTATTTTAACATACTTAATGTTGAAACCGACCTAAAGTAGAAATACGGAAAATTGTAAAGACCCCACAATCTAAAATTTTACTCATTTCTGAGAATGTCTAACAACTGTGACGATTCTAGGTGCAAGATTTGATATTTTTTGAAATTGAGCTAATGAGGGAATTGGATAGGCACAGTTCATGGGCAAAATG
Source organism: Pohlia nutans (assembly GCA_022496805.1). Lineage (NCBI taxonomy): Eukaryota > Viridiplantae > Streptophyta > Bryopsida > Bryales > Mniaceae > Pohlia > Pohlia nutans. The sequence goes on along the minus strand of CM040093.1, from coordinate 4,834,236 downwards.
GCCTCCCGGTTTTGGGTGATTCCTTCCACAAAATTGTCTATCAAAATTGAAGAGTCCAACAAATAGTTTCAGGGTTTTACAAACTTTCCACCTTTGAAAATTTGTATAAAATTATTTACTTGGAATAATAATATGGAATGAGATTGCCTCTTCCTGATTTTTCCATCTCTCTCTATGAAAAATAAGCCCTTGCGATAACTCCCATTTCTAATATGCAAAACTTCTTATTTTCCTCGGTCTATTGTATTTCTACCTTAATCTCTAAAGACCCAAGGGGCGTCAAAGTGGCCCCCCATAAAAATTTGAACGCAAAATTTGAACATTATAATCTTGTAAGCTAGACAGTCAATTCTGCACAGCCCTAAGCATTGCAGATATAAACACTATTCAACAGTGAATTTTTGCGGATCTCATTTCTTGGGTTGGAATTGCACTGGTGTCTATTTTTGGGGTGAAAATTGGGGACCTTTAGGAGGTCAAGGGTATGACATTTTGTGGAATTTCAATGCACAGATTGAGAATGTCCGGAACCGGGTTTACCATAGAAGGTGTGGAAGCATTAGCAAAATTGCTTCATTTACCGCAATCGGAGCTTGTACAACTTGATATTTCAGCCAATCCAGGCATTGGGGCTGCAGGGGGCCAAGTAATATACACTGGACTTTTAGCCAAAAAGAAAATGAGAGAACTAAATGTGAAGAAATGTGGCCTTGGAGCAGATTTAGAGGCCAAATTTGAGGCCTTGTTGATGGCCCGCAAATTTGACGAAGAAGATGTCTTCTTAGAAGAAGAGAAGAAAAAAGAAGAAGAAGAAAAGAAAAAGAAAGAAGAAGAAGAAGAAAAGAGAAAGCATAACTCGGACACTAGGGTTAGTGTAAATGTAGAGCCTCCAACTACCGAGGAGAAGAAGAATTCCGATTCTAAGGCATAAATAAAGAGTTGGGTTGTTGGAGGTAGTTCTACCAACTAGGTCATATGGACTTAGATGTTGACAAAAAATTTATTCATGCATAATTTTAAATAATTTAACCATTAACCTCTAAGTTTCAATATCCTAAAGTGACCCTTATTCATAAAAGTCATATTTTGTACTAAACTCAACAAAATAATCATAGAGTTTTCAAAGAGATCGATTCAATTGTATATTCCCTCTATCCAGAAATAGTTATTTTAGTTTCTGGCATGTTTTAACATAACATTTTTTGCCAAAAAAAGCCATCTCAGTACTCTAAAAATGATCTATCTTTAATAGTAGTATGTAGTTTTGTGTCACTCTCATTGTCCACCCTGTTTGAAGTAGATAAGGCTCATGTTTGAAGTATAAAACATAGGACAAATATTTCAAAGAAAAAAATGCCAAAACTTAGGACAGTTATCTCTCAATAGAAGAAGTACCATTTGAACAAATACAAAAGTAAAAATCCTACGATATTATGAGATAATAAGATGATCATTTGTGGAAAGAGGATATAAGATATATTCTCACTCTTTTTGGAACGTTGCTCCATCTAAATTGAAGTGCTAACCACATTCTCACATGTGACCAACCTACATTAATAACAATACATAGACTCATTACATAATCCTAGATACAAGTTCCAATTTTCCAAAAATCCAAGAGTGAAACAAATCCAAAATCCAAAATCCAAGTTTGTCAATCAAGAAACTCAAAGTTTTCACTCTTGAGGGTTAGAATCAACAAGAATTCAACATCGGAAAAGAAAAAGTGTCTAAGCACTCGGCCTCTAATTATAATTAGCTTATTTGGTAGTGTTTTATGGATTCTATGTGCTAAGTTGGCATGATTTATGACATTTTTTGAATTATTGTGTATAAGGTAAACACACCCATTACCATCCATTTGACAATTATGCTTTCATATACGAAAGGTGTGCATTTATGTTCTAAATTGTACGAAGGAATATATGAAGATGGAATTGGGCATTGGGTGCTAATGGGTATGTCCACCTTACCACTTATGGTGGTACATTAAACTTATTTATTTTTTCATGGAATAAGACCAATGTACATAATTTTGTACATGATGTTGAGTATTAAGCTTAGGCATGCCTAACATCAAGGATACATGGTTCAAACAAATCTTCCATGTAGTAAAATAACTTTTATACTAACATGGAAGGATTATAAAATCTAATGAGGTATTTTCGGTTTATTCCTCTAATGAGGTATTTTCGGTTTATTATTTTTAGACTATGTTTCAAACTTTTAACTCAAAACTTTGAATATCATGTTTTGAATAAAGTAAACATATTTATTACCACCCAACACTCAATTCCGTCCTCATGTACTAGTGGTGTACATTCTAGAACACAAATACAAGAGGGCATACATGAAGGTGGAATTGTTAACCCCTAACTGCCCAAGCAGGCGTTTTTGGCTTGATGTACAGATTTCATCCGTATTTTCTCATCCGTCATGCACTTTTTGTGGTGTGATTTATTTACTGAATTTTTTATGGGAAGTTAACTTCATGTATGTGTGATCCGATCGAAAAGGAAATAATTTTTGAAAAAATTATGCCTCATTTTGTGTTGTAGTGTTTCACCGAAAATCTTGAAGATCTTGGTCTAAAAGTGTTCATGAAAAAAAAAACTATTGAAATCAAGCATCCAAAAAATCTCCAAAAATCACTACACCTAAAGTACTACATTATAACCCATCACAACAAATTTCATCCACATATTGTCAATATCTTATTCGTAATTGAATTACAAAGTAATTTTTTATTTTATGTTTCAAAATTTATAAAAAAAGATTAGTGATAGTAGTCATAGATCTAACTGTATAGATAGAATCTAAAATTAAAAATGTATAACTTTTATTCATACATCAAGTTCTAAATATTCATATTAATTGCATTTTATAATGCATCTTTGCAAAACTGCCTAAACTGGACATAGGTGAGGACGTTTAGGGGTTAAATGGATGGTAATGTGTGTGTCTACCTTAAATTAAATTTTCAGCATTGGTTTGAATTTTCCTCACATGTCAATTTGCAAGTCTCTTTATAGAGTTGATTCATACATTTCATTCCAAGCAACCTTTTTCTTTTGCATTTTTCAGAGTGTCAAATTGGCAATACAAAATAATATGGTGGAACCACATATTTCTACATTCATCCATATTTTGGATAGAGAATACTTTTCATCCAAATTTTAATGTTATTTTCATCCAAGCCTAGCGATTTCATCCAATATTTATAAAAAGTTGAAGATATTATGGCGATCTTATATTCAGTTTTTGGTCGTTGGAGCAAGATTATTTTTTATTGGTGCAATCTGGCACTAAAAAAATCCAATTAAAGGGTTGATTCCAAGTCACTGTTTATACTTTAGTTCATGCAAAAATTTCTATCTAGTGCACATTTGAAAAAAATTAAAAATCAGCGTATATACTCCACAATGAACAAATGGAAGGTCAATGGCGCACATGGCAATGCTCTGCCGAAAATCTCCCTACCAGGGTACTGATGTTGCAGGCAAACAGACTCGGCAAGCTTGCCCAGTCCGCCTAGGCTCTGCCTGCCATCAGGGTTGGAAGGGTTGAAGAAACTTTGGGCAAATTGAGAGGAGCCACACAAGCGAAGCAAATAGCCTCTACTTTGAGTGGCAAGGTAAATGAAGACCTTGTTCTACCATGCCGTTCTTAAGGCAAATTCTTCTTTCTGCTGGTAGTACCAAGGCATTTTGCCCTCATGTGCATGAATCTTTTACAAATTGTACAAGCTCATACTCTAAATTTGTTCTTAATTCAATCAAATGTCCATCACATGTTCTACTCTCCATGATGGCCATGACCTTCAATCAATCTTTCACTTGCATAACATTTAGTAGCATGCACTGTCCCTGCCTTGGCTCTACAATAGATGACAAATGGAGGCTCAAGGTGATGAGCAGAGTGCATGAAAGAAAGGCACTGGGCAGAAGGGAAGGCACTGGGCATGAAGGCTACTGAATGTTATGTGTCTTGATGGGAGTTCCAGTGGCCTTCTGTCCGGTGGACACTTGGTCACTGTCATCACAAACAGACACTTCATTCACGCCGGCCCTTTTATAGGACCGGAGTTTCTATCTATCTTGATGGGAGCCTGCAATTGATTATTGGTCAAAGTGGGTGTCGCCCTTTGAGTAATCTCAATCAATCTTCTCTTCGCTGCAACCTGTATGGATCATACGTGCCAAAATAATTATATATATATATATATATATATATATATATATATATATATATATATATATATATATATATATATATATATATATATAAATAATGGTACCCACACAGATATTACTTTGTGCATGGTGGGGATCGAGCAGTCAAACGAACTTTGCACCTGATGTCAGAGGTGTGATGTCACAAGATCTTCATGCTTTCTGATTGAAGAATCAGGCCCTCTTTACAGGCGAGAAGATGCCGAATACAAATTTTCAACCAATGAGAGTTTTGAAAACTGAGAAGACCATGGAATGTCACTTTACACTTGACATTTTCAATCCAAGGGACGACAAGAAGAGAGAATGACATTAACACTTTTGTCCATGGCAACAAAAGTGAACAAATTTTGAATCCCCAGAATTTTTGTCACGCACAACAAAAGAGGTGGGATCAACACAAATTTTAGAGGACCTTTTCCTTTTTTTTGAAATAACACTCAAGTTACAAACTGTCTTACTTTTTAAAATGTATTAAAAATGTTAATAGTCAATTTGTGCCCCCTTCTCACTTTACACCACATGCAAAAAACTAGATCTTCAAAGGCCAGCCTTTGGAACACACACCATGTCCCTTGAGAGGTTTTTTTCATGGCCTCTCAACCCAAGTGTAAAGAGGGCCTCATCTTCATGCTTCCAACAGTGGAGGCATCTCCTTCTAATTAGAATTTTTTTCATTTTACCCCTAAAGGACCAGGGATTCATGGTTTGAAAATGACAAGTTTAATCTGAAAATTATAATTCAGATGGGTATAAATTTTATATCATCGGAATCAATGAAGAACATTGTATGTGTTGGTCTAAAAACAAATAAATTTGAACAAAAGAAACTCCACATAGGATTACCCAAAATGCTAACAAAAAACATGAAATATAAATACGACCTACTTACATTTGTACATTTGCATCTTGAAATTATGGTCACAATCCTGCTTGTCCTTCACTGTACTGTACAAGATAAATTTGAGTGTGCACCTCAGTTGAGCTTAGAATCCCTTTTTCTGCTTCTTGGCTCCCAAGTTGCTGTAGTCCGTGATGTTGCAGCCAACATCTTCATCGGTCTCAATACCAATCTCCTCCTGCAGAGAATTTCTGAGGTCAGTTTCTATCCGCCAAAACAAAGTACATAATGTGAAAGAACCACCATAAAACACAATGACGTGCACCATGTCTCGCCTGGATAACTGGCAAGTGACTGAAAACTAAGGTAGGACCTTGTCTCCATTTTTGAGAAATTTCAGAACACTTAAATATGTACTATTTGAATACTGTATGAATGAGTTATAAATTGCTGGAGTTAGAAGTAGTAGGGTCCCGATCACAAGCCTAGACTTCCCTTGAAACAGAATCTAGATGCATCTTTGCCTGTAATAGGATTTAGAACCATCTCATTTCTTGCAAGTCACGTGTTTCGTGGCGTAAACGGGTGACTTTTTAACCCACAGGAATGGGTTCTCTTCCCTAGTTCGCTATAGTTGCTTGAAGGATCACTGAACTGGACAGAGAATGACACTATTTCAAAACAAGATGCAACATAAATTCAATGAAATGGAGTCTGTCGGTCGAGTACCTTGAGATTTTTCAAGTTTTCAGTCATTGATTCGGTGATCATGCCCCACAATTCCTGATATATTTTCTTCCTCCTCCTCCATAGCCCCAACTTGTGATCATAGGCTGCCTGTACTTCCAGGCGCTCTTCAGGTGTCACCAAGACGCTGCCTTCTCGCAACGCCTCCACCTTGGTTTCCAAGACTTCCATCTGCAGTACTCGTATAGGACATTCATTATGAGGTTAAGTGAGCCCTCATAATCTGCCATCATGTGCTACTTTCAAGATTATCATTAAAAAATTATTTCAATCTGCTGCTCGTGCTCAACTGCATGACAATGAAAATACTACAGAGAAGAAACAAGCTTTATAAATGATGCGCAAATTCTAGTCCATGTTCCTGGTCGACTTAAAAAATTGAATACCAAGATGAGCGTACCTCTGAGGTTAACTTATTTGTCTTCTCCCTGACTGCTTCAATGGTAAGGTTGGATTCCGTGGACTTCACTCCTGTACAAAGTTTGCCAAAATGGTTTTAAAAAACACATGGTACCTGAAGCTTCATGACTATGCCAAGCTAGTACTCAGTACGGTTGACATTTGAAAACACTCGGTACAACTGATATTTGAAAATGGTGCTAGTTCCATGGGATGCCTTACAGGATAAAATCGATAATTCTCTTACACATAAGACTGTCAAGTTTTTTGACTGAAAGTGTTCGACGAAACACTAAGAGCCAACTTCCATGGGTGAAGTATCTCACTAAAAGACAAGTTTTTAGGGACTTCGGGGACCAAGTTCCACATTTCAAGTGAGCTTTTGAGAAAAAGGTGGTGGAGAAGTTGTCATGAAGTATGGAGGGTTCTCAAACCCAAGACTTCATGGCAACTTCTCCCTAACCAATCAAATTTGTTCATGTTTCCCCTTATGCAAGTCCATGGAATGTGCACAACTTCATGGTCAGGTATGAGACAAACCCAAGTTCCACTTTTCCCCTCCTCGTGCCTACTTCCATGGGCAACTTCTCAAACACATGGAACTTGGCTCTAACAATAGTGGAGAATGTCAATAAGATGAAATCCCTTGTAGGCATATTGGAATCCAAGAGGAATCCTTGTGAACTTGTTTATTTGATGTGATTCGTACAGGAGATCCATTCTGTAAATAAATTCCGTAGATCAAGTGAACCACGCAAAAACCGATTTCAGAAGATGAATGACTTGAGGATGTTGCTAAAAACTTGAATGGGGGTTTTGTACATACATACATACCTGCTTCGAGCTCGGCTACATGGGAGCGAAGGGATGCGACATCTGCCTGTAATTGATCATTCTGCTTCTTCATTGCATCGAGTTCGTCCATGTCAGGAATTTCAAACTGCGCCTGACTGGCCAGACAGACTCGTTGCTTTCCATAGTCTTTGAACGAGATTTTCCCGTTCGCAGCCAGCGTGTCCATCACCTTCTGCACCGCCTGCTTTTTGAAGCCATGGCTTTGTAACGCGTCGGACACCATTTGCGCATTCAGGGGCCTGTTTTGCTGCAACATCCATGTTCATGCTTCTAGATCAGTGATTTTTGTTTTTGCTAATTTTAGCTAAATTGCTACATAAAATTTGGGCTAAATAATTGATACAAAGGATTTATGAAGAAAAAAAGAGGGAATTATAGCCAGATTTCTTTAATTTCAGATTTCATGGAGTCAAGATGTGTATATATTAATATGAAAAGAGCATCCAAGGAGCCTGGATTGCTCTTCAAGCCATGGAAATGTAGCAAAAATGCTAAACTGTTTCTTGACCAAAAAGAATTCATTGTTCCAGAGTACGGTACTAAATTCATTAGTCGTCCTTTCCACGAAGTAATAAGCTCAACTGTGCCAGGGGAAATTCTAATAAAATCTCATGAAAATCCATTACCCCAAACTGTCAATCAGACATGCATGAAATATCAAAAAATTAGAAACATTGCTTTCGAAAATATCAACGAGTTCCAGGAAATCAAATCAAAACAAAATTTCAACATGAGCGGAATCCTCCCCCTGTATCAAGCATTCCCTGTGAATGACAAGCTGAATAAGAACATCAAAACAGTACTTAAAAGTTTTGAAGGCTGCGAGTTGGGAACCAGATTCATACCTGATTTATGTAGCCTAGAATGACCCCTGCAAAGACCACGGAATACCACATCAATCACGGTCCCAAGCACATCTTCGGAGATTTCATACTTGGAAACTGAATGATCCTTCCCAAACAAAAATCAGCTCAAATTCATCACACGCCTACCTTCTACGCTATCCGCCTTCGGAGCCATGGTCCCGGAAGTAGACCTACGCAGCAAGCCCCTTCAATCCAATTCTTCAAAAAAATTAGTGTTAAATTGGCGTGGACTTAAAGCAGATAAAATATTGACCAAAATTTGCTAGTTTCTCCCCTTTACGCTCGCCAAAAATTCACCTGCATTGCTCTCTTCCATGCATACATCAGCAACTAGAAGAAATCAAACACTACGATTTTCTCTCTTGGAAACCCTAATTTGAGCTTCCTCTGGAAGGCTTGCTTCCTGGCTAGGCGGGAGTTTCACGAAGACGAAGGCTGTAAGTTGATACACGCTTGATGGACTTGACAACTACGGGTATAAATAATGAAGGGTATCAGCCGAGAGGAATGTACCAGTGGACTGGACGCGTTCACACCGCTTGTGATATATTTCCCATCAGAAGATGCTCGGCCACATTTGGTGCTCCCAAGATGCTCCATCATTGTCACTGTAAGGTCCGGTTCTTGGACAACTCAGCTGAGAGAGCAATGTAGAAGTTCATTAAAATATATCCTCTTTGTCCAAAAACGCATAAACGCTTTTTTACTCAAAAAATAGTCTTGGTACTCAAAAAATGATCTATATTTAATAGCAGTATGTAGTTTTCGTATCACTCTCATTGTTCATCCGTTTAAAGTGGACATGGCACAAGTTAGAAGTATAAAACATAGGACAATTTTGTCCGAAAAAAAAATGTTAAAAACTAGGAGAATTATTTTCAGACATAGGGAGCAATAAATATAGCCTTTGGTCAGTCATAGTGTGAAAGCCTAAAGAACAAGTTCACAAGCCGTCACACTATAACCAACTAAAAGCCATATTTTTGTCCTTTAAATTTTAATTAAAAAAATGAACTAGATTTCTATTCCTGTACCATCCAATTCTTTGCCGAGTGACCAATTTTTTGGCGCATAAGGTTCTTGAGCTTCCCTATTATTCACCCCGGAATCTCAAGCATCTCTCAAAGGATCGAGAGGATCGAAATAATCACAAAGAATTTATTGGTTCAAGCAAAAGGATTGGAGAGTTGGATTATTTTATTAGCAGTTTCTCTACAACGTTGTTATAGTGTAAAAGGTGTGGTTCAACGAGATATTAATAATGTTATGCGCCAAAGTTACCAAAAAGTGCTCCTATGTAAGTATTTTTGCGCAAAATGACCTTTGGCCATTGGCTATTAGTTTGAGGGTTGTGAATTCAAATTTTGCTCTTCACGAATCAAATTGTTGAAATCTTTTTGTCCGATTAAGTATGAAGTGTCTTTAAGGGCCAATTTCTATGTGTGAAGTATCTCACTAAAAGACAAGTTTTTAGGGACTTCAGGGGACCAAGTTTCACATTTCAAGTGACTTTTTGAGAAAATAATTGAGAAGAAGTTGTCATGAAGTATGAAGGGCTCTCAAGCCCAAAACCGCAAGGCAACTTCTCTCTAACCAATCAAATTTGTTTATGTTTCACCTCAAGCAAGTCCATGGAATGTACACAACTCCATGTCCGGGTACGAGACAAACCCAAGTTCCACTTTTTCCCTCCTCTTGCCTACTTCCATGGGCAACTTCTCAAACCCATGGAACTTACGGAACTTGGCTCTAAGTTGATACACGTTCTATGGACTTGATAACCCAGGGTATGAATATTGGTGGGTATCAATCGTGAGGAATGTGCGTTCACACTGCGTGCGAAATGGATTTTCCGTCCGCTCTCTCCGCGGAGAAGATGCTCGGCCAGATTTTGGTGCTCCGACGATGCTCCATCGTCGTCGCCGCACATGCTTTCTTCGATTCCCGGATGCGGTTTTCGCTTCAGTTAATCTCGGCCACAAATCGTTAAGCATACTTTTCAATGCTCCTTTCCTCGTTAACTTTGGCCAAAATTTGGCTGAAATTCCTTCCGCACAAGTCAGTAACCGTGTTGGACGAGTTTCCGTGGTCACGGAACTGGTTTAGTTGGCCAGTTAAATTATTACTCGTGGAGTGAGTTCCGTCGTTGCCTCCAGTGAGCTGACGTGCTTCGTCAGCCCTTGAGTCGGGCTCACGCTTTGCGGTAGGGTTTGAATTAAGGTCTCAACTTAGGTTTACTTCGTAATTGATTAAGTGCCCAGGCAATGCTCGTGATAGTCAGTTCTTTGGCAGGAAAATAATTTCGCTTGCAGTTTTTCTTTTTTCTGTAATAGCTGTGAGCTGAATCCTTTGAGCGGAGTTCTTTATTCGCGTGCATCTTGTGCGGATTTGGTCTGCACCTTAGAACCGCTTAATTGTTTTGGAAGAGGCGCAGGTGGTAGAACCTAGGGTTCCAATTAAGCGTTACTTTGGAGGATTGGAAGAGACAAAAGTTGGTGAATCTTGGAGCTGCCTGGACTACTCTGTTTGATGCAGAGGTGAGTTAATTCACTACCAGCTTTGTTGCACTTAAGTTTCTTTGATCAGGGATCTTGCATTCTTTTCATCTCCCAAGCAATATGAGATTCTGGACTCGAGAAAATGCGTTTAGTTGAGATTGAAAGTCAATGTCAGTTCTCGTGCGGTAGTGACTATTTCCAAGTTTCGCCGTCTTCGAAAATTGAAGGAGTGTCTAGAATTCCATTCTCCTTTGTCTTTACAGGGAACGCCTTCTGGAGTGTAGTGTTACAGTAGGATTTTTTAGATCTCTATTTGTACTCGCGACCGACGAGAACTGGAGGCCGTAATAGAGAATTTGCAGCTCAATAGGCAAAAGATCGAGTAGGAATGTGGACATAGACGTCTTTCTCCTAGCTTGAGTAAATTTGAGTAGATTTTAATTTGGAAAGAGTGAACTAGGAATGCTGGAGGAAGTGGACCGGGAGGTTTAATTATCATTAGCTTCTAGATGCTAATGGTAATGTTCCACAAGCCATATCGGTTCTTTCAGAAATTGTGTCAGGGGTGCTTTTAGGAGTTCGTCGATAAAGACGGTCCGCGAAATTGAGGATACCGCTTGATGTATTGCACTGGCATTACAATTGGCTTTTAAACAGAGATGGCGTAGTTGTCTCATTTTATTTTATTTTATTGTGTTGTAACTATTATTGCCAAGTTTACTCATTGGCCTCTTGTTGTTGGTTTTTTTGATTACAGGAAAGTATCTACAATGTTTTTCCAGTTGTAGAGCATGGGATTTGCGCAAGGAGGAGTTTTACATGACCATCTAAATGCTGCTATCACTCTCTTGGAGGCCACAACAGCACCATCTGCTGGGCAAAGTGACATTTCTTCGAAGGTCTATGAGAACATGCAATTGGCTTTTAGTATTAGCCTGTTCTACAGGAGGAGAAGTTGACGATGATGGGCGTAATGATGATTGATAGATGTTAAGAGGGCTGGAATAGCTCCAAATAATACCTTCCACTTGTGAAGGTGATAAACGGGAATCAGGGTTCACTCTTGCTGGGGCATGTAGTTTAGACTTAACAAATATTGGTGATATTCATTTTAGTAGTGATAAAGTTGGGCAACATGGAAATTGCCATCGCGCCATCGCCTGTTTCAGGCTACAAGCAAACTCCACCAAGAAAAGTGGGAGGGGGTACTTGCAATGATCTCTGGGCTGCTGCACGGAATGGCTCAATCCAGGACGTGGACCTGGCTCTAACGCTGTTAAAGAAAAGCAATGGAAATGTTGATGCTAGGAGTGTATTAGGGTCTACTGCTCTACATATCGCAGTGTGGCGAAATTATATACCAATTGTTCGACGCCTGCTTGCAGCTGGTGCTAATCCAGACGCTAGGGTAAGTTGCATACAACCACACATAATCATTGTGGTGATTATAATTTTCCAATCTTCTAGTCTAAAGAACAGTATGCTTCTTGTCGAGTACCTTAATTCCGTTAACCCCTAAGCGTCCACTGTGTATTTTCTGTAGCGTTGGAAAATTGGTCCCTCTTCTGCAAATCATCTGTTTGTGTGAAAATGACTTCAGTTTGACATGATCGTCACTGTTGATCTTGTAGCATAGAACAAGAGCTTTAAAATGATGTATTGCAATCAGAAAACCGAGGTAAAATGAGAAAATACCACCGTTGCAAAATTCAGTGATGCAGATGGCCATATTGGGCGTTTTAGACGCTTAGGGGTTAATGTGCTTCGCTGGTTTTCAAGTTTTGTACTCTTTCTGCGAGGGTTCCAGTATTATATCGTCGTTAATTACACGATTTTGCCACCTTAGAGGTTTACAAAGTAAGTAATCATCGTTGTTGAGGTCTGAAGTGTCGTTACCTGGATAGGATGGTGAGTCAGGATGGAGCAGTTTGCACAGGGCTTTGCATTTTGGGCATCTGGCGGTTGCTGGTGTGCTCATTGAAGCTGGTGCTTCATTAGTGATTGAGGATACGAAAGGTCGAGTTCCAATTGACCTCATATCTGGCCCTGTCAATCGTGTCATTGCCAATCCTCTAAACTCAGGTACAGCATCTGAACACATGTTAAGCCTTGCAAACATGAAGCGATGTGCAAGTCATTGGTCAATTTCTTTTTTCTCAGAACTGCTAGTGGGAACGCATGTTACCTGAAAAGATCTTTTTCTGGTATGGTGCTTGTTCATTTGGCTTGACTATGCCAAAAGTTATCCTTAGTAATATTGTCATGCTGACCTTTTTAAAGGGGAAGATCATCTGACAAATGATCGTTTTTATTTCTGCAGGTTTGACAGAGGTGTATAGCTGGGGCAATGGAGCAAATTATCAGCTTGGAATAGGAACTGCTGGTGTTCAGAGAATACCATGTCGGTTGGATGCTTTGCAAACTCTTGACGTGACACATGTTGCAGCAGCTAAATTTCACAGTGCAGCTGTTACTGCAAGTGGTGATGTCTACACGTGGGGATTTGGGCGCGGTGGTCGACTTGGACATCCTGATTTTGACATACATAGGTTTGCGCTTACTTCTTGTGATACTTTGCCATGCTTGTCTTTAGTCTCTTAGTTGTCTATTGTATGTCTATATTATTGGCGTTGACCAAGTGTCGCTTTACATGCAGTGGGCAAGTTGCAGTTATCATTCCTCGACAAGTTACTAGCGGGCTTATTGGGAAGAGGGTGAAAGGAATTGCTGTGGCTAAACACCATACTGTGATTTCAACGGATGGAGGGGAAGTGTACACCTGGGGTTCCAATCGAGGTAGGTTTCTCCTAGCTACTTGCTTGCCTTGAATGAGTTGAGCATTATGAAATGTGGTACATTATTCATCAACGTTTTGGAAAGTGCATTTGTGTGTAATGTTAGAATTGGCATTTGTATTGGCTTGTAGATGGTCGCTTAGGTTACCCATCCGTGGATACACAAGCAACACCTCGGAAAGTGGGAACACTGAAGGCCCGTGTAGGAGCAGTGGCAGCAGCAAACAAGCACAGTGCTGTTTTGACAGAAAGTGGTGAAGTTTACACTTGGGGCTGTAACAGTGAGGGACAGCTAGGTTATGGTACCTCTAATTCTGCATCCAACTTCACACCACGGTTGATTGATTGTCTCAAGGGTAGGCCGATGGTGGCCATTTCTACTGCAAAATACCATACTGTGGTTCTTGGAGCTGAAGGGGAGGTAATTAAACACCTTCCTAAGTTGTTTAGTTGCTGTCAATTGCAGTGTTGTAAATGAAGCAGCAGGTCTCTTTTGTAAATAGTTCAATCTTGAATATATATATATATATATTTTTACACTTTGTTTGATTAATCGTAAGTCCTTAACCGTGGCCCAGATGTGTCAATGGTGCCCCAATTTTTTAAGTCGGCACCATTCAATCTTCTCAAGTGGTTGCCTGAAATCATATTCATTCTAAGTTATATCCTTACTGCTTTTTGTCAGTAAAATTGGTACTAGATTATTTTTGATAGTGTCTGCTTATTCGCTGATGCTGGTTCTTGCTCAGGTAATGACATGGGGTTACAAGATGGTGACTCCTCGCCGTGTGGTTGTTGCTCGAGACACCAGAAAGAAAGGGCCTCATCCACTGAAGTATCATCGAATGGATCATCGTCGTCTCCATGTGGTTGCTATTGCAGCAGGCATGACTCATAGTACATTAGTCACAGAGGATGGTCTAATTTTCTACTGGATGTCTGCTGATCCACAGCTGCGTCCTTACCAGGTGAAATTTCATCTGAAATTAGTTTTTTCTCTATGAAAGTCTGTTTTGCGATTTCTTTTGACTTCTTATCAAGCTTTGAAGACTATCTGGTTCTATCCTGTCTTCTTGCATGCTAAGACCTTCAAATCTTGGATTCCATTATCGTTTGCAGACACTAACATTAGATGCAATCCTTATATTTGTCTCCTCACGTCCTTTATTTAGATGTCAAGGTGCAACAGCTATTGAGTTGTAATTTCTCATCACACAGTGTGCATCTCTTCGTACTAATAGCCAATATCCTGCACGTCATTTTGTTTGTTGCACCTTTGAGCAGCTATCTTCAATGTCGGGCCATCAAGCTGTGGCTGTTGCAGCCGGCAAGTACCGCACCGCAGTTGCAACAACCACTGGGAACGTTTATGCCTGGGATGGTGAAGGCAGCAAGGCAGATGTTCGTCCATCTCCTGTACGTGTTCATGGTGCAAAACATGTCACAAGATTGTCTGTGGGAGAAACTCACTCATTGGCTGTTGCTTCCCTGTATGCCCCTACTTATTCTACAAAGCCAGTCAGTGAGCTGCTTGCTGTACCTAAGGCAACTAGAGAGGGTGAAGAATCTGCCGACGAAGATGCTGAGGTGGAGGAATCTGGGACAATTGGGGCTGCAGCTCCGAGTAGAGTGTATGATGGTGTACCGAGTTTGAAAGACCTGTGTCAAAAGGTGGTCACGAAGTCCATTGTAGAGCCCAAGAATGCTTTACAAGTGCTTGAGTTTGCAGATTCTCTTGGCGCAGATCACCTGAAGCGATATTGTGAGGTGACTAGCTCTCACTCTTCAGCAATCACTTCAGTTCAAGTCTCATGTCATCAGTTTATGATACACGTCGTATGTGCATTACATGATAATGTTTTCGTCGATGTCTCGAGGGAAGCTGCAAATTAGGGCTGTTAATATCTGAAAGTTTGCATCGAGAACCGTTGGGTTTTTTTTCAATCCTGTTGCGCACGGAGGTTGTAGCTCCCTTAAAAATGTTATATCTTCGTAGCGTGGGTTTGGTCTTCACTATGTGCGATTCACCTTTTTATTTTGGTACCTTTCTCCTGCTGTCTTTTTTGTTTACATCCATTTTGAGTAATGTCTCTGGTACTTGCAGGATCTAGTATTCCGTAATCTGGATTACATTCTTACTATCTCCTCTTCGACTTTTGGGCAATTACCAGCTGCCCTTTTGGCCGAGTTAGAGAAGGTTCTTGACTCTAGTTCCAATGAGCCATGGAGCCAGAGGTTACTACCAACGCCCAGTGCGACGCTCCCTGTTGTTATAGACAGTGAAGAAGAGGACAGTGATACTTGTGGTGATTCACGGATACGCAATTTGCGGGTTGGAAGTGGGGAGCTAGATTTCATAGGAGAGAAGACACCAAGTGAAGGTTTCTTGCTCTCTGGAGACTCGAGAGGAGAGGATGCAGTAGGTAAACAATTAAGGGCTGTGCGGAAGAAGCTGCAACAAATTGAGGCGCTTGAGTTAAAACAGCTTAAGGGTCATGATCTTGATAGCCAGCAGTTGGCCAAGCTTCTATCGAAACCCGAGTTAGAGATTTGTCTTTCATTGCTCGAGTCTGGAGTATTACCCCCAGTGATAGCAGTACCGAAGGTTAATAGTAGCCCTGTTGATAAAGAGATCAAGACTGCGCCACGTGAAGGAGAAAATACAACCACTTCCAAACATGGTGGACGCACCGGCCGAAGGAAGGGCAAAGGTTCAGCAGGACGTGGACAGACTGTTGGTTCTCCTGCAGATGTGAAATCTAAGGATGCAAATCAAGTTGAAGACTTCGACCTTCAGGTATTATTATGAGTTTCGTGAATAAGCACATTATTGCCAGAAATTTCGGTTCTTTTTTCGCTTGCCAAGACTCTTGCTATACGCTGGAAATATAATGGCCTAATTCGTCTTGATCACTTGGCAGGAAACTCTTCAACAGATCGCTTTACTGGAGAGCATAGGAGAACCTAGTCAGCCTTCTCCTTCGGCGCCATCTATACCTGAGCCTGAGACTCCTCAGAGACCTTCACCACCATCCGTGGGATTCAAGGAAATTTCAGGGTTTTCTGCAACCGGTTTAGCTGCTTCATCCGACTCTTGGACAAATGCACAAACACCAAAGTCATCTAAGAAGAAAGCGAAAAAGGGCGGGCTGTCCATGTTTCTCAGCGGAGCACTGGAAGTGCCACCCAAACCACTAACTCCATCTCCACCTCCTGTACCGAAAATTGATGGTCCAGCATGGGGAGGCATGCATCTGCCCAAGGGGTCTGCATCATTACGAGATATACAGACCCAGCAGAGTGTACAGTTGATCCAGTCAAAAGTAACAGCAGTTGGTCCTATTGAGATTAGTCCAACTGCAAAGCTAAGCTCTGTCGGTAAATCATTGAATGGCGAGAAAGCCACTGTACTAGGAATCAGTCCTCAAGAAATGGCCATGAAAAAGGTGAATAGTTTAGGAAAACCGACAGTAAACCCAATTTTGGAAAAGGGTGAAGGATCTGGTTCAAAGACCAGAAATCCTCTTGCGGCCTTCAGTTCTGCAAAGACGAGTTCGGTAGGATCTAGTTCTAGCACCGGTAAGGTAAACTTGGGTCGTAGTGAAGTAGCTAGTGAGTCGGCAATCACTGGAGTAGATGGAAGTGTGCTCCGAGTACCTCTCAGCGAGTTTGTTCGAAGTTCGGCCCCCATTGCCGTAACATCCTCAAAGAACTCTCAGGGATTGCATCCAGAGAATAGCCCCCCTGCCTGGGCAGGACGATCTCCAGGAACCTCGGCTCCTTTGTTACGGGATATCCAAGTGCAGCAGGTATATATTCTATATCTTTTTTCTCTACAGAACTTAATCGTATTCCCTTAGAATGATCGTATATGTCTGATGACAAGTCTGTCTCTTGAAATCATGTTCCATGTTTTGTACATTTTTGACAGTTTCCAGTTTAATTTTTGCAGGTGAAGCAACACAAAGCGCAGCAGCGGCCCGTTGCATCACGAGGCAGCCCTCAGCTAAGCAGTCCCTTAGGCTTGATGGTGACTGCACCTGGAAGCAGCGGCCAGATCTTTGACGGTCATGCTTCCCCATCCACAGAGACTCCCAATCGGTGGTACAAACCAGAAATCGCTAACCCTTCTCCCATACGCAACATTCAGAAAGAGGAAGAGGCCATGAAAGATTTGCGGCGTTTATACAAGAGTGTAAAAATCGTAAGACCAATGGACAACTAAACAAGTCATGGATGCGATGCTTCGACAATATATCATGGTTTTCCAACGAATGAGCTCTTGCAGTTGTATATCAGCCGCCAGTCAGTGTCTGCCTCGGTACATTTTTTGACACCCTTTCTGTTGCTAGTGTGAAATTCGCACTAAAATCTGATATCTGTTTAACCCATTCTTTGTGGATAGTGTGGTCAAAACCTCTTTGATAACCTCGTAGTCGACTATCGCATTCCTGTCCAACACAAAATACTGTAGATTTCTGAGGTTCCAGAGTGGTAAATTTTGTTAACTTGGCTCTTGTACATTTGTTAGATCTAGTTTTTAGGTATCTGCAGACTTAATTCGTTTGGTTTAATTTTACTCCTGATTCATCTTTAATGCTTGTTGTGTACATGTCTTTTGAGTGCATTCCAGGATTCATTTAAACCTTCAATTTTGAAGTCTTTGTGAAAACCTGTTCTTTGGAGTTTCTTAATTAGGAGACCAGTTGTTGTGCCTGAAGTCTTGAATGTGCCTGAAGTCTCAAGTCAGTTGTGCAGATTCAGAAATTATATGACGTATCTGTTGATATTATCTGTTGACGTATCTGAAGTTGGCTCTGTGCTGGCTTGGGCTGATATCCCAGGAGACTGTCATTAATTTGGTACAAGGATTTGGAATGTATTACTCTATGCATGCCAGCTATGAATCAAAGGTGTTCAAACACTCCACCTTCGTTACATGCTTCATGCTTTTATTCACTAGTCATGATCACAGGATTCACTGGAAGATTTTTAAATAATGGTACTTTCTATGTAGTGGTCTGATCTGCTTTGAGGGGCAGGGTTGTAGTGTAAGTTTTGCAGCACATTTTTGGCCATGGATGCACAAGAGGGCTCCAGATTGACCACCCGGGTGCATCTCTATTCATCAAGCTTTTGAATTATTACGTTCTGATTCAGGGGTCGCAAATATGTACCAAGGGCTGTGTGCTGCTGATGGGGGTAAATGTTGCGTTGGGGCTTTGTACCAGTGTTGTGCGTTTATACAGGGTTGACCTCTGGTATGTATATGGGTATTAAATAAGTGTATCACTTTGTTCAATACCATTACAAATACTCATGTTGATACTAGTACATAAGTTTGGCAATTTCTTTAAAAATTGCATCTTTTTTGGATAGAGGGAGTAGATCATTGTAATTACCATGGTTACACCTAAAACCCTTAAATAATTTAGGGATGTTTTCCATTCATGTAATTCCATTGGCAATGTATCCATCATAGTTGGTTCACTATAGTAGGAAAAAAAAAATACGCTATTTTTTTCGTTCATTGTCTCGTCTAAATGTAGTTTAGAAATGATGGGCAATTATCACCAAAGAGGCATAAATGAAGGACATTTATCACTGAAATAGAAGTTTAAACATAATAATTTATTATAAGAAAATCATGTCTAAGAACAACTAACAAATCCAACATTTGTCAATGGTAGATAAATATTAATTAATTTTTTTCCTAAAGTATATATATATATTATTGGGTTGGTTTTTGAAATATTGATTTATTCCACACATCTATGATGCTCAAATCTCAATAATGTCCAAAAATGTTTTTTCTTTTTGGTTCCACCTATTTTTGCCTCAACATGCTCAATTTGCAATTCAAATGATCTTGTTACATGACTCACATATCCTCCTAAAATGTATCCACCCAATTTTACATCAAAACACTTCATTTAAAATGATAGAGTCACACAATTTGGAAACTTCTTGCAACTAATATCAATGCCTTCAATTACATGCTCGTGAATGCAAAAATGTATGAAGAGAAACCATTGGATAATATTGCCCCTTGTTGCTTACTCTTTTACATTTGCCTAACATAAAGATGATGTTGCAATGCTTGCTTGAAACATGACATACTAAGAATTAAAGAATTTTCATAGAGATTGAAACCGCCTACCAAACTCCTCCCACACCTCACAGTACAATTTATGGAATTCACATATTATGACAACCGATATTCTTCTATCATTGTCTTAGATAAGATGGATAAATATCAATTCGTAATAAACAATATAGAAGTTCAAGACTGGAATGTTAGAGCACTTTTTGTTGTGACGACTGGGATAGTTGGGTACATAGCACTATGTACATTCCTTCTATACAAAGACCTTAACATCCCCAAAAGATAAGCCAACAAGTATTTTAACCCTTTAACATCCAGACACTGACATTTAAAAGTGACATTTAAAAGGGAAATCAACTTGATTGAGATTGTTTAGACATTAACCCTTTAACGTCCCGATTCAACGGTGTTTTCAAAGATTTGTTATAAAATGTTTGATGAAAAACAAAAATGGAGTTGATGTACAAAGAAAAGTTATAAATGTCAATGTGAAGATAGCATCTGTACGGTTGGATTCATATTTATTATTAATATTTTTAATTAATTTTGCAAGGTTTTCTCTTGAAATTCAATTTAAAATCCAAAATTAACACCAAAAATAAATTAAAAATATTGTAATGAAATCGGAATAACATGCACTACAAGATGGTATGGTTTCCATTATTTGATTCTACTTATTTTGGAAATCATGTTTAAGGTCTCACTTTTTGAACTAAGAATGAAACTTGACATAAACCACTTTTGTTATTTTTCAAAAATTCACAATATCTTATTTTGAAGATCCATACCATACAAATGGTAGTCAACTAGCACAAGAATCAAAAGAATTTTGGCTTGGATGAAAAACATCACCATATGTGGTGAAGGGACGCGTCAGAAATCATCTAGCGTCCAGAATATAGATGCTCGCGCGTCAAAGGGTTAAAAGGTTAAGCCTTCAGATAGATAGATAGAAACTCCAGTCCTCTTTCAAGGCCGGTGTGAATAAAAGTGTTTGTTTGTAATGACAATGACCTAGTGTTCACCGAGCAAAGGACCATTGGAAATGTTAAGCCTTCAAAAAATCTCCCCTCCAAATTCACACTTTTATACCCTTTAGCATCACATGTATGCTTATACTATGAGCGTATAAAATACCCCAACATCCTTTAGGGGTTAATTTGTTTTGTGGTATGTCCTTTGACTTATAAAGATGCACCAAGTTGGTTTGAAAACATTTGTGCATTCAATCTAAGAGCTATTGAATTTCTAATTGGTACATCCTATTGTAATAATATAATTTAGATCGGGCCAAACTATCACTTGCATGATTTTGTAGATAACCAACTAGGGCTCTATTTCTCTCCGCACCACCAGTGACGAAGTGAAAGGCAATGAACTTAAATAAGACGTGAAAGGGTAGGTTACTTCACATAATGGTTTTTTAGGGCGGAATGGAACACTCATGGAAAGACTATCCAAGGATGTGAAAGGCTAGGTTACATCATAGAAAAACCTTGCTCTAGAACTGTCAAGTGCCGGCTCACGACTCGCCGTCTTACTTACAAACCTTACTACTGTTGAAAAACCACAAGTGAAACCTATAGTCGTCAATACCATTTTTCTAAACTAGTTCCGACCTACATTCGTCACTGAAATTTTGCATAATTTTGAAGATAACCAATTTTGCATCACTTTACAAATTTTCAACAAAACTCAACAAAACATTTCAAGATTATAATCATCAAGTTAGTCATAATTGTGAAAATAAACTTCCAAAAAGAAGCAACATTCTCCAAATCCAAATTTCTTCAAGATGGAATGTCCAAAAAAATTGAATTTTTTGTGCACTTAGGAATATAAGCTTGGAATTTTTTAGTACAAAGAAATAACATAGGAAATGTTGTTGGCTTTTCAGTTAGTGATACATCATGGGTATTTTTTTTACATGCCTTTTAGAGCCATATTTTACCCAAAGATATGAAAAAGTTTGAAAAGTTATTTGTTATGTGGTAGCATAATGATCGTTTGAAAATAATCTAATAGAGTAAGAAAGTGATGAGAAATTTGCCAAGTTTACAATGTTGGCAGTGCTTTTACTTTTTGACTTAATGCGACAATGGTTTTGTTTGGAATTAGAGCTTGGGGGAATATCTTCATTTTTAGCACTACTATAACTTCTTTAGTGAACTTAAAATTCCATGTGGACTTGGTCTCACAAGAACTTATTTTGAGTGACCATAATTTTTAGCATTAGTACATTATGAATTTTATTATTAATTTCAATATTATTATTTTAAGTAAGCTATATTTAAATAGGAACTTTGCAGGACTTTTGTTTACACTCTTATTTTAAAATGCTTTTGTATTTCCATTTTTAAGCGAGATACTAAATTTGTCTAAAATAGACATTAATATCATGTTATAAAAAAAAATTAACTTATAAATTTTATAATAGACATGTATGAGGGATACCTGGAATTGAATGTAAATAGCTCGATTTTAGTTACTTCAATGAGATCACGATTAAGCAATTACGACAATGAAAGAAGCAATTTAGTAAGGCAACTACCTGAACTCTTTTGGTGTAAATAGGTGTAGATGGGGCAGTTTCAAATAACTTCTTTATCAACTATAGGCTGATCTTGAATGCATTTTCTAAAGGCTAGTTTTTCATTTTCAAGACGAACCCCTTTGAAAATTCATAAAACTTACAAATTTTATGAGAAAAATATGATTTCACTTCGATCCAACTCCGCTCAGATTTTATCTTCCCTTCAAAAAATTGTGACACGTCTGGTATATTCTCCAAGATGTTCAGATTGCTTAAATGGATGGTAATAGGTACCTCCACTTTTACGGACTTGAAGGTTAAGCTTAGGACTGTACTTTGTACTGCAGGACATCATCATCGTCCTCGAGACATTTATATGGCAATTACGGTCTCGCAAGTCACTTCTGCTGTTGTGCATGCTTTGGAGAATACATAAAAAGTAGCAACTTTGAAGCTTTCGACAAAAAGTAATGTCAATACCAACATTCTTCTCAAACTGCAGCAGATGAAGTGTTTGTACAATTGTACAGGACTCATAACTTACTACCCAATTGTGAAGTCAAGTGTCTGTAAAACAGGCCCCTTTTTGGGGTCTGACCCATTTTTTTTATTTTTGCAAAAGCAGTTTGATCTCTTTATCATCATTTGCTAGTACATTGAGTAGTGTGGGCCACAGTATTTTGAACTCAAAAAGTTCTCTAAGTCACATATTTAGAAGCTAATCATATGATGACACAGCAACGCATTAAATGGTTCCTACATTTTAGTGTCACTTTATTCTAGTGATTTGGCACAAAGTAGTTATCCATCATGAGTCAAAAAAATCCAAATGTAAGGTGAGAAAAAATGTATAATATAGTTTTTTTATTTTTTTATTTTAAACCTACTCTAATTTAGTGTCTGGGACACTACTTTTCAACCCAGACATTATTTGATTTTAGGGAGATATAAGAGTTTTTCTTAAAGTCACCTTGAGTTTGAAGAATCTACCATGAATTTTTTCTTTGATATACTCTTATTTGTTCACTCCAAATAGTTAAAGATCTTGGTGGTCTATCATTATTAGGTGTGTAAGAGGTTGGTGGTCTTCAAACTCGTGAAAAGTTTTTTTGGGCATCAAAAAAGGAGTGACAGAAGATGACATTACATGAAAATCAGCTCAATAAACATCAATTCAATTAACCCCAACTGCCCAACCATGCATATTTTGCATGATGTACAAAAGCAAACTTCGTTTCGTCATCCATCATGCACTTTTTGCATTGTGATTTTTTTAGTGGTTTTTTAAAACTAGAATATTAAAAATAAAAATGGAATCAAGTTGATTAACCCCTAAACGTCCTCACCCCTCTTCAGATTTGGAGAATTTCAAAGATGTCTTATAAAATGCAACTAAGAGGGATATTTTGAACTTGATGTATGAATAAAGGTTGTACATTATGAATTTTTGATTCTATACACATGGTTAAATCTATGATTGCTATCACCAATATTTTTGTATAAAATTTGAAATTTAAAAATCAAATTCTTTTGTAATTCGATTATGAATAAGATATTGACAATTTGTGGATGAAACTTGTTGTGATTGGTTGAAATGTAATACTCTAAATGTAGTGATTTTTGGAGATATTTTGGTTGCTTAATTTTATGAGTTGACTTTTTCAAGAGCATTTTTATACTGAAATCTTCAAAAATTTGGGTGAATCACTACAACATGAAATGAGCCATAAAAAATTCACAAATCATCCTCTTTCTAATTGGATCTCGCATGCATGAAGCTAACTTCCCATAAAATATATAGTAAAAGATCCACTCTGCAAAAAGTGCATGACGGATGAGAAAACTATAATTGTTTCTGTACATTGTCCTAAATATGGACACTCGGTCCTTTAGAGGTTAATAGAGTGTAGAAAATGAGTCATTGAAAAGTCTAACAAAACACAAGTACCTATTGGCATTCAATAAATCTCATATTAAATGGTGTTTAAGGCTAAGAATTGCTCTTGTAAGTGTGTGCTTTTAGTTAGTTTGAAATGACCTTTATGTATCCAAGTGAAGTTGAGTGTGTGCAAAGACATTATTGACACGATTATATTATAATGGCAAGTAGCCTATTGCAATGAAACATGCATGTTGGAGATGGAACTTCAGCAAGGGAACTGTAGTAGGGTTACAAAAAAATTGGATGGATTCCAGTAGACGAAGTGCATTGGATAAAGTGTAGTGGATGAAAACGTGATGGATTTCATGACATCGGGTTGTGACACTACGCATTTAATGTAATAGATTAGAGAGGGGATTTTTTTTTAAATGAGCCAATTACCATAATATTTAAAATAAAATAAAATAACTCAAAGGAAATAAGTAATGCGGGAAGTAATGTGGTAGCATTATTTTTTGAACTAAGAGTTTCCAACAACACTCACTATTACGCTAGTTTAAATTTTTGTTTAACTGTTAGAATGCTTCTTATTTTTTGGAAAATATTTAAAATCGCACCTAGGTACCAATTCATTATTGGCATTAGGAATGAAATGTATGTGGGACTAAAATATAAACCTCTTTGATTATATGTCGTTCAAGAAGAATACTCCTATCATATATCTACTAGTATCTATATTTCTAAATTCTCTTATTGTACATTTACACGACCAAGTTTATTTTCCTTATGAAATAAATCCCCTCACCCCATTTATACGATATACGTGAATGTCTCAAATAATAAATATTGGTAGTCATGTCGCGGGTTCATACTACCTATGAAGAAATGACACCTTGAGTTTTTTCAAGGCTATATGAATTCTATTACTAAATAGTATTTTATGCCACCTTGTACAAAATATCAACTTATTACAAGCATTCCATCCATTCATTACATTCGATCATAGTAACAAAGTTAAAATTTATAACAATAAAAATTGAAATATCACTAGCATTTTTCCCATACAATTTTGGAAATAATGAAATTGTACCTCTAAGAATAAGAAAAAATGAAAATAATGTTTGGGAATGATGTCACATCACTTTCAATTGAATGTTCAAGCTTTGCAAGAGACACGGTGAAAGTCCATAGTGAGCAAGGAGGGGCCTTGCAAGAGACATGTGAAAGTCCGCAATGGGCAAGGATGGGCCTTGTAAAAAACACGGTAAAAATCCGTAGTGAGCAAAGAGGGGCCTTGCAAGAGACACGTGTTGTGAAGGTATGTGGTGAACAAGGAGGGGCCTTGCAAGAGACACGTGTTGTGAAGGTATGTGGTGAACAAGGAGGGGCCTTGCAAAAGAGACGGTGAAAATCCATAGTGAGCAAGGAGAGGCCTTGCAAGAAACAAAGTGAAAGTCTTTGGTGAGCAAGGAGGGGCCTTGTGGTGAAAGTTTGTAGTGATCAAGGAGAGGCCTTGCAAAAGACACAGTGAAAGTCCGTAGTGAGCAACTTAGAAGACCTTGGGGACCGTGACATCTTATGGCTTGCAAAAGACACGGTGAAAGTCCGTAGTGAGCAAGGAAGACCTTAGTAGTGGCGTCTTATGCCTTACAAGAGACAAGGTAAAAGTCTTTGGTGAAAAAGTTGGAACATTGTGGTAAGGAAGGAGGATCCCAAGGGTGAAAACCCAAAGGGACCTTGCAAAAGACAAGTTGGGAAAACTAAGAGGTATCCTATAAGAACAACTTGAGATGGCGTATTGTAGAAGGCCAAGATGGAGGCATGCCATACTTGGTTGAAAACCTTGTGAGAGCACACCTATAGGTCCAACAAATTCGTGAATCAAACTTTGAGTCAAAAGGTATAACTCTTCAAAGTTAGCAACATCCAAGTATTTATAAATGGGTATTGAGGGTGAAACTCACATAAGGTTATTTAGCTATGTAGAAGCTTTAACATTAAATACGATGTCTCACCACCCAATCTTTAGTTAACCCTTAAAGGCTGATGGGGATAGTAGATACGTTGGCATATATTTGACATTTGTTGTAAATAGAAATTTCTAAATTGAGACCCCAATAGCTCATTAAAATCATGTCGACGTGAATTTTAACTTCATTTTTTATCTTAAACCCATAGGAGGTGTAGAACTATACCAAATACAATGAAATATTGGTGTATAATATTGGTCGGAAAAGGATCTTTGGACCTTTAAGGGTTAAAGATGATGTGGACTTGCCCATGATTCTAAATGTGCTACACTGATTTGGGAATAGTGGCCAAAATTTTAATGTCAATAGTAGAAGGGTTAGAGAACTTTATGCAAGGTTCGTGATAACAATCTCAAGAAAATAGAACTTGTGCTTTGGTTTAAAGGAATAAAACAAGTTAGTGACTATTGTTCAAATGATGTCTCCCAATAGAAAGGAATGAAAACATAGTGACTTTTGGAACCATAATAGATTATAGTTGTGGTAAGAGTCGAAGGGATCATTAAAAAAAATATGGGGTTGTAGAAGGCCTCGAGTCCTTTGGAAAGTTGCAAAAAGAGGGGCATGCAAAAAAACAAAAACAAAAAAATGAAAAAATACACCCCTTGGGCCTGCTGCAATGCGAGTTGGCACTATTTTTATGTGTTTTTAATAAAATTATTAATTATTTAAAAATAGATTTAAAATAAAATAAAATAAAAATTGCAACCCCTGCTTGCATTTTTTTTTAAATTTTATTTTTTGGCAATTTTTAATTTTGTACTGGGACCTGCCACTGTGGACTTGCAAACCCATATTTCTTCTAATGTAAGGCATAGTAAGCCTAGGTGTAACCTTTGGTGATGATATTTTTACATTTAATCATATAGATGTAATTTGTGTTTCTTAATCTACAACTTTTGTTCAAAACTAGTCACTAGATTTCTCTTTCAAGGATTTTTTTCAATACATTGTTATAAATCATCAAGTTGTATGGTACCATGCGACCTTTAACCCCTAAAGGACCATGCTCATTCCTAAAATTTTATCACTTTCTCGTGATGCTTTCAGAAAGGCAATTGTATCTCTTGATTGGTATTCATGTAGAAAACTTCACCGTTGAAGTTCATAAAGGACTTAGTCATGAGACTGTACATTAATTTTCAGAACAATCTACCGTATATATTACATGATTATAAGGTTTGATCATAAGTTGATTTTTGAAAATTTTGAATAAAACCAACAGGTCATTCATTGCAAACTTTCTCATAAATTTAGAAACCATGATTAGCGTTTGAAAGTTTAAGAGCATACAAAGATGTACTATATCTAAGTGCCCACAAAAAATGGTGTTCTAAAACTAAATACAACAACAATGATTGATTCTCAAAGATTTATGTTTGGGTGAGGTGACTTGTTGGTGACTCGTTGAGCCGGTGTTTGTGATCGTTATTAATTTTTACATTGCAATTTTTTTTTAAATAATTCAAATATATATTTGGAATATTCTAAAATATTCCCAAATAATATAAAATATGTTGAAAATATTCCAATTATTTTGAAAATATTCCATTTTAAATATATTTAAACATTTTCCGTAATTATTATATAGTATTAATGATGCAATAATGGCAAATATTTTACATATTGTATACTTTTTTTTTTAACGAATGTGACGTCCAAGTGTGAAAACGCCTTCCAAGTCATCAACCGCCCTAACTACTATGTCCCAAGTTCACCTACGTTGACGTTTTAGTTTTTTCCCAATGAATCAATCAACGTAATTGCAAATCTTGAAGTTTTTTTGTGTTCTTGAAACGAACATTTTCAATTCTCTAGTTAACATTGAGTCAAAATTATGAAATCCAAACAAATTATTCAAGTAATGAAATTATTCGTGGACACAATGTGTCCTCCTGGTCCTTTAGGGGTTAAGGATTAAAAAATGAAAAAAAAACTTTAAAAAAAACTTCATGACACACTGAGGAGGGAACAAAGTATAAATAGACAAGTATAAATCAATATAAATAAGTATAGATCAATATAAAAAATGAGTCCACATACCTTAAACTTTTAGTGCCTATGGTGGTTCTGGAGAAACTACAATTTTTGGAGTCATTTTTTAAAACTTTCTCTGTTGAAATTGGGAATACTATTGGTAATATTGAACTATATAAATGTAAGCATAGTTTAATGAAACAAATGTCGGTTAAATCTTGCTAAGATCGGACCATTGGATTCAAAGATTATAGTATGTTTTTGAAATGTATAATGCACACTCAAAAATGAGGTTTTGGAGGGTGTGTGACTTCAAAGTTAAATAGAATTTGGTTTAAATTTTCAAAAATGAAAGTAAAGTTGTTTAGCAATGATCTATCAACACCTCTCCATTGCAATCTTTTATGTCAAGAACAGACTCACATAATTATTGTAAATTTTGTAAGTGAAAGTGACTTATCCATGTATGGTTTAGGACAAAATTTTATACGTTAAAATATGAAAGGAGTTGCTACATTGATCAAGATCGGAATACATACACTAATGGAACACAAGCAAGAGAACTCAATCCAAAAAATAAATACAATATAACAAACTTCTAAAGACATGAAATACCACATAGTCCATGTGTTGTATTTGTAAGTATTTTATGTATTTTTAGGTACTTGCAGTATTTTTGTGTTTTGTACATAGGTACTTGGATATCTAAAAAATTATGATTCAAAATAAAAACAAAAATTGCATCATGTGCAAAATAAAAAGTTACACATCTGAACTTTAGACATCGGACTCAGGTGGTTCACATATTTTACAACACTTCATTTATTGGTGACCCAATAACCACTTATTGGTTACCTAGGCACTGAAGGGTTAATCCCTAAATGCTCACAACCCTCTTCAAAATTGCAACGATGCATTGTAACGAAAATTGGAAAATTGCAACGATGCATTGTAAAATGCAAATAAGAAGGATATTTTGAACTTCATGTATGAATAAAATTTGTACATTATGAATTTTAGATTCTACCCATATGGTTAGATCGATGATTGCAATCACTGATATTTTGTATAAAATTTGAAACTTAAAATTTAAAATTATTTTGTAATTCGATTATGAATAAAATATTGACAATTTGTGGATGAAATTTGTTGTAATAGGTTGAAATGTAATACTCTAAGTGTAGTGATTTTGAAGATTTTTTGGTTGCTTGATTTTATGAGTTGATTTTTTCAAGAGCACTTTTGAACTAAGATGTCATAAATTTTTGGTGAATCAATGCAATATGAAATGAAGCATGAAATTTCACAATTATTCATCCCCTGTTTAATTGGTTCACACGTGCATAAAGCCAACTCCCTATAAAATCCACAGTAAAAAATCCACACTGCAAAAAGTGCATGACAAATGAGAAAATGGGGTTTGATTTTGAACATCATTCAAAAAAACGGATGGTTGGGCATTTAGGGTTTAAGACAAAGGACTGTATAGATTTTTCAAATATTTGAAAAAACGCTGCAGATTTAGCCGAGCCATAATAAGCCGGAGATGTCTATAAAACGACGACAAAGATTAAAAAAAAAAACGAAACGAAAAAGATTGTGTTTCCATTATGCACTTTGCTTCCTATCAATTTATTTATTTTATTTTGTCAAATACTCTTTCTAATGAAAAAGAAACTATTTTGACACTAAGGTGCCAATTCAGACCTTCAAGTAACCATTTTAAATTAATTTCTTCGCATAATTTCTTGGCATTGAAATGAAATTTTACAAGTTTATAGTAGAAATTTGTAGTACAAAGGCAAAAATAAATAAATAATCATTTAGTGGAATGTGCTTAAGATAACCTCTTCAAATGTTGAATATCGAAAATGTAATTCACAACTTAGTATTTATTGTGGGTATGTCCAATAGTTTTGTTCCAATGACCCTTTGTCTAGTGGGCACTGGCTCATTGTCATTACAAACAGACACCTTAATCACGCTGACCTCAAAAGAGAACAAAAGTTTCTATCTATTTATTATGGATCACAATGAAACAAGCTAAGGACAAAAAGAAATTGGGCAGGGAGAAATAAAAATTAATAATGCTCGTGGCACGTTTTGTAATGGTAATGTGCACATGATGGCATGATTCATTCAATCATCCGTAGCCGCTAAGGCTTCATCACAGGAAGTGTACCACTCAAGCAAGCAAAGTGTAACTTATTGACTCGAAAACTGTCGTGATGGATACATTGAACTTGTTGATCGCATTTTCGCTCAAGGATCACATGGTCACATGGATCAAAATAATAAATTTGAGTGGCATAATGCGTGATGTGCTCGTATGGGTTCGAGAGATACCGCACTGTGGCAGTCCTTGATGATCCTCTGTTTTTTAATTATTTAAAAAAAATAAAATTGCATAAATTGAACAGTGATCTATGACTAGATGTGGCCTCTATTTTTTTAATTAAAAAATGAATAAAATTACGTAAATTGAACAGGGATTGAGAGATGTGGCCTCTGTTTCAGGAGACCCAAAATAGCTGGCCAAATCTCTATCCAATTAGTGCGGCTCTCATGAGAAACAGGTGAGCATGGATCCCCTCAGAATCTGGTGGTAGCTCCATTTAACAATCACCAAATTAGTAATAATTTATGCCGGAATTTTGCAGTGTTTTTATTGTCTCTGCCCTACCAGGGGGAAACGCATCGTTTTCAAGGAGTTACATGGTTATAAATAAGCCATAAAAGTAAATCTAGGGTAAATACTAAGGCAGAGACTACGGCAGAGACTACGCGACTAGTCGCTTGTTTTTTCCTGGATTGATTTATCAGAAACAGGGTTATTGCCCGGGAGGTATGGTTGGTTGTCCTAAAACCAACAACCTTAAGCAATCTGGCTTATTTTTGGCAGTGCTAAATTCGAAAAAAAAATATGACCGCATTCGAAATAGGTTTTGATGAGGATTGCAAAAATTTGCAACATCTAATTTGCATTTGTCAATTTTATACAAAATTCCAAAGTGGAAAGTAACCTCTAACCCATACATCACATACCAATTTCCTAAGTTCACACTTTGTTGTTCCTAGATTCCGCTCCTGAGCTAACCCAAAACCACCACTATTTCTTCGCAATGCTTGGCATGCCATTGGTTTACTTGAATAGTGAAATTGGTGGTTTTGAGTCTCAACTGTGGTGGCCCCAAGAAAGCTCTACATGTCATAATTGGGGGAGGTGGTGGTTTTAGGACATCCTACCTTACCGAGAAGTTCAAATTGTAGGACCTCTTGATGGCCCAATCACACTAAGAAGCTCCAACACTTGCGTTGCGTTTCCTGGAATGCTGCAAGGTAAATTTCCAAAATAATATACAATTTTCTTCCGGTGTCGGAGCCTTGTCTCTTCCTGCTTTTGGCCAACGCATGTGCGTTTTGGTAGAGCGCAAATTTCTTGGAGCACCCAAATTGTGTTGAAGCGGCTTCTTGCATGCGTTAGGTTAAAAAAAATAAAAAATTTAAAGGAACACAATGTAGCTTCCAAAAACTTATTTGACGAACGCCGCACTCGCGTTGGAGATGACTGGTGCGAATGGGCCATGACTTATACCGTCCTCTGATTAGGGTCATTTGCCAATACAACTTCACTCATACCGTGGCCTAGTAGCACAAATAAATAAGCCCCATGGGGCTTGCTTTGACGTATAAGGGTTAAAGAACCACCTATGAAAGTTATCCGTAAAGGGGAAGAGGGGCTAACCTGTCTTTTGGCTGCTCTTTTTGAATTTTTATTAAATTTTCAAACAACCTCTATTACAACTAATTTAGGCCGCTAGGTTTGGAAGATTGTAGGGCCGACAAGGGGGCATTCTAAGATTCCTCTGTGGGAACACTGGTGCGGTTTGGGAGAGCTTCTCTAGTATGGGGAAGGTTCAAGGTTTGAATTTCTCTAACAATGCAAAGCCGTGGTGATTGGTTTAAAAATACGGAGGCAATTTTTTTTTTCCTGCCTTTCAAGCTAGATAACCAGTTCTGCTTTGTCTTTCCTGCCTTTCAAGCTAGATAACCAGTTCTGCCTTGTCTTTCCTGCCTTTCAAACTAGATGACCAGTTTTGCCTTGTCTTTCTTCTTCTAGTAATATTTTACTAGACTTTACAAGTAGCTCTACGATCTCCTCTTTTTTAACCTCCAAAAGGACTAAGAAGCCCAAATTGAGCCTCATGTTTTGGAGTAGGTCATGAAGGAACTTTCATTTGACAAAATTTATTTAATTTTGGACCAATACTTACAATGTTCTATTGATTCCAATGATATAAAATTAGGTTCCATCTTTATTATATTTTTCACAATATGATCAATCAATTAAAATTGTGAATCGTTCGTCCTTTAGGATTAAAACCATCCGATCATGGATGTTTGAAAGTTGGTCGTAGATTTAAATTAAGGGATCTCAATCAATCAAGAGATGTGAAACGTGTCACTATTTCTAATAATTTATAGTGTTTTTTTTCCTTAGATTTGTATATGCAAGCAACCGATCAAGTGTCCATTTCAATGAGTCAATTTGTAACTAATTCTAGGTTCTCCCGATTTATTGAGCAGATAAACAAAAAATCAATCTACACTAGTAGAAAGGGTGGTCTTTGGGCACCGATAAATAGTGTCAAAGCATGGTATCTAAGGCCCATATTGGCACTAGCGTGGTGCCAATATGGGCCTTGGGTACCATACCCTCGTACTATTCCTTGGTGCCCCAATATGGCTTTTCTACTAGCACCAGTGTTTGATGAGGATTTGGGAAGAACCACTAGGATTTGGAGAAGATTTGGAAAGAATTAGCCGCATGGCCTTCTTTCTTGGAATCATCTGGTCACAACTTCTTGATAGTAGGTCATAAAGTTTATTTTAGGGATCTCAATCAATCAACATGCAACACATGTCACTATTCCTAAGAATTCATTGGCCTATTCTTTTAGTTTTCAACTAATCAAGTGCCAATTTCAATATTTGTCAATTTTTAGCTAACTATTGATCCGTTCTCTCCATTCATTCAAAACCAACGATAGTTCCTTTTATTTTGAAAATCATTCCATCATGAGTTCTAGATACATCAATTGTTACGTGCGTTTTTAAGGTACCAACCAATTATAGCATGAAACGTGTCAGTTTTCACAATAATTTATTGATTGATTTTTTTTATGAACTTTGGAATTTCACTGGTTAAGTGTCAATTTCAATCAGCCATTTTTAATATAACCCTTAAACGTCAAGAGGGCCTGGGCGGGGCAGTCCAGAAGGAATCTAAATTTTCGGAGGGAAATAAAATAAAATAAATGGTTCTGCTAACTACCATTGTTGCGGCACTGTAGCACCGTGATACTTTTCAAGAAACGACCTCAGTTGCCCCAACCTCAACTCTTGTTTATTTTAATAACTTTGATTGCTTGCCAATGATTCCACAATCTCCCAAATGAGGCGCAAATTTGGAATTTAGATCGCTTTTTCAGTAGCTTTCCAACGCACCAATCCTCGTTTGATTTGGTTGATAAAGACTATATTTTTTTTTTTTCTCAATTATTCCTTTATAAAAAGCCCAGGGGGCTTTTTTGACGTTTAAGGGTTAATTGCCGATTTTCTCAAAATCAACAATAGTTCCCTCTATTTTGAAATCATTTAGTCATGAGCTCTAGATACATCAATGGTTACTCACGTTTGCAGAGTACCAACCAATCATAACATGAAACATGTCGGTTTTCATAAAAAAATATTGTATTTTTTTCTAGAGCCTTGGAAATTCAACCGGTCAAGTGCCAATTTTGATCGGTCAATCTGTGACAGGCACATTCATTAGATCAATCTATGCCAAATGGATTTTTTATAAAATAAAAATAAAAATGAAAAAAACTTCTGAGACTGACCGTGATGGGTGCTTGCAACACCAGATTTTTATGAATAAACTAAACCCTTTCACGGTGCTGTTTGCTGACAGTCTCTGACAATTGAGTTATGATCCCTGATATTCAGGCTTCAAATACTGGGGAGGGGGGAGTGGGCGGCCATAGGGGGAACTACTACTAAGTAATAGAGTGTGGTCCAAGTCCAACATGTGGTGCAAAGCCACCATCCCTGCATCTTCTCTCTCAGGATCTCCTTCATTTTCAGCCACGTAATTGAATATTCAAATTTTCGGAATCAAAATAAAAATGTTCTGTAATAATGCCTGTGGGTAAGTAATAATAACAATAATAATATTCATATTATAACCCTATAAAACTGACGCGTGGGGATCTATTTTATTGAACCGATTACATGCCCCCTACCCCCCCAGTCAAGCCCCCCACCTAAGTTAACCCTAACACTTATCTTCAAACTTTGCTATTTTACCACGCATTCAATTTTTATTTCGTTAATCATCAAAGTCCTACACCTTGAAGAATTAACCCTTAAAAATAAAAGTAAAAAGTAAACATAAACCCCAAAATGACTTAAATAGAATTAGAAAGTATTCTTTAGAAGCTACTCCTCTGTCCCATATTAAGCTTCATGTACCCTGAAAATAGACGACTCGGACTAATATTAAAAGCTCAAACTAATAATTTTGAAGTTAGAAGAAAGTCCGAGTCGGAGTAGTTGAGATAACTTGTAGTACTCAAAGCATGATTATTTAATTATTTTAATCATCACCTCAATGCCTGAAATAAAATGAACCCTAACTCAAGGCATGGTTTCTTCTTTCTATTCTTTCATTATTTCAAGGAGAAATCCTCAATTTCAGTGTACAGCAACAGTTGAGTAAAATAAAATTTCTCTAGAAATTAGAAAATCCTTTATAAGGGAACGCCACGCAGCGAACTGAAGGAACGCTCTTTTCCGACGCTCCAGGTGTCGCCACGTCGTAGGGCAGACCCCAGAGGCGCGTGCCCGAAGGTTTTACCTACCTACCTCCCGCACCTACCTACCTCCGAGGCATCCTTACGACCTACCACTCACACAATCAGCCTCGCATTGAGTGCTCGGCCATCGCCCCACTATAAAGCGACGGCGACGGCAGCAGCTTCGAAAACCTTCTTAAACCTTCCGTGCCTTGAGAGCTTTCCATTCCCATCGCCGTTAGTAACATCGCCGTTAGTTCTCTTACTAGTAACTTCATTCCGTTCGTCTCCCCCCCGAGGCCCTTGCTCTTGCCTTCTTATACACGCCCCTCGTTTTGGTTATCTCGCCGTCTTTTTGTGTGCTTGCTCTCAAGCCTCTCTTTGCTCTTGCTCTTGCGCTTGCTTGCCTTTTGCGTTCTGTCTGTAAACCAGCGCCGCTGCTTCTCGGCAAGCCTCTTTTTGCTGCTTTTGGTGTCGTATTGCGAACTGTACGAGCGTTGGCACAATTGGCGGTGCAGGGTTTCCTCCGTCAGTCACGACGACGAAGTCATTGTGAGTGTTTCGGAATTGATTTGCGAGCTTATTGTTTACTGATTCGAAACGGCTTCGTTGCGGGGTTTTTTTGTCGTTTTCTTGTTTTGGTGGGAGGAGAATCGAGAAAGTGACGGTGTTTTTCTTTCTTTCTTGCTTTGTTGAGAGGAGAATCGAGGAAATGACGGGGAGAGGTTTTTTGGTGGTTTTTTCAGGGTATCTGTATGTTATAATGGAGACCAAAGGTGGTAAGAAGTCGAAGAAGAGTTCGATACAATACGAGAGTCCGCTCGGTTACGTGATTGAGGACGTACGACCGCACGGGGGAAGTGAGAAGTTCCGCACTGCTGCATACTCGAACGTAAGTGGAGATTATTGTCGTCGTCGTCGTCGTTTGGAGGATTTTTTCTTTTTGGATATCGATGTTGTTAGGAGGAGGTTTTGCGTTTTGGAAATGGATGGTTTTGTTAGGAGGTTTTTCGGTTTGGAGATGGATGAGGTGATTGATGTTCTTTTTGGTTTTTTCCGGTGTGATGCAGTGCGTGCGCAAGCCATCCTGATATTTGCTCAGGGAAATCAACAGAAAACGATAGAATAGATTCCCCTCCCCTTTTCCACTGTATTTGGGGCTGATCTGTTGTTCTCGTCTCGAACAATTTGCGAATCCGCAGATCAGCTCCCCGCTCGGGAGAGCGGTTCATCCTCCCGTCTTTTCTTTTTGCTGCTCTCTCTGTCCCTTGTAGATATCGAGTGAGAGATTATTATAAATTTTTTTAAACGTATACACCAACCATGGGTGTCTCATTTCCCACCGATACGGGCGCTGCGGCTGGCTCGGTGGCCAGTCCAGGTTTTGAAGGATTTGAGAAGCGGCTTGACATTGAGTTCCATCCGGCCCCTGTGTTCCGTGACCCTGAAGGGCAAGGCTTGCGAGCCATACCTCGGGGTGAGCTTGACAATATGCTGCGAGCTGCGGAGTGCACGATTGTGGCCCAAATGAGTAACACAGAGCTTGACTCCTATGTGCTTTCTGAGTCAAGCCTGTTTATCTACCCCCAGCGCATGGTGATTAAGACCTGCGGCACTACGCAGCTTCTGTGCGCATTGCCGCTCCTTCTAGAAGCCACTGCAAAATTGGCTTTGAAAGTTAGTCGAGTCAAGTACACCAGGGGCACCTTTATGTTCCCCGCTGTACAGCCTTACCCCCACGGGAGTTTCAGCGAGGAGGTTCGCTACCTGGAGGATTATTTCGGGAATTTGGGAGATGGAGGAAAAGCTTTTGTCATGGGTACTA
Organism: Pohlia nutans; assembly: GCA_022496805.1. Lineage (NCBI taxonomy): Eukaryota > Viridiplantae > Streptophyta > Bryopsida > Bryales > Mniaceae > Pohlia > Pohlia nutans. Next base: position 4,797,793 of record CM040093.1, on the reverse strand, counting down.
AGGGAGTGTTCCCAAACTGGCACATCTACACCGCAGCGGATCATGGAGTTCCCGCTGCTGAGCCTGTTTACACTTTGGAGATGTGTATGACCAAGCTTGACAGGCAGGCAGCAGCTAACTTTGTTAAGGCGGAGAATTTGGAAACAGGTCCTGACATGACCAAGGCTGCCAACATTGACAAGATGCTGCCGGAGTCGCGTATCTGTGACTTTGCCTTTGATCCATGTGGCTACTCTATGAATGGTATTGAAGGTGGAGCGCACTCTACCATTCACGTCACTCCTGAAGATGGACTGAGCTATGCCAGTTTTGAAGCAATGGGTTACAATCCATGGCAAGTGGACCTGCCAACACTGGTGGAGAGGGTTGTTGCTTCATTCAAACCTGCTGTCTTTGCTATGTCCGTGCACGTGACAGATGGGAACAAGGCTTTGCACACTTCAGGCTCTTGGGGTGCTTCAGTGTGTCCGGATGGTTATGTTTGTGATGGTAGTAGCTGTCAGGAATTGCCTTGTGGTAGCATCGTGGTGTTTCATACATTCAAGGAGAAGACTGGCTTTGGTTCGTCTGCTGCTTGCTTGCCGCTTATTCGAGGTGGAGCGGGTGCGAGCCGTGGATCGAAGAAAGTGGTGATTAAGAAGGCGAAGAATCAGAAGGGGTGATCAGGTGAGTAATTTCATTGCAGTCTCGGATCTTGTTTGTTATGCCAAAATATCATCACATGATATGAGATGGTTTTGTAGTAATGTGTTAGCTTTATGCATCGATTACTCATCTCAACTATTTGTTCTTTTTGCAGTGTACTTGCTGGCATTTTGCAGCACATGCTGGAGCATACGGAAGAGTATATTGGAGGATTTGTCAAATTTTAGACACTGCAAGCACGCAGTTGAGTCCATAGTGCGTCTATATTCGGGCATAGGATAAGTCATTCATTTTTAATGCTGAGAATTTAGAGTCTCCGTCTTTGCATTAATCAGATAGCTTTCGAGAGGATCTGTCGATATGATCTTGATCTTTCTCATTAGGCTACATACTTGTGTATGATCCGTCTGGTAAATATGAATTATGGTTCCTCCAATTGATTTCGACTACTCTTTATTCTTCATGGACAAGTGATTTGCTGAATATCATTCGAATGTTTACTCACATTTTTCGTAGTCTTTGCTTCATTCACTGTCGTTGAAATAGAATAGCCAAAGTATCAGAAAGTTCTCTATATTTGGCAAACAATCTTGTATCACATTTATGTGTTCATATTTGGCCGATTTGTGCGAAAACCACGTTGCGTTCAATATGTAATAGAGCAGACCGTAAATGATATTGCTGCCATCTAAGTCGGCCGAGAACGGTTTTTCGACTGCCTTCCGACTTCCGACTGCCTTCCGACTTTTAGGGTTAGACCCGGAGCAAAAAGGTGGAATTCCGAAGGACCATTGCGGCGCCTTACCTGAGAATGTTTTTACCTTATATTCTTTTAGGGCTCCTTTTTATTATGTACGAAACTGGGATCTATCTTTTTGTCCTATGCCCACAAGGTAGATAAGTGAGACCTTGCCCATAAGGTAGATAAGTGAGACTACGGACCCATAATGCCAAGCTCATCTTTCAAGGCAAAGCTGTCACTCCCTCATTCGTAAAAACTCCGTAACTGTTCTCTTCTTTCTCTTCTCTTTCTGAACCCTTCGATTAACAAAAGTACAAAGACTAAAACTTGAACCGTGTGATGTGTTTTTAACGAACCAGGTAAAAGTTGCCAAAGAACTTTCTATAAGATTGTGCTTTTCCTGTAGTAATAACCAATACAAATACAAAATGTACAGATTCCAGGGAAATGGCAAGTGGAGAGGAACGGATGGATCTGAGAAACTCAGGCTTGAGTGACTCACCTTCAACGGATGCATGTAGTCACAACCGAAGTAGGAGTTTGGTTTGCTTTCTTTCCTTCTTTCCCAGCCAGGCCAGCGCACTTTCCTTTGATTTGTGATGCAGACAATTTATATGTGGTGGCTAGGGTTAGCAATGGATAATGATGAAGAAAAGGACGGTACAAGAAACTCGAGCAATCTCTACGAACTTGCTCTCAGTAGTACGTAATTAATAATAATAATAATAAATGGTTGGAAGGAACTGAACTTAAAGAAGAAAAAAAAAGAAAAAGAAAAAGGGGTGGCCAGGGAACGTGGTGACAGCCTGACACGGAGGGGTAATAAGGTAAGTGTACCCAATTGTTAAGTCTTATCCCGAAGTTCCTGCAAGTTGTGTGATGGTGGATCAATGCATGTACAAGCTGCCTGCCTGCCTGCCACTACTGTGGGTCTCTCTCACTGCTCATGCTTCTGGTGATGCCCTATAGGAAGGAAGGAAGGGGGGGCTAGGTCTATTATCTCCCTTCCCTTCCCCTTGAGTTTCTTCCTTCCCTGGTTGACTGCATGCTGTGCATCTCATGGCTCATTTACACCAGTCACTCAACGCGAGTGTGGCAAAGAATCTGCGTTCGTCATGTAAGAGGTTTTGGGTATCTACAGTGTGCTCCTGCAATTTTTTATTATATGTTTTTTAACCTATTGCATGCAAGGAAATGCTCCAATGCATTTTGAGTGCCGCAAGAAAGTTGCGTCAAGAAAGAATGCTGCAGCACATGGGCACATGCATGAAATTTATACATTTTGAGTGCCGCAAGAAAGTTGTGTCAAGAAAGAATGCTGCAGCACATGGACACATGCATGAAATTTACTTTGCAGCATTCCAAATCAAGAAAGAATGCTGCAGCACATGGGCACATGCATGAAATTTACTTTGCAACATTCCAGGAACGCAACGCAAGTGCTGCAGCTTCTTAGTGTGAATGGGCCATTAGAGCATCCCCCCCACTCCTACACGCTAGAGATGACTCGCTGAAATTATTCATTTACATTTGAAGAGCCCTTGCACTTACACTCCTCCACCCTTGCACGCCCCTCACGCATCAAAAGTACACATCAAATAGTCAATGGACCAATCACAAGTAGAATGTGGGGATATAGTTAACTAAATAGTGATTTGAAGGGCCATTTCTTGACACGCTAGAATTGAGAGTCAAGAGGAAATTTGGAAGGGCCCTTGGCACTTTTCATCTAATTCTGGAGTGTGAAGGACTCTGGGAGGGCTGCGGTGGAGTTGTTCTTAGTCTAGGAGAACTCTGCAACACGGACGGGTTCTGAATAAATCCAGAGTTATTCAAGGGGGGTACTTTCCCAACATCAAATAACTACACCAATTATCGTATTTAGTCTGAGACCTACAATTAGATTGTTTTTTTTTTACAAATCCTCGGACTAATTCTGATAATACTATCCAAATTAGTATGAGGATATAATAATAATAATAATTTAAAAGATATTATGATATTTTATTTTCCAAAGAACTAAAAATAGTATTTTAAGAATATTTTATTCATATTTGGCTGGGTAAATTTATACTAATTTTGATAATTTTAAAGTATAGGCCACACTATACGTACATTACCACAATTACTATGAGTTATCTCAATTACTCCAACTCGGACTTTCTTCTAATTCTAAAATTAGTCCGAACTTTCCTTATAGTCTGAGTTGGACTAAATTAGATAATGGGTGTAATCCTTCCATCCTGTAAAAGACCTTGTTTTCAGTGAAATTCATGGATTAAACTTAATCCCATGATTACAGAGAGAGTATGTTGACTGTGATGCAAATACATGGATTAGGTGAGTATAGAGGGAGTATTTTGACCGCAATAAAGTATATACAAGGTTAAAATCCATGACAACAATCCAAGATTAGCATGATCAAAATCTATGGATTAAGGTGCTAGAGTGTCTGCAATGTCCTGAAGCAATTGTCAAGCGCGCGCGAAGCTTAATTGCCGGTAGTGAATGAATACACTTGGAAATCATGGTTTTATTTTGGAACAAAATTTAAGTCGATACCATGAGGTCTTTTGTGGGACAGAGGGAGTATTTCATCTTGCATGATCCAATCATGTGCCACCACATGTGTTAGTCCATGTTACTATTCATTTTAACTTAACTTTCAATGATGAGTTGACGACTTTGGATATCTAAGAGATTTACATAGCCCTTAGTGATTTCATGTAAGGTTTTCATCCGTTATCCATAGGGCGGGGCCTCTTCAGAATGTTGTTGGACATGCTCTTAGAGCATCCACATCTTAACATTGAATGAGCCATTGACTCTAAAAAGTAGATGAAAAATGCGGCTTGTCTTTAATCCCTAAACGTCCCAGCGTCCAGAAACTGGATCACGAACAGATTCAAAGCCTTGTAACTTTCTCATATAATCTCGGATGACTTTCATCCAAGTCACCTTTGCAAGCCTTTTAAATTCTTTACCAATTAGAGTAAATCTCTTGTGATGGGGAGATGTTGATAATATTGAAGAGGCCTCTAAATGCAAGTACGTCAAATTTTTGGGTAGATTTTATGCATGCAATGGTCTTCTCATGTACACCTAATGTACATCTGAGTCATGCTAATATCTAATTTTGAGGCTAGCCTCACTGGTGGGCATGCTCTTACAACATCCATTTCACTTCCTTCTCTCATTTTGGAGCATTTACATCCACTTATCAGCGAATGTGTGAGGAAGATTTTTTTCTTTCTTTCTAGTATCACCCTCCTCATGTCTCTATAACATTCTTGTGTTGCTTTAGCTTGAGTCCTTTTCTATAGTATTATTGTAAAGCATCGTTCCTCAACAATAGAAATGATGCCTCTATAATAGTATTGTAATCTTTAATTTAAGATTTTACCAGTAAAAGGAGATTGTAGAAAAGGAAATGTAGAAAAGGGGTTGTAGAAAATGGATTGTAAATACAGTCAAACCTCTTTAAGGTTATAATGTGGGAGCACCAAAAAGTTTACCAATACACATGAGTTTACCCCCAAGCATCTAAAAAGCCCAATACGGCCACACTTGGTCGTTTTTTAGTCAAACGCTAATTTTCACCGCTAGTTCCTTATTTCAAATAAAAATTGTCCCAACTAAAAAAATGTGGGGACTATCTTCTACCTTCTAGCTCAATTTACTATTCAAAATTGTTAAAATTGCATTTTTTACGGCACTTTAAGTTCAAAACCCTAAAATTCCAATATAGAAAAAGCTTTTCAATCAACTTTCTTTTCATGTAAGCTTAACCCTTAAACGTCAAGAGGGCCTGGCCGGGGCAGCCCGGAAGGCATCTAAATTTTCAGAGGAAAAAAAAAAAAAAACGAAAAAAATGCAAAACGGCTCTGCGGGACACTGTTGGCCAACACTATAGCACTGTAGCACTGTGGCATCTCAGCTGCCCCAACCTCAAAAACTTGTTCAATTTCATAACTTTGATTGCTTACCGACGATTCCACAATTTCTCAAATGAGGCGCAAATTTGCAATCTAGATCACTTTTTCAGTAGCTTTCCAACGCACCAATTCACGCTTGATTTGGTTGAGAAAATCTACTTTTTTTCTTGATTATTCTCTTTTAAATAAGCCCATGGGGCTTACTTTGACGTTTAAGGGTTAAGAAGTAGGCCACCTACACCTTGTTGTTCACCACTACATTTTTCCTTTACAAATCATACTATTTAAAGAATTTTGTAATTACTATAGATATCACAAGAGAAAAACTTTGAAAAATCTTATAAAATTCATTTTATTCAGATAATTATGAAAAAAATTGGGGTAAATCGGTTCAACAATAAATCATATGAGAAAAATACCAGAAATTTATAATACATTTTAAACTGTGAGAAACTAGTGAGGTTTGATAGGGTAAATGTAATGTGGACACTTAGAGGTAAACAAATAAATTTTATAGATGTTTCGGACCTACTTACATCACTTATAAATATGAAACCAATATCTAGGTAGAGGACATACTATGTTATCTATTACAAAAGCAATCTCTATAAAAATGACTAAAGATATTCTTCATTGAAAGCAACAAGTCAAAGTAGTTTGATGAATCCCAAATTGATAGTGAAGGTTTGCTAAGTCCTTGAACACTTGTAATATAGTTAACCCTTTAACGTCCCACTTCAACATTGTTTTCAAAGATTCGTTATAAAATGTTTAATGAAAACCAAAAATGCAGTTGATGTACAAAGAAAAGTTGTAAATGTCAATATGAAGATCACATCTGTACAGTTGGATTTATCATATATATATTTTTAATATTTTTAAATAATTTTGCAAGGTTTTCTCTTGAAATTCAATTAAAAATCATGAATTAACGGATTTTTAAAAAAAAAATGTAATAAAATTGGAATAACATGCACTACGAGATGGTATGGTTTCCATTATTTGATTCTACTTATTTTGAAAATCATCTTTAACCCCTAAATTTTTGAGCGACTATATTCTGGTCGTTCCACTTTTTGGGCAGCCTCCAGGGACTCATATTTTTAAAAATTTCAATGAAAATTTTAGTGTAGCTTCCAAAAACTACACTCTATATGTCGCACTTCGTTTCATGTCATTCCAATAAGTATTGCAAAAGTTATAAGCATTTGAAGTTTTTGAAGCGAGATCGGGCAGCAAGAATTTTTTTATTTTTTACTCTTTTTCAAAATTTCTTTTTTGATTCATGATTGGTTGATCTTTATCTACAAATGAAGCTTTTAATCTACCCATTTTGAGCAATGGGATAAAAGTTATGAGATCTGTTTTTTGGGCAGTTTAGACAAAAAAGACTTTGAAGTTCATTTCTAAACTCAATTTTCAATATTTTTTAATGAAATAAAAGGCACTAGGTGAAGATTTCCAAGTACAACATTCTCACCGTTAAGATTGACATTTTACAATTCCATGTCAAACTTATTAATGATTTTCTTTTTCCTTTCACTTTGTACCCACTTCTAGTAATTGTTTTATGAAAAAATTAATATGAGCTTTTTTCTTACAAGATTTTATATTTGAAGACTTAACGCAATTGTTAACATGGCCTTGCCATTCATTGAATTTCTAACCCATTCAAAAAAAAGATATTAATTTCTAAAGTTCAAATTTGTCACCGGATTGAACCCCAAAAAATCTTCTTTTGCAACTTTGATCCTTATAATCTAAGAATCTAATGGTCATTTTGCTCTCAAATTTTGTGCTCACATGAAAATTCAAGTTGGGTATTAGATCTTAGGGTTAAATGATGAAAAAACTAAAAAACATATGATTTCTTCTGCAACTTCCAAATGCTGCGTTTTTCATGGTTTTTTGTGAGAATACGGTCCTGGTCCTTTAGAGATTAAGGTCTCACTTTTTGAACTAAGAATGAAACTTGACATAAACCACTTGTGTTGTTTTTCCAAAAATCATAATAACCTATTTTGAAGATCCAAACTGTACAAAGGATAGTTGACTTGCACAAGAACCATGAGAAATTTTGGTGGATGAAAACTGTCCAATTCGAATGGAATTTAAACAATTTGAATCTGTTCGTCGTTCACTATGTGGACGCAGGCGCCTCAAAGGGTTAAGAGACTTGTATCTCTAGTTTTTTGTTCCAGATATGAGTGAATTACAACAAGGCTTGCAGTGCCAAAAGAATATAGAACATGTTGTGGAACATGTGACAAAGTTTTCCCATTATCTTCTTCCTCCTCATTGGGTGTGATCAAGGTTTGAGTCAAGGTTTGTTTCAATTTATAATCCTCAAAACCAAGCTTAGGTGGTCCATTGAAATCAAACTTTGCTTCAAATGGACTAAACATATTTTTGAGCTGTCATTGTTGGAATCATACCACTTGAAAGTGATAAATTTGATAGTTGTTGTAAAAGATTAGAGCTCAAACTTTATTCATACCGAGCTAAGACTAGAGGGAGTAGGAAAGTTTAACCATTAACAACTTAACCATTACTAGAGTAATATTTGAGTGAGTACCAAAACGTTAACAAATAGACATGATTTAACTTATAAAGTGGTAACCATTAAAGATGTTTGACTATAAGGGACTAAAGAAAAGGAATCCAAGCCAAGGCAATTCAAGAATCTAATGTCCCCTACCATTAAGCGGTGTCATGACTTAATCAAGAAGTTTCATTATGTGAAGATAGCCCATTAGAGTTATTCTCGAAGGTAGGACACTTCTAAATGTCTTAAAAATCACGTGCGCTAAAAATTTCTTACTCCTGTATTATGTATTACAAAATCATTAAAATGACATGAAATTTTCACTGGGATTATATAATCATTAAGGTGTGTTCTGTGAATTTTTAAGAATTTTATTCTTCAACATGATTTTCTAGTAATTTTTCTTATTGAATTTTTAAGAATTTTATTCTTCAACATGATTTTCTAGTAATTTTTCTTATTGAATTTTTCTATCATTCCAGTTAGAAACGGTAAATTTTGTAGAAAATAGAAATTGAAAAATTTGGTCTTTTCTTTTTGGTATGATAAATATAATATAAATCTACAATTGAAAAAAATGATAATTTTTTAGCAAATAATTATATGATTGTTACCTAGTATTAGATTTTATTTTAACGCATGTGGTTTGAATATTAAAGCATAGTGTATCCTACCCTCGGTTATTCTTTAATCTCTACAGGAAAATTGTCCTCTCAAGGAACAATTTGAAATTTTGGTAGATTATCACAAAGTCAATTTTGAATGAGTTTTTTCAAAATTATTATCACAGATGCAAGCTTGTATAAGCTTTGTGGAAATATGATTCTTTTTACATTGGACAATGGGCTCAAAAGTTATGAAACCCCAAATTTCATAAACAAATTGAAAAATGTGTTAATATAGGGGTGAGTTGTAGGTTAAGCTACAAAAAAAATTCAAACCATTTGCCTTCACTTTGACTGCTAAATATATCACGATTTTATCGAAATTTTAACGGAAAAAGATGACTCCATCCATAACATTCTTTAGCTAGTACTGCAATACACCCTTTTGCTTGTGAGAGAATCAACATCTGAACATGGAATTGATGATGTGGAACATGTAGAAACTATTAAAAAATCAGAAGGTTGTTGAGCTGCAAAGCCATCTTTAGCTAAAGATGGCTTTGATTCTCCAAAAGATTACGATTACTGCAACAATTTTAGCCCACGATCCTCATTTCCAAGGGTGAATAGAGGAGTTGCTAAAGAATGTTATGACCAAGATTTATCTTTCTCTCAAAAATTTGTGACACATTTGGTATGTCCTCCAAGATGTTCATATTGCTTAAATGGATAGTAATAGGTACTTCCACCTTAACAAAAAACAATTATAAAAAGAGATCCCCAAATTTTCAGGAAATTATTTTTTCAAAAAATTCTATTTTCTATGGTTAACAAGAGAATCTTAGAGAATATTCACATCATTTCGACAATTTTTTTAATTATTGGGCAAACCTGCCAATCTTGATGTTTGGGTACAATAGTGTAACCTCCGACGCTCTTCAATGCTCTCTCGAGTTACAATATACATTAGAGCATCTCCATTAGCACTCTGGATTGCACTTTGAAGGTCATCCAAAAAGTCACACCTCACCATGTAGTTCTCCACCAACTCAATTAGACTCTTGAAAATAGTAAGTGAACCATTCACAAATCACCACGCATGGGTTTTGCAATCATGATGTGCAATTAAGAAGAGGAGATACACTTGTTTGAGTGACTTTGAGGGCCCTGGTTTTCTAGTGGATTATCCAGTGTTACAAGCCAAATAAATTTTTCACCAACCCAATCTCGTCCATTTTTCCATAGCTAGAAATTCACTAAAAATCCAGGACCCTCAAAATCACTCTTGCTAATGTATCTTCTCTTCTTAATTGCACATCATAATTACACAATCCATGCGTGGTGCCTTGTGAGTGGCTCACTTACTATTTTCAAGAGTCTAATTGAGTGATATTGGTGAGGAACAACATGGTGAGGTTTGACTTTTTGGATGACCTTCATAGTGCAATCCCCAGATGCTCTTATGCAATGTTGGTCTTCATTCATTGTTTTCAAGGTGATTTGATTTCTGTGCAACATTCCGTACAAACGATGTGAAGAAGTTCGCAAAATGAGCACCCCTGCATGTAGTGTAATTTAGTGTATAGAATTTTGGTTGGAATAATAATAAGGTCCACCCACATAAGGTGGGTTTCCCGATCACCATCAGGGATCCATCACTGCTGTATTTGTAAGCTACCGTAGTACCATTGGCACATCTGTCTCCAATATATATATATATATATGTAAATAAAGAAAATAAGGTTTTTGCAAATGGAACATTTGCATGTGTGTGAGCCGCACGACAATCAAATGCAAGCTCCCATCAAGCACAAGTGGAAGAATGATCAGAGGCCATGGCCACCATGGGAGCATGGTCACCCATGCCCTCCCAGAGTCTCTCACACTCAACAAGTAGATGAAAAGTGCCAAGGGCCCTTCAAAAATACCTCTTGAGAACAGCTCCACCGCAGCCCTCCCAAGCCTCTCACACTACAGAACTAGATGAAAAGTGCCAAGGGCCCTTCAAAAATGCCTCTTGACTCTCAATCCTAGCGTGTTAAGAAATGGCCCTTCAAATCACTATTTAGTTGACTATATCCCCACATTCTACTTGTGATTGATCCATTGACTATTTGATGTGCACTTTTGATGTATGAGGGGCGTGCAAGGGTGGGGGAGTGTGAGTGCAAGGGCTCTTCAAATGTAAATGAATAATTTTAGCGAGTCATCTTTAGCATGTAGAAATGGGGATGCTCTAATTCTCAATCCTAGCGTGCTAGAAATTGGGCCTTCAAATCACTATTTAGTTGACTATATCCTCACATTCTACTTGTGATTGGTCCATTGACTATTTGATGCGCACTTTTTATATGTGAGGGATGTGCAAGGGTGGGGGAGTGTGAGTGCAAGGGCCCTTCAAATGTAGATGAATAAATTCAGCGAGTTAGTCCTAGCGTGCATGGGTGGGAATGCTCTGGAGATGATGATAATCCCTGTGCGGGGAGTAGTATAATTTCATTAACCCCTAAAGGTCTTCTACTATTTTATAAAAGTAAAAGCCCTACGATTTGCATACTTGAAATATCAGTGTGTGATTTATAAAATTTCATAAATAGTCGTCAACGTTACGAAGGTAAGACAAAAGGCAAAGAGAGAGAGAGGCCATGGTCACTATGGAGAGTCAAACCGGCGAACTACCACTAGCCTTCCATCACTTAGGGGTAGTTTTAGGTAATTTCGGATCATATTTGCAAACATTTTTCAAGATTCTCTTTTTCACCATACAAAACCATTTGTAAGAATAATTTTCCAAAAAACTTCGCATTTATTTTAAGAAATGGTTTTTATCAATCCTATCCTCCACCTACAATAGTTTCTCGATTTCCACGAATAAGCTAAAAATAATTATGTAGTTGAGTAAATGTACAATGACTGAAGAGTCATCCATTAGGAGAAATCTGGGGTCTCCAAAAGGCCCTGAGGTTTCTCACGTGCCAATTTTTTTGGGGTATGCCCATCACTTTTTGAGGCTGGCACCAATGGTGCCACGACACTACCAGCATTGCGGGGAGAATGGGTCGATCCAATCATTGTGAGGAAGCGTGTGTGTGCCTTAAGAGAGACGTTGTCGGGGCTAACAAGAATGCACCTGCGGTGCACAAAGCCCAAACACTTCTGAATGCATTTAAGGGTCACGCTTCAGTTCCAGCGAATTTATCATTGTGTCAGCGAACTTACCGTTGTGCCAGCGAACTTCCTTCCCAAGTTCAATTCTAAGTGGGCTAACAAGAATTTAATCTTCCACTTAGTAACTCACTCTGCCAAGATCCTTTATTGCTGGTACAGAGCAGTAAATACAATGAGAAGGTCGTTTGTCAAACACCGTCGACACGTCGGTGCCAATAAGGCCCCCCGCTATCCACGCAATTCGCTTCCAACACTGTCAATTCACACAATCAACTCTGCGGGCAACGACAAGAACTCACATTTCTACCATCGGAGGGACATTTGGGCAGACAAATCACCTAACCTGGGCTATCTTACAAGGCCTTTTGGAGACCTCAAATTTCCCCTAATGATAACAACTACTCTTGAGAACATTGTTAGCAAAGCTTCAATAATTCATAACTTATTCATATAATATTGAAATAACATTTAACCCTTGAAGATCACAAGGTGTCCTTGGAATTGACAATTTGAGAAAAACTATTATAAAGCATTTTTTGGAGGAATCTTTTAGAATTGATATACAACTGAAAGTTGTAGATTTTGAATTTAAGATTCCATCCGTATGGTTAGATTCAGCAATGCTATCACCAATATTTTATTATAAAATTTGAAAGTAAAAATTAAAAATTCCTTCTAAATTTGATTACAAAAAATATATTAATGATTTTTGAGTAAAAGACGTTGAATCGAATTTGAAATGAGATACTCTCCACATGGTGATTTTTTGAAATTTTTGTGTTCCTTAAATCTATGACCTCATTATTGCATGGCCACTTTTGAACTAAAGTCAATGCAATTTTGACTTGGTCAAAATTTCACATACTTATACGTTTGTAATTTTAAAGAAGTATGTATTCTAAGAACACCAAATCCTACCATTGGATAGGAGAACAATTGGATGAAGTATCTCTAAAAAAATGTTTCATGGTGAAAAAGTTCATGAGGAAGGAGATATGGATGAAAAAAATCATCCATCAACTCCACAGGTGTCGGTTGGGCCTTTAAGAGTTAACCCCTAAGGGCTCAAATGACCATTTTTTGGTCGCTGCCCGAATCTAACGGCCTACCCGGAACAAAAAAATATTTTTTTGAAAAAATAAAAAATATTTTAAAATACTACGTCAAGTCTACTTTCCAATCCAATTTGAATTTTGGCAATCCGAGATAAACTCCACTCGGGAGAAATTTTTAAGTAGATCACCTCAACATTGTCTTAGTGTTATAAAATTTGCTATTTGGGGAAAGAAATGATGATCCCTCCATCATTTCTTTTGCTTTTTTGAAGTTTACAATAGATAGCCCAACTTTAACCAATCATACTAAATTTTGAACTCTAAAATTGAAAATTATAATTTATACAAATTTTCAAAGGTTAATGCTTTTAAATTCATTAAAAAATGATCTAAAGTTATTTTTGGAAGTCTGACTGTACGGATAATTTGTAGAGATGATACTCTACATTTTGTCTATTGAACCAAACTTCATCAAACATATTGAAGGCACATATTATAACACATCTATGTTTTGTCCAATACCCCTCGGGCTTTTAGGGGTTAAGTAGATATGTTTAAAGACTCCATATCAACAGGGGGTGTGTAGAAGGATTCCTGGTTGATTCATTTTGCTACCTAACTTTCTGGCATCCGTATGAAAAATTTCTCATTGAAAAAACCCCAAAGACTCACAAAAAGTTTAGAGATTGCTACACCAAAGTGGTGAATTAATTTTTCTATTTACACAAAGTATGCAATTCCATAACCTTGGACTATAATTTAAGTTTTGAACTCAATCATGTATTTTGGTTACCAAAGGAGTGAAATGTTACAAAGGTGTAATCTTGATTTTTTACAAATCAACTAGACAAAATCAGTGTAGCTTAATAGCTAGTTCAACTTTAATGTGCCAAATTATTATTATTTTGGTCCGGAATGACCTTAATCTACCTAGATGACGGGTTCCCCTTAGGTGTACTCATTAGCACCAACGAGGGCGGAATCGAATGCACGTCGTGTGGGCTAATACCTCCTTGCTTGATAGGAACACCGTGCGTGACAGGGATTGCTCCTGGGCCTCATGTTTACGGTGGGGGCGTCGCTCTTAGTTGAAAATGATTAGGAGCATAAGGTTTAGTCCAAATATTGCAAGAAGAAAATTCCAAAAATAAATCACCTATGGGGGAACACCGGAAATGTGCTCTCTTCGTTTTGTAATCCGTTGTTGCACAAAGGAAATAAAGCATCCCTTTTTATCAAAAACAAATAAATTATGATTATTATTTTTGGATTTTTTCATTTCAACACTTCTTGCAAAATACCTTTTTTCACCATACTAAAACAACATTCTTTAAAAAAACCAACTTCCGAAATTTTTTATTTAATTTTTTCAAAAGTGGAGACTAATGAGGCCCAAGACTAAGGAGGCATGACAGTGCAATGATGGTTTTGTCTTGAGCCCCAGGGCAGTCCAAAGAGGATCTGATTGACATTGTGATAATGTGGGAATCTGATTCCCAATTCCATGTGATTTGATTCACACAGATTCTAAGAGATGACAAAACGTTCAATTCTGATATTAGAATATTCATGGATTGTTAGGAATGTTTCTAAGCATATTGTCAACCTGCTTTCATTGGCCCTTGAGGACATGCAAGCGAAGCAAGTGGAGGCTCATTAGAGCATCTCCACTTGGAAGGGATAATTTCATCACATTAACCCCTAAATGCTCAAACGACCATTTTCTGGTCGCTGCCCGAATCTCATGGGCTGCCCGGAATTTTAAAAAAATTGAAAAAATAAAAAATATTTTAAAATATTACATCAAGTCTACTTTCTAACACAATTTGAATTATGGCAATCCGAGTTAAACTTCACCCCGGAGAATTTTCCAAAGTGAATCACCTCAACATTGTCTTAGTGTTATAAAATTTACTACCGTATTTGGGGAAAGTAGTGATGTTCCCTCCATCATTTCTTTTTCTTCTTTGAAGTTTACAATTATACATAACCCAATTTAACCAATCATACTAAATTTTAAACTTTAAAATTGAAAATTATAATTTATACAAATTTTCAAAGGATAATGCTTTTAAATTCATCAAAAAATGATTTAAAGTTATTTTTGGAAGTTTGACCGTATGGATAATTTGTAGAGATGATGCCCTACATTTTGTCTATTGAACCAAACTTCATCAAACATATGGAAGGCACATATTATAACACATATATGTTTTGTCCAATACCCCTCGGGCTTTTAGGGGTTAAAACTTGGGACCACTTAATCCCTAAAGGTTGGGCCTATGACCATGGAATCATGTTTTATCTGTCACACTCAATTTTGCTACTAAAAATAATACAATAATTCAAATTTATATTTTAAGTAGATGAAGTCACATGTCTACTACAAATCATGAATTTTTCATAAATTTTGGTGAAAATTTGAAATTACTATGGTTTTATGAAGTGATTGTAAAGAAAATCTATATCAATTACAAAATGTACTAGAGAATTCTGATTTTTTTACCTAAGGTGAAAATTACAATGAAGAAAAGTTTAGTTGATGAAAATCATCCGTGTATCTAAATTTAGAAAATTGCTACACCTTGATGATACCTACTGAACTTGTAATTACAATAAACACTCAATTTTCAAATTTTTCCAAAAATTCAAACTAGGCTTGGCAAACTTCATTTTGTTAGTTAAGCTCAAATGCAATGGAACTCATTTTCATGGCCTAAATTTAGTTTAAGTAGAACAAGCAAAAACATTCAAAATACACTACACGGTGAACCATTTTTACGACTCTTTTTGTAGTTGGGGCCCCATGTAAAATCTAAAAATAGCTTGAATGATTTGAATTTAACTTGAAGGGGTGGCATCACCAAGCAAAGCCTTTCACATAAAGAATTGGATAGAAATCATCCACGTAGCAGTTGGAATTGAACAGACGACTTCATTTATAAGCCATTTTTTGGTCTAGGCGGCGTTTAGGGGTTAACCCCTAAACGAAAGAGCGTCCAGAAAGTGGACGACTAACAGATTCAAACCCTTCTCACGTTCTCATCAATTCTTAGATGAAAGTCATCCAATTTTTTGGAGATTCTTCACCAAGTTGTTGTCTTATCTAACGGTTGGATTTAGTCATACTTGATTACATATTTTTCTAAAATTACAAATGTAGAAGTATGTCAAGTTGTTGACCAAGCCAAAATTGCATTGACTGTAGTTCAAAAGTGGCCTTGCAAAAATGAGGTCATAGGTTTAAGAAACACAAAAATTTCAAAGAATGACCACGTTTAAGAGTATCTCATTTCAAATTCATTCCAACAAATTTTACTCAAAAAATATCAAAATTTTGTTTGTAATCGAATTTAGAAGGAATTTTAAATTTTAACTTTCAAATTTTATAATTAAATATTAGTGATAGTATTATGAATCGAACTGTACATATGGAATCTAAAATTCAAAATCTAGAACTTTCATTTGTATATCAATTCCAAAATATTCTTCTAAATAGTAGTTTATGATGATTTTTCTCAAATTGTCGATTCCAGGGACACCTTGGTACGTTTAGGGGTTAATTAGAGACTAGGTCACTTGATTATACCACTAGTGCAAGTTGCTTTATTAACCCCTAAGTTAGCAACCAAATGACTATTTTATGGTCGCTGCCCTTTTTAAAGGGCTACCCAAGATGTAAAAAAATTAAAATTAAAATTATTTTCAAATAGAAAATCGAGTTTACTTTCGCACCCAATTTGAACCATGTCAATCCAAGTTAACCCTTTAGTACCTAGGGTACAGTAGCTGT
Source organism: Pohlia nutans (assembly GCA_022496805.1). NCBI lineage: Eukaryota > Viridiplantae > Streptophyta > Bryopsida > Bryales > Mniaceae > Pohlia > Pohlia nutans. The sequence goes on along the minus strand of CM040093.1, from coordinate 4,781,305 downwards.
GTGCACTGGATTTCGGTAGATTTTTCTACTGTGATTGATACTATCAAAATAGAATGAATTAAATGAGAAAGAACCCGTACAATAGTATTTTCATCTGGAGTGGAGACAATTTGTCAAAATTAGAGAACCATCCAATGGTGGAATTGCAAGATTATAGTATGTCTTTGAACCATATAATGCACACTCAAAAATGATATTTTGGAGGGTGTGTGACTTCAAAGTTATATAGAATTTGGATTAAATTTTCTAAAGTGAAAGTGAAGCGGCAATGGTCTATGGTCAACACCTCTCTATTGAAATCTTTCATATCAAGAATGGACTCACACATAATTATTGTGAATTTTATAAGTGAGAGTGACTTACCTGTATGCAGTTTAGGACAAAATTTATACGTTAAAAATGAAAGGAGTTGGTACATTGATCAAGATCGGAACACATACACTACTGGAGCATGAACAAGAGAATACAATCCAAAAATAAAAATAAAATGAGATAAAAAACTTCCAAACACTAGAAATACAATATAATACATGTGTTGTATTTGTAAGTATTTTCTTTATTTTGAGGTATTTGCAGTATTTTGGTGTTTTGAACATAGGTAATTAGATAGTTGCACAACTCCAAATTGAAAATTTCTTTTTCTAGAAGATGTGTATTATAAATCTCTAAATCTAAAATTGACAATTCAAAATCTAATTCTTCATAGATTTTTTGTTATTTGCATTTCCAACACTCCAATGACTAAAATATGGTTAGCTAGGCAATAAAGGGTTAAACTTGACCAAGGAGAAATTTTCAAAGACAAAGATCTCAATATTGTCCTAGGAGTGTTGTAAAATCTACTAATTGGAGAAAGTAATGATATTCTCTCCTTTGAAAAGATTGATGTTATTTATTTTACAATATAATGTCTATTTTAAACCAGTTATATCAAATTTCAAATGCTAAAAATAAAATTATAATATTGGTGAATATTCAACTATAAATGCTTCTAAATTTATTGAATGAGAATCTATAATATTTTTTGCAATTTTGACCATACAGATAATTACTAAACATTATGCTTCTCATACTCATTTTTGGACCAAACTTCATCAAATTTGCAGATGTAACATTTTATAACACATCTAAGTTTTGCCTTTACCTCCTCAAGCATTTGGTTGTTATCCTTTAAACGTCAATTCCAATTGTTCGGGTTTGGTTTTCTTGGGTTTCAAACCACTTTGGCCATGAATTGCTAACAATGAAGAAATGTTTTTATGAGTTTTCTTTTTCAAGCATCATACATGACAAGAATAGTATGTACCTACATTTATAAAATGTAAATTACTTCTCTATTTTGAGGTTGAAACTCAAAATACTCCTTTCTTTCTAAATTAGGAAATGATGTTTAAGAGTTAACTTCCAACCAATCACTTGTCTCCTAGTGTAATTGGCGTTGGCACCATGTGGTAGTGGCGAGGGAGACCACTCTACCTCATAGTACATTCTGCGGGATTCAACAAGCCCCCCATCTTCTTGGTTTAAGGGACTTCCTAGACACACTTTTTGTTTTGGAAAACCACCCACTTCCTTGTCACCATTTCGAAATTGCCTCTCAATGGACCTCCAAATTTCCAACCAACGAAACTTCTAGCTTCTAACATCATGTAGATCACATAGTTGTATTCACTTTTCTAATTGAGGAAGTTATGGCCTCCCCAAAGGTTCCAGGTCTTCATATAGGAGGTGGTGATTCCGGTTCTCCCCTTCTTTGTTGGGCCATAACCTCTAAACCCTTGCTTTTCTCCTTAAGAACTTTAGCAACTTGGAGAACTCTACTCTTTAGCTATCCAACGACATATAACATGCTCCAGTCCAATGAGGGTATCATCGGGAACCTTGAGTCCTACCCTCAATACTTATTTACGTGTCCCAATATACTACAAACTTTGAAGACCCATAACTTTTGACTCACATCTTCAATTCACGCATTTTTTGGTCCTATGGGTGCGTGTTCTTAAAAAAATTCCAACCATGTATGGTACTCCTCCATCTTGGCCTTCCACAAAACGCCATTGCGTGCTGTTTGTTCGGGATATCTCTTGATTTCCCTACCTTGTCTCATGCTAGGCAAAGCCATCACCTCGAGGCCCCCTTGCTCATCATGATATTGGAACATCCTTTTTAAAAGATGTGACAATCCAAGCATTAAATACTTGTTTGACATCCGAAAATGTCGTGCTCATCTATTTTGAAGGCTGGGTGGAGATGCTCTTAACCCTTTAGTGCTCAAGTGACCACATTGTGGTCTTTGATGTGTCAAAAACGCGAATAGCGGAAAATCGGTGAAGAATTGGATTTTGAATTGTGAAGTTCAAATGATGAGCGGTATAATATACATCTTCTAGAAAAAGAAAATTTCAATTTGGAGTTTTGCAACTATCAAAACACTCCTATGAACAAAATGCGAAAATACTGTAAATACTTGAAAATACAATAAATACTTACAAATACAACACATGTACTATGCAATATTTCTTGTGTTTGGAAGTTTATTATTTTATTTTTTTGGATTGTGTTCTCTTGTTCATGTTCCATTAGTGTATGTATTCCGATCTTGATCCATGTACTAACTCCTTTCATATTTTAACGTATAATTTTCTGTCTCAAACCGTACATGGATAAGTCACTCTTACTAATAAAATTCACAATAATTATGTGTGAGTCCGTTTTTAACATGAAAGATTGCAACGGTGAGGTGTTGACATAGGTCATTGCTGAACATCTTTACTTTCATTTTAGAAAATTTAACCCAAATTCTATTTAACTTTGAAGTCACACACCCTCCAAAATCTCATTTTTGAGTGTGCATTATACGGTTCAAAGACATACTATGATCTTCCAATCCCACCATTGGATGATTCTCTAATTTTGGCAAAACGTTTGCACTCCAGTTGAGAATACGATTGTACGATTACTTTCTAATTTAATCCATTCTATTTCTGGTAGTATCAATCATAGTGAAAAAACCCAGTGAAAACCAGTGAACATTGCTACAGTACCCAAAGCGTTAAAGGGTTAACTTGTGAACAGAAGAGCGAAGAGCATTGTGCATGCTGACTCAGCTTCTAGTCTCATGGACTCCTTCAAAGTAACCCTGATGTATTTATTTAATCTATTTTTTAAGTTTTTGAAATTAAAATTAAATCTTTTTTAATTCTTTTTTTGGACACAAGTGAACATTTTATTGAACACTGCAAAGGAGAGTACACCCTGAAATTCTTTGGATCATGGTCTCATATTTTGATGCAGGAGCTTAGAAAGGACAATTTTTTTTTGCCTAAAGAAGACAAAAGACTTCCATTCTCAAATGTAGCTAAGGTAGAAGGATCTTATTCTGACCCTTTTACCCTTAGTGCCTAGGGTATTGTAGCTTTTGGGCATTGGATTTCCGGATGGGATTTCAATAGTTTTTTCCATTCATGAGAAATAAAATGGATTAAATTAGAAAGTAACCATACAATTGTATTCTCAACTGGAGTGAAGACAATTTGTCAAAATTAGAGAATCTTCCAATGGTGGAATTGTAAGATTATAGTGTGTCTTTGAGCCATATCATGCACATTCAAAAATGAGATTTTGGAGGGTGTGTGACTTCAAAGTTATATAGAATTTGGGTTAAATTTTATAAAATGAAAATAAAGAAGTTCATGAATGAACTATGTCAACACCTCTCTGTTACAATATTTCATGTCAAGAACGGATTCACACATAATTATTGTGAATTTTATAAGTAAGAGTGACTTAATCATATACAATTCAGGACAAAAATTTATACGTTAAATATTGAAAGGAGTTAGTACATTGATCAAGATCGGAATACATACACTACTGGAACATGAACAAGCCAGAGAATACAATCCAAAAAAGTGAAACAAGATAGCAAACTTCCAAACACAAGAAATACAACATAGTACATGAGTTGTATTTGTAAGTATTTATTGAATTTTCAAGTATTTGTAGTATTTTTGAGTTTTGTTCATAGGTATTTTGATAGTTGCACAACTACAAATTGAAAATTTCCTTTTCTAGAAGATGTGTATAATAAATCTCCAAATCTGAACTTCACAATTCAAAATCCAATTCTTCACGGATTTTTTGTTATATGCATTTTGGACACGCTAGTCACTAGAATGTCGTCAGCTAGGCACTAAAAGGTTACCCCTCAAAGGACCAAGGAACCCAAATTGGGCCTCATGTTTTTTTAACATTTTTTAGTTGGTCCTATGTTTGTTCTTTTGACAAACACATGTAACATTCTTCATTGATTTCGGTGATATAAAAAAAAAATTCTATCCAATTTACAATATGACTAATCAATTGAATTTGTCATTTCAAATCATGAATCCTTGGTCCTCTAGGAGTTAAGGATTTTTTACCATCAAGACTAATGTAACAAGGACAATTCGAATAACTGCAAGGTTCTATGGCAATCTTCTTTATATTTGTGAATTTTTAAACAAGTTTTAAGATTGAATTTTTATTGTTGGAGTAATATAAATGTGTAGATAATATATACTATTGAGAATAGAAGACAATATACGTTTGACTAGGATAGTATATTGCTTGAAAATAAAAATTTGTTAGCATTGTATGAAAAGGTGTATTTTGAATCATATTTAAATGGGCAGTGTGAAAAGGTGCTCAATAGGAAATGGACTTTCAAAGAATAGAAATCGTTGGGTAGTCTTTGTCCCCAAGATAAAGTCAATAAATTTAAAAATTTGGCAATGCAATGTTAGTAGAAAGGTGGTCTTTTGGGCACCAAGGATGGTGTCGGAGTATAGTGCCCAAGGCCACTATTGGCACTCATTTGGTGTCAATAATGGCCTTGGATACAATGCTCTGGTACTATTGTTTAACCCTTAACTCCTAAGGGTCCCTAGCTTTTTTGGGCTTAAAATCATCACCGCTTTTGATGTGTTATAGGTCTAAATGTAAGCGAGGTATAGAAATCTCAACCGTACAATCTTGTAACATACATGTTTTAGATGATGTGGATCAATTTTGGGGTCATTTGGCCATATAGATTGCAAGATCATAGTGTTTTAGTGTTAAAAAAGGATGCTGAAATTCTCCTAGCAACACAGTTAGAGGTGAAATTCTTTTTCAAAATTACTCAAATGAAAAAACTTTCAACTATAAAGTAGTTCAAAATCATCATATAAACACATTGGTACCAAAAAAGCCTCATGAAAAAATTTAATGTGCCCTAAAATGGCCTTGCAATGTCAAAAAGTAGCCCGAAAAGTGACCCATTTGAATCAAAAAGCAAAAAGTGTTCAAACTAGACCCGTGCACTAAAATGACTCCCAAACATTCATAACAACATGGATTGACCTGAAAATTTTACCATGATAACTAGACTTCAAGGGAAATCCAACCCAACAAGTTTTATTGAAAACGGACTTGGGATGAAGGAGATACAAGCCCCCGAAGTTGCTGCCCATCAAAATTCACAGAACTGTCCAAAAAAAAGATACCTACTTTCAAATGATCACCAAAAATTCAATTCATCTCGGATTGATCTGAAATTTTTACCAAACATTCCATACATCATGTGGAGAGGTTTTTCAAAATTTCAGCAAAATCGAACACGTTTTGCAAAAGTTACAGCTCTTCGAAGGTGAATGTCCCCCAAAATCGTCCAAAATATGGACGCCGGGACGCTTAGGGGTTAAAGGACCAAAGCTGATTTTCCAAGTTTGGTTAGCTCAGTGTAGAATGAGTATTGATCCTCAATTTTTGAATTTTTTTATGGTGATTCTACTCTTTGTAATGAAGATGGGATGGTAATTTGCGTACGTAGGTGATGTATAGATCAAAAGATACAACCATTCAAAGGTGAAAAACCTAACTGCGGGCAGCTCCTGAAAACTTGCATACAATGAGCTATGGATCTGAAATTTTGTACATAATGAGCTAACACCTCCATATACACAACTGCCAAATTCATTTTACCAAATCTAAGACTAAGCTTTGCATTTTGGGCATTTTTAGAAAATTTCAAACCTGGGCAGGGGGCCAAAAAAAAAGTGCAGCCAACTTTGTAGTTTATAATCTTACTATTGAGGAACCCTGAACAGTTGAAATTTGTAAGTGCTAATAAATTCAAGTTGGTTGAAATATCTTACGGTTGAATCGGTCAAAAAGGTTTTAGATCAAAAACTATTTGCCTTTTTTCGAGAAGGGGTACTTTTAGGCAACTTTGGAGTGTTTGGAGAGAAATATAGTTGTGGTCCTTTAGGGGTTAATGCCCAAAGACCACCTTTTCTACTAGTGTAGAAAGTTAGAAATGATTGACTTTTAGAAGATAACATTATTAATTTATTTTTATAAATATGAATACATCAAACTTGAGTTGATATCTATATCCAACTATTTAATGTCATGAAATGATAACCATGCAAAGTGCCTTAACATGATTTAGAAATAAAAACTTGATTGGTGAATGTATGTGAATTGCATGTGCATTTACAACCTTGAGGAAGAAAACACATTGCAGAAATAGAATGAGACAAGATTGTCATTTGTGGCTATAGTAAATATTCTGAACAAATTACACCAAATGTTCATGAATGTAAGTTGTAGTAGTGTTAAACAATAAATTTTATAACTACATATATTGACAAACCAATTATTCTGCTAAGAAGTAATTGTTTGATGGAAGCTAATTAGAAACCAACAATTTTGTAATTGTAAAGTTGTAGGTTGTTAAAGTATTAAAGAAATATATTTGTGTGTGCCTATATATTTATGTTGTATTAAGTTTAACCCCTAGATCTCCAAGAGGTATAGGAAAAAATGTAAATGTGTTTCAAATATGATTTCCTCAACTTTTTGAAGTTTTCATGAATAGAGAAGTTCTTTAACATGATTGAAAACTACCTACGCGGTTAATTTTATAAAATAGAATCTATATCTTCATTATATTAATTTAAGAGTACTTAACTTTGAATATTCACCAAACATACAATTTTCAATTTTAGAAATTTAGTTTTTTAAGATTGGTTAAAATAATATTTTACACTAGGGTGATTGCAAGCTACGGTACACCACCTTTTTGTTGCAATGCAGGAATTGCTACACTTTTTCAATCTTTAGAAAACCAACAATAAATATTTAGATGGAATCTTCTTGTAAAAAAATACATTGTTTGAGAATTTACAATGTCAAGGTACCTACCACAATATTTTTTCTTTCTAAATTTGGTTATCTGGCTTTAAATTAATCAATAACTTTTGGAAAATGTGCGGGTCGTTTGTCAAAAGTGCACCTATAATATGAAAAGTGCACCTATAATATGGTAAGTGCCAGAAGGGGGTCGGATTTTAACTTCACGGTTTTTTTGCAACATACCACAAGTGCGTACACAACTACCATATATATATATATATATATATATATATATATATATATATATATATATATATATATATATATATATATATATATATATATATTTGGGTATTTTCCTTAATTATTTTTTATTAATCGTTTCACGATGTTTTTTTTTAATATTAAATCGTGTAATTAAACTTAAAAAATTGGAATTTTATTTTTGGAAAATGAAGTAATGGTCCAATTTCAAAGGTGGGATATGAAATACATTTTTTATAAAACCTAGCTATGGAGGTATGTGAAAATGGCTCTAATTGCCCCTAATGTGTAAAAAATAAGAAAGGCGTTGATCAAAGCCCATAGTCTAAAAGCGATCTTAATCTAAAACATAACAATAAAATTAAAAAATCAATTCAATATACATAAAACAATAATTTTTTGTAATCTTTTGTGCCTAGAAATGTTGCCAAAATTTGAAGATCATTCTTCAAATCATCTCTTGGTCACTTAGGTTTTACAATTTCAAACTTTTCAAGCAAATTAGATGATAACCTCAAATTCTCAAAAAACTATCTTGAAAATATATTGTTTTAGCAATTGCCGTATGAATCATCTTAGAATTACCAAGGATTTATGAAGTTGTCTTCTTGGTACATGGTGAAGTCTAGAATATTATACTTAACATTAATCAAAGTTGTCAAACTACAAACAATCAGTTTTATCAAAGTGAAAATGAAATTACAAATATAGACGTTGAAAAAAAAAACTATTCCGAAGAACAATATTCTATGGTTTCAAAATACCTCAATATTGGAGGTTTATATTGTGTATGTTCATATATTATATGGAATTCAATCTAGGTATATATTCATGAATTGCAGGAGCTATGAGTGTCCAAATGAAAATTGGATTTCATGAATAAGGCATGTGTGAAATCATTGCTCAGAAATTTGAACCTTAGAAACAAAATGCTAATTCATCATGGATCATACACTTCCATTTCAGATGATCTAAAGTAGAAGTATCCATATCTGATAAAATATAGTTTTTAGCATGAAAAAGGTTGAAGTTTCACCAATGAGATATTTTTCTTTCATAGAGAAACAAAGATATTGTAGAATGGTAATTTTTTGAATTTCTTTTCTCAAAATTAAATTTATTAAAAAAATTAAGTGAAAAGCTCTTTGAAACCTATAATTAACATATAGGTTCACCTATACCGTAGTATCATAGCAAGGTCTCCAAAAAAAAAAAAAAAAAAAAAACGGAAATTATGCGACCAAAAAATAGAATAAATAAATTCTAGCTATATTTTTCTATTTCTAAACCATTTTGGGCCATTTTTAGTCAATTTGTTTTGCTAAAAACAAAAATCAAGAAATTCGTTTTTTGAGGAGTGAACCTTATTTTTCAAAAAAGAAACAAAAATATTTGTTCCTAGAGTAGCAACGCTGCTATGGCACTGCGGTAACCAACAACAATGAGATCAATTCCCGAACATAAAGCTGCTATGTGTTGGTTGCTCTATGTTGGCCAACACAGTGTTGGCTTTTGGGTTCACAAAAATGCAGCTTTTAGGAGGTTTACAAATTAGTTATGGGGTACTTATCGACTATGGATACCTCTACAGTAAAGACCACTCCGTGGTCACATGGGCACTAAAGGGTTAAGAAAATAACGTGGCATGTTGTAATAAATACATGTACCCAAAATAACAATATTTTTGAATGATGATTCTGTCACTAAATAATAAACAAAAGAGTGATTGTACTCATTCGGTAGCATGCACTGTCCCTGCCTTGGATGGTGTGGAATATTTCACACCCAATAGTACTTCATCAGTAGCTAAGTGGACAAGTGGAGGCTCAAGGTGATGAGCAGAGTGCATGAAGGAAAGGCAGTGGGCATGAAGTTATGAGAAGTCTGTCTGTGATAATTTTGCATGGCAGAGATTGATGCCACCCTCACTCACTCGGCCGCTAGATCGCAAAGTCGCTCGGGAAGTCCTTCAGTTGGCGACTGAAAAACTGAACCTGCCACTCATGTCAGCGGTTAGTACAGGTATTGAACAAACGGACAACCAATTTGAGCCGCTCTTTTTAAGCTACCAAGCCCCCTTATTCCCACAGTTTTTTTTACTTTTTTAATTTTTTTAACCAAGGACATTTATTCCATTGCAAGGAAAAGATACAAACATCATAATTTTGTTCCCACAGTTTTCAATCACTACGACGTGCCCACCTAAGCTACTAAAAAGCTTCAGGAGATTCAACTCCATGAGGGCCTCGTGGTTTGATTGCCATCATAAAACCATATCGGTTATTCGTCGCCTCTTCTTTACCTTCCATGACGATTTGTCGGTAAGGACACTGGCCACATAAGGTTCTTTAGTAGCTAGTGGAATTTACTCTTTTCAACAATAGCATTCGGTAGATGCTTCAACAATGTCTCACCACCCAACTTCTGTAGCTAAAGATGATGTGGATTTGCGGTATGATTTGGAGATCTGCTACAGTGATTCGGGAATAGTGGCTAAGATTCTGAGGTCAACGATAGAAGGGCTAAAGAACCTTATGACACCACACAACTCCAGGAGCATTTTTAACCCCAAATGGACCAAGAAACCCAAATTGGGTCTCATGTTGTTTTAAGCACCTTTAAGTAGTTATTATGTTGAATTCTTTTTATTCAAATTTATTTATTTTTTCATCAACACATGCAATGTTCTTCACTGATTCCAATGATATTTTGGTCCCCTCTAAAATACATTTTGCATAGTATGGTCAATTGATTTTTTGTTTTAATATTATAAATCCTTGGTCCTTTAAAGGTTAATTTTTCTTTGCCCAAGCACAAGTGTCAAGTGGAGGCAAGGCCGCTTTTTGACATGTACCGGTAAAATGGCCACTGTGAGATATTTGACAATACATGGGGCAGGGTGAAACTTGAACCGCTTGACAAAATGATGTGATAATCATTCTACAATTTTGCAGACAATGGACAATAAAATGATGAAACTCATGAACGATGTATTGAGAAGGAAAGGACAAGCCTTGGAATTTTTGATTTTTTGATTTATTGTTTGCTCGTTTTTTTTACTAGATGCTGCACTTGTGGTAGCTGAATTGGCCAACACTTTATATCATAAAATGAGGCTCTTACCACACGATAGGCACAAGAAGTTTCAAAACTAATTCCTTCAACATGGCACTTTGTTTCTATATTTTTATTTTTATTTATTTTTGTTTCTCTCCCCATTTTGTGAAGTTTCAGGCAATAATGCCCAGGTAATATTGAACTACATTCATTGTGCCATGTCACTCTACTTTATTGTCACGTAGATCCCAAAGCAACATTCAAAGTAAAACCTAAAGCTAAAAAAGTTGTTCCATGTCATTGTTGCCATTTCTTTGACTTCCTCCCATGTGGTAACCATTTGCTTGTGTGAACCAATGGGAAATGTTCATTTTCAAGAATTTCTTCTCATGTGGTATGGGCTTTATATCATAAAATGAACTTAACCCCTGAAGGACCAAGAAGCCCAAATTTAACCTCATGTAAATAAATCATGGCTTACAAGCATGCCGCGTTCTTACTATTGTATAATTTTTAATATTTTAAATTTATGCTAGGATAGATTTTGCGTGGGATGGATTTAGTCTACATACTTTTTTATGTTAATTTCTTTAATTATCTCTTAAAAAATCAAATAAATATCACTTAAAAAATACGTTAAGTCACAAAAAATAGACCAGAGATTTTGTTCATTTTTATAATTGTTTCTTCTAACTCATAAGAAACTGTCCTTTTTTCAGTGACACAAAATTTGTGTCAATTTAAGTTTAGATTCATTTGAAAGTAAGATTGGTTTTAACCCCTAACTGCCCGAGCGTCCATTTTTTGGACAATGTACAGATTTCATCCATGTTTTCTCATCCGTCTTGCAATTTTTGCAGTGTAGATTTTTTACTCTAGATTCTATGGGAAGTTAGCTTCATGAATGTGTGATCCGATTAGAAAGGGGATGATATGTGAAATTTTTATGCCTCATTTCATGTTGTAGTGATTCACTCAAAATTTCAAAGATTTCAGTATAAAAGTGCTTTTGAAAAATTCAACCCATAAAATTAAGCAACCAAAAAATCTCCAAAAATCACTACACTTAGACTATTACATTTCAACCAATCACAACAAATTTCATCTACAAATTGTCAATATCCTATTCGTAATCGAATTACAAAAGAATTTTGAATTTTGAGTTTCAAATTTTATACAAAATATTGGTGATAGCAATCATAGATTTAACCGTGTGGATAGAATCAAAAATTCATAATGTACAACTTTTATTCATACATTAAGTTCAAAATATCCCTCTTAGTTGCATTTTATAATGCATCTTTGCAAAACTGCCGAATTTGGAGAGGGCTCTAGGCATTTAGGGATTAAAATGTAGTTGGTTTTTTTGCTACTTTAAGCAGAAAATAGAAACCTTTCACCATTTTCAAGGAGTAAATGGGAGTCATTTATTGTTTTGAGTGGCCAATGGGGATGCTTTGGATTTATTTTTTCTTAGTTTATTAATTAGGGATTAAGCTTTAGATACATTAGTAATTCCAAATCAATAATATGAAAAATTAAAATCAACAAGAAAGAAGTGAATAAATTTGACTCCCTTTTTGCAATTTTCTAACTGCAAGATCATTTACCTACTTTGTATGTCTACTTCTTCACCAAGTTTTAGAATTTTCTTTTTTAACATCTCCAAGATCATAAAGTTTTCAGAAGTTCTCAATTTGTTCAAGTCACTTATGAGAATAGAATGAATAAAAGTTTTTTTTAATAAGGTTCTTTAGCAGTTAGTGGAGTCCATCCTTTTCAACAATAGCATTGTAGACGCTTCAACAATGTCTCACTACCCAACTTCTTTAGCTAAAGATGACGTGAACTTGCCATGATTCGAGGATCTGCTACGGTAAGTCTGAGAACAGTGGTTACATTCTGAGGTGCTGCAGAGAAGAGCTAAAAAAAACCTTATGTGCAAATGTGAATCTATTTTATGAGCTACTTGCAAGAAAACACTATTAAACCAAATGCATAACTAGAATGGAGCCAACACTGTCTGGAATGAGCTAAATGTCCACAATGGGTACCTTAGAAACAAAATGCCCTTCCAACTACTCAATTGCTTGCCAACAAGATTATCAGAAAAATCCAAAAGCACACTATTTGAAGGACTGCATCACCACACTATTATCAGGATGACATACGTTTTACGATAAATTCCTGTTCTCTTGGTTCACTGTGATGTTTTGTTTTTTCAAAGGAATAAAATGTCCTGTTGTTTCGAAAATAAATAAATAAATAAATTCTTGTTCTAAATTATGTGCCCTCAATTTTATTTCATTATTCTATACCCACACAACAGTGGTGAGTAACCAGGGTTGTCATGTCTAACAATTTTTTTTCCAACTTGACGTAGTATTAGACACGAGTGACGTAGGTTATCTACTTAGATAAGTGTCAAATATGTTAAACAAGTTGGATGAAATATTCTTGAGTATCCAAGAATATTCTCTCTCTCTCTCTCTCTATATATATATATATATATATGTATGTAGATATATGTTTTAAGGATATGCTTGTCTCACAGAGAGGGAAGTCTATTAGATGTCTTTGACGTCATGTTCAACACTTTGTCTACATTGATTATTGCCATTATTGTGAGACACACTAACTATTAACTGAACGCTGTAACTTTTTACAAAAGGCAAATATTTTTACCAATGTTGAAGATATTGGTACTATTGATGTAGTAGAATGTCCATAAACATATTTCGCAAAAATGTTCACCTTGCGTAAAAAGATGTAGTCATTTTAAAACAATTAGTGTGTCTCTTAGTAATGGCAATAATGGATGTAGAGGTCAAGTGAGACAACCCTAGTGATTAGTGACTATTGATTTGAGTTCTTGTTGCTATTGATTTAGATTTCATGGAATACGACAATGAGGTACACCAACCTATGACCACCATGTTTCCAATTCCACCTTCATGTTTTGGAGGTGTACATTCCAACCCAAAAATGTCCACCATCGGTACTATACCTATCCGTTCACATTCGGCAAAAAAAAATTATAAAAAAAGAAGCCCAAATCTTTAGGAAATTATTTTTTTCAAAAAAAATTGATTTTTTAAGGTGAAAAAGAGAATCTTAAAAAAAATTATTCACATAAATCTTAGGGAATATTCGCATCATTTTGACCAAAAAATTTAAATATTAGGCATGAATTGTCGACCTTGGTGGTTGGGTACGGTACATGAGGGCAGAATCGGAAACATGGTGGTAATAGGAAAAATAGCTGTGAAAATAAGCTACATGATCTTGAGCCTCAGTTCATGTGTTGTTTTCTTCTGGTGACTTTGCATTGAAATAAAGCTCTTTTGTGTCAAAAATAAAATAAATAAAGTAAGCTACATGAGCTTACGAAGGACCGATGGTACATTATTCTATTGTGCTTGCAAAGGACGAGAGGTTAATCCCTAAAGGACCAAGGGTTCATGGTTTTTAAATGACAAGTTTAATCGATCATATTCTCAAAAGAATAATTCAAATGGGTACAAATTTTATATCATCGGAATCAATGAAGAACATTACATGTGCTGATTGAAAGACAAATAAAAGGAAACCTACATAGGACCTATTCAAAACTACTATAAAAAACATGAGGCCCAATTTGGGCTTCTTGGTCCTTTAGGGGGTTAACGGTACTCATTGGGGATGTATGTGTATGACTTAGTATTGGTGAGCCAATCTTTTGAGCAATTTTTTTCGAACCCTTTATTTGCTTGAGTTTATCCAAATCGGGAGGATATTCCGAGCATCGAAAAGGGGCATGGGAAACTACCGGAGCAGTACCAAAAGTACTCGACCAGAGGTTATCTCATTGCCTGCCATCCATCATACAAGTGATTGATATTATTTGCTGTTGTCTGTCACTTCCATTCATGGATCATTCAAACCTATCGCCATTCTGCAACTGGCCATGATCTTTCACTATTGGACCGCGTTCCGCGATTCCAGGTATTTGGGATTCATTTTATGTGTTTTTAAAAATTATATAAAAAAAAACACGGCAACAAATGAGACCTTTTCTAGTAAAATCTTCAACAGATAAACATTGCCCATTTGAATAACAGCATAACATTCAATAGCCTTCATGCCCTTCTGGTCTCTGGGACTCCACATGTCCAATTAGCTACTGATGAAGTCTTGTTGGGTGTGGAATATGCTGCACCATCTACTGTAGGGCCACTGCATGCTACTGAATGTTATGAGAGGAAAAACAAACTCTTTTGTATCATGTAAGGATGCATGATCTAGCTAGCCATAGACTCCCCTTTGAAACCAATTGCCACTTTTCAACGATTGAGTCTTGTTATGGATTCGTTTGACTTATTTTACATTTTTTAAATTTGTTGTCGTTATGGTAGTTGTGGTTTCAACGATTGAGTGATCGATTCGTTTGTCTTTATTTTTTTACATTTTTTGTTTGTTGTCGTTATGGTAGTTTGGTAGTTGCCGTTGTAATGTTAGATTTGAATTGGCATGCATTGGTTTGGAGATGACATCTCTTGTCTAGTCTAATGTTTTTAAGTGAGGTTTACACGAGCTCACATTTTTTATTTCATCTAAATTTTTAATTGTGCAGTCGATGAGGATTTGTTCTTTGGAGTTAGATCAGTTTGAAATAAGGGAATTTTGAGGTGTCAGTGATCACTTTAACCCCTAAAGGACCAAGAAACCCGAATTGGGTCTCACGTTTGTTTTAGCAGTTTTGAGTAGGTCCTAAGTGGACTTCTTTTTGTTCAAATTTGTTTATTTTTTGACCAACACGTGCAATGTTCTTCGTTGATTCTGGTGGTATAAAATTTGGTCTCATCTAAATTATATGTTTCACAATATGATCAATTGAATTTGACATTTTAAAATCATGAATCCTTGGTCCTTTAGGGGTTAACTAATCTATTTTTTCTTTGTAAAGTATATTGAGGAAGGATATTTTGTTATATAATGAGGTGCCACATAAGGCCTAAGGGAAGACACCTCTGGGTTATAGTACATTGTAGACATAGATCATGTCTTATGTGGCTACACCAAAATCACCATATACTGCGGGTGGGTGAATGGCGTGGGTACATTCATCCATTTCGACAAACTCTAACAAATTTTCATCCAATTTGGATGAATTTTACCACAATGTTTCGAAAAAATAATTATTAGTAAAGTCTCTCATAAATACTGCGGGCCATAGTATATGGTGATTTAGGTGTAGTTAGAGATTCATATTGAGGCTACTAGTGAAAGGTGACAACAAATTTGTTGACAAATTCTAAGGAAATGTAAAATGTTAATAAATAATACAATATTGTCTACTCCCTCTGTCTCATATTAAGCTTCCACAATGCCTTGTGAATTTTTCCCACATTAAGCTTTGTGTTTGCTCAAACTACTACTCCTACTAGCTCAGGGTCTACTCCATTGTGTTCAAGGTCCGCACCTGTAAAAAGTTGAGTACATGTTGCATAATTATACATGTATATAAATATGTGATTATGAAATTAAAATAACCAAGATATGGTTTTTTTTGGTAATCATTGATATGCCACTCAAATGACTTCTAATGGATATAGTGTTGTAGTAGTATGGAAAGAAAATAGATATGACGTTGGATAAGGTTCATCATTTTCAAGTTGACGTAACTAAAACAAGCCCTCAATGCATATTGAATTTCCAAAATGACATATGATTTTAACGTGAAAAAATCAAGATGGTGAAGCAAGGTTGTATAATAATTATTGTAAACATGTTACTTTAAATACGTACATATACATATACATATAGAGAGAGAGAGATTTTCAATGGTTAACTAATGTATTGGAGGTAATGGTAAAGTATAAAAGTGAAAAACAACTTCACGAATAATTTTAGTAAAAAATTATATAATTTAGTAAGTTCATATGCAAATTCCGTAAGTTGATAATTTGTGCCCATTTTTTTGTGTTTAGGCCAAATACTATATAAGAGCCACATAATGTATGAAGACTATAATTGAAGTCAATTGCAATTTCTTGTGAAATTTTGGTATTCCAAATGTTCTTCAAGAGACAACGAGGTTGTTGTGCTTAAGACAGTGAGGTTGTTATGCTTAAGACAATGAGTTACTATGCTTGGGAATGCTGTTGACATTTTTTTGCATGTTCAAAGCATCTTCTACAATGTACAAATACTATAATCTTTTTATTGAATTGTTGATAATTTTGAAAACATTGTGATTGTTTGAAGGTTGTTACACTATTACCAATGCTTTTGGTTTTTGGCAAAAACAATCAATTTTGATGGTGAACAATTTATCTTCATTTGGTTCTTTGAGAGATAGACAAAAACCTTACAATATATGCTCTTTAGTTCTATAATCATATGTATTCAAAAAAATTTAAACACACTAATGATTGAAAAAATTATTTGCTTCACTATCCAAAACAACCACTATATATAGAAGCAATATCCATATAGAAAAAATGATTTTGTAGAATAGATCCTTCGGGGATAAGATTTTAAGATATAGATATGGAAAAAATAAGCATTTTTTTTTTGTTAAAAGAGGAAAAAAAACTTTCAAGAAAGGTCTCTACTAATGTTGTGAGGATAAAGAACAATTTCACCACCATCTTCAAGAGTTGGTTCATATGAGTGCACTTGTAGAAATCCACTTGCACTATGGTAAACATACGCATTATCACCCAACACTCAATTTCACCCTCATGTGCTAGTGAACACTCAATTTCACCCTCATATGCTAGTGGTATATATTCTAGAGCATAAAATTAATGTAAACTGCAAGTACATGAGAGCAAAATTGTTAAATGGATGCTAATGGATGTGTTTACCTTTTATGTACCACACTTGAAGATAGTAGTGAGTTCTTAGTGAGAACCACTATTTACCCACACAACAATGGTCTCACATCCTCATTCTACTATTTGTAGGCTATAGTGAATATATCTCAAATTCACAATTTAAATTTGAATGCTCTAAAACCACCAGCTGCCACAACTCTACATGTAGACTTTTCATGGAGCCTCACACCCAACTCTCTTTATAGACTTTTCAAAGAGCCATCACACCCAACTCTCCGTATAGACTTTTCTTGAAGCCATCCCACCCAACTCTCCAAATAGACATTTTCTAAAGCCATCACACCCAACTCTGTATATAGAATTTCCCCGGAGACATCACACCCAACTCTGTATGTAGACTTTTATTGGAGCCATCATAGTTGAGATCCAACCACCAATTTCTCTATTCAAACAAGCAACTAGTCGTGTAGTTTTTGCCTTAGTATATACTTTTTTTAGAGCCATCACACCCAACTCTCCGTATGGACTTTTCTTCAAACCATCACACCCAACTCTCCGTATAGACTTTTCTTGAAGCCATCCCACCCAACTCTCCAAATAGACTTTTTCTAAAGCCATCACGCCCAACTCTGTATATAGACTTTCCTATTGAGGTAATTGATGCAACGTAGTATTGCTAGAAGCCAAAGACGTACGGGTGCTAAATAATGGTGTGTGGGAGGAGGGGTTAGGCATGGGCTGATCTCTAGAGTGTCCTTGTGATGAGTTATCCCATATGGTTTGTCCATGGTGACCTCCTAGTGTACACTACTTAAGGTGGAAGGCCTTTGAGTAAAGATTATCTCTTTCTACGCATTCCTTGTGTTTGTGTGTGTGCCTTGTGCAATCTTCTCTACCTTCAATAGGTTATGGGCCCACTCATGTGTGTTTCATGAGTATTAGATTGCATTTGTGCAAGTATTTTGAGGTCGGTGCGCAACGGGCGGTTTTGGAGCATTGTTGGAGGTTTTGGAGCTTGTTGAAGCGTTGGTGTTTCTTGGAGGTGTGCATGGGCTGAAGTTACATGTTGGAGCACTCTCTTTGGTCAATTTCTTCCCTTGATCTCCTTCTTTTCTTTCTTCTATCTCTTCGTTGCGAGTGGAACTTCGTTTGGTTCAATTGTGAGCATTTGAGTAAATGCAAGTGATTTGTGAGGTGTGAAGACTCTCGTGGAGGGTCTACCATCTGATCCTAGTGATTAGGCACTTGCTTTGAGGTGTTGCATGTGTTTCATGCTCTTGGGGTGCTCAAATTTTCATTTGGAGCTAGTTTGTGCACAAAGGTGCGGTTTTGAGCAATTTCAATGCGATTGGGGTTTTGAGGGACTTGTGTGAGTTCATGTGCATTGAGTGAGTGCTCTTGAAGGACACAAAGGTGTCATTGACGTGCATTGAGTGTTTGGGGACACTAAGGCGTCGTATTGAAGCATTTGGAGTTGTTTTGAGCTCCATTGAGTGATTTGAGGGGTTTTGGTGAGCCTCTTTGCATTTTTGGGTGAGGGTTCTCACATTTGAGTGTTGGGAGGCGTGTGTGGAGCACAAAAGTGCTGATCTAGTGTTTGGGGTTGTTTTAAACCCATTGGGTGCACAAAGGTGCAATATCAAAGCAAAAAAAAAATCACAAAAACAAAGTTGTGTGTTTGAGTTTGAGGTTTCATTTGTGTGGGGAGGCATACGTAAGTGAGGATCATGGCATCTTTTGAAGGTGAGGGTCCCAAGGTCGTGGACAAGTTCGATGGGGTGAATTTCCACTTGTGGAAATTCAAAATGGAGATGGTGATGGCCGAGAAGGAGTTGTGGGAGATTGTCGAGGGTAGTGAGGAACCTCCTTTCTCTTCTACGGATCCTAGGATCATGCAAGCGTACACGAGGAGGGAGAAGAAGGCATTTGCCATTTTGGCACTCAACCTCGCGGATTCGCAACTTGCGCACATTCGTTCGTGCAAGACACCCGCGGAAGCATGGTCCAAGCTTTGCAACATTCACGAAGCAAAAACATTGGCCAACATTTTGTTTTTGAGGCGCAAGTTCTTCACCATCAAGATGGGCGAAGAAGATGACATGTTGGCGCACATCAACAAGGTCAAAGCTCTCGCGGATCAACTCAACGGTTGCGACGTGTCGGTTACGGATGGTGACATCGTGATGACACTTTTGGAGAGCCTTCCATCATCATACGAGTACCTCATCGTGGCGATGGAGTCAAGACCCATTACGGAGCTCACATTGGACTATGTGACCTCACGGTTGTTGCACGAGCTTTCGCGGCGAAAGGAGAACGAGTCTCGAGAAGATGGAGCGGCACTCGTGGCGAAGCAATTCAAGAATGGAGGCGGTGGGAGCTCAAGCGACAAGGTGTGCTTCTATTGTGGTAAGAAGGGCCACATTGCCAAATTTTGCTTCAAACGCAAGAGGGATGAGAAAGGGGAGAGTGCAAACAACACTAAAACTCGTGACGATGATGAGTACGCATTTACGGCTAGATATGAGGCAAGCATGAGCGATGGCATCGAGGGTGATGCAAGCATGAGTGATGGTATCGAGGGTGATGCAAGCATGAGTGATTGGATTGAGGTTGGTGATGAGTATGCAAACATGGCAAGCAATGTATCGTGCAATGGTAGTACGAGTGATTGGATTGTTGATTCGGGGGCTACAAGCCACATGTCACCACATAAAACTTGTTTTCATTCGTATGCTCTCATTAATCCAAGGAGAGTGATTTTGGGAGATGATACGGTGCTTGAGGCCGTTGGCAAGGGCCAAATTGTTGTAGACACCGAGGTGAGGGGTCGTGTGAAGACAATCACTATCCAAGATGTCCTCCACGTTCCCAAATTAACGGCAAATTTACTATCGGTGAGGCAATTAGTGGCAAAGCACTTGAGGGTTGAGTTTAGTGATAAGGGGTGTTATGTGTTGTCACCGAGTCGAGATGAGGTGGCCATCATTGAAGAACACGAGAGCTTGTACCACATCAAGTTCTCCAAGGTGCATTCGAAGGAATCGGCGGCGTTGGCGCATTCAAACTTGAAGGACGACAAGTTGGCGTTGTGGCATCGTCGACTTGGCCATTTGAACATCAAGAGTGTGAAGACACTACGCGGCATGGTAAGCGGTATGGACCTTCATCAATTGAAAGTGGATGCTTCTACATTCACGTGTGAAGGTTGCATTGAAGGCAAGCAACAACGGTTGCCATTTGCGGGTGAAGGGGCGACACGGGCCACAAAAGTTTTGGAGATCGTGCATTCGGATGTGTGTGGCCCCATGAAGACCACATCGATGGGAGGTTGCAAGTACTTTGTGACCTTCATCGATGATTTTTCAAGGAAGATATGGCTCTACCCTATCAAAGCCAAGAGTGAGTGCTTTGAGAAGTTCAAGGAGTTCAAGACATTGGTGGAGAACCAATCCGAGTTGAAGATCAAGGTGTTTCGGTCGGACAATGGCGGCGAGTACATGTCCAAGAAATTTGACGAGCTTTTGAAGAATGAAGGCATCGCACGCCAAACTTCGGCCCCGTACACGCCTCAACAAAATGGAGTTGCGGAGCGCGCAAATCGCACCATTGTAGAGATGGCGAGGAGCATGTTGCACGCTCAAAACTTGAAGTTGGACCTTTGGGCGGAAGCGGTGGTGAATGCGGTATACACACGCAATCGGTGTCCAACAAGCGCGGTTGAAGGCATGACGCCGGAGCAAGCGTGGAGTGGGAGGCAACCATGTGTTGCACACATGCGCATCTTCGGATGCATTGCATATGCGAAGGTTCCTGACGAACGGAGGACGAAACTTGAGGCTAAGGCCTTGAAATGTGTGTTTCTTGGGTATTGTGAAGGTACCAAGGCGTATAGACTCATGTCGGTGGACACGAGGAAGATCATTCGGTCACGTGATGTGACATTTTGTGAGGAGTCTACGATGGAGGCTCCTTTGGAGGTTGGTCCAAGTGGGAGTAGTGGAGACGTTTTGGTGGACACACCCTCCAAGTCTCCTAGTGTTGTTGATGTAGGTGATGATGACGGTGATGACGAAGCTGGCGACACGGAGGTTGTTGAAGCGCCATCGAGCTCAAAGGCCAAGAATGGCGCAAAGGGCACGCAAGAGGAGCAAGTTTCTTCAAGCGAGCGGCGGTACCCCGAGAGATCGCGCAAGCCACCTGGAGAATGGTGGAAGAACCACATCTTCCCTCAAGTGGAGGACGAGCATGCAAATGTGGCATTATCGGATGGTCCATTGACCATTCGAGAAGCCATGCAAGGTGAGGATGCGGTCAAGTGGGAGCGCGCCATGCAAGAGGAGTACGACTCTCTAATTGCTAACGGTACGTGGCAATTAACTCCCATTCCAAAGGATCGCAACCCCATTGGTTGCAAATGGGTGTTTCGGACAAAGAGGGATGTTTCGGGTATTGTTGTGCGTCACAAGGCAAGATTAGTAGCCAAGGGGTTCGCGCAAGTGCATGGGGTGGACTTTCACGAGACATTTGCTCCCGTGGCCAAGTTCACCACCATTCGATGCATTCTTGCCATTGGAGCGGCCTTGGACTTGGAGATGCATCAAATGGATGTGAAGACCGCATTTTTGAATGGCGATTTGGAGGAGGATATCTACATGGTGCAACCTGAGGGGTTTGTGCAACAAGGTAATGAGCACCTTGTTTGTAAGTTGCAAAAATCATTGTATGGGTTGAAACAATCTCCAAGAGCGTGGTACCAAAAGATTGACACGTTCTTGCTTGCACACGGGTTTACTAGGAGCATTGCGGATCATAGTCTCTACTTCATGCAAGAGGGGCAACATGTGGTGATTGTGATCATATATGTTGATGATTTGATCATTCTTGCAAGCCTCATGAGTTTAATGAATGCATTAAAAGGCATGCTTGAGAGAGAGTACGAGATGAGTGATCTTGGAGAATTGCACTTTTGTCTTGGTGTTGAGTTTGTGCGAGACAGGGCTACACGCACTATCACCATGAGTCAAGGCAAGTATGTGATGGACGTGCTCAAGAGATTCGGGATGGAGGATTGTAAGCCCGTGGCAACACCATTGGATGCAAACTCCAAGCTCGTCAAGCTTTCGGAGGAGGAGTATGCGATGGAGGCTAAATCGATGGCGGAGGTGCCATACAAGCAAGCGGTGGGGTCATTGATGTATGCGATGATTGCGACACGGCCCGACCTTGCGTATCCAATTAGCGTGGTGAGTCAACACATGGCGAGACCGGGCTCGATGCATTGGATGACGGTCAAGAGGATCATGCGTTATTTGAGGGGCACAAGCGATGTGAAGTTGTGTCTTGGAGGCAAAGACATTGTGTTGAGCGGCTATTGTGACGCGGACTACGCGGGAGACACGAGCGATCGAAGATCGACAACGGGCTACATGTTCAAGGTCGGATCGGGAGCGGTGTCGTGGAATAGCAAGCGGCAACAAACCACGGAGACATCAACGGTGGAGGCCGAGTACATGGCTACGAGCCATGCCACGAAGGAGGCCATTTGGTTGAGGCAACTAATGGTGGATGTGGGTTGCACACAAGGTGAGGCTACAACGATTATGTGTGACAACCAAGGGTGCATTTCACTTGCAAAGAACCCTACACATCATTCACGCACGAAGCACATTGATGTGCAATACCACTTCATTCGGGAGAAGTTGGAATTGGGAGTTATACATTTGGAGTATTGCCCAACGGAGCACATGGTGGCGGATGTGCTCACAAAGGGTCTTTGTAGAGACCGACACCAACGATTAGTAATAGCATTTGGACTTAGAGGCTTTGGCTCTACACAAAGTGGGAGTATTGAGGTAATTGATGCAACGTAGTATTGCTAGAAGCCAAAGACGTACGGGTGCTAAATAATGGTGTGTGGGAGGAGGGGTTAGGCATGGGCTGATCTCTAGAGTGTCCTTGTGATGAGTTATCCCATATGGTTTGTCCATGGTGACCTCCTAGTGTACACTACTTAAGGTGGAAGGCCTTTGAGTAAAGATTATCTCTTTCTACGCATTCCTTGTGTTTGTGTGTGTGCCTTGTGCAATCTTCTCTACCTTCAATATTTCCTCAGAGCCATCACACCTAACTCTGCATGTAGACTTTTCTTGGAGCCATCATAGTTGAGATCCAACCAAATTTTTCTATTCAAACAAGCAACTAGTCGCGTAGTTTCTGCCTTAATATATACTTTTCTTGGAGCCATCACACCCAACTCTCTGTATAGACTTTTCCTCAAGCCATCACATCCAACTCTCCGTATAGACTTTTTTTAGAGCCATCACACCCAACTTTGTATATAGACTTTTCTTGGAGCCATCACAGTTGAGATCCAACCACCAATTTCACAAGCGACTAATCAAATAGTTTATGCTTTAGTATTTATTTTTCTTGGAGCCATCACACCCAACTCTCCGTATAGACTTTTCTTCAAGCCATCACATCCAACTCTATGTATAAACTTTTCTTGGAGCCATGCCACCCAACTCTCCAAATAGACTTTTTCTAGAACCATCATGCCCAGTATATAGATTTTCCCAAAAGCCATCATGCCCATTATATAGATTTTTCCAAGAGCCATCATGTCCATTATATAGATTTTTCCAAGAGCCATCATGCCCATTATATAGATTTTTCCAAGAGCCATCACATCCAACTCTACATATAGACTTTTTTTGGAGCCATCACGGTTGGGACCCAACTACCAATTTCACTATTCAAGTAAGCGACTAGTCGTGTAGTCTCTACCTTAGTATTTACCTTAGATTTACTTTTACGGCTTGTTTATATTGTTCAGCTATATAACTCCTTGAAAACAAAGCATTTTTATAGTCTCTCCTTTGGTGGGGCAAAGACAACAAACCTATGACATGCCAAGCACTGCAAAAAAGTAGTTGGTGGTTTTGGATATTATCATGAGTGGAAACTAGAACCATGTAGTGTGGACATGGGGGAACCTACGTTTTCCACATTGAGTCCCAATGTACTTTCCACCTTTAAAAATTGTATCAATTACAATATTGAGAATAAAATTGTAGAAAAACATGCATTCCTTGTTAAGCCTTATGTAAAATGAAAGAAAATATTTCATCCAAGCTATCATTGCTAAAAATACATATGATTGCTTAACCCTTAACCCTTTGACACGTCCATGTCCATATAATGAACGATGAACAACTTGTAAGCCTTCTCTTGACTACAATCCGTACAATTTTTCATCTATCCAAATTTTCTTTGGTTCTTGTGCTAGTTGACTACCATTTGTACAGTATAGATCCTCAAAATAAGATATTGTGGTTTCTTTTAAATGACAAAATTGGTTTATTTCAAGTTTTTTTTTTTTAGTTCAAAAAGTAAGATCTTAACAATGATTTTCCAAAATAAGTAGGATAAAATTATGGAAATTATACCATCTCATAGTGCATGTTATTCCAATTTTTTTTATAAATTTTTAATATAAAATTGTTAATTTGGGATTTTAAAGTTAGTTTCAAAAGAAAACCTTGCAAAATTAATCAAAATTAATTAATAAAAAATATAATAAATCCAACCTTACTTATGTGATCTATACATTGAGATTTACAACTTTTCTCTATATATCAACTCCATTTTTGTGATTCATCAAACATTTTATAATGCATATTTGAAATCGGTGGTGGATCTAGACGCTAAGGGGTTAAATGTCCACACTACAATTACATGATCAAACTTCACCAGTTCTTCACATTTTAAAATATATTATATATTTTTGGTATTTTTTTCATACAAGCAATTATTTAAATAAAAATTATTTTTATTTAACCTTTCAAAGTTTTTTTCTTGTAATCACAATAATTACAAAATACTCAAAATAATATAAAATTACTAGGGAAAATGTAAATAGTGATGAACAACAAGGTGTAGGTGGCATGTTTCTTGAGCTTATATAAAAAGATATTCGATAGAGAAACTTTTCTACAGTGTATATTGAAATTTTAGGGTTTTGAGCTTTTTTAACCTATCTTGAAATATCACATTGTATGATTTATCAATTTTTCATAGATAGTCATCAACATTATGGAGGTATGACCAATGTACGGGGAGATCCAGCAATTAGTGTAAAATCAGCCAAATAGAATTGCCAAATTACCTGTTGTAACTTATAGTTTTAGGCTAAATCCGGATAAAATTTATGATACTAAGGTGCTACCTAAGTGAAACATGGGTAATAACCAGATGGGTTCTTGTCTAAAACTGGTTGCTTTTGTAAAATATAGGATTTTAGCTGATTTCCTTGGAAAACTCCCCGTTCAGTGGGTATGACAAAAATTTCAACATGGTTAGAAGATATTTGAAATATTTACAAATTTTGTCATGTAAACAAGATCAAAATTCAAAATAAATATATATTTGAAATATTTAATATCAAAAATCATTTTTAAGGTAAATATAAGTTATATTTACAAGTAGTTAAAAGATGAAAGTGAAGAAATTAAAAGACACATGATTGCTTACAAAAAAGTTGACGACTCCTTCCTAAAAACAGAGTCCCTACCCTAAATTGTAATGTGCTCAATATGGCACCCATGGACCTACAAATTGAAAGGGACAATCCTACTCTAATCCTCTACTGGTAGGAATTTTTTCTTACCATATTTGCAATCTTTAGAATCAATGCAGCCACTTGATATTAGGGTTTTTTTTTCTGGCACCATTGTGCCAAACTTCACTGTCGTGGCACAGTCATAATGGTCCAAATATGGAGGGATCACTCTCCATTCCATGCATGGAGTACTGCTACAGGGCAAAAAAAAACCCTGCTTGATAAAGGATCTACCTACTTTCAATGCTTACGAAGAAATTTGTAAGCATGTTGTACCCGACTGTACATGAATAATTTCAGCGAGTTAGTCCGAGTTAGTCCGAGTTAGTCCTAGCGTGCATGGGTGGGAATGCTCTTACTCAAAGTACTGGCTCCCTAAAATGCGATTCTGAAATTGCCTTCTTCTGCGGGCCAGCTCTGACACCTTCTAGGGTGTCAAAGTTGACAGGAACTCCCCCCTCCCAAAAAAACAAACCTCCTGGGCTCCTGCATCCACGTTGGCTGGTGGGGTTTCCAAGGCAAACAAAAAATCCAAAACTCTGACACCCCAGAATGGGGATCTCCACCACATTGCTATTACTAATAACGATGATGCTCACTGTTTTGGCCATCAAGGCAGGGTTTGCTTTCATTTGGAGTACGTAGCGTAGCATTTCTGACGGATCAAGTTTCGAAATTGGCACATAAGTTAGGCTCAGAATTCTCGGCAGATCAGTAGACCAACCTAGGTCCATGGATATCCCAGAAATCGAAACACTACGGGTGTCGGATACTGTGTCGTCATCCTAGAAAGGAATCTCCAAGTACTGGAGATTCGGAGAACGTGGCAGCAGCAAAGAAAAAATACTCTCAGCAAAATCAGGAAAACAAGGCACGACGGGGAAGGTACCGATTTGAGGAAAACTTTGTCGATTTCCAAGTTAGAATCACGGCATCATCTGACGCCCCTCTTCGGATGGAATCTGCCCCAAAATTGTAACTATGGTGAGAAAAACTCTTCAGCAAATCTACAGACAATTCACACAACCACCATTCTTGAAAATTGTAGTTCCTTGGCTACTGTAGTCATACAGCATTTACACATCCTGCAGCAGGCAAATGACTGTCGATTTCCACCAGCAGGAGCAGGCCACTGCAGCAGTGACGTGAAAATCGGAGCTCGTCTTTTCCTGTTTTTAGAAAGTCCTTGGCTACTGCAGCAGTATGTGTAAACGCTGTATCAAGGAGACAGGGGCCACGTAAGCTCGTTGCAGAAGCTCATGCAAAAGCTGGGATGAACAGTCGCACTCTGACACTCCCCCTATTCATGAAAATAAAAGAAAATGCAGTCACACACAAGAAACTTAAAATGGATATCGTGAATTAACTTTATTTTCTTTGACTGCATTCAGTTGTCTTCAAATGCAGTAGCAACAGATATATCCATAAAAAAATTGTGAAAGAAACGCAAGCCATCAGCTCCATCATCCCGGCAAAGAAGTCCTGCAAAGAGCACATAGAACGAAACGTCAGAGCCAACTACAATTACAACAAAACTGAGTGTTTTTCTATCCAAGGCGTGAACCAATATAACATCCTTGGTTGTTTAAGGAGTTTCAAAGCGAAGGATCTGTATTCTAGCAGTCTGAAGATTAGCATAAACTTAAAACAGAAACTCAGAAGGTTCTCACTATTATAGCATTTTTCTATTTGCACTTTAGCCCCTAAAGGACCAAGGATAAATGGTTTAAAATGACCAATTCAGTTGATCATATTGTGAAATTTAGAATTCAGCTGGGGTCAAATTCTACATCACCAGAATCAGTGAAGAAAAAAAACAAATAAAATCAGACAAAGGAAGTCTCCATATGACCTACTAAAAATCAGTAAAAAATATGAGACTCAGTTTGGGCGTTTGGTCCCTTAGGGATTAACCCCCAAAATGCCCAAATGCCCAAAAGTCACTGCTTCCATATCTATAGGAGTTGAAATAAGTCATTTTGAAGCTTTGAGGAAGGTAACGGAATGTACCAAGAGAAAGAAGTAATCATACCCTATGATTTTGGACAATAGAAATATGTTTTGAAAGTTTCTACAGTAGGTGTGGGATAGGGTTGGCACATCTTTTCTGAATATTCTTTTTTGAATTTTTTTGGCAAATGCTAAATTCGCAAAATATCCTCAATATTCTCTTTTCACCATACAAAAAACAAACTCTTTTAAAACAATCATTTCCCCAAAAAATCATTTTTTAAACATCTATTTTTTGAAATATTTTCCACCGACCTTACTATTAGCTTCCAAAGTGAACTTATTTTTAGCATGGGCTCTTTTGGATGTTAAACCTCCGTATCTTCCTATTCCGATTGAAATTCTGCAGAACACAAACCTTGGCTCTCAGCTGCTAAAAGTTGTTCTTTGGCAAGAGCAGGAGCCATTCCCAAGGCACGAGCTGCCTCACTTGCACCTACGCCTAGTTTTGCAGCTTCTCCACTTTTGACCAAAGCAAGGAGCCTCATGAAAATCTGCAACAGGATACCACGAGGAGAATCGTCAACCCACTACCAAAGGGCACAGCCTTGCCCAGATCGAAAACTATGGCCGAAGAAGCAACCAGGAACGTCTCCACATGACAGAAACATTAGATACGGTTGTGGTGAGCTCCCCATAGAGAAGGTTAGGGCCAAGTTCCATGGGTGAAGTATCTCACTAAAAGACAAATTTTAAGGGACTTTGGGGGACCAAATTCCACATTTCAAGTGAGCTTTTGAGAAAAAAATTGTGGAGAAGTTGTCATGAGGTATGAAGGATTCTCAAGCCCCAAGACTTCATGGTAACTTCTCCCTAACCAATCAAACTTGTTCATATTTCACCCTAAGCAAGCAACTTTGTTCATGTTTCACCTAAAGCAAGTCCATGGAATGTGCACAAATTCATGGCCGGGTAATGAGACGAACCCAAGTTCCACTTTTCCCCTCCTCTTGCCTACTTTCATGGGCAACTTCTCAAACCCATGGAACTTGACTCTTAATATGGAAAAATTCACTTGGCATAATGAAGTGGATTCTAAGGGAAAGTTGAAATCAGACTAACCTCATCGTCACTTTGACTCACAGACTGAATGACCATCACTCCACTGTCAAACTTACGCAACCTGAAAGGCCTGCACATTCACAATCTCGCTTTGCAATTCAGTCTCACTAAAACCTCCACCAATAAGGGTCACAAAGTAATACGTTTCCGATCCCAGTGAATCACTTTGGTCAAATATAAGCTGGCTTTGGCCCTGATGCAATATCTACTCAGGAAGATTAAGAACTAAAAATCAAAGCTTGATAATGGCAAACAATCATCTAAATCTAACTCGAGAGATATTGCATGTTGCACAAAAAGCTTTACTTACACATCAATGGTAACCCACACTGTGCAAGCTGTTAGCAGATCCTCGGGCGATATGAGTTCTGCACCCACCCTCCAAATGCTCATATCAGTAAATATTTACAATTAAAAGGTTCCTAAGAAGGGATCATAGGTCATTGCTGAGATAGCAGTGATAACTTCAGAGCTCCAAAGTTCATGCTATCTCTCTAGAGGACCAAAGAAGAAGGCAAATTATAAGACATAGTTCGAAAGCTATGTACCTGTACCACGAGCTCGATTAAATAGACAATAGGCATCAATTAAGGCAAGCATGCCTCCTGCCCGTTGCACAGGATCTTTGACAAAATCAGCTAGCTGACACGCACCAACAATCCAATCTGCTACATATAGTCAGAACATTCGCATTTCAATGTACTATGTTAATGTCATAATAATATCCAAATACACTTGCAACAATGTCAACATTAATATAATCTACAAACACCATTTTGTAGTGAGAAAGGGCGGTCAATCTAATCTATGATTGTTGCAAACGTAAAACTCAGCACTTTAACGTATAATTGTTCCAACAGCGAAGACACAACCTACAATTTTTGCTTTACTGTTGACGCTAGTGCAAAATTTTCGAAATGATAAAAAAACGTACCTCGCGAGACAATTGCTGATGATAAAGTGCCCCAGCCGATTCTTTCGTCACGGGAGAAGCAATACCCACGCTCAACATCCAGTCTTGCATCTCTTGCTTAGTACCCATACCCTCCTCCTCTGCCCCTGCCGTTTGACCTTGTACCAGCCTCGCCCTCATTTTCTCCGCCAGTTGCACCATTTCCTTGGCTTTGCCCTGAAATTAATGCCATTAACACCTGTTGAGTCCTAAAGGACCGAAAATTCCAAACTGAGCCTCACGTTTTTTTAGTAGTTTTGATTAGGTCATATGGGGAGTTTTATTTGTTCAGTTATATTTATTCTCACTAACACATGCAATATTCTTCACTTATTCTAGAGATGCAAATTTTAACCCCAGTTGAACTATAATTTTCACAATATGATCAATCAAATTGGTCATTTGAAAACTATAAAAAGTTGGTCCTTTACGGGTTATACACAAACACCTCAGACCTTTGGCAACACGACACCATTTATCAGCAGATACCACATCATAATCCAGTAGGTACAAAACCAACATGCCAAAATTCAAGATCAAAGAAGCAAACTACATGCAATATTCTTCACTTATTCAAGAGATACAAAATTTAAACCCAGTTGAACTATATTTTTCGCACTATGATCAATCAAATTGATCGCTTTAAAACCATAAAACCTTGGTCCTTCACGGGTTATACACAAAGACCTCAAACTTTTGGCAACACGAAACCATTTATCAGCAGATACCACTTCATCAAACCCAACATGCCAAAATTCAAGATCAAAGAAGCGAACTACATGAGATATCAAATTGAACGCACCATGAGACCGTTCAAATCTTGAAAGGCCTCTTTCATGTTCTTGTCCACTTCTTCTTGTTGTTCCTGCTCCTTTCGAAGTATGCCAGAAACGCCTGCCATGGCCGGATTCATTTTGGTCGGAGCTGGCCTTCTTGGAGTGGTAGCTGTTGCAACCGAGCTGGTGCCTGCCTCCCCAGGTGCTCTTGACTCATTCAATGTCGGCCGACTCATATTTGTCTGCAATTCAAATTGGCCCTCAGATTGAATCCATCATGGCAAGCACGGAGCTCGACATTTACTATATACAAAAGAATGAAGGATCCACAGTATAATACAGTCCACCCTCTCTATATGTTAGAAAGTTTTGTAACATATACTGTATGAAGTTTTAACACTAAACAAAATTGAGAACATAAGAATCATTTTATAACACCTAGAGAACATACTATATTATACCACAAAAAATTGGATAGTAGCAAGGTATGACAACATATGCGTCCACTTTATATATGAAATTTGATTTCCAAAGCAAATCACAACCTAATTCGAAGGAATTTAAAAGGTTGTCAGCACGCTTACAAGTTGGTAATCCCACTAGTTTTAGTTTCTCACCTACCATTATAAGTTAGTAAAGAAACATTATAAAAAATTCATCAACTTAGGTACCATCTAACCTCTAACATAAAGTTGACACAACATTGTAGAAGCTGCAAATACGAAATTCTTAGACAAAATTCGTAGGCGTATTGGTTTCTCGTCTGCAAAATTAACTGTTTTATACTCCTCATTAGCGCTTCACATGCAAGGTCATTTTAGAGTACTTCATTCTTTAAATAGAATCTCATTGAAACACTGAGGACGACGATGATGGAGTGCTATGTATTTCTCAAGGCCCAAGGTCATTAACTGGATTTTGAGTTCAGCAAGACACCAAACAGGAAAAGTTGTCTCAAGATTATTGCCCTTATTTTCAAATAGCTAGATCAAGTGCTTGTGTTTTCCATTCTTGAGAGGAAATGGCAAG
This sequence comes from Pohlia nutans, assembly GCA_022496805.1. NCBI lineage: Eukaryota > Viridiplantae > Streptophyta > Bryopsida > Bryales > Mniaceae > Pohlia > Pohlia nutans. Next base: position 4,749,553 of record CM040093.1, on the reverse strand, counting down.
CCATGTCTAGTGGTGTTGTGGTGTTGGCTTGAAGATCAATTGCGTTTGGTACGAGAAGATGCACAAGCTAAATTCCATTAGTGTTTAGTTAAAACACAAAACACTCACAGGATTCTTTGTCTAAGAATTCCGTGTTTGCAGCTTCTACAATGTTGTGTGATGCCGACTTCTACAATGTTGTGTGATGTTGTGTAAATTGACAATTCTAATAACAGCGTTTAAAGTGTAATTACCTTATATGAAATTTTAACATTAACAAGTAGAGAGGATGGACTGTACACAACAATGAAGCATTGGATCAAAACCTAACCCTAATTTGCCGCGGTAGATGGAAACTGACCTTCCAGGCCTGGGCTTTGAAAACTTCGCCAAAGCGCTGAACAAACGATTCCGGCCCCGTCCTTCCTTTAAACACGATCGTCAGCACGAACGAACCGGAGGCACCCGCGGCACCCTGCGGCGAGACGCGTCCATCTCTCTGCGTCCACACTTGCACCCTCATCCGAGGCGCAGAGAACATGCTCTTCAGCCCTTTCTTGGACGCAAACACCTGGCCGATCGAGCCTAACGGCACTGCCCATGCTCTGCTCGCTCTCTCGTCCAGCCACAACAGACGGTGCGTGGTCAAGCTCACGATTCCCGATTTCAAACTCCACGGGAAACACCGTTGTTGTCTGATTCCCAGTCGATCGCGTCGAGGAGCTGGCATTCCACCTCCCCGGCCTCCAACTTCGGCCGTCCATTCGCCGTCAGCTGCACCGATTGCAACACCGATGCCTCCATTTCTGTGAACAAACAATTTGCAATTGAACGCAATCAAACGATTCGGAAAATAAGCTCAAGCTGCGAGTGCATTTGAATCGGAGAGTCAATGACCTAGCGAAATCAGGTCAATACCGGAATCATTCCCTGTCTACACAAATTCAAGGTCAGATTGAAGCGAAGCAATCATCAACGTTGAGACGAGAGAGAAGAAGAGACACGAGAGAAGAAGAAGAGCCTGAACGGACATCAATTGAAACCAATGGATATCAACTACTGTACGTTCCAGAATATCAATCGGATTTAGGCGGATATCTGCCAGTTACTGGAAACGGAATACGGTACCCGTAAGTGAGGTTCAGATTCGACACCCACGTCAGATTTTAAATGGTCCACGTCACCAAAGCCGAATCACTATATGACACGTGGCACCTGAAACGAACAATTATTTCATGTCAAAACTGACCATGACATAGGGTATCCTCTTTCTCTTGTTTCTTCTAATTCAATAATAATTTGAATGTTTTCTAACGTTTAAAAATATTGCATCAGGAGTTTTGGACCCCACTGATTTTGAACGATTTCAATGTGATTTCTGATATTTCATGGGTGCGTACATTTTTCGCACTGATTTCGCATTCTTGCGTCATTCATTACAACTGTACTAATATGACATCATGCTCATATAAGCGGATATAATACTGATTCAACACGATTGATAGATCTATTGAAAACGTGAGAATTCTTCACTCTATATAGTTATCAAATGTCGTGTCTTAATCATCTTTAAAGCCACACTGATTCAGTGTGTTTTTCGTGCGACATCATTTTCTATATTTAGATTTTTTTCTTTCTATATCTAGATTTGGTCAAAATAATTTTATTTAAAAAAACATAAAAATAGATGAAGTAAATGAAAAATGCCGGAATTTTTTTCTGCCCTGCCCAGACATTATTTCGGGCTGCCCGATCCAACTTTTCGGGCTACTTGGACCACGGTGGGGCTCACCGTGGTTTGCCCGGGCTCCATTGCCGGTGCCCAGAATCGAACACGAGACCTCCCAGCTACAAACCGTGTTGTAAACGACCAAACCGCCTAGAAGTCTTGATGCAAGCAATTGAATTTTTTTGATAATTATAAATGAATGTAACCATTGGCGATTTGTTTGCCATGTAATTTTTTTTGCACTACATCACGCAGGCTTTTTTCTATATCTAGAATTTTTTTCAGAATATTATGAATTTTATTTTTTTTGCCAAAATCGTGATAGATGTGAGCTGTTTTTTTCTTTTTCAGCGGACTTTGGATGTTTTTAGCGATGTAAAAAAAAATTCCAAATTTTCTTTTGCACTACATTATGCAAGCTTTTTTCTATATCTAAAAAAATCTTCAAAAAATTTGAATTTTTTTTTATGAAATCATGATGTTTGAGAGCTTTCTTTTCTCAATTTGCATATTTTTAGCAATGTTAAAAACATTTTTTTTCCAATTTTTTCTTATTTTATGTTAGAAAAACATTTTTTCCAACTTATTTTTTTCATTTTCTGTTTGATTCAACCAAAAATATTTTTTTTCATTGTAAGTTTTTGTATGTTTTTGCAACTTTTTTACCACTGTATGACATTTCAACATATATGCCTTTCTGTTTCAATTGAAATTTTTTGATTGTATGTTAGAGAAACGAATTGTGGGTCTAATAAAAATTTAAAATAAAGTAAATCCTTGGATATTCACCTTGAAATGAAGTAATGAAAGGGAGGTATAAAAAATGAAAGTAAAAAAGTAAATTGGAAAGTGCATAACTTTGGGATTGAATGAAAAATTCAATGGTCAGAGTGTTGTAGCAAGCAATTCAAAGCTTTTGCAATTTTATTTTTTGAAAAGTTGCTCAAATTGAGTTCAAAGAAAGTCTTATTTTAAACTCAATTTAACCCGTAATGCTTCGAGAGATCATGTTTTGGTCGATGCCCCCTTTTATGAGCTGCCCGAGACTAAAAAACTAAAAATTTGATTAAATTATAATTATTTTCTAATAGGAAATCAACTATGCTTTCGAACCCAATTTGAATCATGCCAATCCAAATTAAACTCCACCTAGGGGAACTTTCAAAAATACAACACCTCTACATTGTCTCGTGTTACAAACTTTACTATTTTGGAAAAGTAATGTTGCTCTTTTTTGTACATCTTTTTTTTTTGCTCCTATGATGAAAAGTACAATTGTAACTAATAATACCAAATTTTGAATTCTAAAAATATAAAATGTAGCCGTGAAGATTTTAAATTCTAAATTCTATAAATGAATTCTTTAAATGAATTCTGTAACTAATAATACCAAATTTTGAATTCTATAAATCTATAAAATGTAGCGGTGAAAATTCTAAATTCTATAAATGAAGATCTAAAAATATTTTGGGAAATTAGACCGTCAAGATTTTAAGAATATTCTAGGAATATTCGAACATATTCCAAAATAATATAAACTATTTTGAAAAGATGCCAAAAGATTCCAAAAGAAAATATTAAAATATTCTTGGTATTTTTCCTATTTATTATATTTCATCAATAAATCAATTGTTTTAGAACATTAAAAACTTTTTTTGTTGAGAAGTATGACACCCTACTGTAGTGTGAAAACACCCTTGAACGTGAGTGACGTGGAGAAATTTAAGCCACTCATTCTCAAATTAAAAACTTGAAACAATTCTCAGCTGATTTGTTTTGATTGATGCCACTGAATGGCAATGGATTTCATACGAATCCACACGGATGTTGTACTGTGACTACACGGATGTCGTACGACAATAATTTGCATTATAATAGATGTTGAAATCGCACGGATATAATAAAAGGCGTTGATATGATACGTATACGATACTAGATCCGCATTAAAGGCAATCGCATGTTATCCGTGTCTTATTAGTCATGTAATGTAGATACACGATTAACGCACGGATACCGTCAAGCACAACTTTCGTACGGAAACAACACTTTTTTCATAATCATTGTAAAGACACTGCATCGACATCCTAGTATTACATGTCACTTCCGTATCATAATGACACTTCTAAATCCACGTATGAGGTGCGGAATCAGTGTTTAACGATAAACGCACTGAAATTGCTAAAAATCCGTGGGGTCCAAAATTCCAGATGTGATGTACTTGCAATTTAACCCCAAACTGCCTGAGCATCCATTTTTTGAACCATGTACAGATCTCATCCATGTTTTCTCATTTGTCATGCAATTTTTGTAGTGTGGATTTTTTACTATAGATTTTATGGGAAGTTAGCTTCATGAATGTGTGATCCGATTAGAAAGGGGATGATTTGTGAAATTTTTATGCCTCATTTCATGTTGTAGTGATTCACTCAAAATTTCAAAAAAATTAGTGTAAAAGTGCTTTTGAAAAAGTCAACTCATAAAATTAAGCAACCAAAAAATCTCCAAAAATCACTACACTTAGAGTATTACATTTCAACCAATCGCAACAAATTTCATCTACAAATTGTCAATATCCTATTCGTAATCAAATTACAAAAGAATTTTAAATTTTGAGTTTCAAATTTTATACAAAAATATTGGTGATATCAATCATAGATCTAACTGTATGGATAGAATAAAAAATTCATAATGTACAACTTTTATTCATACATTAAGTTCAAAATATCCCTCTTAGTTGCATTTTATAATGCATCTTTGTAAAACTGCCGATTTCAGAGAGGGCTCTAGGCATTTAGGGGTTAACATTTAAATTCTAACTCAATGTTTAAAAAATTTGAATTTTTGATTTAGAAAAAGGAGAATGGTAACTTTATGAAATCTTATTACCATTCCTTAAATGACAAAACTTACACATCTTACGTGTTTTTACCTTTCAATATCTATTTTGGACAAAATTTACCATAAAAAGCTTACAAAATTAGTTTTTTTTAACCCCTAACCGTTCCGACGTCCATATTTTGAACATTTTTGGGGTACATTCACCTTCGAAGAGCTATAACTTTTGCAAAAAGTGTCCGATTTTAATGAAATTTTGGAGAAACCAACCGCATGATGTATGGAATGAGTGGTGAAAATTTCAGATCAATCCGAGATGCATTACAGAAAATGTGAACCCTCAAATGGGCCTCTAGAAAGTCTTGGAGGAGGACCCTGGAATTGATTTAAATTGTCTTTTTGAAACCCCAACAGGTACAAATCCCCTATTTCTGCGCAGTATGGATGACATCTAGGAAATGGTCGCTTTCAAATATAGTTACTTTAATACTACGTCAGTATTGAAACAATACTGACACAAACATCCTGAAACAGTATTGCTAATTATTATACCTACTCCTATTGTGTTGCAGTACTGCGGATTGATGCAATGTTGTCGCATTAGAATTGCAACAGACTTGCAACAATACTGCGAATGTAAAAATGAAACATAACTGCAACAGTACTGATAGCAGTACTATCGCAGTATTATATCGTCAAACCATTGAGGCAACATTGCAATAGTACTGACGCATACTGAAATTCACACAAGATGGCCACTGTTGCATGACATAAAAGTTGTCCTTTGCCTACCTACACTAGCCCGGCTGATTTAGGGTCGCATGTCAACTCTTGGGGCCCATTTGAGGGCTCACATTTTCTCTGATGGTATTGAATGTTTGGTGATCATTTGAAAGTAGGGGTCTTTTTTTTTGGACAGTTTTGCACATTTTGATGGCTGCAACTTTGGGGGCTTGTATCTCCTTCATTCCATGTCTGTTTTTCAATAACAATTATCGGGTTGGATTCTCCTTGAAGTCTAGTTATCATGGTAAAATTTTCATGTCAATCCATGTTCTTCTGAATGTTTGGGAGTCATTTTAGTGCACAGGTCTAGTTTGGACACTTTTGCTTTTTGGGTTAAATCGGTCACTTTTTGGGCTACTTTTGACATTGCAAGGCCATTTTAGGCACATTAAATTTTTTTCATGAGTTTTTTTTGGTACCAATGTGTTTTATCCTCTAAAAGCCCGAGGGATATTGGACAAAATATAGATGTGCCTTCCATATATAATATGTGCCTTCCATATGTTTGATGAAGTTTGGTTCAATAGACAAAATGTAGAGCATCATCTCTACAAATTATCCGTACGGTCAAACTTCCAAAAATAACTTTAGATCATTTTTTAATGACTTTAAAAGCATTAACTTTTGAAAAAAAATATAAATTATAATTTTCAATTTTAGAGTTCAAAATTTAGTATGATTGGTTGAAGTTGGACTATCTATTGTAAACTTCCAAAAAGAAAAAGAAATGATGGAGGGATCATCATTACTTTCTCCAAATAGCAAATTTTATAACATTGAGACAATGTTGAGGTGATCCACTTTGAAAAATTCTCTTGGGTGGTGTATAATTCAGACTACCATAGTTCATATTGCATTGGAAAGTAGACTTGATGTAGTATTTTAGAATATTTTTTATTTTTTCAAAAACATAAATTTTTGTTCTGGGGAGCCTGTTAGATTCGGGCAGCGACCAGAAAATGGTCGTTTGAGCATTTAGGGGTTATATAATGAATTTGAACTACTTTATAGTTCAAAGTTTTTTCATTTGAGTAATTTTCAAAATAAATTTTACCTTTAACTGTGTTGCTAGGAAAATTTCAACATCCTTTTTTAACACTAAAACACTATGATCTTGCAATCTATATGGCCAAATGACTCCAAATTCGATCCACATGATCTACAACATGTATATTAGAAGATTGTACTGTTGAGATTCCCATACCTCACAGCTGAAGAAAAAGTGGAAGAAAAAAAAAGACAAGAAGGAAGACAAAAAGGAAGACAAGAGGAAGACAAGAAAGAAGACAAGAAAGAAATCGAGATAAAAATAAAAGAAGATTAAAAAAAGTAAAAAAAAAAATTAAAAAAAAGATAAAGATAAGAATAAAAAATAATCAAAAGAATTATTTGTTTACAACGTAAGTGATGCCATTCTTCGTGTCTTTGGATGCCAATCTTCGTATCTTTGAGATGCCATTCTTCGTATCTTTGGGATGCCATTCTTCGTATCTTTGGAAAGTTCTTGACAAGAAGGGGTGCACCAAAGTTGTTTCATGGCTTTTGGACCTATGATGTAAAAGCTATGGATTTTCAATTGAATTTTGTCACTGTAAATTGAATTAAATTATGGATAAATCATTCTAAAAAACAAATACAAAAACAAAAGCACGGGGAACGCGGAGAGCACAAAGGACATGTCGAACATCTGGGTCAATGGTACAAGGCCACACTATCTATACATTAAGATAGGTTGCTTGTTTGTTTTGTTATGTTGAAATCTTCCCAACTATGCATCCCACATCGCATTCTTGGTACCGTCAGAAAGCTCTCGACGAAGAAGGGTGCACGGAGTTTGTTTTGTTGCGTTTGGACATACAGTGTGAAAGTGATGGATTTTGCATTAAATTTCATCACTATAAATTAGATTAAATTATGAAAAAATGGAATATAAGGATTTTCAATGTCATTATTGGCATTGTTGAAAATCTCTTGACCAGTAGGGGTGCACTAAAGTTGTTTCACTATAAATTGAATTAAATTATATGGATACAACATATGTACACGAAACACTGGGAACATATGAGAACACGGGGAACATATGAGAACACGGGGAACATATAGGAACACGGGAAGCATGAGAACGCACGGACATACAAGAACACGGGGAACATCTAGGCCAATGGCATATGGCCACATGTTGAGATTTCTCCAACCGTGTCTCCGTTGGCCATGTTTTTGATACCGTTGGAAAGCTCTTGACGAGGAGGGGTCCACGAAGATTGTATTGTCATGTTTGGACCTACCGTGTGAAAGGTATGGATTTTTGAGTGATTTTTGTCACCATAAATTGAATTAATTATGAAAAATGGAATATGGGAGATTTTGATGTCATTCTTGGTGTCGTCGGAAAGCTCTTGGTGAGTAGGGTGCACCCAAGTTGTTTCAGAGCTTTTGGACATACTATGTGAAATTTATGGATTTTTAATCAAATTTCGTCACCATAAAGTGAACAAAATTATGGATAAATTATTCTAAAAAGCAAAAGCACAAGGAACACGGGTAACGCACGGGAGCACGGGGGACACAAGGAACATTTGGGCCAACGGCAAAGGGTCATACTACAGTTAAGATAGGTTGTTTCTTTGTTTCTTTGTTTTGTTACGTTAAGATCTCCCTAACCATACACCCTCTGTGCGTTCTTGGTACCGTCAGAAAACTCTCGACGAAGAAGGATACACGGAGTTTGTTTTGTTGCATTTGGACCTACGGTGTGAAAGTTATGGATTTTTAATCAAGTTTTATCACTAAAAATTGCATTAAATTATGAATTTGTTATTCTAAGAAGCAAAAGAAAAAAGCAAAAGAAAAAGCAAAAGCACAAGGAACACGGGGAACACATGGAAACAGGAGAAACACTGGGAACATAGAGGAATACACATGTATACGGGGAACACAGAGGACATGTTTAACACGGGGAACATTGGGGCTATCGGCATAGAGCCACACTAGTTTTTTCTTCTACAATTAGTAGGTTGTGTAATAAATGATGAAGATTCTTTTTTGCTTTTGCACACTATGAGACAAGTGATTGGTTAATATTGCAAATTGTACAGGTGGGGTAATCAAGTGACCTACTCTCTAAATAAGTAACCCCCACACTTGTACTAAAGGTAAAAAAAAACAAATGTTTACCCCTATTTTTGAACATGGTGGGTTGTTTTAAACTAATTTGGGGTTGCAAGCCTCGAATATAGAATTAAAATTTCCAAAAAAAAACCCTAACCCAAAATGAGTAAACCAGAAAAATCATTGATACAAGTGTGAAGGTTGGTTCGCCCTCCTTGAGGAATGATGTCTCTACAAAAAGGACCAAGCCAAGGAATGTGATGAGAATAGAAATGAAGCAAAGAAAGAACACAAATATGCCACGTGGCAACACATGCCCTGCCATCCAAGAGTGGCTGCCAAGTTGCACCTTCTACAGTACATGTCACCCAATACAATAACTTCTCATAATGTCTGAATGAGAGTGTGTTGAAGAGCATTTGAATGTTGTTTTGAAGGATGCAGGAAGGAACTACGCACCCTTATGTACTTTTTTGGCACACAAAAAAAGAAACATCAAAAAAGGAAAACAAAAAAAAACAAAAAAAAAATCATGTATTCTCCCATATACTCTGGCAGCGGTGTTAGAGCGTCTTAATCTATTCATAATTTGTAATAGTTTCTAAATAGTTAATCTTGCAATTTTGAAAATAAATGAAATTCAAATTTTTGTTGAAATATGAAAAAGTTGAAATATTAGTTTTTTATTGCAATATACTACAAGTTTCAACAAAGAAAGAAATTGGTGTTTTTTCGTCAAATTTTTTAATAAGTTTCTTTTAGCACAATTAGGTCCCGGAATGATTGCACTTGGCCAAGTGCAAAAATAGGGAATTGCCTGTTCTTTCCTTTGCAATGACAAATTAATACTTTTTGTACAATCAATGGTCAATGAACATAATAATTAAAAGAAAAATCCTCAATAAATTGTGTTGCAAGAAGAAATTTCAAGCATTTTAATTTGTTCGTTTGAAAATAATAATATTTACATCTTTTTAGAATTCATTGTTATTAGTATAGTATGTGTTCTTTCCACAACTTCAACAACCCAACCTATGCTAAATTTCATTGTTTATTTTATTATTGTATTTAATAAAATTCCATGAATTTTTATGGAAAAATATTTTGAAATTCAAAGTTTCTATTTAATAAGTTCAAAGCTCATGAAACCACAAATGTGTACATCCCTTCTTCAAGAACTTTCCTATCGTGTAAATAACACTTCCATGCCTTCTAATTTAATTTCTAGAAATTCTAAATTTTGGTTAATTTATAATTTTCATAATTTTTGATGATAATGTTTTTGAAATTCAAATGTCATTGGCTTATGAATTGGAATCATGTATATATTTAATGTTCACACCTCTTCCACAAAGGCTTTTCGACAATACTAAGAATGCCCTCATTGCCTCCATAGCAAGCCCATATCTAAAAGACATTTACAAACAAACAAAAATTAACCTAATTGTTGAATTAAATCTTGAATGACATTTTAGGTGACGAGGGGCAATCGAAAGCATGGATTTTATGATGTTTTCTTTGCGAGCATCAAGGAGCATGACCATATATTCTTTTTTGACCCCCTCATCGTATTCCCACCTTTGCATCCTTTCTCAATCTTTTATATCATATTCCCATCGTGGTATCCCTCGTATTTGAGGTCGTATCCTTTCCCTTGTATCCTATTGTAATTCCTTCCAATCAATTGGAATTGAAGATACTTCCTTCGAATGAATGGCAACTGAAGAAATTCCTTTCTAATGATTTACAATCACAGATATTCCCTTTCAACGAAGGCCTACGAGTTAAGGTTACATTTAACCCCTAATCACCTAACCAACCATTTTTTGTATGATGTACAGAAGTCAATGCGGTATTGCCATCCACACTTCATTTTTGCATTGTCAACCTTTTAGGATAGATTTTAGAGTCTGGTACAAAGACAATTGAGGAGAAAAAGTGGTAAAATATTGATATTCCAATTTGTGGGGTGGTAATTCCTCGTACATTTCCATTTTCGGCCTAAAATTTTAAGCTCCATCGGTTTTCCTAGTGTCATGAACAGTAGAATCTCCAACAAAAATAGATGAACATATGTACAAAGTTGACAACTTGGTCAGGAAGCCACATTCAAATGGCAAAGTATGCTGACTTACAAGCTTTGAATCTTGTTATGAAATATTGGAATTGAACCCATCCGAAATGATATAAAGAACATATCTCACAAGGAATGAAATTGATTTCTTTAACCATTAAATGTACCAGGGTGTCCCTGGAATCGACAATTTGAGAAAAATCATCACAAACTACTATTTAGAAGAATATTTTGGAATTGATATACAAATGAAAGTTCTAGATTTTGAATTCTAGATTCCATCCGTACGGTTTGATTCACTAATACTAACACCAATATTTAATTAGAAAATTTGAAAGATAAAATTAAAAATTCCTTCTAAATTCGATTACAAACAAAGCTTTAATATTTTTTGAGTAAAATTTGTTGGAATGAATTTGAAATGAGATACTCTTAAATGTGATGATTCTTTGAAATTTTTGTGTTTCTTAAATCTATGACCTCATTTTTGCAAGGCCACTTTTGAACTACAGTCAATGCAATTTTGGCTTGGTCAACAACATGACATACTTCTACATTTGTAATTTTAGAAAAATATGTAATCAAGTATGACTAAATCCAACCGTTAGATAGGACAACAACTTGATGAAGAATCTCCAAAAATTTGGATGACTTTCATCCAAACATTGATGAGAACGTGAGAAGGGTTTAAATCTGTTAGTCGTCCACCTTCTGGACGCGCTTACGTTTAGGGGTTAAGATTTGTTGACGATGTGGGATCTATATATGCACCTACCTGTTAAAGTCAATCTTTAAAATTCACTGGGCAATCGCTATAATATTTGATCAAAAACACGGAAAAGGCCATATTCGGTATATTGAGACTTTTCGCAGTCTCATTTTTATCTTCGACTCGAAGATAAACCGTTTTATCTCCTTACTACTATTTTTTTATAAATATTTAACAACACCGCCTTTCGGAATTTCATTGTAGAATCACTATTTGAGCATTAAATTTTTTTTTGGTTTCAATTATTATTCTTTAAATGAATTTTTGAATAACTGGCATTCTGTCTCAAAATCAGCTAAAAGTCTCAATATAACAAATATGACCATGGAACATTGCATGACACTTGAAAGTAAACATCAACATCCAAAACGCACAAGATCTTACAGTCAAAGTTCAAGAAACCATTCATTCCATAAAAATATAATAACAGGCATTAAGGGATTAACGTCCATAAAAAGTTGTGGGTAAAGCATCCATTTACAAGGACATGAAAGTTACCCTTTCAAACAATGAACAATGCTCTTTTCATCTCCAAAGATCAACATAAAATGTAAACAAATTCTTTCAGTGAGATCAATTGAATACAATTGATTTCACTGTTTCACCGACGTTTCATTTATGAAAGGAATACAGGGCATTCTCATGGTACGGGTGAGTGAAAGGGCTCAAAATCAAGTAGTGAATGTAATGAATGTAGAGGTAAAATGTCTTCAATTAGAAAAATATTTTCAATTAGAGCTTCCTTCTTATCAAATTATGACTCAGTGTGCGATGGTGCTAATCGTGATTGTGTCAATACTCCTCATTGTTGATTCATTAGACACCATGCTAGCTCTGTAGAGAGTGAACAGAGAGTGAATAAGAAGCGCTTATGGATGGAGCTTGGATGATCATTCTCACTAAAAGAAAAGAGATCTGAGAGTCTCAATTCTATCTGTGTATATGTTGGTTTTTGTTCATTTGTTGTAAGTAGGATGATGATTGAGGTGATGGAGCTTGTAGAAGTATTGTTACACTTCTAGATCTAAAGAGAAACAACTTCAATTCTTCTTGTTGCGGATGTTGTTGTTATTTATTTGTTGTAAATAAGATGATGTTTGAGGTGATGGTGCTTGTGGAAGTAGTATTACACTTGCAAGTCTAAAGAAAAATAAATACAATCCTTTTTGTTGGAATTGGCATATATTAAAAGTCTCTTCATCGAGCTCTTCATTCAAGGTCCCACACCATTGGCCATAAGTCAATGAGAGTTATACAATGTAAACTACATGTACTCCTTTTAGATGGCACACTCTTACAAACTAAATACTCTTTTGGACAATAGTCTTACTCCAAAGTTAACCCACTATTTGCTGGAATGATGGCAATGGAATGACAAAAGTGCTTTGATATGTTTGAGGGCTATCAAAGAATGTGGCCCATGCCTCCATTCATGTACCAAATGGTCTTGATACTCAATGGAGATGCCAACCTTGCTTCTTGATGTGTCAACTTTAAATTGGTGATGACATCTAAAGATGTTTTAGCATAGGATCTCTTATGTAGAGATTTTAGGGACACCCAAAGCGATCATGTTATTCTATAGAGCAAATTTGGTGGAAAATTACTTTGTTGTTGCCATGGTGAATTATTTATTGTCATAGGAATTGTAAGAGATTTGTTGAGCTTGATCTGAATATTCTCCTAGTCTTATTGAAATCCCTTTGCACAATGCAATAAAAATATGAAAATTGTCAGCATGAAAAAATTAATGCTATTACAAGAAAAAGCAAATGCAAAAGTACATTCATAAGAAAAAACGAAATCAAAAGAAAAAATTAAGCACTAATGATCTCAAAATAAACAATTCTCAAAAATACATCTACAAAAAATAGTGAAGTAGAAATATAGAACACAGTGGTGAAGTACAATCATATAAAGAAAATGCAATAATTTAAAAAGTAACAGAGTAGCTATGAGCAATGATGTGGCTAAGAAAGCAAGGAAGTAATGAATAAAGCATCAAAGGGTAAGATAAGCGAGTCCTTGAGTTGTTTCACCTATGTAATGCAATATGTGTACACCTAAGTTTCATTGGCAAGGGCATGAGATGAAGGGGCACATCATACCTAAATAAATGATGAAATTGCACCATAGGTTGGCTTACACCAATTTGAGTAAATTACTCGTGGTGTACTTATATAAAAAAGTGAAGAAATTGCACCACTTGGTACTCAAGAGTGAACTTACAACACACTACGTGTTGTATGTTTACAAGTGCAAGGGCACTCTTAGACTCTTATTCATCATAATGACTTTCAAAAACACAAGGTCATTAAACTCATGAATTTTATAAAGCACAAAAGTGCCAAAGAAGGTGGTAAAAGATTTTTCAACCTACAATATATCATAACACCACTAATATCCCCCTCCACAGAAATTGCACAAAAATCTGTACTTGATAAGACAACACAGATGAGTGAGAATTTCTTTTACTTCTACTCCATTACAGAGATTCTCAATTTACCAAGGAGCCCTACTTAAGTTCATATCAAATGCAACATATATATACATATATACTAGGGCCCCACTTCTCTCCACATCACCAGTGACAAAGTGAAAGGCTATGAACTTGAATAAGACGTGAAATGCTAATTCACTTTATATATTAGTCTTTCAGGGCAGAATGGAATGTTCATGGGAAGACCATCCAAGGATGTGAAAGATTAGGTTACATCATAAAAACCCTCAATTGTCGAGTGTCGGCTCGCAGCTCGCTGACTCATTTAGAAACTCTACAACCGTTGAGAAGCCACAAGTGAAACCTATACTTGTCAACATCATATTTCTAAACCAGCTCCGACCTACAATCGTCACTAAAACTATAATTTTTCAAAGTCCAATTTTTCCAATAATCCATCATTTGGACTACTTTACCCCTTTGTACCATGAGAATGCCCATAATATTTATAGAATGTTTTATTTAATGTGTCACAAAGCTTTTAATTCAATTAGCAATTGTCCGGCTATCTATCTATCAACTCAGTCGGCATAAACAATCAACTAACTTTATTACATTGATGTTCAAATACAAGAAAATAAAATTTGAAGAAAACAAATATTAGTACGTACATTGAATAATAAACTTTTTTATGCATCACAACAACGTGTATTTTCATAGTAAAATTGGAAAATTTCCACAAAGATTGTTTAGAATATTAAAAAATCAAATTTCAATAGAATTTGACAAATTAATATATTTTTGATTGAATGCAAGATACTAAAATTTTAGTTTTTTGCCAAAAAAGTAAGCCATATAATATTTCTTGAATATAATAAAAACCTTCAATTGCACATTTGAATGACATAATTCTAAAATTACATATATGTATTGAATCTAAGTTTAGTTGAATATATCTTAAATTCTTTTTGTGATTAGTTCATTGACTATTTGGTGTACGCATTTGGTGTGTGAGGGTGGAGAACTTTGAGTTAAAGGATTGTTCACATATAGATCTATGAATGTTTGTGAATGGTGCGAATGCTCTAAAATCTTAAGGCATTTGTGATTTTTAACTTGTTAATTGTATTTACACTCAAAACATCGCCATTTTAATATATAAGATAGGGACTTGTGTATTAACCCTTGAAGGACGTAAAATTCTTCTCATTTTTGAAGGTCGGTTTCACAACTTTTCTTTCATTCTTTTGAGAATTATTTTTTGTACATTATAGTGTACATCAAAATGAAGCAAAATATGTAATTTGTTACATTATTGTTCAAATAGCAATTCTTTCATTGCAACAAAGTAGGTCATCGAAATATGCCCCAAAGACCTTTTGTTGATTTATCTTCAGTATGGATGACGAGATGAATCAAATATTAGATATTTTTTAAAACCAAAACAAAGAAATATTCATTTGACACACTTTAAAATAAAATAAAAACCAGATTGAACAAAAATCTATAAAACTATGCATGGTCAAAGTTTAGTTGATTTTAGGATATGCTGAGCTAAAAGATGTGTATATCTCACATAATATTGACTATTTTGAAAACTAAACAAGTCCAATAGATGGATGTGGAAATTATGGAAAGAATGTTTTTTCTTTTACTGCTAAAAGCATCATTTTAAAGCTCAGAATACCATTATTCTATACGAAAAGTCTTAAAGGCCTTCTCATCATTAAAAGGCAAAAAAGGCACATAGGCCTTGCAAAAAGTGTACATGATAGAAAAGTAAGACTATGGATTAAAATTTTAAACAGAATAAAATTGGCTATAACCAACACTGCTATTGAAATATATCATGTGAATTGAGACAAAATGACAATCATAGACACCTTTTAAAATACTACGGTTTTGCTTTATTAACTCTTAAAGGACAAATCAAGTTGTGCAAGCTTGGTTTTCAGAGTTTTGAAACCATTTTGACTATGAATTGCTAATAATGAAAAAAAATTATATGAATTTTCTTTCTCAGGCATCCTCGGTGACAAGAATAGTATGTATCTACATTTTTAGAATGTAAATTACATCTATATTGTGAGGTTGAAACTTAGGAAGACTCCCTTTCGATTAGTATCACAAATAGTCAGATATCAACATCTTACTACTACCACAAACATATTCACACCACAATGGGCCACAAACACACTCAATGATGAGCACATCAATAGAGGTTAGAGAAAACACCATTGCATTCACCCCACATGATGCAACAACACATTTATACTGCATGAATCACAAACAAACAACACCACAAGAAGTTTTAACTGCATTAACTCCTTTAGGATGATGGGCTGAAATATCTTGCTTGGATACTTGTGTTAGAATTTGTACAAGGCTCACTTAGAAGATGAAGGGATTCTTTCTTAGGCTGAAATGTTTGTGGAGATTTGCTTCAAAGGATGTGATGCTTTGTAATTTTTTGCATACCATTATACAACCAAGAAGAGCGGTTTAAGTGACCTTCATATTCACAAGGAATACGTAGAATACAACATTGCCCTAGGAAAATATTCCACCCAGAAACTCCAAATAAATATTTTAAGCTTTTTTAAGCTTTGTAGATGTCCTCCATGGAGATCCCATCTAGATTGTAAGACCAATACACCCGCCCGAGAAGGTGCCTCAAATGGACAAATAGTACAAACAGAGGGTCATTTCAGGCCCCAACATCCTAAAGAGGTGAAATGTTCTTTCAAACAATTTAGTTTGTGCTAAATTAGCATGGGTTTCATAATCAACCCAACATTTGCCATGACCGTCACTATGACAAGGGATTGTACTATACCTCTCCCACCAGTCTAGTCTATTTCGCTCTGTCACAAGTTACACACCCCCAAGGTCAGGCTTTAAATATTTAGCACTCCCCAAATACAAATAACGAAGTTCATCAAAAAATTGCTCCAAAACATGACGTGTGTACGCAACACAACACTCCTCAAATATTGTTCTCCGGTTTCGCAATAAATCTCTTGCAGGCCTAGTGCACGCAAATTTAAATAGATACATACACCGAAAAAGGGCTCCTTGGATCAGTTAAGCTCAAGGGAATAGCTGTTGAACCTTGCAATTCCATCCACCTTTGGAATCCTAGATATTCAAAACACACTACTAGCAAGAAGTATCAACAACCTCACCTCGCTATGGACAAAAAGATCGGCACAATCACAGCTTTGAAAATGCAAACCCTCATTAAACCCCAGGGCAGAATTCACAGCTGGTGACAATCATCTCACAATGAACATGTATGTACAGATGTGCGACCAACCACAACAGACCTGCTGAACTTACTAGAACACTGGCTCAACAAATGTTTGATTCCAGTGTTAGAAACCTCAGGTCACATGATAGTCAATACCCGCATCTCCATCTGGATATATTCTAATCACGTTCGCTGATGGCTGTGAGGTGCTCATCAATCTCCTCCGTTGTAAAAACACGAAATTCAGGTTTGCCAGCACTAACTACTCCAACCTGACATTCAAATGAATAATTCCACCAAAACCCGGTATTAGCACTATCACCAGAGTGTGCAATAAACATCCCAAGTCGTACAAACCACAGGTATAACAGTGCCAAAAGTCGGTTCCAAAAAGTTTGAGCCACTACCGAATTCATTCAACAGCAGCACTAGTGGGAGACGTATGGACAAACGTTTGTTTCAGCATCATTGATCCATTTGTCTATTGAGACATTCATTCTCGACAATCTTTAAATTCCATCTCTCAGCTTCGGCGTAAGCCCTCCAAAATGGAACATCTGGAGGTAATCACTCTATCTAGAATTCAACTTGTTGGGAGAGATTATTCTAGTTTTATTTCAATTGCAGTTAGAGGCATATTACTATCATGCATTTGTGTTGGAATTCATCACAAGCTGTTATCTTATAGCCTTAAGTATACTAGGGTGGGTCACTACACAACTGTTGGCTTTGACACATGCAGAGACACCACTTAATATTCCAGAAATCTGGGATTCAACTAGTTGGATATTTCACATATGATGGAATTTTAAGAACATCTCTTGTTCATCAAATACGTAAAATACAACAGTTCAAGTGGGAAATATTTCAGTGGGCTTGAAATCCTCCAAAAGAATCGATTGCAAACCAGAAATTGCTGTCTGTTGATCCCCACAGAAACAAGTAAAATGCCACCATTTCTTAATTCACCTAAACACGGGTTGCCTGGACTCTACACATATGAACACGAAAATGTAGAAACCACAGAAGGTCAAATGTCAGAGACATACTTGCACAGTTTCCTCGTACGAAAGCTGTGGGTTGTTCTTCAACTTCTATTCCAAGAAATTTACAGCTTCTTGCTCCTTGGAGCCAGAGCTCGTTGCCTGCGTACACATAAAATTAGCAAGAAACTAATCATACAATCAAGCTCATGGAGCAGGAATGACACACACCTCAATAGCCTATAGCAACTAAGGTACAGGTACCTATTGTGCTGAACAATGTACCACTAGGTTACATTTTCAGAGTGAGAATGTAGACAGCTAGTACATACGTTAACAAACTTTCCTTGGAACAAACTCACACATTCTCGGTCTAGAATGTTCCCAATGAATACATGGTGACCACAAAAGGCACCAGGGCAGACTGTTCTGAAAATAACATAACTAAAACTGCAAACAAACAACCAGTTAACTAACACATATCACCAATAAAATTCCAAATAGAAACCAAATGTCCTAACTAAAACACAGAAATAAAAGTTCTAGAAACCCCACAGCAATAGGACAAGGGCTTTAGTGGTTGCTAGAAGTTTGAACTGAAATTTAGAACTTTTCGGCTTTGAACTTTTACACTCACAGTTTGGACTTTTCGGCTCAAACTAACACATATCACCAATTAAATTCCAAATAGAAACCAAATGTCCCTAACTAATAAAAGTTCTAGAAACCCCACAGCAATAGGACAAGGGTTTAGTAGTTGCTAGAAGTTTGAACTGAAGTTTAGAACTTTTCGGCTTTCAACTTTTCGGCATTCAACTTTTCGGCTTTCAACTTTTACACTCACAGTTTGAACTTTTCGGCTCACGGTTTTAGTCCAATTCACTTTATCCCCAAGACCAATGTTCCTATAAATTCCTCCTCGATTGTCTTCCCCATTCATTATTACTTCTTCCTTTCTCTAATTTCCTCTGTCCTTTCATCTCTACTTATTCCTTCCGCATACTTTCCTTAGTGTAAGACTGAGAGCTCTACATTATCTCCTAACTCCTATGGCTCCATTGTCACCTAACGCATGGCACCTGTGCCATAATGGCACTAGATATCCTGACCCTCCTCGCATGAGGAAGAGTATTTTATTAGATGACGAGGGTCGATCATTGCCCCAAAATGGGAAACTGAAGAAAAAGCCAGATTTGAAAAGGCCTAAAAATAAACTATTTCAAGCTCGATTTCAGGCCCAAACGTCCAAGAAGACTAAGTTATTGAAGCCCAAGACTAAGCCTACATTATGTGAGGCTGACAAGCCCAAGACTGCCAAGCAAGCCTCCATTGAAGAGGCCAAGAAGAAATTCTTCATTGTACCCAAGGCAAGGTGCTTGAAGCCTGCACTCCATGCCAAGCCATTGGAGGACTGGGAGCCTCCAATGGTTGAAATGGTTCCAACGGTTGAAATTTTGGAACTGCCCACAAATCCTATTTGGAGCATCTGGGATTAGCCTACGGTTCTATAGCCCTAGCATAGAACTAGGCCAATAGAACCAGTAGCAAGACTCTTCTATGTACATAAAAAAATGTACAAGAATTTGTAAAATAATTCTGGAAATAAAAATGGACAAATCTTCCATACAAAGAAACCTTCTCCATTTCCCATGGGCTCGCACATCACACTAACCCAAGAATTCATTTATTGTTCATTTACAAATTATGGAACACATACAATCAACCAGACCATGACAGATGAACCAGCTCAGTGACACATGAAAATAGATATTGTCCAAATTACGACAGAAAGTAATATAAATTATGCACATACCTTATAGCCAAGATAATGACCAGCCGGGTCACATTTAAATAATTGTGGACCTTGCTCGTCATCAATGCCAATCAGCATAGCATCTGCAAAGCGCCAGAGTACACAACAATCAATTATCTTCCAACACAGAATATAAGGACACTATGATGTCTAGTGAAACTCTGCCCAATCCAACACTCACAATGATCCTACACGGCCAAATTCCTCTAAAACAAGCAAACCTTCGGCCATACTAATTCATTTGCTACACCGTCGTACAAATTAAAGCACGGGTAGTATCACTACAAGGGAATATATGCTCACAAACACCAAGTGGCCGCATGTATGCCTGCTGGGTGTAAACTTGCGACTTGTCAGCAAGCCTGTTTTCAAACATATCCACCAGGTATCACATTACTACAACAATACATTCATATAGACAAAGCTCACATTGTACACTACAGGACAAGACCAAAGACCTACGCTCAGAATGGGAATGAGAATGGCTCAGAACTGGAGGAATGAGAAACCCTAAGCTAGCCAACTCATCCTCGTAAGCGAGCCTTCTCACCCTAGATTGCTCATGCTGCATTACAGTTGTCCCTCTCTATTATGACATGTTTGGGAAGCCCTAACTTCAATAGCAGGCATCGATTAGCAGGATTAGTCACAGAAATGACTTGTCACATGTGTATTGCTTGTAACAATACTATCGTCATATTATGGAGCCTGGACTGTACTCACCAGTCATGCCAGTCGCCATGAGACCGATATACTTGGTGACAGCAAACAGATGCGTGACACTCGTCTAATCGAGCAATTTATCTTGCCAAGGGAAGCATACAAAAACCGAACCATCAAACCCTAATTATTCCATTCGTGCTGAGTTTGAACACGCCATTCTTTAACCTATCAGCACAAATACAAAGATTGATAAACGTTCAAAGTGATCAGAAAATCATTGACCCTAAACCCTCATCGAGATACTCACCCAGACTTTCTTCTGTGTGACAAAGCACACCGAGTCCTTGCCGCGAACGCCGATGGACGTGATTCCAGATGCCATCACAGCCTTGAATGCATACTCTACAAAAACGAAAAACGGAGCCAATCACTCAACATTTAGCGCTCGAGACTTAATAAATCCAACAGCAGAAAATTCTTGATGCTTGGATCGATGGATACATGATTCGAACTACCGCGAAAAAATGAGAACGCATACTCTTCAAAAACGAAGAAAATCGAAAATGAAGCCAATCACTCAACATTAAGAGCTCGAAAGTTGAAGAATTTAAAGCAGAAATTTCTCGATGCTTCGATCGATGAATACATGAATCGAACTACCAAGAAAAATTTAAGACAAGTTCATCATTCCAGATGCCTTCCCAGCCTTGAATGCATACTCTACAAAAGCGAAAGCAAATCGATAAACAGAGCCAATTACTCGACATTTGGCGCTCGAGAGCTAAAGAATTCGAAAGAAGAAAATTCGCGATGCTTCGATCGATGGATACGTGAATCGAGCTAACGAGAAAAATTAAGACAAGCTTTGGCCAGACTTACCGATTTGGTAGAGACGCCCTTCCGGCGAGAAAATGGTGATGTGCCGGGCATATCCGGCCCCCGATCCACGACTCGTCGTGATTCAAATGAGGGATGGTTGCAAAGCGAAATGGAACAATCGATCGGTTTTGTTTTACTGTTTCGCAATGGCGATGGTGGACATGCACGACGAGGTCCATCACTTGAGTGGTGATGGCGAAACCCTAAACCCCTTCCCAAGGCGGACAGTCAGTCGGACTCACTGCATCACATCACATTTGAATTATCATTCATCACCATCCTTCTTCTTCTTCTTTTTCTCTTTTCTCATCCTTATTTTTCATTCTTGTTTTTTTTTGTTTTTTGGCTTCGGCCTGAGCTACACTAAATGGGCTATGTAGTGTCCGGGACACTATTTCTCGACACGGACATTATTTCTCAACACTGGCACTATTTGAATTTAGGGAGATATCATGTCCGTGTAAAAACGATATGGATGTAGTGTTCCAATGACATGTGGGAACTTTATAATAAACATGGCATGCCACCTTGTGAAATATAGCACTCTCAATGAAAGTGGAATGACAAGTGACAAACTCCTAAGTATGTGGTATAAGGTTATTATTTCTTTTCACCTTTGAACGAATTGTGGTAAAAGACATTAATTCTCATTGGACAGTAAATAGTTCATTTAGTGTATATGAACCTAAATGTGACACATTATCTTGAAAAAGTGAGCTCTGTGACTCACATAGAAATGTAAGTTTATTGGACTTTATTGTTCTTCAAGGCCCAACACCCCCCACCCGCATGCACAATTCAAGAAAACACCTCAACAGATCTTTAAACCCTCCAATACCATCCACGCCAAATTCTACTCCTTTATCCACAGTACTACTGACTCGTTAAACTTTCGAACTTTACTACAACAATTCTATTATATTCCTGAAACACTACTCCATGAAGCCTTGAAATGCAAATCCCTTTTAAACGAATATCATCACCCCCCCCACCACTTACCCATCTACCTCCACCACACATCCCATAAATTCAAACTACACAACACATACATCATCACATGGAATGCCTCATTCCTAGACAATGCACATAGGATCCGTTGTGTGGATTTCAGCCAAAGCTGGAACAAATATGCGTTATTTGATGAGAGTCAACGTGACATTATTGTCTATTTGGGAGCTTCACGAATTAGCATGTGGTGCATGTGGACTAGCCTTACCTAAGTGTGAACCGTCGAGACGGTCCACTTTAGCGTTAAACCTTTACCGCTAGAGTTTTGATCTATTTTACATTTTATATTTGTTTAACCGGGACATTTTAGCCGATTAGACAATTTCCCGCTTTGTGTGCATTTAGGTGTGGTTTTGATTGCCCTAATTTATGATGCCTTTTTGTCTAGGTAATTTTGGTTGTTTGTTGATTTCTAACTATTTAACCGTTGGATTTTGGGCGTTTGAGCCATTTGCCCTATTATTTTATTCTATTGTTCTGATCTATTATTGTGGCTTATTATTCTAATCCATTCTTTTAGTCTAATTTATTAATCCGTTCTACTAGTTTATGTTAGTCTATTATTGTAGGTTATTATTTTAGTCTATTATTCGCGTATTATTTTAGTCTATTGTTTTAGTCTATTATTTTGGTCTATTATATGGTCTATTATTTTTGTACATTATTTAGTCTACTATTTAGTTCACTAATTTAGTCTATTATCTTAGGTTATTCTTTTAGCCTTTTACTTTGATCTATTCTTTTGGTCTATTACTTTATTCTATTATTTTATCGTATCCTTTTATTCTATCTTTCTAGCCGATTATTTATTCTATTATTTTATCCTATCATTTTATTCTATCTTCCTAGCCTATTATTTATTATATCCTTTTAGCCTATTCTTAGTCTATTCTTTTGGTTTATTATTTTAGTCTTTTAATTGCCTATTATTTTAGTTCATTATTTTAGTCTAATTTATTAGTCTACTCTATTAGTTTATTTTAGTTATTCTTTTTGGTTTATTATTGTAGTCTTTTAATTGCCTATTATTCTAGTTTTATCTTATTAGCCTATTGTTGGGTTTATTATTTAGTCTATTATGTTAGTGGATTAGTTTAGTGTGTTATTTGGACTTATGGGGCTAATGGGGTTAGTATTTCCCTTGTGAGCTAATGGGGGAAATTAGGACTCCCGGTTAAGTGGGAGTTTTGGGAGATAAGATGGAAGTTAGCAAGTGGATGAATTTGGATGAATTTCGCTTGCTTTTGATGGATGTAGTTTTGGGGTGGGATTTTGAATCCCACCCCTATCGCAAAGCAAACCAGTTAGTTAGTTTTTTGTGTGCGCCATTAGTTGCTTGGGAAGAGAGTCTAATTTTTCAAATCTGGATCTAGTTAGTGTGCTAGTCTTTGGAATTTGAATCTAGAAAAGGATTGAGAGATTAGGATAGGGATTTTTGGTACGTTTGTTTGTTGAAGGTAGAGGAGGAAAGAAAAGGAAGGATTGAATTTTTTCTGTGCGGAATCACGACGGTGTGGGATCGGTTGTGAGGCGGATTGTGCTTGAGGCTGGTGGGTTGAGCCAGAGAATTCGGCGAGGACCAGCGTGGGTGAGATTGACAGAGAAGCGAAACCAGGAGCTGCAGCGGATGCTGTAGAGTGCGGCAGCAACAAGGAGAATCGACGGGAAGCCAGGCGCATTTAGCATCGACGCGGCGGGGAGAGCCTGTGGTTGCAAGCGCACTGGAGGTTTGAGACAGCAGCAAGTGGCGACAACGGCGGAGCGCGGAATTCAGCACGACAACGACGACGCCAACGCTCACGGTGAAGGCGGAGGCGCCATCGAGGAGCTCGAGCGTGGCAGCGGAAGAAGACGCAGGGCGAGCGGCGCAAGGAGATTCAGACAGGCTGGAGAGGCGACGCGGCAGTGAATGCTGAGGCGCAGCACGGGACGACGAGTATCCGCGGCGACTTCGGCGAGGTGATTGGCGTTGCTGCAGGGCGCACCGGACAGGCGGCTGCGATGGTGAATCCTAGTGCGGCGAATTTCAGGAGACAACGGAGCTGCAGCGCCGGAACAGCAAGCGGCGATCATGAGGGCCAGCGATTGGACCAGGACCGGAAGACAACGGCGAGCAAGAAGAATTCACGATGGAGGCACGAAGGCCGGGAACAACGGGGACCGGTGACCTGATTCGAAGATCGCAGTGGTCGTCAATTCCCCTGTTCCATCTCTGGTGATATTACAGAGGGAGAGCTTCCCCTTCCTTTTTATACAATACTTTAAGCTTGATTTGAACCATTTAGGATAAGTAATTGTTAAGGAGTATAAAGAACCCCTTTATTATTTAAAATTGGTAATTTTAATTGCCTAAAAAATATTTGTGTGTATTTCTTGAATCCTTTTCTATTGTTGTGATTTGCTTGTACTTGGTTGTTTTGGGTTTGCATTGTGGTGCGTGTTGTGTGAAATTGGTCCGGTGAAGGGTATAGCGTCGAAGCGCTGCCCAATTTTCACCAGGCCAATTGGGAATTTTTGTGTGTAATTTAGGGTTTAAATTTAGGGTTATTGGGCACGACGCGGAAGCGTTGCCCAAATTTTCCCAAAAAACCCTAATTGTTTGGAAGTGTGTTGTTAAAAGTACAAGGGTGCTTTATAAGGATTAGGGTGTTTTTGCAAGACTTAAGAATCAAACAAACTCCTAATCATGTGAGTTTGAGGTCCTTGTGATCATTTGTAGTTGTGCTGTAATTTTTAGGTTTAAGTCTAAAAACCCTAATTAGAGAGCCTAAATCCCAAATTTAAGCCCATTTTAAAACACTAAGTGCCTAGGGTAATTTAGGTGGAAGGTTTGGGGTTATTTAGGTGCTTGTTAATGGCCCAATTCAACCTTTTAGATGTGCTGTAATTTCTTGGCATTCACCCATTTTGACCACTTTTTACCATGTTTCACCATTTTAACTTAGAAAATTCCCACACAAACGTCTAGGTAGAAAAGGAGTCCATTGCTTGTATGTTTGATACACCCACCACTCGGCCGGACAATATGACATTTTGACCAGCAACGGTCAAAGTGTTCATACTAAGTATAGCATATTTTCATTTGACTTTGTTTTATGCATGTGATGTAATATCTAATCAATATTTCTTCTTTCTTTTAATTTAATTTCTCCTTATTTTGTTAAACTTGCTACAAAATTTCCAAAATAATCCCTTACATATTTGTTTCAATTATTTAAAATCGAAGTTGTTATGAAGGTACAATACTTCTAGAAGGAGGCAAGACTAGTAGTTGTAATCATGTTGCTTATGGACAAAAAGTAGATATTGTAGTACATGGTCAGCTTCGGCATTAATTATATTACTTAAATAAAGTTCAAAATTTTAGGACTTTTTATTTTTATTTTTTCCAAATTTAATGAAGAAAATGTTCAAAAAGTATAAGTGCCAATTTTTTTTAATAATTAAATATTTAACACTCTATGGATGATTATGATGGTGTACTACAGTAATTCTCTTCATTGGCTCTGTTTATGGCTGAGCAACAATTTATGTTAATGAATTCAAGACGAGAATATGCTAATGATAATGCGATGTGTTAATGCATGAGAACATAACATTTAGTTGCCTTTACGCGCACTACCTTTACATCCATCCAACCATATAAAAGTTCATTTAGAAAAGGGATAGAAAAGGGATAGATAGAGCCAGTCGCTGGAGGTCGTTGGAGTGGAGTGAAAAAAATAATTAATTAATTAATTTAAAAAAAAACAAAATGAAATAAAATAATTGCCAGCGCACGTAGCCCGGCGTCTGTAGTTCCATTGAAATTTTGGATTATTTATTTAATTATTTATTTTTACAATTGTTTTTTAAAAAACTGTCAGCCAACGTTGGCCGACGTGTTGCTCTAATGCCAACATTCAGTCACTACATAATCTTCTTCTTTTTTTATTATGTATTTGAAGCTTTGAGATCTTGTTGACCTTCCCCTCCCAGTTGTCATTAATTCCGCCTTCCTGTAAAACAAGCTAGCTATTGATTTTGCATAGATGATGATGTCGGATATTCTGCACATTCTATTCAAGGGCAAGGTAGAGCCAATGAAGGCTGAATGTTACGATGGTTTCACAGTATTGAAGACACCCTAACTACAGTGATTATCCCGTTCAGTGAGGGGGAGATTATAGTGAGTGTGGGATATTAGTGAAGGTGAGACTAAATATCATTGTGATGTAAAATTAGAGTGATATGAAGATTTCAACCATTTAGTAAAAATTTCAGCCCTTGCTAATTTTGAGATTTGGTAAAATAGTGTGTGCTTCAGGAATTAGTAAAGTTATCCATAAACAAACCATGTGTTTTCCAATTTGTAAGGTGAGTCTGCATCCCAATAATAATATATTCTGACAACATTGTTCATGAATAGTCCTTTGGTCCCTTCATGAATAGTTCAAGTACCACCCTCAAAATTTCCCAACTCATATTTTAAAATAGTTTATTTCTTAAAATAGTCAATATTAAGTTAGATATGCACATCAAAAGAATTGCATGTCCTGAAGTCAACTAAACTTTGACCATGCAGAATTCCACAACGTTTCTTCCAATCATGTTTTTTTTTGCAAAGTGAGTCAAATGACTAATTATTTGTTTTGATCTTTTAAAGTTTAAATTTTTGGTTCATTTCGTCATCTAAATTGAGGAAAAACCAAAAATGGTCTCAGGAGCACTTTTTGATGATCTGCTATGGATCAATGAAAGAAATTGCTAATTTGATCAATAAAAGTAATAAACTAGATATTTTGCTTCATTTTGACCGTGTACACTATAATGTACCCAAAAAAGAATTTAAAAATGAAAGGAAAGTTGTAAAAATGACCCTCAAAACTGAGGAAATTCATTTGTCCTTTAACCCTTAAATGTCAAAGCAAGTCCCATAGGCTTGTTTTGAGAGAATAATGAAGAAAAAAGTGGATTTCTCAACTAAAATTGAAATGGATTCGTGCATTGTAAAGGTGATGAAAAACAAGGCTAAATTTAGTAAATATGCATGTTTTAGTAAATTGTACATTCCAAAGAAATTGGAAAGGAAATCGGTGGGGAGGAAGGGGAGGGAGTCGGGCAACTACCCGGGGGGTGCAGTGTACTAAATACATACAAATATACGTGAGTGCACAGAAGGGGTATTAATTTGAACATTGTCATATTACATATACATACAATAAACATATTTAGAGCTAAAAATATTAACGTATACTTACATTAAACATATATTTAGGACATAATAGATTTGTATACAAAGGTTTTTAGACATATAACCCCTCGTATACATGGGGGTTTTTAGAGGGGATCATGAACGCACGTGATTTTCGAACGTAATGTAGAGTGCACCCCCATGGCAGCTTGAGATATTGATGCATATCAGAGCTGGTAGCGTTGTTCCAATTTTTTTGGTATTATAAATTTTAATTTAGAATTGCATAACTCACTGCATGAGTCAAAATTTCATTGAATTTTTTAATTTGTTTTTGGAGTGACGCTATTCACTCCAGTTACTGTTCAAATGGAATTTGAGGAATTCTCATTGTTTGTTCACATTACTCAAGGGGCAAGTGCACAGTACGGTCAACCAATTTGTAAACAAAGATTTCACTAAGATTTGCACCTTGGTGCATTTTGTGCACATTGTGCATTTTATTAAAGACACTAGTTTTTAAACCAATTTTAAAAGCATAGCATTGGCACAATGAAAATAAAATGCACTATGAGTACACATCAATTATACATCAACCATATTAATAAGTTTTAATTTCTCAAAATTGATCTACCTTAAGAAAATTTCATTTCAGAAATTATTTTTTTAATACCATTTTGACCAATTTCTATTTAGCTTTCTATCCAAACTTTGATTATAAAATTGTCCCCATTTAATTCTAATTTTGAATATTCATTAAAATCCCACTTGAAAAATCTTATTTTAAAGAACATCCAAAAAGAAAAACATCAAAATTCGTTTTTTAAAATGATTAAATTGGATAAAACACAAAAAATAGTTTAAATACTTTAAAATTGAAAAAAATCCGAAAAAATGAAGTGCCATCTTTTTCATGAAATTGGGGTGCATTTGTGTAGTGGGACATGTAGTGATTTTAAGGAATCTAATGAATCTATAAGAATATAATCACTATTTTATGAAAATTTTGGTGATGATAATACAAAATTAACATTCCTAAACCACCTAAAATTAATACTACACTTAAATTAATTCTACATATTTGTCTATGATTTTTTGAAAATTTGAAAATTGCCACTTCTAATACATCAGGAAAAAAAAAATGGATTGACCCTACCGTGCATTCACCCCAAAGGACGATTGTTGGAGGCAGCTCTCTAAAAAAAATTCCTTTGGGCTGCCTATACGTCCAAGTCCCTCTTGACGTTTAAGGGTTAAGGGTCAACCCGTTTTGTCTTAAATGAGCTAAAAATATATTTTAAATTAAAACTTGTAAAAAAAAAAGGTTAAAAAATAATACTTAAATTAATTTGATCCATAGTAGTATCATAGAAAAGTGTAGTTTTTAAAGACAAAAAGGAGACAAAGAAGATCCAAAGAAGTTGACAACAAAGAACTCAAAATTGAAAACAATAAAAGATTCAAATAAAACAAAAGAAATAAGTAAGGTTGGTATAAATTTTCTTGTTTGTGTCGTACACAAAGTTTTTTCACATTTATGTTTGATACAAATTACCACTTAATTAAGATTGTACAAAGTGAGATAAAAATTCCAAATCAAATTGGTTGATCCCCTCTTTCCTCCCCTACTCTTTTAATTTCATGTGCCCAATTGCTTACGCCACCATTTAAATCATAATCCACTCAAACCTGAAATCCAAATTTATACATGAATTGACCTACTATGCATCTTACATCCCAAACATATATCTACAACTTTTCACATACCACTTAATAATTGCTACTACATTCACCTTAGTATTTCATTCCACGTACCTAAGGTTCTCAAATATTGACCATGCACTAACTCTTTTAAAAAAACATTCAATTGAAATGGCTCCCTTTTCCAATACGCTTTAACAAAGTCAAACATAACAAAAGCTATTCATTACATGTAGTTCAATCTCCGTTGGAATGGGATTACTAACCTTGCGATGGTAGTTAAATTTCACACACTTACCCTAAAAACAATCCATTGGTAATGTACTAATGTTGTAAAAGAGCCATGGCTTCAAATTAAACTCGTTGCCAAAATTTTAGACCAACCATTCCAATCAACAACACCCTCCTATACCAATCTATGATTTCTACAAAATCAAGTGTAACCATACACTAAATACCATTCTCAAAGCATTGGTGTGTTGCCATAAAGTCATCAAGTAATTATCTCTATGACTCTACTACCAAGACTAAGATTTTGGCCTAGATTTTTTTTCATGTCTTTCACTGCAAACTCAATGCTTTGTCACTACATCCCTTCACATTGCATATTTTAAAATATTTTATCCTAAATTCTAAACCGTAAGCTTTAAACCAAATATCGAAAATTACAACAATGCCAAAGCATTTTTGGAGTAGTATTTACCAGATTCTCTGCAAGTCGCATTTGAAACCCATTCCTTCCTCAATTTCTTCAATTTGCAGTGGAAAATGGAGTTCTTTTTCACTAGTACGACTATCACCCAAGGTCCTTCATTGTAGCCCGCTAGCAGTGCACGACAAATTTATAGCCCCAAATGCTCATGATCGTCAATAAGCTTAATTCATCACTTTTTTGGAAGCATATTTAGCAGCTCTAAGATAATGATGTCTATTAGTAACACAAACTTGAAGTTGATGTGTGTATCCACTATGTAGAATTGGTCGATGAGCGTTTGGTCATCAACACGAGGTCATCAATCACCACTAGTTTGTCATATTTAGATCTTTAATTGATAAGTGTTATTCGTCCAATCTTTATATAATCACCAAAACACCATCTTGACATTGGTATCCCAAATCAGTTGCAATAGGATGGACTATATTAGCTATAGAAAACTCTAAGCAACGCCTTACTACAAAAGAGAAACCTTTGCAAATTCCATTATTGTCTTTAGGACGCCCTTCATCGCTAGATTCAAATTTTACGTCTCAACAAGTTCTTACAAGTTCAATGAACATTGATCTTGGTTTAATATTTCCAATATTGTGTGATCACATCTAGGATCACATTCTTCAATAATGAAAAAATACACCTATTTTATTGTATAATAACAATATCAACCACAACAACTTCAGTCATTTTTTAGAGGTTGGAATGAATTTTGAATCCTTGTGTTTAAAAACCATGTTTATTGGCTTTAGATTAAACTAGTGGAGGCTTTGCATTGATAAAAGTTACATCTATAATCAATAAAACAAAGCTTGAGTAGAATCTTATTTAATAATCAAAGCAATGTTATAATGTTTTTCCACACAAACAAAGCTTTTGCTTGATCATTATATAGCCAATTCAACATTAAAGAATTATTATTTTTAGAATTCTTCTTCATTTATTACATTTAACCAATAAATTGTATTACCATGGGAAGTTCAAAGTTCTTTTTAATTATTTTTTATCATAACAATCTTCTTTCTTTGCAACGTGATTTTTTTGATAGACTGGCTTCCAACATTTAACTATGTAATAAGTTGTCCCCTTGGAACACATTCAAATTGTAGAACTTGTAGATTCTACAAGCAATGTTATGATGAGTTGATGAATATGTTTTTCCCATTTTGCATGACTTCGCAATTTGTTAACATTGTATTTCAAATCTACTTTTAGTCTATATTTTCCTGGTACTCTCATAAATACTTTTTTTTCTTCAATATCTAAAAGTATATCTTGTGAATTGATAATATCAGCCAAGTTGATGCGTAAAACAATTGCTTCAGGTGTCGTATTAGAATCGGATATTTGAAAATCATTCCAACAATTTTTATAATCAATTGTATTGCTATAAAGCTCCTCGTACGGGGGTTCAATCTCTGCTCCCCATTCAGCATTACAAGAAGGCTCCATGTCTTTTCCCACGTTGGAGGTGCATGAATTTGTTTTGGTAAGTGTTTGTAGTACAATTTTTTCTTCTATTTTTTTTTCATTATTGTGTGTACAATCAGTTTTATCTGAAGATTTTTGTGAATCTTTAGAGGAATTTTTCTTCTTTACTGTAAACATTCGAGGCTCTTTAGAGTCATTCTTACCTTTATATTTCATCAATGGCAATGAAAACTATTTTTGTAATTGAATATCCTTCAACTTTTCAATAGCTTCAATTGCAGTTGAAATAAGGAATTTTTTGAATTTTTTATCATTTTTTGTTTTCTTGTGTGTTTCAATGCCCACAATATAATCATAAACTACGCATTCTTTATTTGCTTTGTCTTTCTCTATTGATGGACCTCCTAAAGAATATGGTATTTTCCATTCAGTACCATGACGTATTGGATCATCAAATGATATACAATTCTCAATTTTTTCACAATAACAAATGTTGATAAATACCTTTTGTGTTGTTTTTGTATCATAAGTCTTTATACAGAAATCCGAATATGGAATAAGTAAATCTTTATCAGGTTCTAAAGAAATTTTTTGACTACCATGTTTTTGGTTTTTCTCACATTGATTAATTTGCTTCTCCATTGTTTCCCTATTCTCAGGAGTAGATATTTCTTTGACATAGTCTATGAACATCTTCTTAAATACATCATCTTTTAGTAGAGTTGTAAGTCGTTGAATTTCTTCCTTATTTAAGTTTAGACTACGTAAATGATCTACCATTTCACCAACTTCACTTTTTGAAGTCATATTTCTTTGTCCTTGGTTCCAAATGTTATTTTTAATATATATTTTGAATGCTTTTGATCAAATCCGTTTGTGAATTTTTGTTTTAAAATGTATATAATAAAAAATTCCATGCATTTTTGGAGAATTATTTTTATTTAAAGATTCTTAATATAGTCTTTGAGCCCTAAAAAGTTGATTCTAAATTCATTGTACAACAACAACATTGGGTTAACAAAAATACAATGTGATAAAATGTGTAAAATAAGCTCAAAATTTCAAAAGCTCTTCGCAATTTAGGAATTGTCAAGCCTCACATCAAGACCAATTTAATAATGCACCATTTTGTGTCAAATCAATTTAATTACATTAAAGAATATCCTAATTTATTTCACGCTCTTTATTTTTAAACACTCTTAGTAAAATTTTAATTATCTTCTTCATTTTATATTATATTTTTTTCATTATGCTTCTCTCTTCCTTGTTTAAATTTTTATTTTTAATTTTTTTTTAAAGTACTTCAACCCTAACTCTCATATTCATAATTATAGTAATTTTGCACTACAATTCTTTTACATCTGTACTAGAACAACATGCTATCTTTACTTAAAAGGAAATGGTTACTATTTATGTCTAAAATAGTCTCAATTGTACCATTGTGATATTTAGAAATGTCAAAAAAACATGTACAAAATCTAAATGGTAAACAATTAAATGAACTAATTGGTTTAAATGATTTGTAGTAAGTTGGTAACCTCTCAAGTAACCTTTAGTCTAATGTACAATCTGTGCGTTTGATTTTTTTTCAATTATTGTATTTAAAAATGAGCTTTAACAAATTTATATTTATTAGTGTCAATACATCGCAAAATGTAAACTATTATAAAAACATCATATTGATTGATTGAATTCCATTTTTTAAACTATTAATCAATCAAATTTTATTTATATTTATACTATTGTGGATTTGATATATGTTTTGCGTTAATATTTTCACATTAACAATGCACTCGAAGGATGATTGGTGCCCTCTTTTGCCTTCTATATAATCATAAATGTACTTCAAAGATGCACTCTTCTTATAATTAACTACTGTTGACTTAGTTTTGTTCCAAATTCTATACGGTAAACAAAATTTACTTTAAAAAGTTTGACAAATGTAGAAGTGAATATCTTTCAATTGAACTAAAAATACAGATTCATTATAAAAATATTTACAATAGAAGCTTAAAACCAAATTATACAATTTAAATAACTAGAAGTTATAATAAAATGACTGACCCTTAAATCAAAGTTTGGATGGAAAAATGTTAAAGTAAAAAATTATTCTTTAATTGCTTGATATTTAAAATATAATGAACAAAAATGAAAAAAACACGCAAGAGGTGTCTAAAACTATATATTTTTCAAATGAATTTTTTTTTTGGGAATGTGAGCATTTTTATACTAAGGGCATATTTTTCATTCAAAATAATCGTAACTTATTTTTTCCATTCTTAAATTTTTAAAAATTGGTACATTGAAATCACTATATATTGTGGGTGGATAATTGTTGTGGGTACATTCATCCATTTGGACAAATTCTTATTTATTTGAACAATGTTTCGTCCAATTGAACAATTTTTCATCAAATTAGGATGCCTTTTACCACATTATTTTGGACAAATAATTATTAGTGCGACTGTTCAAAAATACCATGGATCACAATATTGTACCTTCATAGTAGCTTTGGCACCTCCCTGCCAAATATTTAATATTTCTTATAAATAGATTTCAGCAAAAAGAATATTCTCTTAAATCCATTTTTTTCCGATAAAAGATTTCCTATGAAGGTACGGTATATGGTGCCATTTCAACGTAGTTTGAACAAGTGAAAGCTGTCGCTTGTTTTCTAATGTATGGCCTGCGGAGACGTAGAATTAGGGAACCTGGGTCGGGACGTGGAATTAAGGACCTTGGTCAGGACGTGGAATTAGGGTTTGTTGGAGGTCGCCCTAAAGACTCCGATTCTCTTCCATCAGTTTCTCTTTCGCAGCAAGGCGCCGCTCGTCGTCCGCCATAGCCAGCGTTCCAATCCCCTTCTTCCGTTCCAATCCCTTCCAAGATGGTGTTCCGGCGATTCGTAGAGATCGGGCGGGTGGCGCTCATCAACTACGGCCCCGACTATGGAAAACTCGTGGTGATCGTGGACGTGATCGACCAGAACCGCGCGCTCATCGACTCGCCCTCCATGGTGCGCACGCAGATCAACTTCAAGCGTCTCTCGCTCACGGACATCACCATCCCGGGCCTGCAGCGCACGCCGTCCAAGAAGGTGTTGAACAAGGCGTACGAGAACGCGGAGGTCGACTCCAAGTGGACCAATAGTGCTTGGGGAAAGAAGTTGGCCGTGCGCACCCGCAGAGCTGCCATGACCGACTTCGACCGGTTCAAGGTCATGGTGGCGCGTGTGAAGAGGAGCTCCATTGTTCGTCGCGAGCTCGGGAAGTTGAGGAAGGAGACCAAGGAGGGGAAGGAGACCAAGGCCTAGAATGTCGAGACTCTGGTAAGTGCTGTCATCTTCTTAGCATGGCTGTGATTTATCCAGGGTTAGGGTTTAGGGTTTAGGATGAGGTCCTTTAGGCTACGCCGTAATGAGCAGACATGAGAAAGGTCCACCAAAAATACCGGTTCCGGTATGAGATTTGGATAGATAAATATTCGGTTACTTGAATGGCGACGCATCAACGCTTTGAGAACGATATCCAGTGTATGGTTACACTTAATGTTGTGGAAATGATAGGTCGGTATAGGTCACTTGATGTTGTTGATTAGTGCGCTCCAGTGATTTTATTTAATTTTTGGTCGGGAGACAGTTTAGCTCTTTTGCTACTTTTTCCATGGCTTAAAGAGCAATTCAGGCTCCTTGGATGCTCTTTTTATATCAATATATAGGTAATATCACGGTAATACACTTGTGCTACCTAGGTGCTACTCAGGCAATACCTGGGTGATACCGAGGTTTAAAGAGGCTACACATCTTGACTCCATGTAGGAAATCTGGCTATTATTTCTTGTTTTTTCAATTAGCCAGCCCAAATTTTATGTAGCAATTTGGCTGAAATTAGCAGCAAAAAATCACTGTTGCGCTCCATCTGGAGTGAGGTTCGAAGCAATCACTCTTTTGCAGCATTGGCAAGGGGACGGTATGTACATGCCGCACGCAATTGAGGTGATGGGGTTGGTGATGTTGAGCCACCCTCAACGAATCGGTTCCGCTGTTTTCGCTTTCTCCGAGGGTTTAGGAAAAGGGAGGCATTCCAACTGGAGGTTGAGGGTTAGTGTATGGTCAGTATTTCAGGGCTTCCGGTATCTGCAGTGAAAAGAACGTAGTAAGAGTCTGATATGTGGTATGCACGAAATTGTGGATGCTTGGTATGCGAGGTGTAGGTCAACGCACAGGCAGATTTTGGTTTGGGGTTCTACTGGATTGTCTTTCAGATAGTTGAAAAAAGTTGACTGTCGTTGAGGAATTGAAGTCCTGCTTATCGTTCAGTTGGTGAAAGCACTACATTTATGGTTTGAATGGAAGTGACGCTGGGACATAATTGTTTCATCGTAATCATCCTGGTATTGTTTTGGTGATTGCAAGTAAGGTGAGATTTGCTGGAGTGTAGATGCTCCCAGATGGAAACGAGTCAAGATTCTGAGGAGGAATGAACATGGTTGGTTGGTGTGTAAGTGTTATTTGCAGTAGCGCTTGAATTGAATGGTGTCTCTGACGTGCTTTGTTTGTGCGTTGCAGGATGCTATTAAGAATAGATTTTGGGTTGGGCTTTGCTGCAACGAGTAGCAGTGGAATTGAGAAGCAGAAGAGGATTGTTCCATTTTCCTCAAATATTTATGTTTACGTGAACATCTGGACTCCCGGCTCAGATCATGAAATGGAATATGATACTCGAATGCATCTTTGATTGGTTTTGGCATCATGTTTGTTTGGATTTCGGGTGTCTTTCGGCTTGTTTGGTTGGTGGTCTGATGTGCATTAGGGTGAGCAATGAATTAGACTGGAAATCAGTTTGTGTTGGATCAAAGTTGCTTGCGACCAGTTACTTCCCTAACAGTGAAATGTTAACACTATAGGAATGTTACACACTTGGTGTTCTTTTCTTCATAAGAAAATTAGGTAATAACAATTTCGATTCGTGGAACACCCACTCAAAAGTTAATGCATTTTACTATGCATGAAACAAATAAAAATTTGGACAAAAAGTTTTTTCCACCCAAAACTGTTGCCAAAGACGGATATCAGCCACAAAATGATTGCGTGGGTTCCATTGCGTGGGTTATTAGCCCCGTCTCTAAATCCCTCGGTGGTTTGAATGCGGGGCACTATTCATGCACCCCTCCTTTTTCTGAAATTTCCATTTTGGGCACCTTCGGTGCTTTTTTTGGAATTTTTTTTTGCAAATTTGGGGCCTATGGTTCTAAATTACCCTAGGGGACCTATTTGGGAATAAAAAACCATTGGAGGAGGGGGTTGTTTTTAAGGTGGGCCCTGAACCGGACAAAAATAGGGGGCACTTTTGTCCCCATTCATTCAAGACCACCGGGGGATTTAGAGAAATCCGGTTGTTAGGGGTTACAGTGAATAGTTTAGGCAACTTACATTATGAAAACTCATAGCAATTACACGATTTATCCATAAGTTCTATTGTGTTTTGCAAAATCATCTTTTTCAATTGCTAATACTAGAAAAATGTTATGTCTTGAATAAAGTTTCCCCAAATCTACTGAATTGCTTAGTTCGACAGTTTTAGGTTATTTTATGATGAAGGATCATCCGAATAATACACTGTACCTCACTTTCTGGTTCGGCACTTTGAGTGCCAAAATGTAATTTCTACGTAGGATTCATTTGGCTCTCAACCAATGTAGGAATGACATGCTGATTTTTTGGTAGAAAGTTTGAATTATTTTTTGCCGATGAGGGTGAAAGCAAGGTATTTTGTACCAAAAAAATTGGTCAACTATACTAGAATTCAAATGTTTTTGATCCAAGGCTATAATCAATTTGTCCTTTATTTTGGATTTTTAATTTAATTTGATTTTTATGTTATTTAAAAAAAAATTCCCCATAGAGCCCTCTATTGTTGTTATTTACATTTAAATTCAAAGTTTCAAAGAATGTCTTCAAAGTTCGGTTGTGGTACGAGGGGATGGTAGCTGCGATACTGTCGGAATGGATCACGCTTCTAACCACTGAGTTTCTCGTCACGAGACCGGATGACTTCATTGGTGACTTCGCGAATCTCGACGATGTTGATCCTCTCACGACATTCTCAATTGATGCAGCCTTTTCTCCAACGTTAGTAGAAGGTAACAGGCTCATTCGGTTGCCACTAGGAAAACCCAGATACACGGTGGGAGCTCGTTCTAAGATACTCCGGTCCCAACCTAACAATGGTTACGAGCCACTTGTTGGGTGGTTCCATCAAGTCTGTGTAGTGACTACGACCCGTGGCCAAGATCAAACTTTACAGGTTTTCTTGCAATACGCCGTGATTATTGAAAACCTTACCTTCAACCCCGGAAGATGGAATTGGTTAGGTGGACTTGGTAAACTCCACTCATACTTGGCCAAGAAGGGCCGTAAGCAGCTCTGGACGACCTTAGAGAAACCGACTAGAGGCAAATGGAGGGGCGATCTTCTGGTCAATTACAACCTGAAGTGGAAGGCAGTGTGGACCTCTAAGCGGTTGCAAAAAGAAACACAGTTCATGAGTGTTTTCCATTGCGCGATTGCGGTGAATGTCTGGCGTGCCAAAATTAGTGATGAAATATCTGGTCTTTACGTCTATTGCGATCTAGGCGTGGTTGAGACTACCCTTCACAGGTTGCACACCTGTCCCAAAGCTAGAGTTGCTTGGAATTATGCCATGACCATTCTCTACACGTCAAGGGAGATTGAGTCAACTCATGGATGCTGGCCCACATTAACTTGGCAGTAGTGCATTATGGGCACTAGGTTACCCTGCCGGTTGAAAAAAGCTGGTGAGTTGTGGTCTTTACGACATTTTGGATTATCTAGTTGGAGAGAAATGCTTTGGTGTTTAGCACGGAGGTGTGGCCGCAACAGAAGGTGGAAACGATGTTATGGGAGGCGGCGTTGGATCATGTACGTACGGCGTGGCACCGAACCAAGCTCCTCGTGAAGTAGTACCTGCATCGTGCTTGGAAGTTCTTGGAAGAATTTGACACGGAGTGGTGCGCGCATCCCGGGTTTTGTATGCGCCACGGCATGACGATACAATGGAATTATGCGAGGTCTATGATAGGCAACTTTAATTAGCTTTTGAAAATCTTCTAAAAATTGTCGCCAACAGTTATTCTGCTTGGTTCTTGTGATGTTTTATGTAACCATTTGCCTTGGAATAAAATGTCTAGTGTTTCAAAAAAAATTATAAAAATGTCTTCAAGAACGTTTACCAAAAATAGCGTTTGAAAAAATGTCTAAATCTTGTTTCAAACGTAAATTTGATGACCTTACGTATTTTGAACTTGAATTTTTTTTGTTCAAAAAATTCTATTTCGTCTGGTGAAAAAGAAAATTTTAAAGAATATTCTCATAACTTGACATTTGTTGAATCGGAAATTTCAAAAAAATTAATTGTTTGGCATGAGATGCCAACCTTGATAGTTGGATATGGTATTGAAGATTATAGATTTATTATCTATATGAAATAAAAAGAAAAAGAAAATTTTGAAATAATTTTTTTTGAATTGAAATTTTATTAAAATAATTATTCAATTTGAATTAAATTAATAGTAATAATCTTAGATGTTTTGTGAATTGAAACATAAAAAAGCTCTTATTTTTTTATACGTAAATTAACAAGTTGAAATTTATTTGAACTCAAATTGAAATTTGAATGAAAATCAATGACTTGAATTAGATATGTCAAATGATTTCTTATTTATGGATTAAAAGATTATAAATTTTAAGAAAGATAGATTTATTGTATATAAAATTACAACTAGGATTTTTTTAGATTTATTTTATTACAACATTAAAATTGAATTATTTGATTTAAAATTGAAAAAAAAGAATAGACATTAATAATTTAAAGTAAACAAGAAAAGAATAGACATATATTGTAAACAAAATTTTTAAGTACCAAAATTTTAAGAAGTTTTATATTTCTTGTTGAAATTTGTTATTATTAAGATTTTGTATTTGTTGCATGTAGAATATAAACTAAAATATATTTGAGTTTTTAGAGCATATAAAACGAAAACTTTGAAATTTTATATCATAAACTAGGGCTCAACTACTCTCTGCACAATTAGTGACTATTATGGGGAGTGGTGATCTTTGGAAACACTGTCAAGTTTTTACAATTGATATAGTTCCCAAAGATGTTTCCCCATTAGCAAAATGATATATTAGGAGGTTTCAGGCTATATGTCAAAGACAACGTAAGTTGCCTAGGCTATTGCCAACAACCCATATGTAATCAAGGTTAATACCTAAATACCTGAGCCTATGACCATAGAATCGTGCTTTACATGTCACTCTAAATTTTGCCACTATGAATAAGATAAGTATTCAACATTATATTTTTAGTAGTTGAAGCTATGTGTCTACTACAAATTATGAATTTTTCATAAATTTTGGTGAAAACTTGAAATTACCACTTCCTCCGTTTCATAATAAGAGTCCACATTTATAGCATTTGTTTTTTCTTAGTTTTTGTCCTAGGTTTTATACTTCAAAATGTGAGCACTTTCCACTTGAATCAGGGCGGACAATGAGAGTGATACAAAATCTACATACTAACATTAAAGATAGCCCATTTTTTGAGTATTGAGATGACTTTTTTTGGCAAAAGAAACGTCAAGTTGAAACATGCAAAAAAAACGGAACTCTTATTATGAAACGGAGGGAGTATGATTTTTTTTAAATGATTGTAAAGAAAATCCATATCAACTACAAAATGTACTAAAAAATTATAATCTTTTTACCAAAGGTGTAAATTACAATGAAGAAAATTACAATAATTGAAAATCATCCATGATTCAAAATTTAGAATAGTTTGCTACATCATGGTAATACACACCAAACTTGTAACTTTAATAAATCACTCAATTATCAAAGTTTTCCAAAAATTCAAAGTGGAGTAGAAACTAAACTTGGTAAGCTTCATTTTGTTAGTTAACTCCTAAACGCCATGGTGATAGAGGGCCCGCCGGACAGTAAAAATAAGCCTGTTTTTTACAAGTCATGTATAGTTGAATAGAAGTGTACGTGATGTGGAAATTTCAACTGTATGATCTTGTACAATATTTGTCCTATATTATATGCTGTAAATTTGGAGTGAAGAGAATGAGTGAAGAGCAAGATCGGTGCCAAAAAGTGTCCAAAAATGGGGTTGAAAATGGACAGGCAACAGTGTTTGGATGACTTTGGAGTTGAAATACTACTTGATGCATGTCTCAAAAAATAAAAACGCCACCTAAAGAAATGCAACCCTTTAAGTTAGGAGTGCGAGGGGAAAAAAAGTTATATATTTGGATCAACCATGTGATCAGAAATGACCTTGTAATGTAGGGTACTTCCTGGGTATAGAATGGAACTGATTATGCATAGTGAGGTTCTATTTCATAAAAACAAGTGCCCGACCATGTGAATAAGGTAGGTGGGCTGGGTCCAAAGTTAGAGAATCCTTTATTTTATTTCACTTGAGGCGTGTGGGCATGCCAAATGGGTCCAACAAAAAATACTTCCATAAGTGCCATCCTTAAAAAATGGGCTGACACATAATAAAAGCTACTGAATTTGCTCGTTGATTTTGAAGTCAAGCTGTAAAATGGAGTCAAAGTGGTGGTTGAAAAAATGAAGAAGCCCATGTGGATGTGGCATGTGGCATGCGGCGGGCCTGCCATCATGTGTAGTGGTTAGGGAATGCCCCAACGGCTCTCTGACGCGGATCAGAGCCTGACTGCATGACCCCACTTAGCTTCGCTGCAGCCAATCACAGCCTGCCCCTAGCTCGAATCCCAATGGCGTTGACCGCAGATCCTGGCCCAGCCCAACCTAAACTTGCCCATCCTGACCCCTTCCATGACCAGGGAAACTACCAAGTTCGACCCCTTCTAGTTTAGGTTTCATGTTGCTTGGAATTGGGAAGCTGATTTTTGGAGGCATGTGATTGCAATTTGACACATATGATAGGAAAAGTTTAAAAATTAATAAAATGAAAAAAAACAATGATAAATCAACGCAGCTATCGGGGAGAAATTTGGCTTCATTCAGTTATTCACTGCCTTTTGGCTTACTTAACCGGATGCACATAAAACCTAGCCGGATGCAGCCCCTCTATCAATATTTTAACCGGCCAATTTCTGCTGTTTTGGTACTTTAGGGGGTTTTTTTTCCTACATTCAAAATTTTCAAACGGATGAAATCCAAACATTTTCCACCTATTTCGGTGGATTTCAGATCATCCAAGATTTACAAAGGCTACCTCTTTTTACATGCATAAACCTGAATTCAACATAATCAAAAAATTAATGAATTATCTTTGGCAGGACTTGAACCTGGCATTGCCCTTCACCATTTGAAGGCCAAAGATTGAGCCTTTTTAAAATACAAAGACCAAAACTTTTGAAAGTTGTGAGCTGTATATTTTAGAAAGGCTACCTATCTACAAAATCAAAAATGAACATGCCACAAAAAAAGGGAAGGAAAAAAATAACTCAAGCATTAAAGCAAGAATAAAAAAGAGAAGTAGGAAATGAAGGGAAAAAAAATGAAAACAAGAGAAAGAAAGAGTGGATCAAGCTTCATCAAAATATTGCAACTCCTCAGTAACATTTTGCCCACTCAAATACAACTTTGGGTTAGAAAATAAATACCTAAATTTTGTAGAATTTTTCCACAAAGCCACAGCCTCAATTAAAACAACATCAGCACCTTCTGTAGGACCTTCTAAGGCAATACGAAGTAAACTATCAAGGTTCTTTGTTCCTAATTTATTTCTAAACTTATTTTTTATTATGTTTTGAATAGAGAAAGCCCTTTCACATGTGGCAGTGCTTATACACTGGACTCTAGCAATTTCAGCCAACATCAACAAATTTTCATACTTCAATTGCAAGGTAGGATTCCAAGTGATCATTCCCCATAGGTCTTTGAAAGTTTTGTCACACCATTCCGTTGTAGATTGAATCTTAAAAGCAAAGAACTCTTCTCTTACCTTTTGAGGTTTGATGAGAGGAGGCAAAATTTTACCTCTAACATTTCTTTCTACACCATATTGCCCACAAAGAACCTCCATTTCTGCACAGCCCCACTGAGCCAATCCAACTTGCCTAGAAGGCATATTAGTAGGGTTTAAAACCTTAAAAGTACTCATAATATCATTATCTTCAAACCTACACTCCAAAGCATCAATCACAGCCTCACTAAATTGTTTTTGGAAAAGTAAAGCTTCCTCTAAATCTCTACCTTGTGGATCCCTAATCATATCAATGCTAAGAAACCTACAGCCCCTGATTTGGGTTGCAAAACGTCTCATGTATCCTCCAAAGGGCCCAAATTCAGGCAACACATGAAAATTAGTGTCTTGATTGAATGTCACAGCATTCAAATCCGTATGCTCATCAAGAAATTACATTTTGATTTGGGTGATTTCAGTCTTGATTATAGACCCTACACTAGTAATATCCACAAATTTAGCTTGAAAAAGCTTAGAAAGCATAGCAAGGCAATGTAAAATATCAGCAAGAAAATGAAGACAATACAACATTTTGAAATCTCTCAACTTCTCATACAAATCAGTAAATTCATGCTCATTTTTTTTCTTCCTAGGAGTATCTCTCAAGTAAGTCAGCACACTTTCAAGGCTATCACATAAACTTGTTACTGCTTGCCATCTTGACAACCATCTTATCTTAATGAATCGTTTCAAAACTTTTTTAGAATCAAACAAATCATCTTGAAGTTTTTGCAAACACACTTTCCTCTTACTAGACTTCTTAAAGTGGGCAGCCAAGGAATTCATCAATTCATCTACCTTAGAAGAAATTATATCACATGGTTTTGTATTGGCAGCTTGCAAGGCTGCCAAATTTGTCCTATGGGCAACACAATGTACAGAAGTAAGAAATGGGTTAACTTCCTTCTTTAACCTCGCTGAAACTCCGGTGTTCTTTCCCACCATGGTAGAAGCACCATCACTCCCAAAACCAACCAAATTGTCTAAATTCAAGTCCCATTCTTTCAAGGCACCAAGCAAGGCATTAAAAATTTCCTTAGAATCCTTTTTACCATCTTCAATATGAATTAGACCCAAGAAAACAGACACGGGTAAACCTTCCTCTACAAAACAAGCAAATACCACAATGTGCCCAGTAACACTCACATCAGTAGATTCATCTATCATAATGCCAAAAAACTTGGAATTTCTAACTCTATCTAAAATCTTCTTTTGCAAGACTTTAGAAATGCAAAACAACATTTCAGCACAAGCCTTCTCATCATGATATAATTTAGTGGGTATGTTTGCATTCACAGACACAAGCATGTCACACAAGGCAGGGAATTTACAATAACTTATGGTTTCCCTCCCCAAAAAGTAAGCTGCTTTGAAAAGAGACAAGACAGCTTCATCACAAGCTTTGTTACTTGCAGCCACCATTTTTTCCATGGTTTCCTTACCCTTTTGATCAACCCACACATAATTCTTATGTTCTTCTGATTTTCCATGATCTTGGAAAGCTGAAA
This sequence comes from Pohlia nutans, assembly GCA_022496805.1. Classification (NCBI taxonomy): domain Eukaryota; kingdom Viridiplantae; phylum Streptophyta; class Bryopsida; order Bryales; family Mniaceae; genus Pohlia; species Pohlia nutans. The sequence continues at coordinate 4,705,673 of CM040093.1, read as the reverse complement.
CTTTAACATTGATGGATCCAGCCTTGGCAAAAACATTTCTACCTCCATGTTTTTTACAAACTTTGCAAAACACCCTTCCTTCCTCATAGTTAAAATCAATCCAATCAAACATGGTATACCAATTGTCTTTCCAGTTTTCCCTTGCAATTTCCAATTTAGTTTTCTCATTTTTTGAGTCAGAGGCCTTAGACTTGGAACTTTGAAGAGAGAATGACTCATCACTATCAACCTCTCTTCCAGCCCTAAACATTGCAGCTTGCAAGGTTCTTTGTCTCTTAGCCATAGAAATTTGACTAAGTAGCAAAAATGTACAACAAAATCAACAAAACTCCAGAAAATCAAAGCCACACACTAAAACAAACACACAATAAGAATAAATACACAGAAGCAAAACAACACCACTCAAAAAACGCAAAAGAACCCAATATAACCACAGTCACTCAATATATAAGTTTATGCACCAAATCAGCAAGGAAGGTGGGACTAGAGCGCATCTACAATACAATTTAGCAGACTTGAATCGCAACAACAACAGCAACAGCAACAGCAACAGCAACACCAGCAACACCAACACCAACACCAACACCAACACCAACACCAACACCAACACCAACACCAACAGCAACAGCAACAGCAACAGCAACAGCAACAGCAACAGCAACAGCAACAGCAACAGCAACAGCAACAGCAACAGCAACAGCAACAGCAACAGCAACAGCAACAGCAACAGCAACAGCAACAGCAACAGCAACAGCAACAGCAACAGCAACAGCAACAGCAACAGCAACAGCAACAGCAACAGCAACAGCAACAGCAACAGCAACAGCAACAACAACAACAACAACAACACCAGCACCAACACCAACACCAACACCAACACCAACACCAACAGCAACAGCAACAACAACAACAACAACAACACCAGCACCAACACCAACACCAACACCAACACCAACACCAACAGCAACAGCAACAACAACACCAACAGCAACACCAACACCAACACCAACACCAACACCAACACCAACACCAACACCAACAACAACAACAACAGCAACAGCAACAGCAGCAGCAGCAGCAGCAGCAACAGCAACAGCAACAGCAGCAGCAACAGCAACAGCAACAGCAACAACAACAACAACAACAACAACAACAACAACAACAACAACAACAACAACAACAACAACAACAACAACAACAACAACAACAACAACAACAACAACAACAACAACAACAACAACAACAACAACAACAACAACAACAACAACAACAACAACAACAACAACAACAACAACAACAACAACAACAACAACAACAACAACAACAACAACAACAACAACAACAACAACAACAACAACAACACCAACACCAACAGCAACACCAACAGCAACAGCAACAGCAACAGCAACAGCAACAACAACAGGTCCCTACTGCGAGGTCCCTGCTGCGAGCTGGCTGCTGCAATATGCTGCGAGGTGCCTGCCGCGAGCTGGCTGCTGCAATATGCTGCGGGGTGCCTGCTGCGAGCTGCGAGCTGAGGCGTCGGCTGCGAGCTTAGGGGCGTCGATCTGCGAGGTGAGGGGCTCCGATCGAAAGCACTGCGAGCTTAGGGGCGTCGATCTGCGAGGTGAGGGGCTCCGATCGAAAGCGCTGCGAGCTGGAGGCACCGGCGAAGTACGTGTTGCTGGAGCTGGAGCTCCGTCGGAGGCGAAGGACACAGCAAGGAGCGGCGGAGGGGGCAAGCTAGGAGCAATGAACGGGAATGGAGGAAATACCACGAGCGGAGCGGCAACAAACAACAACGACGACAAAGGAGATAAACACGAGTGAGCCAGGCCATGGGAAGCGGTTGCCAAACCCTAATTCCAAGCCCTAATCCCTATCAACGATGATTTTATTGGTGGTGGTTTTAGAAGGGAAGAAAAGGGTAATAGAAAGTAGAGGTGAGGGAAATAAAAGAAGGGGAATAAAAAAGGCAACGAGCAAAGATTTATGCCCTAAGATAAATAAAATCACCAAATGTAGAAGTGCCTAGGATGGAAAATGGTTCATACCTATTTCCGAAGTGCCCTATGAAAGCGGCGGTGACAATCACCCAAGTGGAAGAAGACTGATCCACAATCCGGGCACATCAAGTTTGTCTTCTTCTTCGTACTCTTGCAATACCGAGAAACACGTCGGGTGCCTCGCACCTTGTAAAGAGAATGTGTGCCGACTCGGTCATTCAAGAGGGAGACCACTCCTTGCCGCCCTTTGCCATGTTTCTCTATAAGCAAAAATGCAATCCCCATCACAAAGTCCAAATGACTAAGCCGCTTTTGGCCGACTTCTTCACACATCTTGCAGTGCATAATCCATGAATTAGTAGTAGACAAATCCAATAGAAATATAAAAATGCAGTGCCACCACTTCTTGCACTGTGTAATGTTGGTGTAAGCCGCCGTCATCTCATCACCAACATCAACACCACGCATGTGCGTGGTGTACCCTAGGAGGACCGGGGATGTAGGGATGTTTGCAGTCACTCCATTAGAGAACCGGGGGACCGTTAGGGGGTGTGTCAAATCTGTTGAGTTGACAAAAGCAACACCGGCTTCTTGTTAACCCATGTAATACAACATAAGTTGCTCCTGCAATGTATCCGCCACCCTATAGAGCCTTGTGCCTCCCTGGCCTATAGCTTCTTGTCAGATAGCGCCGAAAGAAGGCCGATGCGGTTTGATCTCACTGTGCCGGTACCAAAAGTGCCCAAAGCCAACATATCCACCAATAGTTTTGGTGAAGTAAAAAAAAAATTCTATCACAACAACATGGCCCCTCCCGTGCAATCCCTCTGTCAAACCCATGACAACTTTATAGCATGTCTTTGCTTCTCCAGGCTCAGAGCCTTGCAAATTCCTCTTCACATCGGCCCCCGTATAGACCTAGAAATTGTAGAGAGACACCAAGATTTTCATTAGTTTCAATAGAATAAATCGCAAAATTGACATCAATTTTTCAAAGAAAAGAACAAAAGGGGTGAAAGAAAGGAAGAAAAAAAGAAAGGAAAACGTAAAGAGAGACAACATGAAAGAGAAAATATAGGAAAGAAAGAAAGAAAAGTGGGCTCATAGACCAAAAAAGAAGAAAAAAGAGGAAGAAATTTAGAATTAAGTAAAACGAATGGATGGAATGAAAGAAAAAGAAAGAAAGAAAGGAAAAATAAAAATTATGGGCAACTGATTGAAGAAAAGAAATGAGAAAGAAAGAAAGAAAGGAAAAATAAAAATTATAGGCAACCAATTGAAGAAAAGAAATGAGAAAGAAAGAAAGACATTTCTACATGAAAGAAAAGAAAATTAGAAAAAGAGGATAAAGGGGATAATAGAAGAAAAGAAATATATAAAGAGAAAAAAATGATAGAAGGATAAAATAAGAAATAAGCCATGAAGAAGACAACCAACAAAATATACAACAAGCATTATGGAGTGAAGGGCAGCTGAAAATCATACAAGTGCCGCGAAGATAAATCCGCGGTGGCCCACACTTTGAAGCCCTATAATGTGAGCTTCGGAGGCTAATACTGTCTAATGCCTGGTGAATACTTGTCCTTGTAGCGGATCATGTGCTCATCAATCGTGATGAATTGGCCAAGGTTCCAATTCTCTACACATCTCTCCCTCACCTCTTCAACAAGCCTCCTAACCTTCACTAATTTGTCAAAATTGGGATGCGCCGAATCAGTAGGGGCTTTGGAGTCATTGTAGACATGCACGCAGTGCATTATGTTTTCAAAATGTTGCCGGACATTACAGATGCAATTTGTTGGCAAAAAAAAAAGGGCTCTTTTTTTCTTTCGATATGCCCGATGGTTAGGTAAAACCTTCACCCCCATAAGCAAGCATATTCCTAACCATGCCTGAAACTCACTTGGTTTTATTCTGTACTAAGTGGCTGGCCCCTTGGTGCTCTTGGTTTTACAATCAAAGCTGGCTGCGTATCTATTACTTTCCATACAAATTTTTCTCAAAGTCTTTACATTTAAAAATTTGTAGAACAATTCCAAAATGGAAGTACCCTCTCTGAAGGTGTGAGTTGGACCACCAATGGGGCCTGTGAATTTTCTTTGGGTAGAACAATATCCTTCCTCCAATGACTCCAATTCTTGTCAATGTAGATCCCTGCAAAGTCAATTTTTTTTTCCCAACCTCCCTACCCGTACCCCTGCTCCTACTTCTCCCTCTAGCCCCACGACCCCGACCTTTCCTAGTCCTAGTGATTCCACTGGAATCTTCTCCACGAAGCTCGTGGTCCTCATCCCAAGTGCCCTCCCCGCTCCCCGACGCTGCCTCCCTTGTACTCACAGCCTTGCTCCTCCCTCCCTTCATGTCCTACGCCCTGTACTCCCTCTCGTTGCTCTTCCTCTGCTAGCTCGCATTGGAATTCTCTCGCTCCCTCGCGCTGATCTTCCTTCCGGCCCTAACGTTGCTTTGCCTCTCCTGCCTGGCGTAGCACTTCCTTCCCTCCATGGTGCTGCTCTTCTTATCGTCCATGTCGCTGCTATTCCTTCCGTCCTTGGCGCTGCTGTGCCTCCCCTTCGTGGGATTGCTCTTCCTCTCCTTCTCACCGCTGCTCTTCCTCCCCTCGCCCAACATTGATCCAAGCTGTCACTGCCATTGCAACTCCGGCTTTGCACGGCGTCGTTGCAGGAAGGATCCGAAGCGCCAGGGCTGGACATCAAAATGGTAGACGTACTACGGCCGCGCCGCAAAGGTCCTTCTCTCCCTCCTCGTCCTTCTCTCCCTCCTTCGCTGTTGGATGCAGATCTGTATTTGCCATGGCAGTAGTTGACCTCCACGTGCTTAGAGCCGTCCTCTCCAGCCAAAGCTCCCCATTCACTATTGTCTCCAACGTCTCCAAAACCTTCACGCCCTGGACGCCCTACTGTGTCTTGTAGGAATAGATAGTCCATTTCTTCCTTACTTTCAGATCCATCTTCATCAGAGGAACGTGTGCCACTTATCTCCTCAATCTCTTGATTTTTGTCGATGTAATCTTCGTCGCCCTTTAGATCTAGAGTTTGCATTGCTTCTATCTCACCAAATGGTACTCTCACATGTTCTCCTTCTACTTCTACCACATATGTCAATCTTGATGTCATTGGACTAATGTAGCTTCTTAGAGCAGTGCCTCTCACCCATTCATCTTCTACTTCCTCACTATCATTCTCATCCTCTCTATGCTTAAGAATTCTCATTTGTATTGGATCTGTTATAGCTCTTGGCAAGGGTGTGATGGTGCGTGTTTCTGCTATACAGGGTGTTACATTTTTTATGCGCAGAATCGTGCTGGTTTACTCGAGAATCGAATCCCTACAACATCATGCGCAGATCTAGAGGACGTGGTGACCTCCCTTGGTGCAATGATTCCTGCCCTCGCAAGTAGATCTGTCGCGGTCTCGTCGACGTGTCTTCTGCCATCCACTGCCAAAGTCCTCTTTTTCGTCGCTTCCATGGTTGCGTTGGGGTCCCTGTTGCTGTTGGTCAATGCGGACATTGCCGTTGGGTCCTTGTGGAAGCCGGAGTTGAAACTGCTCCCCATAGATCTTCTTCTTGTCGACGACACCGACCGATTGCTCTTGCACGTGGATGGGGCTGCATGCACCGTTGAGGTAGTCACAGCTGGTGGAGTGCTAGCGCTTCTTGCCCTCGCTGTGGCCTGTGCCGGCCTCTCCCTTGTCTCCCTAGATGGTTGCAACTCCTTGACGCTCCCTTACCAAATAGCAAAGCAGACTGTGCGTCGTGGTCTCCGCTTTGTTGCCACCTCTAATGATTTGTTGTTGTCCTCTCCTCCATAGATCCGTGTTGGGCTCATCTTCATTCCTTTGCCTTTTGCTTCCTCCATGTCTTGTACTTGGTAGCCACATCTCCCTGATGATAGAGTAAGTTAGATTTGTCATTCCCTCAGGGTCTTCCTCTGGAACTCTCCTCACCCATCCTAAAATGCTACTGACGTGGTGGTAGAAAAGAAATCTAAGTCCATCAAATGTATTTTTTTTGCAACCCTCTCTTCAAGGGAAGTTTCATCAAAATCTTACATCAAACAAGCTCTTCAGTTTTCTAATTTGCAGCTCTCCCAAACCCGTCATTTCTTGCCCATCTCTTAATCTCTCTGGCCCCTCTTTTCTACAAGTCTCCCATGGATGCTATTGATATTTGCAGGTGGTGTTGTTATATAGGTTAGGAGTGGGAGGGTGTGGTTGTTTGAAATAAGCTTAGTTCTTTATATCTTTGAGATTGTGTAATATTAACATTGATTAAGATTTGTGTAAGATAAACATCAAATTTGAAATATTGTATTTGATTTTGTTTGTAGGTCATTTTATTATTATTTTACACAACAAACACGCAATTCGCTATTTACGCACTTGGCCATATAATCATGCACTTGGTCCCCGGAAGCATTAAAAATATTGTCTAAAAAACTGTCTAAAAAACAACCATTTTTGTCGTTCTACAATTACTTTCATTGTAAACAAACAATTATTTAATTTAGATTATATTCTTATCTTTATCTTTTATCTTTATCTTTTATTTTATTTTATCTTTTATCTTCTTTTTATCTTGTTTCATTTATCTTATTTCTTTCTTGTCTTCAATTTCTTTTCCTTCTTGTCTTCCTTCTTATCTTCTTCTTTTTCTTCTATATCTTTTCATTCCTCTTGTGGCAGCCGCAAATCCTTCGCCCGCACCAAAGACAAAAACCAAAAAAAAAAAAAAAAAAAAAAAAGTTTTTTTTTTTTTTTTTTTTTTTTTTTGGGGGGCTCATGAACCCCGAAAATAGAAATTTAAAAATAAAATAAAATTAGGGCTCAGCTGCCGCCGGCTGAACCCTAAACGGCGAAGGATGCACCAAAAAAAAAAAAAAAAGTGTTTTTTTTAATTATTTTTTCTATTTTTAGTCGTTGTGGGCTAGTGGGTGCGCGGCCGCGCACCCACTGCCTCATTTTCTCCTTTCTTCCTCTCTTCTCTCTTCCTCTCCCTCTCTCCCTCTTCTTCTCTCTCCCCTATATATATGAGAAGAGGGGAGAGGGGAGAGGGGAGAGGGGAGAGGGGAGAGAAAAGAAGAGGGAAGAGGGAGAGGGAGAGAGAAGAGAGGAAGAAAGGAGAAAATGAGGCAGTGGGTGCGCGGCCGCGCACCCACTAGCCCACAACGACTAAAAATAGATTTATTTATTTATTTATTTATTTATTTATTTATTTATTTATTTATTTATTTATTTATTTATTTATTTATTTATTTATTTATTTATTTATTTATTTATTTATTTATTTATTTATTTATTTATTTATTTATTTATTTATTTATTTATTTATTTATTTATTTATTTATTTATTTATTTATTTATTTATTTATTTATTTATTTATTTATTTATTTATTTATTTATTTATTTATTTATTGGGTGCATCCTCCGTCGTTTAGGGTTCAGCCGCCGGCAGCTGAGCCCTAAATTTTTATTTTTTAAAATTTCTATTTTCAGGGTTCATGAGCCCCAAACAAAAAAGAAGACGAAATCAAAAAAAAAAAAAAAAAAAAAAAAAAAAAAAAAACCTTTTTTTTTTTTTTTTTTGTTTTTTTTGTTTTTGTCTTTGGTGCGGGCGAAGGATTTGCGGCTGCCACAAGAGGAATGAAAAAATATAGAAGAAAAAGAAGAAGACAAGAAGGAAGACAAGAAGGAAAAGAAATTGAAGACAAGAAAGAAATAAGATAAATGAAACAAGATAAAGAAAAGATAAAAGATAAAATAAAATAAAAGATAAAGATAAGAATATAATCTAAATTAAATAATTGTTTGTTTACAATGAAAGTAATTGTAGAACGACAAAATCGTTCTTTTTTAGAGAACTTTTTACACAAAAAATTTTAAGCAAGATTTGCTCATGAAATGAACGCACTTGACCAAGTGCATAAATAGCGATTTGCGTATTAACATTGGTTCATTTGAATTTCGTGATGTTGGGTCTTCTTCTGATTGGTTGACTATTGGCTAATGTTGCTTCAGTCATATGATGGGGACTTGTGCAATTCAAGGTTTGAATTTGGATTTTGAATGGGGCTGGTGGCTGCTGATCCTAGAGAACTTAGTGATGGAATGAGAGAGGCGTTGACTATGGTCGCCCCGGCAGCTCAACTGCCGAACTTCGCCACCCCTCTTGGCAATACTTCCAAATTTCTGCAGTCCTTCTGCACTGGAGCAAATGCAAGGTGGCAGTGCCCGCTCTACCCTGTAGCTGCTCTTTCCCTTGCCCACTTCCAAGCATTTACTTCAAAAGAACCATGCCCGAACAAACCATCCCTCTGCCCCAGTCTCCAACCCAACACCTAAATTTTCATTGCCAAAGTTCAATGTTCTCAAAAAAAACGAAAGTGCACAATACAAAAATCACTACCTTAAATTCACAAAGAATCCCCCTGCAGTGAAATTTGTCATTTCAAAAACTACAGTTGAAGTACAACTCGTCAAAAAAAATTGGATGAATGGGGACACTAGATGAGAACACGGCGAGCCTACAAAGTCGCGGCCTGTCATCCAAAGTGTTGTTTCTGCACTTCGGCGCGCTTAGGGGTTAACCCCTAACCGCCCAACCATGCATATTTTGCATGATGTACGGATTTGAACTCCGATTTCTCATCCATCATGCACTTTTTGCAGTGTGGATTTTTTACTGAAACTTTTATGGGAAGTTAGCTCTGTGCATGTGTGATCCGATTAGAAAGGGGATGATTTGTGAAATTTTTATGCCTCATTTCATGTTGTAGTGTTCCATCCAAAATTTCGAAGATTTTAGTCTAAAAGTGCTCCTGAAAAAGTCAACTACTAAAATTAAGCAACCAAAAAATCTCCAAAAATCACTACACTTAGAGAATCACATTTCAATCCATCCCAAAAAATTTCAATATTAGATTGTCAATATCTTATTCGTAATCATATTACAAAAGAGCTCTAAATTTTATGTTTGAAAATTTATACACAAATATTGGTGATAGCAATCGCAAATCTAACCGTATGGATAGAATCTAAAATTCATAATGTACAACTTTTATTCATTCATCAAGTTGAAAATATCCCTCTTAGTTGCATTTTATAATGCATCTTTGAAAAACTGCCTAATCTGAAAAGGGTGAGAACGTTTAGGGGTTAAGCTCAAATGCAATAAAACGCATTTTTATGGCCTAAATTTGGTTTAAGTAGAAAAAAACAAAAAAAATCCGACATTCACTACATCATAAACTGGTTTTCCGACTCTTTTTGTTGTTGGAAGCCCATGTAAAATATAAAAATAACTTAATTGACATGAATATAACTTGAAGAGGTGGCATGACCAAACAAAATCTTTTACAAAAGGAATTGGATGGAAATAATCCATGTAGTAGTTGAAATTGAATAATGAGTTACATTCATAAACCAAATTTTCGCCTGCCAAACATTTAGGTTATTTAATTTCAAGGTTAAATCAAATGATGTTTCATAGATCTTTTGAAACTTTCTTTCAAAGATCATTTCAAAAATATTTCAAAATATCATTTATAAGGCAAAGGCATGTTGAAATGCTATGTGGCATTGCCATATTTCGCCTACCACACTATTGATGTCAGTTATTAACTTATTTGTTGTTAACCTATTTAATTTTTGGAGGAGCGCTCCAAACTAAAGTGCTCCTAGTGAAAGCGAATCCATAGAGAGAAACACTTCAAGAGTAGTGCTCTTAGACGAATAGTTGAGAGTCGGCTCGTGTCAATCGTTCCATGGTTTTCGCGGCCCATGTCCATAATGCCAAAGATGGCTCACAGAATGGTGCCGGCTAGCCACGATGAAAATTTGCACTATAGGGTCCTTATTTCTTCTAAGTGTTAGCTAAACCAAATCGATGTAGTTGTCAATGAAAATTAAGGTTAAAGTGAATTTTAAGTTCTCAATATCAATCTAGATTTTGGTTGTTTACCGGTATTTGTTTACTTGTTTGTGATCACTAAAGCAATTCAACTCATTGCCTATTTGGATGCTTTGAAGAGAAGGATCTTGAAAACTTTCCAAAAAATTAAAGTGTGTTGTGTTGTTTTCAATCAACGACACAACAATCCAAAAAAACAATGAAGTGTTAAGTCAATGAAACAAAAAATTCTAACTACTATCATTAGAATGCTTTGAATCATTATCATATTGAAAAATGACAGAAGATTGAAATCACATACTGTAGAGAAGAAATTGACCTCCTAGATTTTGTAGTAAAAATGATGATCCTTAGTTATTTCTATCTTAAGCATGTTGCCGTGTCTTTTTGATATAATTCAACCCCAAACAAAGGTACAACTATCATGATCATGCTTCACAGTCTATTGAAAAATGCAATTTGTATAACCTTTTTGTGGCTAAACCCAATACCACAAACACCTACCTATTGATAAACAAGTAACGCCTTTAATATCATTAGTAAAAATCACGGATTCCAAATCATCCGATATAAAATGTTTGCGTGCCTTTGCAAATTCAAGTTGCTTATTGAGGACTTTTTAATTTTAATTTTAATATTTTCTCTAGATACCAAACAATTTTGTTACAAGGCCCTCGATTGGCATAGTTGAATATCTTACATTCTTCTTAATTGTTCAATGACGAGTACGATGCATTTTGAAAATGTTTATACACTACCAAAGGTGACTTTCATTATATAATAAAGCATTAGAGGATTAGATAATGCATGTAGGCGACCTCCCAAAGATCTATTAAGTTTATAATGAACTATAAAGAATGATTTTTTTATATTTAACCAATACACCTCAAACACTTGCATTCCCTCAAAACAAGGTGAAAACAACAATGCTTAAAAATTAGAAATTAAATCACTCACACTAGAAACAACTTTCTAAACAAAGCTTATTGAATACAAGTATTGCTTCTCTAAAAAACAAAAGTGAGTAAATGAGATGAAACAATTGCAAGACACACTTCCAACTGTGACAAAGTGAAAGGCTATGAAATTGAATAAGACGTGAAATGCTAAGTTACTTCACATAATGGTCTTTGAGGGCAGAAAGGAACCGTCATAAGAAGCCAATCCAAGGATGTGAAAGGCTAGGTTACATCATAACAAACCTTGCCCTCGAAGTGACTATAGGCTCGCTACTCGTCCGCTCATTTATAAACCCTACAACCAATGGAAACCCACAAGTGGAACCCATAGTTGTCAATACCATTTTTCTAAATTAGCTCCCACATACAATCATCATTGGAATATACAATAGCCAAACAACAAAGTTGCAAAGTTAGAATGCATTTGAGTATACAACAAATTGCAATTAACAAGTCAAGATCACAAAATGAAAAAGCTTGCATTATCAAGTCTTTTCATATAGAAAAATTTATTTAGGTTTCTTTGACAGATAGTATGCCAAAGTCAACATCACAAAACCAATAACTTTTAGGATAAGTCTTTCCATATAAGAAAACTATTCAAGTTCTTGGAATAAATGGTGTGACATGACTAATAACACTAGCTAGTAAAAATCGTTGCTTAAACCCTTTTCTTGATTGTTGGCCTTCATTCCGCTCATTGGCCGAACAATCTCAGCCACTGGAATGAAGCGTTTCCAAAACCAATGTCTAGTCCACACCAAATCCATCTCTTCAATTGGGATGCCCTTTGTCTCGGGGATGAACCAATACGTGAATGCCCCCATCACAACCACCCATCCACCAAAGAAAAGGAAAACGCCCCACTTAAATGCGCACAACAATGAAAGGAATATTTGTCCAATGACAAATGTAAAAAACATGTTGGTCGACACTGTGATTGCTTGGCCTGCTGATCTCGTATCCAAAGTATAAATCTCACTTGGAATCAACCATCCCATAGGACCCCACGACCATGCAAAAGAAGAAACGTAGACGCAAATCATCACTATTGTGATCCACCCCAAGGATGACGTCATGGTGTTGGTACCCTTCAATCCTAGGGCGAGAATGATACCAACTGCCACCTACACAATCACATTTGAATGTACAAAATGAGATGCATTAGCAACCATTTCCTCATAACTAAAATAAACATGTCATTTAAAAGAAATTTACATTAGCAACACAACAATGTAAGTTCAATCACATAGTGATAAATGAGATTAAATTGGATTATATGCAAAATTGGAAAAATCATGACAAAAGGCAATTCGTTTAGTTTCATACCTGAGCAATGAGCATTTGTACACATGCTTCTAAGAGGAGCCAACGACGACCCCAACGGTCCACTAAGAAGACAGCCACTAGAGTTGACAAAACATTCACGCCGCCCACGATCACCGAAGAGTACAACGACGCCGAGTTCTCAAATCCCACCGTTTGAAATATTACTGGTGCATAGAACATGATGGCATTGATTCCCGTGAATTGTTGAAAGACCTGCAAGAGTATCGAAATGAGTAGTTGTGGACGGTTGCGCCTTTTAATCACATTTCGGAATGGACTTTGTTCCATTGCTGCAGCTTCTGTACTTGCGGCCAAAATGTCTTGAAACTCTTCGTCCACATTTTCAACACCACGAATGCGTTGCAAGACTTTCCTTCCACTGTCGAACTTCCCTCTTTGTACCAATGAGTTTGGCGTGTCAGGCAAAATGATCCCGCCAATTGTAATCAAGAATGCAGGGATTGCAGCAATTGCAAGGGAAATCCTCCATCCGTTGGATTGCATCTTCTCGGTGCCGTAGTTCACAAGATTTGCAAATAGAATTCCAATCGTCACCGCAAGTTGAAACATAATGTTGAGCGCACCACGCCATTTCGGAGGCGCCATCTCAGAAAGGTAAAGTGGAACGGCTTGATTGGCAAATCCCACGCCCCATCCAAGACAAATTCTACCGATGACGAGCATGATAAGGTTTTGTGCGGCGGCCGTCAACACAACTCCAAGGCAAAAAGCAAAACCAGAGATGAGCATGGTGGCCTTGCGTCCATAATGTCGCGTTGTGTACGAGCTGGCAAAAGTCGAAAGAAGCGCCGCAATGTAAAGACATGAAGTAAACGCTTGGAGCTTTTGGTCGTTGTATTTGCAATAAGCGTTGTCTGTGCTTGCATGTTGGTGTTTCTTTTGTAGCACGGCAGGAAAGAACTTTGCTAGAAACTCGTCCATGGAAGTTACACCACCTGTATAGGTAAAGATAAGGAACACAGAAAGGAAAACGTTTTGTAGATACAACGACAAATGAGTGAGCTTTTTGGAACACAAAGAACAACATTTTTTGTAATGTAAAGCACATCAATTGAGCTTTTTAGATCGCAATGTTAGACAACCTTATATCAATCTAATGGGTAACGATTGAGCTTTTTAGATTGCAATCTATGTCTATAACAATCTTTGAAAGACATCAATCAAGCTTTTAAAATACATGAAAGAATGCTTCTAAGTTTTGTACAACGATGTTTAAGCCAAAAAACAATTATGGCCAATAAGCCTGGTAATATTTCAAAGTACCTGAAATGCCAACATCGTATCCGAACATGAGACCTCCAGAAGCTGCTAAAACGGAAACCAAACATACAAAAAACGTCGTTCGGCCAGGGTAGTGCTTGACCTCGCCAACCGGCATTACTGCTCCATGCGCCATCTTGCGAAATAGTGCTCTCGATGAAATTTCAATCTTGTGTGCAATTGAAAACAAAAACAAGTTAGTAGCAAGTAAACATGGAAAAGCAATCGAAAAGCACTGTAAAGATTTGTTCTCACATCTAGGGTTTGTACCTAAAAAGCACGTGAGAGAGATGGAGAAACTATAGCAGCGCGAAGACGAGCGGACACGAGCGGACACGAGCGGAGCGTGAATGAAGAGTATGTTGGGAGAAGTGCTGCCAACCTCTCAACAAATCTTAGCGACGGCAAAGTGTGCTACATACGAATGAGAGGATTGTTCATCTATCCTATGGATATAAAGGCAATTCAACGGTCTCGGTCGAAGGTTTCAAATGAGACTTTTTGGCATTGAATGAAGCTTTCCGGGAAGTTTCATTCAACTAGATAACGTGATGACTAGATGGCGATTTTTATGGATCTAACTTACCGTGGAAAGTAAGCGAGGGGAATGAAGTGTTAAGTGGTTCACATAGCCAGTTTGTTTAATTGAGATAAGGACTTGTAAGTTTATTTATTTAATTCAAATCGGTTGTTTTAAATTCTATTTGAAATGCTAGTTATGAAAGAATCAAAAGGTTATTTTTGATTTATTTTCAAAACTAATTTTAGAAAGGGCCAAGTTGACTAATTTTAGTATATATTCCATATAATAGACTAGGCTTCTCTCCCTACTACAAGTGACGAAATATCAATTATATACATGGTGTTATTAATTATTAAAAAGCATAATTATGAATATGAACTGCCATTTTATAAATTAAGGCTTCGTTTCTCTCCGCACATGAAAGGCCATGAAATTAAAAAAAATTGAAAGGCTAGATCACTTTACATAATGATCTTCGAGGATGAAATGGAACAATCATGAAAAGACCATTGGCACCGTCCAAGGATGTGAAAGGCTACATCATAGAAAGGTTACATTATAGAAACCCTATCCTAGAAATGTCGAATGACGGCTCATTGGTTCGTCGGCTTACTTATATACGCTATAAGTGTTGAAAATCCACAAATAGAACCTATAGTCATCATTACCATTTTTTCTAAACTAGTTTCAACTGGACTTTATAATAAACAAATGTTTAGAAACTTTTCACAACTATAGAAAGTTGTGAAGTGTCACTAATTATTTAATAAGAGCATAAATAATCATTCAATTATAAGTGACTTTTAGATTTTTTTGCAAGTTGAATTGCAAAAGAAGCTAGTAGTATAAAATTGAGTATTACCATTTATACATTTGGATTTTTCAAAATAATTCTTTGAATGTGACTTATAGATTTCTCAAAGAGAATTTAGCAATATGTGTAAGCACTTTGACCGCATTGGGCTTTCAACGCATCATACAAATGGGCCGGAAGTGTGCGTGTGACCTAGACGCCTCCTAGCTTGGACTCCTCAATCAGATTACTATGATTAGATGATGATCTAAGAACAATTCTATAAGCAAGAAAATACAACCAAACCTTGGGTGAAAATGAGTAAACGCAGTAGGAATAGGGATTAGTTGCTAACTAAGGTTCAAGGATTAGGTAAATGAGTTTTTGAGGCCAAGAAATGACCATAGTAAAGGGAAACCACCTAGGGTAAAAGGAAAAAATATAGTATCAAAGTTAATTGTAGTAACTATAGGCTAAGGGTTAAAATGAAGAAAAGAACACACAAGAAGGTTGGAAGGTAGGTACATAGGGTTTTGAGATAAAAAGGAGTCATAATAAAAGTCTAAGGGGTAAAGTAAAGGGATCAAAGTAAAAGTTGGGTTCTAAAAGAACCTAAGGGAAATTAGGGTTTTTAACTTCTATGGTTTTAAAACAAGGGGCAACAGTAAAAAAGAGTCACTAGGGATAAGATAGAAAGTAGGAAATGAATTCTAACAAGCAAGACATCTAAAATCATTAAGGGCTTGGGGTGGCCCTTTTGCATGGCAAAGACACAACAAATGGGTTTAAACAACAAGGGCTCTAAATATGGGCAAAGGTAGATCCTACAACCAACTCAGTGAACAACATGATGAGCATCAAACATTCACATAAACGAAATTGACTAACAAGATCCACCGCAATGGACTAGGGCACTATCAAGTGCTAAATCACCTTTAAATGGATAAAATCAATACCTAGGGTGGTCAAAATGGACCTTCAAATACTTGAGCAACACACATGCCTCCCAACCAAAACGTCCACAATAAACACCAAAAACCCTAACCTAAGTCAAGACAATACCTCAACATTCAAACTTTGCAAAAGACTACCCTATTCCACAATTTAGAAGAAATGATGGGAGTGTGCAATTGTAGGAAATTTGGGGAGCGCTTCCAAATGTGACCCAACAATCCGAAACTAGCATTCAAAAACCATTCAATCACCTCAATTCACAATAACGGCATGCAACTAATCACATGAGAAAGAATTAAATTGGAAATGGACAATTGCCTTCCAATTCACAACTTATCATTGAAAATTGCAACTAAAATCACATTTGAAGACCTATGCATAAAAACATCCATATAAGTTCAATCACAAGGTCATATCATCTCTAATTTGTCAAAAGAAAGTGGAGGAGGGTTGTAACTCCTATTCCCTCTGTAATATCACCAAACACGCCCTCTGTATTGTCATAGGAGCTTGCGGCAATTTGTGGTCGTCTTCCCCTCGTGTTGTTCGTGATCGTGATTGTCTTCTCGTCGTGAGTGTCACCATTTTCACTCAAACCCATCGTGATTGCCACCTTTGTTGTGTTCATAAACGTGATCATCATCTCCTTGTAGTGATCCTTGTTTCGTCGCTTCCTCACTATATAGTTCCGTCTTCAACCTCGTCCGTCATCACGCTCACAATCCCAAGTACGGTTGTCTTCTTCACGCACCCACACTCATGATTTCTCCATATTACCTCAATCACGATTTGGATCTACTAGTTGTGGAATTTTCAATCTAGCTACGCTACTACCAAAAAACAGAGTCTCCAACATCCAACGGAAGAGAGAGAGGAGAGATATAAGAAAATAGTTGACAACAACCTTCTCTTCAAAAATCTACATCCATCTCGATTTTCATCCGCAACAATTCATCCGCAAAATTCATCCAACCCTATCTACTCTAAAGTAGCGGACCTCTATTCTATAATAGTGCGAAATATATTACAATGGCGTTCCCCACCCTACATTGGAGCCATCCACACTAACATAAACCATTATGGTTTTTGAGCCTACCAAACCTCAAATAAAATAACTCCTAAAAAATTCTATTGAGTGGCCATCGAAACCAAAAAACACGCATCAGATAATAGAACATAGCAAAGAAAAAAACCAAAAAGCCCTAGGCACTTCTAATACTCAAGACTAGCACATCCAAAACCCGCTAAACACTTTATAAAGCACCGCAACCATAATTTCACGCAAATCCTCTAACATGCTAGCAAATCATTCACGCCAATAACGCTCATACAAACATGATGGCAAAAACATTGATATAAAACAACGCAACACATAAAATATGCCAAATCTCATGCTAAATACTTTACTACATTGCGTGAGCTGTTTGCATGTATGCATTTAAATATATATATATATATATATATATATATATATATATATATATATATATATATATATATATATATATATATATATATATATATATATATATATATATATATCACAATATGCATCTAAAAGATAAGATTTTTTTTAATTGAATTTTGATATGATTAACTAAAAGCATGTGATTTGTGATATTTTCAAATTGATGAAGCATTAACAAAAATAGAGCACTCTTGCTCTCTATATTACAATAACAACCACATTTTGGATATTTTCAAGGAATTCAAGTTAAGATGTGGATATCTTGTAGTAACATTTTAATATATAGCCACTCCAATTCATTAACCCCTAAATGCTTACAGCCTTCTCCAAATTTGGCAATTTCCAAAAATGCATTATAAAATGCAACTAAGAGGGATATTTTGAACTTAATGTATGAATAAAAGTTGTACATTATGAATTTTAGATTCTATCCATACAGTTAGATCTATGATTGCTATCACCAATACTTTTGTATAAACTTTGAAAATCAAAATTGAAAATTCTTTTGTAAGTTGATTACAAATAATATATTAACAATTTGAACATAAAATTTATTGTGATTGGTTGAAATGTAATACTCGAAGTGTAGTGATTTTCGGAGATTTTTTGATTGCTTGATTTTAAGAATTGACTTTTTTAAGAGCACTTTTACACTGAAATCTTTGAAATTTTGGGTGAATCACTACAACATCAAATGAGGCATAAATATTTCACAAATTATCCCCTTTATAATCGGATCACACATACTTGAAGCTAACTTCCCATAAAATCTATAGTAAGAAACCCACACTGCAAAATGTACCAAATGGATGAGAAAATATGGATGAAATTTGTACGTCGTCCAAAAAATGGACGCTCAGGCAGTTAAGGGTTAAATGGTATTTTATCTCATAATTCCCAATAAATTAGCTTCCTCTAAGAATGAATATCATAGCTTCCTAGCAGCTTGGTAAAAAAATAAATAATTACAAGGAACACGCAATTCAATATTTATGCACTTGGCCAAGTGCGCTCATTTCATAAACATACTTGACTTTAAAAAAAATTGGTTAAAAAGTTCTCTAAAAACATCAATGTTGTCATTCTACAATCACTTAAATTGTAAATAAATAATTATTTTCATTAGTTTTTATTCTTTTCTTTATATTTTCTTTAACTTTTATTTATCTTTTCTTTATCTTTTCTTTATCTTTTCTTTATCTTTTCTTTTATCTTTTCTTTTATCTTTTCTTTTTTATCTTGATTTCTTTCTTGTCTTTTTTCTTGTCTCCCTCTTGTCTTTCTTTTGTCTTTCTTCTTGTCTTCCTTTTTGTCTTCCTTGTCTTTTTTTTCTTCTACTTTTTCTTCAGTTGTGGCTGCTGAACCCTAAACAATGGGAGCAAACCAAAAAATAAATAAAAATAAAATAAAAATAAAATTGGGTTGACCATGGGGTGCTGCTGAACCCGAAATGGCAGCCGCCAAAAATTAAAAAATTAAAAAAATTAAAAAATCTTCTTTTGGTTGGTCGTGGGGTGATGTTGAACCCTAAATGGCGGCTGCCCAAAATATATATATATATATATATTATTATTATTATTATTATTTTTGAGTTTTTTTTGAAAATTTGCTATTTCTAGCCTCGGATGCGCGGCCGCGCACCCTAAGACCCTCCCATCTCTCTTCTCCCTCTTCCCTCTCCTCATATATATAGGGGAGAGGAGAGGGGAGGGAGAGGGAGTGGGAGAGTGAATGGTAGAGACCCTCTCCTCTCCTCTATATATATATATATGAGGAGAGGGGAGGGAGATGGAGAGGAGATGAACATAGAGAGGGAGATGAAGATGGAGAGGGAGATGAAGAGGGAGAGGAAGATGGAAATGAGGGAGATGGGAGGGTCTTAGGGTGCGCGGCTAAAAATAGAATTAAAAAAAAAATACCATATATATATTATTTTTTATTTTTTATTTTTTATTTTTTTGGGTTTGCTCTCATTGTTCAGGGTTTAGCAGCCACAACTGAAGAAAAAGTAGAAGAAAAAAAAGAGAAGGAAGACAAAAAGGAAGACAAAAGAAAGACAAGAAGAAAGACAAGAGGGAGACAAGAAAGAAGACAAGAAAGAAGATAAGAAAGAAATCAAGATAAAAAAGAAAAGATAAAGATAAGAATAAAAAATAATTAAAATAATTATTTGTTTACAATATAAGGGATTGAAGAAAGACAATAATCGTTGTGTTTTTAAGAAAAAAGTTAAACAAAAAAAAATTATGCGTTTGGGGACCAAGTGCATGATTATATGGCCAAGGGCGTAAATAGCGAATTGTGTGTTAAGGGTGACTATACTTTTGCGAAACTATTGACCTAGTTTGCCCCGAAATAAATGAAAAATATTAAAAGGTCAGCAATTTTAGTGTATATTTTTATATGTTACTGCTCAATTCTAATATTATTTTTTTGTGATGCCTAACTATTTTTTGCACTTTAATTAATTATTAGACAAAAACCTGTCTAAGCTGTCAGGAAGCTTCGGTAGTACATACACTCCTAGTATAAAAGGGAATATTCTATAATTTGTTTAAGGTATATTTAGAATCATTTTTATGATAGTAACATTGCATTTTTTTAATGATCATAATGAAAAAATGATGTTCTACCAAATCCCTTCCAAAAAGGATACTTAAACAACATCCAATTCTCTATTTTTGCACGTGGCTATATAATCATGCAATTGGCTTCCGGGCGCACTAAAAATTCAGACCGGTAGAAATTGCATGAAAAATTTGGCCAATTTTTTTCTTCTACAGATTTAAATGCAAAAAGGATAATTTGAAAATTGTCGAGTGATTTTTAAAAAAAAAAGTCATTACTTGTGCTTTGAATATTTTCTAATTGAATTCTATACGCAACTATCCTTGAAATTGATCTTGACACATAGTATATTAGAAAAATACAGGAGGTTAGAGTTCTCAAACAAGACGGTAAGTACACATCTTACAAAACCATATAAACATATTGTAAGCAATTGGAAGTAGGCCACAAATAGACGGATATGTTTTAAATATGCATTTTAGTATATAAAAATACTTTACTTGTTTACAATTTATAAGAATAGTACAAACTTTTAAATCAGTACTTTGACAACTAAACTAAAAAATAACATACTATATAGTAATGTACTCATCTACTTTAGTAAGCATCTAGCAACCTCTTGTCACCCATGCCTTCAATCCGCATTGCAACATATTCAACTATATGTGCAACTTTGCTTCATTTGGAATAGTGATTTGCTTCATCCACACGTAATCATAGAGCGCCATTGTTGCAGCTGTTGCTTCCTTCCTCCAAATAGCAACTCCACCATGGCATTTCTTTTACTGTGTTATCAAAATAGATTGTTCAACCTCTTGGAACAAACTTGTCAAAACAACGAGATGAGTGATTCACTCCCCTATACAGAATCTATGAAATTCCACATGAACAACATCGTTGTCAACTCCAACGAGGCTTCCAAATGCACTAAGAAAAGGAGGAAAAAAAAATGCGCTACCATGCACATTTAATCACCTACACAAAAAATAAAACAAAAAAAGTCATTAAACATCTATGTATTTGTCTATTTATATATATATATATATTTATATTTATATATTTATATATTTATATATTTATATATTTATATATTTATATATTTATATATTTATATATTTATATATTTATATATTTATATATTTATATATTTATATATTTATATATTTATATATTTATATATTTATATATTTATATATTTATATATTTATATATTTATATATTTATATATTTATATATTTATATATTTATATATTTATATATTTATATATTTATATATTTATATATTTATATATTTATATATTTATATATTTATATATTTATATATTTATATATTTATATATTTATATATTTATATATTTATATATTTATATATTTATATATTTATATATATAATTTTTGCGGGTTGCATATGTTCTTGCATACCCTCTCGTAGCCGCCTCAAGAGTATATATGGCGGCCATGGGAGAATGGGAGAACATATAGATGTTCTCATGAGGAGTCGCTTGAGGTGCGGATGAAAGAAGGTCCGCGCGCGCGGACCCTAGGCCTTGGAAAACCCGGAAAAAATTAAATTAAATTAAATTAAGTTTAAAAAAATTAAAATTAAAATTAAAATTATTTATGTTTTTGGGCGTGGCGGAGGCTAAGGGTATACAGCAGTGCACCCTCTGTCCTCCAACCCTCATTTTTGCGGGTTGCATATGTTCTTGCATACCCTCTCATAGCCGCCTTAAGAGTATATAAGGCGCCTATGGGAGAATGAGAGAACATATAGATGTTCTTTTGAGGAGTCACTTGAGGTGAGGACGAAAGAAGGTATGCGTGCGCGGACCCTAGGCCGCGGAAAACTCGGATTTATTTTTTTATTTTTATTTTTTTGGGGCATGGCGGATGGGGCAAGGGTTTGCAGCAGGGTGACGGAGGCCATATACCTCAAAATAATAATAATAATAATAAATAATAAATAAAAATGATGGCGTGGCGGAGGAGCTGAGGGTAGGCGGCATTTGAATGTTGTTTTGAAAGATGGAGGAAGGAGCCGCGCACCCTTATGTACTTTTTAACACAAAAAAAAAGAAATAAGAAAAAGGAAAATAAGAAAAATAAATCATTCCTTCTCCCATACACTCTAGCAGTGGTATTATAGTATCTTAATCTATTCAAAATTTGTAAATGTTTTTAAATAGTCAATCTTGCAATTTTAAAAATAAGTGAAATTCAAATTTTTGTTATGAAAAATTTGAAATATTAGCGTTTTATTGCAATATACTACAAGTTTCAACAAAGAAAGAAATCGATGTTTTTCGTCAATTTTTTTGATAATTTTTTTGTTTTAGCAAAATAAAGTCCCGAAATGATTGCACTTGGCCAAATGCAAAAATAGGGAATTGCCTGTAAAACATGATGGTGGGCAAGGGGGATTCATTAGAAGAGAAACAAACCCTCCAAGAGGCTTTTTTAATGTTTGGGCAAGAATCTAATTATTTATTGGAATTCATTTTTAAATGAAAATATTAATAAATAAATAAATATTTTGTAAATGTTCAAAAATGTTCAATTTTTTTAATATTACAAATATATTTTAAAATATATTTAATTTAAAAAAAAAGCTTTTAATATTTTTTTATCTAGTCTGATGTGGTCGAACTAATGCCATGTTATATTATATTATATTTTATATTAGTTAAAAATAATCTAAAAGATTAAAAAGATAAAAAATTAAAAAAATCTTGAGGCCTCTTAGTGGGCTCTGATTTCTTGTAATGCAAGGTGATGTTCTAGACCTTGCAAGAGACAAGGTGGAGAAAATGAAAGGTGTCCCAAACAAATAGCACGTGATCCATGCCTTCTTGTTCTCCATGTCATACTTTACCAATAATTTGGATATTGTTTCCAAAGTTCACTAATTTAGAGAGAACCGTGACTTCAAAAAAAAACTAGATTTGTAGGAAGTGCTCAATTCTTAAATGGAGGAGAGATCATTGTTTCTTTTATTTTTAATTGTACTTTCGTAGTGTTCTTGTACTTTTGTGGTGATTCTGAAAAAATTCATGGGACTCATGGGACAAAGGGTTGACAAAAGATTAGGTCTAGAAAAGGGGGGGGGGGGGGGGGGGAGTAAATCCAATTCTTATACAAAAGGCCATTTTATTTTATTTACCTTGCTATTATTCTATGTTGGAGTGGTTTAAGTAACATTTAAATCAATAATTGAATGACTAAGATTGAATCTAAGGATCAACGTTACCGATCAATTTTACAAGGTAAAAAAGGGTTAAAAGAATAAAATAAAAATTCATTAGAATAGCTAAAGTGGTTTATGTAGTTGAGAATAGAATAAAAATGTTAAACCATTTCAAGAATAGTGAAAAAAAATCATCTTTGGCCTCCATGGTCTTACATCTAGAACACATTTTAAAAACTTCCTAGATCCATGAATGGCATGGCTCAAGCTATTCCTTTGTCACCGCAACTCCACAACACTATAACATGTTAACATACACCAATCTATTACCACCATATTTCTAATTCCACACACATATATTTGGTGGTGTACATTCCAAACCAAAAGGTCTACTGTAGATAAATGAGCGTGGAATTGGAAACATGGCGGTAATAGGTTGGTGTAAGGTGGAAGTATCTATTGCCCTCTATTTAAGCAATGTGAACATCTTAAAGGGCATACTACGTGTGTCACTAATTTTTGAAGGAAAGCCAAATCTTTGTGGAATTGAATCCAAGTGAAATCATATTTTTCCAATAAAATTTGTAATTTCTATGAATTTTCAAAGTGGTTAGCCCCAAATATACAAAACCGCTCTTAAGTAGGGGCTATGAGCATCCTAAAAATGCTCTATAATCATTCAAAATCAACCTATATAGTTGATAAAGAAGTTACCTTAAACCGCCCCGTATACACCCAATTTTACCCAAAGAATCTACTTGATCGCCATGCTAAATTTTTGCTTTCTTCATCATCTTAATTGCTTAATCATCACTTCATGATGGCATTGTCATTTATTGAAGTACCTAAAACCGCTCTATTTGCACCCCAATTCCACCCAAAGAATCTACTTGATCGCCATGCTAAATTTTTGCTTTCTTCATTGTCTTAATTGCTTAATCATCACTTCATGATGGCATTGTCATTTATTGAAGTACCTAAAACCGCTTTATTTACACCCCAATTCCACCTATCATTTACTACATTTAGTGTTCATTTGAAGTAAGGTGGAATTGGGTCAATCCCAAGGTGTAATTGGGAGTCAATGACAGGGTGCGGAATTGAGTCTTGGATGGTTTTAGGTATGTCCACCTTACCTCAGAGCTTTTCTAGTGGTGCTACCTGCTCCTAAACTTTAGATGATCTCTAAATAACTTCATACAATATTCAATAAAAGTCCGTGAGATTCTTCACTTTACACTAAAAAAGGAAAGTGGGTTCAGGGTATGGAAAAACTTTGAACATAACTGTGCTTTCTATTCAAATTCAAGGACTGACCGTTGGAGCTTCTCTTAGTTTTGCAATGAACTTAAAGTTGATTACCTCTAAACCACCAACTTAAACAGTCAAATGTATTTATAACAATGATATTTTTGGTGAAATATTTTTTATTCATTTTACTTAAGGTTTAACAAGGAATGCATATTTTTCCACAATTTTGGAAAGTACAGTCAGACTCAATATCAACATACAAGTTCTCCCATGTCCACACTATGTGGTGCTAATTTCCACTCGTGATGATGCCCAAAATCACCAACTACTTCTTCGCGATGCCGAGGATGTCATTGGTTTGCTTGAATAGTGAAATTGGTGGCTAAATTAGAGGAAAAATCTACATGCAGAGTTGTGGGAACTGGTGGTTTTAGAGCATTCAACCTTACCATGCCACAAGGCTTCCCAGAAGAACAAAAATTAACAAATCGCCATATTTGTTTAATTGGGAATTTCTGCCATATTGGGACTCTTTAAAACTACAATTGATATAGAATTTTCCACTGAATCTATGCCAGTTGTAGATGTCAAAGAGTCCCAATATGGCGGAAATTCCCAATTAAACGAAAATGGCGATACAAGAAAAGTGATGACACGAATGGATGGCTGACTCCCCGGTGCATATATGCATGATGCCCGGTGCACAACATGTGTAACTTATGTGTCCTATACTTGAGGCTCCCAGTAGAGCAGCATTGGAAACAGTCACTGTCCACCGGCATTGTACCACACTGAAATCATCATATACTGTGGCTCACTGTATTTATGAGAGGCTTTACTAATAAATAATTTTAAAAAAAAATTGTGGTAAAATTCATCCAAATTAGATGAAAATTTGTTAAAATAGATAAATGCACCCACATCAATTATTCGCCCATAGTATATGGTGATTTTAGTGTACCGCGTACAACACTAAGTTACTCACAAAATCAATGTAGACCCAAAAATGTTGAGCCACATATATAGTGTGGTTTGGAAAATCTTCAATCATGTTAGATTTTTTAGCCCCTAATGTTCCATGAACATGTTTCACTAAGGACCATTTTACATATGAAGTTGAGGTTGTTTTTTCTTGGGCCCAATTCAACCAATTTCCAGCCCGTATTAGCTTTAAGCTTGGCTTCAAGTACGGATTATAAGACTATAACGGAACCCATTTCTCCCATGTTTATTAGCGTTGGGCTCAAAGAGACAAACGAGGATGAAAGGAAGAAGAGACAAAAAAAAAGCCATTTAGATTTGCAAACAATTCAAGGGTGTTGATTGTTGAAAAAATTACTTCCTCTGTTGTTCCAGTTTGATTGCCGTAAACCAACACTATTTTTTTGTTCATTTGCGGCAATCAAACTAGAATAGAGGGAGTAAAATTTAACGGGAAAAAAATGATTATATTAAAATCTGAAAATGAGTCCAAACCCATGAATTGGTCTTCCGTTTTGGGTGCACCCAATTCTTGGAGTTGAGCCCTTGTTAGATCTTGTCATTTCTAATTAAAAAAATCGGATTCAAAATTTTGGCCTCAAGTTTTGGTGTAAAGGGTTGGGATTTGATTTCGGGATTTGGACCAATGAAAGGTGAGGATTTGAGCCCTCTTATACATCAAAATGGGTTCAACTTCATATATATAATGGCCCTAAAAATCACTCCAAAATGTCATTTTTACAACTAGCAAAGAGCCAAAATGAGAATTTATTATTTATTGATTGTTATTTTCAACAATAGGAGTTTTCACTAGATTACTATGATAATGTGAGGAAAAAAAATTCAAATACTTTGACAACATAGATTGCAAGATTACCGGGATAATGTTTGAAGTGAAGAAAAATCGCTTAGTTCTCTTGCATCTGGCCAAACCATGTCAACAAAGTTTGAATTGTCTCGGCCTTAGTCAAAAACCCATAGAGATAACATGGACATGTCACATTGAATGTGTTATGGGTAAACAATCATGCACCGATGAACCACTTATCTTTTGTCTAGTGGACATCGAATCAAGGGTGGGTCAACAAACACTTTCACGTTGAACTTGAAAGGGGTCCGAAGTTGTTGTTTTCTTATGGATAAATAAGATAGCAAACATGGACATGTCAGGTTATCTTGTTTATCTATAACACATTGAAGATGCATAATAGTTCTATGTTCCATGTTATCTGTAATGTAGTTTTTTAATTGACGTTTGGATTTTAAGACTCTACTATTGGTTGTCTTATCAAATCATAGATTATTCCTTCTTATCCTTTAGGGCCACATTTTAGAACCACAAAGGGCCACTAAGGGTATTTAACCCCTAAACACTCAAACGTCCATTTTTGGGTCAGTGCCCGAATCTAACCGGATGCTCAGAATTTTTATTAATTGAATTTTAAAATAAAATAATATACTACATCAAGTTTGCTATCCAAAGCAATTGGAATTATGTCAATCCAAATTAAACTCCACTTGGGAGAATTTTTCAAAGTGAATCACCTCAATATTGTCTTAGTGTTACAAAACTTGCTATTTGGGGAAAGTAATGATGTTCCCTCCATCATTTCTTTTGCTTTTATGAAGTTTACAATAGATAAACCAACTTTAACCAATCATGCTAAATTTTAAACTTTAAAAGTGAAAACTATAATTTATACAGATTTTCAAAGGTTAATGCTTTTAAAATCATTGAAAAAATATCTAAAGTTATTTTTGGAAGTTTGATTGTACGGATAATTTGAAGGAATGACACCCTACATTTTGTCTATTGAACCAAACTTCATCAAACATAAGGGAGGCATATATTATAACACATTTTGTTTTGTTCAATACCCCTCGGGCTTTTAGGGGTCAAAGCGGCCTTGACCCCTCCCTCTCCCATTCTATTTCTACTCTCTCTCAAACTCACTCATTCTTTCCTCTCCTTATTCTCTTTAGTCTTTCATTATGTTATACACTCTTTATTCCATTCAACTCTGTATGTTTATTGTTGAAGAGTGTTTGGTTTGCAGGTTATTTAGAGTGCATACTGGGACATTTTTAAGACTTTAAGGATAGATTTATAAGAGCTCATGCAAGCGTAGGGTGCGCATGTTCTTAGGCCAAACTTCCATGTATCGGTGGTTGGTTACTAAAAAAATGGAAGCTGTTGATTCACCACCAAAATGGGTGAACCCAAGAGTTTGTTTCCCATTTTTACCGAAATGGGTAGACCATCGGTGCTTCTTGAGACCTTAGTTCCCGATCCTCATATCGAAGCGTGCCCATGTCAGCTTCCATGTATCGATAATCGAGGTTGAAGAGGTAGAAGCTGTTGATTCACTACCAATCGGACTCAATTCACCACTGATCCAATCCGATCCCAAGAGTATGTTTTTTTATTTCTATCAAAATGGGTGAACTATCGGTGCTTTTTGAGAACTTACTTCTTATTTTCTAGTCTTTTAGTGCCTTTCACCCGCCCAATCTTCACATCTCACCCTCCGTGGAAAAAGTAAACTCGCTAAAAATAGTAATTCGGAACTCTATATTATCAAATGCAATAAAACAATAAAATTCGATTTCTGAGCGATCTAGGAACGCCACCCCAAATCCTATTTTTAGCCAGTTTAGTTTTTACACGGAGAATGAGACATGGAAGTTTGCCCTTAGAGAAAGTGAAAGGGTGTTTGTTTTGTTGTGAGCATTGGTTTGATGGTGTCCAATACTCAAAAATATCAATGGGCTTCTCACCGCTTGTAGCCATCACTGGCATCACTGGTCCCCATTTCCCATTCATTCCTGCCCTCCATTCCCTATGCTTCATTTCCCTTTAAAAATAGCCACCCTCTTACATTCAGTACCCTTCGTGCCCACTGCCTTTCCTTCATGCACTCTGCTCATCACGTTGAGCTTCCACCTGTTCACTTAGTTACTGGTGAAGAAGTACTGTTGGGTGTGAAATATTCCACACCATCTACTGTAGAAGCAAGCAAGGCGGCAGAGACAGTGCATGCTACCGAATGTTATGTTGTTCATTCTGCACCGCTCATGCTCTTTCTTGGCTTCTCTTCTAGTCCCACCATTTGTCCGTCAAGCTTGCTTACTGGATCCTAGAATTCCAGAATTCCCGATGTCCTTGCTTTCTCCGTCCATAATTCCCCTCTTTCATTATTCTTATTATGATTCTCTAAGCATCATCGGCCATTGATCATCGCTCTCTCCATTCCAAGAGCTCTAAGAGCCAGCTTAGTTGTTCAAGATTGTTTACGCCATTTTCAGACGACACCAGGTTTTGCGTTCTAAATTTGGCTTCCGACAGTGACAGCATCGTGTTTGGGAGGTGGGTTTTTGTTTTTACGAAATTCCGTTGCGTGAGTAGGAATTTCGAGGGTTTGGATTTTTTTAGGGTTAGCGTGCAAGAAACGGATCGTGTAGAAGACGCAAGCAAGTGGATTATTCGGAATTAGAGCCTGTGTGATTGAAGAATCTCTCTCACTCTCACACTGATCATAAACTCTCACCTCCTTTTGTTGATTGAAGAATCTGAAGGTGTGACATGAAGAAACCTTGAATTTCATTGAAATGCTCAAACGACTGGGGTTTAACGCGGGACTGTTTTGAATTTGAGGTGTGTAGGAATGAGCCTGTGTGATTCATACACTCTCACCTCCTTTGTTGATGTTGTGATTGAAGAATCTGAAGCTGGATTGTTTTGAATTTGAGGTGTGTAGGAGTGGGCGATTATGGTGGTGGAGGATTTGAATGGGATGGAGGCAGGGAATGATCCGCCTGCTGCTGCTGCTGCTGGACTTGCTGGTGGTGGAGCTGGGAGTAGTGGGGAGTTGCAGAAGCCATTGTTGTTGAAGAGTGAGGGCTCAAAGCCCAAGACTGCAAGGCATCAGCATCATCATCATCACCATTTGAGGTCAAGAAGAGATGCAGTGCTGCCGAATTCTGCTTACGCTATTCTCTCCACTCTCGTGGTCGCCCTTGGCCCTCTGTCATTGGGTTTCGCGGTGAGTGTTCAATAGGTTTTGAGATTCACTAACTACACCCTCACCCTCTTTAATCGACTGCCTGACTAATTTCTATAAAAAAATGCACCTGTATCGTTCTTTTAAGGTTGGAAATCTAAATACATTGCCTACTGAAGTTCTTGTTTGTTTAGACACTCTTATATGACCTTAGAGGTTGGATATAGGACCTGTTCTTGTTTGCTTCTTGTTTCATGTTTAGCCACTCCTCTATGACCTTAGAGGTCGGATATAGGGCGTTGTTTTCGTGTTTTAAAAGAAATAGTGAGTTTTTTGAATTTTTTTTTGTGAAAGCCACTTGTTTTAAACTTCATACGCTTCCTCATAGTTTCAGATTTATTACATCGAAAGGTCCCTCTACCTTAGTGATATTCCAGAATGTCAGTTTAGAGGTCATGTTATAGAGGTCTGAACGTACATTTTAGGTGTCATGAAAACCTAGTGATTGCCATTTACTTGCCAGGTATTTGATGGTATTTGAATTCTTCTCTTCTGTGCCCCACTTGAACTCTTCGTCTAAGTGTCAAGGTTTTTATGAGCATGTGTACTCGCTAGTTTTTCATTCACCATTTACCAGGTCTACCATCTAGTCCTCCACAGCACTCTTGAGAAGCTGTGCAAAAGGATCTAGGTTCTTTTTGCACAACATGGAGCTCTAGATGTTGTCAAGATATTGGGAAAGCTATCAATCTTGAGTTTTGTACTCAATTGACCAATGTCTGTTTATAGCTTTCTCAATAAACAAAGTTTCTACTGTGCGTCCTTCTTACTGCTATGCGACATCCACTAGTATAAATGGGAGGGTTTTTTGAGGAGTGGATGGACCTTATTGAGAGGAAAAGATTTGTGATGATTTTCTTTGGAAATCAGAAGACTGAATTTGGTGTGTATTTTGCAGATTGGTTTTACGTCTCCAACTCAAGTTGCCATCATCCGGGATCTGAGTTTCACCATTGCCCAGGTGAGAAAATGCTGCTGATGAATCATTCTGGGGTGAATATTAGCTATTTTGAGAAGATTTTCATTGTTAGAATGGATTTACGAATTAGATTGCATTGTCTCCATTTTCAAGAGGATTTCAATATAATGAATTAACATTTGTTCTTTTGGATACCATATGAAGAAGTTTATGAACTGTTGAAGATTGAAGTAGTAGGGTCCTAATGACGAGCCTAGAGTAACCCTTGAACCATGAGTATTGCATCTAGCAAGCATATTTGAGTGTGATAGAACTTAGAAGTGTCTCATTTCTTACAAGTCCTGAAGTCACTTGTTGAATAACACTTGCATTGTAAATGGGTGACTTTTCAACCCACTTGTTGGACGACACTTGCATTTTAAATGGGTGACTTTTTCAACCCACTTAAGTCACTTGTTGGATGACACTTGCATTGTAAATTGGTGACTTTTCAAGCCACGAGATAGGGACTCTCATTCATTAAATGAGTTTTTAATGCTTCATTGTAACTTGGACTTGCTTGTTCTTATCCTGCAGTTCTCGACGTTTGGATCTATCCTTAACGTGGGTTGCATGATCGGCGCCATTATCAGTGGGCGCTTAGCTGACTACTTCGGACGGAGACGAGTAAGCCCCCTTTTGCTTTGCTCACATAAATACAGTAATATTTTTGCTCAATGCATTTATGGTCTTATTCTCTGAAACAAGCCCTGGGTCCCTGGAACAGTAACTGGTCATATTCTATGACTTATAACTTTGTTGCTACTGCTGAAACAGGCACTATTTCTGGCCATTATCCCCTTGCTAGCAGGATGGGCTCTCATTGTGTTGGGCAAGGTGAGCTACCTGTTCAAGAATCTAGAATGTATCATTGACGTTATTTGTTTGTTCCTACAGTCTGTCGGTGTAGCTTTATGAAGAGCAAACTTGTGATGTCAC
Source organism: Pohlia nutans (assembly GCA_022496805.1). Taxonomy (NCBI): domain Eukaryota; kingdom Viridiplantae; phylum Streptophyta; class Bryopsida; order Bryales; family Mniaceae; genus Pohlia; species Pohlia nutans. The sequence goes on along the minus strand of CM040093.1, from coordinate 4,674,491 downwards.
CCTTTATAATTTTCTGTAGCTATTTCAGCTTGCCTCAAGTCGTTAGCTTTCAAGTCATGAAACTAAACCTTCATATACGTCCTAAAGAGATGTTGGAGTTTGCGTAGTGAAAATTCTTTTTAGATGTTTTGGTAGTCTTCGGCACTGAATTTTGGTAGATGGCACCTACTTAACCATGATGTCTTATAGCGTACACTGGTAGGGAAATGACGTATTTTAATATTTACGAGAGGGAATCTACTTGCAGACTGCAACTCCTTTGATTATTGCAAGGACCCTTATTGGTTTTGGGGGAGGCGTCATTTCCTTTACTGTAATTTCCTCAACCCCTTTTACTTTCATCTTTCATCTCATTTGTCTAGAGCACCACATCTGGAATATTTATTTTGTAACCTAATAATTGTATCCCCTTTTCTGCAGTGATTGGAATTTAGTATCTGGGAGTATTCATATGCTAAGATTCGTGTTCCATTGTGGTTACTTTCCTTGCCAGGTACCAATGTATATCGGAGAGATCTCACCAAAGCATTTGAGGGGAACTCTCGGAACTATGAATCAGGTGCTGATTTCTTGCTCTAGTCAATTTCTCGAAACTTTTCTCCTTACTTTCAGAAGTAGTAAGTTGAGACAGATTTTAAAGTGGTTACATAGTTCTGGGGCTGATGGGTTTCTTAACACTTCCAACAACCTTTTGAAATTGCCGAAGTACAATGGAGCTGACTCGAGTGATTTCTCTTTCTTCTGTTGAAACATGGACCAGCTTTTCATAACAATCGGCATCACCCTTTCATACACCCTTGGCATGTTCTTCAACTGGCGTTTTCTTGCTGTGCTTGGTACGTTTCTGAACTACCTGTTATGTTTCTGAACTACCTGTTATGCTTCTGAACTACCTGTTATGTTTCTTAGTAAAGCAAGGGCCCAGAGCTAGCGTGGACCTGATCACTCGAGAGTTGACCGTTCGGTCAAATGATCAGCGTTCTAATAGTAGGAGCGTATAGTTGAGAGTTTTAGTTCCCATTAATGTGTTTAACCTCTAAAGGACCAAGAAATCATGATTTTTAAAAGACGAATTCAATTGATCATAATGTAAAAACTATGATTCAGATGGGACCAATTTTTATATCACCGGAATCACTGAAGAACATTCTATGTGTTGGTCAAAAACTAAATAAACTTGAACAAAGGGAATTCCACATATGACCTACTCAAAACTGCCAAAAACGACATGAGGCCCAATTTGGGCTTCTTGGTCCTTTAAGGGTTAATATGTCTGCAAGATCATGACCATGAAGTTTGCAAGTCTTCTCTAGATGGGATATCAATGTCAAGCATCTCTGCAGTGGTCCAATACTTATTACCTACAGCTGTTGGGGACAATGTGTTGACTTTGATGATTTTGGCAGGTGGCGTACCAGAGATCGCATTGTTTGTTGGACTTCTATTTGTTCCTGAAAGTCCTCGCTGGCTGGTATGCTCACTTGTATGCTGTGTTGTTATTATCTTGCAACTTGTGCTTCCTATATTGAAAGCAGTATACCGTTGTGTCTTTTTGCTTTAATGTACATCTTTGTCCCTCATGTTCAATACGAACAATGCAAGATCTATAAAGTAGGACTCCGTCAAACTGCTTGATTACCGAAGTAAAGATAGATAGATAGATAGATAGATAGATAGATAGATAGATAGAAACTCCGACCCTTCTACTTACCGAAGTAACATTTGAGTACTGGAAGCTTAGAAAGTGGTTTCTTGTGTGGACAGGCCAAAGCGGGCAAGAGAGAGGAGCTTTCTTCATGTTTGCAAAAGCTGCGAGGCATAGATTACAACATCGCCCATGAGATTGCAGACATTCAGGTATGAGTTTGCATTGCTATGAATATGTTTGAGTACATTGTTGCACACTCTTATAGCTGTGGGGTTTTTAGAACATTTATTTTTGTCTTTTACTTTCGGACATTGGTTTCTATCTGGAATTTGCTTGTGTTTTATTTCTTATTGGTGATATGTTTAGTTAACAGGTGGTTTGTTTGTATTTTGAGTTACATTATTCTCAGAACAGTTTGGCCTTAAGCGTACAGGTGCCTTTTGTGGTCACCATAGTAGCTGTACACCTTTTATTCCTCATGTTGCAAACTTTACTAAAACAATTCACATGAATATTTTTCATTGCTTGTGCAGGCGTCTATGGAAGCCTCAAGTGCTCTGCCCAGCGTCAAGTTGAGCGATCTGAAGCAACGAAAGCTTTTCCGTCCACTTGTTGTGAGTTCTTGGTCTTGACCATACACATGTTACGAGTAGATGTTCCCCCTTCCCACAAAATTTAGCTGCGTTAAATTGTGCCAAATTTAAGGCAGTTTCTAATATAAACCTTGTCAATTGTTACATGGATAGGTTATCTAGAACACTTCTTGGGGGTTGGTTTTCTGCATGTATCGATTGCACACAATGTGTATTTTATGTTCTTATTTCTGGGTATCATATTTTCTACTTTGTCGGTTTCAGTTGGTATTGAGCTACGTCTTTCTTGTGTGAAGGCTGGAATAGGATTGATGGTTCTTCAGCAATTCTCTGGCATCAACGCGGTCATGTTATACTCCAACTCAATTTTCTCTACTGCTGGTAAGTTGTGGAATCCAGAGATATACTTCGTATGCAGTTTCATTCATCAAGCTTCTGTTGTGTGCAAACGTGCACTATTTAGTCCTGAAGATGACTCGGTTTCCGGATTGACATGTTCTGCTGGTGTTGTAAAAGTCATTGTATCTTGATACTTCAGATGTTGGTATTGTGTAAACATCTGAAAAATGAATGGAAACGATGCTGCCTTGGAGTATTGAATGAACTTAAAAGGAATGGAGTCTGATACCAGTTCAAAACGATGCAGGTGTTTCCAATCCTGATGTAGCCTCTGTTGCTTTGGGCACCCTACAGGTACCAGTCTTTGGCTGTTGATACACTCTTAACTCCTTTTTATCACTCTCTCTGGTATCTGCACGGAATATTTTATGTTGTGTACGCGTGATTTGAGAATCTCCACGTCATGCTCTGAACTGAGTCACGTTGGCTGACATAAATCTGAGTTCTGATTGTATTCTCTTGTGGCTGAAGTACATGTATTGAATCTAAATGCGCGGGACGGGTGAAGGCCAGTTAGATAATGTTACTTGTCTGATTACTTTTTTGCAGGTCTTTATGACTCTTGCTGCAGCTGGACTGATGGATAAAGCAGGAAGGCGTATTTTGCTCATGGTAAGTGGACACTAATTAAAAAAAGTCGCTTTTGTAAATGGAGTAGTGTGAAATGGGATATTCAAATGTGAAGACTTATGTGATTAGGTGATTCTGGAGCTCATTGTTAACAGCTGGGAGATATCGAGCTTTGTAACTTAGAAAGGAGCATATTCGTGAGTGGAACTTGAATTTGTAGAAAGGAAGACTATCATGTGCTTCGCCCTTGACATACAAGTATGTTCTTGTAGATATCTGCGGGAGGCATGGCTCTTAGCTGCTTCCTCGTGGGATTTTCCTTCTACTTACGGGTCAGCCTTAACCCCCGAAACGTTCCACTTCCATTGTATTATTTTCGAGTATCTTAGCTCCTTCGAATCTTCCATGCCTGATTATTTTGTACCTTGAAAAGATTGTGTAATGTGTTATGTTCATCTGCTACAGACTTTGCAACCCGAGAAAATGTCAGAGGCATTGAACACCTTCATTTCTGAGCTGGCACTTGTTAGCCTTCTGGTAAGTGTTCGATTCAATTGTACGTCTGAATTACTGTTTGGTTCTGCGTCTCTAGCATTGTGCAATTCTCACTAGTAGAAATCTCCCCAGAAGTGTTGTAGTTGTGTTAACTCTGCCAATTGTAATGTCATTTAAGGTAGTTTCTAACGTAATTGTCACGCGGCTACTTCCCTACAATTTTTTAAATGTTTGGTGTGGGTTGATTAGTTGAAATTGCTTCATTGATGCGTGTTTGTGGTGCAGGTTTATATCGCAACTTTCTCATTGGGAATAGGTGCCATTCCATGGATTATCATGTCCGAGGTGAGTTGTTGATCTCTATATGTAGCAAGCTGCTGTCTTTTAAAGAATTTGCAAGGTAGCTAGAAGATTTTCTTTGTTCGATTGTGTCATTTTACCTCATCTCAATACTGTTTAATGTACAGATCTTTCCAGCACACGTAAAGGGCGTAGCTGGAAGCGTTGCAACTCTGGTCAACTGGTTTTGCTCGTACGCTGTCACCATGATTTTCAACTACATGCTTCTTTGGAGCTCAACAGGTAAATCTGAAACAGATAAACAATGGTTTTCCTCTCATGTAACTAAAAATCTTCAGTTCGTAGATGATGCAGAAATGGTTTTTTGTGCTTTATTGTCTCGACTAAGCAATGGTTTGAAAATGTAGAAAGTTCAGTATCTAATGAATATGAGGCGTGTTGAAAGCAATAGTAGCATGTTGAGGTCCATCATTCTAAGACTGTTGAATAGGATTTTTCAATGAATGACATGTGGCAGTTTGACTTTTTTATTTGGGGTAGAGACACTTGAGATTAGCCGCTTGTTTGTTTGATGGTAGCACTCATTCTTGGGCAACCTTGCATGTACAGGTTCCTTTTGGATATTCGCTGCCGAATGTGTGGGAACAGTGGTATTTGTTGCCATGTATGTCCCAGAAACTCGTGGTCGCACACTGGAACAGATTGAAGCCTCCTTCAAGTGAGAACCACACAAAGAGTTGGTAATTACTGTATGATCATCCAGTCATGAGACACACTAGGAACTGATTTATCAAGGCAGGAGGTGGTTTAATTTGAAGGAGAGGCAAGCAGTTCCTGTGAGTCTAAACTTCATATAAAATCTGTTTTGCATTTGATTGCTTCTATACTTCCATTCGGCTCCTTTTCTACCCAGAAATGAAAGCAGTCGAGGTTAGAAAAATTCTTTGGCTCTTGATCGATGAGCCCAACGTACCTGTTGCTTCTAGTTTTAATAACTTTTCAATTTTCTTAGTGTTGGATATATCTCAACAGAACCTCATTTGGCTGCAATAGTACTTCCGAACAGTTGAAGGTTGTCACCGAGTGTATTAACTTCATGGTCATGATCAATATAGCCAGTCAAACTGGCAACCCGTGAAGGTGTGGTATTTCATGGTCTCAGAGGATTTGTGTGTTCACTTTAGTTATTGACCCTCCTTTGAAAAAATTCGTTACAGCAAATAATATTGCAGATTCGATGTTCTTTGATCGGTGTTGGGTCCATTTCCTGTGAGTACAAAGTAGAAACATTGGATTCAATTATATCTTTGAGTGGATTGTGGCTTTCATGCATGATTGATGAGGAGAGAACAACCGTCTGGTCTTGTGGAGTTTTGTGGACCAATTTGCCCACCTTTCACAATACACTAGTAGAAAAGGTGGTGCTCCCTAGGGAGATGCTCAGGCAAAATCACTGTGCATGTGTGGAATTGGGCACCACTTGCCTGTGTATCTCCCTCGGCAATTGCCACCTTTTCTACTAGTGAATAGTGTGTGAAACTCCAAAGTGTGGTATTAGTTCAAGAGTGTACTGTACTGTACCTAGAAGAAAGTCGTGTTATTTGGAAAGCTGAGATATTTTACTGTTACAATAGTGAATGAGCCGCTTTTGAATTGGAAATAAACTGATTCAACTGCTTCGAATTGCAACAGGCTCTGCCTTCACTGTGAGGTGTAGTTGGCAATAAAAACGAAACAATGAGAACCAATGTGATCCGATGTCGACCTGAATTGTGCATGCTTTCATCACCCCATATGGGTTCTATATTGCAGTGCATGGTGTTGTTCCAACTTGGTAGCTTGTTGTCAATTCTAGTGGTGATTGTGCTTCACTTATGTGGTGCATGCAACTTTCGCAAGATCTTGCAAGAGAGATCGTGTGAAGCATAGATTGTTACGTTCTGTAGGATTATGACATGACCATACTTGAGTGATGAGTTGCAAAGTTGAATTGTTGGAATGAGTGAAGTTGTCAAGTTTGTGACTGAGATTGACGCTCATATCGACAAGCACAAAGCGATCATTTCGAGAGTTCTATATAGGTGTTGTGAAAGCGGAAGCGTAAAACCTGCTCCAAAGTTTAGGAGGCCTCGAAAGCTGAAGGATGGTAATAGAAAGATTCTCAAGAGGGAGCTTTGCAAGAATTGTTGAGCCCCTCTTACCGAAATTGCGCAACAACTTTTGGCTCCTGTTACCACTCGAAACATTGCAAAAAAGGGTGCGGAAACTTGGTTTGCATAGTCGAGTGTCACCTAAGAGACCTTTTTTGAATGCGAAGCACGAGGCTGACAGGTTGGAATTTGCAAAAACACACATGAATTGGACAGTTGAGGATTGGAACAAGGTAATCTAGACGAACGAATCAACATTTGAAGTTGGTAAGCATTCACGCATAGTTCAAGTTTGGCGATATGAGCATGAGAAGTTTCAAGAGGATTGTATAGCACCTTCGTTTAAGTTGGAAGGGTGTCAATTATGGTATGGGACGCAATCACAAGCTCCACGAAGTCCAAGCTTGTTCTCATTCCACTAGACAAACGCATTGCAACAGAGTTTGTTGAGATTGTGTATGAATTGGCGTTACAAGATTATTATGATGAGTGTGATCATATTGATGATTTTGGCATGAAAATATAATATGATGAGTGTATGAATTGGCATTACCATCATGATGTATGTGAGCATATGATTTTGATGGAGGATGGCGCAGCTGTGATTTGAAAAACGTATGGATACAATGCAAAGGTTGAGTTCAGTCAAAACATTGACCGCGCAATAAGGACAATGTGGGCATCAGTGTGTTCAGCATGGGATGCCTTACCTCAAGGGAACATCCAGAAGCTAGTTTGCACAATGCCATCTCGTCTGCAGGCTATAATAAGTGCACAGGGTGGAGCTACTCGGTGGTGATAGTAGTTGTAGGTTTTTGCTCATTAGTCCATAGTAGGTACAATGATAGCTAGTTTCTTTATTTCAATAGGCTTCTACACAAGATTAGCTTTCCAACGATACCAAATGTGTACTATCTCTCAAAAATCTTGAAAATAGAAGCAATTCTCTTCATGCTTCCGTTTCTGTCTCTAGGAGCTGCCTATCACTGTTGCGAGACTTTCGACTGAGTACTGTACAATGGGGTCTAACAAGTCCGAATAATTTATGTACCGTCATCGACGTTTACAGTTCCCATTTGCACAAAAATGGCTAAATGAGCATGAAATTTTGAACACAACATTGCAACTTCATGAACAACATATTTGCAAAATTTGGTATCATGAAGATAAAGGAAAAAATAAATAAAAAATAGAAACAAAATTTAACTTTTAATACGTGGAAATTCATAGTAGTTACATAAATGCTTTTTACAATACAAAATTTGAATACAAGGTAGAGGTTGTGATGCTAAACAATATGGTTCATTTCAAATATGAAATAGAGAACTGGCCTAGAGGGGTGTATAAATGATATAAGTTTTTTGATACAATTTCAATATTCCAAATATAAACAACTTTGACATGATGTTTTTCACTACAAAATGACTATTTTTAAAAGCCGATCGCACCTCATGATAACTATTTGAGTTATTTACATGACAACACGACTATCCACACTTTAAGTTTCAAATTCATACAATAATTTCAATTTTTCATTCAACAATCTACCAAATGTGGTGGTAAATTTCTCACATGAGATTAATTGAAAATTAGAGTCTTGTAAAAGGAAATCAGAGTAATTCCTAGTCCATGTCATAACATTAGGTTGTCCAATCCAACCAAGGGGTACAATATAGTATCTCCAAGCTCCTTGTTCTATTTGACTTCTTGTTTACCCAAACCAACCCCTATGGGTTTCTTGCTTAAAATGTATAGAGCCTAGCTGAACATGAGATACACCTATATTTGACACTTTAAAAAATCATAATTTTGTTAAATGGTGTTCAAACTATACATGCTAAGATAATTTGGAATCATTTTTTAATTGTCAACAAGACCCCAAAAAATACAAAACAATTTATTAATAGATACCATGCTTACACGCTTTAAGGTTACTTACCTTATGTATTTGAAGTGTGAACTCATATTTCTCCGACATTTCTTTCATCACTTCATAAGCATTTGTAATCAACTCTTTCTTTCCCGACCTTTATTGCCCATGTGGTCCAAGAGACAATTCTAAATTCAACTAGCAACCAAAGCTCTAACATGAAGCACAACTTTGGCGAACATTAGGGGTACATGTTTGGACATCAAATGGCAAAGTAAGGCAATTTCATATATTTTTTAAAATACTTTTTGCTCAATGCGGAGAAACTTGAAGAGTTTTGTAAGCAACGAGACTAACTAAGCTATAGGATGATGGGTTAGACACATTAACACACTCCGAGCACACTGATGCTCAAATATTCCGACTACATGAGTTGTCCCAAGTTGCTGCGGAGGTGGTTTGACACTCTTGCTATATGAGACTCCCGAAAGGCATACAACTCTAGTTGCAACGTTTGAGCGTTAATCACTACATGAGTTGTTCCAAGCCGCATGAGAGGTTGTTTGACACTCCTGCTATAAGAACCACTCTTGAAAGGTGGTTGTAGCGTTTGAACATATAGCAAGGTTGTTCCAAGCGCTTGAGCAGTATTCCGCCTTTGAATCGTGCGGATAGAAATGACAAAAACAAACCCATTTTTTTAATCCAAAATCTTGATGAGAGATTGTGGCAAAAGGTTGCCACGAATATATTTTTACTAAGTTATATATTCATAATAAAAAAATAGTTTGTACATTGGCAATAAGTTACAATTTGTTTTCGCTCTCTTTGTTCCTTGTAATACCATATGACTACAACTAAACAATGCTATCAAACCAATCTTACTAATTTATAATCGTGATGCAACAAAAACAAGTATTGTGGAGAGGTAAACACATAGCTTTTTAATGAACATATATGAAATTAGTAACTTTATTAACTTACTTTATAAATGAGCATATAGTATTCTGGACTAAGGTGGATGATCCAATAACTGATGTGTACTATAAACCAACAATATCTCCAACATGTATTCATTGAAAACTTCTAATTCTATACCAGTATTAGATTTGCGTGAAAAGCTTAAAGCGTTGGTTTATGGGCCATCCACTATAATGACAAATTCAAAACACTGGCTAGTTATCCAGAGGATTCATTCAAAAATGGATATGCTACCCCTCCCTCACATGATTCTGAAGTCACAACCATAAGCTTTGTCGTCACAAACATATGTTTGTGACGACAAGATGTGAAATGCTAGTAGCATTTCACATTGGCCGTTATCCCCCCCCTCCCCTTTGAATTGGCCTATCGAACATGTATTATTTGCATGATCAACAATAGTTGGGTGTCCCGGCTCTTTCTTCTCATTCTCAATCTTCAGAGAATGCATATGTGGTACTTTCTCCTTAAATTGTGGAGGACCCATATTCTAAAAATTGAGAATACTCATTCTTGAAGAATGGGTATGAAGCCATTGAGAAGCCGTGGACAAAAGTTCTTTTCACCCCTTCTTCTTTCTCACCCCGGTTGATTTCTTCTTTCTCATTCCTTGTTTGTCGCCTTCCAACTTCTTCATTTTTTCTCGTTGTCTTCCGCCTTTATGTTCTCCGCTTTTTCATCCTGGTTGTTGGTCGCTACTGTTCTCATTCTCCACACAACCTCAAGGGGGTGTCATGGCCTTTTTCCTTGGAGAATGGCACAATTAGCTCCACGATTCTCTCTCCATGTTCTCAATCTTCACAAAATCGAACTTCTCGTAAAAGCCGTGACATACCCTAATAAGTGCATGGAAAAGTTAAGTGCTTGGTTAACCCTTAAATGTCCAAGGTTTTCTACATTTTTGAGCAAAATTTTCATCTCCATATTCTCACTTTTTTTTATAAAAAAAAAAATCTCTTTATAAATAATATCAAAATGAACCCAAAGATGTTAAGTTTTACTCCAATGGACCAATTTATCACGTTTTTCCATTGCTCCAACGTACGTCATGAAAAACACAAATTTGAATGACGGGAGTCTGAAATTAAAAAGAAATGCATCCAATGAATAGAAAAATTCATTTCACAAAGATGAAAAAAACTCAACATGATTGGATAAAACTTTATAGATTTATGCATGGTCAAAGGTTTATTTAACTTTTGATGAAATGAAACCTTTTATGTTTATTTCTCATTCAATATTGACCATTTTCACAAACGAACAACTTCATTAGATGAATAATTTAATTTAACTAAGGGTTGTAGTTTGAAAGGTTGGCTAAAATGGAAATTTAAAGTACTAAATTGATTTTTAGTAATCTAAATAATCTCTCAGGTCATGGTGGACATTTAAGGGTTAACTTGTAAGCATTCAATGAGCCCCATGGAGCCATGTTTAGTCATTTTTCAGTCAAACATTGATTTTTACCTAGTTCCTAATCCCCGGGGGGTGCACTCCATTGTCAAGTTGAACACCACGTGCGATAAAAAAAATCTACTTTTTACATAAAGCATCACCAAAATGGGTCAAAATTTTATCAATTTTTTCATAAGTAGATATACACGGTATCTATTACATAGTAAAAAATGGTAACCAAATTTGATGATTTGTTTTTTTAATAAAACATACCGTTTCTAACTAGAATGACGCAGAATTGAACTAAAACAATTACTACAAAAAATGAAGATGACGAAAAATTTCAAAAAAACACACAAAAGATATTATAAATGGTTATGTATATGTAGAAAAAATATCATAATTTTTAAAATTATCTATGGCATATTATATAAGGTAGCAAATTTTTCTCATACATGGTTATGAAACGTAAGGGGGTGTGATCTCCCTGAGTCCTAATCTCAAATGAAAACGGCCCCAACTAAGAAAGTGTGGAGGCTATCTTCTACTTTCTAGTCCAATTTTCCATTCTTCAAAATTGTTAAAATTGCGTTTGTTGCAGCATTTTAAGGCTCAAATCCCTTAAATTCCAATATACACTGCAGAAAAAAAAAACTATTGAATTTCCTTTTGTATAAGCTCAAGAAGCATTCCACCTACACTTTGTTATTTATCACTATTATTTACATTTTTCCTAAAATTTTCATACTATTCTAAGCAATTATGTAATTACTGTGATTTTTACAAGAAAAAACTTTGAAAAATCTTATAAAATTTATCTTCATTTAAGTAATTATGAAAAAATCAAGGTAAATTGGTTTAACAATAGGTTATATGAGAATAATACCAGGAAATATAATATATTTTAAAATGTGAGGAATTGATGAAGTTTGACCAAGTAATTGTAGTGTGGACGCTTAATCCTTTGAGGCGCCTGCGTCTACATAGTGGACGTTGAACAGATCCAAACTGTTCGAATTCCATCCAAATTGAACATTTTCATCCACCAAAATTTCTCATGGTTCTTGTGCAAGTTGACTATCCTTTGTAGGGTTTGGATCTTCAAAATAGGTTATTATGATTCTTGGAAAAAAGACACAAGTGGTTTATGTCAAGTTTCATTCTTAGTTCAAAAAGTGAGACCTTAAAGATGATTTTCCAAAATAAGTAGAATCAAATAATGAAAACCATACCATCTCGTAGTACATGTTATTCCAATTTCATTGCAATATTTTTAAATTTTTTTTGTTAATTCATGTTGCAATCTTTTGACCAAGAACAAACTCACAAATGAATTTTGTGAATTTTATTAGTGGGATTGACATCCATATACAGTTTAGGACAAAAATTTATACATTAAAAATTGAAAAGAGTTCGTACATTGATCAAAATCGGAATACATACACTAATGGACAAGAGAACATAATCCAAAAAAATAAAACAAGACAACAAACTTCCAAACACAAGAAATACTGCATAGCACATGTGTTGTATTTGTAAGTATTTATTGTGTTTTCAAGTATTTGCAGTATTTTCACGTTTTGTTCATAGGTATATTGATAGTTGCACAACGCCAAATTGAAATTTTGTTTTTCTAGAAGATGTGTATTATAAATCTCCAATACTGAATTTGACAATTCAAAATCCAATTCTTCAAGGATTTTCTGTTATTTGTATTTTTGACACTACAATGACTACAATCTGGTTTGTTGGGCACTAAACGGTTAAGGTGGACCAAAAGCCATTAATATGTGAACACCCTTTTTTTTTTTAAACATATTTGTTACCAAGGTCCACATCTCAAAGCACCTAAGAGCGTTACAAATACAATAGAGTTATCCTTTAACCCCTAAATGCCTCCAGCCCTCTCCAGATTTGGAAAATTACAAAGATGCATTATAAAATGCGACTAAGAGGATATTTTGAACTTGATGTATGAATAAAAGTTGTACATTATGAATTTTAGATCCTATCAATACGATTAAATATGTGATTGCAATCACCAATATTTTTGTATAAAATTTGCAACGCAAAATTCAAAATTATTTTGTAATTCAATTACGAATAAAAGATATTGAGGATCTGTGGATGAACTATGTTGTGATGAGTTGAAATGTAATACTCTAAGTGTAGTGATTTTTGGAGATTTTTTGGTAGCTTAATTTTATGAGTTGAATTTTTCAAGAGCTCATTTGATTTGTTTTGAACTAAGATCTTCAAAAATTTTGGTGGAAATGTGTGGTATGAAATGAAGGCCACAAATCATCCCCTTTCTAATTGGATCATACATGCATGAAGCTATATTGCCGTAGAATTTTGTAGTATTTTCACTATTTTGTTTACTTGCAAAAAGTGCATGACGGATAAGAAAACAAATTTCAATTCTATACATCAAGCCAAAAACATTTGGTTAGGCAGTTAGGGGTTAATTAAAAAGAAATCAACTTTTTTCAACGTTCTAATAGAAATAGACTGAATTTTTTATAGACACTAGGGTTATCCTTAAAGTCACACACCTTATGTTTTTGCTTTGACCACATAGAAGTGTGTGTATTTAATAATCAAATGAAGTAAAAAATATCTTTCCAAACTAATTGTACCTCAACAAATCTAACTTTCTAATCAAATATAGCATTGGAAGTACACAACATGAGACATAGAGGTTTAAAGATGAAATGAGTTTAATTGATAATTTCAGTGGAACCACCTCCTAAAAATGAGTGTATTTTATAATTTTAGAAAGTAAACTCTACTCTACAAGACTAAGGGCATTTTCAAGGTACGATGACTACAAATATGAAGTAACGTATGACATTCTAGTATGTAGTAACTATATACTGATGTTTTAGGTTTTTTTGTGGAACTATTTAGTTGACATTATTTTAGTGTGGGAAACTAGATTTGAGAATATTGTAGTTTCTCTCACAATTCTAAAACGCTATATGATCAAATTTGGGATGTATAGTGCAAAACACTATACATATTAAAATTGACCACTACACATTCATATGTAGTACCAAAGTGTCCACCGTAGCTTGAAAATAACCCTAAATGAAATCTTACAAGCTCAAATATTTAATCAAATCCACATTTGGAGCTCAACAACGTAATACACAAATATATAAAGGTAAGCACAAGGTGAAATTTTTAATAGCTCTTCAAGAGGACATAATTTGAATTTCACCTTGTGTTTACCTTTAGATATTTGTATCTTACGTTGTTGAACTCCAAATGTGAATTTAATTAAAGATTTGCGCTTGTAAAGGTTCATTTAGTCTAGTAGAGTAGAACACTTTCCAAAACTATCAAATACACTCATTTTAGGAGGTGGTTCTAAAATTATCAGATAAACTTATTTCATCTTTGAACCTCTATATCTTCTGTTGTGTACTTCCAATACTTTATGTGATTAGAAATTTAAATTTGTGGGGGTGCAATTAGTTTGGAAATATATTAATTACTTCATTTGATTATCAAATGTATGCATTTTTATGCGGTCAAAGCAAAAAAATAAGATAACTCCAGTGATAACAAGACTTTAAGGATAACTCCACTAATTTTATTTTTTGGTTAAGGGATAACTTTAATGGTTCAAAATTTTCATTGCTATTACAGATTTTCAAGTCCCAAAATAAGATCGACGATATTAAATATTGACAACCTTATCTCGACTTCCATATTGATACATATGCAACAACAACTCATTTATTCATACAAGTGGTGCAAAACATGCCTTTGTTAAATGTCCATGGTCCCTAATCTTAGAATGAAAGTGGGGTTATTTACGGTCACTTATAGTGGTCTACAATTTCCCACTTTGAAATTACATAAGAACTTCATACAACAATGAAAATTTAACCTCAACATATTTGAGTATACTACCCAAAGATCTCTCCCACCTCTATATCCATCTCCCAATGCAAACACACTCTTACATATATTGGAATTTTTAAAGTGATGCAAATAGCATCCTCTTCCTAGAACAATTACCAAAGTTTAAAGTTTAAACATTCACTACACACAAGGATAAGAGCCAGATGAAGAACTTCAATTGCAAGAAACGACAATTATTACAATCATTAAAATACACTTACAATCCCTCCGTACAATGTTGAGGGCCAAGACTTTTGCTTCCACGAACAAAGAGCATCTAAATTTCCATCACAAGAAAGTTCATTATAAAATAGGGCCCAATGAAGTTACGAATTTCTTATACCCATGATCCTATAGCGGTTAGAGCGGCTCCCTAGTTAGTCTTGCTACTTACAAAACCCTCCAAGTTTCTCCGCATTGAGCAAAATGTGTTTCTAAAAATATTTGAAATTGCTTGATTTGCCATTTGAGGCCCAAACATTGTACCTATGTTGGCCAAAGTTGTGCTTCATGTCACAAGGTTTGGTTGTTAGTTGAATTTGGAATTGTCGCATAAAACAAATAGGCAATAGAGGCCGGGAAAGGAGCTCATTACAAATGATGAAATTTTCAAATTGGTAATTTCACACCTTAAATTTTGTTATCCTTTCACTTGCGTGACCATTTTCTCTTTCCATTTCTAGTTGGATCACTTCATATTCTTCAGGGGGTTGTAATCCTTAATTTCAAGGGAATTGTTATTATAACATAGGGTATTATTTTGTCACACTACATATTATCAATCGCTGATTAAAAATTTCTAAATTGCAATGATGAAGGTGAATGTGCATATGCTTGGATTTAAGATGATTGATCCTTTTAGCATTCTTTCTATCGCTCCGTAAATAAAATGGAGTAAACCTCGATAAGTAGGCATAATAATTCTTCCAACGTTGGAAGTTGCAATGGGTTCACCTTAACTTCTGAATTGCAATTGGTTTAGTTGTGTTCTACTTGAAAGGAACACAATGTAGAACTTGGTTACAATCAATAAGATACTCCCTTTGTCCCATGAACGTACCAGGGGTCTTTGGAATTGACGATTTGAGAAAAATCATCATGAAGTATTATTTAGAAGAATATTTGGAATTGATATACAAATGAAAGTTCTAGATTTTGAATTTTAGATTCCATCCATACGGTTCGATTCACTAACACTATCACCAATATTTAATTATAAAATTTGAAAGTTGAAATTAAAAATTCCTTCTAAATTTGATTACAAACAAAATTTTAATATTTTTTGAGTAAAATTTGTTGGAATGTATTGATATGATATTCTCTTAACGTGGTGATCTTTGAAATTTTTGTGTTCCTTAAATCTATGACCTCATTTTTGCAAGGCTACTTTTGAACTACATCAATGCAATTTTGGCTTGGTCAACAACTTGACATACTTCTACATTTGTAATTTTAGAAAAATATGTACTCAAGTATCACCAAATCCAACCATTGGATAGAATAACAACTTAGTGAAATATCTCCAAAAATTTGGATGACTTTCATCCAAGCATAGATGCGAACGTAGGGTGAGTTTAAATATGTTTGTTGTTCAAAAAATAGATGTGACATTTAGGGGTTAAGCTTCGTGTTTGCTCAATCTACTATTCCTACTAGCTCAAGGTCCACACCATTGGACTAGTTAAGTCTTAACTACATCCCGTACAATTTTTCATCCATCCAAATTTTCCTTGGTTATTGTGCTAGTTGACTACCATTTGAACCGTATGGATCTTCAAAAATAAGAGATTTTATGGATTTTTTTAAAATGAAAAATTGGATTATGTCAAGTTTCATTCTTAGTTCAAAAAGTGAGACCTTAACAATGATCTATTAAAACAAATAGAATAAATAAATGAAAATTATACCATCTCATAGTGCATATTTTTCCAAATTCGTTGTAAATTTTTTAGTAAAAAATCGTTAATTTGGGATTTTTTAAGTGAACAATGATATTTGTTTCTATGTAGGTCCCAGAAACTACACATATTATCTTAATTCCTCTGAGAGTCACAATTAGTCCAAGCTCTTTTACCCTGGGGGTGCACTGTACTAAACATGTACGAGTATACATGAGTGCACAGAAGGGGTATTAATTTGAACACTGTCGTATTACGTATACATACAATAAACACATTTAGAACTGAAAATATTCACATATACTTACATTAAACATATATTTAAAACGGAATATATCCATATACAAAGGTATTTAGACATATAACCTTTCGTATACAAAGGGGTTTTCATAGGAGATCATGAACGCACGTGATTCTCAAACATAATGTAGAATGCACCCTTCGAGTCTTTTACAAATCTTCAAACTAATTTTGGTATGAACTATCCAAATTAGTCCAATAATATAATAAAAAAATATTATTGTTTTGTTTAGATTATAATATTTTATATTGAAAGTAACTAAAATTTTAAAAATCATAATATTTTATTCATATTTGACATGGTAAATTCATAGTAATTTGGATAACAAAATCTTAGTATAGGCCACACAAAACCTACATTACAACAATTATTACGAGTTATATCAATTACTTCGACTTGGACTTTCTTCTAATTCCACAAAAAAATCTAAATATTCGTTATTAATCTTCTAAGTCGGAGTACAAAAGATAATGGGTGTAGTTGATGCACAATGGAACAGATTGAAGCCTCCTTCAAGTTGAGAACCACATAAAGATTTTTCAACTTATTCCACAAATTTAATCTCAAATTTATTTAAATAAATAAATAAAGGTTGAACAAAAGAAAGCCTATATAAAACCTATAAAAAAACATGAGGTCCAATTCATAATTTTTGGTCCTTTAGGGATTAACTCCTAAATGTCCTCACCCCTCTCCAAATGTTTTGCAAAGATGCATCATAAAATGCAATCCAAAGGGATATTTTTCACTTGATGTATGAATAAAGCTGTTCATTATAAATTTTAGATTCTATCTATACGGTGAGGTTGCGATTGCTATCACCAATATTTTTGTATAAAATTTGAAATTTGAAATTGAAAACTCTTTTCTAATTTGGTAACTAATAAGATACTGACAATTTGTACATGAAATTTGTTGTGATTGGTTGAAATGTAATACTCTAAATGTAGTGATTTTTGGAGATTTTTTAGTTGCTTGATTTTATGAGTTGACATTTTTAGAAGCACTTTTACATTGAAATCTTTGAAATTTTGGGTGAATCACTACAACATGAAATGAGGCATAAAAATTTCACAAATCATCCCTTTCTAATCAAATTACACAGTCATGCACTAAGCTAACTTCCTATAAATATATAGTGAAAAACTCACGCTTCAAAAAGCCAATGACGGATGAAAAAACTGTGTTTGATTCGGTACATCCACTTTTTGGATGGTTGGACGTTTAGAGGTTAATGCTATAGCCCTATGAATACATCCATTTTATTGCACTGCATTTTTATTGTAATCATCACCCCCATGATGTTTGATGAAGGATTGGTTTTTTCTTTTAGACGTAGCATGATGATGTGGCCTAAAGATGATTCATAATACTCATAACATTCTGAAGTAGTAGGGTATTGCATCGTCTACTACATGGTTGGCTTTTCACTGATACAGTATCTTTCCTTGGAACATGGAGTGAAAGATGACACTTGCCATTACATGAGGAAATTTAGTAGGAGTCATGCCAAACAAAACTTAAGATGTGAAAACAAAGAGCATCCAAGAGCATCCAAGAGTATCGGAGAAAATTTTGGAAACTTTAGTAGGGATACAAAGTCTGGGGCTTAAGAATGTTATGTCGTTATTTGAGTAGATATAGTTGAGATGACTGGATGAAATATCGAGTTGGGGGTAGATCAATTCAAACATTGGCCGTTTGTTGGGCTCATGTTCTCAATTGCAGGTCCCCTCTTTCTATAATGTATACACAACCAATTTTACCTTTACCCAAATATTAGTATTTGTGATAGTAGGGTCAATCCAAATTAGAGTACAACATAGGCTGAAAAGATAATGACGAGGACCTACTTAGATGGCACAATTATCTGAATACCAAATATTTGTGCCTTACTAAATTCAACTCAAAATGTGAAATTTTTCTCATCTCCAATAAGAGCTTTTCTAATTTCATTTAATGAGATCTCCTCTTTGATATGCAAAGTAAGACATAACATTTCCTTTTTCGAAATGTCCTCAGTTTAAACAAATTAATAATAAGTGTCAATTATAAAAGTTGATTCATAATATGTGTCGATGATAGAAGTAGATTCGTAATAAGTGTCAATTATGGAAATGAACTCATTATAAGTGTCAATTTTAGAAATGAATTCATTAATTGTAGAAGCGAGTTCAAAAAAGTGCCAATGATAGAATTGAATTCATAACAAAACATCCTATTTCCTATTTTTGCACTTGGGCATATAATCATGCACTTGGCTTTCGGGCGCATTAAAAATTCAACTGGTAGAAATTGCATGAAAAATATGGCCAATTTTTTTCTTCCACAAGGCATAGCTTTGGTTGCAAAAGGAATAAATTGCAAATTCTTGGAAATTGTCGAGTCTTTTTTTTTGAAAAAGCATTTACTTGTACTTTGAATATTTTCAAATTGGATTCTATACACAACAAAACTCTCCTTTGAAATTGATCTTGACACATAGTATCTCAGAAAAATACAGAAGGTTGGAGTTCTCAAACAACTGGTTAAGTACACATCTTACAAAACCATATAAACATATTCTAAGCAATTGGAAGTAGGCCACGAATAGACAAATATGTTTTAAATATGCTTTTAAGTACACAACAACACTTTACAGGTTTACAATTTATAAGAATAGTACAAACTTTTAAATCGATACCTTGACAACTAAACTAGAAAACCACATACTATGTAGTAGTGTACTCATCTATTCTAATAAGCATCTAGTTCATTCTACAACCTCTAGTCATCCATGCCTTCAATATGCATTGCAACATATTCAAGTATGTGCTACTTTAATTCATTTGGAATAGTGATTTGCTTCATCCACGCGTAATCATGTAGCACCATTGTTGCAGCTGTTGTTTCCTCCCTCCAAATAGCAACTCCACCATGACATTTTTTTATTGTGTTATAAAAAAACTCATGCTAATGACGGATGAAAAAACTATGTTTGATTCTACACATCGTCCACTTTTTGGATGGTTGGACGTTTAGAGGTTAACCCCTATACGTCAGAGCGTCGAGAAAGTGGACGACTAACAGATTCAAACCCTTCTCACGTTCTCATCAATGCTTGGATAAAAGTCATCCAATTTTTTGGAGATTCTTCACCAAGTTGTTGTCCTATCTAACGGTTGGATTTAGTCATACTTGATTACATATTTTTCTAAAATTACAAATGTAGAAGTATGTCAAATCGTTGACCAAGCCAAAATTGCATTGACTGTAGTTCAAAAGTGGCCTTGCAAAAATGAGGTCATAGATTTAAGAAACACAAAAATTTCAAAGAATCACCACGTTTAAGAGTATCTCATTTCAAATTCATTCCAACAAATTTTACTAAAAAAAATATTAAAATTTTGTTTGTAATCGAATTTAGAAGGAATTTTTAATTTTAACTTTCAAATTTTATAATTAAATATTGGTGATAGTATTAGTGAATCGAACCGTATAGATAGAATCTAAAATTCAAAATCTAGAACTTTCATTTGTATATCAATTCCAAAATATTCTTCTAAATAGTAGTTTATGATGTTTTTTCTCAAATTGTCAATTCCAAGGACACCCTGGTACGTTAGGGGTTAATGCCATAACCCTTAAAGTACATCCATTTTATTGCACTGCATTTTTATCGTAGTCATCACCCCCATTATATTTGATGAAGGATTGGTAAAGCAGGACTCCGTCAAATTGAGTTGTGTCTTTTTGCTTGAAGTTGGGCTAACTCATAACCAAACCTCAGTACTCCCCGTACATTGGTGCATACGTACGAATAGGAGAGTGGATGTGCAAGGGGGTCTGGAATGTCTGAAGAGCGAAGCTGAGCGCAGGAGAGGTAGCGATCTGTGTGGTTTGTGCAAGCTGATGTACTAGATCGTGTACACAAATGCGGCGTTAGGAGTGATTTCTGTACCGCCGTTAGTTTGGTGAGAGAGCGTTCAAGCTAGATCTGATCTGCTGTCATTGAGGGCACAGACGCTGCAACGCCAAGAGTGAAGCCCCCACCGGAGCCCGTCTTCCTGCCCAGGAGAAGCAGTAGATCCAGATCTACGCCGGCAACCTGTTGAACCACAGAATGTGTGCGAGTATCCTCCCGCAAGGAGCATGCCAGCCACACCCTCTGCCCGAAAGTACTGATTCAGCATTCCACATTCAACAGCCGATCGACTGCCTCACACTGCAATCTCCACCACAAGCGCATGATCACAACTGCATTTTCAGATAACTTCTTACCACTACTCTTACTTTCGTATACTCCAAATTATGCTCTTAGTACTAGATCTACTGATTCTCAACCTTCTTTAGCCTCTGCAGATCGATGCGTCATTTTCCACTTCCTGATCTAGTATAGTATTCATTATAATAGTCAGCTTCACCCTCACTGTAAGGCAAAGTATGCCTACTTCGCTCGTACTTGTGTAGATCCAGTTAGCCCCTGCTCCACCCTTCCAATCGACTCAGTAACCAAACCTGGCAGCATCAGATCTATCCGACACCAACTCCGCAATGCGCCCAAGGAGCTGAAAGGAATTGGAGACACAATCTCAGCAACAGACCAACACAATCAGTGCCCGCATACGAAAGAAGACCAGCAGTGCCGAAACCGACCCACAGACCAGAGTCCAAAGAGCATTGTCACCATCAGACCAAGTCTCAACGATCTACCACACCAACATTGGCCAGCACAAGCCGGAACCACAGCCCACAACCAGCAAAGGCCGCACCCAATCCACTGCAGAGATCTGCAGCACCGTAGAAAGAGCACAACATACAAAAAACTTCACCATCCTCACTGCAGCAGAATTTCAAGACCAAAAAATCTGCCCCATCAGCAGCATTCAGGTAAGTATACTAACTCCTACTGCAGCTTTAATCACAGCACCTTCCTTTATTCCTATTGTACTCTTGTTATCTTGCATTTGTTCAACACATGTTTTTACACCTATAGCAATCGTTTTCACTGCACTGACCCCGTTAGCAAGCATAATCCCATTTGGTACTCTAATCCCAGAGTTCATAGCACAATAGAAACCCTTACCCCCGACAGCAAGCACAACAACGATAGCACCTCTGCTCAAAGGATAGACCGATCCCACACTCACTCCTGTGTTTATGCCAAGTTTCCAAACCGAAGCTACAATCCCTGTAGCACCAATTCCCCCATTAGTAACCCTAACCCCAGCCCCAACATCCCCACCATGGAGACCCGCATGTCTACGTGGAACAGGCCCTTGGGAGAAAACCAGAGCATGGACATTGACACTGAAACACCCACAGCCAGCCTAAAGAGGCTACTTGAAGCTAAAGGCATTAGGAATTCCAAGAAGAAGAACACAAGCAACACCGACTCGCAAGAAATGCAAGACAATCAGTCACACCTGGACAGCAGAATGGAAGAAGCAGAAGACAACGACCGCAGAGCTCGCCGCGCTATTGGAGACCAGACCCTTAGCAAAGAAGCAACGGCCAGCCAAAAGGAGAGAAGTCGGAAATCTGACGCAGGAGGCATCACCGAACAACGCAACGCGAGAGGGCAAGGCAGCAGACAAGAGGACGGGACCAGAAACGAGAGACAACAAGGAAGCAGCAATGCTGGAGAATGAGGACGTACAAGCAGGAGCCAAGATCAACAACAACCCGAAGATGGCAGCGTACCCGCGTCCAAAACGGCTGGCGCGACGGAACCCAACAAACGTACCACAAAAGGTAAAAAAACCTCCGAACCCAATGACAGGTCTAGCCACAAATTAAGAGACCAGCCAGCAGACGCAGGGATCGCGAGGGAGAACCATCGCAGCGCAGAAGACAATCGGAGCAACGGCAGAAGGAATTTGAATGCAGGAAAACACGTGGGGGACGGCGGGAACAGCAGCAACAAGACCAAGGACAAAGGCAGCACCCAAGACGGAGACGACTCCGACAGCAGCAAGGACGACACAACAACAGGAAGAACCAAGGGACAGCACTCTCTGAGCAATCCGACGACCTCAACTTTGAAGACCATGACCAAACAGAGCCTGTCAGCTCTCCATCACAGACCATTAACATTGGGCCCAGAAACCCAATCTTTTGGCTAGGCTTCCAAGTTATGGAAAGACTAAGCCGTGAACGTGAGGAGGACGTTATTTTCATGGATGAGTCTATCGTGGACATGACCACGAGAGGGATTTCCGAAAAAGAAGCTAATGAAGCTTGGAATGCAACCGTGGCATTCCCACGAACACCACAAATACTCTATCCCATGGTTAGAAACGACGGCATCATCGGGCAACACTACAACTTGACTCAAATACCATTTGAAATTCCGGTAAACCCTTCCACCGGTTTGGCCCTTGATTTCCACGTGGAAATCCATTTTGAGGTACATGTTGACTACCCCATCCTTCATGATGTTGCAAAATCTATGATCATGCAAAGGCTTGTGGATATGGAAATACCCCTTGGCATTGATATTATAGATCCTATTGCGGTTTTGTGTTTTAGCGCTAAAAGGGGAGGCCAAAGGGGAGTGTGGAATGGAGTTGTCAAACTCCATCTTCTACACCCCGAGACCGATGGTATAGGTTTGCTTAAAGGGCTCCGCCCTTTTGTTCTTAACTTTGAGGATGTTGAAGGATACTCGAACTCGCATAGCTCTAACCTTGTCCTTGGCAAGGTTTGTAAGAGCTATCACAACGTTTCTAGAAACACCAATCTTTCCGTTAAAATTAATAGTGATAACCTTGTTGGAACCTCCGCTTGCACCATTTTTCATGACATTTTGAGGAATAGCTTCCTCAAAAAGCATGACTATGAGATAGTAGATGTTCAAAAGAAAACCCATGAGGGTTATGCTTTTATCATGGCTCCTACTCCTAAGCAAGCGGAGAAAATACGGCTACATCAAGTAGCCGCTAACCAAGAGATAAGTATGCCACAAAAAAAATTCAACTTTGCCCCCCGTATCACTCCCGAGGCTAGGGCCATGAAGGATGCTCTAACACTAACATTGTCTCATTTACCTATCTTGAAATCTATTGTGGACACAACCGAGGCAATTACCAAAACAATGGAGAGCAAGAACATTGCCTCCATTTGGTACCATAGGGAACTTGGGACTATGCACAATGGTAGTGCCAATGTCCAGTGTACTAACCCCATTGTCTACCGTTCTTTTGTCAATAAGACCCACATAATTGGTGGGCACTATGTTGATTTTGCTCCCCATAGGAGAAGCTTGGATGGTGAGTTGCCACCAACCAAGGAAATGATTGAAAAATGGGGTTTCAATGATATCAACAAAGCCTTGATAAACACGGTGACAACACTAGTCTCTACTACCCCCGCCATCACCAAAGAAGACGTGGTTTCGATCATACAAGAAAGCAACAAAGCCATGAGGGAGGAGAACAAGAAGATGAAATTTGATATAGAGTGGTCAATGGAGAAGAAGATGAAGGAAGAGAGACTCCTCAACGACGCCAAGCACAATGAACTACAAGCAAAGATCGACGCCGTCCACAAGAATATCATGCTTGCAATCAAGGGACTTGGAGACATCAAGGGAAGTACTTCCCGCCCCGCCATAGAATACTCAAAAAATGTGGATTGAAAAAAAACCAAAGAGTAGAATACATAGTATTTTGTATACTTCATAGTATTAGAAATTTCTTACTCTGTACTATTTACCATTCAATATTTATACGGTATTTATACGGTATATTGTCCAGTATTATACAGTATAGAAATACCAAAGACATATACATACCTTTTTGGTATACATATACTGTAATACTATACACAATATATAAAAAGGTTTATACTAATACAAAAAAATACATATACGACTATATAATACTCTTTGTACAAATACAAATACAAATACAAATACAAAAACCAATAAAAATACCAATAAAAATACCAATAAAAATACCAATACAAATACCAATACAAATATTTATACAAATATTCATACAAATATTCATACAAAAACCTATACAAATACCTATACAAATAACAACTTCAAAATCTATACCAACAAAAACAAACCAAGCAACCACGACAAAACAAATAATAAATACATAATACATAAAGCAAAAAGAAAAAACATAAAAACCAACAAAAATCAAAAAACCAACAAACAAAATAATTGGACTCGGCCTAACGGCCTCGTCATAAAAAACCACCAACAATGGACTCGGCCTACCGGCCTCGTCCAAAATAGACAAAGTAAAAAGAAAAAGGAAAAAATAGCCCAAAAATCTCACCTAAAAAGAAACTCCGTACACCAATTATTAATATTATGCAGGGACATCGAATCCAACCCCGGGCCCATGCCCGACTTACTAAAAACGCATCCACCAACACACAAAAGACGATCCAAAACATACTTTATACCAAGCACGATTAAATTACAACCAGAATACCAGCATTTAGCAAAACAATTCTCATCTATCCTAAAAACAACACACCCAAACCATGCAGAAGCCAAAAACGACTACCCCCACATATCAAACTATATCTACCAAAATCAACATCATCCATCACCAAGAATATTATATGCACTTATCACTACAATAAGTCCATCAAGAGAAACATGTGATCAAATTTTAACACAAATCCCCAATCCAGACTGGACAACAATACTGCTAGAAAAAATGTCCCTACTACAAAACCCACCCAAAAGACACATCTCAACTATACACCCATACATAGAATTTACTAACAATAACCAAAACCTAATAAACCCACCAAACACAATACACAAAGAAATTTATACCTTTATTCACCAACATAATGGTCCAATAACCCTTCAAACCATGACCGACAAATTCCCATTTCTCCCCATCAACATGTTAGAAGAAACCTTAAAAATACACGAATCATTACACGAATACACGCACCCTCCACCATTCCCAAACATACCTACAATACAACCACAAGAAATACATACAACAAGTCACAATACCACATTTATTACATGGAATGCCTCATCACTAAATACGGCCCTCCCAAACTTACATGAACTAATCAACACACCGGATGAACCCGCTATCATCACAATACAAGAAACTAAACTAACCGCTACAAAATCCACCAAATATTTACAAAACCTATTTCCAAAATACAAATTAATTTTTAATAACACACATGCCCTTACAAGATGCATGCAACAACGAATGCAATACATACCCGCTAGAGGTGGTCTCCTCACACTAATACACCAAAAATACGCCTATCCTGGTAACATTACTAAAATCCCTACTCCCAAGGAAATATCACCATATCTACAAATAATAAAAATAGACAACAAGCCACTACAAACTTGGCTAATTATCCACATGTATATGCCATCACACGCAGAAGACATACAATATATACCAATGATCCAACAAAATATAACGCAACAAATTAATGCACATCCAAATACCATACAAATATTGTGTGGTGACTTTAATAGAGACATAGCACTTATTGGAAGACGAAATGACACAGACACAACTTTACCGCAAGCAGAAGATATAGAATGGAGAACATTTACAAATAATCTCCAATTAGAATATATATCAACAAATTGTCCGTACTCTAGACAAGGGGGACAAAATTATAACCAAACTAGCCTAATAGACGGATACTACATCAAAACACCAAATAATACTCTGTACACATCAACTACAGACAATGACCACAACCTTAACTCTGACCACTCGCCAGTAACATTATACATTCCACCAAACACTTTATTAGCAAGACCCACTCCAATAACAAATAAATCAACGAGAATTCTAAACCCCATACCTCAAGAAAATATGAAAAAATTCAAAATAGAATATTTTGAAGAAAACGCTCTACAAATAAATGAACTCGTCACAATATTATCAAATGATCAACTAACAGACATCCAATGGCAAACATCATGCTCAAAACTAGATCACTTGATACAAAAAATATCAGACAAAATTCAAGAAACCTGTAGCGCACCTCCGCTCCCAACACTAACAAATCGTACTTCTCAACAAGGAGGCTTCTTACCAAGAAAACTACAAAAACCATGGAAAAAACACCTATCCACCTACCATCTAATTAGAAAAACAATTTACATAACAAAAAACACACAAAACTGGCAAACACACCCTATAATTGAAGAATTAAAAGCCCATACAAATGTAAACATTCCACCACTTCCAACCCAAGAATATGACCAAACAGAATGGATCCAATCATTAGTAGAACTAGCCAAAACAGCTAAAATACAAGCACGTAAAATCACCACAAAATATACCCAAAGTTGTATAAAAAAGGCAATTCAAAAATATAGACAACTATACGACAAAAGCCCAAAGAAAATAAACAAAAAAGTTTTCAAAAATCAAGAAACGCCACCACTGGACTGCATTATAGATAGAAATAACAACATATTGACCAACCCAGAAGACATAGCAAATGAAATCCACATACAACAATCAGTTAGGAATAGACCGACAGTACCAACATGCTATTACCAACCCGATCATGCAATACAATGTACTTGCGGAGTTAGACAATACCCATGGCACGACCTTGATGGTTTTGTAATAGAAAAAAGAGGACATCCACAAACACCACTCTATAAACACTTTGATAAGGAAACATATGAAATGTGTCTTAAAAACCTATCTAACAACAAAACACCAGGCCCAGACAAAATTCCCAACTCAATACTAAAAAACATGCCCGAAAACTTCCAAAAACTACTCTTTTTATTTTTCACTCATTGCTACAAAGAAAAACAAATCCCAGCTTCATGGAAAATCAGTTTAACCATACTACTTTATAAAAAAGGAAATCCAGCACAACTCCCAAATCACAGACCAATAGCACTTGCAAACACAATATACAAACTCTTTACCAGTACACTAACATACATACTATCAGCATACGGTGAAAAATACCAAATCCTACACGATAGCCAAGAAGGATTCAGAGCAGAAAGAAGTACAGCAAGACAATTACAACTCCTCATAGCAGCACTAGAAGATGCAAAATTTACAAACCAGGACATATATCTACTTTATATAGACTTCAAAAATGCATTTGGCTCACTAGATCATCCAAGACTCCTAACTATAATGAAAGACCTTGGATACCCGGAAGATACAATTATGCTAGTGGGAAACATATACTCCCACTCAAACACCATTTTTACGGGTGAACACTTTGGCAAAACAAAACCAATAGCGATTCAAAGAGGAACCATACAAGGAGATACACTTAGTCCATATCTATTCATAATTTTCCTTGAACCACTATTGAGATGGCTACAAAAAGGAGAAAATGGATACACATTTGGTACATCAAAAATCAAAATTAGTTCTGCAGCATACGCAGACGATTTAGCAGCTATATCAAACAATACAAAATCACTACAAATACAACTAAACAAAATCGACAAATTCTGTGAATGGGCGGGCATGGACTTAGGAGTCACAAAATGCGCTGTTACCGGTTGCCCAAATAAATCCAAAATGCCACCAAACAAATTTAAAACCCACGTCACAAACCAAAAAATCAATTACAGAGACCAGACATTACCAGTACTCCATCAGAATGAACCATATGTATACTTAGGAATACAATTAGTTCCATCACTGAAATGGAAACTCCAAACACACATCACCACTACTAAAATAATAGACCAATGTAAAAAATTATCGAAATGTCCTGCCACCATCAAACAAAGAATCAGTATGGTAGACACAGTAATCAGAGCAGGCATAGCCTACAGCTTCTACGCAGTCCCATACTCGATACCAACCATTAAAAAACTTGACAAGAAAATTATTGCAATCCAAAAAACAATATGCGGCCTACCTAAAAGCACCGCAAACATAATAACTCAACTTCCTCATGATCTATTTGGACTAGAAGCCTTCTCTCTAAAAAATGCCTACCTCAGATGCATTGGTGAACAACTTCGTAATGCGCTTAACGACAGAGGAAGACTAGGAATAATATATAAAGGCCTTATACAACACATACTTGTCAAAGCCGAAGGTGCAGATGCCATTCTAAGAATTAAACGACAAGACTGCATTACATCACCTACAACACGAACATTATTCCTTCTGAAAACAGAAGTTGGTATACACCTTAAAAGCACAGAAGAGAATTTTCAACTTTACATGACTGAACTAGAAAAAGAATGGCGCTCAGCAGTCATAAATAACCTACCTCAATTAGACCCGAAACTCTCCATCAAATTATTATATAAATTAATGGCACACAAAATTTACAATATCAATCAAATCATCCTTCCCAACGGCACAAAACTAATGTAACCAGAAGAATTTAAAATATACTATCAAAATCCAACTAAACTAGACAAAAGTGCACTAAACATAGCAGAACAACTCTTCTGCGAACCAAAATGTGACGAAGATTGCCCAAACCCATGTCAAACTCACTTACCACCCCGTACTCTAAAAAATAAATACAAAATATACAACCATAGAATAACACCAAGAACACCAACAAACCCCGTACAAAACCCTCAACCTCCACAACAACTAGCCCCACCACAAAACATAAAAAACGACCCCATAAGATTCCCCATTCACACAATATTAAACCACAAAACAATTACAACTAAAGACAAATATAAAATATCAAAAAAATACAACACCTATTTATGTCAATGGATAGACTCAAACCATATAACATATAATAAATGGTTAGTACAACGCGAACTATTCCCACTAAATCTACCAACAGTAATATATCATAATATAAACCTACTTACAAAATACTACACAGATCTTAAAAACAAACACTATCAAAATATTATAAATACACAATTTACACTCGAACAAAACAAGGACACTAGACACATCCCACCTCCAACAATAACTCCCTACATCAAAACATCCACAATAGAATGCAACCCAGACAGAGACATAGACACAAATAAATACACCATTCAAACACAAAATGATAAAGGCCACATATATAATGACACCGGTAAATATATCACCACCATCCCAACTACAAGAATAAAATGGTTATGGCAACAATATAACAACAATAAATACAACAACCACAGACTAATACCTGCTATACAACCATTTGAAACGGAAGTAGTCTGGTTATACCAAAGATACGAACACAAAAACCACAAAAAGAACACAATAAAAACACCACACCATACCATTCCATCCAGCATTCTAAACACACTAATAACAACATTTAATATAACACATTCATACTTTTCCTCACCAATTACATGTTCCATGAAATCTACCCAATTCTTCTCCCCATTCGCTAGAGATATGATTTTTGGCTCACTAGGAACAGCCTTTCAATACAAATGGAAAGGTATTGGATATGCTCACCCAAATGATGCCGAAACAGCACAACAAGCAATACACTGGGCAAGACTAGCAGCAAAACAAGACCCAGAAACCGTCACCATTTTAGCAATCCCGGACACCAATTGGTACCAAAACCTATCACCATACAAAGGACCCTTCCCGGATACGCACGCCATTATACACTTTGCCGCGGACACCATTACATATGACGAACCAACAATCCCAATAATACCCAACAAAACCCGAAACGAACCACTTGCAATACACATATGGTGTATTCATCATCAAAACAACAACATTGGCACAATAAACCAAATAAACGACAAAAACACAGCAATCGAAAATCTACAAATTACACAATACCATACACAAACAGCACCACCAACACCATTAAACACAAAAGTTAACAAAAGCACAAAATGGAACAAACTTCTATACCCACCCTATAACAATCTACAAAACGCGTGGATCGATCCCCTTCCAAACTTTGAAATAAGTACTACACTAAAATTTCTAACACAATATAGCTATTACACAGATGGATCCTTTTTACCACCTAAAGAAGCGGATGATGGCCATTGGAAAAAAGAAAAAGCTGGATATGGCATATACAACTCAACAAAACCAGACGTACAAATATCAAAAAGACTGCTTGGACTACAAACATGCTTCAGAGCAGAATTAATGGCCATACACGAAACACTTTCACTAATCACCACTCGATATATGAACGAACCTGCACATATTTTTACTGATTGCCTCAATTGTATACATGTTCTAAACACACAACTAAAACACCCTACCCAACAAAATAACCACGCAGATAAAACCATATTAAAAGAAATGGTTGAAATGCTACAAAAACGTACACAACCCACCACAATCTACAAAGTTAAAGCACACACCAAAATCAACGGAAATGAACACGCAGATCAACTCGCAAAAGAAGGAACCATGAAAAGAGGCTATCAACCAGCAGCAAACCCACATGAATTTGCACATACCACACCTTACTATTTCCAAAAAGATACCTGGCCCGGCCGTATCAAACGACCAGACAAAGGACCAGTTAGATGTTTTGAAGAATACATCAAGAAACATGACCGTGAACACAACCTCGAACTACTGGCAGAACACTTCCCAAACATCAACAAATGGACAACAAACCCCATCATAGATAACGAAATGTCCAATGACTTTTGGAAAAACCCTGAAATAACAGACGCACAAAAAACAAGCATACTAAAATTTAGAACCGGTCAATACATGGGTAATGCTAGAAAACAATTGATTTTCGGCATACAAAGATTCCCCTCAAAAACTTGTTCCATATGTAATTCACAAGATGCAGATACATGGCTACATATACTTTTAATATGCAAACAACACCACATACACGCACTAAGAACCAAAAGACACAATAAAGCGGTATGGGAACTAAGAAAATTAATACTATCCTCAAATAAATCAAGATGCTACACTCTCATGAATGCAGGAACATTCAACAATAATCCACAAGAAAATACAGTTCCTCCGTGGTTGTTACCATGTACTTGTAATCAACAAAGATGTCAATGTAATGCCAGATTCAAACCAGATATCCTATGCATTAAAGGTCTCCCGTACCAAATCCCGCCACCTCTAAACCCTGATGATAACCTTACCGTACAATTTATAGAATTTACATACACAAATAACAGATTTTCACCAGAAACAATTGGCAGAAAACTTTTAAAATACCAACCTCTAATTAACAATATCACACAACAAGGCTGGAAAGTGGATCCCATCATAGTCATCACAGCTGGTGCTAGAGGAACCACACACGTCCCCTCAATGAAACTACTTGAAACTAAATTCAACATCTGTGAAACCTCCATAAAACACACATTCAAAGCAATAAATACCATTGCCATACAGTATGCCGGATCTATCCTTTTACATAAAAGACGTATAGAAAATAATCAAACAATACCAACAGACGTAGTACATTAAAAGAGAGGGGGTAGTGGTGAAAACCACTGCTAGCCACTCTTTTCAAAACAACTAGCTCAGCTTGTCTCAGGGGATAGGAAGGGCCGGTTGGTTGGTACAACTTCCCTGCCATGATAGCTCACTAGCAGCACCAAGCCATGTGTATCACACCACTGCTCAACGAGCCCAACTGGTTTCGAACCCGGACCACATAAGCGTGATACAACGCTCTTCACCAACCAACCAAAGAACTCATGACTTGGTGATAAAACTTAAACACTAAACATACCTTTATACAAACTAACACTTACCCATCACTACTTCGCTTCTTTTTGTTACTGTTACTGTTACTTTGTTTTGGTTACTATAGTGTCCATCCTCGAAAGGGGAGAGTAGTATTGTTCCAATGTCCCTTTGTCCGTTGGGCATCGGGTCATTGACATTACGAACGGACACTTTATTCACGCCGGCCCATCTCTTTGGGTTGGTGTTTCTATCTATCTGTCTTTTTGCTTTAATGCACATCTTTGTACCTCGTGTTCAATACGAGGAATGCAAGATCTATAAGTAGCCAGGACTCCGTCAAACTGCTTGATTACCGAAGTAACATTTGAGTACTGGATGCTTAGAAAGTGGTTTCTTGTGTGTACAGGCCCATGAGATTGCAGACATTCACGTATGAGTTTGCATTGTTATGAATATGTTTGAGTTCATTGTTGCAGTAATGCGAAACCAGGTGGATATGTTTGAAAACAGAATACATTTTTATTAACAGAATTATTACAAACTCTTGTACATTTTTTTTTTTGTGTACATAAAAGAGTGTTACTACTGCTTCTATTGGCCTAGTTCTATGCTAGGGCTATAGAACCGTAGCCTGATCCCAGATGCTCCAAATAGGCTTTGTGGGCAGTTCTACTTCCTCAACCATTTTCTCTGGTTCCAATGGTGGCTCCCAGTCCTCCAATGGTTTGGCATTTAGTTGAGGCTGCAAGCACCTTGCCTTGGGTATGATGAAGAATTTCTTCTTGGCCTCTTCAATGGCGGCTTGCTTGGCAGTCTTGGGCTTGTCAGCCTCACATGATTTAATCTTCTTGGACTTTTGGGCCTCAAATCGAGCTTGAAATAGTTTACTTTTAGGCTTCTTCAATTCTGGGTTTTTCTTCATTTTCCCTTTTTTGGGCAATAATCGAGCCCCGTCATTTAATAAAACGATCTTCCTCGTGCGAGGAGGATCAGGATATCTAGTGCCATTATGCAACAAGTGCCAAGAAGTAGGAGACAATGGAGCCATAGATAATGTAGAGCTCTCAGTCACACGCTTACTTACATACACGAAGGAAAGTAAGCGAAAGGAAGAAGTAGAGATGAAAGGATAGAGGAAATTAGAGAAAGGAAGAAGTAATAATGAATGGGGTAGACAATTGAAAAGGAATTTGTAGGAAAGTAAAACACTTTTACTTTACTTTTACTTTATCCCCAAAAGTAAAGTGAACTTTTACTTTTGGGGATAAAGTAAAAGTTTCTAAATTTCAGTTCAAACTTTTAAGCCCTGGTCCTATAACTGTAGGGTTTCTATAACATTTATTTTTGTCTTTTACTTTTGGACATTGGTTTCTATCTGGAATTTGCTTGTGTTTTATTTCTTATTGGTGATATGTTTAGTTAACTGGTGGTTTGTTTGTATTTTGAGTTACATTATTCTCAGAACAGTTTGGCCTTAAGCGTAAAGATTGGTTATAAAATCTTTGATGAACATAAAAAAATGGAGTTGATGTACAAAGCGAAGTTGTAAATGCCAATGTGTAGATCACATCTGTGTACGGTTGGATTTATCATATTTATTATTAGTATTTTTTTATTATATCTTGAAGGTTCTCTTTTGATTAAAATTTGATGAAAATTTTGATTAAAGTTTTCAAATTAACATATTTATATATAAAAAAATTAGTAAGAAATTTGGAAGAATACGCACTTTGAGATGGTATAATTTCCATAATTTTATTCTACTTATTTTGGCAAATCATTTTTAAGAGTTCACTTTTTGAACTAAGAATGAAACTTGACATAAACTAATTTTGTTGCTTTAAAAAAAATCACAATATTTTATTTTGAAGATCCATATTGTACAAATGGTAGTCAACTAGCACAAGAACCAAGAGAAATTTGGATGGATGCAAAATGTGACGGCTCATTGTTCACAATGTGGTTCATAGTCTGTTCAGCGTTTTACTATGTGGACGCAAGTGCTTAACCCTTTAGTGCCCAAGTGACCACATTGTGGTCCCTGATGTTTGGAAAACGTGAATAACGGAAAATCTGTGAAAAATTGGATTTTGAATGGTGAAGTTCTGATTTTGAGCGTTATAATATACATCTTCTAAAAAAAGAAAATTTCAATTTGAAGTTGTGCAACTATCAAAATACCTATGAACAAAACGCGAAGATACTGTAAATACTTGAAATTACAATAAATACTTACAAATACAACACATTTACTATGTGGTATTTCTTGTGTTTGGAAGTTTGTTATCTTATTTTATTTTTTTGGATTGTGTTCTCTTGTTCGTGTTCCATTAGTGTATGTATTCTGATCTTGATCCATGTACCAACTCCTTGCATATTTGAACGTATAAATTTTTGTCCTGCCCGTACATGGATAAGTGACTGTCACTTATTGAATTCACAATAATTATGTGTGAGTCCGTTCTTAAAATGAATGATTGCAATGGAGAGGTGTTGACATAAGTCATTGCTGAACATCTTTACTTTCATTTTAGAAAATTTAATCCAAATTCTATTTAACTTTGAAGTCACACACCCTTCAAAATCTCATTTTTAAGTGTGCATTATATGGTTCAAAGACATACTATGATCTTCCAATTGCACCATTGGATGATTCTCTGATTTTGGCAAAATGTCTCCATTCTAGTTGAGAATAAAATTGTACGATTACTTTCTAATTTAATTCATTCTATTTGTGGTAGTATCAATCATAGTGGAGAATCCCAGTGCAGTACCCAAAGCGTTCAAGGGTTAAGGGTTAATAAAATGAAAAGAAGTTTGTGTTCAATTGT
Organism: Pohlia nutans; assembly: GCA_022496805.1. Taxonomy (NCBI): domain Eukaryota; kingdom Viridiplantae; phylum Streptophyta; class Bryopsida; order Bryales; family Mniaceae; genus Pohlia; species Pohlia nutans. The sequence continues at coordinate 4,639,576 of CM040093.1, read as the reverse complement.
TGATTAAAGAAACCTACTTTGCCAAATGGGGTTTTCTAATCAATGATTGAAGAGAAAAACATGTGGGGAGACATCGTTATGGAATTTGAAAGTGGACATCTAAAAATGATACTTGGAGCACCAGATACAAGATGCAAAACAGTCACAGCAATACTTTTTGCTAATAGTCATGGTGGGTTCTTAATAGTCAAGGTGGATTTTTAGTGTGGGGTCCTCTAATGTGTCGTTGTATAGTTGGACCTTGAATTGTGTGTCATTAGGCAATGGGTTCTTGTTCCTAGTGTAAGCAAATGATTGGTTGTAAATTTTGGTCTTTGGAATTAGTACCACACGCACTATAAGCAAAAAGTAGTGTACCAACCAAGTGGAAGAGTTCTTTGAGATGACCAAAGAGAGTTGGAGCATTTTGTGCTTCAAGGACTTCTTTTGTTTAACCCTCAAAAGGCCCTTGGGGTCCCTCTCTTGACAAATTCAATCAATCATATTGTGAAAAATACATTTAAGATGGGACCAAATTCTATATCACCAGAATTAGTGAAGAACATTGTTGTGTTGGTCAAAGAAAAAATAAATTTGAACAAAAAAAAGTCTATATAAAACCTACCCAAAACTACTAAAAGAAACATGAGGCCCAATTTGAGCTTTTTGATCCTTTAGGGGTTAATGCCATAGTCCTATGAGTACTATCACTTTTGTTGTACTATATCTTGGACATACTCATCAACCCATTATCTTTGCTGAAGGATCGATTTTTGCTTCTAGACGTAGGATCCAAAAGATGGCCTTGAGATGATTCACATGTTCACTAGATATCCCATTTTTTACATTACCTTGGGACTCCACATGTCCAATTAGCTACTGATGAAGTCATGTTGGGTGTGGAATATGCTACACCGTCTAATCTAAAGCGAAGGCAAAGCCACTGCATGCTATTGAATGTTATGGTGGGACCATTTGACCATGATGTAGTGTCTATCTTCACAAAAATTGCTCTAAGCATGGCATATCCTAATCTAGGTTAGTTTCAACATTATTTAATTATGAGTTTTGTCAAAAGTGTCATCTTGAAATTAGATTTAGGGTGACATGGACCTCTTAAAATATAATGTGGAAATTCACTTTTGACATTAGGGGCTGTCCAACTCCGACCAAGGGCTACAATGAAGTATATCCAAGCTCTTTGTTCTATTTGACTTCATTTTTACCCAAACCGACTCCATTCGGTTTTTTGCTTAACCCTTTAGTGCCTAGCATGGTTCCAAAAAAACCAAAGTTTTTTGGTGATTTTTTTCTTAACCCTTAACTGCCTGAGCGTCCATTTTTTGAACGATGTACAAGTTTCATCCATAATTTCTCATCCGTCATGCACTTTTTGTAGTGTGAAATTTTACTGTAGATTCTATGGGAATTTAGCTTCATGCATATGTGATCTGATTAGAAAGGGGATGATTTGTGAAAATTTATGCCTCATTTCATGTTGTAGTAATTCACCCAAAATTTTGAAGATTTCAGTGTAAAAGTGCTCTAAAAAAAGTCAACTCATAAAATTAAGCAACCAAAAAATCTCCAAAAATCACTACACTTAGAATATTACATTTCAACCAATCGCAACAAATTTCATCTATAGATTGTCAACATCTTATTCGTAATTGAATTACAAAATAATTTTGAATTTCACGTTTCAAAATTTATACAAAATTATTGGTAATAGCAATCATAGATCTAATTGTATGGATAGAATCTAAAATTCATAATGTAAAATTTTATTTATATATCAAGTTCAAAATATCCCTCTAGGTTGCATTTTATAATGCATTTTTGCAAAACTGCCAAATTTGGAGAGGGCTCTAGGCTTTTAGGGGTTAAAACTCTCTTTGTTGAAATTGTGAATACTATTAATAGTATTCAACTGTATAAATGTAAGCATAGCTTAATCAAACAAGTGTTGGTTAAACCTTGGTAAGATTGGACCGTTTGATTTGCGATTGATATGACCAATATTTGTGTATAAAATTTTTAACTTAAAATTTTAAACTCTCAAGATGATTCATAACACTCATAGCATTCTTAAGCAGTAGAGTATTGCGTTGCCTACTGTTTGGTGGGCTTTCTACTCGTAGACTAACTTTCCTTGAAACATGGAGTGAAAAATGACACTTGCCATTATACGAGGGAGTTTAGAAGGAGTCAAGCAAGTAAGACAAACTTAAGATGTGAAAACAAAGAGCATTCAAGAGCATCGGAAAAAGCTTGGAAACTTTAGTAGGGATACAAACTCTAGGGCTTAAGAATGTTATGTAGTTATCTCACTAGATATGGTTGTGATGACAAGATGAGAAATCCAGTTGGGGGCAGATCAATTCAAACATTGGCCGTTTGTTGGGCTCGTGTTCCCAATTGCAGGTCCCCTCTTTCTATAAGGTATACACAACCAATTTTACCTTTACCCGAATATTAGCATTTGTGATAGTAGGGTCAATCCAAATTAGAGTACAAATATAGGCTGAAAAGTATATGACGACGACCTAGTTAGATGGCACAATTATCTGAATACCAAATATTTGTGCCTTACCAAATTCAACTCAAAACGTTAATTTTCTCTCATCTCCAATGAGAGCATTTCTAATTTCATATAATGAGATCTCCTCTTTGATATGCAAAGTAAGACATAACATTCCTTTTTTTCAAAATTTCCTCAATTTAAAAAAATTAATAATAAGTGTCAATTATAAAAGTGGATTCATAATACACGTCAATAATAAAAGTGGATTCATAATAAGTGTAAATTATAGAAATGAGTTCACAAGAAATGTTAATTGTAGAAGTGAATTCATAAAAGTGTAATAATAGAAGTGAATTCATAATAAGTATTAGTTATAGAAGTAGATTTCTAATGTTTGTCGTAGATTCATAAAAAGTGTCAATTATAGAAGTAGATTCATAACAAGTGTTAATTATAAATGCACGTACCTTAGTAATTGTATTGTTGATTCTCTGTTTTGTAAGGAGGGTTAATTCTCACAAACTTAGGTTAACCCTTAAAAGACCTAGGATTAAATGAAAATTCAATTAATTAATATTTTGTAAAAAATACATATCATATCGAACCAATTTTTTTATCACAATTAAGAATCATCAAATAAATTTGAACAAAAGGAATTCTATATTAAACCTACTCAAAATTGCTAAAAGAAACATGAGGCCAAGTTTGCGTTTTTTGTACTTTTGGTATTACTGCCATAGTCCTATGTATACTATCCATTTTATTGCAGTCTCGGATTGCAGTGCATCTCTTTCGTAATCATCACCTCCATTATGTGTGTTGAAGGATCGCTCTTTGTTTTTAGACGTAGCATCCAAAAAACGGCCTCATGCTGATTAAGAACATTGGTTATACCAGAGGATATGCTTGTGACGACATGATGTGAAATCGGCAATTGGTGGTAGATCAATTCATACATCGGCCATTGTCAAGCTAACATTCTCAACAAGGGACATTGAATCTTGTTAGAAATGTTAGCCCAACAAACAGTCAATGTGTGAATTGATATACCACCAATTGGATTTTAGATCACAAACATATCCTCTGGGATAACCAGTGTTCTGAATCATACAGTACGTTTTGCATTTTTGCACTAAAATCACAAGTAGTCACTTTGTCACATGAAAGAGAAAGGAACCTAATAAATGAAACAAGAGTCTTAGCCTTGTCAATTACCAACTAATGCATGCTCTCAGCAATGCTCCAATTAGCAAAATCGGACCAATGCATCCTAGTCAAATCTCTCATTTTCAAAAAGAACAAAAGCTTATTCATATATTCTTATTGTCAGTCATTGATCGACCAAAAGATAATATGACCAAGTGAAAAAAAGAAAACTTGCTTCTTTTTCACTTGCACAACATGTTATTGAACTTAATCAGCTACACACCCAATGGTTGTGTACAAGCGCTCGTTCATGTTGTCGTGAGATTCTTTGTTCACGAAATACTCTCCTCTACTTCATACGCCAAGGGATAAGAGCTAGGGCCTTTTAATGCCTAAGATATTTGACAAGACTATTCATCTTAGAAGTGAAGAGCTAATTTCTTCATCGTCTATCTTGCTATAGGCCTTACACTAAACCTAGTAAACACTTACCACCATACCGAACAATACTTTCAATCGATGGAAACTTAGCGCTCTAGATGTCCTAGAACACTCTTTTCACAATAGTTACCACAAGTTCAAGGAGGTGAAAAGCTTCACCAATGTGACTTGAAGATGGACGATCAACTAAATCTGATCCTAAAATGAAGAACCTTCGAAATTAGAAATTATGTGGTGGAGGAGAAGCGACATGGCCACAAGTCCATAATAGAACAACCTAAAAAGAAAACCTTAAAACCAAGACCCACCCACCTCCCTAAACCAAAACCGTTAACTACTACTCAAATGCTTGGAATAACTCCACTATATGCTCTAACACTACAACTGGAGTTGTATGTCTTTCAAGAGTGACTTTTATCAGAAAAGCTTTCAACCGATGGAAACTTAACACTCAATCTAGTTGTCTTAGAACATTCTACCCTCAACACTTGCCACAAGTTGAAAGAGGGAAGAAGCCTCACTAGCATGACAAGAAGATGGAAAGTCAACTAAATCCAACCCTACGATAGAGAACCTCCGAAATCAAAAATTATGTCATGGTTGGAGAAGCGCCATAGCTACAAATCCACAACTGAATGACCTAAACACAAATTGGCTCCACTCCCCGAACCGAAACCCTCAATTACTACTCAATTGCTTGGAATAACCTCGCTATATTTTCAAATGCTATAATCATAGTTGTATGCTTTCAAGAGTCACTCTTATCAACAACCTTTTCAACCGATAGAAACTTAACACTCTAGATGTCTAAGAACACTCTACTCTCAAAAATTCCCACTTGTTCGGGGAGAAGAGAAGATGGACGATCAACTAAATCTTATCCTACAAGGAAGAACCTCCGAAATCACAAATTGTGTGGTGGCTCAAGAGGCGCCTATCCACAATATAACAACCTAAACACAAAACACAAAACCCTTATCCCAAGACCACTCCACTCTAAACTAAAAGCCTCAACTACTACTCAAGCGCTTGGAATAACCCTACTACATGCTCAAACGTGACAACTAGAGTTGTATGCCTTTCAAGAGTGCCTTCCAAACACCTTGGGAGAACTTTAGCAATGATTATTTGAGGGGTAGTGTGTTCATATGTCTAGCTCATAATCCTATATCAATAAGAGCACCTCTTTAGTTAGTCTCGTTACCTACAAGACCTTCAAGTTTCTTTGTGTTGAAAAAAACGTTTTTTAAACAATCCTTAAAATCGTCTTGATTTGCCATTTGAGCCCTAATCATTGTACCTACGTTTGTGAAAGTTGTGTTTTGTGTCGAAGCTTTCGCTACTGGGTGTAATGAATTTGATAATAGGGATTAAAGCATGAAAGAGATTGGAAACTATTAGGCTTACTTAAAATAGTGGTTTTTGATATTTTCTGTAGTTAATAAAAAGAAATGGTAATGTATTTTGTAAGATGCAAGTGAGTCAAGGGCTATACCAAAAGGCATTTATCATTATTATTTGTAACATAAATCTATTAATAACCCTTCTTTCCTCATGTATTTAATTACTTCATCTGGTAGCTTGAATTGTTCATGAATTCATTGTTTTAAGGATTTGAAGACGGTTGTTGTTTCAAGAGGTTTTTGGGAACCAAAGTTGTACCTTTTGAAAATGGGCACATTGAAACTCTTCATCTCCATTAGTTCAATGTTTTAGTTTTTAGTCTTTCAAACAAACATGAAGAAGATTTAATACATTGTTTTCTTACCTTAGTCCCTTACATTGTGATGATTCCTTATATCTTTGTACTTCTAATGAGTAATTTGATAAACCATTTGACCTTTCATTTTCTAATCTTGCACATGTTTTTTTAAATAGTTTGATGCGTTGATAATACCTTTTCATTTCAAACTTATCAAAATTATATTGCCGGCGTTGTAAAATTTAGACACCACACAGCCATGGTATAATTATGTTACAAAAGAATGATGCTTTGGATATCCTTGTCTTTCATGTAGGATAGAGCAAGGTACATGCCCGGGAAGTGCACTTAAAGTTAAGATTAGGAATACACGTGAGTGCGTTTTAATAGCATACCCCCTACAATATTTGGCCTTTAAATAGTTTTTAAATTAAGATTTTTTAGGTGCCAAATCATTATGTATATATCTATCATTTGGTATAAATTTTAGGACTAAAAGTTTTTAAAATCTTATAAAAGAAATGATAGAAGTTTGAACTAAAATGTGTTGTTGTTTTGCTTCAAAAATCAATTTAAAAATATTTACAAGTGATTATTTTTTGAAATTTACACAACAAGAACTTTAGATTGTGTTTAACAACTTCATAATTTTTTACAAATTTTAAATGAATTTTTAGTACATACATAGGGGGGTCAAAAGTACGCACTCACGTGATTCCTAGTCTTAACTTTAAGTGCACGACCCGAGTCAGTAGTGCCACCTCTTCTATTAGTGATGTTGTTCCTATGCAAACTTGTTGACATATACTCAACTCACCGACTTAAACTTCCGAGAGATTGAAATAATAAACAATGAGGGTATATATTCAGTGTTGAGGCCGCACAGAGCAGGCCACGTCATACTCGGATGAATGAGTTTGTTATTTCGATGAATGAGTCTGTTACTTGGATGAATGAACAGTAGGCTGAAAGCACCCTAAAGCCAAGAAAAGTACCCTAAAGTATGTTTTAACCCCTAACTTCCCAAGCATCCAATTTTGGGACGATGTACAGAATTCAAATTTGTTTTTTCATCCATCAAGCACTTTTTGAGATTTTTTATTGAATTTTTTATGGGAAGTTAGCTTCATGCATGTGTGATCCGGTTAGAAAGTTGATGATTTGTGAAATTTGTATGCCTCATTTCATGTTGCATTGATTAACCCAAAATTTCTAAGATCTTAGTTCAAATGTCACTTGAAAAATCAACTCATAAAATAACCAACCAATTTTTTTTCAAAAATCACTACACTTGGAGTTTTACATTTCGACCGATCATAACAAATTTCATCCACAAATTATCAATATCTTGTAATCGAATTACAATCGTGGACAGGGGGCACAGTGTCTGATTGGCAAAGCTTGAACTACCCTACACCAGAATTTTTATTGTACTTTGAATGAAAATAGACTGCAGTGGGTGGCTCTCACAAACAGTGGTATGACATTCTCATTTGTGTACCTAATATATGAAGTTATATACACAATCATATCTACTCATAGGATAACATCAATGTACCAACACTACTGTTGTAGTCAGAAGAAGAAAGAAAAAGAAGAAGAAAAAATAAAAAATAAATAAAAAATAAATAAAAATTACATAATGCCTAATCTTTAGGAAAAAAGAGTTTTTTTTTTTTTTCAAAAAATATCTATTTTGTATGGTGGAAAAGAGATTCTTGAAGAATATTGAAGTACCTTCTATTTCTTTATGACTACTAAAAGTGTAATTGTGTATATATGTTTGTCACTCTCATCTCAAAATGGCGCCCAAGGTTCAAAACTCTCACACGACCAATTCATGATGCTCTCATCTAAAAATCGCCAAAACGCTTTGGTTCATGATTGTCTGATGCCAAATTTCCTACCTCTTTGTAGTGATGTGTCACATACTTGAAACATGGAATTCTCTCAATTCATGAGCCAATCCATATACAATTGTAAATTTCCTTAAAATGTATGTACATGTTTAAATTGTTAAAAAACCATTGTCCATGCTTGATCCGGTTTTTTCTAAGTTGAAGAGTTGCAATAATTGCCTTTATTTGATGTTGTAGAATTGTTTGTTTACACTGACATTATTTTGTTTCGAAGGGAAAGTTGTGTTGAAAATATGGTTTTGGGTTTTGATTGTGGTAGTTGTTTTAAGATGTTAGTGCGTTTGCAAGTGTGGCTTTACTTTCTGGTACGTACGTGTTGATTGCCAATGTACTTGAATTCATAAGTTTGGCTTCATTGCATTTGCTTGTCTTCCAATATTTAGCTTCACTAAGGGTCATGCTTTGTGTTTAATATATGTTTTGAAGTAAGGCGGAAATAAGTAGAATTTTTTAAATTGAGCAAACAAAAGTAAGAAAGATTAAACTTCTAAGGAGTCAAAAAGACTCAAAAGAAGCATATATTACCGCCAACCAACGTGACATGGCACAATGAACAACCAAAAACAAAAAATTATCAAACTTCCAAGGAGTCAAAAAGACTCAAATTTAAGCATATGTTATTGCCAACTACTCGATTGACTTGACATAGTACAATGAGTCGCGATGTGCACTAAAATCTAAACATAGAGGTTACAACACATGCAATCCGATCATGCTAGCAACATGATCTGCACCACCTAGTAGCCAGACTATCACATACTAAAATTGGAACAAAAGAGATTGATGCTTAAATAAAAAGTTGGTAACACATGTGAAGAGTCACTGCCACCCCGTGTAGTATGTTATCACAACTAAGAACAATGTTGACATTAGAGATGAAAAGCCCGACTACAAGTGATGGAGAGAGACCTCTAGACTTCGAAGATGCTAGACTTCGAAGATGCTAGACCTCTACCTTAATGGCTTTTGAGTTGGGCTCTTATTTTTGATTGAAACCTCTATTTTGTCTACCTTCCACTTGACTGCTTGCAATGCCTTCTCTAGAGTTGACATAGCTTTAGATTACAAGTTCAGTGAGTTCATTCTTTGTTCGATTGGATTGGTTGTTTCTACAGTGCTCTCTATCTAAGAAACGTAATTTTCTATATATACACTTGAACTTAAGTGAAAAGTGCGAGCTTAATTTGATGTGCAATTGCACTGAAAATTACCTTAGCTGAAGGTCTTTAATGTAGAGATTCGAGTGTGTCCCTTGTGGCTAGATTTGCAACTTGTGCAATAGAATCTTCCATGATGCTTTGTATGGTTGCATGATGTACTATTTGGGTCTTTGTTAATCTTCTTGTATTGATTTATTTGTAAAAAAAATATTTTGCATGTTGGCTTGCATTACTTGGGCTTGAAATGTAGCTTCAAATGCTTTGAGCAACTTGCACCTAAACCACTTTTTTTATTTTATTTTTTCTCATTTCAGGTTTTCTAATTTGTTGCCACACTTGATAGTCATCCACAGATCATTGGCTTTAACACATAAATGCATAGGTCAAGTCTAACCCTTTGATGCAGTGCAATAGTCTAGTTGACTTGTGCTTGTTTGTAGTGACCATGTATCACATTGTTATTGGAAACCGTGTTTGAATGGCCGTTGTAGAATAACCTCTTTTGAAAAATTCTTGTACAATTCGTAGGTACAAATATGACTAGGATTTGAAGTCAAGTGTCTTATATCTACTTGAGAAAGTTGTTCTATTTATGTATGCTCCATGAGTCAATTAACCATATAAATCTTGTGTCACTTGGAAATTGATGTGTTGAAATTTGTTGAAGTCTATAAGGTTGTAAAACCTTCTCAACAAACTCCTTGCATGTGTTTAGGTTAGACCAATGGTTGTCAGAATGAGTCAACTTCCATCCACCTTGTTCACATTGCTTACGACCTTCATAATATATATATATATATATATATATATATATATATATATATATATATATATATATATATATATATATCAAAGAATGTGCAGATATGACCTTTAAAAGATTCAACTATTAAATGGTTATATATATAAGGTCAATCACAAAAAGACAATGAATCACTCACACCAAACAATAAGAGATGCTTAATAATGTTAAAAAGGATCAGTCACGCCGAGCAATAAGAGATTTGCAAGAATGTTAAGAAATAGTCAGTCACACCAAGCAATAGGAGATACTCAAGAATATTAAAAAAGAGGTAGTCACACCAAGAAAAACAACAAAGTGAGTTGTTTAACACTCTTGAGGAACAACAGTGGCCAATGATGAGAAGTGGCACTTTTAATTTAATAAAAATAAATACATTTTATGTTGAATTTGCTAGCATACTACAATACAATCTAAAATTCTAAATAAGCAATACAATTGATTGATCACATTTAAGAACATTCAAGTGATCAACCCCTAAAGTTGTTTCTCCAAAAACGTGAATGTTCCAAAGCATCACTAGGAAAAAACAGATGAAAAAAAATACATTTGAAGTTGACTACTGTGCCCCTCTTTGCAGCCCAACTTGTTAACCCTTAAAAGTAAAGAGGGCTTGGGCGGGGTAGCCCGGAAGGCATCTAAATTTTCGGAGGAAAAAAAAAAAAAGAAAAAAAAAGAAGAAGCAAAAACCGCTCTGCGGGACACTACTGGCCAGCACTGTAGCACTTCGGCATCTCAGCTGCCCCAACCTCAAAAACTTGTTCAATTTCATAACTTTGATTGCTTACCAACGATTCCACAATCTCTCAAATGAGGCGCAAATTTGCAATCTAGATCGCTTTTTCAGTAGCTTTCCAACGCACCAATCCACGCTTGATTTGGTTGAGAAAATCTACTTTTTTCTTGATTATTCTCTTTTAAATAAGCCCATGGGGCTTACCTTGACGATTAAGGGTTAATAGAACAAATACTTTTGAATCTAAGAATACAAGATAGAGTTTCCCTATCGTCGTGGTTCTCAGCTGTTGAATATGTTTATTATTATTAAAAATAATACAAGGAAATTTGTGAATCTTGTCCTTAATTTAAAATTATTGATGTAATAATTTACATATTATTTTAATATTGAGTGAAGTTTGGAATTCCGGTGGCGTAATAGTCCTTGCATGTGCGCATGGTCTATGGTATATAATAGATTGTACGAACACTAGGTCAAACGGGTACTTTTATGACTGGGAGAATGACTGCGCGTTATATTTTCTGCTGACGTGGAATGTGACGCGCGCGGTGACAGGGCGGGCTCATTACCGACGAGTCGCTTCGGACATCTAGTCATATGAATAAATACGACTCAAAACGTATACTTGGGCTCCATGTACGTGCCACATCAGCATCTCCAGCCGCCAACTTGACCGGCCCCTTGTCCTTGACTTTTCGTGGACTGCCCAGGCAGCCGAGGCCGAAATCCGACGTGGCATGTGACTATGTCGAGTCATATTTTTCTGCTGACGTGGCATCCGACGTGGCATGTGACTATGTGGAGTCATTTTTTCTGCTGACGTGGCATCCAACGTGGCATGTGACTCTGTGGAGTCATATTTTTCCGCTGACGTGGAATGTGACTCTGTGGAGTTATATTTTTGCTGACGTGGCACCTCCACGTGGAATGTGACTGCCTGTCATATTTTCGGCTGATGTGAAATGTGACTATGTGGAGTCATATTTTGGCTCATAATGTCGCTGACGTGGAATGTGACTAGTAGTTACATTTTTGGCTGACGTGGAATATGACTGTGCATAGTCGTATTTGAGCTAACGCTGTGACTGCTAGCAATCGTGTATTCAAGACCTCCAGTAATGTTCGACAAGAGTGCGAAGGGTAGATGATTGGTTTCAGTCACAGTATGGGAGGGAGTGAGAACATTACATGACTCGCAGTAGTGACAATGTTGTTGCCATGTATGTGGTCCTATGACTGCGTAGAGTGATGTTTTGGCTTACTGAGAGTCACATTAGTACTATATATCATAATCATACAATGGAGGACACATACGTGGGAGGCAATGGAAGACACACACGTGGGATTAGAGAAATGCATCAAGGTTCATTTGTATTTGGTAGTGAAACTCTCCATACAAAACCAAAGACCGTTCAATCTTAAACATAGTTTCTATCTAGCTAAACAGTCTCATTCTTCACCAATATATACATCCAACATCCATTAGCTTTGTCTTCCCGCTTCCTCTTTGCTGCAGGCTCCTCGTGGTTCTCTTCGTCATCCTGTGTGCACCACCTCAATCACACTGGTTACACAACTATTTTGCACAAACCTCATTAATTCGCTACAAGACCCTGTAATACAGATGCTACGCATTCATGACTATAATATGTTATATTCAGTTGGATTGTGACTAGTGTTGGAATTAAGTTACTCATGTGGTAATTAAGTTACTCATGAGGGGACTGATAGACCAAGGGTCTATGCCTAAGTTACTCATATGGTAATTAAGTTACTTATGAGGGAACTGATAGACCAAGAGTCTATAACTCCAAGTTAGTTAGAACACCAAAGTAATAGTCTAGTTAGTCTGTACATATTCTAAGTATGTAGACAGACGGTACTAGGACTATAAGTGTGGCTTGGTGGGTGAAGGAGATACAATTGTCTATTGGACAAGATCTCACTTCTATGGTTGGGTGGCAAGTCACATATCAATAAACTTTATTTATTGTTTACCTTCTGTGCACATTGTCTTTCTTAAATCTAACATGGTATCAGAGCTAGGTTGATTGAAGGAGAGAGTAGAGAGTTGATTTGGGTTTTGATTTGATTTATAGTTAAACCTGGGATTGGCCCCATAGTCTCAAAGTTGTTGGCTGCATTGACGAGTGCAAGTTAGCATGGCTAGTTCTAGCAGTGGAACTAGTTTCTTGGACAAGTTTGGTGGTCAGGGATTCAATTCATGGAAATTGAGGATGATCTATCTCTTGAAGAGGGATGGGTTGTGGAAGTTGGTAAGTGGTGAAGAACCAATGCCAACTCGCACTGCAAGTGACACCAATTGGAAATGTCCAAGGAGAGAGTGGAGAAGGGGGAGCCAATAATGTTGGTACTGTTAGTGATAACAGTAAGACAAAGTGGTTAGAACGTGATCAAATAGCCCTCTCTACTATTGTCTTCTATCTCTTAGATGAGCCACTCCATCAGATCACTCATTGTAACACTGCTAAAGCAGCATGGGATGAGCTTTGTCACATTTATGAGATGAGTGATATGCATTCAAAGAGGCTTCTCCAAAAGGAGTTTTGGTCCTTCAAAGTGAATGAGTATGAGAGTATGGCATGTGCCATAGCCAAATTTAGATCATTGGTTGATCGTTTGGCAGGAGTGGGAGTCATTTGCACTGACGAAGATAAGATTAATGTGCTTTTAAGTTCGTTACCGGATTCGTGGTTAAGTTTCACTAACATTCATAGTAATGAGAAGAATCTATCCTACCTTATTGGTAAGATTCTACAGGAAGAACAAAGATTGATTGTTTTCTCTGGTGAAACTAAAGATACCTGAAGTGCCTTACTAACTGTGAGAAAAAATGGTCAATTTAAGAAGTCTGGTCACCTTGGTGTATTTAAGGGTAAGTGCTTCAATTGTGGTAAACATGGCCACAAAGCTTCCCAATGCAAAGAGAAGAAAAAGACGAAATCTCATGGTAAAGGCAAGAAGGGCAAAGAGGGTAACCATGAGGGTAAAAGTGTCGTACCTGACAAGACTAGAAGATCGGAGAGAAGATCAGAGAGTCCTACCTTACTAATGATAGATACATGTCTTGTAAGAGAGGATGATGATGTTTGGTACCTTGACTTTGGGGCTACTCGCCATGTCACGTCTCACAAAGATTGGTTTATAGAGTACAAAGTGTTACCCAAAGGAAAAACTGTCTTTGTAGGGAATGATAATGAGTGTGAAATCAAGGGAGTAGGTACCATTCCAATCATGTTGAATAATGGTAAATTGAAAAGGATTACCAATGTCTTGCATGTTCCTAGTTTGGCTAGGAATTTACTCTCTGCTCAAGAATTTAGAAAGGCGGGCTTTGGCATTCATCTGACAGAAGAGATTTATGTTGCTGACAAGGATGGAGCTCGACTTACACATCTTGAAGAAATCAATGGCCTATTCAAGATTGGGAGAAATCCAGCCAAAGAGAAAGCTTTGGCTTACTTTTTAGCCAACAAGGAAGATCATGTTCAACTCTGGCACGAACGACTTGGTCACATTGGTGTGCAGAAGATGACGGCGATTAAAGAAATGGAGCCCACTCTCAAATTCAATGAAGGGGACTTGAAGAATTGGCCTACGTGCAAAGCATGCTTGTATGGCAAGCAAAGTAGGAAGAAATTTCCTGTCGACACGGCAACTCGTGCAACTAAGTTGTTGGAGATTATCCATTCGGATATTGTTGGGCCGCTCCCTTCTTCTCTTGGAGGTTCACGATATTTCATCACCTTTATTGATGATTTCTCTCGATTTACATACATAGCTTTTCTTAAAGCTAAATCGGAGGCATTCAATGAGTATAAGGTTTTTAAAGCCTGGGCTGAAAATCACACTCAAAAATCCATTAAGATTTTGAGGAGTGATAATGGAGGAGAGTACACTTCAAAGGAGTTCAATGAATTTTGCAAGAACAATGGGATTGCGCGCCAACTCACTATTTCGTACACACCTCAACAAAATGGTGTTTCCGAGAGGAAGAATTGTACTTTGATGGAGGCAACCAGATGCATGTTGAAGAGCTCGAATTTGGAACGAAGATTTTGGGCTGAGGCAGTGTCTACTGCGTGTTACTTGCAGAACATCACACCAATCAAGGCCCTCATATCCAAGACGAGTTGGGAACTATGGTATGGCACCAAACCAATCTATGCTCATCTTCATGTTTTTGGATGTAAAGGATTTGCTAAAATTCCTGATGAGCAAAGGCAAAAATTAGACATGAAGTCTAAAGATTGCATTTTTGTTGGTTATAGTGATCAATCTAAAGGCTATAAATTGTTTGATCCTATCAAAAGAAAAATGTTCTTTAGCCGTGATGTAGACTTCATTGAAAGTCACCAGAGAGTAGTTCCCAAAGATCTAGATTCTCATAGTGACCAAGATCGCATCAAAGATCTTGTCAAAGGTGATGACAAAGATGATGCCCAAGATCTTGTTGATGATCAAGACAAAGATCACGAGTCAGATCACGTTGAGGATAGTGACCAAATAGACATAGAGGTAGAAAGAGGAGATTTACCACAAATACCTCATGAGCCTCAAGTAAGAAGGGGAACTAGAGTAAGAAAACCTTCTCTTAAATTACTAGAGTCCATTAATTTGGTTGTTGAGAATGACCCCTCTACTTTGACTGAAGCATTAGCAAGAGAAGATGGTGAGAAGTGGAAGGAAGCAATTCTATCTGAGTACAATTCATTGATAGAGAAGCAAACTTGGAAATTAGTCCAATTACTTCCAAATAGAAAGCCTCTGGGCTGCAAGTGGGTTTTTAAACTCAAACGAAGAGCCGATGGGAGTTTGGACAAATACAAAGCAAGGTTGGTAGCAAAAGGCTATGATCAAATTGAAGGTCTTGACTTCAATGAGACTTTCTCCCCGGTGGTAAGAATGACCACTATACGCTTATTACTTGCTATGGCTACAAATCTTGACTGTGAGATCCAGCAGATGGATGTGAAGACAGCATTCCTAAATGGAGATTTGAACGAGACAATTTGTATGAAGCAACCTGAAGGCTTCATCAAGAAGGGGGAACAAGATTATGTTTGTTTGCTCCTGAAATCGATCTACGGCTTGAAACAAGCTCCGCGAATGTGGAACGAACATATCAGTTTGTTTTTACTCAGCCTTGGATTTACAAGAAGCGTCAAAGACAACGGCCTTTACATTTTACATGAAGGTGAAGTCTTTCTTTGGTTAGCCTTATATATTGACGATTCATTTCTTTTCAGCAATGATTTGAAATTAACGAATAGAATCAAGAAGGCTTTGTCAGAGAAATATTAAATGACAGACATGGGAGATCTTTACTCCGGTTTAAATCTTCAAGTTACTAGAGATAGACAAAGACGCATCTTGTGTGTTAGCCAGTCAAAGTACATTGAGCAAAAACTTAAAGACTTTAACTTAAGTCATGCTAAGCCTATGTCTACTCCATTAGAGGCTAATTGCAATCTTCAGTGTGTAAACAAGATTACACTAGAAGAAGAGGAAGCAATGCAGGCAATTCCCTACAAATCAGCAGTGGGATGCCAAATGTATTTAGCTATAACTACTCGACCAGATTTATCTCAAGGAGTAAGTATGGTAGCTGGGTACAATTCTAATCCAAGACTCAAGCATTGGTCTTCGGTAAAACGAATATGGAGATATCTCAATGGGACAAGCAATGAGGGCTTGGTCTACAAAGGAGATGACAATTTGCAAGTGATTGGATATTGTGACTCTGATTGGGCTGGAGATCCGGAAGAAAGGAGATCAAGAACTGGCTATGTTTTTATGTTAGCCAATGCAGCCATTTCTTGGAACAGTGTCAAACAGAAAGCTATTGCTCAATCAAGTGCCGAAGCTGAATATTACGCAACAGGAGAAGCAACCAAGGAAGCTATATGGATTAGACACATTCTAGAGGAAATGGGGTTTCCTCAGAAAGGGCCTACAGTAATTTACTGTGATAGTCAAAGTTGTACAGCTATGACTAAGATTCCCGAATTTCATGGACGCACTAAACACATTGAGTGTAGGTGTCATTTCATTAGATCCAAGGTTAAATCTAATGAGGTGGAGTTTGTTTATTTGGGTACAGACCAAATGGTGGCAGATACATTCACCAAAAGCCTACCTAAGGCTAAATTTGAGTATTGTAAGAGTAGACTTGGAGTTCTACCTATCAAGTCACTCAAGAGGAAATTAGAGGACTTAGAGTAGTACTAAGTTATAGTAAATAATGTGGCACTGCATTATTATCTACTTTAGGTGGTTCTAACTATGGGGGAGTGTTGGAATTAAGTTACTCATGTGGTAATTAAGTTACTCATGAGGGGACTGATAGACCAAGGGTCTATGCCTAAGTTACTCATATGGTAATTAAGTTACTTATGAGGGAACTGATAGACCAAGAGTCTATGACTCCAAGTTAGTTAGAACACCAAAGTAATAGTCTAGTTAGTCTGTACATATTCTAAGTCTGTAGATAGACGGTACTAGGACTATAAGTGTGGCTTGGTGGGTGAAGGAGATACAATTGTCTATTGGACAAGATCTCACTTCTATGGTTGGGTGGCAAGTCACATATCAATAAACTTTATTTATTGTTTACCTTCTGTGCACATTGTCTTTCTTAAATCTAACAACTAGTCCCTGTGATCTTCTCAGGACACATTACTGAACCATGTGACATTCTCACTGTGTACAGTGGGGTACCAATCAAAATGTCGTCTTCGAATTCGCAGTGAGAAAATTTTCAGTACTGCCAACTTTGAAAGCCTCCCGAGAGCTCAAAAATTAGTATTTGACCACGAAATTTTTTCCAAAGAATAATCTTTAAGTTAGTTATATTTATGCCAAATTTCAAGGCCAAAAGATTCACCAAAACAAAGTTATTCAAAATCTACCAACATTGGTAAATTTCCACAGCTGCCAACTTTAACAGCCTCCTAAAGCTTGAATGTTTTTTTTTTTGCCATGAAATTCTTGGAACAAAAACCTATTTATGTTAGTAACATATGCTAAAAATTTCAAGGCCAAAAGATCAATACAGAAAAAGATATCAACAATCTACCAACATGTGTAGTTGTGGGAAACAACGGGGAAAAACTACACACATTGGTAGATTGTAAATTTTATTTTTTCTATAAATTTTTTGACCCTGAAATTTGGCATGAATTTTTTTATCATAAAGAGCATGATGTGCCAAAAAATTCATGGTAAATAGACAATTTCTCAACCGTTGGGAGGGTGTCAAAGTTGGCAGCAAAGTTTCCCCCATTGTTTCCCACAACTACGCATGTTGGTAGATTATTGAAATCTCTTTTTTTATTGATCTTTTGGCCTTGAAATTTTTAGCATATGTTATTAACATAAATAGGTTTTTGTTCCAAGAATTTCATGGCAAAAAAAAAAACATTCAAGCTTTGGGAGGCTGTTAAAGTTGGCAGCTGTGGAAATTTACCAATGTTGGTAGATTTTGAATAACTTTGTTTTGGTGAATCTTTTGGCCTTGAAATTTGGCATACATATAACTAACTTAAAGATTATTCTTTGGAAAAAAATTCGTGGTCAAATACCAATTTTTGAGCTCTCGAGAGGCTTTCAAAGTTGGCAGTACTGAAAATTTTCTCACTGCGAATTCGAAGACGACATTTTGATTGGTACCCCACTGTACATTACTGATCCCTGTGACATTCTCACTGCATACATTATTGAACCATGTGACATTCTCACTGTGTAAGTTACTGATCCATGTGAAGACATTTTGCTCTTCCTTCGAGGAGGGTCCCCCACCCACGACCTAGGCTTATCAGAAGAATCACGCCCCCCCCCCTACAAGAGACGAATAAGGTGTCAAGCAAGCGATGGAATTCAGCCTGTGTTGATGTTACAAATGGTAAAACTGGACCCTAAATCTTTGCCTCTTTATGCATAGCATTCACTTGTACCATGAAGATGTAAACTAGGTTCTTTGGAGCAAAAACACCCTAAACCTTATAAAGAACCTTTGCACTTTAAACAACACAATTCCAAACAAATTAGGGTTTTTTGGGAAAATTTGGGCAGCGCTTCCGCGTACCCCCAAAACCACCGGAAATTGCAATAACAAAAGAGCACGCAAACAAAGGATCATGCAACAATTAATTAAGCATTCAATCACACAAATGATCAATATAAATCACACTCTCCTAACAAGCACCAATCCACAATGCGATAGTCTTTTATGCAATCAAAATCACACTAAAAAATGAATACAAACAAGATGAAGTTGAGGACACCTTGATGAGGGTTTCAATCCCTCCCCACCAACAAGGCAGTAGACATCCTCGTACTAAAACGGCCGTCCCATCCTTGTCCTTGCTCCAATTTGATCGAGTCTTAGGTCTTTGGAAAGCCTACAGGATGATCTACCAATCTTAAAAATCTCAGCATCGTTGGCTTCACCATTTTCTTGATCTCGTCCGTTGAAGTTGGCAGTCTCAATCGGAAGCGGCAGTTGACATCCTCGCACTAAAACGGCCGTCCCATCCTCGTCCTTGCTTAAATTTGATCGAGTCTTGGGTCTTTGGAAAGCCTACATGAAGATCTACTACCCCTCAAAATCTCAGCCCCTAACTCTCTTCCTACCCCCAGATATTCAGTAAATGATCTCCACCTAACTCTAAGCTCCAAAAAACGGGGAGAGAAACTCACACACAAAAAAAACTCTACCCTCATGGTTCGAATGACCCCCTAGGAGTCTCAACCATGGCCTTCATCCAAAATCTTCATCTTCATCTTCATCTACGCGCTGCCCACACTAATTGGGCATTGCCTACACTAATTCAACAACTAACACTCTAATTACCCTAATTTCTATAATTTCACATCAATTAACAATCTAATTGATGGGGATTTCTCCTTATTTTGCACTAACTAAATAATACTCAATTTAATACTAAAGCAATCATAAAATATATGAACACATCCAAATACTACAATCAATGCTTTTTAGGCTCAATGCAAACACTAAAAAGATCGATTTAATAATAAAAAGGAGTAGCTTGGGGTGTGAGCCATCTCGGTGGCTCACAATATTCGTATCCGATGGAGATACAATCAATCAAATGCATTGTGCAAAAAAAAACTTGATTAACAATTTTTAATAAGGTTGTAAATAGAACTTCATCCTCTAAAGGATTGAGCAGCCCTATATTAATGTGTGATTGTAACTCGGGGTGCCCACTACTGTTTTCTTCATATTTGCACAATCAACTTTTAAAATCCATCACCAATATTTTTCAATTCATTGTTATATAAAAACAAGGAATAAAGCAGACAAAAAATTTCCTAAAATGACTAAGTGGAGTGATGTATGTGACATTCAAGACTTATACAACACTTTAGGGTCATCAACATGATGCCCTCTAGTCATTTATATGACTCTGTAGTCTTGAATGACTCCCTTGTGTAATATTTCCTACGCACAGTGGTATGCATGAGTATATTGATAGCACCCCCCTTTAGTGTGTATCAGAATAGTATTGTATATGCCTCAAAGCACCATGTCACCCTAAAGGTGTGCTCGAGTTCTTTCCATAGGATGGAAGAAGGGGAGCAGGAGCGCTTGAAGCATCTACAATTATGGCAAGAGGAAGAGATTCAAGCGGACTCCATGCGATTAACAAAGTACCTATGCCCATGCATGGAGGAGAAGTCTATGCGCATTACCCTCTTAATCTGAGCAGTGTATGGTAAACATTTGACTAAAAGCAATAAAACACTAGCTGCGGCCTAAACGATAGGACTATAGTCAATGACTGTCTTTGTAATATGTCTATTATCAGTCATATTTTCTCCAAAATGACTACAGACAGTCACTACTTATCACTGTAATGTGAATTGTGAACATATACTTACTGTCCAAAATGACTACATACAATCAGTGCTTATCACTGTAATGTGAATTATGAACGTATACTTATTGTCCAAGATGACTACAGACAGTCAGTGCTTATCACTGTAATGTGACTAGTGTCAGTCACGTTTGTTCAAAATGACTACAGTCAGTCACTGCTTATCACTGTAATACAAGTCCAGCCAGTCATATGTTGCGTATCATGTCTACGATGAGTCACTCCATGTGTGGACAAGACTAAACGACATGGAGACACTTGGGGCGCCCCGGAGATGTTAGTGACTGCCTCCAGTGAGACCACTAGATCTGCACCTAGTGATGCAGTGGTTGCCACGAGCAGCCACAATGGGCTATATATTACGTTCTAAATCCTGAAGATTCTGCGAAGATGTATGTGACCATATTTAAGTCTTCTGTCCTACAGGCGACACGAGTATGACATGGCACGTCGGGAAGCGGAGCGTCACGAGTATAGGCGCAAGAAGCGGAAGGCTAGGGTAGTGTACCCTTCGGAGATGTGCGACGAAGATTTCCACGTCTGATTTCCAAAGGCTGTGATACGGGCTATAGAAGATGGGGACGAAAAGGTCCCCCAAGACGTGAGGGCCTTGATGCTACCTCTATCGGACGTAGCCAAGTCGTATCGATCTATGTATGCATATGGAAACCACCTCTGTGTCCGGAGTGCAGAGACGCAATTGACAACCGCGGACTCGGGGGTAGTCGCAACCTTTCGACAACTTTGTCGCGCGGGTACCAAGGATACAAATCTTCGGGCTGCGGAGTTGGAGTACGTGGGGTGGGTGGAGGAAATCCTTTCAGTGGACTATGAACAGTTTGAGGTGGTGGTCCTCTATTGCAATTGGGTGGTTGCAAACATGAGAGGAGATGGCGCCACCATGAAGCGCGATGATTACGGTTTCACTACCGTGAATTTTGAGAGATTGATCCCATACTCTGCACAGTCATTTGCTTTCCCGCTCCACATCGAACAGGTTTTTTTTGCACGGGATGTGGCCAAGCGTGGATGGGAAGTTGTGTTGCGTAGAGAACTACGAGGAGTTCGGTCATTCTCTAAACACCAACTCACGGATGAAGTACAATGCATATCATTGGGAAGAGCATGTGATTTTCCCGGACTCAAAGCCACAGACCTGGATTCGGATCTCATACCGAAAACACCTATTTTGAGCGATGCAATGGAAGTAGCCCCGGAGGGGGTTGCTAAAGCATTAGAACGCCTCAGACAAGAGGACACATCCGTAGATGATTTAGAGTATTGTGACTCAGAGCAGGATTGATCAAGTCCCCGTTCAATCACATACAGTTGTGAACATTCCATTCGATGGATATATCTATATATACATATATTCACACATACATGTTTAATTAGCACCCTCATGTCTTGGCCACATAACACACATTCCTTTCAACCTCTTAAACCGATAATTTGCACACTTCTCACGTCAGTTGCAAACTACTACTACATGGACGGTCACAATTATAAAACCGGCAATAACTCTTTCCCACATTTCTTGCCAATGTACCCCCCCCCCCTTTCCTCACTTAATCGAGTAAATCAATATTTTATTTGCACAATTATTAAAATAATATACATGGCCAAATCCTAATTACCGTAAGCTAAATGAAAAACTACTCAATTTTGAACACAAATTCTCACTATAAAATACATAACCTAAACCTCATACTATATAGTGATTGAGAGGGCCAAAATACATGTAAACTGTCTCAGGCAGTGTTTATAATCTTGGGCTGCCCAAAATAAATAAATATGATTGTAGGGAAAATGTGACTGCAAAATATGACTAGGAGAAAAATGTAACTGCCAAATATGACTGGGCGTTCCCCAGGAACGTTCCCATTCGTTCCCTACGAAGATATACGACCCTCCCACCCACTTACATATAAACTGTCTCGGGCAGTGTTTATAATCTTGGGCTGCCCAAAAAATTATATATATATGACTGTAGGGAAAATGTGACTGCAAAATATGACTAGGAGAAAAATGTGACTGCCAAATATGACTGGGCGTTCCCTATGAACGTTCCCATTCGTTCCCTACAAAGATATACGACCCTCCCACCCACTTTATACGGTACAGCTGGCAAATATGACTGCAGAATATGACTGCCAATCACATTGTCAAATTTGGCCGCCGCCGACAATTTTGCCCTCGCAGAACGTGACTGCCGGCAGTCGCCTGTCACCCCCAGTCACATTCTCCTAGTCATAAAAGTACCGATCTGGCGTAGTGGAATAGTTATAAGTTTTACAAATAAGTTATGATTTCTTATAGCTTCTCCAAAATTGAGGTGGTTATTTCCACATTTGTACTTTCTATATGTGTTAATATAAATGGCAGTGCCATTGGCAATAAGTGAGCTACATAAGCACAAATAGAGGCAAATTTACATTGTGGAACCTACATGCACTTGAAAAATATCTAAGTAGAACTCTTGTTCTAGCTCCAAAAACATGAGTAAGTTGTGAGTCTTATGATAGGGGCGAAGAATGACCAAGGGAATCCTAGTCCCATGACCGGGCGGCCGAAGTCAGTGGAAGCCCTAAAGGCTCTGCTATTGTTGCGACACCTCCCTCTGTCGCCATTCTCGTCCTCACTTCCCTCATGGCCCATTCAAACCAAGTCCCCGCCGCACTTGCATCTGCATTTCCGAAATGGAGGAAGGTAGAACCGAGAAACAAAAAATATTCAGAGCATCGTCATTTCTTGCTGCAACTATTGTTCAGGCACTGTGCACCTGCATTACACTGTCGCAAGCAGAGCCATGTTCCTTTTTTGCGTTCCTTTCTGTCATGCATTAGAGTAATTTCGAATTGCATAGCTTATATTTCTTGGTTGACAACAGATTCCCTCAAAGTTATCAGATGCATGCATGCTTGAGCATTGGTGTATGTGAATGGGCCATCAATCCCCAGCATGGAGATTGACTCCGTCAGGAGGTCAACGTCGAGGCGTCCAGGAATCGTGAAGAAGGCGATCACCTCAACAACAAGCGCGTTGATCCTCCTGCTGGTGGTTGGGATGCCCGAAAAAACACAGACAATCAATGATCGACGCTTTCCATCACTCACGCCGCTCACCTCACTCAAGCTGGGTCACTTGTCCCTACTGCATGCATTCCCAGGCAGATAATAAGTATAAATCCATTCATGCAGATGATCACAAATAAGCACAAACAAGTGATGAACAAGCGGCTAGTCGCGTAGTCTCTGCCTTAGTATTTATCCTAAATTTTCTTTTACAGTTTAGTTTATAATGTTCAACCATGTAACTCCTTGAAAAAATATTGGTGACGGATTTTAAAATTAGAAAAAAAACAATCATGAATTTTTAGGAAATATCAATGCGCACATCTTTCCTTTTGAAAGATTTCTCAAAAAAGTTGCGGTTTTTGGGCATGGATGAGTTCAATTTTCAATGTTCCATTTTCATAGTGACGGACTTAAAATCTAAGAATTGCATCATGAAACCACCTATTCAAAAATGGGTCTTTCATTACCAAATTTTGGGCACTACAAACTTCTATAATGAAATGTACATGTCCCAAATTTGATAAACAAAACATTGCTAAAAATAAAAATAATAGAAATCTACCATTTGGTGTGCCCATCCTTTGCCTCTATCACATCCTGGAGCCTCCTAGGCATGGAGCAACATAAATGAAGGAATGCATCACTACTAAGCATCCTCCATTTACTCTCTATAATGTCCTGCAACTCCTCTAAGGTGTTTAGAGTATTACTAAATATAGCTATGATTCTTGCATGAAATTTGTTTCAGATGTTGGTTACATGGTAATAGTCCTACATACCAAATTTCATAATCAGAAAATTGTTTGTTCATGATATTTCAAAATTCATGATATTTTGGTATTTTCTTGTCCAATTGCCTACAAAATTTTTGGCATAGCACACATGCAGACCCGTTTACATATGCTCATGCAATTTGAAGCAAATCATATGGTATTCCACTCCTACTTGCCCTCATTTGAATGCTTCTATCCACTCGTTTTGTAGGGAATTGGCGTAGCACATTGGTTGTTGAATCCAAGTGCCAAATTTTGGAATATATATTTCTTGGAGTCAAACCAGGTAAATTTTTTAAAATCAATTAAATATCTGGCACAATGGCGTCAAGCATGATCCTAGGGTATAGTATAGTAGATAACAAATACTCCGAAATTTTTAATATTGCACCAAGACAAAGGTATCCAAAACATACTTAGTAGTTTAATAGTTTTAAGAATGATGTAAAAACTAAGCAATGAACTTGTTCTTTATAGGAGGCACAATTAAAGAAGAAAATTGAGCCTTACAAGAATGTTATTAGAAAGGTCAACTATCAAAAAAAATTACAACAAATACAAAGAGCAAAGTGAAGCTATTGAAGAATGTCATTGAAAACAAAAGGTCAATTAGCCAATTTCTTATACATTAGACAAAAAGTGTAAAGCAAAATTGTTCAAGAATATTATGAAAGGTCAACCACACAAGGACAAAGGATTACTCATACGAGGACAAAAAGATCATTCATATCGTGACAAAAGGATCACTTGCAGTCACACCAAGAAAGGGCAAACATATCAGTCACACCAAGCAATAGGAGATGCTCAAAAATGTTAAGAAAGACAACAAACTGAGTTGCTGAACATTCTTGAGGAACAACATTGGCCAATCTTGTAATGTGAAGTGACTGTTTTTTCTGGGCATGCCAAGAAATTCATCCGTGCAAGCCATAAATTTTTTCAGGTAGGTTTGATGTTTTTCTGGTGGATCTAATTTTTCTTAAGCAGTGCATCAACAAATCTATGTTGGCTCTTGACCGGTACAACACGTCCAAATCAACAACCGCGGTCAATACTTTTCAGTTCAATTTCTGTTGTCATGGTTACATATTCTCTATCAGTGTACATTTCAAAAGAATCATTTTATGTTGAATTTGCTAGTATACTACAATACAATTTAAGATTTTAAATAAACAATACAATTGATTGATCATATTAAAAAACATTCAAGAGATCAACCTCTAAAGTAGTTCTCTAAAAGTATGAATGTTCCAAAAGCATCACTACAAAAAAATAGATGAAAAAAAAAACATTTGAAGTTGACCAAGAGTCACAACTTAATCACGCTTATGTAGAGAATATGAGTTCTACGTAGACACTTTTTAAGTGCATGTATGTTCCACGATGTAAACTTACCCCTATTTTGTACATATGTAGGCCCCTTACTGCCAATAGCAATGCCATTTATATTAATTAACATAGAGTAAAAAATCACCGCAATTTTAGAAAAGCTACAAGAAAACATAGCTTACTTGTAAAACCTATAACTATTTGTAGAAACTACAACTTATTCGTACAATCTAACTATACCACATACTATGCACGCATGCAAGGACTATTACGCCACCGGAATTCCAAACTCCACTTAGTATTAAAATAACATGTGTTTTATTACATTAAATCCATTTTAAAATAAGAACAAGATTCACAAGTATTTTTTTGTATTTTTAATAATAATAAACATGCTTTAGAAGATCTTAAAACCAGGGGATAGGGAAGATAGGGAAGCTATCTTGTTGTATTTTAGATTCAAAAGTATCCATTCTATTAACTCTTTAGTGCCCAACTGATCACATTTTGATCAGTGATGTGTTAAAAATGCAAATAATGGATAATCCATAAGGAACTGGATTTTGAATTGTGTGGTTCAAAGTTGGAGATAATTTATAATACACATCTTCTAGAAATAGAAATTTGCAATTTGGAGTTGTGCAACTATCAAAATACCAGTGAATAAAACGCAAAATACTACAAATACTTGAAAATACAATAAATACTTACAAATACAACATTTGCACTATGCGGTATTTCTTGTGTTTGGAAGTTTGTTATCTTGTTGTATTTTTTGGATTATGTTCTCTTGTTCATGTTCCATTAGTGTATGTATTCCGATCTTGATCAATGTACCAACTCCTTTCATAGTTTAACGTATAATTTTTTGTCCTAAACCTTTCATGAATACGTTACTCGCACTTATTGAATTCACAATAATTATGTGTGAGTCTGTTCTTGACATGAAAGATTGTAATGGAGAGGTGTTGACATAGGTTACTACTAATACCTCTTCGCCTTCATTTTCATTTAACTCAAATTCTATTTAACCCCTAAACGTCCTCACCCTGTTCAGATTTGGCAGTTTTTCAAAAATGCATTATAAAATGCAACTAAGAGGGGTATTTTCAATTTGATGAATGAATAAAAGATGTACATTATGCATTTCAGATTCTATCCATACGATTAGATTTGCGATTGCTATCACCAATATTTGTGTATAAATTTTAAAACTTAAAATTTAGAGCTCTTTTGTAATATGATTACGAATAAGATATTGACAATCTAATATTAAATTTTTTTGAGATGGGTTGAAATGTGATACTCTAAGTGTAGTGATTTTTGGAGATTGTTTGGTTGCATATTTGTAGTACTTGACTTTTTCAAGAGCACTTTTAGACCAAAAACTTTCAAATTTGGGGTGGAACACTACAACATGAAATGTGGCATAAAAATTTCACAAATCATACCCTTTCTAATCGGATCACATTTGCAAGAAGCTAACTTCCCATAAAAGTTTTAGTAAAAATTTCACACTGCAAAAAGTGCATGATCGATGAGAAATCCGAGTACAAATCCGTACACCATCCAAAATATGGATGGTTGGGCGGTTAGGGGTTAACTTTGAAGTCATTGACCCTCCAAGACCTCATTTTTGACTGTGCATTATATGGTTCAAAGACATACTATGATCTTCCAATCCAACTGTCCAATCTTACCAAGGTTTAACCGGCACTTGCTTTATTAAGCTATGCGTACATTTATACGGTTGGATATTATTAATAGTAACCCTAATTTCAACAAAGAGAGTTTTTTTTCTTCTTAAAACACCAATTTTTTTGTGGTTTCTCCATAACCACCCTGGGCACTAAAGGGTTAATGAGTTGGGCTGCAAAGGGGCACGGTGATAGGAGCGAGGGAAATCTCAGCCCCAGGACTAGGCCGCCGAGGTGAGTGGAAGCCCCTGAAGGCTCTGCTGGTCGCAATTCCCGTCCTCTTCCCTCAATCCTGTGCATGGAGATTGACTCGGTCAGGAGGTCGATGTCGAGGCGTCGAGGAATCGTGAAGAAGGCAATCACCTCAACAACAAGCGCGCTGACCCTCCTGCATGCATTCCCAGGCGGCCAGTCGCGTTGTCTCTGCCTTAGTATTTACTCTAAATTTACTTTTACAGTTTAGTTTAGTTCATACCAGTGTTGGTCTGGTATGGGAAGGATGTCAAAAAAATCCATGCTCTGAGTACATTTGATCATCTCAAGGACCTCAAACGGATATCTAGAATGTGCTTCTATCTAGGAGTTCACTGTAACTTGATGCCATACCAGACCAACACTAGTTCATACTGTTCAGCCATGTAACTCCTTGAAAATGAAGCATTTTCCTAGTCCCTCCCTCGGTGGGGCAGAGACAACAAACATATAGCATGATGGCATACATTCATTGTACAAATTGATATCATAAAATCATACAGAGATGACTTTTCTGCAACACTCGGGACAAATCCAGAGAACATACAAAGACACTAAAACTAGGTTTTTTATTCATTTGCACACTAAAACTGCTGTGTAGACACACTTGTTGCTCAGAGATTCTCACAAAAAAGGTACAGTAGATGGACTGTACAGATACAGACATGCAGACCCATTTTCAGATGCTCATGCAAGTTGAAGCAAATCAGATGGTATGATAAGAATATTATCCTCAAACAATCAGATCATTAAAAATTGAATCAATTCCGTTGATGAAAGATGTGCTAAGTGGCAGTCAAATACCCTATTTCTACACCTAATAAGAGAATAAGCTTAGGCAATTTTTAACGACAAAAATTCTATACAAACATATAAAAAAATCTTCTATCCCAGCAGAATGCTCATTGAAGCTCTGCATGAATATCTGAAAAGTATACAACCCACAGTATTTTTGTAGAAATGACATTATTCAATACAAAATTTAGGGCACGATCACAAACTTCAATAAGACCATGAACAAATTACTCCTTTCCAAATGATGAAAAAAAAAACATGAATCTTCCACTCCACGAACTGTATGTATCAAACAATGATCTTTGCAACCCTAGTATCCACTATGCCAATCACAAACTCCTGAACAATCTATTGGACGCAATGTTCCCACAGACTTTTTATCTCGGAACAAAGGGGATACCGTAATAAATAAGACAAATCATCATATAGAATGATGGAATTTCTTGAAAATTTGGGCATCTCTTTTTATGATTATTTTTATCGGCATTGACGGCCGAGTACATTAGTGTCCTTGTAAAAAAAAGAATGATGTGGTGTTCCAATGACATATGGCAACTTTATGATTAAACATAGTAACTTTATGCTACCTCATGTCACTCTTAGCACCTGGAAGGAATATGATGGTACTCTCAATGAAAGTAGGAATCGCACCAATGGCTCTTTGTCCAGTGGATATTGGGTCATTGTTATTGCGAACAACCACTTTATTCATGCCAACCTTGAAAGAGGTCCAGAATTTCTATCTATCTAAAAGTAGAATGACAAGTGGCCAACTCTTGTATTGTGTACATAGGTACACTATTTCTCATTACTTTTGAACTAAGTATGGTAAAAACATCAATTCTCACAGGACACTAAATACGGCAGTCCATTTAGTGTAGTTGATAGATGTAAATTGCGGTGTTTAAAATTGTTATAAAAAGTCAACTCATAGAAAAAAAAAATGTTTGAAAATGTTCCAAAAGGTCAACTATTGTAGTTCCTTTACATTATGCCAAGACAAAGGTAGCAAAAACATAATAGTTTCAAAAATGATATAATAGCTAAATGAGCTTGCTCTTTAACCCTTTGACGCGCAAGTGTCCATACAATGGACGATGAACAGATTGTAAGCCTTCTCTTGACTACATCTTGTACAATTTTTCATGCATCCAAATTTTCCTTGGTTCTTGTGCTAGTTGACTACTATTTGTATGGTAGGGCTATTCAAAATAAGGTATTGTGATTTTTTAAATGAAAAAATTGGTTTATGTCAAGTTTCATTTTTAGTTCAAAAAGTAAGATCTTAACAATGATTTTCCAAAATAAGTAGAATCAAATAATGGAAATTATACCATCTCATAGTGCTTATTATTCCAAATTTGTTATAACTTTTTTAGTAAAAATTTGTTAATTTAGGATTTTAAAGTGGATTTAAAATTAACACCTTGTAAATTAATTAAAAACTATGAATGGCTTTTTTGATAAATTCAAGTGTAGAGACATGATCTACACATTGAGATATATAACTTTTCTTAATATATCAACTCCAATTTTGTGATTCGTCGAACATTTTATAACACATCTTTGAAATTGGTGGTGAATTTGGACATTAACCCCTAACTGCCCAGGCATCCATTTTTTTGACGATGTAAAGATTTCTTCCAATTTTTTTCATTTGTCATGCATTTTTTGTAATGTCCATTTTTTACTATAGATTTTATGGGAAGTTAGCTTCATGCATGTGTTATCTCATTAGAAAGGGGACGATTTGTGAAAATTTTATGCCTCATTTCATGTTGCATTGATTCACCAAAAATTTCTAATATCTTAATTCAAAATAGTTGAAAAGTGCTCTTGAAAAAGTCAACTCATAGAATTAACCCCTAAATTTTTGAGCGACCATATTCTGGTCGTTCCACTTTTTGGGCAGCCTCCAGGGACCTCAAATTTTTAAAATTTTCAATGAAAATTTCAGTGTAGCTTCCAAAAACTACACTCTACATGTCGCACTTCGTTTCATGTCATTCCGATAAGTATTGCAAAAGTTATAAGCATTTGAAGTTTTTGAAGCGAGATCGGGCAGCAAGAATTTTTTTATTTTTTACTCTTTTTCAAAATTTCTTTTTTGATTCATGATTGGTTGATCTTTATCTACAAATGAAGCTTTAAACCTACCCATTTTGAGCAATGGGATAAAAGTTATGAGGAGATCTGTTTTTTGGGCAGTTTGGACAAAAAAAACTTTGAAGCTCATTTCTAAACTCAATTTTCAATATTTTTTAATGAAATAAAAGGCACTGGGTGAAGATTTCCAAGTACAACATTCTCACCGTTAAGATTGACATTTTACAATTCCATGTCAAACTTATTAATGATTTTCTTTTTCCTTTCACTTTGTACCCACTTCTAGTAATTGTTTTATGAAAAAATTAATATGAGCTTTTTTCTTACAAGATTTTATATTTGAAGACTTAACTCAATTGTTAACATGGCCTTGCCATTCATTGAATTTCTAACCCATTAAAAAAAAGATATTAATTTCTAAAGTTCAAATTTGTCACCGGATTGAACCCCAAAAAATCTTCTTTTGCAACTTTGATCCTTATAATCTAAGAATCTAATGGTCATTTTGCTCTCAAATTTTGTGCTCACGTGAAAATCCAAGTTGGGTATTAGATCTTACGGTTGAATGATGAAAAAACTAAAAAACATATGATTTCTTCTGCAACTTCCAAATGCTGCGTTTTTCATGGTTTTTTGTGAGAATACGGTCACAAAAATTTAAGGGTTAAGCAACCAAAAAATCTCCAAAAACCACAACACTTAGAGTATTACATTTCAAACTACCATAAAAATTTCATCTACAAATTGTCAATATCTTGTTCGTAATTGAATTACAAAATAATTTTGAATTTTAGGTTTCAAAATTTATGCAAAAATATTGGTGATAGCAATCATAGATCTAACCGCATGGATAGAACCTAAAATTCATAATGTACAACTTTTATTCATACATCAAGTTCAAAATACCCCTCTTAGTTCCATTTTATAATGCATCGTTGCAAAACTGCCCACTGGAGAGGGTTGTGGGCATTTAGGGGTTAAAGGGTTAAGTGAGACATGATCAAAGAAAAAGTGAGTTGCTCAAGAATATTATTAGAAAGGTCAACCATCAAGTTTCTTTACAATAAACAAAGAGAGCAATTGATGAAGAATGTTATTGGAAACAAAATGTCAACTATTAGCTAATTTCTTATACAGTAGACAAAAAGAGTAAAACAAAATTGTTCAAGAATATCATAAAAGGTCAATCACACAAGGACGAAAATGATCATTCGTAAGAGGACAAAAAGAACATTCATACCATGATAAAAGATCACTTGCAGTCACATCAAAAAAAGGGCAAAATGGTCACTCACACTAAACAATAGGAGATGCTCAAGAATGTCAAAAAGAAGTAAGTCACACCAAGCAACAGGAGATGCTCAAGAATGTTAAGAAAGACAACAAACTGAGTTGTTCAACATTCTTGAGGAACAACATTGGCCAATTATGTGATGTGAAGTGAAACTTTAAAAAGAATCATACAATATAATTTAGGATTCTATTAATCTAGTTCAAATTTGCATGCGAGTACAATTAACCCCTAAGCGTCCCGGCGTCCATATTTTGGACGTTTTTGGGGGTACAGTCACCTTCGAAGTGCTGTAACTTTTGCAAAACGTGTCCGATTTTGCTGAAATTTTGAAAAAACTCCCCGCATGATGTATGGAATGCGTGGTAAAAATTTCAGATCAATCCGAGATGAATTGAGTTTTTGGTGATCATTTGAAAGTAGGTATGTTTTTTTTGGACAGTTCTGTGAATTTTGATGGCAGCAACTTCGGGGGCTTGTATCTCCTTCATCCCAAGTCCGTTTTCAATAAAACTTGTTGGGCTGCATTCCCCTTGAAGTCTAGTTATCATGGTCAAATTTTCAGGTCAATCCATGTTGTTATGAATGTTTGGGAGTCATTTTAGTGCACGGGTCTAGTTTGAACACTTTTTGCTTTTTGGTTCAAATGGGTCACTTTTCGGGCTACTTTTTGACATTGCAAGGCCATTTTAGGGCACATTAAATTTTTTCATGAGGCTTTTTTTGGTACTAATGTGTTTATATGATGATTTTGAACAACTTTATAGTTCAACGTTTTTCATTTGAGTAATTTTGAAAACGAATTTCACCTCTAATTGTGTTGCTAGGAAAATTTCAGCATCCTTTTTTAGCACTAAAACACTATGATCTTGCAATCTATATGGCCAAATGACCCTAAAATTGATCCACATGATCTACAACATGTATGTTACAAGATTGTACGGTTGAGATTTCTATACCTCACTTACATTTAGACCTATAACACATCAAAAGCGATGATGATTTTAAGCCCAAAAAAGCTAGGGACCTTTAGGGGTTAATTGATCAAAATGAAAAGCATTCAATATATATTTCAATCCCTAAAGTAGTCTCTCTAAAAACTTGAATGTTCCAAAAACATTACTAAGAAAAAATAGATACGAAGGAGTGGAAAAAAGTACATTTGAAGTTAACAAGAGTCATAACTTACTCATGCTTTTGGAGAGAACAAGAGTTCTACATAGATCTACAACTTTTCAATTGCATGAAGGTTCCACAATATAAATTGCCCTTGTTTTGTGCTTGAATGTGTAGGCCCCTTATTACCAATGGCAAAACCATTTACATTAACACACCTAAAAAAATCACCTCACTTTTGGAGAAACAAAGAACAAAATTTCAAAATTTCATAACTTATTCATACAACCTATTATATACCATAAACCATGCACGTGAGGAAGAACTGTTCCACCTCGGAATTCTAAACTTTGGCACATACCAACCTAGTATTAAACTTAAAACCTCGTGGCCGGGGAAAAAAACACTTGATTCATGTAAAATTAAAGTGAAAGGTTATTACGTTTCTAAATGAAATGGTAACTTACTTTTAGTGAACTATGAGTCATACTCTTGTTCAAAAATATCAACTAAGACTTCAACAAAAGTCTTCTTCTTGATTGTATGGAAAGTATGCAAATCGATGGTAGATGAGAAGAAAGAGGAGGGTGTTTTCACATGGAATCGCTAGATGAAGCTAAAATGCAAATAAACAAACAAACATACATACACAATTTTCATTTCAAACCTAAGATTCTTGATTGAATGGAAAATATGCAACTAATCGATGATAGACGACAAGAAAAGAAAGGTGTTTTTGCATAAAATTGCTAAATAAAGTTACGTGCAAATAAACAAACATACACAATTTTCATTTCAGAACTAAAACTCTTGATGAAGTGAGAGAAAAGAGAATTATATGTATCTTACTACATTAAACTCTTTTTAAAATAAGGACAAGATTCTCAAATTTTCTTGTATTTATAAACATATTCAGCTGAAAATCACGGGGATAGGGAAAAAACAACATTGTATTCGTAGGTTCAAAAGTATCTAGTTGGGCTGCAAAGGGGCACGGTGATAGGGGCGAAGGGAATGACCAGGGGAATCCCAGCCCCATGACCGGGCGGCCGAGCTCAGTGGAAGCGCCTGAAGGCTCTGTTGTTGTTGCGGCCCCTCCCTCGGTGACCTTCATCCGCCATCGCCATATCCCGTCCTCTTCCCTCAATCCGTCTCCGTCTGGGCGCCTCCCCTCGCAAAACGCATCGCACCAGCTTCTCAGTCTCCTCTTCCCGCTCATTTTGGTACCCGAATCATCTCCTCTCGTGCCCTATACCCCTTGCACGCCACTATTTTCCGCTTTCACCATAAATAGGGTTTCACCTCCACACGCAAGGCACGGAAAGCGATTCAGTCGCTTTGAAAACAGCTCGCATTGGAAACAGCTCGCATTTGAGTGTAATGGAGAATACAAGCTGCGTGGGGAGGAACATTTAGGGTTTCATGAAATGGCAGTGAGGAGCTGAGATTTTTAGGTTTTGCAAGGGGAGGAGAATTTTTTTTGTGAAGGGAGAGGTGTCGAAGAGGAAACGCTGGCGCGCACAGGGAACACCTGATGGCGGATCCGCCCCACGCGCATTTTTCAATTGTTGGTGTGGCATTGAAAGGGTTGCGGGGCAGGAGAATTACTGTTGTTGCGAGGAGCGTGAGAAACTCCAGCGGAGCTAGAGTTTACAAGGGAGGGGGCGAAACATCATGCTGAGTGTGGTGCGGGTGCACCTCCCGACCGACATTCCGATCGTAGGGTGCGAGTTGTCGGCGTATGTACTGCTGCGTCGCGGCGACTCCAGCCTTTCCCCTGAAGATGTCACCGAGGCGTCGTCCACGGACGGCTATTTCCTTCAGTGCCGATGGTATGTATGGGGTTTAA
This sequence comes from Pohlia nutans, assembly GCA_022496805.1. NCBI lineage: Eukaryota > Viridiplantae > Streptophyta > Bryopsida > Bryales > Mniaceae > Pohlia > Pohlia nutans. The sequence continues at coordinate 4,604,956 of CM040093.1, read as the reverse complement.
CATTCTTCGTCCTTTCTCGTGACTTCGGCTCTCAATGTAACGATCCTGGGATGGCAGAGTTTTGTCTTTCTACTGAATTAGGGTATGCTTTGGTTGCGATCTGTCTGATTTGGTGACGTACATTATGTAAACTTTTCAAGGAACTGAAGAACATGCTTTTTTGATTTCTAATTTTTTTCGTTTCTGTTAGTGCTGTGTCTCTTTTTTTTCGGTGTGCGAATGAAGTCCTGTTGAGCTGGTTGTCACGTTCTCAATGCTTCTGATATTATTACATGGTAGAAATCTGTGAAGTATTGAAGCATTGGACACACCAGCGCCTTGTAAACTTTTCAAGGAACTAAAGAACATGCTGTTTTGATTTCAATTTTTTTTGGTTTCTGTTATTGCTGTGTCTCTTTTTTTACGGTGTGCGAATGAAGTCCTGTCGAGCTAGTTGTCACGTTCTCAATGCTTCTGATAGTATTACATGGCAAAAATCTGCGATTGAACACACTGGCGGATTTTTTTTGGTCACTTTTTTTGACGGGCTTTTTCTTGGATATACCTTGCCTGGGGTCCTCCAAAAATGACATAATTTGAATGTCACAATTGTGCTACAGTGTGGCAATTCTGTTGGATATTCTAGAAGGTCATTTTAGAGAAGGCCATGTTAAAGAGGTCTGAGTGTACGGTTGCCACGATGGTGTTTGATAATGACTTGACACCGTTTAAGACGGGGTCGTCGTGAGACTTGAGTATAGTTCTCTTTGTTGGTAATGTTTCTACGACCTCCATCTTTAGTCTCTCAGTGAAGAAGTTTGATCTGTTTTGCTGTCTACTTGTGCAATGTATAGGTTTCGACTACAGAGTGAGCAGCAGGTTCTAGTCTGCAGTGTACATCCATCGGAAGCTGCTACGTTGCAATGTGTCCAGTGCTTGAAAGCCAAGCTTGCTCAGTCGAAGAGCTTGCATTGCACGCAGAAGTGTTTCACGGATTCATGGCGACAGCACCTGATCATGCACCAGGAGGCCGCGGACAAGCGAGAAAATGGCATCGAAGAGGAAGAGTCCCCGTTCTCGTTCAACTCGAATCCAGCGAAGACTCTGCGATCTCTGGATGGGAGTCTAGGTGGTGCTGCAACGTACACTTCGGCTAACCACAGCAATGGGTCCGTATTCTCCAGCCCAATTCGGATGACATCCCACAACCAAAACCAGGAAGCTGGTGATGTGTGGTGCGAGGTCGGGCAGGGCAAGACTTACACGCCGACGATGGAGGACGTGGGTCACATGCTGAAGATAGAGTGTGTGGCCATCGATGGAAGCACAGGGCGGCCTGCGGCTACCCCGCATCAGAGGCAAACATCACGTGTGATTCCTGCACCGTCTCCAACCCCGCGTCAGCTGATTTCTATGAATTCGATGGAGGGGATGGGTCCGGGGGAGACGGACGGGCGAACGGCATCTTCAGGGACGTTCACAGTGCTGTCTTACAATGTCCTGTCAGATCTGTATGCAACGAGTGAGCAGTACAGCTACTGTCCTCCGTGGGCATTGGCATGGACTTACCGGAGGCAAAATTTGCTGCAAGAGATTGTGGCGTACCGAGCAGATATTCTGTGTCTTCAGGAGGTAACGGTCACTTCTGAACGAGAGTTGGTAGTGATCGGCCTAGTTTTATGCATGTTTTAAGAAGAGACTATAGTGATAATCTGAGAATGAGTTTCCTTGAGCCCAAGTTGGTTTTGGTTTTACCACCCTTGTATGTGTTCAATTGCTAGGATCATTACTGTCAGGAATGAGTAAGCAACTTTGGGGTGGTGCAGGGTTTTGAATGGAATGCTGGGGTTTGGATGTGCAGGTGCAAAGTGATCATTATGAGGATTTTTATTCGCCTGAGTTAGAGAAGCATGGTTACACGGGTGTCTACAAGAAGAAAACTGGCGAGGTAAGGCCCTATGTGCGGTTTGTTTGCAGCGATTGTTATCTGCTGTTGTAGATTCGACAAGTTCCACCAAGTTGTAGTTTGGGATGTGAATCTCTATATTTTAATGATATATTGCTTGAAGATTTCTTACTGGACTTTTCAGAATTGAGTAAAGCTTGCTCCTTTCTTGGCTGTGGGAGGTCGTATTTTCAGTGTATTAAGTCTCGACTTGTGTAACCTGGTTGAACGGAGTATAATATTCGCAAGGGCTGACCAGTTTTATGGTAATCTTTCGCAGATTTATACAGGTTCTGTTTACGTCATCGATGGTTGTGCTACATTTTTCCGGCGTGATCGGTTCTCTTTGGTGAAGAAATATGAGGTAGGATACTGGATATTGGACTATAACTATTCCTCTTTGTATATTTAGTATTTTTATATTTGATACTTTGTGTGAGTATTTGGTTGTATGTGTTTGCTACAAGTGCTAATGAAATGTCTGTGACGTCCTATGCGATATGCATAATTTTGATGTGCCTTTCTCATTTATGATCGGATATGCAGGTGGAGTTCAATAAAGCTGCACAGTCTTTGTCTGAAGCTTTCGGACCAACAAACAAAAAAGCGGCTTTGAGTCGGCTTTTAAAGGTCCTTTTCACCATATTGGTGCATTTTTTCCTTAACATTATTGCTTGGAGCTATAATCTCTGATATATATGGTTTAAGAATGCAAACCAAACAGTGCATAAACTGCTGCTATTGAAATTGTTCTGCAAAATTTTCTCTATGAATATGTTTTAATCATTGATGTGTGCAGAAATTTCACACGTGAATTACCCTTTCCTTTGTTACGTGCAGGACAATGTGGCTTTAATTGTCGTACTGGAAGCCCGGGACACTGGTGGGTTTATGGATGCTCAAGCAGCTTCTGGCAAGCGTGGGCAGCTTCTCTGTGTGGTAAATATCCATCTCTTTCACTGACTGGTATTACATGAGAACAGCAAGTCTAGCTGATATGGATTCATGAGAAATTTACTCATCCACAGTTCTTGAATTTGTTGAAACTTGACTACCTTCAGACCATAGTTCCACCATAGTTCAGCAGTCTTCACTGATTCTGATTCTGTTAGTTATTGTAACATTTGTCTGGATCCGACTCACTTTCCTGGGTTGGCGTGCTTTTTGGGTAGGCAAACACGCACATTCATGCAAATCTGGAACTCAAGGATGTGAAGCTCTGGCAGGTGTGGAAAGACTTGACTTTGATTACCTCAATTTTCTCTTTTATAGATAGGAACGTTGGTCAGCTCTTCAGGACAAATATCTTCTCGACACTAGTCAAAGTTGAAGCTCAAAATTGTTTGAGACTAGGAATAGAAAGCATCTGTGAAGATTGATCTGTTCTGTCTTCCATGGATTGGTGTATGTCCGAATGTAATGAAGTGTTTGGGTGCCTTGTGCGTTCAGGTACACACTCTGCTGAAGGGACTTGAGAAGATAGCAGCCAGCGCAGATATTCCTATGTTGGTGGCTGGCGATTTCAACTCAGTTCCTGGCAGGTTGGTGATTATCAAGAGCTACTGTGATTCTGTAGTGCGTTGTGTACTTGAGTGATCAACATGGTTTTGGCATATTGGAACGTTTTGCAGTGCACCTCATTGTCTGTTGTCAACTGGCCGCGTTGATGCTGCCCATCCGGATCTGCAAGTCGATCCACTGAACATTCTGCGGCCTCCAAGCAAGCTTTGTCATTCACTGCCATTGGTGAGCATCTTATTGACAATGTTGTTTAAATTGTGTTTCCATCAGTTTGAAGGGGATGTGGCCAACCTGATCATTATCCTTTAAGGAAACACAATGCATATTGTGCTTCTAGTGGTATGATTATTGCTGTTATTTTCATTTTATGTTATCTGAGTTAGTTATACTCACAGAATAAACCAAGCTGAGCTAATGTTTGCACTGTTAGAGATTGGGTTCGGCTGTGGTCGACGAGATTTTGAAGTCTGGGAATGTGTTTTTACAGGTGAGTGCTTATGCATCGTTTGGGAGGATGAATGGGATCGGCCCTACTGTAGAGAAACAGAGGCGACGGATGGATCCAACCACCAGTGAACCGCAATTCACAAACTGTACCCGAGATTTTCTGGGGACTCTTGATTACATCTTCTATACTGGTAAGAACTATTTTCTTCATGACGGGATTATTATATTGGCCACTTGAGATGGTGTTTTTTCTTGGGTGTATAAGATGCTCTTACTTTTGAGTCTGTTACGTTGATGCTTCAAATGCTCAAATTCCACTATGGATGTGGTAAAACAAAGCCATGCAGATCTATGATATTCTAGTGGTGAAGCCTCTTCTTTCATCACACTGCAGTACGTGTATTGATGATATTTGAATGGTGACAATGTACAGCCGACTCTCTGAGTGTGGAATCACTTTTGGAGCTGCTGGATGAGGATAGTTTACGTAAGGACACTGGGCTACCTTCTCCAGAATGGTCATCCGACCACATTGCCTTGCTAGCCGAGTTCCGCTATAAGCCTCGCCTCCGTCGGTAGGCTGGCTGGCTGTTGGAGCCTTTAAATCACTCTTCTGAAGACTGACGCACAGTTTGGTCACTCCCTTCACATGCAACGGATTCCCTCGACGCTCTTCCAGAAAGGGAAGGGGACATCATCTGATCTGAGGTCGTGTATTTTTCTTATAAGTTATATTCTGATTGTTCTCTTCGAACAGAGGTACATTGATGTGGTTCAAACAGCAACGAACACCAAGAAACAAACATTCATTTGTATGTTTCCTCCCTCTTGTATTTGGCATTCCTCCAAAGGGCGGAATTACTGAACTGTCCCTCCCTAAACATCATCCTTGAGCAACCTGCAACTTGGAGGAATGTGTTTGTATTGGACACTGGTCCAAGTTATCACCAGTGCAGTTTGCTTGCTAGCCAGGTTGGAAGCTGATATTTAGCTACTGGGTTGTTGTTCCACATTGCACATTGGAACTTGATTCCTGTATGTACAGGCTCTTACTTATTAGCCTGCCTAATATCAAAGCCCGATCATGTCTCCCTACTTCATTGTTTCTTTTCCTTGTTAAGCTAATTTAGTGTTTCCGTGATTTGGAAGCGTCCCTTGTATCAGAAAAAAAGGTACAGGTTTTTGAAAATTATTTTTCCTATTGCCGTTGAAGATACATGCTTTTTGCTTTTTGAATGCTCGGGAGGTACTACATGAGTGCATTCCACACCATATTTCTTCGAGAGGATGGAATTACGATCACGATCTAGTTATCCACTAAAATTGTGCCAGTTATCCAGCGAAACGGTAGGGGAGGCACTGATTCGCGCGCTTAGCCTTGGCCTTGATGCTTCGGCCATCACCCACCCACTTGAAGACCAATTGCAGCAATCTCTTGCCAGTGTTACTGGTACCATGGAAGAGTTTGTAGGGACGCCAAAGCTCCTGAATTTGGAGTGCAGGAGTCTTGGAGTGATGGGTTGGATACAAACTTGAAGTGGCAGGACCCCGCAAACACTCGGGGGCGCCATTTTGGAGTTGGCGTCCCAAAAACACAAGCTGCTAGTCAATCATAGAATCAAGTGGTTGGATTTAAGTTCCTAGTGACGGTAGAATGGCAAAGAGCAGTTTAACTTTTAAAAGCAAGGCTAATGAGAATAGTATATACAATGGCATATATTTGACATTTGTTGTAAATAGAATGTTCCAAATTGGGACCCCAATAGCTCATTAAAACCATGTCAACATGAATTTTAAACCCATAGGAGGTGTGGAACCATACCAAACACAATAGAATATTGCTGTATAATACTTGGACCTTTAAGGTATGATTTGACATACAAGACATATTCCTGGAAAGAAAAAGGGCTCCATGTTTATGATCGAGAATTACCTTCTATTCACAATGAACTTTCATCGCCAAAAAGCTCCTTACATCAACAAAAATCCCGAAAATCATATCTCAGGAAAAAATTTAGAGCCATTCCGGACGGCTCCACTGGGACTAGAATGGCCATGCCTGGAAAGTTCTCATTTCTGCCCCCCTCCTCATGCTGTCTACATCCTTACTCAGTAACCAATTGTTGGCTGTGCTTAACCCTAATTAATTTGTAGTGTTTCATTCTATATACCGCACGCTGCAATTCTCGTCAGTGTTGAAACTTAAACCAGGGAACCAAAAGCGCCATTTTATCAGATGTTCAGCATGTCTCCAAGATGTACCTGTTGTCAAAGAAGAAATTTAGAACACTTGAACTCATTGTAACTTTTGCAAACAACATCCAGATACTGTACATTGAATCCTTCCAAAGTTAAGATGAAAAAACTTGATGAGTATAAAAATGCCTATATTTTGGCAGAAGCAAGTACAATTGTAAGAGTTTCATGAATCTTTGTAACTTTGCCATACCATATCCAAATAACACATTCTTGTGTACACAAGAACCCTCTTTCATCCACCGACAAGAACATATGAAGATGCTGTCTATGCGTATGAAACCCTACCTTAGGGTTTGGTGTGCTCTTTCACTCGCCGCCGGAAGGCTTGCTAACCTTGGACATATCATACCCGACGTCACGTAAACTCTCCTGATCGATCCCTTGCTTATCGTGCTCCTCATGAGTACTACTGGCCACCTGGTGCGCATCTTCCTGTACTCCACCATAGCTCTTGGGATCAGCATCCACGGCCGGAGGAGCCGAAGACGAAGAAGTGTCCTCCGAGGGAGAGACGCTATTCTCCGAGACACTGGTGCTGGTGCTGGACCAGCGGCGCGACACGCTCCCAATCATGGAGAACACCTCCTTCTGCTTCTGCCACAGAAACTTGGACGACGTCTGACGCGAGTAGTACACGGACTTCATCAACGCTTGCCCTGATGACATGATGTTGAACAGCCGCTTCGTCGTCACTTGCGTCGCAACTTGCGTGGCCGCCATAAACTCTCCCAAATTCACCAAAAATACACACCAAAAACACCAAAATTGCTGAAAAAAAACAATAAATCGACAAAAGTCGCGAGAAATCGATAGAAATTGCTAAAAAAAAATTCGAAAAATCGGTCAAGAGGCTCTGGATTCTGTGATTCGGAGGACGTTGTGCGAGAAGCAAATGGGATGGGCCGAAGGGACCCGGGAGATTTGTGACGATGGTGTGGGAAAGGGAAGGGTGATGGAGAAGACACTTGTAGGGCGGGAATGGCAGGGAACGGGTTGGTTGACAAGTGGCGCGCGTATAGTGTGCCAGCTGGCGGTTGTTGCTGACGTGGGATTTTATGGGGGTGGTGACAAATGGCGGGCGTGGAGGGTGTGCGGGTAGATTCGATAGAACGAAAGTTTAGCCCCTTCAACTGTTGAATGAATCAATGATGGATTTTGAAAAAAAAAAAACAAAACCTATGGTTGACAATAACCTCTTCACAACTACAAAAATTGCATCATGATTGAGTAGGAAGATGGGATGTAAAGGATTAATTTATCATTCGAATCCCATCATTGTTAAAAATTTGCCATAATTGTCATGAACCCTACATGTTTTTTACGTCGAAAGAAGACCCATCCAACTAACTTTTTTGCTCCGCTTGGGTCCCTCCTCCTACGGGTATTGGGCTCCTCTTGCAACATGAGGCTCCCTGGCCATATCCCTTTATATAGGCCTCTCCTAGTACAATGAGAAAAAGACTCAATTTCAACCTTCAATATTTTATTCAATTCTCACTCAATCTTTTAAAACATTGTCTTGACTTTTAAAAAGCCTAAGCTTGTCTTTCATTTCTTAACCGTTTGTAAGTTATGAGCGTTTGAAAAGCCCACCATTGTTCTAATCTTATTGTGATTTGATTTTTGGCATTTTCTTATACAACTTGACACCATTAGTTTTGAATTGGATATTAAATCAAAGAATGTTCTTGAGACGAATCCAATAAGACCATTTCTAGCTTCTAATCATCAAGATTTTGTACATCAAGAGTAATAAAAAGATTTGCTTTTGGAAATGTTCATAGTGGTGATAGGAAACTTTGAAGCTTGCATGCAAGTAGGAATTTCCACCTTACCCTAACTCTAAGTGGTTACTTTAACTCTAAGTTGTTACTCCCTCTCCCTCGTTGACACTACTAATTTGAGGTGGAATGTCCCATAACTACCTACTCCCAATTCTGGTTATGTAGGTATCCTCAACAATCACCACCATGGCTTTTTTTTTTGAGGGAAATATAGCCAATTTGCACCGGAAAAAAATTATTTGGTTAGAAAAGGGCCAAAAGCTATGAAGTTTTTGCCAAAAACTTCAAATTAAAAAAATATCTTGGATGAAATCGCTAGATTGTGAATGAAAATAATACAAATTTATATGTGATATCTTCTAATGTGATATTTTTCTATCCAGTATGTGGATGAAGGTTAAAATATGGAGCACCACTATACCATTTTATATCCCCACTTTGGCACTTTATGAAAAATGAAAAAAAAATGCCCTGATCGTCACCCAATGAACCAAAATCCGACCACTTGTTATCCACAAGGAATTTTAAACCAAATACTTCTAATTCAATGGAGGGCTTTCACATGTGGGAAGAATTGGGACTTCTAAGATATAATTCACGTCACCTATAGTGCTAAAATAAAACACCACATATACGACACAAGTAGGGTATATCTATCTTTTCTATTTGAAACAATGGATTTATCGATACTTCCCTAATCAAGATTAGAGTAGATTCTTAATCCCCCAAACATTATCAATCTCAAGAATAAACATTGAGATAAACATGAAAATCAATTAAATTTCTAAATTTGTTGGAAAACCAGAGTGCAAAATTAACAATAGAAACTACAGAGCAATTTTAATCGGAGAAGATTAGAAGAAATAGAGAAATAATCATTCCAAAATTTTTAAATGAAGGAAAAATCACTTACAAAAGTTGCAGTAGCTTGCAAGTACTAGGGTACTGTAGCAAGTATCAAAACAAAGACAACTCAAGGAAACATGAGAATCAGTGTTAGAGAACTATACTATAGAACAATAGAGTTAACCGAAAAGAAGCCCATCTAACCTCCCTTTTTGCCCTCCTTCTAACCTCTCTTTTGAGCTATAGTTGGGTTGAATAGTGTCGTGTCATAACTTGTCCCCTTGTGGACCATGGGCTTGGAGCTTTGGTAGGAGGTGTGGGAGTCATTACGAGGTGTGGAGAATAATGGCAGTGGCTTGCTTTAAATTGTCTCCCAACTCATCGTGAACTAGTTTTTGGTCTATTTATAATTCCATATGAGTTCAAGAGGAGTTTGCTAAAACTTTCCTCTTTGAGCTGACTTTTCGGTTAACTCTAATGTTGTGAAAACACATGAATACCAACACAAGCCAAGGTGGAAAACAATCATCCATTAACATGGAGAAGTTAGGGTAACAACATCAAGTAGAATTGCAAAGCTTGTTATAAAAAGATTTAAATCACAAGGCACCAAAATAGTTCCAGGAACTATGAGTAGCGTATAGAAGACAGATAACACTCCAAAAACTATAAGCTCAACATAGAGTTTTGAAAAAATCCTCAGGAGGTGGTTTTCTCCACCTGTACCTATGCTAATCAAAAAATTGTTACATCACAAACTTGGCAAATCATATTTTTGCGGTGTTGTTGAGATGAATAGGGATACTTAAGTTCAACACACAATAACAATATGTTTGAAGGCCATATTTGTTATATTGCGACTTTTGGCAGTCTCATTTTTATTTTCGACTCGAAGATAAACCGTTTTATCTCTTTACTAGTATTTTTATATATATAGGAAACAACATCAACTTTTAAAATTTCATTATAGAATCACTATTTGAGCATTATTATTTTTTGGTTTCCATTACTAGTTTTTAAATAAATTTTTAAATAACTAGCACTCTGTCTCAAAATTTGCGAAACGTCTGACTATAACGAATATGGCCTTTTTGTTGTAGAAATAACAAAGTTAGAATGCATTTGAGTATACGACAAATTGCAATTAACAAGTCAAGATCACAAAATGAAAAAGCTTGCATTATCAAGTCTTTTCATATAGAAAAATTTATTTAGGTTTCTTTGACAAATAGTATGCCAAAGTCAACATCACAAAACCAATAACTTTTAGGATAAGTCTTTCCATATAAGAAAACTATTCAAGTTCTTGGAATACATGGTGTGACGTGACTAATAACACTAGCTAGTAAATGTTGTTGCTTAAACCCTTTTCTTGATTGTTGGCCTTCATTCCGCTCATTGGCCCAACAATTTGAGCCACTGGAATGAAGCGTTTCCAAAACCAGTGTCTAGTCCACACCAAATCCATCTCTTCAATTGGGATGCCCTTTGTCTCGGGGATGAACCAATACGTGAATGCCCCCATCACAACCACCCATCCACCAAAGAAAAGGAAAACGCCCCACTTAAATGCGCACAACAATGAAAGGAATATTTGTCCAATGACAAATGTAAAAAACATGTTGGTCGACACTGTGATTGCTTGGCCTGTTGATCTCGTATCCAAAGTATAAATCTCACTTGGAATCAACCATCCCATAGGACCCCACGACCATGCAAAAGAAGAAACGTAGACGCAAATCATCACTATTGTGATCCACCCCAAGGATGACGTCATGGTGTTGGTACCCTTCAATCCTAGGGCGAGAATGATACCAACTGCCACCTACACAATCACATTTGAATGTACAAAATGAGATGCATAAGCAACCATTTCCTCATAACTAAAATAAACATGTCATCTAAAAGAAATTTACATTAGCAACACAAAAATATAAGTTCAATCACACAATGATAAATGAGATTAAATAGGATTATATGCAAAATTGGAAAAATCGTGACAAAAGACAATTTGTTTAGTTTCATACCTGAGCAATGAGCATTTGTACACATGCTTCTAAGAGGAGCCAACGACGACCCCAACGGTCCACTAAGAAGACAGCCACTAGAGTTGACAAAACATTCACTCCGCCCACGATCACCGAGGAGTACAACGACGCCGAGTTCTCAAATCCCACCGTTTGAAATATTACTGGTGCATAGAACATGATGGCATTGATTCCCGTGAATTGTTGAAAGACCTGCAAGAGTATCGAAATGATGAGTTGTGGACGGTTGCGCCTTTTAATCACATTTCGGAATGGGCTTTGTTCCATTGCTGCAGCTTCTGTACTTGCGGCCAAAATGTCTTGAAACTCTTCGTCCACATTTTCAACACCACGAATGCGTTGCAAGACTTTCCTTCCACTGTCGAACTTCCCTCTTTGTACCAATGAGTTTGGCGTGTCAGGTAAAATGATCCCGCCAATTGTAATCAAGAATGCAGGGATTGCAGCAATTGCAAGGGAAATCCTCCATCCGTTGGATCGCATCTTCTCGGTGCCGTAGTTCACAAGATTTGCAAATAGAATTCCAATCGTCACCGCAAGTTGAAACATAATGTTGAGCGCACCACGCCATTTCGGAGGCGCCATCTCATAAAGGTAAAGTGGAACGGCTTGATTGGCAAATCCCACGCCCCATCCAAGACAAATTCTACCGATGACGAGCATGATAAGGTTTTGTGCGGCGGCCGTAAACACAACTCCAAGGCAAAAAGCAAAACCAGAGATGAGCATGGTGGCCTTGCGTCCATAATGGCGCGTTGTGTATGAGCTGGCAAAAGTCGAAAGAAGCGCCGCAATGTAAAGGCATGAAGTAAACGCTTGGAGCTTTTGGTCGTTGTATTTGCAATAAGCGTTGTCTGTGCTTGCATGTTGGTGTTTCTTTTCTAGCACGGCAGGAAAGAACTTTGCTAGAAACTCGTCCATGGAAGTCACACCACCTGTATAGGTAAAGGTAAGGAACACAGAAAGGAAAACGTTTTGTAGATACAACGACAAATGAGTGAGCTTTTTGGAACACAAAGAACAACATTTTTTGTAATGTAAAGCACACCAATTGAGCTTTTTAGATCACAATGTTAGACAAACTTATATCAATCTAATGGGTAATGATTGAGCTTTTTAGATTGCAATCTATATCTATAACAATTTCTGAAAGACATCAATCAAACTTTTAAAATACATGAAAGAATGCTTCTAAGTTTTATACAACGATGTTTAAGCCAAAAAAAAAATTATGGCCAATAAGCCTGGTAATATTTCAAAGTACCTGAAATGCCAATATCGTATCCGAACATGAGATCTCCAGAAGCTGCTAAAACGGAAACCAAACATACAAAAAACGTCATTCGGCCAGGGTAGTGCTTGACCTCGCCGACCGGCATTACTGCTCCATGCGCCATCTTGCGAAATAGTGCTCTCGATGAAATTTCAATCTTGTGTGGAATTGAAAACAAAAACAAGTTAGTAGCAAGTAAATATGGAAAAGCAATCGAAAAGCACTGTGAAGATTTGTTCTCACATCTAGGGTTTGTACCTAAAAAGCACGTGAGAGAGATGGAGAAACTATGGCCTCAAAGTGGAGCGTGAATGAAGAGTACGTTGGGAGAAGTGCTGCCAACCTCTCAACAATTCTAAGCAGCCGCAAAGACAAATGAGACGATTGTTCGTCAACTCTATGGATATAGAGGCAATTCAAAGGTCTCGGTCAAAGGTTTTAAATGAGTCTTTTTGGCATTTGAATGAAGGTTCTAGGGAAGTTTCATTCAACTAGATAACGTGATGACTAAATAGCAATTTTTATGGATCTAACTTACTGTGGAAAGTAAGCAACTAGGAGAATGAAGTGTTAAGTTTGGTTCAGATAGGTTTGTTTAATTGAGATAAGGACTTGTAAGATTATTTATTTATTTTCAAATTGGTTGTCTAAAATTCTATTTTAAATGCTAGTTAGAATGTTATTTAAAGAATCAAAAGGCTATTTTTGGTTTATTTTCAAAACTAAAGAAAGGGCCAGGTTGACTAATTTTAGTATATATTCCATATAATAAACTAGGGCTCTGCTTCTCTCCGCACTACTATTGACGAAATATCCATTATACACATGGTGTTAATAGTTATTAAAAATCATAATTAAAATTTTTAATTAAATATGTGCATTACCACTTTATAAATTAGCGCTTCGTTTCTCTCCACACATGAAAGGCGATGAAATTAAAAAGACGTGAAAGGCTAAGTTACTTTACATAATGGTCTTTGAGGATGAAATGGAACTATCATGGGAAGACCATTGGCCTCGGGGAGTGCACTTAAAGCTAAGACTAGGAATCACGTGAGTGCGTACTTTCGACCCCCTATGTATGTACTAAAAAATCATTTAAAATTTGTTAAAAAAATATGAAGTTGTTAAACACAATCTAAAGTTCTTGTTGTATAAATTTCAAAAAATAATCACTTGTAAATATTTTTAAATTGATTTTTGAAGCGAAAAAGAACACGTTTTAGTTCAAACTTCTATAATTTTTTTAATAAAATTTTAAAAACTTTTGGTCCTGAAATTTACACCAAATGATAGATGTATACGTAATGATTTAGCACCTAAAAAATCTTAATTTAAAAACTATTTTAAAGTCAAGTATTGTAGGGGGTATGCTATTAAAACGCACTCACGTGTATTCCTAATCCTAACTTTTAGTGCACTCCCCGGGCCATTGGCACCGTCCAAGGATGTGAAAGACTAGGTTACATCATAGAAAGATTACATTATAAAAAATCCTACCCTAAAACTATCGAATGATGGCTCGTTGGCTTGTCGGCTCGCTCATATACCCTATAAGCGTTGAAAATCCAGAAGTAGAACCTATAGTCATGAATATCATTTTTTTCTAAACCATTTTATAAGGTTGTCATTGGAATTTATAATAAAAAATGTTTAGAAACTTTTCACAACTATAGAAAGTTGTCAAGTGTCACTAGATAGATAGAAACTCCGGCCTCTTTCAAGGACGGTGTGAATAAAGTGTCTGTTTGTAATGTTAATGACCCACTATGTCCACCGGACAAAGGGCCATTGGGAAGTGTCCCTAATTAATTAATAAGAGCATAAATAATCATACAATTATAAATGACTTTTAGTTTTTTTTGCAATTTGAATTGCAAAAGAAGATAGTAGTATAAAATTGAGTACTACCATTTATACATTTGAATTTCTCAAAATAATTCTTCAGAAGTGAACACACAATTCGCTATTTACGCACTTGGCCATATAATCATGCACTTGGTCCCCAAGTGCATAATTTTTTTGTCTAACATATATATTTTTTAAAACGACAATTATTGTCTTTTTTCAATTCCTTACATTGTAAACAAATAATTATTTTAATTAATTTTAATTCTTATCTTTATCTTTTCTTTTTTATCTTGATTTCTTTCTTGTTTTCTTTCTTGCCTCCCTGTTGTCTTTCTTCTTGTCTTTCTTTTTGTCTTTCTTTTTGTCTTTATTTTTGTCTTTCTTCTTGTCTTCCTTTTTTTTTTCTTCTACTTTTTCTTCAGTTGTGGCTGCTGAACCGTAAACAATAGGAGCAAACCCCCCCCCCCCCCCCCCCCCCCCCCCCCAAAAAAAAAAAAAAAAAAAAAGAAAAGAAAAAAGAAAAGAAAAGAAAAAACTTTTTTTTTGTAGTTGACCATGAGGTGTTGTAGAACCCTAAATGGCAGTTGCCAAAAAATTATTATTATTATTATTATTATTTTCTTTTGTTTGGCTCAAGGATGTTGCTCAACTCTAAATGGTGGCAGCCCAAATTTTTATTTATTTATTTATTTAGGGTTTTTTTGGAATTTTACTATTTTTAAACATTCGGGTGCGCGGCCGCGCACTTAAAGACCCTTCCGTCTCTCCTCCCTCTTTTTCTCCTTCTCCTCTCCTCATATATATAGGGGAGAGGAGTGGGGAGGGAAAGGGAGTGGGAGAGGTAATGGGAGACATCCTCTCCTCTCCCTTAAACGCCATATTCGTTATATTGGCCGTTCCCAATTATTTTGTCCACTCAAATAGTGTGACTTGAGTTCATTTTCTCTCCTTATCAGATTAGTGTGGGTAAAATATAAACAGGATTGGCCAATTTAATGAATATGGCGTTCTTATATATATGAGGAGAAGGGAGGGAGATGGAGACGAGATGAACATAGAGATAGAGATGAAGATGGAGAGGGAGATGAAAATGAGAGAGAAGGGAGGGTCTTTGGGTGCGCAGCCGCGCACCCCAGCGTCTTAAAATAGTAAATTTTCAAAAAAGTCCATAAAAAAATAATAAATTATTTTGGGCGGTCGCCATTTAGGGTTTCAGCAGCACCCCACTGCCAACCAGAAGAAGAAGAAAAAAAAATTAAAAAATTAAAAATTAAAAAATTAATTTTTTTTGGCGGCTCCTATTTTAGGGTTCAGCAGCACTCTATGGCCAACCAGAAGAAGAAGAAGAAAAAAATAAAAAAATAAAAAAATAAAAAAATAATTTGTTTTGGCGGCTCCTATTTTAGGGTTCAGCAGCACTCCATGGTCAACTCCCCCTACAATAAAACAAGTTCATATTTTTATATTTTTATTTTTACTTTGGGTTTGCTCCTATTGTTTAGGGTTCAGCAGCCACAACTGAAGATAAAGTAAAAGAAAAAAAGACAAAGAAGACAAAAAGGTAGATAAGAAGAAAGACAAAAACAAAGACAAGAAGAAAGACAAGAGGGAGACAAGAGAGAAGACAAGAAAGAAATTAAGATAAAAAAGAAAAGATAATTTTTTTTTAAAGAAAAGATAATAGAAAAGATAAAGATAAGAATAAAAATAATAAAAATAATAATTTATTGACAATTTAAGTGATTGTAGAAAGACAACATTGATGTTTTTAAGAAAACTTTCTAATCAATTTTTTTTAAATCAAATATGTTTATGAAATGAGCGCACTTGTGCAAGTGCATAAATAGCGAATTGCATGTTCTTGGCTGTTTATTCCCTCTGAAAACGCTACCGTACATTTGAGATTTTTCCTCAAACTCCCGCCCTCAGGACGTCTTTCCCTACGGGGAGGTTCTCGGAAACGAACCTCCGACCCCCTACTACGCAATTCCTTTGAACTCACCCGCATGGACGGACACTGAAGTCACCACTGCACTGTAAATACTCGTCGTGACTCACCGGCCGGCGCGTAAATTTATCGCTCCAGCCGTAATAAAACTTAAAATTAATGCGAATATACCATACATGCAATTTCATCATTCATAATTACGATTAATACTTGTCAATCACTAAATTGTTGTGGTTCTTGAGTCCTTGACCTCTTGTACATAATGTATAATAAATTTACTATTGTTCATTTTGGCTCACACTTTTGTGCATTGACAAAGCCACTTTTCAGTGTGAGCTATTCTATGAAAAGTTTCCTATGGAAAGCTATGATATCTCCTACAATATTCTACATTCAATTCGGAAATTATTAATAATGCTTATGGAAAAAAATTGGAAATGCACAAAACTTAAGGCTAAACATGCACTATCTTGCTTTCAACCCAATTGCTTTTCAAAATCACACTAACAAGTGAAGATTTCAACATATCCAAAGAGATTTTAAGAACTGGATAATAAAATAAAATAAACAGTGTGAAAACAATGCAATGTTCACTCTTCAATAGACAAACATATCATTGGAATCAACAACAAAGTGATGTAATAACATAATTAAAGAAACACTTCTTTGGAACAAACACTCAACAGTATATTGACATGTTGAATACAATGTGACACTCCTCACCCAAATTCTCTCATACATATGAGATAATTATCATCAACTCATGCATGGGTGATGGCCTCATATGGGTACCCCCTCCAAAAATAGTGCAAACTTTGTGAAACATCTTGTTGGTTAAAAAAAACATTAAAAGTTACAAAATTTAGAACTCAAGGTGTTATAGACACCATGGCTGCAACTATATACATGATGTTAAAAGACAAAATTTCTAACACACATAAAATGAATTAGAGATAAGTCACACTATGTGAGACGCCAAAAAGTGGTACCCATATCAGGCCATTCTCCGCATATCTGTTTGTATGGAATATCATTAATGCCATAATTCAAGGGTTTCGTCCCTTCACCATTCATTGATTTGACCAAAAAAGTCCAAAGGATGACTTAACCTCTTATCTTTTTGATTTTTTAGCACCACCAATCAATCATGATAATCCGTTATAGATCCAAGATTTTTTTGTCTTTCATCCTTTTCTATCGGGACACCTATTAGTTTTTTTGTTGTACCTCTAAGAAGCCCGGTTTTGCTCAACGCAAATTTTCACCGTGTTTCTTACAAGGCTCTTTCTTTCCTACTATAAGCTTCTAATTAACAACGTGCCTCTTGTAAAATCATTCTTGCTCACTATAAATTTTTGTTGCCTTTTGCAGGGTCCCTCTTCCTCAACTATCCCAGGTACTATCGGAAAGTTCTTGACAAGGAGGGGTGCACCAAAATCATTTCATCACTTTTGGATGTACAATGTGAGAGACTAAAAGTTATGGATTTTTGAGTAATTTTCGTCACCATAAATTGAATTGAATTATGAAAAAAGAAATATGAGAGTTTTTCATGTCATTCTTCACATGCTTGGAAAGCTCTCGGCAAGTCAGGCGGTGCACTGTAGTTCTTTCAAGTCCTTGTGTTATACCTTGGAGCTCTTGACAAGGACAGGTGCACCAAAATTATTTCATCACTTTCGGATGTACAATGTGAGAGACCAAGAGTTAAGGTGGTTACCCCATTACCAACTGGCTCCTTTCACCAACAGCTAGTGGCATTATCCACAATCAATGCTGCAATGATGTTGGTTGTAGCTTGAGTTACAGTTGGTAATGGGTTCTCTCTTGTTGGTTTTAGTATATGTAAGTGTGGTTATGGATTCGTTGTTGTTGGTTTAAGCATCTTTAGTGTGTGCAATACAAATCTTCTCTAGACAGAAAGAGGTGTACCTATATGACGTGAATGGGATGCGTCATACTTCAACTTTGAAAATTTATAACTAATTCATTCTTCATCCAAAAATTATGTTTCAACTTGTGTTGGAATCTATTTCTTCTTGCCTATCTCTTAAAAATAATAATACTATATAATATCAATGCCTCATATCCGTATTTCTTATTCAGTTGGGAATGGGGTAACCACCTTATGGATTTTTGAGTAACTTGGGAGTTTTTCATGTCATTCGTCACATGGTTGGAAATCTCTCGGCAAGTCAGGGTGCACTGTAGTTCTTTCAAAGTCCTTGTGTTATACCTTGGAGCCTTCAATTTTGGTTGTGCCTTCTCTCGTGAATTTTTGGAAATTATGCATGTTACTAATGATTGTGCATGTTACTACTGACAATGTTGAATCAACAGTGGACGGCATGCTGAAGAATCTAGGGGGGAATTTCTCCAAATATACACATACGGTCCAATACATATGGTCCAATTCTACCGGATCCAGCTTTATTCCGACGTATCTGCAAATTTGAACAAATCATCTAGGCACGGTCACAAAATTCTGTAAAAATATGAAGGCATCTCATAATCCAGCATCCGTCTACACAAAAAACTATACCGACAACAAACGCGAGGAGCCCCCCTTTCTTTGCACATGTATTCCAATACCAGCTTGTGTACAAATGCAGTAGAACGTCCAGAAGTCCCTTTAGGGGTTAACATCCAAGCTTATACGTGCAGTACAACCCATTTCTTAGCAGGCTATGTCACAGCACTGATACTAATGACGAAGGAAACAGTTTATGGCTCTATTGACAACCAGCATGCATGAGCAAGAACACATCCATTTCGTGCAAAAGCAACAGCAACACCCTGCCAGTCTAAAGTGCAAAATTATACTGCCGACACAGGACATATTACAAGTGAACATTGTAATCATATAGTCATAGCCTTATCCAACAAAAATAGGTATAAAAAATGACACTAACAACTGATTGTAAAATAAAGAAGAGACTATCACATACATGTTTACCAGTTCAATCCCTGGATGTTCAAAATTTCGTTAAACCTTAAGTAGCGTGCATACAGCTCACAACCCAAATTCTAGTCCTGTAACATTAAAAGACCTTCTGGGTCATCTTTAAAATTCAATGAACATCTACACTTCAGAACATCGACAGTGTCTTACAAACAGATGTGCATTTGAGATTAGTACTAAGGTTTGCTCGGTAGACGAAGGGTCATGGGCTGTCCATACCACAGGTGAGAGTCGTTAGGGAGCGGCAGTATGGGATTTGTAGGCATCTGACTACACACACCTAACTCCAAGTCGTAGACGATCGAAATCCTAGTTCTTCCTGACATAAGCATTATGGATTTGTCAAACCCAAACGCTTGGATTCTGGGGCAATCACGTGGCCTCCGAAACTCCATCTCTGGCAAATGGAAAACTAGCTTCACAAGCTCTCCTGTCATTTGAAACACCTTTGAGAAGCCCACGTCCGTAAGCAACATTTCTCCTATACATAAGCTATAGCAAAATTGAGACGCACTTGGCACTTTGAGAATCCAATATATCATGAACAAGCGATTGTCGCTCACAATGAGTTGAGGTGAAACGAACAAACAACCATCGAAGTCTATGCTGGTATGCTCCCACACATCCTCCTCGATGTCGTAAGTGAAAAGCCAAAAGTCCTCAGCGTCAAAGGAACTGAACAGAACATACAAGAGCCCCTGAAACACGATGCTACTTCCGTAATCACCAACCCCATACTTGCGCAACTCCAAGGGTGGGGTAGCTGAGGTCCGCCATTGATCGGTGGTGGACTCGTAAATGTGCATGATGACCGTAACGTGTTCAAGGTCTTCATCATCAGAGTTGGGGTGTTCAGTCGGCTCAATAAATCTGTACGTGATGAAAACCTTGAAGCCAGCGCCACCTTCGTCAACAACCAAATTCATCAGTTTAGCATCGGGGGTGGCTACAGAATCCTCCGGAGGATTTGGCAGAACCCTTCTTCCCCTTCTTGTAAGAGGATTGCCAACCTCTATAACTGGGTCATCATCATACAAGCCGTTCGTGCATTGACAGACGAGACCTTCATCCACAGCCACCAACCCGAAAACTGAGTCCATGCGTGCATTAAAAACGCCGCGTACTATATCACCTTCCCTCAACGTGTACCAGTGTTTGGCGCGCAAGTCAAGAATGCTCCAACCCATGTACCCATGATAGGTCGCATCCACATCTGTGTGCACAAGAAAACGCGCAACAATGTACAGACTCCCTTTCTTTGCATTCTGTGAAAAAAGATCTCCAAATTCTGGCGTGGAGATAAGATGATTCCATTTCTTGCATACAGCGGAATATCTGCACAAGTCCGGCACAGGCAAGAATGATAGCACTCGCCCAACCATCTCAAATGGGAGATCGCTCCACAACTCAGCGTCCATTGTAGTTCAGTGCACACCTCACAACACAAGAATCAGTCTCAGCTCGATCTTTCTAAACCCAGATCGTAAACACCACCAAAGACTGACACCGATGCCTTGACTTGCTTTCTGATCGACTCAAGCAAGAATAAATCCGCAAGAGTAAATGAAGGCACTGTGTAACCCTAATCCCGAAGTGTCACAATCCCATGATTGATGAGTACTACAATAATGAAGTGACGTGGAGTTTAGACATGATTCTTCGATTACTGATGTAGACTAGAGTTCTTGGTAACAAGTGTAATCTACATCACCTTTGGACACTGTAAGGCCATATTCGTTATATCGAGACTTTTAGTAGATTTTGAGACCGAATGCTAGTTGTTCAGAAATTCAATTTATTTTGGCTCATAAGATAAGGTACAAGCAAAATCATTTGCATGGGCTCCAACTACTTGTAACACTTGTTTTTGTAAGTCGCTTTTCTCTTTCTCATCAATTATATTGCAATTCATAATGAGAAGAGTTTGGGCAGCTATATACACATCAACATCTATCTTTGCATTTTAAATTTCCTAGCATCCTGTTAATTTGGATCCAACAAGAATTCAGGCACCCATCGTCCCTTGTCCTTGAAGTACTTGCATCAAGTTGGGACAATTTGCATTCCAAAGAACAATATCCGGCACCTTTATCACCGTTTCCCGTTCTGATTGATGCACTGCATACTGTGCAACGTCGCCTTTTTAGAAGATTTTGGAACTTTTCTTTTGAATCTTTGTTTGGATTGAGATCCGGACGATTTTTGGAGCGCAAAAAGTAAACCGAATCATTATTAAAATCAAACATTTGAATGCCGTGTGTGTCCATTTGAAATTTTTCGATATCCTTACATGGAATTGCATTTCGAAATGTCACTTTTCGTACTTGTAAATATGGATGACCTTCATGATCACAACCGGGTCGAAAATCTGTCTTGAGACATAAATGACCAACTTTGCATTGAATGCAAAAATATTTAGTACATGGGGTACGAGAACCGCATGGGCACTGAGTCTGCCACTCAAAATATTCACCATGTATAGATTCATTTATCCATGTTCTCCATGGAACTAAATTATAGTGTGCATTTGAATTATCCATAGTGGAACTTACTGAAACCTTTTTTTTTATGATTGAATGAAATTGATGATATTCTTTTATGTCGCAATTCTTAAATACTAATATGAATCTTGAATATTACATAAATTCAAATATATTACACAAAGCATTTGATGTGTCAAATAGGTAATTTGTCACAAATTTATACATTCATGTGAAAATATAAAAGTAAAAGATTCAAAAGTAAAAGTCTAAAACAACATCAAGGTAAAGCAAAATATATGTGAAAATCTAGTATAGAAATCTTGATCAACATAAAAGTTATTTAACCCTTTAACGTCCCTGTTCATCGTTGTATTCAAAGATTAGTTGTAAAATGTTTGATGAAAACCAAAAATGGAGTTGATGTACAAAGTGATGTTCAAAGAAAAGTTGTAAATGTCAATGTGAAGATCAACATCTGTATGGTTGGATTTATTTGTATTTTTAAAAATATTGTTTTATTTATTTTGCAAGATTATTTCTTGAAATTCAATTAAAAATCATGAATTAACAAATTTAAAAAATATATATCTTGTAATGAAATTGAAATAACATGCACTACAAGATGGTATGGATTCCATTATTTGATTCTACTTATTTTGGAAAATCATCTTCAAGGTCTCACTTTTTGAACTAAGAATGAAACTTGACAAAAGGTAGGATGTCCTAAAACCACCACCTCCCCCAATTATGACATGTAGACCATTCTTGGGGCCACCACAGTTGAGACCCAAAACCACCAATTTCACTATTCCAGTAGGCCAATGGCACGCCAAGCATTGCGAAGAAGTAGGTGGTGGTTATGAGTGAAAGTTAGTACCACATAGTGTGGACATGGGAAAACCTAGAGGTTTGATTTGGGTCACAGGCTACTTTCCATATTGGAATTTTGTATAAAATTGACAAATGCGAATTAGATGTTGCAAAATTTTGCAATCCTCGTCAAAACCTATTTAAAATGTTGTCACTGTTTTTTTCAAATTTAGCATTACCAAAATTAGGCAAGATTGTTTAACCCCTAAATGATATAGGGGGGTCATCCCCTCAAAATTGCTACAAAACTATCGAAATCTGAAAGTATTTGTTTGGTTTTCTTTTGCAACTTTTTTGTTTTTAACCATAAGATCTTATAGATTAGTATCTTATCTTGTTGTAGAAAACAAATCTCTGATTTTCATATAGAATTTAAATCATTCACGTTTGAAGTTCAAATTTGGAAATTTTCTATGCTGAATTTTTTGGGCAGCTCGACTTTGGAGGCTAATAACGTTTTCAAAAAAGGTGGAAAAAAGTGCCTTTCAATGGAACTAGCTCTGCCAATGAAGTACCTTTTGTAATTGAAAAATATATATTAAAAAGAAATTTATTATGTATGCAGTGGAGGCCTTGTAACGTGAAGTAGTAGCTTTGAAGAGAACAAATTTTTCCAAAAATTCTGCCCCTTTCTGTTGCAATTTCTAGTTGGCCTATGCTTGCTCATCACGAGGAAAGTTTAGAGATAATAGAGTTAACCGAAAAGTCAGCTCAAAGAGGAAAGTTTTAGCAAAGTCCTCTTGAACTCCTCTTGAACTGTGTCATATTGAAATATAAATAGAGCAAAGACTAGTTCATGATGAGTTGAGAGACAATCTAAAGCAGGCCACTGTCATTATTTATTCTGCACACCTCGCAATGACTTCCACACCTCCTACCAAAGCTCCAAGCCCATGGCCCACAAGGGGACAAGTTATGACACAACACTATTCATCCCAAGCATAACTCAAAAGAGAGGTTAGAAGGAGGGCAAAAAGGGAGGTTAGATGGGCTTCTTTTCGGTTAACTCTAATGGGCCCTTTTTGATTCTCGTATACAATCCCGGTTCCACGCTTTGAAAGGTTCCATGCTTTGAAATAACTGTTGTCCTTTTGTTGGCAACCGTTCCACTCCATGTAAGTTAGATATCTACATGAATAATCCATGGCTGTAGAAGACCGTGAGCTAATTAACCCTTTCACGTCCCAATTTAACATTGTTTTCAAAGATGTGCTATAAATTGTTTGATGGAACCCTAAAATGAAACAGACGTACAAAGAAAACTTGTAAATGTCAATGTGAAGATCACGTCTGTACGGTTGGATGCACCATATTTTTTATCAATATATTTTTATTTAATATTGAAAATTTTTCTCTTGAAATTCAATCAAAATCCCAAATCAACACAAAAAAAATTCAAAAAATTGTAATGAAATTGGAATAACATGCCTTACAAGATGGTATGGTTTCCATTATTTGATTCTACCTATTTTGGAAAATCATGTTTGAGGTCTCACTTTTTGAACTAATAATGAAATAAACCAATTGTGTTATTTTTATAAAAATTATAGTAACTTATTTTGAAGATCCAAACCGTTCAAAAAAGAGTCAACTTGCACAAGAACCAAGAGTAATTTTGGCGGATGAGACCAAACATCAATCTGTTCGTCGTTCAATATATGGACTCTGGCGCGTTAAAGGGTTAAAGTGTGGAATTTGAGATGGGCATTCAAAATTAAAATTAATAAATTTCAATTGATCTTTTCTATATCTAAATTAAATTTCAGCTAGAACCAAGTGGTGTGATGGTTCATTACATTCCAGAAATGTGTGATTTGAAAAGGGCAAAGCCTTGTGTTATATACAAATTTTAGTACACTAGTGCCAACAACCAAAGTGGGATCCTTATTATGTCTCTTAATTTCCGGTTAAACTCGTTCACAAAAATGCGCATAAGTTAAGCATAAGAACTTCAAATCACAAAATTCTTTTTGGAAGTAAAAGGTTACTTGACTGTGCAAGTTTACTTAGTTCAAAAATTAAACACACAATTCGCTATTTACGCACTTGGCCATATAATCATGCACTTGGTCCCCAAGTGCATAATTTTTTTGTCTAACATACTTTTTTTTAAAACGACGATTATTGTCTTTTTTCAATCCCTTACATTGTAAACAAATAATTATTTTAATTAATTTTAATTCTTATCTTTATCTTTTATCTTTTCTTTTTTATCTTGATTTCTTTCTTGTTTTCTTTCTTGCCTCCCTCATGTCTTTCTTCTTGTCTTTGTTTTTGTCTTTCTTCTTGTCTTTGTTTTTGTCTTTCTTCTTGTCATCCTTTTTGTCTTCCTTTTTTTTTTTTTCTACTTTTTCTTCGGTTGTGGCTGCTGAACCGTAAACAATAGGAGCAACCCCCCCCCCCCCCCCCCCCCAAAAAAAGAAAAAAAGAAAAAGAAAAAGAAAAACTTTTTTTTTTAGTTGACCATGAGGTGCTGTAGAACCCTAAATGGCAGCTGCCAAAGAATTATTATTATTATTAATATTATTATTATTATTTTCTTTTGGTTGGCTATAGGGTGTTGCTCAACTCTAAATGGTGGTAGCCCAAATTTTTATTTATTTATTTAGGGTTTTTTTTTGGAATTTTACTATTTTTAAACATTCGGGTGCGCGGCCGCGCACTTAAAGACCCTTCCGTCTCTCCTCCCTCTTTTTCTCCTTCTCCTCTCCTCTACTCATATATATAGGGGAGAGGAGTGGGGAGGGAAAGGGAGTGGGAGAGGTAATGGGAGACATCCTCTCCTCTCCCTTAAACGCCATATTCGTTATATTGGCCGTTCCCAATTACTTTTTCCACTCAAATAGTGTGACTTGAGTTCATTTTCTCTCCTTATCAGATTAGTGTGGGTAAAATATAAACAGGATTGGCCAATTTAATGAATATGGCGTTCTTATATATATGAGGAGAAGGGAGGGAGATGGAGACGAGATGAACATAGAGATAGAGATGAAGATGGAGAGGGAGATGAAAATGAGAGAGAAGGGAGGGTCTTTGGGTACGCAACCGCGCACCCCAGCATCTTAAAATAGTAAATTTTCAAAAAAGTCCATAAAAAAATAATAAATTATTTTGGACAGCCGCCATTTAGGGTTTCAGCAGTACCCCACTGCCAACCAAAAGAAGAAGAAAAAAATTAAAAAATTAATTTTTCTTTGGCGGCTCCTATTTTAGGGTTCAGCAGCACTCCATGGCCAACCCCCCCCCCCCCCCCCCCCTACAATAAAACAAGTTCATATTTTTATTTTTTTTATTTTTACTTTGGGTTTGCTCCTATTGTTTAGGGTTCAGCAGCCACAACTGAAGATAAAGTAAAAGAAAAAAAGACAAGGAAGACAAAAAGGTAGATAAGAAGAAAGACAAAAACAAAGACAAGAAGAAAGACAAGAGGGAGACAAGAAAGAAGACAAGAAAGAAATTAAGATAAAAAAGAAAAGATAATTTTTTTTTAAAGAAAAGATAATAGAAAAGATAAAGATAAGAATATAAATAATAAAAATAATAGTTTATTGACAATTTAAGTGATTGTAGAAAGACAACATTGATGTTTTTTAGAAAACTTTCTAATCGATTTTTTTAAAATCCAAATATGTTTATGAAATGAGCGCACTTGTCCAAGTGCATAAATAGCGAATTGCGTGTTAGTGACTTATACATTTCTCAAAGAGAATTTAACAATATGTATGAGCACTTTGACCACATTGGGCGGTCAACGCGTCATACAAATGGGCCAAACGTGTATTGGTGACCTAGACGCCTCCTAGCTTGGATTCCTCTATCAGATTACTATAATTAGATGATGATTTAAGAACAATTCTATAAGCAAGAAAACACAACCAAATTTTGGGTGAAAATGGGTGAACGGAGTAGGAATAGGGATAAGTTGCTAACTAAGGTTCTAAGATTAGGTACATGAGTTTTTGAGGCCAAGAAATGACCGTAGTAATGGGAAAATACCAAGGGTAAAAGGAAAAAAATCTAGTATCAAAGTTAACTGTAGTAACTACGGGCTAAGGGTTAAAGTGAAGAAAAGAACACACAAGAAGGTTGGAAGGTAGGTAAATAGGGTTTTGAGATAAAAAGGAGTCACAATAAAAGTCTAAGGGGTAAAGTAAAGGGATCAAAGTAAAATTTGGGTTCTAAAAGAACCTAAGGGAAATTAGGGTTTTTGGCTTTTATGGTTTTAAAACAAGAGGCAACAGGAAAAAGGAGTCACTAGGGATAAGATAGAAAGTGGGAAATGAATTCTAACAAGCAAAACATTTAAAATCACCAAGGGCTTGGCGTGGCCTTTTTCATGGCAAAGACACAACAAGTGGGTTCAAACAACATGGGCTCTAAACATGGGCAAAGGAAGATCATACAACCAACACAATGAACAACCACTAGTAAAAAAGGTAGCACTGCCGAGGGAGATGCCCAGGCAAGTGGTGCCCAATTCTACACATGCACAGTGATTTTGCCTGGGCATCTCCTTGGGAAGCATCACCTTTTCTACTAGTGAACATGATGAGCATGAAGCATTCACATAAACAAAATTGACTAATAAGATCCCACCCCAATAGATTATGGCACTGTTAACTCCTAAAGGACCAAGGTTGATTTTTTAAGTTCGGTCAGGTCAGTATGGAATGAGTATTGATCCTCAATTATTGAGATTTTTTGTGGTGATTCTACTCTTTGTAACAAAGATGGGATGGTAATTTGCGTACGTAGATGATGTATAGATCAAAAGATAAAATCATGCATCTTATTGTGGGCAACTCCTGAAAATTTTCATACAATGAGCTATGCATCTGAATTTTTGTACACAATGAGCTAACGCCCCTATATACACAACTGCCAAATTCATTTTACCAAATCTGAGACTAAACTTTGCATTTTGGGCATTTTCAGAAAGTTTCAAACTTGGGCAACAAGCCCAAAAAAAAAAATACAACCAACTTTGAAGCTTATAATCTTACTATTGAAGAACCCTGAACGGTTGAAATTTTCTAGGTTGTAATAAACTCAAGTTGGTTGAAATATCCTACGGTTGGATCGGTCAAAAAGGTTTTAAATCAAAAATTATTTGTCCTTTTATGAGAAGAGATACTTTGGAGTGTTTGGAGAGAAACATAGTTGTGGTCCTTTAGGACTTAAGTGCCAAAATCATGTTGAAATGGATCAAATCAATACTTAGGGTGGTCAAAATGGACCTTCAAACAATAGGACAGCACACATGCCTCAACCAAAACGCCCACAATTAACACCAAATACCCTAAACTAAGTCAAGAAAACACAACACTCAAACTTTGCAAAAAAACTATCATCAAGCATTCACATAAACGAAATTGTCTAACAAGATCCCACCCCAATGGACTAGGGCAATGTTGAGTGCCCAATTCACATTGAAATGAATAAAATCAATACCTAGGGTGGTCAAAATGAACCTTCACATGCCTCAACCAAAACGTCCACGATAAGCACCAAAAACCCTAACCTAAGTCAAAACAACACCATAACACTCAAACTTTGCAAAAAACTACCCTATTCCACAATTTAGAGGAAATGATGGGAGTGTGCAACTGTGGGAAATTTGGCCAGTGCTTCCGCATGCGACCCAACAATCCAAAACTAGCATTCAAAAACCACTCAATCATCACAATTCACAATAACGGCATGCAACTAATCACATAAGGAGGGATTAAATTAAAAGCAGACAATTGCCTTCCAATTCACAACAACTTATCACTGAAAATTGCAACTAAAATCACATTTGAAGACCT
This sequence comes from Pohlia nutans, assembly GCA_022496805.1. Lineage (NCBI taxonomy): Eukaryota > Viridiplantae > Streptophyta > Bryopsida > Bryales > Mniaceae > Pohlia > Pohlia nutans. The sequence continues at coordinate 4,576,933 of CM040093.1, read as the reverse complement.
ATGCATAAAAACATCCATATAAGTTCAGTCACGAGGTCATATCACCTCTAATCTGTCAAATGAAAGTGGGGAGGGTTGTAACTCCCATTCCCTCTTTAATATCACATGTGCGCCCTCTGTATTGTCACATGAGCTTGCGGCAATTGGTGGTCATCTTCCCCTCGTGTTGTTCGTGATCGTGATCGTCTTCTCCTCATCGTGACCATCGCCGTCATCGCTATGACCCATCGTGTACGAAGGATGTATTACAAACATGCAAAAAACATCAAGATGAAAATTGCATGTTTGTAGTACGTCCTTCGTACAATGTTTCTACAATTAACATATTGTTATGATGTGTTGAACGTAATCACCCCTGTTTATCTCAACAACATACAAAAAACATTGCAAAAACATGACTTGTCAAGTTTGTAATGTAGTGTGCCAGTAGACATGTACGAGGTGTCTTCAAAGTACCACTACTTGTTATTGTATATTTACTAGAGAATGAGATCAACAGCCTCAATCAAGCAACCAAAAATGGAATTCAAGCAAACGGAGTGAATCAAAACATATATGAGACCTGTTGGCCGATGTTCTGGGAGCCGAGCACCATCTTGGCGACGCATTGATCACGCACGCAATTGACAACGAGAGAAAGAGCTTGCAGCATACACCGGTGTATTGATCTACCAGTACAGCCGGGTACAAGTTGTTTACAAACTTTTTGACTCCTCCCTCATAAAAACATAGTCCCTTCCCTAAATCGTAATGTGCTCAATATGGCACCCATGGACCTACAAATTAAAAGGTACATCCCTACTCTAGTCCTCTACAGGTAAGAATTTTTTCTTACCATATTTGCAATCTTCAAAATCAGTGTGGCCGTTTGATATACGATCTACCTACTTTCAATGTTTATGAAAAAATTTGTAAGCATGTTGTATCCGAGTGTACAATTGCTAGTGTATTGTGATTAAGCGTATTCACTTGGATAGCTTATGAAGCATCCCACTGGTTAAAAATCAGCAATAGACTTCAAAGTACTAGATGTAAGTCTAGAGTAAAAATCTTAAAAAGATAAAAATAAAATAAATTTAAATTTAAAAAAGAATGATTAATTAATTCATGAAATTTATATGTGAATTAGAAATAGCCCCAATAAAAAAATTCAGAATTGCCAAGTACAACAGCTTAACTGGAAAGTTTAACCCTTTAATTGCCCAACCGTGCATATTTTGCATGATGTACAGAATCGAACTCCGATTTCTCATCCATCATGCACATTTTGCAGTGTGAAATTTTTAGTGAATTTTTTAATGAGAAGTTAGCTTCGTGCATGTGTGATTCGATTAGAGAGGGGATGATTTGTGAAACTTTATGCCTCATTTTATGTTGTAGTGTTTCACCAAAAATTTCGAAGATTTTAACCTAAAAGTGCTCTTGAAAAAAAAACTCATAAAATTAAGCAACCAAAAAATCTCCAAAAATCACTACACTTAGAGTATCACACATTCACACTTTAACTCATCACAACAAATTTCATCCACAAATTGTCAATATCTTATTCGTAATCAAATTACAAAATAATTTTGAATTTTACATTCCAAAATTTATAGAAAAGTATTGGTGAAAGCAATTGCAGATCTAACTACATGGATAGAATCTAAAATTCATAGTGTACAACTTTTATTTATACATCAAGTTCAAAATATCCATCTTAGTTGCATTTTATGATTCATCTTTGCAAAACTGCCCAAACTAGACAAAGGTGAGGACGTTTAGGGGTTAAGGACAATTTACCTTGATACTATTTGTTGAATTTTGTTGGAAATTAGAAGAAAAATCCATATTCTTTTGGCATGTATTTTTTGGACACTATATAAACAAACTATAGATTTTCAAAGTGTTAATTAAAGATGTATCCAAAATTGACCCTAGACTCTTAATATATTGGAAAAACGTATATTATAAACAAAAGTATGTAGGGATCGGTTTTGGATAAAAGTCACAATTACATAACTTTTTTTTAATCTCTTATGATTATTTGACAAGTAATAACATGGTAACTTAACCTCAATGGAGCCCATTTTTTCCATAGAAATGACAACCAAAGATTAGATATTATAAATGGAAGGCAAGGTAGGCACATTTGTGTCAAATAATTAAATTTCTAATTTTTATTACTTACAAAAATTCTTCAAGAATATCTTTTATACCATACAAAAAATTATTTCTTAAAAGTCTTGAAAATAATTTCTAAAAATATATTTTGTTGACCCTACCTTCCACCTACGGTATAGAAAGCATTGTTATATCTTATAATTTTAGTGTTGTGGTGTCCTTTTCAAACCCCTAATTGGACAAGATTTAACAAGATCCAAACATTGATGTTGTGTCCTGTAACATGAAAATAGAGCCTTGTTATGGAAATAACATCCCTTGCCCCACTCTTATAGCTCGCCGTACTCTTATAGCTCGCCGTGTAATTTCTCATAGAAAGGCTTTAATTTTAAATTACCTAGTGTATAACCTCATTAAATGGGTCATATTATTCTCATCAGCCACTTCGAAGACTATTTATAGAGAAAGAAAGAATGTATAGATTTATATGGAGCCATAAAAATGATGGTCAAGTGAATATTAGAAAATTCGATCAAATAACCAAATGGCTTTTGGAGCACACTCTAGAGGCTTTTAATATTTTTATTTATTTTTTGAATTCTTTTAGTGTATCTCATAATCATCATAATCTTCATGTCAAACTTTGTTTCATGTGATTCCAATAAATATTGCAAAATTTATAAGCTTCTTTTTTTTTGTCGAAATATAGGCACCCAAGGCAAGCACAAAAGCTCTAATTTTCTTCACAAAGAAAATTGAAAAAATTGAATTAAAATCTATGTCCATGGGAAGCTTTAAATCATTCCAATATGATTCATGAGATAAAAATTGTGAAGAGTTTTATTTTGCAAGCAATTATGGAATCTTTTCACAAAATTAATTCTTGACCTTCTTTTCTGAATTTTATTTTATAATTATCTCTTATTTATTTTTATTTAAAATTTAAAAAAAAACATATAGTGTACATTGCCTACTAGAACTTCTCACTATTGGGATGGACATTTTCAATTCTATTTTTGAGTTATTAGTCATAGTTAGTGTTTTCTTTCAACATGTACCACTTCGCACTTAATAAATTTTTCATGAATGAATTTGAAGTATTCATTATTGAGTTTTTTACTATGCATTCTCAATTTATTTCCTTGGCATAGGATTTTTGGCCACACATTGTAGGACACATGCACTTTTCGATAAAATGTTCAAAAGATGAAACTTCACTATAGTCAAGGGTTGAAGAAAAAAATTGAAATTTAAGCATTCTGATCTCGAAATTAGTGCGGTTTTTTATTCTAAAATTTTAAGAAGACGTAGATAGATAGATAGAAACACCAGCCCTATAGAAAGGGCCGGCGTGAATAAAGTGTCTGTTCGTAATGTCAATGACCCGATGCCCACGAGACAAAGGGACATTGGAACAATACTACTCTCCTCTTTCGAGGATGGACACTATAGTAACCAAAACAAAGTAACAGTAACATTAACAAAGGAAAAAAGCGAAGTAATGATGGTTGAGTGCTAGTTTGTATAAAGGTATGTTTGGTGTTAAGTTTTATCACCAAGTCATGAGTTCTTTGGTTGGTTGGTGAAGGGCGTTGTATCACAATTATGTGGTCCGGTTTCGAAACCAATTGGGCTCGTTGAGCAGTGGTGTGATACACATGGCTTGGTGCTGCTAGTGAGTTATCATGGCAGGAAAGTTGTACCAACCAACCGGCCCGTCCTATCCCCTGAGACAAGTTGAGCTAGTTGTTTGAAAAGAGTGGCTAGCGGTGGTTTTCACCACTACCTTCCCTCTTACCTTCCCTCTTTTAATGTACTACGTCTGTTGGTATTGTTTGATTATTCTCTATACGTCTTTTATGCAGTTGGATTTACAAACTAACAAAAACATACAAAGATTTTAGCATTGTTTTAAGAAAGGGTGTCTGCATTCCAAGTGGCCAAAGAACTTTAGGAATCAAAGTTGTCCGTTTACGGCTAAGGAAAAAAGCTTGTAAACAATCATAACATTCTTTAGCAGCACCACTATTCACCCTTGGGAATTAACATCGCAAGACAAAATCATTGCAAGAATTTTAATCTTTTGGAGAATCAAAGCCATCTTTAACTAAAGATAGCTTGGCAACTCAACAAACTTCTGTTTTTTAATAGTTTCTACATGTTCCACATCATTAATTCCCAGTTCAAATGCTGATTCTCAGCACAAGCAAAAGGGTGTACTGCAGTACTAGCTAAAGAATGTTACGGTGTCATTAGCTATGAAAATCAAACATTATAATTGAATTCAAGTATGTAGGTCTAAAAATTATAATCTTTGTCTAAGAAAATCTGAAGTTTCAACCACTCATAAGTAAAGTGGATTAACCCTTTAATGCTCAAGTGACCACAATGTGGTTTCTGCTGTGTCGAAAACGCAAATAACGGAAAATCCGTGAAGAATTGGAATTTGAATTGTGAAGTTCAGATGATGAGCGTTATAATATACATCTTCTAGAAAAAGAAATTTTCAATTTGGAGTTGTGCAACTATCAAAATATCTATGAACAAAACGCAAAAATACTATAAATACTTGAAAATACAGTAAATACTTACAAACACAACACATGTACTATGCGGTATTTCTTGTGTTTGGAAGTTTGTTATCTTTTTTTATTTTTTTAGATTGTGTTCTCTTGTTCATGTTCCATTAGTGTATGTATTCCGATCTTGATCCATGTACCAACTCCTTTTATATTTTAACGTATAATTTTTTGTCCTAAACCGTACATGGATAACTCACTCTCATTTATAAAATTCACAATAATTATGTGTGAATCTGTTCTTAACATGAAGATTGCAACAAAGAGGTGTTGACATAGGTCATTGCTGAACATCTTTACTTTCATTTTAGAAAATTTTACCCAAATTTTATTTAACTTTGAAGTCACACACCCTCCAAAATCTCATTTTTGAGTGTGCATTATACAGTTCAAAGACATACTATGATCTTCCAATCCCACCATTGGATGATTCTCTAATTTTGGCAAAATGTTTGCACTCCAGATGAGAATACAATTGTACAGTTACTTTCTAATTCAATCCATTCTATTTCTGGCAGTATCAATTATAGTGGAAAAACCCAGTGAAAACCAATGAACCCTGCTACAATACCAAAAGCATTAATCCCTAAAGGACGAACCTATTACCATGGAAATACCATGGAATTAGAATCACATTCCACAATTTATTTTGGCACTGTAATTAACATTAAAATTCAATATTATAAATTTAGTAGATGAAGGCATGTGCATACTACATGTCAAATAATATCCATGTATTTGCGTGAAAAAGATGTAGTCAGTAGTGCAGATGTACATTTCAACCAATCACAATGAATTTCATCCGTAGATTGTCAATATCTTATTCGTGATTGAATTACAAAATAATTTTGAATTTCACATTTCAAATTTCATACAAAATTATTGGTAATAGCAATCATAGATCTAACCGTATGGATAGAATCTAAAATTCATAATGTACAACTTTTATTCATATATCAAGTTCAAAATATCTCTCTAGGTTGCATTTTATAATGCATCTTTGCAAAACTGCCGAATTTGGAGAGGGCTCTAGGCATTTAGGGGTTAAGGGTTAAGTCAAAATTTCTACTATGGGTGTAAATCACAATGAAGATCATTCCGGTATTTATTTTTTTACCGTGGCAGTAAAAGTATCAAAAATAACCATCCCATGGTAATGGGTATTCAACTTGTGACCCTAATAAAAAAAATATTAAAAACTTAGATTTTTTCAAAGCCTAATGAACTAGAAACTAGATTTGGTAAACTTTATATTGCTAACTCAAATTCAAAACACATCATTTAATGGTTTAAATTGAGTTTTGGCAAAAAGATCCTTAAAACTTAAAATACACTACAACACGCTGGATTTTTACTACTCAATTGACAATTGAGACCCAATATTGACACCTTGTACATGCATAAGCTGTCAATCTCCAAGTCACAAGTTTATGTACAGCCTAAATATGTTCTCAAGCCACAACCACCCATGATCAGAAACACTCGGATTCAGGTGTCCTGTATGTAGACGGGAATAGGTGCAGTCACGGGAATGGGTGTCCCTACCTTAGACGATGAAAACATACAAAATGGACGGTTTGCAATGAATAGAGGCACAATTGGGCTGGCTTTGTTATTACGCACACTGAAAGCTCATAATAAAGCCATCAGATTCCGGTGCACTGTGGGACACCCAATAGCTGGTTGACCTGGCAAAATGTACATCTGCACTATTGACTCACTTGGAGTGTGTCTCCAATCCAACCACTGATTCCTCCACAGTTGCAGGTTGCTAAAATACGTCCAGGGACCTGGTGACTGACAGCTACTCAGCTACTCCGGAGAAATGCCATCAACGAAATGGGGGCAAAAACAAATGCTTCTTCGTTTCTGTAATCATTTGAACCACGAAGCAAACAAATCATTTCTAAAGAGTACACTGCGGTCACAGCTTTCTGTCCCCTTGATTCTGGAAACAACATGGAAGAGAACCCCCAACCCATGGAAAATGGTGGACAAGCCCGAGGGAGGCAGACAATTAATATCAAGGCTTGAATAAACTGCAATAAGATCAAATCCGCACTGTAAATCTTTCTTACAGAGGCCCATCTAGCGACGCATGCGCGGCTTGCAGCGGAACTCGGCCAACAAGGCAATGTGGTCTGATGACCATTCCGGAGAGGGCAACCCTGTATCCTTCCGTAAACTGTCTTCGTCCAGCAGCTCCAAAAGTGACTCCACAGTGAGCGAGTCCGCTGTACAACATCAGCGATCTTGTCAGATAAATTATGCACTCTAGTTCTCCCTGAAGCCATGGTTTCCACAAGCTTGTCTCTTCAATGAATGGTTGGCACTATAGTAGTCCACTAAACAAGATCCCTATCAATACACAATACACGTTCGTATGACAAAGCTGTTGCAGATCTATCACAAGCCATGGTCAATTACAAAAGGGAGGTACCCAGTATTGTAAATAAGAAAATCAAGATCCACTTGTTTACTTTGATGTCGTACTTCGTACCACAACTGTCAGAAGAGGACAAGAGTGTCTTACCCGTATAGAAAATGTAATCAAGAGTGCCCAGAAAATCACGGGTACAGTTTGTGAATTGCGGTTCACTGGTGGTTGGATCCATCCGCCGCCTCTGTTTCTCTACTGTAGGGCCAAGCCCATTCATCCTCCCCAAAGATGCGTAGGCACTCACCTGCACAAATTTCAGAACTGAACACTTTAGCACCGTGTCTAAGCAGCAGCTCTACAACGCCTGCTCAGCTTAAACTTCTCTGAAAGGGTAATGAATGAGCTGACCACATCCATTCCAAATTAAGATGAATGAAAGTGCAACTACATGTCACAGTTAACATGACATTGCCAGTACGATGCTTACCAGTGGCAAGGAATGACAAAGCTTGCTTGGAGGCCGCAAAATGTTCAGTGGATCGACTTGTAGATCCGGATGGGCAGGATCCACGCGGCCAGTTGACAAGAGACTGTGAGGTGCACTGCAAAAAACGTTCCAATATGCCAAAGCGTCAGAACCATGTTGAATTGTTGATCATTCACGAATACACATTGCAGCAGCTGTCGATGACTAGCAGCACGTTACAAGTACCAACCTGCCAGGAACAGAATTGAAATCGCCAGCCACCAACATAGGGATGTCTGCGCTGGCTGCTATCTTCTCAAGCCCCTTCAGCAAAGTGTGTACCTGAAAGATAAAAACCACAACAAAATCTTCAAAACATCCTTGCAATCAGCAAATCAAATGTTTTCAAAGCAGTACTTCAAAACTTAGATAACAGTGAACAAGACGAAGATGAAAGGAGGAATCTACACACCTGCCACAGCTTCACATCTTTGAGCTCATGGTTCGCATGAATGTGAGTGTTTGCCTACACACCGAGCCAACAGCCAATAGTGAGACAACGAAACACTTCAAGAAAACCCAAGCGCATGGTTAGTATTTACCAATCCTCAATGGTTTAATTGGTTCATAACTTGACATAGGATTATATACAGCAATGCCAGAATCTGCCTATTGATACAAGCTTGTTCTATTTGTGTCCAAAAAAGAATACTCACCACACAAAGAAGCTGACCACGCTTGCCAGAGGCTGCTTGAGAATCCATGAACCCTCCAGTATCACGCGCTTCCAATACCACAATCAAAGCTACATTATCCTGCATAAGGTACAGAATCTTAACTCGTCAGACATCCATTTCCATGAAGTACACTAGATAGTACTCAAAACAAGTTCCAATCCATTCATGACAATTTTCTGCAATTTTTCAGTTTCTTCTCAGTGGAGAGCACCAGAACAGATCCAAATTGCCAGAACTTAGCTGGAGTGACTATATGAGCAACAAAAAGACCGATAAATACAACAAGATCCTAAGGCTTCATAAAAACGCCACACTAAAACAATAACTACTTTCTAGTATTCATTCAAGCAGGCTAAAACCCCCAGTAGGCTAAAACACAGGCAGCTCACCTTCAAAAGCCGACTCAGAGCTGCCTTCTTAGTTGTGGGTGGGAAAGCCTCCGACAATGACTGTGCAGCCTTGTTGAACTCCACCTGCACAATTAACAATGTATATCATATTTTCATCGGTGCCATGGCATTCATTAGATCACTTCAAATATGAGCTGTATATACTGAAATTCATATACCTGAAAACAGGCTTCAGAAACATAAATTCAAAAGCTAGAAGGTAAAGAAGAGAATAAACAAAAAATAACTGTTGTGACTGGCACTGCCAACGAGAGCCACAAGAAGTATATTTCTACACAAAGGCAAAAGCTCTGAAACCTACCTCATATTTCTTCACTAAGGAGAAGCGATCTCGACGGAAAAATGTAGCACAACCATCGATGACATAAACAGAGCCTGTATACACCTGCTATTCATAAAACATATCTGGTCAGTCTTTAAGGATACTGTTCCTGAAAATCCTCACACGTAGAGGATAGATCCAACTAAACCAAAGTATGAACAGGTTATCAGTTACCAAGAGCAAATCCTCTGCAAATCATGCTTAATATTAACAAATGCCTTACAACCAATCTCCACGAAGCCGTTCTAAGAAATACTGTATACTGAGTAATACTATGACATGACCATCCACCACTGCAACTTCTGCTAATGCTGCTCGATACTTCAGCTGATGAAACAGAGCCTTCAAAAGTGGACAAAGAGATAATCTCACCTCTCCAGTTTTCTTCTTATAGACGCCTGTGTAACCATGCTTCTCTAACTCAGGCGCATAAAAATCCTCATAATGATCACTTTGCACCTGCACGTCCAACCCCCAGAATTCCATTCAATCTCCTACACAGTAGGCTTACACCAAGACTGCTCGTTTCTGCTACTGACTACGGTACACATAATGCAAAGCTTTAATTGTACCATAAAAAAAAAGTGAGACCGTCAGAGCAACAAACTGTAAGAAACCCCTTGCAAGCCCAAACCCCAAGTGACCCGATATAGTGTAGCTAATCAAAAGAAGCATGTACCTCCTGTAGACAAAGAATATCTGCTCGGTACGCCACAATCTCTCGAAGCAGATTTTGCCTCCGGTAAGTCCATGCCAATGCCCACGGAGGACAGTAGCTGTACTGCTCACTCGTTGCGTACAGGTCCGACAGGACATTGTAAGACAGCACTGTGAACGTCCCTGGAGATGCCGTTCGCCCATCCGTCTCCCCCGGACCCATCCCCTCCATCGAATTCATCGACATCAGCTGCCGCGGGGTTGGAGACGGTGCAGGAATCACACGTGATGTTTGCCTCTGATGCGGGGTAGCCGCAGGCCGCCCTGTGCTTCCATCGATGGCCACACACTCTATCTTCAGAACGTGACCCACGTCCTCCATCGTCGGCGTGTAAGTCTTGCCCTGCCCAACCTCGCACCACACATCACCAGCTTCCTGGTTCTGGTTGTGGGATGCCATCCGAACGGGGCTGGAGAATACGGACCCATTGCTGTGGTTAGCAGAAGAGTACGTTGCAGCACCACCTAGACTCCCATCCAGAGATCGCAGCGTTTTCGCCGGATTCGAGTTGAACGAGAAAGGTGATTCATCTTCTTCGACACCGTTTTCTCGCTTGTCCGCGGCCTCCTGGTGCATGATAAGGTGCTGTCGCCATGAGTCCGTGAAACACTTCTGCGTGCAATGCAAGCTCTTCGACTGAGCAAGTTTTGCTTTTATGCACTGCACACATTGCAGTGTAGCAGGCTCAGTTGGGTGTATACAGCAGACTAAAATTTTCTGCTCACTCTGTAGTCGATACCTGTTTTATTAAACACCAAGGCACAAAATTAAACTTTCATCTTCCTGAATGTCAAACCACTTTGCAAATCACAAAGGGATTTCTTCAGATACAAACAACCCTAATAGAGAAAATTCGTGGGCAAGCTACAATGCTATGTTAGAAGAATTCTTCACACAAGCGAGTTCTTCACATACAAACAACCCTAATAGAGAAACTCGTGGGCAAGCTACAATGCTATGTTAGCAGTATACTTCACACAAGCGATTTCTTCACATACAAACAACCCTAATAGAGAAAATTCGTGGGCAAGCTACAATGCTATGTTAGCAGTATTCTTCAGACACGTCAGGTTCTACTACGTCAACACTATACACAAAACTACCAGAAATCCAACTCAATGTCCGTTTATTGCCCTCAAATTTTCAGCTGACTGAGACACAGAGTTCAGCTCAAAAGCGTATACTAGAGAAAAACAATCATCCACTGCACAGACATGACCTAAAAACTCGGTTTTAAAAAGAGATATGGAAGTGTACCAACGGCACTGAAGGAAATAGCCGTCAGTAGACGACGCCTCGGTGACATCTTCAGGGGAAAGGCTGGAGTCACCGCGACGCAGCAGCACATACGCCGATAACTCGCACCCTACGATCGGAATGTCGGTCGGGAGGTGCACCCGCACCACACTCAGCATGTTGTTTCGCCCCCTCCCTTGTCTCTTGTCTCTTGTCTCTTGTCTCTTGTCCCTCCCTTGTCTCCCTTGTCTCTCTTATTGATCACGCTCTTCGCAACAACAATTCTCCTACCCCGCAACCCTTTCAATTCCACACCAACAATTGAATGCGCGTGGGGCGGATCCGCCATCAGGTGTTCCCTGCGCGCGCCAGCGTTTCCTCTTCGACAACTCTCCCTTCACTCCTTCACAAAAATTTATTCCGACCAAGAACTTATTCCTTTGAATCGCAACCTAAAACGTTCACGCTCCGAATCATCACCAAAACCTAACTCTCCAGCTATTCCGTTTCTTCACCCCTAAACGACGCACAGACGCCTCTTGTATTCTCCGCCAAACCGTCCCATTCGAAAAGCATTCGACCCGCCCCACACACACACACACACTTGAGTTGTTGCATGCACAATCAATACTCTGGCAATAATAAAGCAATGACTAAGCCCTCCCTCCTGCACGTAAAACCCTAATATTGTCAGAACCTTTTTGTCAGAACTCCAACAACTAATCCAATCATCCACTAGTCTCACTCTGCCACTTCAGAAGATACAACAGAAAAACAACAACACTTTCTCACTCTCCCAGAGATACAAAGAGAGCTCACTCCAACCATAGCACCACTTCAACTCCTATCCACACCCGTCCCTTTCTGGCAACCAGGATTTTTCCTCACACTGTTCTTACAAGCTCCAAAAACATCTCCCCGTCACAAAAAAACTCCACGCATCTTACATAACAAAACAGAAACTAAAATCAAAAATCAAAAATCAAAAATCAATCCGTCGCCAAAAAAAATGAATAAATACAAAGCTCTCAATCATTTCCAGAAACAACCTCAATCCCAGCGTTGAACAATCACGCGAACTAACCCTATCCGTGACGGATTCAGGTAAAAAAAACATCGTGAGAAGCTGGTAATCTTTCCGCAAACAACTAGAGAAGCTCGCAATCGTTTTTTCTCCATTCAAACTTCGTTTTCTTTTAGGCTCAATAACAGCGAATTAACAAGGGCTCGAACTAACCCTATACTGGACGGTTTCAGGTCAAAAAAAGGTCAAAAAAATCGTGAGAAGCAGGAGGAGATTGAAAAACTGTACCAGAATGTGGTGACGGGGAGCGTGACGATGCGAAACGAGGCGCGGGATGGCGACGGCGGAGAGCAATGGCGAGAATGAAAAGCGAACAAGAGCAAGAGTCCACCTCGACCACCGGTTGATCAGGTCATCCTGTTCAATGGCGGGCTTGTGAGTGGTTATGGAAATCTGAGAGCTTGAATTGACCAAATCTCACTCATTTGATATCGGCCCACTTTATACTTGGGGACGGATTGAGGACCAGCCCGAACTCTTCAAATTTCAACCAATAGGATCGCTCGATTCTTTCAAATTCGGCCCAAGGGCTTTATACTAGGGCCGGGTCGGAACATGCAATTTTTCCTACGTGGCGTCCTATGTGGCATGATTTTAGCGCCAAATCTTTGGGTTGATTGGATGAAATCAGAACAAGGTTTTCCTTGGCCCAAACTCCAAACTTGAACTAGATTGAATCAGGTCGGCCTTCCATCCAGACCCAGCCTGTGTATAAAGTGGGCCTTAGATTCGTTTTCAGTTCAAAAAGACTGCAAAACTAGTTTATGCGTCGTCATGGGGTGTGGAACTCGTGGCCTCTCCAATGCTAGAGAAGAGTTCCTACAAGTTCCTTCAAGCCAAGAGACCCGGTCATGGGGACTATTCATGAACAATGATTGTCAGACATTACATAGAGCAAACGCCTCTTGAACTCCTCTTCTGTTTTCGGATAACTCTAATTAAGTTTACAACTGATGTGATACTTTAAACGTGGTATTTTAATATTAAAGTGGGCCTCGCACGTCGGCCACCGGTGTGCGTTTGCTATTTTTAAGCGATTTTTGGGCCGTTTTTATAAACCTTATTTTTTTTTAAATAATGAATATTCGCTCACGAGGTGGCTCTACCTACTATGGTACTAAGGTATATAGTTGTTTAAGATTATACATAGAGTACTTTATACATAATTCTAAGGATACCTTTAAAGTTGTCTCCAACTCTAAATTCTCTTCTAATGACTATAAAAACTATCAAATTAAAAACCTTATGTCAAATTCTTGACCATGTGTGAAGATCATGAGTGTAATCTTTAACCCTTGAATGCTATAGTATTCCGATTCTAAACATTTAATGAAAATCAAGAAATCCATTTTAAGGGGCGGACTTTATTTTCAAAAAATAATGAATATTCGCTCACGAGGACTATAGTACTACAGTATATAGTTGTTTAAAATTTTACATAGAGTACCTTATACATAATTCTAAAGATACCTATAAAGTTGTCTCCAACTCTAAATTATCTTCTAATGACTATATGTCAAATTATCGAATTAAAAACCTTATGTCAAATTCTTAACCATGTGTGAAGATCATGAGTGTAACCCTTAACCGTTGAATGTTATAGTGTCCCAATTCTAAACACTGAATGAAGATAAATACAAACCCGATTTTTATCCATGTTTACGATTTCATGAAATAAACTCAAAGTCCTATTTATAATATTGTGTGAAGATCAAGATATTTTTAGCAAATTTTTCATCAATAACTAAAGTCTATTTTTAGTGTATGGTGTTCAAGAGTTAAAGGACCTAACAAACCCCTCAGGCTAAGTTTTCTCAATTTTCAAACCACTTTGACCATGAATCGCTAATAATGGAACAATGTTTTCAAAAATTCAAAATTCAAAATTCAAAAATACTCCTTTTTTTCTAAATTAGGAAATATCCTTTAAAGGTTTAAATTAAATTCAAAAATTAGAAAACGCTCCTCTATATAGTTGTCTCCAATTCTACGTAGATTTTTCAAAAATGTAAATTATCAAAAATATAAATAAAATGAAAGGCTAAAAGTAAAACGATAAAGTTAAAAAAAAGAAAAATATATTCTATTTATATTAAAGTAAATTTTCTTTTATATTAAAATAAAAGACTAAAGGTAAACATGAATTCTATGTGGAACCGTCTTGGTGATCACACGAAATACATACACCTAAAAACACCTCTCCCAATATATAAGTAGATGTTATTGATAGAAAATCAAACAATTTTTTTTGCACCAAAAAATGTATTTTTTGGATATCATATGCAAAAGTTATAAGAATTTGAAATTTTATCAATAAATGGTTTTAAGTAGGCATAAGCTTTGATGTTGAAGTGGTGTACATTCAGCTGAAGAAAGTACGGAAACCCCACAATCCTAAAACACTTTTCACACTCACTCCAATAGTTTGTCAATCGCCAGATATATCCTACAATACATCTTGTGTATAACGCATTTTTGTGCCAAATTTGGTGAAGATGAAATTTGATGACCGGAAGTTGAAATAATGTCAATTTACCAACTTTGATGTTTAATGTGAAAAATATACATATCAATTACACAAAACTTCTAAGGATTTAAATTTTTGGTAGAAGGTAGAAGTCATAGTAAAGAACGATATAGTGTAAGAAACAACTTTTCAACTTTTATTAATTGTCTGACATCAATGTGCTGACCTTGCCCTCCAATGGCAATAATCCAATTGAGTTAAAAAAAAATCTCAATTGTAATTTAACCTTATTGAATTGACTCGTATGTAGGTTCCATACTTTCAATAATCATAGGTCCTACCACAAATTGAGTTTGAATAATGCTTTTGAGGCTACATGCAATGAACTAAGGTAACATGTCTACATCTAAAGCGGACATGGTCTTTATATGGACATTGTGACAATCTTTGATGATGAATACATATTGAATTTGATAACATTAACATGGAAACTCATGTTCATTGTCCCGGTAGGTCATTTACCCAAAAAAAAACTTTGAATCTTTATAACTTTTGTATACAATGTTTAAACAAGACATCTTTAGTTGTGTTAAAAAGTTACAAGTCATTAGTTCTAGACTCTCAAAAATGCATTGATAAGGGAACTCACTATTTAGATTTTAATTGAAAAATTGAGTTCACAAAAATTTATAATAATGTGATTAGTGTATGGTAATATTGTGTAGTTCCTTTCATTGCATGACTTTTTGGAAAATGCTACACACCTCTATTGTTCTAGAGACTTGGGTAATAACACAAATAGAAAAACACATTTTGAAGTACATCACGTAACATTTGAGAAGATTTTTAGTATGTTCATAGAAACAATTCACAATCGTGCTTGAATATCTCATGTGGAAATTACATTTGTACTTGAATATTCTAATGACATGGAATACCATCGTGGAAGTAATGTGGTAAGGTTGGCTAGCCACGGTGGGGTTGGTAGGCTATGAAATATTATTCTCATAGAATTTAGATGTAATGTACATTGCAAGATTCTTGAAATATACTATTAAGAGACATTTAAACATGTATAATAAGAATAGATTCATTTAGAATATATCTGGAATTTTTAAGATTTTTGAATTGAACAAAATGGTCGTTAAAATGTATAACCCAAGGTCATTCTAACATGTACAACAAGAGTAGATTTGATGTTCAATGCAAGATTTCTAAAATGCACAAAATTGTGACATGTATACAAGAATAAATTCTTATAGAATCTAGACTTAATGTACATTCCAAGGATTTTTAAATGCACAAAATCTATTATATAAGATAGACCGCGCACACATGCACACGAGGACCATGCATGAAGGCCGTTCCGCCATCGAAATTGTTGTCCCAGACTTTGGCACGGGCCAACTTAGTGAATTATAAAATGTTCTCTGAAGGGACATTTTGAGATGTACAATGAAAGTAGATTTGGCACATTTGTAACAACTCGTTTTGTAAAACACAAAGATGTTACTTATAACGTTGGAGGTTTGTCCCAAGGCTGTCTGCAATTCTACTAATGCCATGGAACTGCTAAGATCAAGAAAACTCCCATTACACAAAGCTTCAGAACTTAACCTCTAAAGGACCAAGAAGCCCAATTTCGCCTCATGTTTTTCTTGGTAGTTTTGAATAGGTCTTATGTGAAGTTCTTATGTGAAGTTCCTTTTGCTCAAATTTATTTGTTCTTTTTTTATCTAACACATGAAATATTCTTCACCAATTCCAGTGATATAAAATTGATTCTGGTGATATAAAACTGATTCCGGTGATATGAAATTTGGTTCCATCTGAATTATATTTTTCACAATATGATCAATTGAATTTGTCATTTTAAAATTATGAATACTTGGTCCTTTAGTGATTAATCACATCTCAAAAAAATCAAACTTCAGACCTGTCCAGCAGTTTACACAAACCCAAGACTGATTGTGACAGTAAACAGTAAGCTAGCAAAAGGGAGTGCAACCTCCAAATCGTTCAAAATATCTCCAAGGATGCATATCTCCATTGCTGAAATAAATTTACAAAAGTTAAAGAGCAAGAAGCGGTGTCATAGCTGTGCACCTCAACATGGATACGAGCCCACCTAAACCCAGATTTCGAAAAGGCTCCACAAACGCATGCATGTAGAGCTCAGTTTTAGCTTTCTTCTATGAGGCGCTTGAGCTCGTAAACCACAAATCACTTCATGCTCAGTAACACAATCTGTAGGTGCCCTTCTGCATAAGAGCATCCCATAATCCGGAACCGATACAAACTTTACACAGATCAGCTCATATGATGTCCCAAGCTTCAATTGCATCTCAGCTAACAATTGCTTCGAACAATTTCAGTAGCTCCCATTTATTGGAGCCTTGCCATCCGTCAATTTAGCCATCCAATAGACTCACAACAGTGCCTCCAAATTGAAGCTGGATGCAGAGCACAGAGCTTTGCAAGCTCTTCAAACTTGTATAAGCTTTAAAGTCATCCAAGTGGTACTGCACATTTTGAGACACAGGAGTCACGACTTAGATACAAACAACGGGTAATGAATTCAAAATGCAAAAACATTCTCCAAAACTGAGGCGAGTAACTGGACATTCTAACGTGACTGCCAACAACCAAAAGGGTCTGCAAATGTATATCTATGATTTCTCTCGCCACAAGAACTTCGAAAATTCATAACTAATTCTAAACAACTCCAAAAATTCTGAAACAACTTGCGCTGAGTTCCATTAGCTCTTGGCAACAACCAAAAATATTCAAAAATAATTCTCACCATAAATCAGATACTTATTTAGACGGCTTTGAGTTGCTTACCTTCCGTTTGAGAGTTCCTAATAGTGCACCATCTAAGTGAGGTGAAACAGATGACTCACGATTTCAAAATTAATGACCGTGAATTTGAAAGCTTGCCCTAACTAAAGGTGTGTTCTAAGAGTGATGTTAGTAAGGATTTTAGGAATGAGTTCAAATACACTTTTGAACTAGACTCACTTTGCCGAGATCACTCCTAATTGCAAACATATCTTAAGGAAGAGGATACTAAAACCATTAAAGACCTCATCCGATCTCCTCTACCGAACCATGTTCCTGACAGCAACTCATATACTCATACACTCGGTTGGCCTTCAATTAACAAGTGGTGAAAAGCATGACTTGGCTAAATCTCTATAACCACTAATCTTTAAATCAGAATGGAGTTGTCTACTGTCACTTCAATAATGGTCATCAGCATCCCACGTTGAATGATTGCATAAGAAACTCATACATAGTGATAAAATCTGATCTCACTCTTGTACCTAAAGCAATCCCTCCACAACTCTATAGTGATCTCCTAATGAAAGCACCTTCCTACATATTGTTAAAACGCTTAATATGACGCAATCCAAACCATGATGTAGAAGTGTAGATTTCTGAAAACCCTAAAAAAGCACATAGGTCTCCTGCCCCCAATTCATCGTCAAGCACGGACACAGGGTGCATAACCAAGCCTATAATAAAATCCTTCATCACACAACACTGATAAAACACACGCTAAAACCGAAACACCGCATAGTCATATGAATTTCGATTTCAAAACGAATGACCGTGAATTCAAAAGCCTCGCTCTGACGAATCCAAAAACATCCGGTCAATTTTTAAAACCCTAAAAAGGCACCTCAGTCTCTATACCGCCAATTCATCACCAAACACGATATGCATAACAAAACCTTTAACAAGATCTACCATCGTGCACAGAATCACTCTCAAAAACCGAAACACCACATAGTCAAATGAATTTCGGTTTCAAATGAATGGCCGTGAATTTGAAACCCTCGCTCTAACGAATCCAAAAACATCCGGTCAATTTTTAAAACCCTAAAAAGGCACCTCAGTCTCTATACCGCCAATTCATCACCAAACACGATACGCATAACAAAATCCATCATCGTGAACAGAATCACTCACACCAAATGCCGAAACGAAACTCACATTAGGGTTTCATTCGCTACTTGCAATAGCGGTCCGCCTTCTTCTTGACGCGCTCATCCAGAGCGGCCTCGCGCGACTTGGCCTTAGGAACCACATAGCCGAACCGCCTCGTCTCCACGGGGAAAAGCTCCTCGTACTTCTTGCTCTTCTTCCCGTCGGGGGCGTGGCCCGTCCCGGTGTCGATCGCATCATACGCCTTGCTCTCCGATTCCTCTTTCTGTTTGGTCTCCTGCTTGTCCTCTTCCTCTTTCTCGTTCTCCGGCTTAGTATCCGCAGTACTGTCCTCAGCCGCTGGTGGATCCTTCTTGAGCTTCTTCGTCTTCTTGTGCTTCTTAAGTGTCTTCTCCGGGCCCAATCCGCCCTTGAAACTCAGCTTCCCGCCGCGCACCTTTTCGTAGGACGACGACATCGCTGCGCAACGAAGGTTAGGGTTTGCAAGGATCAAAGGAAGACAAAGAAGGCAAGGAAGACGAAGGCTGAAGGAAGAAGACGACTATAGCGGGGTTGCTTGTATGCCCACCCATTTGCCGGGGCCGTGGCCCTGTATGTGCTCGACCCTAAACATAAAGCGCACTTTGGAAGCTTAACCCCTTAGTGCCCAAGGGTTTTCTTAAAAAACTATACATGTTATAATGTTCATCGTACTCAACTTTTATGACTTACAAACCTTAAATATATGTAGAGCACAACAATAAGACAACATCCATACAATTTAATTTTGGAAAAATGCTATGAATTCTTTAATAATCAATTTATAAGAATTATCTTTGAAAATTCATAAAAATGCACGTTTAGTCATTTTGACTTGGAATTAAGTATGATAGGTCAAAAACATTGGTTTTACATGGTGGTTACCTTGTTCATGTTAGAGCTAAACTCATTTGATAAAAAACCTAAAGATTTCATTCCGAGGTTACTTTCAAATTTGTGACAATTTGAGATACTGTCACTTTGAGGGCTTTAGAGGATATCAATAAATATTTTTTAAAGTCTTTTATTTGGAAAGGTTGATCAATTTGAATATCTACAAGGGAAAAAAAAACCACGCTCATAAATTGTTATTTTTGCATAAGATATGGACATTTAAAATTGGCTGAAATTTTGATAATCTTGAAATTTTGATGGACCAAATATGGTCGGTTAGGCAGTTAGGGGTTGAGACATAAGTGCCTTTGAGTCTCTCCCTAAAATAAAAAATTTACCTTTTTTGGTTGAAAATAAAAAATCTAAAACTTAACTCTTAGTACTGCCCGTAAAAAAATTTAAACCGGTCAGGGGAATTAAACTGCCTTCACAGATTTGAGCTGAAATTTTTGGACGACCATATTTGGTCGCTCAGCTAGTTAGAGGTTAACCTCTAAAGACCAAGAAGCCCAAATCGGACCTAGTGTTCTTTGAGGATTTTTGAGTAGGTTCTTTTTTTTAACCAACACATGCAATGTTCGTCACTGATTCTATTGATATAAAATTTGGTCCCACCTAAATTTATTTTATTTTTTCACAATATGATCAATTGATTTTTTTCATTTTAAAACCATGATTCCTTTGTCCTTTAGGGGTTAGTACCTAAATGGCTAAATGTAGATGAAAATCCTTTAAGGCTTTTTGACCATCAACATTAATGAAATAAATTTGAATTTTTTAGGTAGCGTAGGAAATTAGAAATGATTTATTACCACAAAAGAAATTAGAAATTATTTATTATCTCAAAAGAAATTTCAGAATTTTTTTTTTTAATTTCAAAATTTATATTTTGAAACAAAAAAATTGAGTTGATATTTATATGTGACCCTCTAAAGCCCAAGGTGCACTCTACATTATATTTTGAGAATCATCTGCATTCATGACCCCTTCTAAAAAAAACCTTTATATGCAAGGATTTACATGTCTAAAAACCTTTGTATAAAGATCTGTTCCTTCTTAACCCTTAAACGTCAAGGTAAGCCTCATGGGCTTAGTAAAAAGAGAATAATGAAGAAAAAAGTAGATTTTCTCAACCAAATCAAGCGAGGATTGGTGCGTTGGAAAGCTACTGAAAAGCGATCTAGATTCCAAGTTTACGCCTCATTTGAAAGATTGTGAAATCGTTGGTAAGCAATCAAAGTTATCAAGTTGAAAAAGTTTTGAGGTCGGGGCAGCTAAGGTTCAGCAGTTCAGCAGTGCTACAGTGTTGGCTAGCAGTGCTACAGTGTTGGCCAGCAGTGCCAAGCAGAGCCGTTTTTGCATTTATTTTATTTTTATTTTTATTTTTATTTTATTTTATTTTTATTTATTTTATTTTTCCTCCTCCGAAAATTTAGATGCCTTGCGGGTTGCCCCGCCCAGGCCCTCTTGACGTTTAAGGGTTAACCCCTAAAAGCCCGAGGGGTATTGGACAAAACATAGATGTGTTATAGTATGTGCCTTCCATATGTTTGATGAAGTTTGGTTCAATAGACAAAATGTAGGGCATCATCTCTACAAATTATCCCTACGGTCAGACTTCCAAAAATAACTTTAGATCTTTTTTTAATGAATTTAAAAGCATCAACCTTTGAAAATTTGTATAAATTCTAATTTTCACTTTTAGAGTTTAAAATTTAGCATGATTGATTAAATTTGGTTTATCTATTGTAAACTTCAAAAAAGCAAAAGAAATGATGGAAGGAACATCATTACTTTCCCCAAATAGCAAATTTTGTAACACTAAGACAATGTTGAAGTGATTCACTTTGAAAAATTCTCCCGGGTGGAGTTTAACTCGGATTGACATAATTCAAATTGGGTTGGAAAGTAGACTTGATGTAGTATTTTAAAATATTTTTTATTTTTCAAAAAAATCTTTTTTAATTCCGGGCAGCCCGTTAGATTCGGGCAGCGACCAAAAAATGGTTGTTTGGACGTTTAGGGGTTAACCCCTAAATGCCTAGAACCCTCTCCAAATTCGGCAGTTTTGCAAAGATGCATTATAAAATGCAACCTAGAGGGATATTTTGAACTTGGTTTATGAATAAAAGTTGTACATTATAAATTTTAGATTCTATCCATATAGTTAGATCTATGATTGCTATTACCAATAATTTTGTATAAAAATTGAAACATGAAGTTCAAAATTATTTTGTAATTCAATTACGAATAAGATATTGACAACCTACGGATGAATTTTTTTGTAATTGGTTGAAATGTAATACTCTAAGTGTAGTGAGTTTTGGAGATTTTTTGGTTGCTTAATTTTATGAGTTGACTTTTTTTAGAGCACTTTTACATTGAAATCTTCAAAATTTTCGGTGAATCACTACAACATGAAATGAGGCATAAAATTTTCACAAATCATCCCCTTTCTAATCGGATCACATATGCATGAAGCTAACTTCCCATAGAATCTACAGTAAAATTTCACATTGCAAAAAGTGCATGACAAATGAGAAATTATGGATGAAATCTGTACATCGTCCAAAAAATGGACGCTCAGGCAATTAGGAGTTAAATATACGTTTAGCCCCTAAACGTCCACACTCCTCTCAAAATTGGGCAATTTTGCAAAGATGCATTATAAAATGCAACCAAGAGGGATATTTTGAACGTGATGTATAAATAAAAGTTGTACATCATGAATTTTAGATTCTATCCATATGGTTAGATATGCAATCACTATCACCAATATTTTTCTATAAAATTTGAAACTTAAAGTTCAAAATTCTTTTGAAATTTGATTACGAATAAGATGTAGACAATTTGTGAATGAAATTTGTTGTGATTGGTTGAAATGTAATACTCTAAATTTAGTGATTTTTGAAGATTTTTGGGTTGCTTAATTTTATGAGTTGACTTTTTCAAGAGCACATTTAGATTAAAATCTTCAAAATTTTGGGTGAATATTTGGAAAAGTATACAAACTCTTATTCGAGGAATATTTGGCAAAACATCCTTCAATTTCAAGGAGATTAAATCACTACAATGTTCCTTAAACTTGTTACAGTAATGCTATATTTTGGACGAATGCACATATTTTAGATGATTTTTGTTAAATCCATCCACATTATTGGATGTAAATAGCTTCATCACTTTAGTGAAAATTGATATTTCAACCGTCTTCTCGATGGTCCAAAATAAATAAAATTTAAAACTCTATCCAAATAGTAGATTTGTACAAAATTAATTCCAAATGTAAAAGACAATTGTTTTGGAAAAGTGTTGTTTAAATTTATGTGGTGAAAAAAGAATCATGAAGGTTATTTTTTTAGAGTTTGGCATAAAGTCAATATAGAATCTTTTAGAAATCATACTAATTTATTATAGCCTATACAAGCCCATTGTATGGCTACAGTAACATATATTCAGGTCAAATTCGACACCTTGTTAATTATTTAAATTTAGTTTCTACATATTGCATATCAAGATGATACAACCAATTGCATTATCATGGCATCTATCACATTTTGGCAAAGAAACAATTAATTCATGTCAAAATTCAACCTGCAAAGAGGGTATTAATTAGTTGATTATAAATAAAAAAATTCCAAGACATGTTTCCATTATTCAAAAATGAAGTGTATGATTTCTTTTTTACTGTTGATATAATACTTATTTTTTGAAAGTGATGATAATATCTATTATATTAAATGCAGAGTGTCACGGCCCCTATGTCACAAAATTCGTCATGTTTTCATCCAAGTCTTCCATCCATCAATTATCATCCAATATATCATCATATATCATTTTCATCCATTTTCATTCATATGCCTGTTTTGTAGAATATTTTCATCTATACTCAAATTTTTCAAATTTTTTCAATCAACATTCTCTGTAATGAAGTCCATGTTTCTTGATCATGTTTATTTAGTTTTATGTTGCATTGCAACACAAGATTTGCTAGTATAATTAAAGAGCAGAAAGGATTACACTTCAATTCGGTTTCTATGGATCAAAGTGATTAAATCAATTTCTATGTAGAAATTTGCAAACCACCAAAGTAAAATACATTTACACCAATGAATTGTGATGTGCCTTGTTGTGATTTTGGCACTCTAAACTATTTTTAGACTAGATTTTGAAGAGGCCTCTAATTTTTTTAGAAGTTAGTTAGCTTCTAATGGGGTGTATCTTGGTCATCAATCTAATGTCCAAATCAAGATTTTTTGGGTCTATTGTATTTAGTTTTAAAATGTGATTCTAATAATAATAACTTAACTTTCTAATTCCATCTACGCCGGGCATGTTTAGAGAAGCCCCATTGAGGATGCTCTTACCATCTGTAAATGTTATTAACAATTAATAAATATAAAGGGTCGACTGTATTGTAGATCATGTAGTGTTCCAATGACAAATGACACTTTTTTTTAAAAACATGGCATGTCAGCTTGTGTCCCTCATCACCTAAAAATGACATGGCACTCTGGATGGAAAGTGGAAATGACAAGTGAGAAACTCCTATGTACAATCACCTATAGAAAGTAAGGTAACCCCACAATCCACCATTCACTAAAACGCTTCCCAAACTCATTACAATGGTTTGCCGATCACCAAAATTTTCCCACAATACAACTTGTGTATGACTCACTTTTGTGCCAAATTTGGTACATGGAAGATGAACGGAAATTGCATTAATGTCAATTTACCAACTTTTATCTTTGATGTGAAAAAAAATGCATATCAATTACACAAAAGCTTCCAAGGATCCAAATTTTTCGTAAAAGGTAGAAGCCACAGTAAAGAACAATATGGTGTTATAAAAAAGAATGGTATTCCTAGGTATTTTAAAATTAAATGGTGTCCGCATGCAATTCAAAATTTTAAATGTAAAGCCAAATTTTAGTTTAATTATATAATAAAGTAATTTATCTATTTTTTTCACTTTTTTTATGACATTATATTGTTCATGACTATGACAATACAGTTTCACAAAAAAGTGACAAAAGTAGGCTAATTACTTTATTATATAATTAAACTAAAATTTAGCCTTAATTTTTTTATTTTGAATTGCACGTAGACACCATTTAATTTAAAAATACCTAGGAATACCATTCTTTTTTATAACACCATATTGTTCCTTACTGCAACTTCTACCTTCAATAAAAAATTTGGATCCTTGGAAGCTTTTGCGTAATTGATATGCACTTCTTTTCACATTAGACAAAAAGTTGATAAATTGACATTATTGCAACTTCCGGTCATCTTCCTTGCACCAAATTTGACACAAAATTGCATCATACACAAACTGTATCATGGGAAAATTTTGGTGATTGGCAAATCATTGTAGTGAGTTTGATAAGTGTTTTAGAGAATGGAGGATTGTGGGGTTACCTTACTTTCTATAGGTGACTGTACAATGGCCTCCAATAAGTCTTGCAACCCCACTTTCAAACCTCACACTAAAACATTTATCACACTCACTACGACGGTTCGCTGACCATGAAATTTTGCATGTACCACCGCTTGGACATAAACCATTTTTGGGCCAAATTTGGTACCTTGAAAATGTGCGGTTTATAAAATAATGCCAATTTGCCAACTTTCTAGCCTTTGTTTAAAAAAAATCATATATGATATCCAATAGCTGCCAAGGATCCAAATTTTTGGTAGAAAGTAGAAGTCACGATAAGGAACAATATGGTGTTATAAAAGATAATGGTATTCCTAGGTATTTTTGTGTCCACATGCAATTCAAAATTTTAAAAAGATGGCTAAAGTTTAGTTTAATTATATAATAAAGTAATTTTCTACTTTTGTCACTTTTTTTGTAACACCATGTTGTCATAGTAAGGAATAACATGGTGTCACAAAAGATGAGAAAAAAAGGTCAATTACTTTATTCTGTAATCAAACAAAAATTTGGTATTATTTTTAAAATTTTGAATTGCATGTGGACACAAAAATACCTAGGAATACCATTATTTTTTATAACACCATATTGTTCCTCATTGCGACTTCTACCTTCTACCAAAAATTTGGATCCTTGGCAGCTATTGGGTATCATATATGATTTGTTTAAAACAGAGGCCTAAAAGTTAGCAAATTAGCATTATTTCATGAACCGTGCATTTTAAAGGTACCAAATTTGGCCCAAAAATGCTTTATGTCCAAGCGGTGGTACATGCAAAATTTCATGGTCAGCGAACCGTCGTGAACCGTCGTAGTGAGTGATAAAGGTTTTAGTGTGAGGTTTGAAAGTGGGGTTGCAAGACTTATTGGAGGCCATTGTACTGTAGGAACATTATTTCTTGAATGAAAGGTGGTAAAAGACTTAAAAGACATCAATTCTTGTGGTAAAAGACTTGAAAGACATCAATTCTTGCTAGATACTAACTCGCAGTTGCTATTATTGGCAATTATGAGTGCACATACAAGGATAGAACCAACTTCTTACAAAGCCAACATGCCAATCTTTCTGGTCACCGGCTGTGATGTACCAGCTTCATTTCCAGGGCAATTCTCTCTTACTGACCATAAATTAACCAGTTTGAAAACTTAACAAAAAATTAATGATGGCAAACAGAAGAGTAGCAATGAAGGATGGCAGTGGCATGAATACCCAAGTACGACGGCACCTGGGGAAAAACGGCCTTTGTTAATCAGCATATTTTACATGAATACTGCTCTGAATGGCGACACATGGAAGGTGTGGCCACACAGTCAGGGAGCACGCATCCCATTAATTGAGCTTCCTTTCTCATACTGTATATTGCAAGGACAATGGATTTTGCAGAGCTGTAAATCCACCTCCCTGGCTGGTTCTCTACATGAGAAGCTCAAATCGTACCCCGGGGGTTCTCATCTTTGACAACTCGCACTCGTCCGGGCTTGCGAGGTTTCTCCTAGGGTAAGCGGCAGCAGGCACTGAAGCCAATTAGTTGGTCTTTTAAAAAGCAATCAGGCAAAGGAGATGATTACTTTTATGGCGTCGATAGGTGTGACAAGGTAGACGTATTCAAAGTATTCATAGGTTCAGCGTTGAACAGCCTTTGTCTTTCATTCTCCAACTGGATCAGGTGCGTGCGCAGACTCCGCTCCTCCACCTGCTCAAACATGACACAAGTTAGAATTAATTATAAAAACCAATTAGATAAAAAAATTGATATGGTTGTAAGTTAGTTGTAACATTACAACCATATCAAATTGTAACATGTGGGTAGCAGTAGCATGGCACCTTTTGAGAACAGTGCCAACAAAGAGTTATTTAGAGTAAATTCATGCAGCATCACAGCAAATCAAGTGCTGACATATTACTGTACTGTCCCATGTAAACATAATGGCTCATAATGGCTTGAAGAGCTCCTACTTGTTCAAATTGAGTTCAACTTTGCAAATTCAGAGGGTGCTCCACAAGGGTTCTGTAGAATGTTATGGTGACGAATTCTGAATTCCAATGTAAATGTAAATGCTATTTCTGAATTCGCATCAAAACTTCAGTGGACACATCAGCACAATATATTATTTCTTTAGACCTCACTGATCATTGTAAGTTGGGATTACAGCTCAAATCTCAATTGAAGTCGGAAAACTCTTATGGGGCTGTTTTACCTCTAAAGAAGCGGCGACAGATAAGAGGTCTCCGCACTCCTCCAACAAAGCTCTCTCTTGTGCTGCTGTCTCTGCCAGCTGTGATAACAGTGCTTCCATGCTCTGCGTCTGCACGGTGGAAACAAGTTGCTAAGCTGTCGCCAACTCTCCACATTTAATCATCCAGAAATGCATTGTATTGGACCCATGCTCTCCATACATTCAAGAGGTATACGCTTGGTACTGGGCTGAGACCATATGTCTGAGAAATCCATCTATCTACACACCAGAAAGGAATGTTCAAACGTAAATTCTTTTTAAAAATAGTCTCACCTTCGGTAAAAGGAATTGCACAGATCCTTCAACCGCATTCAGTACATCTACTGCTGAGTTAAGAGCTTCCTTAACAGCTTGCACATCTGCCTGCAAATACATATCACAGATAGCAGGAGCATCTGATAAAAGTGAGAACCTCAAATACTAAATAATAAGAAAAGCATGCAAAAGATGACAGCCAGCCTGCTATCATAAATGTGAGAATGAATATTGAAACAATGATATAAAGGAAGCATGTACTTAAATTAAAGTCAGCGGTGAGATCAACGTTAACGTATGCTTGAACTGGAGCCCATTGGCTTCACTAAGGACATATTCAATACAAGAGATTGATAGATTAATGACACAAATTACGGAAAGATACAGAAGAAGCTCCCTTACCCGAGCACCTCCTGTTACTGGGACTCTCAAAATTGCAGATTCTAGAGCTTCCATGCATCCCGTCAA
Organism: Pohlia nutans; assembly: GCA_022496805.1. NCBI lineage: Eukaryota > Viridiplantae > Streptophyta > Bryopsida > Bryales > Mniaceae > Pohlia > Pohlia nutans. The sequence continues at coordinate 4,549,171 of CM040093.1, read as the reverse complement.
TGCATTTGAGTGCTCCTCCTCAAGAGTTTCCCAATTGTCCAAATAGGTTGCCTGCAAGAGAAACTTACACTTCAGTAAAAGCTCGTGGCTTGGTAATCTTAGATCAGATGAAAAAAATAGCTGTAGACGCTCGCTGGGAGTCAGGTTTGACAGTACAGTTATCAAACCTTGGATGCCCCAAATATGTTCCAAAGCACTTAGTTGGTAAATTGTGCGTTGCAAGTAAAATAAAATGGGCATTGCTTACATGGGTAGACAGTATGGAGCGGAGTTTGTGAGCCTGCCGTGCTTGCTGGAGTTTAATCCGCTGCATAGCTACTGATGTGCGTAATTCAGACGTTTTGATCCATACATTGTACAGCTGCCTCTGTAGTACACAAGACAGTTGTCAAGCATTATTACAGTAATTTTATCAGAGCATAAATCAGAGAAAAAATCAATGAGGTCCTGTCTGGGGTTACAAGTGTCCACCAGTTATGGTCCCAAAGTTTCACAAAAATGCCTTTCCAATTGAGAACACCTTCCACTGATTACAATTCTATATTGGCGAATATAATTCATCCCGTCACATTGCCATGAGCTTGAACTGACCTACAATCTAACTGATAGACAATCTAACTGACAGCTCTCGTCCCCGAAAGGACCAAGAAGCCCACATGCACTGGGCCCAGTGATGTTTAAGCAGTATTGAGTAGGCCACATGGGGACTTTCTTTTGTACATTTCATTTACTTTTGGACCAGCACATGCAATTATATTCTTCACTGATTGTAATGATGTAAATTTCAGCTGCATCTAAATGATTGATCTTACACACTCACACTAAATGATTGATCAATACATCACAATGGTCCTTCTCAGACCATGAATATAAGCGGATATTTCATTATGTTTGCCATGATTCGTTTTGGACGGGACAAATCAGCTCGCACGTCCTGAGATTTTTTGGCTCTTTTTCGCTTATTGCTGATCAGAATGGAGCCAAGGAGGTCAACATGGAGCAAAACGAGTCCAAATGGAGCCCAAACAAACAAATCGCAACGTGGCAATTCTAACGGAATATGGCAGATTTAACGAAATATCTGATTATATCCATCGTCCTTCAAAACGTCGTAATCATCAACATTCATCCAATTGAAGGCAGCTATCTTGAATCCAACGAAAATTAAGGAAGTATGATCATGGACGTAGAAACCTAAATATCAGGGGCGGTTTACACTATGGACCAAGAGCCATGACCATGGAATTCTAAAATCTGTGATTGGCCCAAAAAGAGCTCTTGGTCCCATTTGGCTTTACACTACCTTGGAAAAAGGAGAATGACCACTAACTTTGAGGTCCCCAAAAATGCTAAAATTTCCCAAATGGATAATGTTTTCATGGTCTCCTTGATTATAGTTGAGTCGAAGCAAATGCCTCGACTCAACTATAATCTAGGAGACCATGGGGCTCAAAAATCATTGATTGGCTAGTGTTCAATTATTTAAAGAGAAAGGAGGAAAAAGGGGAGGATAAAAGAGAGAATGATGAGCTTAAACTTGTCCCGGTCTAAATCCACTTTACACTACAAAGAGTGATCAAGTCATTTAAAATTGCATTTTTGATTTTTCATGGTCACGGCTCTTGACCAAGAGCCATGACCATGAAAATGATTTAATTTTCTTGGTCATGGCTCTTGGTCCATAGTGTAAACCGCCCCTCACTTAGAAACTAAAACTTGATTGGTGAATGTATGTTAATTACATGTGACTTAACAACTTTGAAGGGACAGTTTAACCCCTAAGCGTCTATAAAGACCAATATGACCATCTGCATCACTGAACTTTGCAATAGTGGCATTTTCTCATTTTACCTTGGCTTTCTGATTGAAATACATCATTTTAAAGCTCTTGTTCTATACTACAAGATCAATAGTGTCGATCGTGTCAATTGAAGTCGTTTTCACACAAACAGATGATTTGCAGCAGTGGGTCCAATTTTCCTACACTACAAAAAATACACAGTGGACGCTTAGCCTAAATGATGTGAAAATTCTATTGTAACCTTGTATTTTTACATGTATTTTACTACCGTATTTCATTGCATCAAGATATTTGAATACATCAACAGTTGTAAAGGCCCTCAGGTGAGTAGTACCTCAGCGGCTGCTTTCTGAGCGCTCATGACAGCTTCAGCTCGAGCATTGACGAAGCGCCATTGCAGCCACCGGTTGTGGAGAATCCTCAGCAGCTGAGCCTCCTCCTGCTGCGTCAACGCTCGTTTGCCCCTCACAAAACTCACAGAACTGTTGCCTAAGTTCCTCGCAGTGCCTGCCAGCGCTGCAGCAGCTGCTCCATGCACAGGCCGAGACCTCTGCGGACTGGGCAACCCCCTCAACGGAGAGGTTCCCTTGGAATGCGAAGGTGAAGAAGGCGTTGAATTTCCTGAAGTTCGGCCAGGAGAGAGCGACCATGCTGACGTCGTGCTCCCGTTCATGCTCTGATTCATACTGTGATTCATACTGTGATTTATGAGCATACTCGCAGCAGACTGATGAGGCAACACTGATTTCGTAGTACTCGTCCGTCTCACTGTTTTCACCGGAGCAATGGCAACTGCCGGCAGCTCACTTGCGTTCCGATCCCCCTCCGAGAATCGCCGCAACCTAACACTACTTTTGTTAAAAGTGAACTTTTAAAAACAAAATTGTAAAATTGTACAATAAGGTTGATGAACACCAGTCTCCTTCAGTTTACAAGCATGAATTTCAAAAAATGCATGATAAGAGGATTGACGATTGTCGATCCCATGAAACTCACAACCCAAATTCATAATCATCCACATACAGTTTTCACATGGCATGTGCACTCTTAACAACTAAGCGTCTAAAACGCCTAATATGGCCATCTGCATCACTGAACTTTGCAACGGTGGCACTTTCTCATTTTAACTCGGTTTTCTAATTGCAATACATCATTTTAAAGCTCTTGTTCTATACTACAAGATCAACAGTGTCAATCGTGTCAAACTGAAGTCATTTTCACACAAACAAACAGATGCTTTCCAACAGGGGGTCCAATTTCCCTACACTACAGAACATACACAGTGGACGCTTAGGGGTTAATGTTACCTGTTGTTCATGTCCTGCCATACCCGAGCAGGTACAGTCGTTCCCCGCACCACACGACTCCCGGGTACCGAGCCAGCTGAAGACACACTCTCGGTATCCGACATGATATCAACAGGAGTCGAAAGAGAATCAGTTGTTGCAATAGAGTCTTGTGAAAGGCGACGGGCATGATCTCCATTACCATCACCATTAGCTACACTCTCTGTTGTTCTACCTCTGGTGGGAGTGGGATTTCGTCGTGGAGGTGCAGCAACTGAGTCGTTGCCAATCCGACTGTACGTCCGAGAAACGGTAGCTTTCGTTCGAGACGAAGGAGTTCCAGGACGAGTTATGGACGATGATCGTGTTAATGGTCGCTCCTTGTCCACACTAAGATCCATACTACGCGTCATGGAGCCAGTAAATACCTTCCCTGTACTCATACCTGGCCACCTCTGTTGCTCAGGTTTTGAATTCTCCGTCGGCCTCGCATTCTCCGCCTGATCAAGGCTCTGTCGCCGCATTGGCGAGCCTTTCCGAGTAGTAGTATTCTGTACACCATTCCCTGCAGGTTTTAGGGTTTGGTTGCTCGTTTCTTTCTCATCACTCGCACTGTCAGTCTTCGCTGCAGACATGGACGGCCACAATTCCGAACCTCGTGACTTCGGTTTCGCATCATTGTTGTTCGATCTGGTGTTGCTTGATTCCGGCCATGGTCGTCTCCTCTCAGCCGAGTACGCACGCTTTGCGACCTCCGGGGTATTGCTACTACGGCCCAGGTTAGGGGAAGGGTGGCGAACGTGATTCGACTCTGTAGAACTAGAAGTACTGATTCGATTTCTAACTGGCGAAGGTTGGCGCGATGGTGATGATTGTCTAAGCGGTGAGGGATTGCGGCGAGCCACAGGTGTGGAAGGAGTGGAAGGAGTTGTCGTGGAGCTTTTATACCGGGAGGTGATCTCCATCGTTCGCGTCTTGCGCACCACTTTAACCTTCTCTGCCGGAGGCAACCCTCCATAATTCTGTACATTGTCCTTTCGCTTCTCTACGGGTCCTGTCTCCTGAGCTGCTGCAGAAGGAGGCGGGGACGAAGACGCCACCGCGACGACCATGGTCCGAAATCAGCTTGCCGAACTCACATACCACATGATCCTCCCTCTTCTTCTTTACATCATCGTGGCGACCTGCTCTGCATTGCCATTTACCAAAACACCGAAAGACACCGTTCTACACTAAATCAATACCTTCCAATCGGCCCGTGCTTGACGGAACTCCAGAACCGCTCCTCCATGCCTCCACATTGTCTGTTCAATCACCTCTCGCTCGCACCACCATCGTTTTCTGTCACCCAAACATCATTCCGCAACCCTAAAATCCAAAAAAAAGCTCAAAAAAAGCCTCTCAAAATGACCGAAACGCAGCAAACGCGCATCGCCGGTTATCGATTCCGCGCAAGCTATGAAACCTCACGGCATCGGGGCAATGCGCATCCCATCAACCTCGGCTCTTCGTTCTGCTGCTGCAACAACAGGGGCTGTGGGGGGAAAACCAAACCAATGGGGAGGTGATATCTACGAATGGGGTAGATCTTTGTTAGACGTTGTTTTTGAGCTGTAGATCTTGATTCGTGAAACGTAGATTTTAGGTTTCTGCGTGCAGATGGGGCACCAACGATCTACGAACTGTGATGTGACAGGTGGCAGTCGTGGAGTGGCCTGCGTTTGGGTTTTTGAATGGGAGGCTCCAACGGATCTCCCCTTCTTTCCATTATGTACAGGGGGGATAGATCTAGGGATGTCTCCCATTCAAAGACCCAGTTGGTAATTTTGCACATTCACATTGAAGCTAATTTTATTTGCCCATTTAATGTACTGTATGATCATTTGAAGCACACAGCATTAATTAAAAATATATACGAGAACATAAAGAGACTGAGAGTTTGCGCACTTGAAATTAATTTCTTATTTCAAAACGTAAAGATAATAAGGATGTATCGTCCACAAGAATGGTGTAGAAATGGAAAGTAAATAATGAGAGAAAAAGTAATGGTTGCAATCCTTTTATGTAGAAAATCGCTTCCAAATTGTATTTTTTATGTAATTTTGTCAAAACTCCTTTTGGGAGTAACAGATTATAACATGGACAATACAATACCTTCATAGCAGCTTCGCTTTTAAATAATTCTAAAAATAGAAACAAAGATATTGGATAATTATTTTTCAAAAAACTTTTTTTTTGTGGAAAAAAACAAATTTCAAAGAATATTTGAGAAAAAATGATTCCTATTTATAAAAATAATTAATTATTCGCCCAAGGAAGGACGAAGCTGGTATGAAGGTACGGTGTATGTATTTTCGTACATGTATTCGTAAAAGTTGTGGTTTTGATTGTGTGATTGAATCGATAAAAAGATATAAAGTCGGTGACAAAAAACTGTGTAATAGTAGTTTAGTTTTTGCAACAAATTTCTTCATTTTTCATTTCAAAAAAAATTGTAATATGTATTTAAGAAAGTTGATGTGTATCTCAAACTTTCGAAGTCCTATAAAGAAGTGACACTTAGATTGAATAGGATTCTATGCAAGTGATGACTACCGGTACATTGCAATCAACAATCACAAATAAGTTGAGCTACTCAATTGTACCCTACGTTGTGGTCGGTTTCGACATTAATTAATTAATTACTTTTTGTCCCAAAGTGCCACATGTCATCTTGTGATTGGTTAAGGGTGACATGGACCTCTCAAAATCTGATGTGGACATTCAATTTCGACACTTGGTTGTCTGAATTCGATCCTCATGTATGGTATCGAAGCTAAGTTTCCCAATTGAGAGTTCTTGTAGTAAAAGCGAGTCATGGATTAATTAAATAAAGTGAGTATGGATTAGTAAACTATAATAAAAGTTGGTCACAAGTTGCACTTTAAAAACTCAATTAACTTGAGGACTCATGAAGTTGCACTTTAAAAACTTGATTTAGTCACATCACGTTCAATATCCCTCTTATTTTTCAAGAAAAAAACTTAGCCTTCAAATACTGTAAGAGGATTGGGATAATTGTTACTCCTTCCATCCCACAAAAAGACCATGATATCAATCTAAAATTTGTCCCAAAATAAAACCATAATTGTTACTCGTTCATCGTTGGCAAGTAAGCTTCACGCGCGCTTGACAAGTGCTTCAAGGCATTGCAAACAATGTTGGCAACTTGATCCATGGATTTTGCTCATGTTGATCATGGAGCTTGATCATGTTGATCATGGATACTGATCATGCTGATCATGGATATTGATTATGCTGATCATGGCTTATTGTCATGGATAGTTGCTTATTGTCATTTTGATCATGTACCGTACCAGGAAGGCAGGGTCGGCAGAAAATAATTCCCCAAAAAAATGCCGAAAAAATAAATAAATTTATCAAGTATTTTGTCGAAATCAACAAAAATGAAGTCAACAAAAACTGTAGACAAAAAACAAAGGAAAACGTGTAGCCGCTAGTAAAATTCAATGTTACTTATTAATAGCCGAATTTTTAATAATTATTTTTGAAAGTGCCGACCCCTACTTTTCAAACTTTAATTAATTATTCGACATGAAAGTGCCGACCCTGCCTTCCTACTACGGTATACACTTCTTGACAGTCAAAATATTCCCTCTGCACTCACTTAATCGATGGATTTACATCACAATCAACATATTCCTTCTAAAATCATGAGATTAAGCTTAATCTGTGGATTTCAATGAAATCAACACTTAATACATGGATTTCAATGAAAACAAGGTCTTTTGTAGGACGGAGGGAATATAACTTGTCCTAAAAATAGGGGATATTAAAAATAATATTTTTTGTATTTCTGTATTTTGTATTGTGTATTTTTTTATTTTACTGGTAACTGAGTGATGCCTTCGCTGTTGCTTTTGTTTGTGTGATTACTGGGCAATCTGAGCGTACACACTAAGTTACTGTACACAGTCTCTGAACATGGAACTCATGACATAATGCACTCTGATCATGATGATTTGTTGACGGTAACGTCACCATGCATCTGATGTAAGAGCATCTCCACTAGCACTCTCGATACCGCTCTAGCTATGGAAAAATGGATGACACTAGGTTGGCGAACAATTTATTTGGCTCGTGATACTAAATAATCCACTACAAACCAGGGCCCTCAAAATTACTCTTGCTAGTGTATCTCCTCTTCTTAACCCCTAAATGCCTAAAGTCTTCTCCAAATTCGACAATTTTGCAAAGATGCATTATAACCTCTAACTGCCTGCGCGTCCATTTTTTGGACGATGTATAGATTTCATCCAAAAATTCTCATCCATCATGCACTTTTTGCAGTGTGGAATTTTTACTGTAGATTCTATGGGAAGTTAGCTTCATGCATATGTGATCCGATTAGAAAGGGGATGATTTGTGAAATTTTTATGCCTCATTTCATGTTGTAGTGATTCACCCAAAATTTTGAAGATTTCAGTGTAAAAGTGCTCTTAAAAAAGTCAACTCATAAAATTAAGCAACCAAAAAATCTCCAAAAATCACTACACTTAGAGTATTACATTTCAACCAATCACAAAGAATTTCATCTGTAGATTGTCAATATCTTATTCGTAATTGAATTACAAAATAATTTTGAATTTCACATTTCAAATTTTATACAAAATTATTGGTAATAGCAATCATAGATCTAACCATATGGATAGAATCTAAAATTCATAATGTACAACTTTTATTCATATATCAAGTTCAAAATATCCCTCTAGATTGCATCTTTGCAAAACTGTCGAATTTGGAGAGGGCTCTAGGCATTTAGGGGATAAAATGCAACTAAGAGGGATATTTTGAACTTGATGTATGAATAAACGTTGTACATTATGAATTTTAAATTCTATCCATGTGGTTAGATCTATGATTGCTATCACCAATATTTTTGTAAAAATTTTGAAACTCAAAATTCAAAATTCTTTTGTAATTCGATTACGAATAAGATATTGACAATTTGTGGATGAAATTTGCTGTGATTAGTTGAAATGTAATACTCTAAGTCTAATGATTTTTGAAGATTTCTTGGTTGGATAATTTTACGAGTTGACTTTTTTAAGAGCACTTTTACACTGAAATCTTCGAAATTTTGGGTGAATCACTACAACATGAATCAAGGCATAACAATTTCATAAATCATCCCCTCTCTAATTGGATCACGCATGCATGAAACTAACTTCCCATTAAGTGTATAGTGAAAAAAATCCACGCTACAAAAAATGCATGACGGATGAGAAAACATGGATGAAATTTGTACATTGTCCAAAAACTGGACTCTCACTACTAGAGAAATGGGGTTCCTAACCCGCACAAAATCAACAGAAATTATGTTGGTTCTGTGCGAGTTAGGAACAGTTGATTCCGGAAAATCAACATGAACTTGTTGGTTCCAAGAGGAAAATCAACAGGAACTTGTTGGTTCCAAGAGAAAACTTGTTGGTTCTGTGCAGATGACTAAATGTTTGCTACGTTAAACCCATTCTCTGTTGGTTCCAACAGATGTGTCTTGGTTTTGTCTTGGTATTTACGCACTCTCTAGTAGTGTCTCGGGCAGTTAAAGGTTAATTGCACGTCATGATTGCAAAATCCATGCGTGGTGACTCGCAAGTGGCTCACTTACTATTTTCAAAAGTCTAATTGTGATGTTGGTGGGGGAACTACGTGGTGAGGTTTGACTCTTTGGATGACCTTCATAGTGCAATCTAGGGTGCTAGTGGAGATGTTCTAATAAAAACAAAAACATAATGATAACATCCTTATGAGATCAAGTTAGGGCTGCTTTACATATAAAGTCCAGCCCATTTTAATGTGTAAGAAGGCTCGAATCCACATCTCTCATTGGTTTATCCTTAAATCAACCCAGCCTCCTTTACACCAAGACTTGAGGCCAAATTTCAAAACCAATTCTTAAATTAAAAACGACAAGGTTTGACATTGGTCCAACTCAAAGAATTGGGTGTACCAAAAATAGAAGACCAATTTGGAGGTTTGGCCTTTTCCAAATTTCATATATATATATATATATATATATATATATATATATATATATATATATATATATATATATATATATATATATATATTCCAACAATCAACATCTTTGGACTGTTTGCAAATGTGGATGGCTCTTTTGGATCTCTTCTTCTGTTTAACTTTATAAGACGTTGAAATTTGGTTGAATCGTGCCCAAAAAAACCGGGCTTGCCTTAGTCCCTACAGATCATCAATTGGGTGTCCATGGAATCGACGGTTTGAGAAAAACCATTATAAAGTAGTGGTGAGTTTCCCCAAAAAATTGTGTTTCTTAAATCTATGACCTTGTTTTCGCAAAGCCACGTTTGAACTAAAGTTGATGCAATATTGGCTTGTCGAAACCTCACATACTTCTACGTTTGTAATTTTAGAGAAATACATACTTTAGTAACACCAAATCCAACCGTTGAACAAGATAACTTGATGAAATATCTCCAAAAAACATTTCGTAGTAAAGAGGTTCATGAGCAGGGAGATATGGAAGAACCAAAAATGTCACCAACCCAAAACCGGTAGCATAACCCCTAATTGCCTAACCAAACAAATTTTGCTTGATGTATAAAAGCAAACTTTGTTTTCTCATATGTCGTGCATTCTATGCAAGTAAAAGAAAACCACAAAATTCTATGGCAAAATAGCTTCATGCATGTGTGAACCGATTAGAAAGGACATGATTTGTGAAATTTATATGCCTCATTTCATGTTTGCAATGATTCACCAAAAAAATTCTAAGATCTTAGTTCAAAACAAATCAAAATTGCTCTTGAAAAACCAACTCATAAAATTAATTTGAAACGGTGCCAATCGTCAAAATTACCCCGCACCAATGAGGAATTGAGCTTGTTACAAGAGCTATTCAAGAAATCAAGAGCTAAGCTCAAAACCAGTAAGAACGTGACACCTAAGCATTTGGACAAGCATTTGGGCAACCACAAATTGCAATGGAAAGAGGTTAACTTTTTGGAGAACTTGTTGTCTTTAGAGGTACTGCCTCACATTACAAGGTTTTGAGCGCATACATAAAAAGATATTTTTTGGATTTATTTTTTTCAATTACAATAGCTACTTCAATGATAGAACTAATTCCACTAAAAGGCACTTTTTACCACCTTTTTCTAAAAAGTTATCAGCCTCCAAAGTTGAGAAGCCCAACAATTTCAGCATAGAAAATCTCCAAATCTCAACTTCAAATGTGTATAATTTAAAATCCATATGATGGAATTCAGCGATTTTTTTTTTACAACAAGATAAGACACTAATATGTAAGATCCTACGCTTCCGCCTACCACCTTGGGATTCACAAGTCCGCAATAGTTTTAGCATGATTGTTAAAATTTATTAAAGTTGTTCTGTTATTGAGTTCAGCGCCATAGGCAGATTGGCTATGTAAATTATGGCTTGAATCGTTTGAATTAAGTTCCTCTTTCTCGCAGTTCAATGCAAATCTGCAAGACATCTCTAATTATTGTGTCTTTATTTGACTTTCAAGTTTTCAATCTTTTTTCTTCTTAAATTCAATTAAAGAAAGATTACACAGTGACTAATACTTACACGAAAGTAGGAACACCTAAGATCAACATTGTTCCTAATTGTGACAGAATTTAGACCATGCAATCATTTTAGAACGTAAATCAGGGCACCTCATAGAGTTCTTCTTGTATGTTAACTAAAATGATAAGCTATCTAGGTTTTACCTAAATTTACGTTCTAGAATGATTACCGTGCTTAAATTTTGTTGCAATTAGGTATAGTGTTGGTTTTAGGTGCTCCTACCTTAATAGCATTTTGATGTGGGGCCTTGAACAAATGGACATGAGTTTATTTTTTTGAGGGTCGGTTTAGACTATGGACCAATAGCTGTGCCAAAAAAAGTTGATTATTCACATGGTCACACTTCATAAGAATGCAATTTTTAAGGCTCTCGGGCCTCTCACTAGGTGTAAACCAAACTTGGACCGGGAGTAACGACTATGCACCAGAAAAAGAGTGAGGGCTCACCCTAACTGCCTAACCAATTGATTTGACATCAAATTCGGATTTGTTCTAAAAATCTATCACAACAAATTCGGATTTGATGAAATTTGTTGTGATGGATTGAAATCAAATTTGGATTTTGTTATGAAAATTTGGGTTCAAATACCTTTAAGAACTTTAGAGGGCTTCATGAAATTAAAACCAAAATATAATATATTTTGATACAAATTTATGGTCTTTGACCAAAACAATTATGATTTCAGTATAGCAGACTAATTTTTTGGTGCAGCTTTTCGTGCTTTCATCCTAGGGATTGCAATCATAGATCTAACCATATCGATAGAATCAAGTTCAAAATATTCCTCTTAGTTGCATTTTATAATCATTAGAAGAAATGTGGGATTCTACGACTACAGGTATATGATTCAAACTAGTCCATAATGACTAATGACAATCATTACTAGTTTTTGCACTATTTGAGTCATATTCTTGTAGTCGTAGAATCTCACATTCCTCTAATAAATGCATTTTTGCAATTCTCCAAATATGGAGAGGATTGCAGGCATTCATAGGTAATGTATGCCTAACTACAATAACAACAATGAAATTGGGTTAAAAATAATAATTTAATTTTTTTTGAAATAGCATTTTCCAACTATGGTCTCATTATTTCTAGTAGTGTAAACCAAAGTTGTTCCAGGACAACTTCATAGGCCAATAACAAATTTTAGAGAGGCATGGGACAACTTCTTGGTCTGTAGCATACCCACCCTCCTTTAAAATTTGCACTGCACTTTTTTAATGTAATGTACATTCAATTTTTGCACTTTATAGGTAAATTATGACTATACTTTTTTCAAATGTACAAAATTTCAGCATGTGCACTTTCTATATGGCACGTGCACTTTTAACAAAACAAGTGTTAGTTTAGCCCTCACTTGAAGTTTGAGCTAGTTTGTGTTTGCATAAATGAGAGCATGCCGTAAAATGGAAACACAAACTCATAGCAAGTGGAATGGTAATTTCCTGACAATGTATTTAATTTAATGAAATTTTTGTCAAAAACTATCCAAAAGTGTTATATACCAAGCCCCCAGATTGAACAAAAGTTAGTCCAATTAATGCTTCTTGTCCTCATCCTTAACTGCCACACATCTTAATTTAAACGACTATGTGTTTAACCCAAAATGGACACGTAAATTATGAATAAATACACTAGCGACCACTTGTGTTTAACTAATATGATATATTTGGCAGTAAGGCATTTTTTTGCCCAAACATGTGTCCACAGTTCTATACAATTTTTGACATTAATGAACAATATCCGTGCAAAGGTACTAATAAAGGATGGAAAGTGGAATCACTCATTGTCCTCACTAGAGATGCTAGAGTAACTTTACACATTCCTTCAATGAAATTATGGAAGAAAAGTTCCAAATACCTAAATTATTTATTAAAAATACACTTAAAGAATTGACACCATTGCCATACACCATGCCATGTCTATTCTCCTCCATAAAAGAAAAGTAGAAAACAATCAACATTTACCAATAAACCTAAATCCACCATAATATTTAAAAACAAAAATCTTAAAAATGGTCAAGACTACTATTTATTTTGTTAGAGTGTGAAGCATTTGTCATAGATTTGGGGATGGGGCCAGTTGGTTGTTAAATACCTGCAATAGTCCACTAGTAGCACCAAACCATGTATACTTCATAGTTGGTCAAAGGAATTCGAACATAGACCATCTAATGATATAAACATCCTCTCACAACCATCCAATGAACTCATGGCTTAGCGCTCAACAAAAGAAAAAATAGCCATCATATAGACAAAATTACCCATGCCTAAAAACTCAAACCCAATTTTACTTAGCTATTTGCTAATTGGTCACTATAGTATTTACCCTCGAGAAGGGAAGTAGTCATGCACTACCAGTCTTTTGTCCTTTTGACACTTTATCCACACCGGCTTCGAAAAAGGACCAAAGTTCTTACTACCACTCCATGCAAGGGCAAGTAAGTAGCACAAATAGGCGGCATCTCGATAGATGCCACAACTACTGGTAGTCAAATGTTGCAAATAGGGTGCACTACCTAATATAGTGACCATTTTTTAATTTTTTTTCCCTTGACAAACCACAACCAAATTCTTTCTAAAATACTCTCTAAAATTAGAGTACCGAGTATGAAGAGCTTGGAGTTCAACTACCCAAAAGAAAAGAAGACAAGTGATTGATTGAAAGTCAACACTAAAACGTCAAGGGGGTCTTGGATGGACAGCCCAAAGGAATAATTTTTTTATGCATATATATTTATTTCAATAGACTTTATGCACTTGAAACAACTTTGTACAACCCACACAATTTGAGCTCAATCCTAAACATAAAACAAATGCAATGTATTTTGTAGGTATAATCTCAAACAAGTAGTCTTTGAATTTATTTAGAGTGTTTGGTGACAAATATTGAAAGAATTCTATGGGTGGACCAGCTAATTACGTATAGAGTTAGTCAAATCCTTTTGTTAATTTATTTTTATAACCTATTTTAATTATTACTTGTCAGTCTTTTTGAAGATCGGATAAGAGTGAAGCGAGTGGGATAAATTAAGTTCATTTTTTTGAGCGCACTTTCGAACTTAAATCTTTGAAATTTTTGGAGAAACGCTACAACATGAAATGAGGCATAAAAATTTCACGTATCATCCCCTTTCTAATTTGATCACACATACATGAAGCCATTCAATTTGGTTGAGAAAGCCTGGTTTTTTTCCCATTATTTCCATAACTAGGTTCACCGGGCTAACAACCCAATTGAACTATAGGGCCAACTCGTAGAATTTTTGTAGTCTAGACAACTTCAGAAATAAGCGACAAGTTCAGAAATAAAAGGAAACTTGTTGATTTGGGATTCACAAAACCTAAACCGTCAATTCATTTGTAAGCAAGAGACTTCCAAGGTATGACCACAATTTTCTAATCAATGCGTTATTATTACAATCCTAAGTGGGATGTGGATATACATCATAAATACCCATCGTTTCCAATTAACATCTAGTTTGTCCATCATCGTTTCAACCAAAACATGAACGGAAATCATGGTCATCCCCTCCAATCAAGATGTGATTCTAAACCAAATTGTTTAAAATGGCATTTGTCCAAAAAGTCATAACATTCTCCGTTTTAGTGTTGTTAAGGCATAAATTTCATTCGTACTAGGAGAATTCTAATTCATCTACTATAATATATGTCAATATAGGAAGCCACATACTACTTACAAATGGTTGTAGAAATTAGAAATTATAGGAAGCATCCTACATCATTACAACTTGATTCTACCTGTAAAAAAATACAAGAAAGCATTTGATTTATAATATTTGGAAAACAACCTACTTAAAATTTCATCATCTTCCTAAATGTTTGTACAAGCCTCCATAAAGTGGTGAGGTTGTCCAACAACTGCGGCTTCACTTGTCATTATCAAAATTTGTTAGCATTTTAATAGTTATGTATGTTCTTCATTTTACCTGTCATGGAAATAATGAAACCTGTCTATTATATAATTATATGATCTCTCTAATGTATCAACATCAGTGAGACAATAAACTTTCAAGAGCTTTGCACTTGTCGTCTAGAGTAGATGTTGTATTACTTTTTTTTATTGATTATCAAAGGTAGTGGAAACGCCGTATCTACTAAGTTGTCATTGATGCACAAAATGATTGTACATGGGGATGGCCCTAATTGGTTTGTTAGAAAATGAAAACTAGTTCAATGCTAGATTTTCTAACATCATTTGTTCGGAGGATGTAAAACTTTGATCTCATCTAATTTACATTTTTCACAATACGATCGATTGGATTTGTCATTTTGAAACCATGAATCCTTGGTCCTTTATAGGTTATTCTCAGAAATCATTCAGAGGGATGCTAGTTGTAGTACTGGGGTTGTGCTGGCGAGTATGTTTTACAACATTGACAAAGGTTGTGTAGTGGATTTAACCCCTAAAGGACCAAGAAGCCCCAATCGGACCTTATGTTGTTTTTAGCATTGTTGTGCAGGTCCTATGTGAACTTCCTTTAGTTTAAATTTATTTGTCTTTTGACCAACACATGCAATGCTCTTCACTGATTTCACTGATATAAAATTTGGTCCCATAAGAATTATATTTTTCACTATATTATCAATTAAATTTGTCATTTTAAAACCGTGAATCCTTGGTCCTTTAGGGTTATAACACTTCACCTATCAACGTAGGGTAGTTGTCCCTATTATTGTGCACAACTATTACACTGCCCCTATTTCACATCTAAAAAAATAAATTCAAAGAAAGTGTACTTACCATCAAAAACACGACTCTGAGTCGCTGACTTACTTGACTTAAATGTTCCAAGACTTTGCAAGTGTATGATTCATCAATCCCTGACTTTGCTTTTTTAAATGTTGAAGTTTTAAATGTTGCTTTTAACATATTAGTGGAAGTGCATTAAAGAAAGGAGGATAATTGAATCTTGGATACCATGATTCTTCATTAAATGGGTATGAAGAGCTGAATTCAAGAACGTTATGTTCTTGGTTTAGCTATTATATTTATAAGTAGGTGGTTAATTTGTGTAATTTGGGGCTTCTTGTGACACAATTTACAATGGTATTGTAAGGTGTCTTTGTTGGATGGCTCGAGGGTACCAGAAGTACTTCAGTTTTTTTTTCAAAGTTGATAAATCATACAAGTTGGCCCATGGAAAGTTTTGTTTAACCCTTTGACGCGCCAGCGTTCATATTCTGGACGCTCGATGATTTTTGACGTGTCCCTTCACCACATACTGTGATGTTTTTCATCCATTCAAAAATTTCTTGATTCTTGTGCTAGTTGACTACCATTTGTACGGTATGAATCTTCAAAATAAGATAATGTGAATTTTTGAAAAATAACAAAAGTGGTTTATGTCACGTTTCATTCTTAGTTCAAAAAGTGAGACCTTAAACATGATTTTCCAAAATAACTCGAATCAAATAATGGAAACCATACCATCTTGTAGTGCGTGATATTTCAATTTCATTAAAATATTTTTTGATTTTTTTGTGTTAATTTTGGATTTTAAATTGAATTTCAAGAGAAAACCTTGCAAAATTAATTAAAAAATATTAATAAAAAATATGGTGAAT
This sequence comes from Pohlia nutans, assembly GCA_022496805.1. Taxonomy (NCBI): domain Eukaryota; kingdom Viridiplantae; phylum Streptophyta; class Bryopsida; order Bryales; family Mniaceae; genus Pohlia; species Pohlia nutans. The sequence continues at coordinate 4,532,857 of CM040093.1, read as the reverse complement.
CCAACTGTACAGATGTTATCTTCACATTGACATTTACAACTTTGCTTTGTACATCAACTCCATTTTTATTTTTCATCAAACATTTTATAACGAATCTTTGAAAACAGTGTTGAATCGGGACGTTAAAGGGTTAATGTTTTTTTTTTGGAATACAAGTTTAGTCCACATAATGTCCACTAGTAATATTATTGTGGATTCCTGTAGTAGCAAGTGAACATATTTTACAGTTTTGGTACATTATGTCAGTTCACATGCTTGCCCAGCATGGCATGAGGGTTGAACATAGTTTCCAGTAGAATTTCTCTTTACAAGCCTACATCATGATGTGCATGTTTAGAAGCCAAACTACTCAAGGCTGAATCTAGCCTGATATTGAAAAATGTTAACTAGGGCAACACTGTTATTGGTCTGGTTTGTGATGATACCAATGTTCAGTGTTTACGGTGTCGAATCTCAGATCTAGACCACTCAAGGTCCCATGCACAAAAATCAATTATACTAACAAGTCTTCGTCTTTGTGAAGGGTATTTCAGGGGACCAAACACCTCCCATTTGCCAAATATCAATTCCCCTCACAGTGATGTGACTAGTGCCATTGTTGAAGAGGAAAACGTGAGCTTGCTTATGCACTGCCTTTATTGGATAAACGCGAGATGTGATTACCATGCGGCCTCCTTGCACAAAGTTTTCAATGATAGAGTGGTCCACCTGAACCGATACTAGTTAGCAAATTGTGATGGAAAAAAAACTCAACAAATGCCAGCGGAACCTAATATTCTTACAGCCTTGCTATAACTGAATATCTGCCACTTGAATCAGTTATATTGATATAAGCATATAAATTCCTACCTTTCAAAAATCTATGTTTTCTGTGGATACGTAAGGTAGAGACATCTAATCATAACAATATAAGAGATGTGGTACTTTGGGAGTGCAGGCAACATAGAATGAAATCATGAATATCTTAGCAAATCTGAGAGGAAGTGTTGGGCCTTGGAATCATAATTTTTGGAAGCATGAGCAGTTTTACAGGAATTTTGAAGCAAAGGTGTTGTAGACACCTATTTTAAGCCGTAGACTTACCCAAAAGAAACAAAGGACCAATTGTGAACACTATAACAAAACATGGTAAAAAAAAACCGCACTCAAAATTGACTGCGGTTCTTTTTGCCACGTTTTTGTGCAGGCCCATTACGCGTGTAGCCATTGTTCTTTGCAATTCCCGATTGCCAATTTTGGAACTTTGGGGCGTGTAATATACCAGTGAAAATATATTTTCAATACCTTTCCAACGGTATATTACACGCCCCAAAATTCTAAAATTTGTATTCAAAAATTGCAAAAGAAGCTCACAGCCCACTACGCGCGTATGCACAAAAACGTGGCAAAAAGAACTGCAGTCAATTTTGAGTGCGGTTTTTTTTTTACCATGTTTTGTTATAGTGGAAGCAACATTGATCTGGACCAATTGTGAAGCAACAACTCAGAAGCTGCTGGTAGCTTTTAGACTTATAAGAGTTCATTTCTAGTTCAAAAGTAGTTCATTTTTGGTTCAAAGTAGCTGGCCACATTGGGTCGTTGGCAATTTTAGATGCTGCTACCTTAGAGCAGTGATTAAACACGAAACTTGGAGAAGCACAAATAACAACGCTCCATGGAACGCATAATTAAGTCAAGTTTGAAGCTAGTGTAACCTGCTTTGGTCACTGCAAAAGTGTGTGGCCCATCGTCCACCCTTGGATTGAGATATGTAGAAGAAGATTGCATTACACTTTCATAACTAGCATAAGGAATTTAGGACCTCACTGATTTTTAACGGTTATTGTGTGAAGTCTGATATTTCATGGGTTCGTGCATTTTTTGCACAAATTCCACATGGATTTTGCGCTAGTTTTGCATTGAATCCGCACGGCTTCTACATTCACTCTTTTTATTATGTAACAAAATGCAGAATCCGTGCGGAATTAGCTCAAAATTCGTGCAGAATCCGTGCGAAAAATGTATGAACCCATGAAATATTGGATGTCGCACGGAAATCGTTTAAAATCCGTAGGGTCCAAAATTCTTGATGCTAGCTAGTTTGTTCCTACTAGAATATGGACTCCTCTTGGCAGCCTTTCACAAGGCGCTCCGCATGTACCATCTGCTTCGATGATTGTTCTTGTCTATAGATTTTGAGACATCCATCACAATATGAACATGATATCTTTGGAAATGAGCATGCAGATCGTATCATGGCTTATTGCAATACTAAATAGCCTTAAAATCAAAAGCTAGAGGAGCATTTCACCTGGCCTCCTGAGAATCCCTCGATTTTGGCGAGACTTCTTGGCTCCAATTCCAGGTCGGTCTTCGATACTTTATTAGAGTTATTCGTAAAGTCACCATGAATTTGAAGAATCTTCAATGAATTTTGCTTTATTTTACTCTTATTTATTCACTCCAAATAGTTAAAAGGTGTGGAAGATCTTGGTGGTTTATCAGAAAGATAGAAACTCCGGCCTTTTTTCAAGGCCGGCGTGAATAAAGTGTCCGTTCGTAATGTCAATGACCCAGTGCCCACTGGACAAAGGGCCATTGAAACAAAACTATTCTCCTCTGTCGAGAATAGACACTTTAGTGACCAGTAACCAATAAAAGTAACCGTAAGTTGTTGTTTGGGTAATTGTTTGAGTATAAGTTGGTTTCTGGTAAGCTGTAAGATCGCCAAGTCATGAGTTCAGCAGTTGGTTGGTTTAACCCCTAACTGCCCAACCATGCATATTTTGCATGATGTACAGATTTCATCCGTATTTTCTCATCCGTCATGCACTTTTTGTGGTGTGATTTTTTTACTGAATCTTTTATGGGAAGTTAGCTTCATGTATGTGTGATCCGATCGAAGAGGAAATAATTTTTGAAAAAATTATGCCTCATTTTGTGTTGCAGTGTTTCACCCAAAATCTTGAAGATTTTGGTCTAAAAGTGTTCTTGAAAAAAAAAACTATTAAAATCAAGCATCCAAAAAATCTCCAAAAATCACTACACCTAAAGTACTACATTATAACCCATCACAACAAATTTCATCCACATATTGTCAATATCTTATTCGTAATTGAATTACAAAATAATTTTTTATTTTATGTTTCAAAATTCATAGAAAAAGATTAGTGATAGCAATCATAGATCTAACCATATAGATAGAATCTAAAATTAAAAATGTATAACTTTTATTCATACATCAAGTTCTAAATATTCATGTTAATTGCATTTTATAATGCATCTTTGCAAAACTGCCTAAACTGGACATAGGTGAGGACGTTTAGGGGTTAAAGGCTATGTATCATACTATGTGGTCCGGGTTCGATTCTCGTTGGGTTTGTTTGAGTAGTAGTTTGATATACATGACTTGGTGCTGCTAGTGAGTCCCATTTAACCACCAATTTCACATAACCGTGGTCGCACTGCTCCATGTCGTTCTGCAAATGATGTATCCGTGTCAGACTTCTGAAATAGGCTTGTCGCAGGGTTGTCGCAGCATCTTGTAGGGTTAAGTCTCAGTTCTGGAAAGTTGCTCTGAGGCAACGTTAAGGCTTGAAGGACCTTGAGATTGGATGATACGTAACTTCATTAACACTATTCTGTCCAGTAAATTTCTACTGTGATGAGGCAAGAGACAGACCAGTGAGTTTGGAGGATTGATACGAATTTCGGCTGGATGGTTTATGAGATGTTTGTTGTGGAGCTTTTGTGGATGATCCGGGCGGGAGGTTGTGTTCAGTTCGCGTGAAAGAGTTTAGTTTGGGGTGTTTTTCTCTTGGGTGTGGTTGAATTTGCTTGAAGGTTTCAGTTGCGCGGAATGGAGCCTCCTTTAAGTAGACTTGGGGGGCAAAACTACTCGCCACGTAAATCCCCACGCGATCGAAGGCTGAATTATCAGACGAGCTTTCATTTGTAGCATTCTGCACGCCTCCCTCAAGAAGTATCACGCCATGGACACTGTTTACTATCGTAAGACCAGAGCTCGTTAAAACACCTGGTAGTAAACGGCCCAAGACCGCATAAAATTCGAGCAGGCCAACTAGTAGCCATTACAATTGTCTCACCGCCAGGCCTGCACTGCTGCGTGGCCCCATCTGGGCATATGCTTCAGATTATACCACCCATCAAAAGATTCTACTCTGTGTTACTAATTTGCCGGTTCAACCAGTCTGTGCTTGGTTGGAAGATCCCTCGACGACCGTTGATAAGCATAAGTAGTTGCGAAATCCTGTATTGATGTCTATTCTACACGGAGCACCTTCCAACAAGTCTGTCTCACGAGAACGATGAGCCCATCTGAACATAAGACTTCAAACTCAATCTCTAGATAGGTGCGCTAAGGTGATGACTTACACGATGACCGTGTCAAATACATTAAGCTGTTTCTGGAATGACTTGTATGTATCGGGTTTGGATCGGCGCACAAGAGTTTAGCTGGAGTATTCGAGAGGGACGACAACTTAATGAAAACTGAACAGATTTCAACAAATCGTTATGGTTGGGGCTGCAAATGCGCCGTCGGTTAAGGTGACTGTTAAGCTTTTCTCGGGTAGGTAGCCGATTGAAGGCAGAAGTCTTTGAAGTGCAGAAAGTTTGGTTACTTGACCCGTTCCTGTTTACTACCCACATAGTGCGGCCAGGCCCTTGGTCTCTTTTCTTTTCGTCAGGAAATAATTACTAGGCGCTACTGAAAATAAATATCTACTACCAAACCTGAGGGGGCCACTAGGGTACCTGACAAGCCAAACGAGGGTCCACCCATCCTATGCATTGTCACCCATGTGATACGCATGGTGATGAATAGGCCGGTTTGACCAGATGGACATTGCTTCCGACAAATATTTTAAGTGAAATATCTAAATGTCAATGCTTCTCCTTGAGGACATGCTCCAGCGATGACTTTCCAAAAACCTCAAGAATGACCTGTAGTTAGGTGGTTAACTTTTTTTGGTTCTTTACATACAGATAGTCGAGCCATAGGGTGTTTAGTGCTTTGCTGGCCTTCGGGTACTCTTTGTCGGCTTGCTGGGATGTACTCCCTCTGTCCCATAATGGCTGGCACATAGGTTCTCTCAAATCTACCTCTTGAGGTAGATTTGAGAGAACCTACGTGCCAGTCATTATGGGACAGAGGGAGTATTTCTTTTCCTCTGCCCAGTGAAGTTGTCTCTTAATTGTAAAAGCTAGTATGGTTTCTACCTCGCTTTATCAGTTGTTTATATGATCAGTTTTTTAACGTACTCATGTGCATGGTGGTGATTTGATATAGGTTTGTGTCCAGGCATTTTGGACATCACGTACAGTGGTCTGAAGTGAATCGGCAAGTCATGGCCAAGTGGGTGAGAAATTTCTTCCAACAAGTTTGCATGATTTTCAGTGGCAACTCCAACAATTATACATAATAATGTGGCTTGCCAAGCAATTTACAGAAGAAGTTGTCGTAAAACAAGCCGCACCGTATATAATCCCCATCATATATGAGAAAGAGAAGAACCACACTGGCTTTCAGCAACAGCCAAAAACTGAAAGGAAGGACTAAAAGGCGCCAGCAGAAACACCTGGAGGCAGATAGAGCCAAGGAAGAAAAGAAACTAACGATCCTGACAAGTTGTCTAAGCATTCGTGAATAAAGATCTCTTCCGGGAGAATTCACTCGATTATAAGTCCTCAATCTCTTCTAGAATGTTTCGTACATCGATTTGGCAAATCCGAAGGAGAGACAAGAAGCAAAAGAAGTCGACGTCTATTGCTTCTTGCCTCGCCTCTGGTGCCCTCTAAGTGACGGTGCTGAATCCTCTAATCTCTTAACAAACATTATGAACTTAATCTACATGTCCGTTCTGAGTGACGCCAACCCCATTTTCATGGGTCTCATCAACTTCACTCATTCGGATGAGGGTGTATTCTTTGCCGTTGGCTTGGATCAAGGAATGATCTCCCATCAGGAATTTGGACCCCGGCGTGAAAAGATATTCAGTCTTGTACAACTCGTTCGACAGTTTAGAAACGAAGGCACATTGTCGCCAAGTCCCCGTGCTATTATTGGTTAGCGGCGCAGGAGACATCTCAACGAGGATACCACTGGAGTAGTTTATGGCATCTTCCTGGCTGTCGGTAAACGCCATGAATGCCTTGAGAGTTACAACTTGAGACTTATTCATGAAGGTGCTGAGCGCATCCTTCAGCGGCATGCCCATTTTCTCTGGTGTAGAAGACTTGTTCCCCGGGTACTCCTCAAAGAAGACAGGGAAGATACATGTCGGGAGCGAGATGTCCACTTGGCCACTGTACAGTTTCGGCTTTGCTTTGATACAAGTGCGCGGCATAGCGGCCATAGCAACAGAAGTGACGCGTTTCAGCGCGTCAAGGTACCGCAACAACTCCAGATGGACCTTGTCGTACTGCACATCGACGTCTTCCCTCGACTTTGCAGGCTCCATAAGCATTGAATGCATGAAAGGAACATCGCTGGGATTATAAGGAGGATAATTTGCTGTCCATATTGCATCCACGATATCCACCTTATTGAGGGGCTCATCTTGCATCTGCGTGCGTCGAAAAAGGTTGACAATGTTCAGGCGGAAAAAATTCGCTGTCGTCCAATCATATATGGAAAATGCGAGTTCATACGCATACTGGGTCCAAGGAAATAGAGTATCTGCCAAAGTCTCCACATACAACTCATTGAAACGATCATTCGCTGCCTTCGAATTCGAAAGATGAGCTGAGTTCCAAGGTCGCTCACCACGATGCAACTCTTGGTACGGCATAAGTTTACATTCATGTTCCATCTCACGGATCAAGCGTATGTCTTCCGCACAGATGGAAGGATATTTGATGGGCACGCAAACGAAGTCATTGTTGTCGCCCGTTATGTGCACGGCGGTGTCACTGACGGTAAGCTTTACACTTGCCTTTGAGTTGTAGAAGTAGGAGTTGGTGTTGAAGAATATCACGTTGGTCATAGATCCCGGTGGCATTCCCATATCCGTGATATCGATGTAGGAACCTTCCGAATCACCTGTAGATGGAGATCTTACAATCGTCAGCCGAACGCTTTCGCCAGTCTTGACACCTGATATACTCTCAATCGGCAACCCATCGCTCATATACAACTTGTATCCAGAGTTAAGTGCCGATCCACCCAGCTCCGTAATGGTCCACATGACTGGCTAGTGACTCTACTTAAGAGTTCTCAAGAGTGGAAACGGCAACCGCAATTATATCCTGTAAGCATAATGATCCAAATATGCAATCTACCAATTAAGTGCACCACGATCATGCGAAATGAGCACGATTAGCTGTATAGACGTAGCTCCTCACCAACTCAAAACATATTAGAACCGATTCAGAAGCTGATGGACTTATTTCGAAACAAATGAATTGACTATACTTGAAATGACCACACGCTCTGCCATACATTTGAACCTCTAGAGCTTCTAATCAAGACCGCAACTTGCAATGACAAAAATTTCCAACACTCTGACATGTACACCGAAACGAGTCTTAAGAAAAAGGCTGATTCCTGGTTGTCGAACTAGCGACAGCAATCTGCAGATATACACTAGATTATGAATGCGAGAGAGAAAACCACACCGGGTCCGAAGGAAACTAGGAACGACTCATCTCCAGCGGATTTTATTACTTCTACAGGATGGCCCCGTCACTACGGTGCCTCGAAAGTGGGTTGCCTGGGCGTCGGTTTCAATGTATTTTTGGGACACGCGGCTATCTCCGCGTCAGGCTGCGTCAAGCTGCATTGGGATGCGGGCGGGCGGTCAGATGCGACAGCTCATGCAGGGTCGGGTGAGTTCCTCGTGACTACGGTGCCTCATGCAGGGTCGGGTGAGTTCCTCGTGACTACGGTGACTCATGCAGGGTCGGGTGAGTTAAGGTGAGTCGAGCTGGCAGTTGACCCATGCAACAGAGTAAATGCCCTTTGTTGATTCATGTGCTATTTTCTTGGACAAGGAACAGTAGGCATTTTAAGCAAGTTCGGGCCGGATGCGGCTTTGGATCATGCGCATGACTTCGATTTTATTTTTCATTTTTTATTTTTTACACAAATAAAGGGAGACCTTTTCTGCACAAAGAAGCAAAACAACGCGCAACGCGCCACGGGCGCGCAACGCGCCAAGGGCGCATAACGCGACCAGGGCACACAATGCGTCCCCGGAGATGCTCGTACCCAGGGGGAGCAATGCACCCCAGCACCACAATGCAGCGCAGCGCACTGCTGCCCGGGGAGAACATGACAGCCTGGTTGTCACGGGCAGGTCCGAACCGGCCACCCCACCTACCAGGCTTTTGGACCTTAACGCCACTCCGGAGGAGCAGGGACGTGGGACACCCAGGATCAACAGAATCAACCTAAGGTAGAGGCACCCATATCCGTGCACGTCCCTGAAACCGTCACATACAGTGGCACCTGATCCCGGGTATCTATGAACCACGTGTATGGTGATTTCAAGCATCTCTGTTATTACGAATGGGTCCAGTAGAAGTCGGAAGTTAGAACTTGAAGACACGGGAATGGAGTCCAAACAATTCAGCAAAGGGTGCCATGTGTATTTTGTGTTTGACCATCTATAACAAAGCCAAATTTTCGAAATTCATGAAGTTTCTTTCAACATTCTCATCTCTTTCGTATTTGCCTTTCCTCCTGTATGATTTGATTATCTGTGGCACATTCCGAAGTACACTGAATTGCTTAAACGGACGGGAATGGGTGCCTCTACCTTAAGGTAGGATGTCCTAAAACCACCAACTTAAGAAATATGGACTCATTTTTTCAAGGTTATTTATGAGAAATATTTTTTAGTCATTTGGAAGAAGATTTCTCACGGAATGCACAAATTTTTGCAATTTAATTCCCAATATTCAAATTGATACAAATTTTCGAAGTGAAAAGAACTTCGTCACCCAAATCAGACCTCTAGGTTTCTCCATGACCACACCATGTGGTACTAATTTTCACTCATAATGATACCCAAAACCACCAACTATTTCTTTGCAATGCTTGGCATGCCATTGGTCTACTTGAATAGTGAAATTGGCGGTTTTGAGTCTCAACTGTGGTGGTTTTGAGTCTCAACTGTGATGGCCCCAAGAAAGGTCTACAGATCACATTTAGGGGGGTTAACGGTTTTAGGACATCCTACCTTAGTGACGGAAGCCAACACTCTTATGACTTGGAAGCACGGGATTTTCGCTCACAGGATGCCCAAGAGGTTCAAAAAAGTGAGCAGAATTTGGCTCCTGCTTAGGGGTGCCATTTTATGGATGTTATGGAGAGAACGCAATGACGCGGCTTTTAGCGGCACTCATTGGCATATCGAAAAGGTCTGCTGCAGAATTTGGCTTGAGATGGTGGATTATGGGAGACTTGCTTGGACGAGGACTCAAACCGCCATGAAGAAGCATGCCAGCAACCCCGAGAAAGTGGAACAGGTGGTGAAGCAGTTCCGGACACTCTGGTGTAGACAGAGGCTCTTTGCCAAGTGGGACGGCATCCAGCCTTGTTGGCACCTTAGAGGTCCTAGTTTTAGCTCGATTAGCGAGGTCTAGGTGTCCACCGGCCTCGCCGGACCTGGCGGGGTTGGTTTGTATCTTATTTTGTTCTCTTGTGCAGTAGGGGGTTCCCTTTATTTGTGTCAAAAAAGAAAAGAAAAGAAGCAAAAGAAGCAAAACAAACACAAATCCATCCGGCCAGGACCGGCGGGATTGGTGGACACCTAATTCTCGCTAATCGAGCTAAACCTAGGACCACTAAGGGCCTCTTTACACTAGAGGCGAGAAGCCGTGAAGAGAGAAATTTCAGCCAATGGGAGGCCTAAAAACCGAGAAGACCAAAGAATGTCACTTTACACCCGAAATTTTCAGTCCAAGGGACGGAAGGAGGAGAAAATGACATGGACAATACTTTTGTCCTTCGTGGCAAGAAAAGTGGACATTTTCAAAGGCCCCCGGATTTTGCATCAAGCCCACTTCAAGAGGTGGGTCTAACGCAAAATCCGAAGGGCCGTTTGGCCAAAATTCTCACAACCAATCATTTTTTATTTTTTAAGAAATGTGTAAGAAATTTATTTTTAAAAATTGGCACTTTATTTTGTGACCCCTTCTCGCTTTACACTATATCCAAAGGCCGTCAAGTTCAAAGGTTGGCTTCTCAAGGATGAGCCATGGCCCTTGTGAGGTTTTCTCCACGGCTTCTCGCCTGTAGTGTAAAGAGGGCCTAAGAGACCAACCCGGTTGAATCCCATCCCACTTAGCAAACAACTTCCTTCTGCACCAAAGGGATTTGAACTGGAGCAAGAGCTGGGCAGACTTGCCGGGATTGCCAACGTGTTTTTTCATGTCGATTTGGGTTTTATTCCAAGCCATACGACGCATGACTTCGATTCAATCCTTATTCCTGAGGCAGGAAGGATCCTTCTAACTGGCAGCGGTGTGAGTGGACGTTCTAAACTTCTTGAGGACCTATCTCAACGTAAGTCTCTGGCTAGATGGGAAGGACTGGAATCTTTGTTGTTTTCTTGCCCAAAAAAACAGGAGTATTTTTCATTGATCAAAGAAACATGTCAGGGTTTAGGGTTTAGGGTTTCAGGGTTTTAGGGTTTTTATCTTACATAAACTGTTTGTTCTCCACCTGAGATATTTTGGAGCCTTTCAACACTTCCAATTGCAGCAGAAATTCTAGTGTCTTTAGAAGGCATTGTAAGCATAAATATGCTTTTAAAAATTATTCATTCACATATTGTCAATGTTTTCTTCAAAAATTTAAGATTGGCATGATCACCTGATGCAATTTTCTTTCACCTTATGCAGTTGTTTTCTTCTTTAAAAAAAAAAACGTTTTTTTGGTTCATTTTTGAGCACCATATTCACAACTTTCCTTTCATTCTTTTGAGATTTCAAAAAATGATAATTATAGTGTACACCAAAATGAAGCAAAATGTTTAATTTATTACTTTAACCCTTAACTGTTTGAGCGTTCATTTTTTGAACGATGTACAAATTTCATCCATAATTTCTCATCCATCATGCACTTTGGATTTTTTACTATAGATTTTATGGGAAGTTAACTCCATGCATGAGTGATCCGATTAGAAAGGGGATGATTTGTGAAATCTTTATGCCTCATTTCATGTTGTAGTGATTCACCCAAAATTTTGAAGATTTCAGTGAAAAAATGCTCTTGAAAAAGTCAACTTATAAAATTAAGTAACCAAAAAATCTCCAAAATCACTACACTTACAATATTACTTTTCAACCAATCACAACAAATTTCATCTACAAATTGTCAATATCTTATTCGTAATTGAATCATAAAAGAATTTTGAATTTTGAGTTTCAAATTTTATACAAAAATATTCGTGATAGCAATCATAGATCTAACCGTATGGATAGAATCTGAAATTCATAATGTACTACTTTTATTCGTACATAAAGTTCAAAATATCCCTCTTAGTTGCATTTTATAATGCATCTTTGCAAAACTGCCGAATTTGGAGAGGGCTCTATGCATTTAGGGGTTAAATTGTCAAATTAGCAAAAACAATCATTGCTACAAGTAGGTCATCAAAAGGTGCTCCTAAGACATTTTTTTAGTTTTTCTTCAACGTGCATCATTGGGAGAAATCTGGGGTCTCCAAAAGGCCCTGAGGTTTCTCACGTGCCACAAATTTTGAGGTATGCCCATCACTTTTTGAGGCTCGCATCAATGGTGCCACGACGCTGCCAGCACTGCGGGGAGAATGGGTCGACGCAATCATTGTGAGGAAGCGCGTATGTGCCTCAAGAGAGACGCTGTTGGGACTAACAAGAATGCACCTGCGGTGTACAAACCCCAAGCACTTTTGAATGATGGTAGGAGCATTTGCATTTAAGGGTCACGCTTCAGTTCTAGCGAACTTACCGTTGTATCAGCAAACTTCCTTCCCAAGTTCAATTCTAAGTGGACTAACAAGAATCTAATCTTCCACTTAGTAACCCACTCTGCCAAGATCCTTCATTGTCGGTGCAGAGTAACAAATACAATGAAAGAGTCGTTTGCCAAACACCGTCGACACATCGGTGCTAATAAGACCCTCCATTGTCCATGCAATTCGCTTGTAACAGTGTCAATTCACACAATCAACTCTGCGAGCAACGACAAGAACTGACATTTCTACCATCGGAGGGGCGTTTGGGCAGACAAGTCACCTAACCCGGGCTGTCTTACAGGGCCTTTTGCCTCGAAGATGGGAGGTCTGGGTGTCGGCTCAAGTTGTATTTGGCATGCGCGTCTGTTCGGCGTCAGGCTGCGTCAAAGGTAGCAGGACGGCCCAAGTCCCAACCTAGCCAGCTTGTTTATCTCATCCGCCCAGGGACGGAAAGCTGGATGCCAACTTGGCTTGCTCTCCTTTTTGTTGCCCACGGTCTGCTGGCCAGGTGGAGCATGGCCCATCCAGACTTGGCCCAAATGCCCCTCCGATGGTAGAAATGTCAGTTCTTGTCGTTGCTCGCAGAGTTGATTGTGTGAATTGACACTGTTGGAAGCGAATTGCATGGACAATGGAGGGTCTTATTAGCACCGATGTGTCGACGGTGTTTGGCAAACGACTCTTTCATTGTATTTGTTACTCTGCACCGACAATGAAGGATCTTGGCAGAGTGGGTTACTAAGTGGAAGATTAGATTCTTGTTAGTCCACTTAGAATTGAACTTGGGAAGGAAGTTTGCTGATACAACGGTAAGTTCGCTAGAACTGAAGCGTGACCCTTAAATGCAAATGCTCCTACCATCATTCAAAAGTGCTTGGGGTTTGTACACCGCAGGTGCATTCTTGTTAGTCCCAACAGCGTCTCTCTTGAGGCACATACGCGCTTCCTCACAATGATTGCGTCGACCCATTCTCCCCGCAGTGCTGGCAGCGTCGTGGCACCATTGATGCGAGCCTCAAAAAGTGATGGGCATACCTCAAAATTTGTGGCACGTGAGAAACCTCAGGGCCTTTTGGAGACCCCAGATTTCTCCCAATGATGCACGTTGAAGAAAAACTAAAAAAATGTCTTAGGAGCACCTTTTGATGACCTACTTGTAGCAATGATTGTTTTTGCTAATTTGACAATTTAACCCCTAAATGCATAGAGCCCTCTCCAAATTCGGCAGTTTTGCAAAGATGCATTATAAAATGCAACTAAGAGGGATATTTTGAACTTTATGTACGAATAAAAGTAGTACATTATGAATTTCAGATTCTATCCATACGGTTAGATCTATGATTGCTATCACGAATATTTTTGTATAAAATTTGAAACTCAAAATTCAAAATTCTTTTATGATTCAATTACGAATAAGATATTGACAATTTGTAGATGAAATTTGTTGTGATTGGTTGAAAAGTAATATTGTAAGTGTAGTGATTTTGGAGATTTTTTGGTTACTTAATTTTATAAGTTGACTTTTTCAAGAGCATTTTTTCACTGAAATCTTCAAAATTTTGGGTGAATCACTACAACATGAAATGAGGCATAAAGATTTCACAAATCATCCCCTTTCTAATCGGATCACTCATGCATGGAGTTAACTTCCCATAAAATCTATAGTAAAAAATCCAAAGTGCATGATGGATGAGAAATTATGGATGAAATTTGTACATCGTTCAAAAAATGAACGCTCAAACAGTTAAGGGTTAAAGTAATAAATTAAACATTTTGCTTCATTTTGGTGTACACTATAATTATCATTTTTTGAAATCTCAAAAGAATGAAAGGAAAGTTGTGAATATGGTGCTCAAAAATGAACCAAAAAAACGTTTTTTTTTTTAAAGAAGAAAACAACTGCATAAGGTGAAAGAAAATTGCATCAGGTGATCATGCCAATCTTAAATTTTTGAAGAAAACATTGACAATATGTGAATGAATAATTTTTAAAAGCATATTTATGCTTACAATGCCTTCTAAAGACACTAGAATTTCTGCTGCAATTGGAAGTGTTGAAAGGCTCCAAAATATCTCAGGTGGAGAACAAACAGTTTATGTAAGATAAAAACCCTAAAACCCTGAAACCCTAAACCCTAAACCCTGACATGTTTCTTTGATCAATGAAAAATACTCCTGTTTTTTTGGGCAAGAAAACAACAAAGATTCCAGTCCTTCCCATCTAGCCAGAGACTTACGTTGAGATAGGTCCTCAAGAAGTTTAGAACGTCCACTCACACCGCTGCCAGTTAGAAGGATCCTTCCTGCCTCAGGAATAAGGATTGAATCGAAGTCATGCGTCGTATGGCTTGGAATAAAACCCAAATCGACATGAAAAAACACGTTGGCAATCCCGGCAAGTCTGCCCAGCTCTTGCTCCAGTTCAAATCCCTTTGGTGCAGAAGGAAGTTGTTTGCTAAGTGGGATGGGATTCAACCGGGTTGGTCTCTTAGGCCCTCTTTACACTACAGGCGAGAAGCCGTGGAGAAAACCTCACAAGGGCCATGGCTCATCCTTGAGAAGCCAACCTTTGAACTTGACGGCCTTTGGATATAGTGTAAAGCGAGAAGGGGTCACAAAATAAAGTGCCAATTTTTAAAAATAAATTTCTTACACATTTCTTAAAAAATAAAAAATGATTGGTTGTGAGAATTTTGGCCAAACGGCCCTTCGGATTTTGCGTTAGACCCACCTCTTGAAGTGGGCTTGATGCAAAATCCGGGGGCCTTTGAAAATGTCCACTTTTCTTGCCACGAAGGACAAAAGTATTGTCCATGTCATTTTCTCCTCCTTCCGTCCCTTGGACTGAAAATTTCGGGTGTAAAGTGACATTCTTTGGTCTTCTCGGTTTTTAGGCCTCCCATTGGCTGAAATTTCTCTCTTCACGGCTTCTCGCCTCTAGTGTAAAGAGGCCCTTAGTGGTCCTAGGTTTAGCTCGATTAGCGAGAATTAGGTGTCCACCAATCCCGCCGGTCCTGGCCGGATGGATTTGTGTTTGTTTTGCTTCTTTTGCTTCTTTTCTTTTCTTTTTTGACACAAATAAAGGGAACCCCCTACTGCACAAGAGAACAAAATAAGATACAAACCAACCCCGCCAGGTCCGGCGAGGCCGGTGGACACCTAGACCTCGCTAATCGAGCTAAAACTAGGACCTCTAAGGTGCCAACAAGGCTGGATGCCGTCCCACTTGGCAAAGAGCCTCTGTCTACACCAGAGTGTCCGGAACTGCTTCACCACCTGTTCCACTTTCTCGGGGTTGCTGGCATGCTTCTTCATGGCGGTTTGAGTCCTCGTCCAAGCAAGTCTCCCATAATCCACCATCTCAAGCCAAATTCTGCAGCAGACCTTTTCGATATGCCAATGAGTGCCGCTAAAAGCCGCGTCATTGCGTTCTCTCCATAACATCCATAAAATGGCACCCCTAAGCAGGAGCCAAATTCTGCTCACTTTTTTGAACCTCTTGGGCATCCTGTGAGCGAAAATCCCGTGCTTCCAAGTCATAAGAGTGTTGGCTTCCGTCACTAAGGTAGGATGTCCTAAAACCGTTAACCCCCCTAAATGTGATCTGTAGACCTTTCTTGGGGCCATCACAGTTGAGACTCAAAACCACCACAGTTGAGACTCAAAACCGCCAATTTCACTATTCAAGTAGACCAATGGCATGCCAAGCATTGCAAAGAAATAGTTGGTGGTTTTGGGTATCATTATGAGTGAAAATTAGTACCACATGGTGTGGTCATGGAGAAACCTAGAGGTCTGATTTGGGTGACGAAGTTCTTTTCACTTCGAAAATTTGTATCAATTTGAATATTGGGAATTAAATTGCAAAAATTTGTGCATTCCGTGAGAAATCTTCTTCCAAATGACTAAAAAATATTTCTCATAAATAACCTTGAAAAAATGAGTCCATATTTCTTAAGTTGGTGGTTTTAGGACATCCTACCTTAAGGTAGAGGCACCCATTCCCGTCCGTTTAAGCAATTCAGTGTACTTCGGAATGTGCCACAGATAATCAAATCATACAGGAGGAAAGGCAAATACGAAAGAGATGAGAATGTTGAAAGAAACTTCATGAATTTCGAAAATTTGGCTTTGTTATAGATGGTCAAACACAAAATACACATGGCACCCTTTGCTGAATTGTTTGGACTCCATTCCCGTGTCTTCAAGTTCTAACTTCCGACTTCTACTGGACCCATTCGTAATAACAGAGATGCTTGAAATCACCATACACGTGGTTCATAGATACCCGGGATCAGGTGCCACTGTATGTGACGGTTTCAGGGACGTGCACGGATATGGGTGCCTCTACCTTAGGTTGATTCTGTTGATCCTGGGTGTCCCACGTCCCTGCTCCTCCGGAGTGGCGTTAAGGTCCAAAAGCCTGGTAGGTGGGGTGGCCGGTTCGGACCTGCCCGTGACAACCAGGCTGTCATGTTCTCCCCGGGCAGCAGTGCGCTGCGCTGCATTGTGGTGCTGGGGTGCATTGCTCCCCCTGGGTACGAGCATCTCCGGGGACGCATTGTGTGCCCTGGTCGCGTTATGCGCCCTTGGCGCGTTGCGCGCCCGTGGCGCGTTGCGCGTTGTTTTGCTTCTTTGTGCAGAAAAGGTCTCCCTTTATTTGTGTAAAAAATAAAAAATGAAAAATAAAATCGAAGTCATGCGCATGATCCAAAGCCGCATCCGGCCCGAACTTGCTTAAAATGCCTACTGTTCCTTGTCCAAGAAAATAGCACATGAATCAACAAAGGGCATTTACTCTGTTGCATGGGTCAACTGCCAGCTCGACTCACCTTAACTCACCCGACCCTGCATGAGTCACCGTAGTCACGAGGAACTCACCCGACCCTGCATGAGGCACCGTAGTCACGAGGAACTCACCCGACCCTGCATGAGCTGTCGCATCTGACCGCCCGCCCGCATCCCAATGCAGCTTGACGCAGCCTGACGCGGAGATAGCCGCGTGTCCCAAAAATACATTGAAACCGACGCCCAGGCAACCCACTTTCGAGGCACCGTAGTGACGGGGCCATCCTGTAGAAGTAATAAAATCCGCTGGAGATGAGTCGTTCCTAGTTTCCTTCGGACCCGGTGTGGTTTTCTCTCTCGCATTCATAATCTAGTGTATATCTGCAGATTGCTGTCGCTAGTTCGACAACCAGGAATCAGCCTTTTTCTTAAGACTCGTTTCGGTGTACATGTCAGAGTGTTGGAAATTTTTGTCATTGCAAGTTGCGGTCTTGATTAGAAGCTCTAGAGGTTCAAATGTATGGCAGAGCGTGTGGTCATTTCAAGTATAGTCAATTCATTTGTTTCGAAATAAGTCCATCAGCTTCTGAATCGGTTCTAATATGTTTTGAGTTGGTGAGGAGCTACGTCTATACAGCTAATCGTGCTCATTTCGCATGATCGTGGTGCACTTAATTGGTAGATTGCATATTTGGATCATTATGCTTACAGGATATAATTGCGGTTGCCGTTTCCACTCTTGAGAACTCTTAAGTAGAGTCACTAGCCAGTCATGTGGACCATTACGGAGCTGGGTGGATCGGCACTTAACTCTGGATACAAGTTGTATATGAGCGATGGGTTGCCGATTGAGAGTATATCAGGTGTCAAGACTGGCGAAAGCGTTCGGCTGACGATTGTAAGATCTCCATCTACAGGTGATTCGGAAGGTTCCTACATCGATATCACGGATATGGGAATGCCACCGGGATCTATGACCAACGTGATATTCTTCAACACCAACTCCTACTTCTACAACTCAAAGGCAAGTGTAAAGCTTACCGTCAGTGACACCGCCGTGCACATAACGGGCGACAACAATGACTTCGTTTGCGTGCCCATCAAATATCCTTCCATCTGTGCGGAAGACATACGCTTGATCCGTGAGATGGAACATGAATGTAAACTTATGCCGTACCAAGAGTTGCATCGTGGTGAGCGACCTTGGAACTCAGCTCATCTTTCGAATTCGAAGGCAGCGAATGATCGTTTCAATGAGTTGTATGTGGAGACTTTGGCAGATACTCTATTTCCTTGGACCCAGTATGCGTATGAACTCGCATTTTCCATATATGATTGGACGACAGCGAATTTTTTCCGCCTGAACATTGTCAACCTTTTTCGACGCACGCAGATGCAAGATGAGCCCCTCAATAAGGTGGATATCGTGGATGCAATATGGACAGCAAATTATCCTCCTTATAATCCCAGCGATGTTCCTTTCATGCATTCAATGCTTATGGAGCCTGCAAAGTCGAGGGAAGACGTCGATGTGCAGTACGACAAGGTCCATCTGGAGTTGTTGCGGTACCTTGACGCGCTGAAACGCGTCACTTCTGTTGCTATGGCCGCTATGCCGCGCACTTGTATCAAAGCAAAGCCGAAACTGTACAGTGGCCAAGTGGACATCTCGCTCCCGACATGTATCTTCCCTGTCTTCTTTGAGGAGTACCCGGGGAACAAGTCTTCTACACCAGAGAAAATGGGCATGCCGCTGAAGGATGCGCTCAGCACCTTCATGAATAAGTCTCAAGTTGTAACTCTCAAGGCATTCATGGCGTTTACCGACAGCCAGGAAGATGCCATAAACTACTCCAGTGGTATCCTCGTTGAGATGTCTCCTGCGCCGCTAACCAATAATAGCACGGGGACTTGGCGACAATGTGCCTTCGTTTCTAAACTGTCGAACGAGTTGTACAAGACTGAATATCTTTTCACGCCGGGGTCCAAATTCCTGATGGGAGATCATTCCTTGATCCAAGCCAACGGCAAAGAATACACCCTCATCCGAATGAGTGAAGTTGATGAGACCCATGAAAATGGGGTTGGCGTCACTCAGAACGGACATGTAGATTAAGTTCATAATGTTTGTTAAGAGATTAGAGGATTCAGCACCGTCACTTAGAGGGCACCAGAGGCGAGGCAAGAAGCAATAGACGTCGACTTCTTTTGCTTCTTGTCTCTCCTTCGGATTTGCCAAATCGATGTACGAAACATTCTAGAAGAGATTGAGGACTTATAATCGAGTGAATTCTCCCGGAAGAGATCTTTATTCACGAATGCTTAGACAACTTGTCAGGATCGTTAGTTTCTTTTCTTCCTTGGCTCTATCTGCCTCCAGGTGTTTCTGCTGGCGCCTTTTAGTCCTTCCTTTCAGTTTTTGGCTGTTGCTGAAAGCCAGTGTGGTTCTTCTCTTTCTCATATATGATGGGGATTATATACGGTGCGGCTTGTTTTACGACAACTTCTTCTGTAAATTGCTTGGCAAGCCACATTATTATGTATAATTGTTGGAGTTGCCACTGAAAATCATGCAAACTTGTTGGAAGAAATTTCTCACCCACTTGGCCATGACTTGCCGATTCACTTCAGACCACTGTACGTGATGTCCAAAATGCCTGGACACAAACCTATATCAAATCACCACCATGCACATGAGTACGTTAAAAAACTGATCATATAAACAACTGATAAAGCGAGGTAGAAACCATACTAGCTTTTACAATTAAGAGACAACTTCACTGGGCAGAGGAAAAGAAATACTCCCTCTGTCCCATAATGACTGGCACGTAGGTTCTCTCAAATCTACCTCAAGAGGTAGATTTGAGAGAACCTATGTGCCAGCCATTATGGGACAGAGGGAGTACATCCCAGCAAGCCGACAAAGAGTACCCGAAGGCCAGCAAAGCACTAAACACCCTATGGCTCGACTATCTGTATGTAAAGAACCAAAAAAAGTTAACCACCTAACTACAGGTCATTCTTGAGGTTTTTGGAAAGTCATCGCTGGAGCATGTCCTCAAGGAGAAGCATTGACATTTAGATATTTCACTTAAAATATTTGTCGGAAGCAATGTCCATCTGGTCAAACCGGCCTATTCATCACCATGCGTATCACATGGGTGACAATGCATAGGATGGGTGGACCCTCGTTTGGCTTGTCAGGTACCCTAGTGGCCCCCTCAGGTTTGGTAGTAGATATTTATTTTCAGTAGCGCCTAGTAATTATTTCCTGACGAAAAGAAAAGAGACCAAGGGCCTGGCCGCACTATGTGGGTAGTAAACAGGAACGGGTCAAGTAACCAAACTTTCTGCACTTCAAAGACTTCTGCCTTCAATCGGCTACCTACCCGAGAAAAGCTTAACAGTCACCTTAACCGACGGCGCATTTGCAGCCCCAACCATAACGATTTGTTGAAATCTGTTCAGTTTTCATTAAGTTGTCGTCCCTCTCGAATACTCCAGCTAAACTCTTGTGCGCCGATCCAAACCCGATACATACAAGTCATTCCAGAAACAGCTTAATGTATTTGACACGGTCATCGTGTAAGTCATCACCTTAGCGCACCTATCTAGAGATTGAGTTTGAAGTCTTATGTTCAGATGGGCTCATCGTTCTCGTGAGACAGACTTGTTGGAAGGTGCTCCGTGTAGAATAGACATCAATACAGGATTTCGCAACTACTTATGCTTATCAACGGTCGTCGAGGGATCTTCCAACCAAGCACAGACTGGTTGAACCGGCAAATTAGTAACACAGAGTAGAATCTTTTGATGGGTGGTATAATCTGAAGCATATGCCCAGATGGGGCCACGCAGCAGTGCAGGCCTGGCGGTGAGACAATTGTAATGGCTACTAGTTGGCCTGCTCGAATTTTATGCGGTCTTGGGCCGTTTACTACCAGGTGTTTTAACGAGCTCTGGTCTTACGATAGTAAACAGTGTCCATGGCGTGATACTTCTTGAGGGAGGCGTGCAGAATGCTACAAATGAAAGCTCGTCTGATAATTCAGCCTTCGATCGCGTGGGGATTTACGTGGCGAGTAGTTTTGCCCCCCAAGTCTACTTAAAGGAGGCTCCATTCCGCGCAACTGAAACCTTCAAGCAAATTCAACCACACCCAAGAGAAAAACACCCCAAACTAAACTCTTTCACGCGAACTGAACACAACCTCCCGCCCGGATCATCCACAAAAGCTCCACAACAAACATCTCATAAACCATCCAGCCGAAATTCGTATCAATCCTCCAAACTCACTGGTCTGTCTCTTGCCTCATCACAGTAGAAATTTACTGGACAGAATAGTGTTAATGAAGTTACGTATCATCCAATCTCAAGGTCCTTCAAGCCTTAACGTTGCCTCAGAGCAACTTTCCAGAACTGAGACTTAACCCTACAAGATGCTGCGACAACCCTGCGACAAGCCTATTTCAGAAGTCTGACACGGATACATCATTTGCAGAACGACATGGAGCAGTGCGACCACGGTTATGTGAAATTGGTGGTTAAATGGGACTCACTAGCAGCACCAAGTCATGTATATCAAACTACTACTCAAACAAACCCAACGAGAATCGAACCCGGACCACATAGTATGATACATAGCCTTTAACCCCTAAACGTCCTCACCTATGTCCAGTTTAGGCAGTTTTGCAAAGATGCATTATAAAATGCAATTAACATGAATATTTAGAACTTGATGTATGAATAAAAGTTATACATTTTTAATTTTAGATTCTATCTATATGGTTAGATCTATGATTGCTATCACTAATCTTTTTCTATGAATTTTGAAACATAAAATAAAAAATTATTTTGTAATTCAATTACGAATAAGATATTGACAATATGTGGATGAAATTTGTTGTGATGGGTTATAATGTAGTACTTTAGGTGTAGTGATTTTTGGAGATTTTTTGGATGCTTGATTTTAATAGTTTTTTTTTTCAAGAACACTTTTAGACCAAAATCTTCAAGATTTTGGGTGAAACACTGCAACACAAAATGAGGCATAATTTTTTCAAAAATTATTTCCTCTTCGATCGGATCACACATACATGAAGCTAACTTCCCATAAAAGATTCAGTAAAAAAATCACACCACAAAAAGTGCATGACGGATGAGAAAATACGGATGAAATCTGTACATCATGCAAAATATGCATGGTTGGGCAGTTAGGGGTTAAACCAACCAACTGCTGAACTCATGACTTGGCGATCTTACAGCTTACCAGAAACCAACTTATACTCAAACAATTACCCAAACAACAACTTACGGTTACTTTTATTGGTTACTGGTCACTAAAGTGTCTATTCTCGACAGAGGAGAATAGTTTTGTTTCAATGGCCCTTTGTCCAGTGGGCACTGGGTCATTGACATTACGAACGGACACTTTATTCACGCCGGCCTTGAAAAAAGGCCGGAGTTTCTATCTTTCTGATAAACCACCAAGATCTTCCACACCTTTTAACTATTTGGAGTGAATAAATAAGAGTAAAATAAAGCAAAATTCATTGAAGATTCTTCAAATTCATGGTGACTTTACGAATAACTCTAATAAAGTATCGAAGACCGACCTGGAATTGGAGCCAAGAAGTCTCGCCAAAATCGAGGGATTCTCAGGAGGCCAGGTGAAATGCTCCTCTAGCTTTTGATTTTAAGGCTATTTAGTATTGCAATAAGCCATGATACGATCTGCATGCTCATTTCCAAAGATATCATGTTCATATTGTGATGGATGTCTCAAAATCTATAGACAAGAACAATCATCGAAGCAGATGGTACATGCGGAGCGCCTTGTGAAAGGCTGCCAAGAGGAGTCCATATTCTAGTAGGAACAAACTAGCTAGCATCAAGAATTTTGGACCCTACGGATTTTAAACGATTTCCGTGCGACATCCAATATTTCATGGGTTCATACATTTTTCGCACGGATTCTGCACGAATTTTGAGCTAATTCCGCACGGATTCTGCATTTTGTTACATAATAAAAAGAGTGAATGTAGAAGCCGTGCGGATTCAATGCAAAACTAGCGCAAAATCCATGTGGAATTTGTGCAAAAAATGCACGAACCCATGAAATATCAGACTTCACACAATAACCGTTAAAAATCAGTGAGGTCCTAAATTCCTTATGCTAGTTATGAAAGTGTAATGCAATCTTCTTCTACATATCTCAATCCAAGGGTGGACGATGGGCCACACACTTTTGCAGTGACCAAAGCAGGTTACACTAGCTTCAAACTTGACTTAATTATGCGTTCCATGGAGCGTTGTTATTTGTGCTTCTCCAAGTTTCGTGTTTAATCACTGCTCTAAGGTAGCAGCATCTAAAATTGCCAACGACCCAATGTGGCCAGCTACTTTGAACCAAAAATGAACTACTTTTGAACTAGAAATGAACTCTTATAAGTCTAAAAGCTACCAGCAGCTTCTGAGTTGTTGCTTCACAATTGGTCCAGATCAATGTTGCTTCCACTATAACAAAACATGGTAAAAAAAAAACCGCACTCAAAATTGACTGCAGTTCTTTTTGCCACGTTTTTGTGCATACGCGCGTAGTGGGCTGTGAGCTTCTTTTGCAATTTTTGAATACAAATTTTAGAATTTTGGGGCGTGTAATATACCGTTGGAAAGGTATTGAAAATATATTTTCACTGGTATATTACACGCCCCAAAGTTCCAAAATTGGCAATCGGGAATTGCAAAGAACAATGGCTACACGCGTAATGGGCCTGCACAAAAACGTGGCAAAAAGAACCGCAGTCAATTTTGAGTGCGGTTTTTTTTTACCATGTTTTGTTATAGTGTTCACAATTGGTCCTTTGTTTCTTTTGGGTAAGTCTACGGCTTAAAATAGGTGTCTACAACACCTTTGCTTCAAAATTCCTGTAAAACTGCTCATGCTTCCAAAAATTATGATTCCAAGGCCCAACACTTCCTCTCAGATTTGCTAAGATATTCATGATTTCATTCTATGTTGCCTGCACTCCCAAAGTACCACATCTCTTATATTGTTATGATTAGATGTCTCTACCTTACGTATCCACAGAAAACATAGATTTTTGAAAGGTAGGAATTTATATGCTTATATCAATATAACTGATTCAAGTGGCAGATATTCAGTTATAGCAAGGCTGTAAGAATATTAGGTTCCGCTGGCATTTGTTGAGTTTTTTTTCCATCACAATTTGCTAACTAGTATCGGTTCAGGTGGACCACTCTATCATTGAAAACTTTGTGCAAGGAGGCCGCATGGTAATCACATCTCGCGTTTATCCAATAAAGGCAGTGCATAAGCAAGCTCACGTTTTCCTCTTCAACAATGGCACTAGTCACATCACTGTGAGGGGAATTGATATTTGGCAAATGGGAGGTGTTTGGTCCCCTGAAATACCCTTCACAAAGACGAAGACTTGTTAGTATAATTGATTTTTGTGCATGGGACCTTGAGTGGTCTAGATCTGAGATTCGACACCGTAAACACTGAACATTGGTATCATCACAAACCAGACCAATAACAGTGTTGCCCTAGTTAACATTTTTCAATATCAGGCTAGATTCAGCCTTGAGTAGTTTGGCTTCTAAACATGCACATCATGATGTAGGCTTGTAAAGAGAAATTCTACTGGAAACTATGTTCAACCCTCATGCCATGCTGGGCAAGCATGTGAACTGACATAATGTACCAAAACTGTAAAATATGTTCACTTGCTACTACAGGAATCCACAATAATATTACTAGTGGACATTATGTGGACTAAACTTGTATTCCAAAAAAAAAACATTAACCCTTTAACGTCCCGATTCAACACTGTTTTCAAAGATTCGTTATAAAATGTTTGATGAAAAATAAAAATGGAGTTGATGTACAAAGCAAAGTTGTAAATGTCAATGTGAAGATAACATCTGTACAGTTGGATTCACCATATTTTTTATTAATATTTTTTAATTAATTTTGCAAGGTTTTCTCTTGAAATTCAATTTAAAATCCAAAATTAACACAAAAAAATCAAAAAATATTTTAATGAAATTGAAATATCACGCACTACAAGATGGTATGGTTTCCATTATTTGATTCGAGTTATTTTGGAAAATCATGTTTAAGGTCTCACTTTTTGAACTAAGAATGAAACGTGACATAAACCACTTTTGTTATTTTTCAAAAATTCACATTATCTTATTTTGAAGATTCATACCGTACAAATGGTAGTCAACTAGCACAAGAATCAAGAAATTTTTGAATGGATGAAAAACATCACAGTATGTGGTGAAGGGACACGTCAAAAATCATCGAGCGTCCAGAATATGAACGCTGGCGCGTCAAAGGGTTAAACAAAACTTTCCATGGGCCAACTTGTATGATTTATCAACTTTGAAAAAAAAACTGAAGTACTTCTGGTACCCTCGAGCCATCCAACAAAGACACCTTACAATACCATTGTAAATTGTGTCACAAGAAGCCCCAAATTACACAAATTAACCACCTACTTATAAATATAATAGCTAAACCAAGAACATAACGTTCTTGAATTCAGCTCTTCATACCCATTTAATGAAGAATCATGGTATCCAAGATTCAATTATCCTCCTTTCTTTAATGCACTTCCACTAATATGTTAAAAGCAACATTTAAAACTTCAACATTTAAAAAAGCAAAGTCAGGGATTGATGAATCATACACTTGCAAAGTCTTGGAACATTTAAGTCAAGTAAGTCAGCGACTCAGAGTCGTGTTTTTGATGGTAAGTACACTTTCTTTGAATTTATTTTTTTAGATGTGAAATAGGGGCAGTGTAATAGTTGTGCACAATAATAGGGACAACTACCCTACGTTGATAGGTGAAGTGTTATAACCCTAAAGGACCAAGGATTCACGGTTTTAAAATGACAAATTTAATTGATAATATAGTGAAAAATATAATTCTTATGGGACCAAATTTTATATCAGTGAAATCAGTGAAGAGCATTGCATGTGTTGGTCAAAAGACAAATAAATTTAAACTAAAGGAAGTTCACATAGGACCTGCACAACAATGCTAAAAACAACATAAGGTCCGATTGGGGCTTCTTGGTCCTTTAGGGGTTAAATCCACTACACAACCTTTGTCAATGTTGTAAAACATACTCGCCAGCACAACCCCAGTACTACAACTAGCATCCCTCTGAATGATTTCTGAGAATAACCTATAAAGGACCAAGGATTCATGGTTTCAAAATGACAAATCCAATCGATCGTATTGTGAAAAATGTAAATTAGATGAGATCAAAGTTTTACATCCTCCGAACAAATGATGTTAGAAAATCTAGCATTGAACTAGTTTTCATTTTCTAACAAACCAATTAGGGCCATCCCCATGTACAATCATTTTGTGCATCAATGACAACTTAGTAGATACGGCGTTTCCACTACCTTTGATAATCAATAAAAAAAAGTAATACAACATCTACTCTAGACGACAAGTGCAAAGCTCTTGAAAGTTTATTGTCTCACTGATGTTGATACATTAGAGAGATCATATAATTATATAATAGACAGGTTTCATTATTTCCATGACAGGTAAAATGAAGAACATACATAACTATTAAAATGCTAACAAATTTTGATAATGACAAGTGAAGCCGCAGTTGTTGGACAACCTCACCACTTTATGGAGGCTTGTACAAACATTTAGGAAGATGATGAAATTTTAAGTAGGTTGTTTTCCAAATATTATAAATCAAATGCTTTCTTGTATTTTTTTACAGGTAGAATCAAGTTGTAATGATGTAGGATGCTTCCTATAATTTCTAATTTCTACAACCATTTGTAAGTAGTATGTGGCTTCCTATATTGACATATATTATAGTAGATGAATTAGAATTCTCCTAGTACGAATGAAATTTATGCCTTAACAACACTAAAACGGAGAATGTTATGACTTTTTGGACAAATGCCATTTTAAACAATTTGGTTTAGAATCACATCTTGATTGGAGGGGATGACCATGATTTCCGTTCATGTTTTGGTTGAAACGATGATGGACAAACTAGATGTTAATTGGAAACGATGGGTATTTATGATGTATATCCACATCCCACTTAGGATTGTAATAATAACGCATTGATTAGAAAATTGTGGTCATACCTTGGAAGTCTCTTGCTTACAAATGAATTGACGGTTTAGGTTTTGTGAATCCCAAATCAACAAGTTTCCTTTTATTTCTGAACTTGTCGCTTATTTCTGAAGTTGTCTAGACTACAAAAATTCTACGAGTTGGCCCTATAGTTCAATTGGGTTGTTAGCCCGGTGAACCTAGTTATGGAAATAATGGGAAAAAAACCAGGCTTTCTCAACCAAATTGAATGGCTTCATGTATGTGTGATCAAATTAGAAAGGGGATGATACGTGAAATTTTTATGCCTCATTTCATGTTGTAGCGTTTCTCCAAAAATTTCAAAGATTTAAGTTCGAAAGTGCGCTCAAAAAAATGAACTTAATTTATCCCACTCGCTTCACTCTTATCCGATCTTCAAAAAGACTGACAAGTAATAATTAAAATAGGTTATAAAAATAAATTAACAAAAGGATTTGACTAACTCTATACGTAATTAGCTGGTCCACCCATAGAATTCTTTCAATATTTGTCACCAAACACTCTAAATAAATTCAAAGACTACTTGTTTGAGATTATACCTACAAAATACATTGCATTTGTTTTATGTTTAGGATTGAGCTCAAATTGTGTGGGTTGTACAAAGTTGTTTCAAGTGCATAAAGTCTATTGAAATAAATATATATGCATAAAAAAATTATTCCTTTGGGCTGTCCATCCAAGACCCCCTTGACGTTTTAGTGTTGACTTTCAATCAATCACTTGTCTTCTTTTCTTTTGGGTAGTTGAACTCCAAGCTCTTCATACTCGGTACTCTAATTTTAGAGAGTATTTTAGAAAGAATTTGGTTGTGGTTTGTCAAGGGAAAAAAAATTAAAAAATGGTCACTATATTAGGTAGTGCACCCTATTTGCAACATTTGACTACCAGTAGTTGTGGCATCTATCGAGATGCCGCCTATTTGTGCTACTTACTTGCCCTTGCATGGAGTGGTAGTAAGAACTTTGGTCCTTTTTCGAAGCCGGTGTGGATAAAGTGTCAAAAGGACAAAAGACTGGTAGTGCATGACTACTTCCCTTCTCGAGGGTAAATACTATAGTGACCAATTAGCAAATAGCTAAGTAAAATTGGGTTTGAGTTTTTAGGCATGGGTAATTTTGTCTATATGATGGCTATTTTTTCTTTTGTTGAGCGCTAAGCCATGAGTTCATTGGATGGTTGTGAGAGGATGTTTATATCATTAGATGGTCTATGTTCGAATTCCTTTGACCAACTATGAAGTATACATGGTTTGGTGCTACTAGTGGACTATTGCAGGTATTTAACAACCAACTGGCCCCATCCCCAAATCTATGACAAATGCTTCACACTCTAACAAAATAAATAGTAGTCTTGACCATTTTTAAGATTTTTGTTTTTAAATATTATGGTGGATTTAGGTTTATTGGTAAATGTTGATTGTTTTCTACTTTTCTTTTATGGAGGAGAATAGACATGGCATGGTGTATGGCAATGGTGTCAATTCTTTAAGTGTATTTTTAATAAATAATTTAGGTATTTGGAACTTTTCTTCCATAATTTCATTGAAGGAATGTGTAAAGTTACTCTAGCATCTCTAGTGAGGACAATGAGTGATTCCACTTTCCATCCTTTATTAGTACCTTTGCACGGATATTGTTCATTAATGTCAAAAATTGTATAGAACTGTGGACACATGTTTGGGCAAAAAAATGCCTTACTGCCAAATATATCATATTAGTTAAACACAAGTGGTCGCTAGTGTATTTATTCATAATTTACGTGTCCATTTTGGGTTAAACACATAGTCATTTAAATTAAGATATGTGGCAGTTAAGGATGAGGACAAGAAGCATTAATTGGACTAACTTTTGTTCAATCTGGGGGCTTGGTATATAACACTTTTGGATAGTTTTTGACAAAAATTTCATTAAATTAAATACATTGTCAGGAAATTACCATTCCACTTGCTATGAGTTTGTGTTTCCATTTTACGGCATGCTCTCATTTATGCAAACACAAACTAGCTCAAACTTCAAGTGAGGGCTAAACTAACACTTGTTTTGTTAAAAGTGCACGTGCCATATAGAAAGTGCACATGCTGAAATTTTGTACATTTGAAAAAAGTATAGTCATAATTTACCTATAAAGTGCAAAAATTGAATGTACATTACATTAAAAAAGTGCAGTGCAAATTTTAAAGGAGGGTGGGTATGCTACAGACCAAGAAGTTGTCCCATGCCTCTCTAAAATTTGTTATTGGCCTATGAAGTTGTCTTGGAACAACTTTGGTTTACACTACTAGAAATAATGAGACCATAGTTGGAAAATGCTATTTCAAAAAAAAAAATTATTATTATTTTTAACCCAATTTCATTGTTGTTATTGTAGTTAGGCATACATTACCTATGAATGCCTGCAATCCTCTCCATATTTGGAGAATTGCAAAAATGCATTTATTAGAGGAATGTGAGATTCTACGACTACAAGAATATGACTCAAATAGTGCAAAACTAGTAATGATTGTCATTAGTCATTATGGACTAGTTTGAATCATATACCTGTAGTCGTAGAATCCCACATTTCTTCTAATGATTATAAAATGCAACTAAGAGGAATATTTTGAACTTGATTCTATCGATATGGTTAGATCTATGATTGCAATCCCTAGGATGAAAGCACGAAAAGCTGCACCAAAAAATTAGTCTGCTATACTGAAATCATAATTGTTTTGGTCAAAGACCATAAATTTGTATCAAAATATATTATATTTTGGTTTTAATTTCATGAAGCCCTCTAAAGTTCTTAAAGGTATTTGAACCCAAATTTTCATAACAAAATCCAAATTTGATTTCAATCCATCACAACAAATTTCATCAAATCCGAATTTGTTGTGATAGATTTTTAGAACAAATCCGAATTTGATGTCAAATCAATTGGTTAGGCAGTTAGGGTGAGCCCTCACTCTTTTTCTGGTGCATAGTCGTTACTCCCGGTCCAAGTTTGGTTTACACCTAGTGAGAGGCCCGAGAGCCTTAAAAATTGCATTCTTATGAAGTGTGACCATGTGAATAATCAACTTTTTTTGGCACAGCTATTGGTCCATAGTCTAAACCGACCCTCAAAAAAATAAACTCATGTCCATTTGTTCAAGGCCCCACATCAAAATGCTATTAAGGTAGGAGCACCTAAAACCAACACTATACCTAATTGCAACAAAATTTAAGCACGGTAATCATTCTAGAACGTAAATTTAGGTAAAACCTAGATAGCTTATCATTTTAGTTAACATACAAGAAGAACTCTATGAGGTGCCCTGATTTACGTTCTAAAATGATTGCATGGTCTAAATTCTGTCACAATTAGGAACAATGTTGATCTTAGGTGTTCCTACTTTCGTGTAAGTATTAGTCACTGTGTAATCTTTCTTTAATTGAATTTAAGAAGAAAAAAGATTGAAAACTTGAAAGTCAAATAAAGACACAATAATTAGAGATGTCTTGCAGATTTGCATTGAACTGCGAGAAAGAGGAACTTAATTCAAACGATTCAAGCCATAATTTACATAGCCAATCTGCCTATGGCGCTGAACTCAATAACAGAACAACTTTAATAAATTTTAACAATCATGCTAAAACTATTGCGGACT
The DNA here is from genome assembly GCA_022496805.1 of Pohlia nutans. Classification (NCBI taxonomy): domain Eukaryota; kingdom Viridiplantae; phylum Streptophyta; class Bryopsida; order Bryales; family Mniaceae; genus Pohlia; species Pohlia nutans. The sequence goes on along the minus strand of CM040093.1, from coordinate 4,502,324 downwards.
TGTGAATCCCAAGGTGGTAGGCGGAAGCGTAGGATCTTACATATTAGTGTCTTATCTTGTTGTAAAAAAAAAATCGCTGAATTCCATCGTATATATGGCATATGAAACTGGCGAAAAGTATTTAAACCATTCAATGTGATGGATATATGTGGCTATAGATCAATAATGTTTGTGGAAGAAATGGCGAACCAAATTCCCAGATTTGTTACAATTTGTAGCCAGATCAGAAAGAAGTTTTGAAATCTGGCGATATTTCGCCAGAAAAATTTACGCTGCTCACAATGATCAATAGATTTGATATTAAAAGTATATACCGGGAGGTAATAATGGATGTTAAAGTTTCACAAAGACATGTGTCGAGACCAACGCGTTCTATATACTTTCATCAAAAGCTCAAATTTGCTTGATCACTACGTGCAATTGTTTGTTTGATAATTGGTATAATTTGTTTTGTCTAGTCTTGATCCGATCCTTATCAATGAAAACAACCAGCTAATTAACCGGAATTTGAATTGGAAATGGAACCGTAAAGAACTAACGATAGTCATAAAGCTAATGTGGAATATCTAAATTAAAACCGAGCCGAAGTATAACGTTCCTAGTTGACCAAGACAAAAATATCAATTTTAATATGTACACTATATAGACTTCCTCCGTCACCATGGCCATCAATACTTCTTGTAATAAAGTTTCTCACGTGAAGGGTTTCTTCAATACTTTCCTGAGTTATTAGTCGAAAACGACACAACAATTCGGAAATTGATTGCTAATTAAATGAGACCACCACAGTTTTGCAGGAATAATGACAGTGCGGATCACGTGTTTACATATGAGTACAAATGTCAAAATATCTTGGGTCGCATTAAATAATTTGAAATATACCGGCTACCCTAGCATCACCTCTGTTAGACAGTTTTTCTGTACCTCAGTGCTTTAGGCACTATAAATTGATTTTTGTCTATTCCGGCAAAGTTTTTTGTTGTTGTTGATAAAACCAACATGGAAGCTTTTTAAAGATAAAAATTCAGAACTTTATGATTTGTTTTGGCAACACTAGTTACAGGTGTCTATATTGTGGTCTTGCATATGTGGTTGAAGGACTTTGTCTTCTAGGTTTTTGAGAGATTCTTAAAAGCAACCTGGGCTCTTCATACTCATGTGTTATAGACCAATTTTAGTAATTTGTACTTGATGAATCAACAGATGAATGGATTTATTTTCAACATCAGACGATATGCACTTTAGAAATAGGTTGAATTTACATTTATCATGGAATGTCTTCAAATTTTTGGACAGAATTGTTTTCAGTTAGTAATTGTACAAAACCGCCATCAGTGCAGCGTACATGCTTTATATTACTATAGTTAGTTGAACCCTTTATTCCATCATTATGATGCATCTACTTGACACAAGTCCTCCTAGATACTCTACGCTAACCACTACTCTCTCGTCTTCAACAAGTAATGGTACTCCAATATTATGATGTTTGCATGTGTGCATGCTTTTGTCTCTTTTTTTTTGGTAGCTTGTAGTTTGTCGTTCTAGATACAGTATCATCTTCCAGATCTTGAGTCTTACTGTTGTGAGGTCTCTAGATTTTTCTAAGGTTCAATCCATAGCCTTAATTTGGTGGGAGAAATCAATCCAATTTCAGATCCTACCTTGAATCAATGAAATGCACAAACCAATTGTTTTGAAATGAAAATGGATTTAACCATACACTAAAATCAAGTATTTTGGATTTGTTGAGTAAAAGAAAAAATTCAAAAAAACACGCCTACAATTTGTAATTTAGGTAGCTTAGGCGCAAATATTATTACCACTCAAATACAACAAGGAAACAATTGTTGTTTCTTCTAATAGCTTCCTTACTATGATCACAATCTAGTTTTTGTTATTTCTATAATTTTGTCAAGGACAAGGACAGAGACTTTGAGTATGCACGAAGTAGGATTGTATTAAGACCAGGAAATGATACAAGAGGTGTTTCTCCAACTGGTGTTGATGAGAGTGAAGGTTAAAGGCCTTCACTCTCTCTTTTATACTAGAGTTTAGGAAGGTCCTATTGCTGCTTCCTAAGGAACCACGTGGTCCTCTAGACTAACCTAGATTGATATACTTTAGTAGCTTTCCCCAAGAAGCCACAAACATAAGAGTAGAGGTCATATAGGTAACCCCTACAGGTTGTAGCCTTATACGAGAAGCCACAAACAACAACTAGGGGTTATATAGGAGTCTCCTATACTTTATAGATTGTTCAAGAAGCTGCATACAGCTTGTGAGGATGCCCTTTCATAATTCCAGAGGTAACATCCTCTTTAAGGGCCTTTACTAATAGTTTTAATTAATATCTAGTGGCCTTTGTGTCTTATGTCCGTGACATCACCCCCCCTTCAAGCCGCGAGTTCCACGAGGGGTGTCGGTGTTGGGGTCGGGGTGATTAGCTCAAAATTTAAACAGAATAATTAGTACTAAACAAAAAATTAGTGTAGTCATTAAATGGCTAGTTACCGCCAGCCGCCGCCAAAAGTATAGCGTGACGGCGAAGAAACCTTCATGAAGAAACCAAAAAGGAAGAAGAAAGTGCCCAAAAAGTCAAAAAGGTGCGGAGGCGAAAGCAATAGTCAGTAGAAGAAGGTCACAACGAAGGTGGTAAGTAGGCGTGGTCAGTCCAACCGCTCTTGATCCTCGCGGCGTTCCCCATGGTAGTTCCCAAACCTCGCGGCAGCCCCGGATTTGCTTACTACTCACGTCAGTTCTCGTCCCTTGCGGCAACTTTCAATTGTCACAGTAGCTCCCAAACTTCGCGGCAACTTCCGAACCTCACATCAGCTCCCGAACCTCGCGGCAGCCCCCGAATCTTGTGGCAGCCCTTGAACCTCTCGATAGGTCTCGAACCTTGTGGCAGTCCGTGATTCGACTAGGTCTATAACTAAGGCTCTAATTAGTTTTAGGGGGAGAGTTAGGAGTGTCATTGGGGGTTAGCGCATGTGGTTTAGAACTCCAACTAGGACCAAGAAGACCAGGGTTCGAATCCCTAGGGTGGCATCTAACAGATTTCAAGCCAAGCTGTTCTCAAAATTCTCTTCAAGCTACTCCCAATGACCCCAAAATTTAATGATAGCTAATACTACCATGATCTTTGTGCATACATAGGATATCTCCATTCTATAGATGTACGCATTTAAAACGTGGTACTGTTCGCCTATCATTTTGGTCGTCTATGAAATGCTCGAACCTTCTGAGGAGCATTGGTAAGATTGGAGACTGGTTCCCAAGAACGCTCACTAACATCACAACCCTTCCATTCTACCAAGTATTCTAGTTTTCCACGTTGGATTCTGGAATCAAGGATTTCTTCAACCTCAAATTCGGGGATGCCATCTATTTCAATTGGTAGAGGTGGATCTTGAACTCGACCGGGTATTGACGACACATGATATGGTTCGAGCAGAGATACATGAAATATTGGATGAATTTGCATATGATTTGGTAAGTCTAAATGATAGGCAACGGATTGATTTGCTTACTGATGGTAAATGGACCAATTCGTCTATAATCCAACTTGTCACACGGATGCTTAGTCTTAATGTTTTGTCGGATGAGCCAAACTCTGTCGCCAACAGCAAATGATGGATGAACTTTGCGATGTTTGTCAGCATTTGATTTGTATCGTTCTTGGGCAACCTCCAATTGTAACTTCAGTTGTGTTTGAAGTTCAAAAATATGAGTAACCAAGTCTAGCGCAGCAGGATTGTCTGCCATTCCAAAATTTAATGTGTCAAACTTTGGATGATGACCATAATTTGAAAAGAATGGAGTTTGACATGCAGAAGAGTGTATGGTGTTGTTGTATGCAAACTTTGCAAGGGATAGAAGGCTTGCCCAATCATCTTGGTGGTAGTTGATACTGCAACGTAAATATTGCTCCAATACTTGGTTGACTCATTCTGTTTGTCCATCGGTTTAAGGGTGGAAAGCAGAGGACAATTTGATTTCTACCTTTAAAAGCCCAAATAAAGATCTCCAGAATTTTGAAACAAATTGTGTACCTCGATCTGATACGATGTCATCTGGAAGTCCATGGTATCGATAAATATGATCGAGGAAAAGTCGTGCAGTTTCCTCACCAGTAATTGTCTTGTTGCATGGCAAGAAATGAGCCATCTTGGTGAGGCGATCAACGACAACAAGAATAGAGTCTGCACCTGATGATTCTGGAAGATCCGTAATAAAATCCATAGATAAAGATGACCATGGGCGCTTTGGAATAGACAAAGGTTGCAAGAGACCATGTGGTTGATGCCGAGGGTTTTTTGAGCGCGAACATATATCACAAAATTGAACATAAGACTTGACATATTGCCACATCCGTTTCCACCAAAAATCGCGAGATACCAATTCCATAGTCTTGTTGAAGCCAAAATGTCCTGCTGCTGGAAAGTCGTGTCTTGCTTGTAAAACATGAAGTTGACATGGTCCGTCTGGTACGTATAAACGCTCCTCAAAATACAGCAAGCCAGATTTGAATTTGAACTAGCCGGTATTGTCTTTGAGACCATTGATATCATTGGTGTGATTGTGTTCAACGATTCTATGTCTGACATCAATAGCAAAAGGATCTTGAAGTAAGGCCATACGTATCTGATCAAGAAGGCCTGAATCCATTGCTATAATGGCATGAAGGGACTTCAGAAAGAGATGCTCAGGTTTTAACATAATTGTAAGTTGTTGATCAAATGCAGCATCACCTTATTTGGGCATAAGATAGGAACGTTGAGACAGAGCATCGGGTTTCCCTTGTTGTGCTCCTGGGCGATAAGTAATGACAAAGTTGAACCTCGACAAAGAGATACTCTACCTTGCTTGGCGCCTATTCAAGACTCGAGAAGACATGAAATATTCAAGATTTTTGTGGTCAGTATAGATGGTTACCGGATGTGATGCACCTTCGAGGATATGGCGCCATTCTTGCATAGAGTCGACTATGGCCAACAACTCCTTATCATGAATCTCATAGTTGATTTCAGCAGCTGAGAATTTTCTTGAGTGGAATGCGATTGGATGGAGCTTGTCATTATCACCAAGTTGTGAAAGAACTGCTCCCAAGGCAAAATCAGAGGCATCCGTCTCAACATAGAAGGGTTCAGAGAAATCTGGATGGACCAACACTGGAGCACATGTAAAAACATTCTTCAGGGTTTCAAATGCTTGTTCAGCTGCTCTATTCCATTCTAACTTCTCCTTGCCAGTCAACCCATTAAGAGGGGTTGCAATCTTTGAATAAATTTTGATAAAGATCCTGTAGAAATTGGCGAATCCCAAAAAACACTAAACATCCCTTATTGAGCGAGGGATCAGCCAGTCAATAATAGTTTGGATTTTCTTTGGGTCCATCGATATACCTTCCTCGGAGATAATATATCCAAGAAATTCCACTTGAGGTTGATGGAATACACATTTATCTAGTTTGGCGTATAAGCCGGCCTCTTTCAACTTTTCTAAGACCAGTTTTACATGAGTTTCATGTTGTCTTGCATCCTTGGAAAATATCAAGATGTCATCCAAGTAGCAAACAACAAAATTTCATAGGCAGGAAAATTGTATCAACCAACCGGCCCCTACCCACCTTCCTGAGACAAGTGGTGACACCGTGCTAGTTGTTTAAAATAAATAGTGGTCTTCACCACTACCCCCTCTTTTTATTCTATTGGTATTGATTGGTTGTTTTCTATTCGTCTTTTATGTAAAATGATTGATCCTGTACATTGTATAGCAATAGTGTTTATTGCTTTGAATGTGTGTTTAACAGAGGTTTCAGATAATTTAAATTTTGTTTCGAGTTGTTTCATTGAGGGGACATGCGTAGTTCCTCTAACTCCAGCCGAGATGACTATAAGTGGATCTACTTTCCATTCTTGGTGAATGATGCTATTAATTAATGGTTGATATTTTTACATTTTATTGTCTATTGTATCTTGTGAGAATCTGTCATTAGTGTATGTGAATTCAATAAATTGTACAGTGAGGTTGTCTTCTGGATTTAGTGGTGGAGCACTTTGGTGTTGAAGTTCTTTCATACATAGAAGATCGGGTTTGAATCTAGTGTTACAATGGCATCTTTGTTGTCTATGTGTACAAGGTAGGAGCCATAGGGGGACTGTATTTTTTTGTGGGTTATTATTAAATGTCCATGTAGTCATGAGGGTGTAGCATCTTGATTTTTGTGATGATAAAATTAGTTTTTTTAGTTCCCATACTACTTTGTTATGTCTTTTGGTTCTAAGGGCATGTATGTAGTGTTGATTACATTTTAAGAGTATATGGAACCATGTATCTGCATCAAAGGAATTGCAAATCGGGCATGTGATTGATGGAAACCTTTCTATGCCAAAAAATAGTTGTTTTCTAGCATTGCCCATGTATTGTCCAGTACGGAATTTTAGTAGGCTTGTTTTTTGTGAATCTGTTATTGCAGGGTTAGACCAAAAATTATTGGATATTTCATTATCTATGTCAGGATTCATTGTCCATTATTTTGCTAATGTTGGGGAATTGTGGTGCCATTATTTCTAAGTTGTTTTCACAGTCATGTTTAGTGATATATCTTTCAAGGCATATGATAGGGCCTTTGTTAGGTCGCTTTCTTGGTCCAGGCCATGTGTCTTTTTGAAAGTAGTATGATGTAGTATGTGCAAACTCATATGATTTGGCAGCGAATCTATATTTCTTTCTAGTGCCGTTTTTTGCAAGTTGGTTTGCTTGTTCATTTCCGTCAATGTTTGTATGTGCTTTGACTTTATATATTGTAGTGGGTTGTGTTCGGGTTTTTAACATTTCTACCATAGATGTTAACATGGATTTATCAGCATGGTTGTTATGTTGGGTTGGGTGTTTTATTTGTGTGTTGAGTACATATAGACAGTTGAGGCAGTCGGTGAATATGTGTGCTGGTTCATTCAAGTAGTTGCACTAGTAGAAAACATGGTCGAAAAGAACCGCAGCAAAAATCGGCTACGGTTCTTTTGACTACCCTGATCTAAAGTCGCTTAGCGACTGCAGATTTTTCTTTTTTGATTTACAACTGCAATTTTAGGAATTTCAAGGCGTGTAATATACCGTTGGAAAGGTCTTGAAAATACCTTTCCAACGGTATATTACACGCCCCTAAATGATTAAAATTTCAGTTGTAAATCTAAAAAAACAAATCTTTAGTCGTTTAGCCACTGCAGATCAGGGTGGTCAAAAGAACCGCAACCGATTTTGGCTGTGGTTCTTTTCAACCATGTTTTCTACTAGTGTTGGTAGTAATTAGTCCGAGTGTTTTATGTATGGCCATTACTTTGACTCTAAAGTTGGTTTGTAGTCCAAGTAGTCTTTTTGATATTTGTACTTTTGCTTTTGTTTGGTTGTATATTTCGTAGCCAGCTTTTTCTTTCTTCCAGTGGCCGTCATCATCTTGTTTAGGTGGGACAAAGATCCATCGGTGTAGTAGCTATATTGTGGTGGGAACTTTAGTGTAGTGTTTATTTCGTAGTTTGGTAACGGTGGTACGTGTGTGGTTGACGGGTTAATATGAGGTGAGTAGAATAATTTTCTCCATTTGGTGTTTTTATTTACGGGTGTATCACGGGGCGTGGATGGAGCCTTCTGTATGTGGTATTGTGTTATTTATAGATTTTTTATTATTGTTTTAATTGTGTCTATTTGATTAGGTGTTCCAATGCTGTGGTTTTAGTGGTGAATACAAAAAATGTGTATTGCGAGTGGTTCTATCCGTGGTTTGTTTAGGTCTTGAGGGATTGTTGGTTTTTCGTATGTAATGGTATTTGTGGCAAAATGGGCAATAACATGCGTGTTAGGAAATGGTCCAGTATATGGTGAATAATTTTGGTACCAATTGATGTTTGGCATAACTAGTATTGTGATGGTGTTTGGGTCATTTTTGGCTGCTAATCTTGCCCAATGTATTGCTTCTTGGGCCATTTCTTCATTATGTGGATGGTTTATCATTATTAGATGAGTAAGAGATGTGTAAGAGCTTGGTGGTCTTCAAAAGTTTATTAGCAGCAAGTGCATATGCCATCTATGGAATTTAATTGTTTAATTTACTAAAATTATAAATTAAAAAATTAAAAAAATTCCCACACTTGGATGATATGAAATACTTTAATTCAAGTTCAAAATTTTAATTGAATAAATTACTTTTCATGTCTTTATGCTTCGTGGGAAAAATTGTCAAAAATCAGCAGTTACAGGCATTGTAGTACAAAATAAATAATATTTTGAATCCTTTAAATTAATCATTTCAAATAACACATATCTAAATGTGCTTCATATCAAAATTTGGTGCCAAAATGACGTCAATGGATATTTTAAGCAAATGCTTTGGAGTTTTTTAAGTAACTGGGACAAATTATGATTTTTGTACAAAAAGTCTCTTTTAAAATCTTTAAACCTCTTCAAGTTTCACGTGAATTTTTCTTCTTGTACATCATGAGTGTAGGAAATCAAAACCACATATGGTCGATTAATTTTTTATTTTGTTCTAAAGAAAGACTCATTCAAAGTTGCCATAGGAGCTGATTTGAGAGTTAAATGGACTTTTTGGGGTATCTATATCAGACCATTGTCCTACGAGATTTGAACACTAATTTGTAACATTTGCAGAAACCAATTGTCTATTGCATTCCAAGATGTGGAACTACATTACAGAACGGAGATGGCATAAACTACTAGTCAACCCAAGAATGCATATGTTACATGGAGCTCATCTTAGGGAAATCACATTTCATACTTACAAACACAAAGAAAAATTAACACAGCATGAAAAGAAAGCTGAATCTAGTACTTGTATACATAGCTCGTAAGAACGTACAGATAGATTGCACCCCTCCGCAAACCTTGTAACCCTAAATGAGTTTATATATCTTATGATCATACCTTTCCATAAACCTAAATTTCCACTAGTCGATCACGTGAGCTTCTCAAGTCTCGGCTTCTTCTCAACTATATGCCATCTTCTCAACTATATGCCATCTTCTCAACTACATTCCATCTTCTGTTTAGCTCCACAACGATGTTGTGATGATTGAGGACTACCTCACTGCAATCCATTGTCCTTCAGACTGAATGAGCACAAGTTCACTATTGAGATTTTCAAGAGTAGGCCCTGCATCAAAATAGCACCACTCCTGTTTCTGTTTAAATTGAGTAAGAATAGGCATTTCCGTGGAACAAATCCTCTGCAATTGTGTGACTAATTGCCTTGCTGTTCGCACATTCACATTGTAGTAAGCTGGAGATCCCACAAGGCAAGACTTAACCGAAGGATGACTAATGAAATCGTCATAGTAAAGCTTGTACCAAATATCCAGCAATTGTTTACTAACCCTAAGCTTGTGCACAACCAAGCTCCCACTCTCATAGCGACTTACAAAGCCCGTGCATTTGGTGAAGCTCAACCTACTTCTGGTCATTTCATCCTCCTCTACATCAATCTCTTCGGGTATGACCTTAAACCTAATGTATTCTCTGGTCGATTGCTCAAAGCATTCTCTGGTCGATTGCTCAAAGCATTCTCTGGTCATGTAGAATTCGAAAATGTCGGTGTTGAGTTTCAAAATCGGTAGATGATTGAATTCATCGGATGATAAACTGGTTCCTACAGTTTTCAACCATCGAAACAATTTGTAAGTCTCACCTCGAAGTATCGGTTTGAACGTGTTCAAAACCAGCAAGGCAATCCTTGAGTGCGGAGTTTGCCACCAGTCGATGACCATGAAGATGAGATTTGGCACGGTGAGAATGAGAGTGGCGATGAATATGGCCATCTTCACCTTCAACTGGTTCCAACCAAAATACTCTGCAACGAATTGGAAGGTGACGAAGATGAGGATCAAGAATACCGACAGATCCATAGTGTCAAACGTCCAAGCCTCTTTGCATCCACGTTACAAGGAGTTTTGTCGTTCTGACAAAGACTAAAAGCTTGATGCACTTTCAATTATGTGCATAACTGGCCAACTCCCGGTGAAATGGAATCTGCTAGTCTACAACTTCATGGATCAACATAAGGAACCCTAACCACTTGCAAAACTTGCTATAAACAACAGTATAAACAGCAGCTTGGCAGCAATGTTTGTTTCCTAGTGAAACCTAGCAAGCTGCACAAGAGGCCAAGCCACTACACGAATCAAACCTGAACTGATCTTCAGGATCAGAACACAAGAGGCCAAGCCACTATACGAATCAAACCTGAACTGATCTTCAGGATCAGAACACAAGAGGCCAAGCCACTACACGAATCAAACCTGAACTGATCTTCAGGATCAGAACCGAACCAGAATTGCGACAAAGGGAAACTAATCTACCGAACATCACGGCAATTACAAGCACGTGGGGATTTTGAAGAGAACGATTGGACAGCTACCACACAGATTAAGCAAGCCCTTAAGCTATTGGAATGCCAGGGACCAGTGAAAATTTGAAGTATTTACAGAGGTAGAGCGACATGCTATGGAAGGTGATAGGCAGGTGCTTTCCTCGCGAATTCTTGGGGAATCCTATGACCGTGCTGATACAGACAGGAGCGTATATCTCGCAATTGATAGAGTATTTTCAAGCAAGAATTTTTGCAGCACATGTTGCAGTTCGCAAAGCATCTCATGTCAGCAAAATTCGGGAAAAAAACTTTGAGTAGCTCATGCATTTGTGGCATTGACCACAAGGGTTGAAGTTTGACTGGGCGGGCTGCTCATGCAACAGGCTAAATGGAGTATGAATGCTAACAAGGACATCACCGTGTGAGCTACAATTGTGTAAGGTAGACGACCCGTTTCCGATCATCTTAAGCAATTCAACATACTTCCGGTGGAGTAACAAATAGGCAAATAATTTTGCATTGTAGGGAAATAGATTTAAAGAAGGTCACATATTTTTGAACAAATTTTGGGGCAATATTGAATTTACTACGAATTTTCAAAGTGAAGATTCTCTCCAACCCATTCTCGCAATATAGGCTGACCTATTTCCAAGAACTGTAAAACTAGATTTCGAGAACACATGATATCATACTAACTCGGTAACAAGTTTCCATTCTTAGTGCCAACCATTCCATATTAAGAAGAAACATGCTTCCGCCACCGTTTACGAATGAATTCGAAAATAATGCAGGCTGATTCACGGAAATAGGTCGCCCTATATTGCGTGATTGGGGGCCTGATCGGAAACAGGTCATCTACCTTACATGATCCTTAGAAGCAGGAAACGCACTTCATGCCACAACGAAAGGAGCCACGAATAGATAGAAATCGTGTTTGCAATTAGAACACCCAAAAATACAGTAGCATGCACTGTCATAAGAAACACCAAAAACAAGCAGTAAAGGCCGGACTTGCGAACTGTACATGTCTTCTTAACTCTTTATTGACAACCCATGGTAATACTTTTACAGCCCCAGGATTAAAATTACACCTCGGGTACGCTGACGTCACTGCACGGTATTGCTGTTTTTGTCAAAATGGCCCTCCAAATTGCATTAAAATTTATTTATTTTCCAATACACGTACACCATCTTGTAGAACACTCTTCAAATTTCATATCACAAAAAATTTACATTTAAAAAAAATCTCTAACTGTCCTAACCATCCCTGCAAAAGTTCATGTTTGCCAAAATTGGTCATTTAGGTGCTTCAAGGTTAATGGTATGCAAGTGGCGAGTTTCTCATCCAAGTAGTTGGGCAAAAAATCATAGTCTTTTTTGACTGTTTCAACTCATGTGGCGAGTGAAAATTCAAGCAACATGAGAATGTGGCAAATACAAAAGCCTTAAGGTAATATCAAAAGCGAGAATAAAATCAGCATTGATGCATAAAAGGTTAATTCCTACCAATTTTTAAGAGCAACTTCAAAAGAAATTCAATAATTGCCAAAGGGAGTTGAACCCCGACCAAAAGGCCTTGCCCAACGCAATAAGCAATCCCACCCACCTCCAACCCAGTTAGTAAAGTGTTCAAAAAATTTGTAACTCAAAGCTTGCCGTCGTGATGGAAACAAAGGACTTACACATCAGCCCCCCTCCTCGCACGATCATCACGCCACGAGTTAATGGCGGAGTTAAAAGGGAAGGATTGAAGAGTGAAAAACTGTTGTGAAAATAGTTTCACACATGTATCTAAGTGACCACCAAGCCGGTTACGGAGTTTGGATTTCATGAATGCAAGTGTAGAGAACGTGCGTTCATCTTCCACACTCCCAAGCACGGCCGTTATGGCAATTTCAGCCACCTTAATGAACTCCGAAAGGCGGTTTAGCATTAAGGCATTTTGTCCTACCTTCATCCACAACTTGGTGACCGGATTTTGGTCCCTTGGCTCCTCCATAGCCGCCTTTGCATGCGACTTCATCGTGAGTTTGAACAATGAAGTTTGTAAAGAAAGCAAACGAGCATCAATGATGGGGTCAATTTGCCTCATAATTAGCTCAACCTTTGTGCCAAAGTTCACTGTGCGACACACAGAGTAGTGTGCTTTCAAGGTCTTCACATGCAAGGGGAATAATTCCTCACAATTCAGTTGCAACCAGTATTAAGGAAATACTACGCCCAATGCGTTCATGAATTCCACTTCCGGGAATCTCACATCAAGTTCAAGCCTTAACATCTCAGCGGCATCTTTGCATTGCCCTTTCACACTAGTCACCACGGCCTCAAAATCTTGTTGTGAGACCGGCAACTTCTGCCCCGTAATTGAGCAAATCAAATGAGCCGGGTAAGTGTGGCCTCCAATGCGGAATGCAAGGCTTTGAGAGCCGGTGTTGAGATTCGTGACCCATTCTTGGGTGATTGCATATGAGTGGTCATTGACAATGTCATGGAACATCTCAAAGTGAGACTTTTGTCATGTTGTATCACGATTACTATACATCATGTTTAGCTCTGCTTGGCATATCTTGACCGCGGCTACATAGTCACTCACGAACACGTGGTTAGACTAAGCAAACTTCATCAAACAATTCACCGATTCAAGTAGAGGAAAAATGCAAGGAAGTGCAAGCAATGTACCAACGTCGCACAACAAATCATAGTTGTGGCGAGCTGTCATCCTTGCCGCGGCTTGCTTTGATGTCATCGCGGGCTCTTTCACCGCTGCGTCTTCGCACATCTTTGCAATCAACGTCTTGTACTCACCCATTACCCTCCTTAAGGGCTCTAGAAGAGATATCTACCGGGTCTTGACATTTCGTAACACTCTGAAGGCCTCTGTTTCCATGATGTCGGCAAGCTTTTGGAATTCCAAATGCCTCTTTGGACTATGACTAAAGTATGAATGCATCGCTTGGCATAATGCCTCAAGCTTAGATACCACGGGCAAGTTGGAAAGTGGTTCCACTGCAAGATTTGTTCGGTGAGCCATGCAGTGCACTCCAAACATAAATGGGGCCATGGTATCTTTCATTTGGACTGTTACACCGTTCCTGCTGCCCTGAAACACAGACACCCCATCTGCCCCAAAACAAACCAACTTTTGCGCCACTTGCACCTGATCAAGCCCCGTATGGTGTGTGACCATACCCTCTATGCATTGCTTCACTGCATCAGCGCCGTTGCCTTCTACCAATCTATTTAACGATAAGAGTATGGGAACCCGTTTGAAACCAATGCACATATAGATGTGAATCGAAAGCCAGCTTTGACCATCAATGGACGTTACCTCATCTGCTGATAGAGAGAAAAAGGCCGTTGCCCCAATGACGTTTTTGGTATGATCTGCCAAAACTTTGGCCAAATGATCAGCCATCTCCTAACCACAAGGGGTAGCCCAATGCTTTTTGGAAAAATCAGGGACTATAAGGACGTCAAACAACTCCCGCGTTTCCTCATAATCGATCATTGGCCGCCCGTGCATGAGCAACCAAAATATTGCTCGAAATTGGACAACTTTGCGTTTCTGCTCACGCACTGCACCAGCTGCTACTTGCTGCACCACAGTATCCCCACCTTTCCCCAATCTTGCAAAATATATTTTTTCATTTTTTACGTGAGCATTGGTGGTCAAAACATAATACTGCCCCGCCACCACCTTGCCAAAGCTTGTGGTGGCCTTCCTACGGCCACAATGCTTCCACAGACTGTCAATTTTGGGCACGAGCAATTTCTCACGGCCCTCAACATCAGAACAAACCCTACATTTTACTTGCTTCACACTACCATCACTTCCACAACAGATTCTGCCCATGGCAATTTTGTTGCCCATGAATCTTGTCAATGTCGATTGTCCTCATAAACTCTTATTCGTCGTCTTCTTGCGTCATGAACGGGCGAGGCAACCAGAGGGTCCAAGATGACCACCTCCGGCATCCCACCTGATGCAGTTTGAAGTGCAACATCGAACCCTGATGAACTTGCTTCATCACCCTTCATTGCAACAGGACAGGGAGACTTACCCTTTTCCTTTCATCAGGAATTTCGGACCCCACTGATTTCGCAAGATTTCAGTGCGATTTCCGATATTTCATGGGTGCGTGTATTTTTCGTACTGATTCTGCATCGTTGCGTCATTCATCGCAACTGCACTGATATGACATCATGATCGTACAAGCGGATATAGTACTGATTCGACACGATTGATACATCTATTGAAAACGTGCGAATTCTTCACTCTGTATAGTTGTCAAATGTCGTGTCTTAATCGTGTTTAGAGCCACACTGATTCAGTGTGTTTTTCGTGCGACATCATCTTTTCTATATCTAGATTTTTTTCTTTCTATATCTAAATTTGGTGAAAATAATTTTATTGAAAAAATAAAAATAATAAAATAATTTTTTTTCTCTACCCGAACATTATTTCGGGCTGCCCGAACCAACTACCTGCGCTACCCAAACCCGCGGTGGGGCCCACCACGGTTTCCCAAGCTCTACCACCGGTGGCCGGAATCGAACTCGAGACCTCCCAATTACAAACCATACTTTAAACCACTAAACCACCTAAAAGTCTTGATGCAAGCAATTGAATTTTTTTGATAATTATAAAGGAATGTAACCATTGGCAATTTTTTTGCCATGTGTATTTAATTCTTTTTTCAAATTTTTTTTGCACTACAACACGCAGGCCTTTTTCTATATCTTGAAATTTTTTCAGAATATTTTGATTTTTGTTTTGGCCAAAATCGTGATGGCAAATTATGGCTGTGAGCTGTTTTTTTTTTTTTTTCAGCGGACTCTGAATGTTTTTAACAATGTGAAAAAACTTTTTTTCCAAATTTTTTTTGCACTAGATTATTCAGGACTTTTTCTATATCTAGAATTGTTTTCAGAATATTATGAATTTATTTATTTTTTGCCAAAATCGTGGTGGCTGTGAGCTAGTTTTTTTTTATGCAGACTTTGGATGCTTTTCTGCGATGTAAAAAAAAATTCCAATTTTTTTCAGTAGATCATGCAAGCAGTTTTCTATATCTAAAAGAAATTTCAAATTTTTTTGAACTGTTTTTTTGTTTTTCCAAAATCTTAAAGGCTGTTAGCTGTTTTTTAATTTTCAGTACACTTTAGATGCTTTTAGCAATGTAAAAAACTCTTTCTATTCCAAATTTTTTTTGCACTCCATTATACAAGCTTTTTACCTAGAAAAAAAATTCAATGGTTTGAATGTTGTAGCAAGCAATTAAAAGCTCTTGCAATTTCATTTTTTGAAAGGTTGCTCAAATTGAGTTCAAAGAAAGTCTGATTTTAAACTCAACTTAACTTGCAATGCTTCGAGAGATCATATTTTGGTCGATGCCCCCTTATGAGCTGTCCGAGACTAAAAAAATTAAAAATTAAATGAAATTATAATTATTTTCTAATAGGAAATCAAGTATGCATTCAAACCCAATTTGAATCGTGCCAATCCAAGTAAAACTCCGCCTAGAGAAACTTAGGAAAAAACAACACTTCTACATTGTCTCGTGTTACAAATTTTACTATTTTGAAAAAGTAATGTTGTCCTTTTCTGTACAATTTTTTTTCTCCCATGATGAAAAGTACATTGATAACTAATAATACCAAATTTGAATTCTAAAAATATAAAATGTAATTTCATTGAAATTTTAATGTTCATTGCTTCTAAATTCTATAAATGAAGATCTGAAAATGTTTTGGGAAATTAGACCGTAAGGATAATTTAAAAATATTCTTGGAATATTCCAAAATAATATAAAATATTTTGAAAGATTCCAAAAGATTCCAAAAGAGAATATTAAAATATTTTTGGTATTTTCTCTATTTATTATATTTCATCAATAAATCAATATTTTTAAAACACTATAAACTTTTTTTGTCGAGAAGTATGACATGCTACTGTAGTGCGAAAACACATCCTTGAACGTGAGTGACGTCGAGAAATATAAGTCACTCATTCTCAAATTGAAAGCTTGTACGATAACTACACGGATGTCGTACGACAATAATGTGCATTATAATAGATACTGAATTCGCACGGATATAATAAAAGGCGTTAATATGATACGTATACGATACTAAATCCACATTAACTAAAACCGCATGTTATCCGTGTCTTATTAGTCACGTAATGTAGATACACGATTAACGCACGGATTCCGTCAAGCACGACTTTCGTGCGAAAACAACACTTTTTTCATAATCATTGAAAAGACACTACATCGACATCCTAGTAATGCATGTCACTTCCGTACCATAACAACACTTCTAAATGCACGTATGACGTGCGGAATCAGTGTTCAACGATAAACGCACTGAAATCGTGCGAAATCAGGGGGGTCCGAAATTCCTGATGTTGCTGTGATGCGTTGTGGCGTGGGTAGCGCAGGTGCTCTCCTCACGCCTCCTGCGTCATCTCCTTGCTGCAGTATTGACGCTGTGGGGGCGCCTAATAACACATTAGAAAAATTCTGAGGGCAACAAAAGGCTGTTAATAATCTCATGCAATGCACTCTGCCCGACCTCAAATGAATTGGATTGCAGCAACTTTTCCCCTATTCCTGCACAGTAGGTGGGACGGGCAGTTATGAGCGCAGTCACTTTAAGCATTCCCACCTGCCCATGCCAGTAGCCACGTCAACAAGTTACCACCGCTTTTGACTTCTTTGCTCCTATCTGGCATTTTTGGCAGACAACTGGAATTGCTTGTTGGCATAGTTCTGCAAGTGCCGCCGCCAATTCATTTCAATGATTTTGGTGGATCGGTACATTTAAGTGATTTTGGTCGATCGGAGTTACCGCTTCAAGAGTTATCACTTCCATCGATCGGAGTCATCACTTCGGTCGATCGGTTCATTTCACAGATTTCGGTCGATCCTGGAGTTACCGCTTCAGGAGCAGAGGGCGAGGTTTGTGGGGAGGAGCCTCAAGGCGGCAGCAGCTTCAGCTCGCCTACACCAATCCACCCAGGTCAGTGCACCCTCCTCTTTCCTTTTTAATTGTGTAGAGTGAGAAACTTAAGGAATCGACAATTGTGTAGAGTGATCACGTTTCCACCAGCGTTGTTGTTTCTGCACCGATCAGAATGCAATCGACAATTTCAGGAATCGCTAGAGATGATGATCAGTTTGAACACGGGACTTGAGCTCGTACCTGAGCACACGGTGAAGTGAACCGCAAGCTGACAGTTCGAAAATCGCACTGGAGTGGAATTCTGGAACCTCGAAACATGGCCCTGGGAGCCTCGAAACATGAACGATGATTATTTTAGTGACTTATTCTGCGTTATTGGAATGCTCTCCGTGGTGCTTTTTGAATGGTTATTTGATTTGCCATAAAAAATGCTGTAAAAGTCGTATCGCAACATTTGATGTCCGTCATCCTAACTCGTTTGTATGATGAAAAAAAATGTTCACGTGTGGACAACTGGTACAATGGGATGGAGAACTCACACCTGTAAGTGAAGTTGAAATTTCTTATCAATCTCCTGTACTTCTCTACCTTTTTATATGATGTTAAGCCTACTGTTGAGGCATCATCCAAGTTAAGCCTTAAGCGCCATGCATTTCTTCTCAATGTTGAGGCCCTTTTTCTCTGTTTTTTTCTCACCTTTTTCTAGAATATATAGATTACACCAAAATGAAGTCAGAAAACTTGAGTTTTTGGCAATTGACTGTATCATTGATACACTTCAAAGGAGGAAATTAATATTGTAAGTTCGAATGTATTTTTACTTTTTCTTGATTGTGAATGATAAGATGAATTTAAAATGCATAGAAACATGCATTTGAATGAAAAATATCATATTTGCACTAAGTCTCAAAATGTATTCAGTGACTTTTGAAAGCTACACATTTAATCATTCATATCTCACTTGATTTTTTTCAAATTTTATGATTACAGAACTCCAATAGAGGAATATATATATATATATATATATTTGATAGGGGTTACGGTTCTCTGAACCAGCTGAAATTGTCATTATGCGACTCAATTTGAGTTTGTGAATTGAGGCATTCTGGGCATTTAAGCGTTAATTTCTAAATGATCATTTGGTTTGGTGATTATTATTTTCTACAGCTGAGGTCATCTTTCTACTCTTGAAAATTTCCCAAAACGATCACTTAGGCACATGACTTCGAAATACAGTGTCTGGAATCCCAAAACCGGCTTCAACATCCATTTAATTAGGGTGCAGCAGCTCTCAGCCCAATTTAAACATTTGATTTCAAAACCCCAGGAACCCATTACAGTCTCAAAAGGATGGGACAACAATTTATACTTATGAAGTTCCCTAACAATTTATACTTCCATAACTGTTGTGATTAATTGAGGCTCTCAATATTATTCTTTTAGCATTATTAAAATACAAATTCTTTCTTGTTGAATTAGCTATGTCTGTTGAACAATCAGCCTGGAATCAGAAGCAATCATAGCATGGATTTTGGTTGATTTTTATTACAAGCTCAACAGGCCTGTGGTTTTTGATGCGAGTGGTTTTTGAGGGGTGTTGCATAGTACCATAGGCCTATTGTATGTTGAGCTTGAATCTGCTCTTACTATTAGCTATGGATCTGCAGAATAATACAGTGGCTTCTGGTGGATTGGGTCGTCAGGTTTTTATCCCATGATGAAAACTTCGAGAGAAAACATGGCAAGCAATACAGTTCATGCAAGTAAGGACAAGGTGCATCGATTTTAACAACATAACTGGAATACTCAAAGTACGTTGTATATTGGCTTGTCATTTGGAAGGATATGCTGAGAGAGGAGAGAACGACATCATGATGATTATTCAGTGACCAGCGCGTGCTGTTATCATTACCAGAGACCCAAACGGAATGCTGCAGTGGTGGAATGTCACTGTGAATACAACCCACTCTCATTGGAATGGAGTCACCTGCAACGCTCTCATAAAACGAGTCATCAGAAGCCATCTTTCAGGTATCTCCCATGACAAACGCCTGCAGTATGTACTAATTCGTTTTGTCATGCTGCTAATTAATCACATGGTGAAAAATATAATTCATATGGTATCATATTTTATATCACTGAATAAGTGAAGAACATTGCATGTGTTCAGTGGTCAAAAAACAACAAATTTATGCAAACGGAAGTTTACACAGGACCTACTCAAATCTGCTACAGGATAAAACATAAGGCTCACACAAGTGGACCACCTTTTCACACATATGTGAACAGGTGGTTATAACGAGTAAGAACAACATTATTCTAGAATGCGGTAGAACGACATTAGAATGCCGTTTTGACACGTCGTTGAAACGACATGGTTATCACAACATCCCAATGTCATTATGAATGTGGTTATAAATTGCTCTCTCTACTTGTGTTAATTCGGGCTTTTGTGTCCTTTAGGAAGTTCATTGGCATACATTAATTACGATATATCCGTTCAATTGATTAATTCGGGTTGCTTTATACATTTTTTGCGTTTCATTTTTTGTGTAAGGGTCTGACTATCCAGATCCAACTCTGGAAGGAAACATCAACCCTCAACTTGGGTTCTTGGCACCTCACTTCAAGATCTCGTCCTGTAATCCAGTAAACTCATTGGCACAATACTAGTGGAGCTTGGACAACTCGAGTGGCAAGCGAAAGTATATTTTTTGGATAGAATGGAAGGAACTGTAGACGATTGCAGCAGTGGTCCACCATGCAAGCTGCAGGTTTTTGTTCATGGAAAATATCGGCCATGCATTATTAGAGGTCGTATGATTCATGAACAGACTTCAAAGTTTGCATTTCCTGAGAAAAGAAGAGCGGGAGCCACGAACGTGGATCTATGGTGGGACGGCTCTATTTACCCGTGCGATCCTAGAACAGGGATGCCGCCTAATTTTGTCGACCACGGCAGTTTGCTTGAATTTGTTGGAGACGGAGAGAAAGGCTTGTTAGGATATGCGCTTAGTTTAAAAAGTATGGGAGTTAGTCAAAGAAATGAATCGGAGATCAGGACCTTGAGAGAACGCATAGATGAGCTTGAATCTGAGAGAAGACAGGAATCAACAGAGCTGAGAAGAGAAGAGAAGTGCAGTTGTTGAAAGATCGCAATTCACATCTTCAAAGTAGTTTAACCGGATTGCAAAAAGAAATAGCCACTCTACAGAGTGATCTTGATGAGAGCATACAGTCAGAGGTCCAACTGGAATCTGATATTGACCTCATGAATGGAGAGCACGCTCGAAAACTTTCTTCAATAGATGAGAGTCACCGTGTAGAGTTGCAAGACGTGAAATTTAATTTTGGAAATACTTCAAAAACTCTTTCAACCTTGCAAAGACAGTGGAAAAGAAAGTTTAGCCGGTTACAATCAACTCTATACGGTCACCGTAAGCTATTCCGAGCTCGTAGAGATATCGCCACACTTGCTCCCGGTGGAGGGCAAGCCAAATCATCACGTAGATTAGTTCGATCCATAATAGCCCCTGCTACTATTCGAGCAATTCAAGAAGGGAATGCCACAAATCGCACTAAGCAACGGTTCTATGGTACTGAAGAACAACAAATTCAGTCTGGAAAAATGCTTGGTCAAATTCTCTCCAAGATAGAGGTGAATTCCATGTTGGAAACGCCAGCATTACAATCAGTAGGTGTTGGAATCACTAATCGCTATCTTGAGAAGATTGGCACCGAAGTTGGTGCTCATGAGATACTTGGAGTCCTTGATGATAGCGGTATCACTCAAAGCGCTTACCGTCGCGTTTACACGCAATTCAAGGAAGGTGCCAAAATTGCTGGGAAGGGCTTACGAATAGGTTGTCTTCCGAAGCCATTTCACATTTCTTTACTGCGTCAGCAACTGAACTCAAAGTTAACTGACTTTGTGGGACAATATTATAGTATCAACAATTCAATAGAATTTCCAGTGGGCTCGAAATCAAAGAAAAAAGAGCCTGTGAAGATCAAGTTGACGAGCCACAATTCTTTATTTTGCGATATTGAGGCTGTTCAGAGAACCATGGTACTTTTATATCAAATCACCCTTGCTGGTAAGTGTAATCTTATTCATATACATATATATATATATATATATATATATATATATATATATATATATATATACTTATTGGATTGATTTGTAATGTTTTTTTATATTTTTTATCAATTTCTAATTCCTTTATAAATAAGTTGATCAAGTTATGCTTCAGAATTTAGCACTTCTATACTACTGTGTGTTCTAGAGTTTCGTTGTCTGTTCCCACTTTGTGAATAGAGAGCAATAGTAACTGCACAACTCAGCTGCTAACATCGTAGAAAACAAACGAGAAAATAAAATAGGTTTCCAAAATAGCCAGCGAGCGGCCATAGGATGCACAGATCACAGTTTACAACCAACAAATTTAAGAACATATATAATTTATTTATTTATTTGATACAATTTGTTTTTCAAACGTTCTTTCTAATTTGTATTACTGGTGAAACTTGGTGGTATAGAACTTGCAGGCCGCCCACTCATCTTTGTCATCAAGTTAGATGAGGCGGAAATCGTGCATTCACAGAAGATGGAGCGTGTCTCAATTACTTTGATGAACCGTGCTCTGAATCCAGAAATTACGGTGCAAAGTCCTGAATACTTTGCAGTGCAGTCCGAGAGAGAGATATTTCCGGTGGCATGCTTTCAGGTCAGTGTCTCTTTATTGTCTAAATGACAGTTTAGCATTTTTGCTACTTTTCCATGTCTTGAAGAGCACTCCAGGCTCCTTGGATGTTCTCTTCATATTAATATATATGTAATATCAGTGTAATACACATGTGCTACTTAGGCAATACATGGTGATACCTAGGTTTACAGAGGCTACATATCTTGACTCCATGTAGGAAATCTGGCTATTGTTTCTTTTTCTTTTATCAAAAATCCTTTGTATCATATAGGCAGCTCAAATTGTATGTAGAAAATTGGCTAAAATTAGCAACAAAAACAATCACTGGTTGTATGAATATCACATAAAAGTAGAGCAAGTACAACAACCTCATTTTGAAGACTACAGACTCAAGTAATTGTGATCATCACAACCTTTCAGAGAAAAGTCAAACATCGTTTGAATTTTTCATTATAGGTTGCCATACGAAACAGGTCAACTGAAGACAATCAAATCTAGTTTCTTTAACCCCTAAGTGCCGAAGGGTTTTCTTCATGTGTTATAATGTCAGTTTTACTCACTTTTTATCAATTTTTATGAGTGACAAACCTTTAAAATATGTAGAGCACAACAATAAGACGACATTTGTATGGTTAAATTTGGGAAAGATGCCATTAATTTTTTTATAATGAATTTATAAGAAGTATCTTTGAAAATTCATAAAAACTTCATGTGTACTCAATTTGACTTGGAATCAAGTATGATAGGTCAAAAACATTGGTTTTATTTGGTGGTTCACTTATTCATGTTACAGCTACTTTTATTTCATAAATAACCTAAAGATTCCATTACGGGTGGATTTTCTAAATTGTGACAATTTGAGCTACTGTCAGTTTGAGGGCTTTATAGGAAAATCAGTAAACATTTTTCAAAAATGTCCTTTTCAAATTGTTGATCAGTTTCAATATCTAGAAGTGAAAAAAAATCACGCGCAAAAAGTGTTATTTTTGCAAAAGTTATTGACGTTTCAAGTTCTTTGAAATCGTGGTATCCCTGAAATTTTGGATCGATCACATATGGTCGGTTAGGCAATTACGGGTTAAGACAGCGTTGTCAAATCACAAACCGTAAATCAAAACACACTTAGAACACTAAACATCGTAAACAACATCGAAACACTTATGATGTAATTCTAATCATCGTAAACAAAAATAGAACTCTCTTATCACCCCTCATGGTCACAAAAGCTTCTCGACATGGAAATAATCAAAAAGGCAATGTGGCTATTATTCCTTTTATTATTCTTTCAAAACTCCTTCATGTCAATTAGCTAACCCAAATTTTATGTATCAATTTTTCGATTATGAGTCCAAAATATTTTCGTTGTTTCAGGTGGAGAAAGAATCCTACGAGGTCCTGTCATGGGTGTTTAATCAAACACACATTCCGGCTTTAATTAAAGCCCAAGAAAGTGGACAGCCGTTGTTAGTCCCAGGAGTGAGCGAGTTTCAAGTCGAATGGCATATGAGTGCTGACATGAAGTCTGTGAAGTGCATGTACGGCTTGTCCCATGGTGCAAACGCCAAGCACTGTTGCATGTATTGCTTACAGAAACGCGTAAAACCAATGGTTGGAAATATTGCAGAAGCAGAAGCTCCCTTTAGTAAAAGATCGCAAAGTTGGGATGGAGGACTCTTTTCAACAAATATAGCGTCCAAACCAGTCACAGGAGCTGCTGCAGCTGCAAGATGGAAACCTGTGTTACCAATACCAATGGATCGTGTGCATATGTGCACACTTCATGCATTCAATAGAATCTGTGAGAAGATAGTGCACTTGCACTTCCAATTCATATGGACTTTGCGTGACAAATCACTTCAAAAAGCGGCAATCGAAGAAATGCAAATGGTGCTCTCATCCACAGGTGCGCATGGAGGTAATGTGATCATTTTTAAAAATGCTCACTTATCAGGTACTAAGAATAACATTCCCAGCAACCTTCATTTAATGGAGTTCATGCAGCCAAACTTTTTGTGGAATCGACAGTCCCAGGAGGTCCCAAAAAGCACATATACACAGATGTGGTCGCAGCTGAAAAGAATTTCATCAACTCCGGTGCATCTAGGAGAGCCAAACTTGATGTATGGAAAGGACTACATGGGCTTAGGCCATACTTCACTAATTTGTCGTTGAGCAATGAGTTACGGCAGGAATTTGAGGAGGCAGTACATGCATGGGGAAGGCAATACATTGCGGCCTTCACTGAAAATCATGTTACCCATTACATTGTAAGTAAAACCCCCCAAGATCTAGCTATACTTTGTCAAACTTCATATCATACTTCACATAAGCCAAATTCATGCGTTTGCACTTGCAATAAGTTTCTGGAAAGGCATGATATTATGATGAATTTAGAGCTAAATACTTACAGTGCTCATAATATGTTGTGAACTGCAGCATTCGTTTGTACGACATGCCCCTTGGTACGTTGATACATATGGGAGTCTTGCCATCTGGTCTTGCCAGGGAATGGAAAAATCACACTATCTAGCAAAATCCGCTTACCAACGCCACACACAACATGGAGGTGGAAGATCCAAGAAAAGTCCACTTGAGCAAACTTATCAACACTGGTATCGTATCATCCAACATAGGTTCCGTAATGAAGTCAAGAAAGCTAAAGACATGGAAGCTCTACAAGGACAGGAAGGACTTTTAGCTGAAGCACGAATTCAAAAGCGTAGAGAAACAGCTCTAGCATCTAGCGCAAACGCTCATAGTGCTTTATGGAGGCAAAAATATGAAAGGAAGGGTAGTAAGTGGGTGCTCCGAACTGATGATTCCCAAAGACCAATTGATCAAGTTCCTGATTTTGAAGACACTGTCGAAGGCAGCTCCTAAACAAAAACAACCTCCAGCAGCTTTGGAGGTTTGACATCCCTGCGATCCTCTTCATCTCATTCCTTTTGTATCTTTGCACGTGGGAGTATTTACTGAGAGTGCCGAAGCTACCCTCAAGTATGAACCAGCAACTTACTGAATTTATCCTCCGTTGAAATGTTTGTTTAGCTTTTGGCACTTGACTATTTAATGTCAGTCCTCACTGTGCATGCTTCATAACATGAGAGCCATTCAATAAACGTAAAAATAGAATGGCATGATTTTTATAGGATTTACCTGCAGTGAGTTTGGTTTGGCTAAATTCTTCTGTCCTTATGCAGATCATGTCGACGTCAAGTGTGCAACTATTACAGCTGGTATGTTTTGTACCCGGAAATTGTTTGGATATATCAAGATTTTAATATCTGCTTGCTTACTCGTATAACATATGTTGTTGGTATATGCCATGGTTGATTACCGGCTTCTGTAAAGACTGTCTTATTTAACCCTTTAACCCCTAAAAGCCCAAGGGGTATTGGACAAAACATAGATGTGTTATAATATGTGCCTTCCATATGTTTGATGAAGTTTGGTTCAATAGACAAAATGTAGGACGTCATCTCTACAAATTACCCATACGGTCAAATCTCCAAAAAAAACTTTAGATATATTTTTAATGAATTTAAAAGCATTAACCTTTGAAAAATTGTATAAATTATAATTTTCACTTTTAGAGTTTAAAATTTAGCATGATTAGTTAAAATTGGTTTATCTATTGTAAACATCAAAAAAGCAAAAGAAATGATGGAGGGAACATCATTACTTTCTTCAAATAGCAAATTTTATAACACTAAGACAATGTTGAGGTGATCCACTTTGAAAAATTCTCCCCAATGGAGTTTAACTCGAATTGACATAATTCTAATTGGGTTGTAAAGTAGACTTGATGTAGTATTTGAAAATGATTTTTATTTTTTAAAAAACTTTTTTTTTTGTTCCGGGCAGCCCGTTAAAATTGGGCAGCGACCAAAAAATGGTCTCTTGGGAGCTTAGGGGTTAACGCACAATCCTATTCTAGAGAGACCAAAAACTGTTGGTGATATATTTTATAAGTATCTCTGTTGAAATTAGTGATACTCTTAATAGTATTCAATGGTTTAAATATAAGCATAGCTTAATCAAACAAGTGACGGTTAAACCTTAGTAAGATTGGACCGTTGGATTGGAAGATCATAGTATGTTTTTGAACCGTATAATGCACACTCAAAAATGAGATTTTGGAGGGTGTATGACTTCAAAGTTAAATAGAATTTGGGTGAAATTTTGGAAAATGCAAATGAAGAGGTTCAACAATGATCTATGTCAACACCTCTCCATTGCAATCTTTCATGTCAAGAACGGACTCCCATATAGTAATTGTGAATTTTATAGTAAGTGACTTATACATATACGGTTTAGGACAAAATTTATACGTTAAAATATGAAAGGAGTTGGTACATTGATCAAGATCGGAATACATACACTAATGGAACATGAACAAGAGAGTACAATCCAAAAAATAAAAGTAGATAACAAACTTCCAATACAAGAAATACCGCATAGTACAAGTGTTGTATTTGTAAGTACTTTTTGTATTTTGTGGTATGTGCAGTATTTTGGTGTTTTTTAGATAGGTATTTTGATAGCTTCACAACTCCAAATCAGAAATTTATTTTTGACTTGTGTGCGTGAGATGAATCTCCACATCTGAACTTTTCACATTGATGCTTGCTTCAGAGAAAATCTTATGGTAGTTTGCAAAAACATGCCTCAATGACCACAAAGTGGTTACGTGGGTTTTAAAGGGTTAAGGTTAAGTTTGCAAACAAGATTTGTTAGGCAACAAATGCATAGAGGATATGTCTTTTAACAAACCTGGCAGGTTTGGTAGCTACTAGACAGTCAACAAATGAAAGTGTTCTTGTTGTTTGCAGATGAAGGTCATATGAAGTAAGTTGGACTTCAACAGATGTGGAAGAGTCTAAATGGGACCATCAGAAACGTTCTCGACGGTAATACTAAGGTATGTTTGTCCAGATAAAATGCATGTTTTTTTAACCCTGTAGTGCCCAAGTGACCACATTGTGGTCACTGATGTGTCGAAAACACAAATAACGGAAAATCCCTGAACAATTGGATTTTGAATTGTGAGGTTCAAAGTTGGAGATTTATAATACACATCTTTTAGAAAAAGAAAATTTCAATTTCGAGCTGTGCAACTATCAAAATACCTATGAACAAAACGCGAAAACTAGAAAATACAGTAAATACTTACAAATACAACACATGTACTATGCGGTATTTCTTGTGTTTGGAAGTTTGTTATTTTGTTATTTTTTTTTGGATTGTACTCTCTTGTTCGTGTTCCATTAGTGTATGTATTCCGATCTTGATCAATGTACCAACTCCTTTTATATTTTAACGTATAAATTTTTGTCCTAAACCGCATTTGAATAAGTCATTCTCACTTATAAAATTCACAATAATTATGTGTGAGTCCGTTCTTGTCAAACAAGATTGCAACGGAGAGGTGTTGACATAGGTCATTGCTGAACTTCTTCACTTTCATTTTTGAAAATTTAAACCAAATTCTAATGAACTGTGAAGTCACACACCCTCCAAAATGTCATTTTTGAATGTGCATTATACGGTTCAAAGACATACTACTAATCTTCGAATCCAACGGTCCGATCTTACCAAGGTTTAACGGGAATTTGTTTGATTAAGCTATGCTAGCATTTTTATGGTTAAATATGAACAGAGAGAGTTTTAAGGAAAAAATCACCCAAAAACTGTGGTTTCTTTAGAACGACCCTGGGCACTAGAGGGTTAACATGTGCATTTTGGTTTTCTCTACTAGTCATGAGAAAGCGATTGAGTGTTCTGATCTTTGGTTTTAGATGCATTGTGGTTGTTCACATTAATATGTGTAAGTGAAGTTTGAGTGTGGATGAGTGAATCAAAGTGAATACAAATCAGGGGTATGAGGACACAAGTGATAAGTAACAGCGGAACACTATTCCATCTTCAGTTGGAATTCCCTAACATAGCTCTCATTAAGTTGTATATACACATTCAAAACTGTGACTCATGTTTTTTATTATGTGTTGGGGCAGGTAACTGGAGGTTGATATTCAGTGATCTTGAGAAGTGGAAGTTTTATATATACACATATTCAAAGTTGTAAATACACATATTCGAAGTTGTATATTCAAACCTATATATTCAAAGCTATATGTTCAAAGCTGTATATTCCTAGTGATGTATATTCCTAGTGATCATGACTTTGCAATCTCTACTAAAGGCAACTCCTAAAGAGGAACAATCTGCAGCAGCTTTGGAGGTAATACATCCCCTGCGATCCTCTTCATCTCATTCCTTCTGTTTATCTGCACGTAGGAATATGAAATATGGATTAGAATAAATGCACTCATGTACACACGCTCTTAGAAAAGAATAAAAATAATTGAGCAATTGTTATTACCTTTTCACTTGGATGCCCGTCATGAACAATCCACATCTTGAAGTCGTCCGGTGCATCAGATCCTAGCACCATCTGAATTTCTGATCGCAGGGCAGAGAAAGTCCAGTTATACCCCACTTCTATTTGTTGCTGCAAGTCACCCATCATACAGTTGAGTTTCACAATTTCTATGGCCTCGCTCTGATCAAGTTGTTCCCACACCTTACCGTCTTTCAATCTGCTACGATTAAATTGAAAGCTTGCATACAACATCGACCTGCCAATGTGATATTTGAATACCATGGACCGCGGGTCTACCACACATTTCACCGTATCTACCGCTTGGACTGACTTTTCATCCCAACCTCTATCCATCAGTGAATCAAATAAACCTTGATTGATCTGTTTGTAAACAAATAGTGTGCGTGTCCTATGTATGTTAGGTGCACATGCAAATAGATCAACCATGACTGATATGGGCATGAACCAACTAATATGTGTTGCTCTACTGCCTGTAGTCGGCTTCATTGAAGATATAAAATCTTCTCTCATTTTAGCGCGGAAAGATTCAGAGGTTGCCATGTCGGGCAAGGGCCAAGCAGGGTCGTTGAAATCAGGCAAAGGGATTGGCACAACTCTTCCATACCCACCATCACGGTCTGGATGATACCAGGCATTGTAAAAAAAAACCGAGTTCTCCAACAATTCTTTGTGATTGCGAGTTCCTTTACTAGCTTCGCCAACATCAGCATGCGTGATACAAATTGGTTGCAGGACGCTTCTCGGATTTATCCAATCTCGATGTGTAGATGGATACAAATCTGTGTAAAGACAGAAACTACGTTTATTACAATTGCTCCAAACTGACTGAAACAAGCCGTACCTAGAAAACAAGCCAAACAAAAGATGAAGAATCTTACAATTGCAAGCTGCATTCAAAGCAGGGGAATTCGGAGGCAATTGAATTTGTCGTTGCATATATGCATGTTGAACTTGTATCTTTGAAGCAGTCTTTGAACCACCCTCAAGTTGGAACTTTAGTATCATTGCCTTGTATGCGCCCAAAACTGAAGCTCCACCGTGCTTTATTGCATCCTTTGCATGCCCACCGTTCTTTCCAGGTTGAAGAGAAACCCAGGAATTAACATCAAATCTCTGCGGGATCCAATTGCCCTCCTCATCCTTCAACGTATACAAAATAACACTCTGTATTTCACTTCTAGGCCTCATTGTATTAAATGCTTTGCCTGTCCAATGCAAGGGAAAAAATCAATATTTGGATGCAACTGATGTACTTCAATAAACCTCAACATACTCAGAATTCCAATACTAACGGATATAACCCCTAAACACCTCGCAGGCCAAAATTTGGCTTATGAATGTAACTCACTATTCAATTCCAATTGCTACATGGATGATTTCCATCCATTTATTTTTGTGAAGGATTTTGTTTGGTCATGCCACCTCTTCAAGTTAAATTCAGATCATTCAAGCTATTTTTGGATCTTACATGGGGTCTTCACTACAAAAACAGTCGTACAAACGGTTCACCAAATAGTGTATTTAGGATTTTTTGTCTTATCAAAATTTAGGCCATGAAAATGAGTTCTATTGCATATGAGATTAACTAACAAAATGAAGCTTACCAAGTCTAGTTTCTACCCCACTTTGAAGTTTTGAAATACTCTGAAAATCGAGTGTTATATTGGAGTTACAAGTTTGGTGGGTATTACCATGGTGTAGCAAAAAATTCTATATTTAGATACACAGATGATTTTCATGTACTGTACATTTCTTCACTGTAATTTACACCTTTGGTAAAATAATCAGAATTTTTTAGTAGATTTTATAATTGATATGAATTTTCTTTTCAATCAATTTAAAAAATCATAGTAATTTCGAATTTTTACCAAAATTTATGAAAAATTCATGGTTTGTAGTAAACACATGGCTTCATCTACTACAAATATAAAGTTGCATACTTATATTATTTATAGTGGCATAATTGAGTGCAACATGTAAAGCACGATTCCATGGCCATATGCCCAGGCATTTAGGGGATCAAGCCTTTGAATTGCACTAAATGGTCAAATATGGTAGCATTCAAAATGACATAATAGGAATCCAAGGGGCACAATAATCCGAGCCTTCGACTGAACCACATTAAATCAGAACCATACCTCCACGCACCGGGTGGTTGGGTCCAAAGTTGCAAAGAGTCAATCTTCTGCCAAGACACCAGCTCCATTAAGCCTGTCCAAGCAATGTGCTTTTTCCAGCGTGTATCTATCCAACCTGTATACAAAATACAAAAATCTCAACACATCTTCTAGTAAGAAATAAATTGATTGCATTTGGCATAGAAAATCCACTTCTAGATTTCAAAAGGCAACAGAACATGAACTTGATTACTAAACAAGAAAAGCAGCCTAAACTCTTTGTCAAGCACATAGTAACACGTGACCATCTCCAGCAATGTGGATGTGCAGATGGGTTATAATTGTACGGGTGAATAAATGTAAGGAACGAGATAGGATGAGTCCAACCACATTCATGTACGAAAGCACTAGCCAGGTTATAACTTGTTACATGGAAATTCAAGACTTGTTTTGAATGTCGAACCGAAGCTCTACGATCACAGTACTGTTGCCTGTGACCCCGTACCGTCTCCAATTTTTTTTTTCCGTTGGCAATCTGTGTGAAAGCCCTACAACTCATCAGTTAAAAATGGACGATGCAAAGCAATACACAAAATAAGTATTTCCCTTCTAGCCATCTGAGAAAGTTCATAGCATTCAGTAGCATGCAGTGACTCTACCTTGGCTCTAGAGTAGATGGTGCAGCATATTCCACATCCAACAAGACTCCATCAGTAGCTAAATGGATAGGTGGAGTCCGAAGGTGATGTGCAAAGTGCATTAAGAAAAGGTAGAGGGCTTGAAGGCTACTAAATGGTGTGGAATATGTTGCACCATCTACTATAGAGCCAAGGCAGAGTCACTGGATGCTACTGAATGTTATGCTACAAATTTGACAGAAACTCTTACCTAGCAGGTTCAGAAGCAGGAAACTCACCTGAGTTCGAAGAATATGCTTATCAACTTCAATCTGCTTCTCTCCAATTCCTGTGACCAGACCTCCAGCTTAACGTTCCAAAAGGGTCCACATACACATCAGTCTGGGAAGCTGATAATCAAGCTGAGCCAAATCTACCTAAATTGAAAATACCAAGCACCCAGGAAACATTTTCATGTTAATAACAAGACGCTACAGACATGCCACAGAAGGGACAAATTCAAAAGATAGGCATAAAAAAAATTAAATTAAATCAACTTTTAAAAATAAATTTAAAAATAAAAATAAATAAAAATAAAAAACCTGCAATGTAGCTTCACGTGTTGCAGCTCGTTGACTGAAAATGTCAATAACCTGTCGCACACCCGAAGATCACCAGCCAAATGCTTTTTCAAGGTTTTGAAGTTGTCTGCCATTTTCCAGCCAAAAAATTCCCAAGTTCAGCAAAAGAAAATAAAAACTACGCAGCACTTTCATGAACTTGGAGTAAGCAATGCACACTGATTTTGTAGTGTTTGCTCTCAAGAAAGTGTCAATAGTGGTTGATGTACATACAATTTTGTAGTTTCTACTCAAGAAAGTCTCCAGATTGAAAGTGTTCACGGTGGCTGATGAACATGCCTAGGTTTTGTTGTACACTCGCTTACCTCAATGGCGCATGGCGCACACTTTGCCCTGTCCAACCGCTCATTCGGACGCTCGTTCTGGTGGAGTAGCAGCAATTGACCTTCCGTCACTCAAAGTCACTCTTCACCTTCTCTGGCTGCAAAACAAAAATGCCGCTGCTGATAGCAAGTGCTCACAATGCCTGTTCAAACAACAACCATCAAACCCTACACCTCAACAACCATCAAACCCTACGCCTCATTGCGAGACCCTGCGCCTCACTGCCAAAACCCTGCGCCTCAAGAGCTGCAAAAACCAAGTGCTTCACTATTCACTTCCCCTGCCCAAACAACGTTCCCGCGCCTAGGTGGCCAAATTTTGGCCAGCTCAGATTGTTGGACGGGCAAGCGGGCAGGCCGCTGTAAATCATCTTGGGGCTTAACCAACTCGCAGCCCTACAAGGCCCTCAGAATTTTTCTAATGCCAGTGTGTGCTGCGGGTCGGAGACTCCGTTGGACACATCAACAGGCGGCGGACCAGTGCTCCCTTCCGAACTGCTCAACGCAACCTGCGTTGTACCAAAATTGCCCCCATCGCCATGTTGGTACCGATCGCCCTCAAATTCTCCCCCATCGCCATCGGACACCCCACCGTACAAGAATTTTGTCAGCATGGATTGATGAGGAGCCATGTGCGACCACAAGAATTTGCAACCCTAAACCGAGGCAAAGTTCTGACTCACACAAAGCGTAGGGTGAGCCAGCAATTTTTTTTGAATCCTCTACACTTCTAAAACCGCAAAGCACTGATCGCGACAAGACACAAGCAGATCGCGACAAGCCCGGGGAGTGCACTTAAAGTTAGGATTAGGAATACACGTGAATGCGTTTTAATAGCATACCCCCTACAATACTTGACCTTAAAATAGTTTTTAAATTAAGATTTTTTAGATGCTAAATCATTACGTATATATCTATCATTTGGTGTAAATTTCAGGACCAAAAGTTTTTAAAATCTTATTAAAAAAATTATAGAAGTTTGAACTAAAATGTGTTGTTTTTCGCTTCAAAAATAAATTTAAAAATATTTACAAGTGATTATTTTTTGAATTTTATACAACAAGAACTTTAGATTGTGTTTAACAACTTCATATTTTTTTAACAAATTTTAAATGATTTTTTAGTACATACATAGGGGGGTCGAAAGTACGCACTCACGTGATTCCTAGTCTTAGCTTTAAGTGCACTCCCCGAGGCGACAAGGCACGAGCAGATCGCAATTGGGCATAGTTGGATTGTGAATTTCAAATGCTAAAGCCCTAAACCCTAAAACACACGAATTGCAAAAAACCCAACGCCAATCACAACTCCTTCGCGACAAACAACGCCAAGCACAGATCGCGACAAGCAATGCATAACACACAACAAGTTGCAATGAAGAGTGGAGAAACTAAACCTCCTAAACCGCTCAAATACTGTTGAGAAACCACCGTGCACCAATGCGCCGATTGACCATCGCCAAAACGCTGCGATCTCCATCGCCAACGCTCATCCGTAATGCCAACATCCGTAACCAAAACTCTTAGGCGCCCCTAATTTTTCAAGCCCTAAGTCAAGAAAAGGCCCACACTCTCCAGAAATTTCAGAGCATGCGACTAGGCGAGTTGACAATCCGTGCAATGGCAGGGGTGGCGAGAGCGCCTGCCCATGGCGCAGCGCGCAGGCGATGATCGCACAGGGAAAAAGGGAGCGCCATTGAAATGCAAGTGGCGCTGCGTCTAAATTTTATCGAAAGTAGGCGATGAATGAGCAAATGGACGTGAGTGACTCGCTTCCAGAGAGTGGCCGACAGGAACTGAGAGGGCAACTTGACAGCCAGGGTGGCGGCTTCTGTGGTCCCAGCCACATCACCCTTGTCAGACTGAGGCGACAGAAAACAGATTTAACTATGATTTCGTAAGTTAAAAATTCGCCAAGGTAAATGAGAGGTAAGAATGAGGCGAAAATTCGCCAATAATTTTTTCACAGCCAGGGACGTGGAGGGATAGATGTAATTAGCAAGCTACAAAAAAGGCCTCGGTAATCAATTCTAGTAAGCTGAGTGCGGAAAATCCCATCATCGCGACGGGGCAGCGTGGCCGATTTACTACAGTGCCTCGAAAGTGGTGAATCATGGGCGTCGGGAATCTATTTTTGGAACGAGGCCGCGTCGAGAACTTCCTCCCCGCGGGCGGCAGCTGGGGCGGGCGCCGGCTCGTGCAAGGAGGTGTGGGCTCGGGCAACACAATCGAACGTACTCCTGAATTGTGACTACACAGTTAACCCCTAAGTGCCCAAGGGTTTTCTTGAAATGCTAGATGTGTCATAATGTCCATCTTACTCAACTTTTATGAGCTTCAATTTTTAAACATATGTAAAGCACAACAGTAAGACAACATCTAGATAGTTAAATTTTGGAAAAATGTTATGAATTATTTAATAATCAATTTATAAGAATTTTCTTTGAAAATTCATAAAAAAATACAGGTTTAGTCATTTTGACTTGGAATCAAGTATGATAGGTCAAAAACATTTGTTCTATATGGTGGTTACCTTGTTCATCTTAGAACTAATCTTATTTGGTAGAAAATTTAAAGATTCCATTCCGGGCAGATTTTCAAAATTGTGACAATTTGAGATGCTGTCACTTTGAGGGCTTTAGAGGAAAATCGGTAAACGCTTTTTCAAAATTTCTTTTTGGAAAAGTTTCTCAGTTTTAATATCTACAAGGGGAAAAAAATGACGCTCAAAAATTGTTATTTTTGCAAAAGTTATAGACGTTTAAAGTGGGCTGAACTTTTTTTAAACTCTGAAATTTTGGATCGACCATATATGGTCGATTAGGCAGTTAGGGTTTAAGGTAGGATGTCCTAAAACCACCACCTCCCCCAATTATGACATGTAGAGCTTTCTTGGGGCCACCACAGTTGAAACTCAAAACCACCAATTTCACTATTCAAGTAGACCAATGGCATGCTAAGCATTGCGAAGAAATAGTTGGTGGTTTTGGGTTAGCTCATGAGCGGAATCTAGGAACAACAACGTGTGAACTTAGGAAATTGGTATGTGATGTATGGGTCAGAGGTTACTTTCCACTTTGGAATTTTGTATAAAATTGACAAATACGAATTAGATGTTGCAAATTTTTGCAATCCTCATCAAAACCTATTTCAAATGCGGTCGTATTTTTTCCGAATTTAGCACTGCCAAAAATAGGCCAGATTGCTTAAGTTGGTGGTTTTAGGACAATCAACCTTACTGGTGACATGAATGCATACCATTGCAGCATGTGTTTGTCTGAAATTTTCGAGCATGCCCAGCAGTTGCTCATTGTGCACCAAGTTCACATGCAAGATATGGTGTGTGAGAAATGACAACTTCCCCAGCAACAACCACCAAGCATGCTTGGAATAGAGTGCATCCACCAATTACAAATTACTACTTTTGTCACTACATAGAACAATCATAATGGCAGAGAATAAATTTATTAAACTTAACTTCATAAAGTGTGACACCCCTCCACATTATGGTTGATTGTCCTAAACCATCAACTTAAGCAATCTGGCCTATTTTTGGCAATGCTAAATTCGGAAAAAATATGACCGCATTCAAAATAGGTTTTGATGAGGATTGGGGTTTTGATGAGAATTGGTGGTTTTGAGTCTCTACATGTCATAATTGGGGGAGGTGGTGGTTTTAGGACATCCTACCTTAATGCAAGCACTATTCACCCATGGGCCCTATTTTCTGAAATTTCCATTCTGAGCACCCTAAGGTCTTTTTTTGGCAATTTTTTTGCAAATTTGGGGCCTATGGCTTCTAATTAGCCTAGGTGGACCTTGGAAATTTTAAACCCTTGGAAGAGGGGGTTATTTTTTTAAGGTAGGCCCCTACACGCACAACTATAGGAGGCAGTTTTTGTCCTCTTGCATTAACTTCGAGGGAGGATCTAGAGTCGAGGTGAGAACCACCCTTTGCTATATTGACAATATTTGGTGTGCAAATATCAAACTCAACACCATAAGAGGTACTTTATCATCCAAAAATAGCTTTGGTGAGTAGAAAATGACTGTTGTTAGACTTGCTTTTAGCGTCGCTTCACACTACCTTGCGCTGTAGTCAAATTCGTTTTAAAGTAATTCTATAAATAATTTAAAATGACATGTATTGAAAATTTAGAAATTATAACGTGGTAGAATTGAATAGTGTAGAAAATATGCATGAAAATAATCATAAAAAATCAAGATTTTTTGCAAACAACCTATCCAACTACAAAATAAATTACAACACTTTCCATCAAAAAAAAACTACCACAAATTGCAAAAGGAGAATAATGAAATCATTTTGTGCTATATCAATGTTTAAAATTCTTTAACAATGAAAATCTCAATGAGGTATAACAAACAGGGCTTAGGATCAAAAGTTATGGGGAAATAGTAAATATAACAAGAAATGAAATTTGAATAAAATATAATTTCAAATTCCACCAATCATATTGCAAAAAAGCCAAGGGTTGTCACCTTTGGCCTCTCATAAGGTTCTTTAGCCCATCTCTGTAACCATACCACTATTCCCGAATCACTATAGCAGATAATTGAATCATGGCAAGTCCAGATCATTTTTAGCTAAAGATTAGGTGGTGAGGCAATGTTATATTGGGGATTGAACCATCTACACTGCTACTGTTGAAAAGGGTGAACTGCACCAACTGCTCAAGAACCTTATGCTCGATCTTTTATACTAGAGGCAAAAATTCAAATGTCGTTGCCTTCCAAAATGCCTTTGTGGCAACACTTTTTGACCATTTTGACTCCCAAATGATAGACTCTCAATCATAGTTTGGGTCAGACAAGAATGAAAACCCAAACTATGGTTAACCCCTAAACGTCCTCACCCTTTTCAGATTTGGCAGCTTTTCAAAAATGCATTATAAAATGCAACTAAAAGGGGTATTTTCAATTTGATGAATGAATAAAAGTTTTACATTATGCATTTTAGATTCTATCCATATGGTTAGATTTGCGATTGCTATCACCAATATTTGTGTATAAATTTTAAAACTTAAAATTTAGAGCTCTTTTGTAATATGATTACGAATAAGATATTGACAATCTAATATTGAATTTTTTGAGATGCGTTGAAATGTGATACTCTAAGTGTAGTGACTTTTGGAGATTTTTTGGTTGCTTATTTCTAATACTTGACTTTTTCAAGAGCACTTTTAGACTAAAATCTTTCAAATTTGGGGTAGAACACTACAACATGAAATGAGGCATAAAATTTTCACAAATCATCCCCTTTCTAATCGAATCACACATGCACGAAACTAACTTCCCATAAAAGTTTTAGTAAAAATTTCACACTGCAAAAAGTGCACGATCGATGAGAAATCTGAGTTCAAATCCGTACATCATCCAAAATATGGATGGTTGGGCGGTTAGGGGTTAATCCCTAAATGTCTACAACTCTCTCCAAATTGGCCAATTCTGCAAAGATGCATTATAAAATGCAATTAAGAGGGATATTTCGAACTTGATGTATGAATAAAAGTTGTACATTATGAATTTTAGATTCTATCCATATAATTAGATCTATGATTGCAATTACCAATATATTTGTATAAACTTTGAAACTCAAAATTCAAAATTATTTTTGTAATTCAATTATATATAAAATATTGAAAATTTGTGGATGAAATTTGATGTGATGGGTTGAAAATGTAATATTTTAAGTGTAGTGATTTTCTGAGATTTTTTGGTTGCTTAATTTATAGATTGAATTTTTCAAAAAGCACTTTTGAACACTTTTAAACTAAAACTTACATTTCTTCAAAACTGGACCACATTTCATTAAACTGAACT
The DNA here is from genome assembly GCA_022496805.1 of Pohlia nutans. Taxonomy (NCBI): domain Eukaryota; kingdom Viridiplantae; phylum Streptophyta; class Bryopsida; order Bryales; family Mniaceae; genus Pohlia; species Pohlia nutans. The sequence continues at coordinate 4,464,324 of CM040093.1, read as the reverse complement.
ACCACACTGAAAAAGTGATGAGAAATGTTGTCCTTCTCAATAGAGATAAGTCCCCGATTTTTCTACATTGTTCTTATTCATGCTCTTATTCTACGAAGAAGAGCACTCTAGAAAATTGGGGACCTATCTCTATCAACAAGGACATCACTCCCCATCACTTTTCCAATTTGGTAGTCCAATTTTAACGAAATATAAGTTCTAAGATTTTAGATTTTTTTGGTGAATCACTACAATATTAAATGAAGCATCAAAATTTCACAAAACATCCCTTTTCTAATCAGATCTCACATGCATAAAGCTAATCTCCCATAAAATCTATAGTAAGATATGCACCCACAAAAGTGCATGATGGATGAGTAATTGTGGATGAAATCTATACATCATCCAAAAAATGGACGCTTAGGCAATTAAGGATTAAGAGGCCGTCGAATTCTTTTGATAGACTAATGGGATTTTTTATTTCAGTGCCAAAGACTTGATCATCAAAGGCTTGGACTTTGGATTTGGCCTTTGGGACTTCAGACTATGGCCGGCCAAAGGCTTGGTCTTTAACCCCTAAAGGACCAACATTGATTTTCCAAGTTCAGTTAGCTCAGTGCGGAATGGGTATTGATCCTCAATTTTTGAGATTTTTTGTGGTGATTCTCCTTTTTTTTAACAAAGATGGGATGTTAATTTGTATACGTAGGTGATGTGTAGATCAAAAGATACAATCAAGCAAAGGTGAAAAGCCTAACTACGGGTAGCTCCTGAAGATTTACATACAATGAGCTATGGATCTGAAATTTTGTACAGAATGAGCTAACACTCTCATATACACAACTACCAAATTCATTTTACCAAATTTGAGACTAAACTTTGCATTTTGGGCATTTAAAAAAAAACTGAAACTTGGGCAAAGGGCCAAAAAAAAGTGCAACCAACTTTGTAGCTTATAAACTTACTATTGAGGAACCCTGAACAGTTGAAAATTTTTAGGTGCTAATAAATTCAAGTTGGTTGAAATATTCTACGGTTAGATTGATCAAAAAGGTTTTAGATCAAAAACTATTTGCCTATTTCTGAGAAGGGGTACTTTTAGGCAACTTTGGAGTGTTTGGAGAAAAACATAGTTGTGGTTCTTTAGGGGTTAAGCTTCCAAAATGGGACTTCACACTATTTTGGCCTAAGGCTTAGACTTTGGACTTGGCCTTTGGAGGCTTCCCACTATGGCCAGCCAAAGGCTCCAATTTCTATGTTTTATTATATACTAGTGTGGCCCTATGTCGTTGACTCAGATGTTCCCCATATTCCACATGCCCCCATGCATTCCCGTGTTCTCGTGTGTTCCCTATGTTCCCTCTGCTTCTACTTTTAATTTTAATTTTTAGAATAATTTATTCATAATTTAATTTAATTTATGGTGACAAAGTTTAATTATAGCTTTTACACCGTAGGTCCAAAAGCTACGAAATGACTTTAGTGCACCCTACTTCCCGAGAGCTTTTTGACAATGCCAAGAATGATATCAAAAACTTTCATATACCATTTTTCATAATTTAATTCAATTTATGGTGACGAAAAACATTCCAAAAATCATAACTTTTGCAATGTAGGTCCGAACGTTCAAATGTGGGGAAACGAACTCCCTGCACCCCACCTTGTCGAGAGCTTTCCGATGATACCAAGAACGCGGCCAGTGGGCGCTCGATCCGAGTGATCTCAACGTAACAAAACAAAACAAAACAAACAACCTCCCTTAATGTATAGATTTCAAGCTCAAGTCTTTAGACTCTCACCGTCTTATGGCGATGAATCCCAAGGCCTCTCGACTTTAACGGCCATAGTGTGAAGCGACTCTTTTTACAATATGTCTCTACAGTTGAAATAAATATCTCAACATAATTGAGAAAATCAAGCTCCTCTGGAATCCACAAGTCACATTTTCAGTTGTGTCATTGGGATTACTTCGTTGACTTTTGCATTGCATAATTGTGCTTACTTAAAAATTAAAAAATTAAAACACCTGCATATCATCGCCCAACGTTGGAAAAACACCATCCACGGTGAAAATGCTCTACTTACCTTTAAAAGACATACTAAGTTCCATTAGCTTACTTTATCTTTTGGGAAAATCATGCTCATAACTACTACTCCGCCGTATCAAATGGGGTTTTCAAAATGCCAAAACAAACATATTTAAGGCATTTATTTTTCTTTAAAATAGATTCAAAGAAAATTAAAAAGAGAATCATGCTTGAAATGGAACTTAAAGAGATTTTTGGTGTACGAATCACAAAAGCCATGTCCTTTAACCCCTAAATGTCCTCGCCCCTCTTCAGACTTGGAGAATTCCAAAGATGTCTTATAAGATGTACATAAGAGGGATATTTTGAACTTGATATATGAATAAAAGTTGTACATTATGAATTTTTGATTCTATCCATACAGTTAGATCTAACACCCAATTCCCTATTTTTGCACTTGGCCATATAATCATGCACTTGGCTTTTGGGCGCACTAAAAATTCAAACCGGTAGAAATTGCATGAAAATTTTGGCCAATATTTTTCTTCTACAGATTTGGTTGCAAAAAGGATAATTTGGAAATTGTCGAGTCATTTTTTTTCTTGAAAAGTCATTACTTGTGCTTTGAATATTTTCTAATTGAATTTTATACGCAACAAAATTCTCCTTGAAATTGATCTTGACACATAGTATATTAGAAAAATATAGGAGGTTAGAATTCTCAAACAAGAGGCTAAGTACACATCTTACAAAACCATACAAACATATTTTAAGCAATTAGAAGTAGGCCACAAACAGACAATTATGTTTTGAATATACATTTTAGTATATAAAAACACTTTATTTGTTTATAGTTTATAAAGATAGTACAAACTTTTAAATCAATACCTTGACAACTAAACTAGAAAACCACATACTATATAGTAATGTACTCATGTGCTCTAGTAAGCATCTAGCAACCTCTTGTCACCCATGCCTTCAATCTGCATTGCAACATATTCAAGTATGTACGACTTCCCTTCATTTGGAATAGTGATTTGCTTCATCCGCACCTAATCTTATAGCACCACTCTTGCATTTGTTGCTTCCTCCCTCCAAATAGCAACTCCACGGTGACAGTTTTTTACTATGTTATCAAAATAGTGATTGTTCAACCTCTTCGAACAAACTCGTCAAAACAACGAGCTGAGCAATTCACTCCCCTATACAGAATCCATGAAATTCCACATGAACAACATCGTTGTCAATTCCAATAGGGCTTCCAAATGCACTAAGAAAAGGGAAAAAAGAATGTGCGACCATGCACACTCAACCACCTGCACAAAAAATAAAACGAAAAAATCATTAAACAATGATCTCTATGTCTATTTATAAATAAATAAATATTATACGTGTATATATATTGCGGGTCGCTAATGATACATAGCCGCCCCTTTGTTTTATTCCGTTCGTAAAGAAAACATGCGTATGTTCTTGCATACCCTCTCATAGCCGCCTCAAGAGTATATAAGGCGGCCATGGGAGAACATATACATAACATTCAGTACCCTTCCAAGAGGATGTCTTTTGGTTTCATTTGCCTTTATATATGGAGTGACTAGTGATTTGTAATTGAATGGACTATTGAATCAATTAAACAATTACAAAACACTGTTCAATTGTGATTGAGTGAGTGCTTTTGATTACTATTCACCATGGTTGATTGCTCTTGCTTAATGGCACTTGTCCCCATCGCTATTGATGTGATGTGGAATATCCCACATCATTTCATTTGGGGAATGAATAATGTGGGATATTCCACATCATTCTGTTGGGAAAAGGCAACAGTCACAGAGGCTACTGAATGTTATGTAGATGTTCTCTTGAGAAGTCGCTTGAGGTGAGGACGAAAGAGGGTCCGCAAACGCGGATCCTATACCCCTGAAAATCCTTTAAAATAATAAAATAATAAATTCAAAAAAAATTGAGTGTGGCAAAGGGTACGAGCCAGCGCACCCTTTTTCCTCTGTCCTCCAACCCTCATGAGAATGAAAATAAGTTCTCTCATACCCTCCCATAGCCGCTTTAAGAGTAAATAAGGTGGTCATGGGAGCATAAGAGAACCTATTTGTGTTCTCTTGAAGAGAGAATGGAATGGGGTCCGCGCGCGGACCTTCAACCCCCAAAATCCCGGAAATTTTGGAAATCCCAAAAATCCCAGAAAAAAAGAAACAAAAAAATAATAAAATTGGGCGTGGCCAAGGGACTGAGGGTACACCGCATCACACCTTCTATCCTACAACCCTCATGAGAACAAAAATGTGTTCTCTCATACCCTCCCATAGCCGCCTTAAGAGTATATAAGGCGGCCATAGGAGTATGGGATAACATATTTGTGTTCTCGTAAAAAGAAAATAGAATGGGGTCCGTGCGTGCAGACCCCCAACCCCTGAAATCCCGGAAACTTTGGAAATCCCGAAAATCTCGGAAAAAAAGGGGAATTTAAAAAAAAAAATTGGGCATGGCCAAGGGGCTGAGGGTACGCGGTAACACACCCTCTATCCTATAGCCCTCATGAGAACGAAAATGAGTTTTCTCATACCCTCCCATAGCCACTTTAAGAGTATATAAGGCGGCCATGGGAGTATGGAAGAACATATTTGTGTTCTCCCATGGAGAAAATAGAATGGGGTCTGCGCGCGCGCGGTTCCCAGCCTCCAAAATCCCGGAAATTTCGGAAATCCCAGAAAACAAAGGAAATTATTATTATTATTATTATTGTTTGGGCGTGGCGAAGGAGCTCAAGGCATGCGGCATTCGAATGTTGTTTTGAAGGATGGAGGAAGGAGAAAAACGCAGCCTTAAGTACTTTTTGGCACACAAAAAAAAGAAATAAGAAAACGAAAAACAAGAATAAATAAATAAATTCCTTCTTCCATACACTCTAGCAACGGTGTTATAATGTCTTAATCTATTCATAATTTGTATTAGTTTTTAAATAGTCAATCTTGCAATTTTAAAAATAAAGGAAATTCAAATTTTTGTTATGAAAAATTCGAAATATTAGTCTTTTATTGCAATATACTACAAGTTTCAACAAAGAAAGAAATCGATGTTTTTTCGTCAATTTTTTTTGAGAATTTGTTTTTTTTTGCACAATTAGGTCCGGTAATGATTGCACTTGGCCAAGTGCAAAAATAGGGAATTGGGTGTTATCTATGATTGTTGTCACCGATATTTTTGTAAATAAATTGAAACTTAACATTCAAAATTCTTTTGTAATTTGATTACAAATAAGATATTAACAATTTGTACATGAAATTTGTTGTGATTGGTTGAAATGTAATACTCTAAATGTAATGATTTTTAGAGACTTTTTGGTTGCCTAATTTGATGAGTTGACTTCTTTAACTCCTAAACGTCAGAGCGTCTAGAAAGTGGACGACTAACAGATTCAAACCTTTCTCACGTTCTCATCAATGCTTGGATGAAAGTCATCCAATTTTTTGGAGATTCTTCACCAAGTTGTTGTCCTATCTAACGGTTGGATTTAGTCATACTTGATTACATACTTTTCTAAAATTACAAATGTAGAAGTATGTCAAGTCATTGACCAAACCAAAATTGCATTGACTGTAGTTCAAAAGTAGCCTTGCAAAATTGAGGTCATAAATTTAAGAAACACACAAATTTCAAAGAATCACCACGTTGATGAGTATCTCATTTCAAATTCATTCCAACAAACTTTACTCAAAAAACATTAAAATTTTGTTTGTAATCGAATTTAGAAGGATTTTTTAATTTTAACTTTCAAAATTGATAATCAAATATTGGTGATAGTATTAGTGAATCAATCCGTACGGATGGAATCTAAAATTCAAAATCTAGAACTTTCATTTGTATATCAATTCCAAAATATTCTTCTGTATGGGAGTTTATGATGATTTTTCTCAAATTGCCAATTCCAGGAACACCCTGGTACGTTTAGGGGTTAAGAGCACTTTACATTGAAATCTTCAAAATTTTGGGTGAATCACTACAACATGAAATGAGGCATAAAAATTTCACAAATCATCTCCTTTTTAATCAAATCACACATGCATGAAGCTAACTTTCCATAAAATATATAGTAAAACATCCACACTGCAAAATGTCAATGACAAATGAGAAAACTGTGTTTGATTTTGTACATCCTGCACTTTCTAGACGGTTGGAAGTTTAGGGGTTAAGGAAAACTACACTTTTCCATGCAATTATTGTGGGACAAGGTAATTCTATTAAGATTTTGTTATTTTTTGTTATAAATTTGAGTAAATAAGATAATTTTTTAACTTATTTGAAACAAAATGGGTTAGTATAACATTATGTATAATTTGGTCCTTTGTACATAAAATTTTCCATTACAGGTGAATGTATGAAGGGCAATGATGGAGTTAGTAATCATAATAGGATATTTACCTTTTGGGTGTAAAAACATCAAATAATGAACACGCCCATTAAATTCGGGAGAGTGCACATGCCATCTGTGGAATGCATTAAGTCTCCGCAGTTTATGTGTGAAATGTTTAACAACGAGTCTCAATCCCGTGCAAGTCTCTAGAGTTTATAATATTGTAACAACTTATTACATATACTAATTTATTACATATTACTAATTCTCACAAGAAACAATAGATAATAAAACCCAAAAATATGAACCATTGTTGATGGCATCATTCAACAAGGCTGGAAAGTAGACCCTCTCATAGTCATCACGGTGGGAGTTAGAGAAATAACGCATGTTCCCTCAATGAAACACTTTTGAAACTTCCATTAACTCCTAAACGTCCCACCGTCCAGTTTTTGGACGTTTGTTGGTCAAACCCAATTTTGATCTTGAAGATGACTTTTGTTGCTAATACACCCAACTAAGAAAATGAAGTTTATTAAGTCTAGTTTGTACTCCACTTTTCAAATCTTAAAAATTCCAATTATTGAGTATTTTATTGCTTGTGCAAGCTTTGTAGCTCAAGGTTTGAATTACACTACATAGGATGTTCACCTTTCGAATTTCAAAATTTAAATAAAAAATTTCTATGGAAAACATATCATGTGATTCTCCATTGTAATTTGTACCTGCTCCCAAAAAAGTATTAATTTTTTAAAGCTTTTTTGTAATAAAAATTATTTTTTGAAGTATTTGACTTAAAAATTTGTTAAAAAGGCCGTATTAAATCAAAAAAATCTGAAAATTTCAAGACTGATAGGAAACATTCAATTCCGTGCATGAAAAATATTACAAAATATATTTTGATAAATCTTGAAGGCTAAATTGTGTAGTTTGACTTTCCTACAAAGGAGTGGTACGTTTAAGGGTTAACCCCTAACCGTCCCGACATCCATATTTTGGACGTTTTTGGGGGACATTCACCTTCGAAGAGCTGTAACTTTTGCAAATGTGTCCAAAAATAATGTAATTATGCAAAAACTCCCCGCATGATGTATGGAATGTGTGGTAAAAAATTCAGATCAATCCAAGATGTATTGAATTTTTGGTGATCATTTGAAAGTAGGTATCTTTTTTTTGGACAGTTCTGTGAATTTTGATGGCAACAACTTTGGGGTCTTGTATCTCCTTCATCCCAAGTCCGTTTTTAATAAAACTTGTCGGGTTGAATTCCCCTTGAAGTCTAGTTATTATGGTAAAATTTTCAGGTCAATCCATGTTGTTATTAATGTTTGGGAGTCATTTTAGTGCACGGGTCTAGTTTGGACACTTTTTGCTTTTTGGTTCAAATGGGTCACTTTTTGGGCTACTTTTTGACATTGCAAGGCCATTTGAGGGCACATTAAATTTTTTCATGAGGCATTTTTGGTACCAATGTGTTTATATGATGATTTTGAACTACTTTATAGTTGAAAGTTTTTTCATTTGAGTAATTTTGAAAACGAATTTCACCTCTAACTGTGTTTGCTAGGAAAATTTCAGCATCCTTTTTTAGCACTAAAACACTATGATCTTGCAATCTATATGGCCAAATGACCCCAAAATTGATCCACATGATCTACAACATGTATGCTACAAGATTGTACCGTTGAGATTTCTATACCTCACTTACATTTAGACCTGTAACTCATCAAAAGCGATGATGATTTTAAGCCCAAAAAAGCTAGGGACCCTTAGAGATTAAACACACATTCAAAGCAATAAACACCATAACCGCCATATATCGTGCCCAAGTTCGTGCCGAGTCAATTTTGCTACATAAATGAAGAATACAAAATAATCAAACACTACCAGCAAGGTGGTGGGCATCGATTTAAAAAATAATATCGCATGCTGTTGAAGAGCACATGCTAGCCCCTCCCCCCCAAGCATTCAGATTACTAATCTAAACTGGCGTTGGTTCCAAGCTTGGGGTCAGACGGGGTTTGCTCTTATGCCCTATCTTTGATTACAGCTCCAAAATGATGCATAATTAAATCTGGTTCCCAACTAAGACATTGTGCACGTTTAAGTGAGCTTTCCAATGCGCTTTATTTCATGCTAATCCGAGATTTGAGTCAAACGTTATGGAAAAAAGAGTGGCCGAAGGTATGCAAATTTTCAACAAATTCTGTAAATCCATAGTGTTAATGAGCTTTCAATCAACTCAAAAAATCTAATACTGAAAACGGTCAATTGTCAATCTTTGAGCACACATAACTCTCAACATATTGGGTGGGTTTGAGCATGGATACATTCATTGAATGCGTAATGAAAATTACTATTACATTATGACAATTCGTCATTCACTTTAAAAAGAAAAAAGAAAAAAAGAAAGAAATAAGCCCAAAAAAGTGCAGCTTTTAGAGCCGTGATTTTACAATTTTCACTCAAGATGTGTTATAATCTTCCTCATTATTCAATTGGATTTTCATGAAATTTGGAATTTAGACTAATCTGTATGTGCTTAATCCATTTGTACAGTTTGATCTTCCAAAATATCGCATATGTGAAGTTAAAAGACTTGCAACCAACACACCTCAAAAATTCCCAAAAACTGCTGAAAATGGTGTTGGATGCTAGGGATTTAATTCCATGAAGGAAATTTGGCTATAATTCCCTTTTTTGTTTTGTTTAGAAAAAAAAACTTTTGTATCAATTAACCAATCCAAATTTTATGTACATAGCATGATAGAGCAGTGCAATGGAGCACCCTTTTGAAAACTGGATCGAAAGAGAATAATCACTTAGATTCATTTTTTAAAGTAATGAAAGAATGCCATTTGTATTTCATGAATTTTGGGACTACTGTGTCATTGTCACGTAAACTTAGTTCCTAATTGTAACTAGATTGTGGTCCTATTGCAAAATTGTGTTGGCTCCCATTGCTCTATTATGCTATAATTAGCTTGTCCAAATTTTATATAAATTTTGTTCAATAATTTAGCACGAATTAGCTCATAAGGTTCTATAGCAGATAGTGAAGTTCACCATTTTCAACAGCAACATTGTACAAGCTTTAACATTAAATACAACATCTCACCACCCAATCTTTAGCTAAAGATGACGTGGACTTACCATGATTTAGGTGTCTGCTACAGTGATTCGAAAATAGTGGTAACTGGTAAGCAACAATTTTTTTTAGGCATTTAAATGTGAAAAAACACCAAAAATAATTGGCGTGCACTAAGCCTTCAGAAAAAATTTGAAGAAAAAATGGATGATGATGCCAAATTGTTCTAATTTTTGAAAATAAATCGGGTGAAATCGCTAGTTTTAATGAAAGTCATCCAAATATGTGGATGAAAAGATAGTTTTATTCAAAATATAGATGAATATGAAAATGTTTGGCTACACCATTTTATTTCATACCCCATTTTATTTTATGCGGCCACTTTAGCATTTCTCCAAAAACAAAAAAAACCCCCTATTGTTAAGGTCACTGAACAGGGAGTTTTCCGAGGAAACCAACTAAAACCCAATATTTTACAAAAGCAACCGGTTTTAGACAAGAATCCATCCGGTTATTACCCATGTTTCACCTAGGGAGCACCCGAGAATCACAATTTTTATCCGGATTTTAGCTCTTTACACTAGAGGCAAAAAGCCGTGAGGAGAGAAACTTCGGCCAATGGGAGGCCTAAAAACCGAGAAGACTAATTTCTCATTGGCTGAAATTTCTCTCCTCACGGCTTATCGCCTCTAGTGTAAAGAGGCCCTAAAACTATGAGTTTCAACTGATAATTTGGCAATTCCATTCGGCTGATTTTACACTAACTACCGGATCTCCCCGTACATTGGGTAAGGTAACTATATCTAAAAGCGACCATTTCCTTAAAGTGTCCATAGCTCAATCTTCGAGAATAAAAAGATTTTGACACCCTACTATTGATGAGAATGTGCACAATTTGAACATCAGAGTTTAGGGTCGCTTTAAAGTCAACCTATAGTCAACACTTTGGAAATTCATAACTTATTCATACAATGTCCAAATAATGCATGCTAAAGTGCGTTGAAATCCTCTTGAACTTGCTATTAAGACTCACTGAAAATATTTTTCGTTTTATGTGTGTAAATAGGCTCAGTTGGTAAAGTGAACGCTTTAAGGTATAGTTACCTTAACCCCTAAAGGACCGGGGGGTGTTGAACTTAGCTCTTGTTTTCTTGACTAGCTCTTGTAGCAAGCTCAATTCCTCATTGGTGTGGGGTAATTTTGACGATCGGCATCGTTGAAACTAAAGAAGACTTACGTAGTTTTTTTTATGAAAAAAAGATCAACAAAATTGCACAATGTTTGAGAAAATGCCACCATTGAGAAGATTGATGGAACTTGTTTGGAGTATTTTGTACCCATGCTGAAATCGGATTGTTCAAAAGTGATCCAAAAATTCTGAAATTGTTACTGTGAGTAGAAATCATCATTTTAAACATGTGCAAAAAATTTCAAGTCATTTGGAGGTGTGAGGAGGAAGATATGAGGGTCTGAAGTGACGCCTAGATACCCACCGTGCAACTCAAAAAAATCACCAAAAATCGCTCACTTGATGAATTTCCGATCAAGAAGTACCTACAGATTCAACTCTCAAAAAGAGCCAGGGTCTCTTTGTTGCTCATCCTACAATTCAAAGCCCAAGAACCCAAATTTCCTCACTTTCTAGTTCCAGAAGCCGCGTGGGGGCCTTACAGCCCCTTTAGGGGTTAACCCCTAAACGTACCGATCCTTTGAACACAAGTAGATGCTAGCCTCAAAAATAGATATTATCATGACTCAGATGTACAATAGGTGTACATGAGAGGACCATTGCATGCATGAAATCTACCCAACAAATTTGATATACTTGTATTTAGAGGCCTCTCCATTATTATCAACATCTCCCCGTCACAAGAGATTTACTCTAATTGGTAGAGAATTTAATAGGCTTGCAAAGGTGACTTGGATGAAAGTCATCCGAGATTGTATGAGAAAGTTACAAGGCTTTGAATCCGTTCGTAATCCAGTTTCTGGACGCTGGGACGTTTAGGGGTTAAGGTGTTCCAGAGGGGGGCTAAAGAACCTTATGGCCCAAAACAGCAATTTTCGCTGGACAGGAGACCCAAAGTCGTTGCCTTGGCCGTCGATCAAGATCGAGGGCACTTGTGCTCAAGGTCTCTTCCGGCCCCCTTCGCAAGGTCTCTGCCATGGCCATGTCCAGAATTCTCTTGGGCTCTGTTGCAGCGATGTCGATGCAGCAGGCACGGCGAGCTCCCCCGATCAGCAACCTCATCAAAGCCATCAGGTTGCTCACCACGCCCAAAGCGCTGCCATGGCCTCGCTCGGACTGCTCCCCGTTCATCATGTTGCGCCGTATTCGCGTCAATGCCAGGACCAATGTCAATGCCGGACAGACTGTTGCAGGGTGAGTACCAGTGATTTTGTTTTTTTTTCATTGTTTCAAGGGAGTTCCATTAGCGATTTGAAAATTCAAATTTGAAAGCATTTTTTTTGCGAATTTACTACAAATACATCGCTTTCTGTAGAATTGTTGGCTCTACGTACCAATGATAAGAGAAGATTATTGCGAGATACTCTTTTTTTTGCCCAATTTTTCTTACAGCAACATACTAAGCCCATTTTTCAAATAGCAAGTTGGCGATATAAAAGAAAATTCACTGCTAGAGGTTTGGTTGAGGATGCGGAGTCGTCCTGTTAGTTGGATGCAACTGTTCAGTAGACATATATTTGTGGTATAGGTTAATCGGTGTTGGGAACCAATTCAATTAATGCTGAATCTGTTGGTACAAATTTATAGGGCAACTCGATACAGTTGCAGTTTGTGGAATTCGCTTGGTGATGTTGAGTATGCAGCAGAGTCAGTTGGTCTCAATTCGATACTCCGGAGTTACATGTAGTTTTGGTTCCTATGCACGTACACTAGGAGCATTAGATGTGCCTATAACGAGGACCCTGACCTGTCTTGAGAATCTGAAACCCTAACTCCATGGTGTTCATGCTCGGTGTGTGCTAGGCTATGGGTTTAGGGTTTAGGGTGGACAATAATGTAATTCGTCAATTGGTCAATTGGTCTCTGTGGATGCAGGAAGACAGTGATGGGATTTGCCACTCGATTAGATTGCAGACAACAGTTGCAGTGTAGGAGCTTTTCGTTGGTGTATGGAGCTGGTGCAGAGGTGAGTAAGTTGGGTGGTTTAGGGTTTAGGGTTTAGGGTTTAGGGTTTCGGGTCATGCTAGCAACACGTGTCCAAATATGAGGTTTTCTTTACTGCACTATTTGATAAACAGGTTGCCACATAATTTCCGCAAAGTAACAGGTTGACGTTGTCCGAACCCCAACCCTTAAACCCCAGTATAATTGCTGGGAAGAGTATGCTCAAACTGCTGCTGAATTACTTGGCAATTTTTGAGTGTTTAGCAATTGATTGTAGGATTTTTTTGATGTTTAGCAATTTTTGAGTGTTGGGTTTTCTGCAATTGATCACGAACTCAAGGGGAGACATTGGGTTGTTGGATTGTAGGGCATCGGAGACACATTGTTTAAAGAAAAGTTATTTAAGCGGCATTTAGGTACACTAGTCGAGCAGCAACAAGATGCTGCTTTGAGTAATAGTAAATGGAAGGTTGTTCGTCGGCCTCTTTTGGACTTGGAACTGCGTCGGTATGCCCAGTCTCCGGTGGTACCTCAGCCCCTTATATTACATGGACCTCGAGGTGTTGGAAAACGCACTATCATTGAAGGTATGTATGTTGCCTTGCCAAAAAGCCCCACAAATATGCTTGCTAATAGCCAGGATTTTGGTCATTTGCAGTAGAAGTTTCTCGGTCCTACTGCTAGCGCTTCAGCCTATACCCTAAGATGAGGGTGTATCTACCAGTGATATTTTGTTGCTAATTTTAGCCAAATTGCTACCTAAAATTTGGGCTGGCTAATTGATACGAAGGATTTTTGAAAAATGAAGAAGAATAGCCAGATTTCCTACATACAGTAGCCTCTTTAACCCCTAAAGGACCAAGAAGCCCCAATTGGGCCTTATGTTTTTTTAGCATTGCTGAGCAGGTCCTATGTGAACTTCCTTTAGTTTAAATTTATTTGTCTTTTGACCAACACATGCAGTGTTCTTCACTGATTCCACTGATATAAAATTTGGTCCCATCAGAATTATATTTTTCACTATATTATCAATTAAATTTGTCATTTAAAACCGTGAATCCTTGGTCTTTTAGGGGTTAAACATAGGTATTACCCAGGTATTACCTAAGTAGCACCTATGTGGCACAAGTGTATAACCCTTATATAAAGAGCATCAAGGAGCCTGGATTGCTCTTCAAGCCATGGAAAAGTAGCAAAAATGCTAAACTGTCTCTTGACAAAAAAAATCACTGGTATCTACTGCATAATATAATGAGTAGTTTCGAGTGTATACGAGTTGCTGAAAGTGCGACAGTGTAGTTATGATTGAATAAGCGTAATTTTACTTATCACAGGGCTAAATTGCAGGACTCCTGGAAGAGTGGAGCAGGGACCCGCATTCTGCTGCCTACGTGGATTTGTATGCTCATTTCGGAGCTGCAATTGAAGGGAAATACACTCCCCCATGGACCCTATCGCCCGGAAGTTCCAAAATCCAAGGTGGCAGTGATTTGCAGTGGGTTCGACGAAAGGTAGAGCAGGGTCTGGAATCTCTAGCAATTCAGGCTGTCCAGGCAGGTTGTTTAAAGAGCAAGAATGTCTTTGATGTGCTGATAGATCGGCATACGGTAGACGGTGCATTATCTGAATTTTTACAATCTCAAGGAGCCTCAGGTAGCGGCGATATGAAGCAGCTGTGGCAGCATGCTCTCCTTTACATGAAGAGAGCTTCAAGGGTTGTCGGTCAGCCTATTTATGACAGAAAAGTTACTCGCATTGATGAAGTTCTGCTTGCGGTGCTGGAGAATTCAGACACAGGCCCTCTTGACAATGTCCCATCTGATCGAGTTGGCAGGAAAAACGCCAAAAGTAAGTGTCATTACCTTATCAACACATGCAATATTCTTCACTCATTCCGGTGATATAAAATTTGGTCCCATCGGAATTATACTTTTCACAATATGATCGATTGAATTTGTCATTTCAAAACCATGAATCCTTGGGATTAAGATGCTTTTGTTTACGAGAATTTCATGTTGGTTTGCAATTACTAGACACTCTGGGTATGTGGCAGATGTTAAGGCACAGTTTGATGTGAAGGAGAAAGCATTACTGGCACTGGCACTTGCTAAGTATTTGCTTCAAATCCAAGAAAATTGGAAGGTTGCTGCTGGCGCCGACCGTAAAAGGCGGGGCTTGATTCCGAAGGGTCTTGTTGATGCGGCTGTGAGTTGGCCTGCGCTACTATTGGAATTGGTCTCATGGTCAACTGCAGAAGGTGTTTTCCAGGTGAGACTATCTTTGGTTGCCTACATAAATCAATACAAAAATAGCATGGTTGTTTAGGGATTTTCTGCTAGAAAGGCACAGTGCAGCTAACCATGGTTTAATCATTAATTTCAGTGGTACTTGGACAGCCTAAGTTGGTGATAAATGGATTGGAGGTCTTGCGCAATGCTTCCACGGTCATTGGAGGTTTGGACGGTTCATCATACCACGATGCTCTGCTCCTGGAACTTGTGAACAACAGCCTTTCTCAAGGATCCTTCCCTGTGATACTGCTATCATCAGACAGGTAAAGAAGTCGCTGACCTTTCTAACCTTAAACCCTAAACCCTAAAACCCTAAAACCCTAAACCCTAAACCCTATGTGTGCATTGCAAAGGATTTGAAAGGCTCTCTATTTATGTTCCTTCACGTTATAGTACTGGCAGCGGAGTACAGAAAAGGATCATCTACGCAGCTTGAGTTGTGATAGTTGTACTTATTTCCACTACTATTGGGCTGCCTGTTTAGTTTACATGGACTGATTCAAGAAGTGATTGACGATGTTGATTTATGCAGCTATTATTCGTGGCAATTAGGTGATGATTTCGACAATACAGACGCATTTATTTCCAGTGAGGTACGTTCTCGGTCCTTCAAATAGTTCCTTGTGCTGTAGTTGGGTATGTGTTTATGTGTTTTTTTCCTTTTCTGAAACGAGGAGGGTTGCAAGATGTGGCAAATAGCTTAGTTGATAGCGATGACTCATTCAAATTGGGAATCAGGACTTTTGTTTAAAAAGGTCTGATGACTTTTCTTTTTGTTTGTTATGTTCAGACATTTGGTTGGACACCTAATGAAGCTGCTATTCATTTAGTTCCTGGTGTGTTTACAGCAGACGAGGTATGTGTGTACACTCCTCATGTTAGATACCATAGCACTGTTCTTTCGTGTTATTTCGCTATAATATTGTGAGATTTCTGACAATAGAAGGTAAATTGCTTATAATTTTAGCATAACTTTGTAATCTATTTGAGTGAAAGTTTGTGAACCTTTTTCTGACATCCATTCAGTGGAAAGTGGTTGCGGCAGTGTTAGGATCCAACCCTCGTCATTCTATGGAATTGCTGCATCTTCGGCACAGCAAGGCATATTCTGAGTATGCACACATCCCACTTGCCCTACCAGTTTGAAATGTAGGCAAGTGCATAATTTAGGATGCAGATATTTTGATCTAACCATGAAATATATGATCATTTAGGGTTTAGTCAGAGTAACTAACATTCCTACTTATGCTTCTTTTCTTTCAGGCGCATGAAAGATGACGATTCTTTGGATATTGAGGATTGCATCGACCTTTACTTAGCTTACTTACAGGTACATAACATTCGGCTGTTTGTGAATATTTGGCACACGCTACCCTTCCCACACATCACAAATAACAGTTTCCTACTTCTGAATAAGAGGCGTCATCAATCCTTTGTTTGTTATCTTCCAATCCTTGCAGTATCCTTTTATGTATGGTGTAGACACCTACAATTGTAGCGACCTCTGTAAAATTTGGAGAGAAGTCATCAGGAATTTAGGACCTCACTGATTTTTAACGATTTCCATGTGACATCCGATATTTCATGGGTTCGTACATTTTTCGCACGGATTTCGCGCTAATTCTGCACTGAATCCGTACGGCTTATACATTCACTCTTTTCGTTATCTTACACAATGTAAAATCTGTGCGGAATTAGCGCAAAATCTGTGCAAAAAATGTACGAACCCATGAAATATTGGATGTCGCACGGAAATCGTTTAAAATCCGTAGGGTCCTAAATTCCTGATGAAGACTGGGAGTGTATTTGCCCTTCTTGATGTTGTGGCTAAGTATGGATTTTAATCTTTGCTGGTATGCTACTTACATAGTTTTTTTGTCTTGGTTCATTCAATATTGAGCTGCTTCTTGGTGGTGTGCAGGTTACAGCAGTTGACCCAGCAATGGATGCAGCTCTAGGGTTGTTGGAACAATTTGCTGACAAAGCTATGAAGGGCACCATTGACAATAATCTTCTTCAACATGGAGCACCCTGGAGAGATTTTCCTAGAAATGATAATAAAGAAAGACGGCAACGGTGGGCTAGAATACAAATGATGGATTTTGTTCAAGCCTTCGCCGACACAGAGTTTGGGGTACGGTGCCAAAACTGGAGCCTTAATATTATTTTGTGCGACATGTATTGAAAGCATCTCAAGTGAATTCGGTATTAAAAAACAAGAAGTTGGTCTGTCAGGTGAACTATCTTGGTGGTGACCTGGAGCTCTTGGATGATCCAGCAGCTTGTGCTCTTGTAAAGGTAAGGACTATCCAGAGTTTTTGAATGACTGCGCTCTTTACTCAATTAACTTCCTTTCTGTTTCGGACAATTACTTGAGGCCTGAATTGACAACATTATCTTTTCTAGTCTGGGAAAGTGCCTAATTTTGGTTAGTGGGATATGGCCTAACTTTAGGTGGGTCTACTCTATCAACAACGAGCTCCTCCGTTCGTGAGGCCAACCTCTCGTGCCATACTACGATGCCTAACTCGCTGGTATTATTCTCTTTCTTTCACTCTAAACCCTAAACCCTAAACCCTAAACCCTGCGTTTCTTTCATGTACATGAGACATTATTAACCCCGGAAGGACCAAGAAGCTCACACGTTCTTTTAGCAATTTTGAGCACGTCTTATGTGGGCTTTCTCTTGTTCAAATTTCTTTCTTTCTTGTCAATGCTCTTCACTGATGTAAAATTTGCTCCCATCTAAATTATACTTTTCACAACATGATTGGTTGAATTTGTCATTTTAGAACCTTGGTTCTTTAGGGGTTAAAGGACCTTTACTAAAATGGTAAATTTGGGCTGCAGGCTTATAAGGGAAAAGTTGCATCTACAGTCATTGGAGAATTTGAGATATAAATGGCACCGCTTGATACGAGGGAGATCGTACCGCCATCTCATGCGGGAGTAATAGTTCGACATCAAATTCGATATCATCTTTCCATGCACGAACTCACTGCAATCTGAGATATTGTTGGGTTTCAATGAATTATTTTCTCTTGTTGAGCAAGGCCATTGCCTTCTACACCTCAATCAGTGTGTGAATTTGCCTTCTACCCTGAATGAGTACTGCAGACGCAATCCAACGTCAGTGTAAGTAAATATTGTGTAATACTCAAGTTCATGGACACGTGCTCACATCTCGCTGTTTCCTCCGAAAGTTGGTTTGCAGACCTCACTCGTGCATCAATGCAGCTGTTTCAACTCCCAATCTTTTCTTTTACAACCGCAAAATATTAGAGGTTGTCAGTCTTAAGCACGTGTGGATGTAGATGACACTAAAATTTAGCAAATAAAATAGATTATGCTCCGTCAATTTCGTTTTGAGTGTTAATAAGTAGGTGGCCCCCATGACATTCAGAGCAGCATCTCCACTAGCACTCTGGATACTGGAAAAATGGATCAGATTGGGTTGGTGAACAATTTATTTGCCCCGTGACACTGGATAATCCACTAAAAATCAGGGCCCTCAAAAATCATCTTCTCTAGTGTATCTCTTCTTAATTACATAGCATATTTGCACAATCCATGCGTGGTGACTTGTGAGTGGCTCACTTACTATTTTCAAGAGTTTAATTGAGTGATGTTGGTGGGGTAACTACATGGCGAGGTCTGACTTTTTGGATGACTTTTTGGATGACCTTCAGAGTGCAATCCAGAGTGCTAGTAAAGATGCTCTCAGCACCTTGAAACTCCTCATGTCCAATTAGCTTCTGATGAAGTCTTGTTGGATGTGGAATATACTGCACCATCTACTATGTGGCCAGACAAAGCCACTACATGCTACTGAATGTTACTCCCTTTGTCCCATGATATAAGCTTCTTCATAACACTCAGTAGCCTTCACTAGCTCTGCCTTGCCCTTAAGGAGAATGTGCAAAATATCCAACATCACCATCCATGCAAAATCAGTAGCTACCTTGTTTTACAAGAAGATGGAGGTAATGACAACCGGGTGGGGAAGGTCAACAAGTTCTTAAAGCTCCAAACACATAATAAAAAAGAAGAAGATATTGTAGTAAATTAATGCCGGCACTGGCGCAAACACGCCGGCCAATTTTGGTGATTTTTTTTCTCCTTTTCTTTTTCATTTCATTTTTTTCACTCCAATGACCGGCTCTGTCCATCCCTTTTCTGAATGAACTTCTATACCGTCGAATGAATGTAAAGGCAGTGCGCATGAAGGCTAATGAACATTACGTTGTTTGCTCAAACCAGTACTCGGCTAAGGCTCCACACCATTGGATTAGTTAAGGTAGTGGTGCATATTTCCATCTGAATTTCAGGTTTGCATATTTAGGCCTGTTAAAGAAGAAGTTTATAATTTTTGGATGCTCCGCAAAGCTAGTACAAAGGCATTCCAAAAAAAAAAAAGCACATTTTTTGAGAATTTCTACAATTTTCTATGAATTTTTAAGCCTCAAAAGCATAGAGTGGCCATTAACTGGCTGTAGGGTCTTGGCTTTCATGAGAGGTTGGATTCTGAAAATAGTGCGCTTAGAGCAAGCCCAACAGTTCCAGAACAAATATGTCCGCCAAGCATTAATTTGAGGGCCATTTTTAACTGAGAGGAATGTTATACAAGAAGTAGCCCAACAACATTCCTTGAACGAACACCAAGGCAACTTATAAAACAAAGATTTTATAAAAGTAACTTGATGACCTTGAAGCACGGGCCGGTGAATAGTCTTCAAGCTCGTTATTTAATTGTTGATTGAGCATCTCTGCTCGCTTGGTGTGAGAAATTTGCTTGCGCCAAAGCTTCTGTAGATGGCGGGGAAACCTCAAACTTTGGGTCCAAAAACTATTTTTTAGCGTTAGTGGGTAGTTGTTGGGCCAAACTTCTAGTAGCGAAGTTTGGCCCAGCAACTACCCACCAACGCTAAATAATAGTTTTTGGAGCCAAAGTTTGAGGTTTCCCCGCCATCCAGAGAAGCTTTGGCGCAAGCAAAATTCTCACACCAAGCAAGCAAAGATGCTCAATCAACAATTAAATAACAAGCTTGAAGACTATTCACCGGCCCGTGCTTCAAGGTCATCAAGTTACTTTATATAAAATCTTCATTTTATAAGTTGCCTTGGTGTTCGCTCCAGGAATGCTGTTGGGGTACTTCATGTATTACATTCCTCCATATTAAAAATGGCCTTCAAATTGATGCTTGGCGGAAATTTTTCTCTGGAACTGCTGGGCTTGCTCTTACTGCACCAATCAAAAGCACTTAACTTTCCAAGGCATAAACGTAATTAGAACGTTCCTAGGAACTTTTTAGGTCCAGGCTGGGTGGTTTCTGGGACCCAGCCCCCGAATCCTAGGGGTCGGAAATTGTGACTGGTCGGAAATATGCACAGCTACCTTAATTCTTGTAAGTTGAGGAAGCTGATTCCGGGAGTATGACTGTGTACCACCGTCAATTACACAGGGGGGCCAGCATTGAAGTTGCGGCAGTGCAGACATGCATGGGAACGCTGCAGGAATGATGATGATTGACAAGCATCTGGAAGACACTCACTCACTCACACAGGAACACTGAACCACAGAAGCGGCAGAAACTGAACATGAGAATTAGACGAGCAGCAGCAGCACTCAGAGCATTAGTAGAAGCGTGGGACTGACTGACTATTCGCAGGGGGAATTAATCCATTAAACAAAATGCAACAGAAAGGAGCAAAAAAAGGGGAGAAAGAAGCGCACGGCCATAACATGTATACACACAGACAGGGCTACTTATGAAGAAGGAAAGGAGAGGAAAGGAGAGCTGGCCACACGAGGGAGAGGTGGTGGACGAATTTAGTTCTCACGTGTGGAGAAGGGGTCCTCTCACGTGCAGGCTTCCCCACGTTCATCTCCTCCGCCATCAATGCCGCACTCCACTCTACGACAACTTACTGAAAGCACAGCTATAATTATAATTACTGACTGAAACCCAACTTACTTAGGACCATAGTCCCCGGCTTTCTCTGTCTCTCTGTCTGTCTGTCTCTGCTTCTCTCTAATTCGATTCCAACGAACATTATCGGTAACGCTGTTACCGGTAATCAGTTTTTTTCGTTCTTTTTAATTTTTGCGCTAACGGAGAAGAAGATTTCGTTCCGGGAATCAGTGTTACAGGATCTCCACCAGCAACTCTGAATTGCACTCGCAAAAAGGCGTACCGTAACACTAAAATCACCATCTATTAGAGTTATTCTAAAACAAAAGTTGTGTTTGAATAAGACAGCAAGCTCTTACACACCTAATACTGAGAGGCCACTGAGCTCTTTCACATCTTATAAATAAGAGTATATTAACCATGGTATCTTATTCAAACATAAATTTTGTTTTAGGATAATTTTTTACTGGTAATTATTTTTCCAATATATTGTGGTAAAATTCATCCAAATCCAATGAAAAATTGTTCGAAATGGATGAAAAGCGTTCAAATAGGTGAGAATTTGTCCAAATGGATAAATGTACCTATGTCATTCACCCACCCACAATATTTGGTGATTATTTCAGTGTAGCCTTCATATCCTTTGTTTTTTTTCCTTCGTGCACTATGCTCATCATCTTGGAATTCCACATGTCCAATTAGCTACTGATGAAGTCATGTTGGGTGTGGAATATGGTGCACCATCTATTGTGGAGCCAAGCATGCTACTGAATGTTATGACCATGTAGTTCCCTACCAACATCTCTCAATTAGACTGTGAAAATAGTAAGTAAGGTACTCACAAGTCACCACGCATGTATAGGGCAATTCCCGAACCTGAGGGAGTTGCGGCCAAAATGGAGGGCGAGGGTGGAGGCCCAATTCCTAATTTTTAGGCTACAACTGCCGTGCGACGAGAGGGTTCTCCGGCGTAAGCTATAGTTGAGAATTTCGTGAAAGAAATCACTTGGATGATAAGAAAATTTTGTGGATGAATTCTGGTTACGGGCAAATTCCCATGTAACATGGAATTATGGCTCGTTGCTTGTAGTAGGCCGTAATTTCCTAATCTACTCGCGTAACCCCCTTGATTTCCTACACATAAATTCTTAACAATTGTTTACGAATTGTGCAATAATGATGTGCAATTAAGAAGAGAACATACACTAGCTTGAGTCGTTTTGAAGGCCCTAAATAGAGACACGCTCCACATAAATTGTTGACCAACCCATGCACGTTGTGATTTTTTCAAAGCCAAAGAACTATCCGGAGTGTTGGTGGAGATGCTCTAACATAACATTATTACCAATAATAAGTTTCTTAATCTGTTCTAATTTTGATTTTTACGCAAACAAAAAAGATTTCATTGCAAACGAATAGTAATTAGTTTTAGCCTCCCACAAATAAAGGCACTCTATCAATGGCCACTTTAATTAAAACTCCTTCCAAAAAGTTTAGGGACATTTTATCTTTTGGTGAGGTGTCACAAAAGGCCTAAAGAAAGAAGTCTTTGGACTATACTTTGGAGTAGAATGTTGTGTGTAATTTTTAACAATGAAGTACCCTACGCCATGGTCATATTTGTTAAAAAATAATTCAAAAGTAAAATAAAAATTGCATGTAGTGGAATTTTCAGAAATTCTAAAGTGGTGTAATCGAATAGTGTAGAAAACATTAATGTAAATAATCCAAATTGATAAAATTTCAAGATTTTTGCAAAACATACTACCCAAGTACAAATTATAACACTTTCCATTGAAAAAATCATCACAAATTGTTAAAGGAGGAGAATGAAATCATCTTGTGCTATATCAATGTTTAATTTTAAACAATAATAAGCTCAATGAGGTGTAACAAATAAATCTTAGGATCAAAAAACATAGGGGAATATTATATATTGCAAAAAAATACAGTATGAAAAAAAAAATTAAAAATCACTTAGTGAATAAAAAATATCCCTAAAATTAATTAACTTCGTATTGGGCTTAATGAAACTGAGCCGACGATACGGTACTGCCAAAAATTATCTTCATTAACCCCTATTGGACTTCACCTTCCACGCTTCAAAAATTTGTGTTTTCTAGACCTACAAAATCAGATTTTTCTCAAAAGAAGACAAACCAGAGGGTTCAAAAGGGTAGACATTTTCGTCTTAGAGGAGGTAAGGAATTCTACATGTGTACTTTCAAGTGCATGTAGGCTCCATAGTGTAAACTTGCCCCTATTTTGTATTTGTATTGCAGAGAGAAACGAATTCCATTGCAGAGAGAAACAAACACAGCACCGCCCCAATCGAAATTGGCTTGGTGGGAGACACAGACCGACGACAAGAGACAAACAAGGCAAACCAAGGCAAACCAAGGCACCTCCAACACCTATTTATGTGCCAATATACATTAACTCCTAATAGCCAATATAAATAAAGGTGGATGAACATTTTCGAGAGCTTACTAGTAGAGTTGTACAAGACATGAATTTATCCAAATATGTTGAAAAACAATTTTTGTCTATTTTTCAATGGTGTGACTAGTTTTATAACACAATGGTTCATTTATATGCAAGGCTTTGAATCAGTTCATGTCAAGATGAAAAAATAAATAAAAAATTCTTCTCAAAATGAAATATTCTATCGAAAATCTTATCAAACCAAAGTTTATTTTGCCTCAAAAACTCCAAATCTACATTCCACAATTCCCCATGGTCAATAGCAACCAAAATAATTTTTGGCGAATTCTTGCAAGAATCTTACCTCGTTTTGGGAATAGATACTTTTCCACTAGCAAAAATGGGCAAATAAGTGGATGAAATCACCAAAGTCATCTCAATTATTTTTATAAAATCGCTAGTATCTGGATGAAAGTACCTTATATTAGAAATTTTTATGGATGGACATATATATAGATGATTCTATATGAATGTAGTAATGTAGGGGAAATTTTATTCATCCATTTTCTATCATTCCATTCATCCATTTTTCCCCTATTTGGCTACATTCTAGGGTGAATGTTACTCTACGAACAGAAAATCAAAAAAATTGGCTAGTCAATAGGCGTCCATTTTTTTGGACGATGTAAAAAATTTCATCCAATTTTTCTCATCCATTATGCACTTTTTGTAGTGTGGATTTTTTACTATAGATTTTATGGGAAGTCAACTTTATGCATGTGTAATCTGATTAGAAAGGGGATGATTTGTGAAAAAATTATGCTTCATTTCATGTTGCTTTGATTCACCAAAAACTTCTAATATTTTAGTTCAAAATAGTTCAAAAGTGCTCTTGAAAAAGTCAACTCATAGAATCAAGCAACTAAAAAATCTCCAAAAATCACCACACTTAGAGTATTCCATTTCAACCCACCATAACAAATTTCATCTACAAATTGTCAATATCTTGGTTGTAATCAAATTACAAAATAATTTTGAATTTGAAGTTTCAAAATTTATACAGAAATATTGGCGATAGCAATCATAGATCTAATCGTATGGATAGAATCTAAAATTCATAATG
Organism: Pohlia nutans; assembly: GCA_022496805.1. Taxonomy (NCBI): domain Eukaryota; kingdom Viridiplantae; phylum Streptophyta; class Bryopsida; order Bryales; family Mniaceae; genus Pohlia; species Pohlia nutans. The sequence goes on along the minus strand of CM040093.1, from coordinate 4,439,978 downwards.
TACAATTTTTATTGATACATCAATTTCAAAATATCCCTCTTAGTTGCTTTTTATGATACATCTTTGCAAAACTGCCCAATTTGGAGAGGGTTGTGGGCATTTAGGCGTTAAGAGTATGTTCATTAACTCCGAAAAGTCCTCACATGTTTTGTAAAAGTCAAAGCACTACAATTTGCATACTTGAAATATCACATTGTCCCGCACATTGTATGATTTATAATTATTCATGAATAGTCATCAAAATTATGGAGGTATGACAAAATTTTCAATATAAATGGAAGATATTTTAAATATTTACAAATTAAAAATCCATAATATATTTATTTTGTCAAATTTAATATCTAAAATCAAATTTAAAGTAGATAATAGTTATATTTACAAGTAGTTAAAAAATGAAAGTGAAGAACTTAAAAGAGACGCATGCTTGGAGCATCCTAAGTGAAAGCTTTATATTTTGAACAGTTAGATTTTAGATTTCTTCACAGTGTAACATCTTCAAATGAAGTCTATTCTCCAATTCCAATGGTCAAAAGATGTATCATAACTTAACTTAAACATCTAATGAAAATACCAATTCCAACAAAGCTAAAACATTTGATTTTTTGGGCCTTTGACCAAGAACCATCCAAAAAGTGTATGGTTGGTCCTGTAGGGGTTAAAGGTCCCATATTTGTGCCGTTTGAACACTAGGAATGACACTAGAACTATATGTATCCATAGGCTATGTTTAGTATCTACTATTTTCGGTAGTTCATATAGTTGGAATTTAAGGGGGTTGCTTTTCTATTAGTCATTTTGTTATAAGCTATAGGTTTGGCGTCTTCGGTGGAGAACAATACAACTTTTCCATTTGTACGGTGGACCATCCATTTTGCAATTATGCCCTCATGTACGAAGGAAATACATTTGTGTTCTAAAATGTACTCTACAAGTACATGAAGGCAAAATTGGGTTTTAGATGGTAATGGGTATAGCCACCTCAAGCCAAGTTAGTGGGGTGTTACTTACAGTTTGGTTATAGTGTATATAAGTTAATGTAGACTGCTCCTAAACCGCCCATTAAAGCAATTCTACTTGGAAGATTTTGAAAACAGACTTGGAGTTATTTTGGCTGATAGACAAATAAGATTTATGAAATGAAATGAATTCTTGGATATTTAAAAATAAAACAAAATGGATTTTGAAAGTGAAAAAATAGTCATATCTCACTTGTGAAGTATAGGTGGTATTTTTTTAACACAAAAGTATCATAAATTGCATCCTAGATACTCCAATTATCCTCACTTGTTAAAACCCCCTATTGGATCATAAGTGGTTAGTTTTAAGTTCCTTGGGGATTACAACTGATCGGTTTTAGGTTCATTAGATGGCAGTTGTTGAGAATATCTAAATGGAGCTAGGGCGGCTATGGATCCTTCCACCTTAAGTAAAATCGGGTGTTCAACTATATAAAAAGTACATAGGGCAACTTCAAGCTACACCTTACAATCGCACATTCCAAAACTTGCACACTCAAGCATGTATGCAAGGAGCTTGTGACCGTCAAAATGTTGAGCATTTCTTTACCGAATGATTTAAACAATTACTTCATTGTGTGGTTCATCTCAAGAGGATTTCTAAAAGCCTAAGCTCGCCTTCTAACTCCAAGCAGTTTGTGCATTATGAAGATTTACCATTCTTCACTTGTTGTCTATCGTTTTTTGGTGATTGTAGATACAATAAGAACCCTCTAGTCTAGAGTTTCATATCAAATCAAACTCTTGTGATTATCTTCGAAATCAGACTACACCCAACTCCTAATTCTCAAAGTTGTGCACATAATGAGTGATTTTCGAAACTTGTGTCCATAAATTGTAATAGTGTGGTGATGGGAGACTTAAAGCTTGCATGCAACAAAGGAATTGCCACCTCACTCCCACGCTCATATGGGCTATTAATCTGACTTTTCTTTTTTCTTTTTTCTTTTTCTTTTCCTTCATATTTTACATACAGCTAGATTGGCGACGTATTTTTTTGGAGTGGAATTAGAGTGGCGACCAAAAATATTTTCAACTATGTGTTTGTAGTATTTTCATACAAATGCTTTATATTTTCATCCAAACATGCATTTTTATGGCGAATTCATAAAATATCTAAAACACAAGTAGAGATTTTTTTTGAAAAAGTGGGAATTTAATATCAAAATATTAAATTTTCCATAGCAATGTGGTAATTTTTTGTCCAAAGAACGGGGTTGTTGTTGGTGTAGCATATTACTTTCCTACCCTATATGAATGGGGGTTGAATACATGCAACTTTAACCCCTAAAGAATCAATGATTCATGGGCTTTAAATGACAAATTCAATCGATCATATTGTGAAAAATATAAATTAGATGGGACCAAATTTCATATCATTCAAATCAGTGAAAAACATTGCATGTGTTGATGAAAAGAATAAAAATTGAATAAAAGGAAGTCTAAATAGCACCCGGGTCTCAATTTTTTTTTAAAAGACATGAGGCTTGATTTTGGCTTCTCGGTCTTTTAGGGATTAACCCTTGAAAGCCCACGAGGACACATTTTGTCCAAAAATAATTTCATTACTTTAGTAACTTATTTGGATTCCATCATTTAGACTCAATGTTTACTAGAGAATTGTAGATGTTTGTTACGAGAACACAAAAATCCTTCAAGATGTGCAATTAAATTGATCGATCCACCGGGAAAAAACTAAAATGCCAAAGCATGTGAATTTGGGACATGGTACTTAACCCCTAACTGTCTAACTATGCATATTTTGCATGATGTACAGATTTGAACTCCGTTTTCTCATCCTTCATGCACTTTTTGCAGTGTGGATTTTTTACTGAAACTTTTATGGGAAGTTAGCTTCATGCATGTGTGATCTGATTAGGAAGGGAATGATTCGTGAGAATTTTATTCCTCCTTTCATGCCACATTGTTCCACCATAAATTTTGAAGATTTCAGTTTAACCCCTAAACGTCCCAACGTTCAGAAACTGGATCACGAACAAATTCAAAGCCTTGCAACTTTCTCATGCAACCTTGGATGACTTTCATCCAAGTCACCTTTGTAAGTCTATTAAATTCTTTACCAATTACAAAAAATCTCTTGTGATGGAGAGCTGTTGATAATATTGGAGAGTCTTCTAACTATAAGTATGTCAAATTTATTGGGTAGGTTTTTTGCTTGCAATGATCCTTTCATATACACCTCATGTACATATGAGCCAAGCTAATATCTATTTTTGAGGCTAGCATCTACTTGTGTTCAAAGGGTTGGTACGTTTAGGGGTTAAAAGTGCTCTTGAAAAAGTCAACTCATAAAAATTAAGCAACCAAAAAATCTCCAAAAATCACTACACTTAGAGCATTACATTTCAACCGACCACAACACATTTCATTATTAGATTGTCAATATCTTATTCGTAACCAAATTACAAAAGAATTTTGAATTTTAAATTCAAATTTTATAGAAAATATTGGTAATAGCAATATCAGATCTAACCATAGGGATAGAATCCAAAATTCATAATGTACATTTTCTTATCATACATCAAGTTCAAAATATCCCTCTTAATTGCATTTTATAATGCATCTGTGCAAAACAACCAAATTTGGAGAGGGTGAGGACGTTTAGGGATTAAAGGTTGATGACTTGGAGGGCATTTTCACACCAGGGCGTCAAATTTGTCAAAAACAAAAGTGTACAATCTATAAAATATTTGTCATCACTATGTCATTAACACTATACAATAATTATAGATAATGTTTAAATATATTTTAAATGGAATATTTTCAAAGTATTTGGAATATTTTTATATTTTATATTATTTTGGAATATTGGGGAATATTCCAAAAATATTTTTGAAATATTTTCACATTTTATCCAATGTGACAATTAATATCGATCACAAACATCACCTCAACCAGTCACCAACAAGTCACTTCATCCACACATCAATCTTTGGGAATGAGTCATTGTTGTTGTGTTTTGTTTTAGAACACCATTTTTTGTGAGCATTTAGATACAATACATCTTTGTATGCCCATGAAATTTCAAATGCTAATCATAGTTCTAGAATTTAAAAGAATGTTTGCAGTGAATGACCTGTTGACTTTGCTCAAAATTTTCAAAAAACAACTCATGATCAAACCTTATATTCATATAATATATATGGTAGATTGTCTTGATAATTGATATACAATCTCACGACTAAGTCCTCCGTGAGCTTTAACGGTGATTTTTTCTACATAAACACCAATTGAGAGATACAACTGTGTTCTTGAAAGCATTATGAGAAGTGATAAATTTTAAGAATGAGCATGGTCCTTTACGAGTTAGGGTAAAAGTGAAGGAAAAAATGAGAAGAAGAAATTATAAAAGAAAAAGGACAACATAGACAGTGCGTAGTACTAAGAACATGCGCACCTCTCTTCTTGAAATCACCCCTTGACCACTATCATCACATTCAAAATTTGGTGTCACAAGTTATCGTTTTCAAACCTTGTATTCCTCTACGTAGTTGGTGGATCAAAACACAATCACTATACATGGATAACCATTATTGCCCATCAATCCAAGATAAAGTATTTTCCTTAAATCAGCTATAGAGGGACGTATTGAGGTATCACTGTATTGTGGTTCATATACCGTGGCTCTCTCACTCTCCCTGAACATGCAGAATTAAATACAAGCATTTTTCATCCACTTATCATTGTCAACTGAGAATTCAGTGGTAGGGTGCAGAAACTCTAAAGGAACTGCTGGGTTGCTGGGTGTTGAAGCTTGCAATTAATCTCGACAATGTCGCATGACGTAGTGAATCAATTTTAGAGCCAATTTGACTGATTGGACTTACACACACGAGCGAGCAGCCCATACCGTCAGGAGTACTTCAATCGGCACTCATGTGTGCCGTGTAGGTTTCATCAAATGGGCCATCCGTCCATGTATTTGGATGGCAGACATGATAATGTTTGAAAGCAATCTCATTAACCCCGGATTCATGGTTTTAACTCTTAACTGCCCAACCATGCATATTTTGCACGATGTACAGAAGTAAACTTCATTTTCTCATCCGTCATGCATTTTTTGCACTGTGAATTTTTTTATGGGAAGTTAGCTTCATGCATGTGTGATCCAATTAAAAGGGGGATGATGTGTGAAACTTAATTTTTATGCCTCATTCATGTTGCAGTGTTTCACCAAAAAAATTGAATATTTTTGTCTAAAAAGTGCTTAGGAAAAAGTCAACTCATAAGATTAAGTAACCAAAAAATCTCCTTACACGCAGTGTATTAGACTTCAACCCATCGTAACAAATTTCATCTACCAAACTGTCAATATCTTATTCGTAATCAAATTACAAAAGAATTTTGAATTTTAAGTTTCAAATTTTATAGAAAAATATTGGTGATAACAATCGCAGATCTAACCGTATGGATAGAATCTAAAATTCATTATGTACAGCTTTTATTCATACATCAAGTTCAAAATATCCCTCTCAGTTGCCTTGTATAATTCATCTTTGCCAAATTGTCCAATTTGAACAGGAGTGAGGACATTTAGGGGTTAAAATGACCAAATTCATTTGGTAATATTGCGAAAAATATAAGGCGAGTGGGACCATGTTTTATATCACTGGAATTGGTGAAGAACATTACATGTGTTTGTCCAAAACCAATTTGAACATAAGGAAGTTCACATAAGATCTACTCAAAACTGCTAAAAAGAACATGAAGCCCAATTTAGGCTTCTTCGTCCTAAACGTTGAAAAATACATCTATGGCAAATACAATACAATGTATTTTTCTTGTATATGGAATGGACTCACACCTTTAATGGGTTTGAGTGCAACAGAAAATTTGAAATTTAGATCAATGAGGTTCTACTGCGCTATTGAGATCCCAATTTAAAACTTCTTGTTGATAGCAAATGCCAATTATACGACAACCTATGTACTATCCCTATGGGACGTTTTAGGGGTTAAGAGTTAAGCTAAGATCTAAATTTGTCCAATGTAACTCCATACACTGACTATTTAAAATGGAATAAAAAATCATTAAGATGGGTCATAAATTAAAGAGTTGACTATTCTATATAGGAAAGTTGTTATAAAGCTGGTTTTAGTGATGAGTCTTAAATTGCCTGATTGGAAAAGTAAATGAAATTCATCCTGCAAAAGCTGCCTCTTTCAGTTCCTGCACTCACTCAGTGTCAGTCAGGAACGAGATTAACCCCTAAACGTCACAGCGTCCAGAAACTGGACGACGAATGATTTCAAAGCCTTCTCACGTTCTCATCAACGCTTGGATGATACTCATCCAATTTTTTGGAGATTCTTCACCAAGTTGTTGTCCTATCTAATGGCTGGATTTAGTCATACTAGAGTACATATTTTTCTAAAATTGCAAATGTAGATGTATGTCAAGTCGTTGATCAAGCCAAAATTGCATTGACTCTAGTTCAAAGTGGAATCGTGAAAAATGAGGTCATAGATTTAAGAAACACAAAAATTTCAAAGTATCACCACACTTAAGAGTATCTCATTTCAAACTCATTCCAAAAAAATTTACTCAAAAAATATTGAAATTTAGTTTGTAATCGAATTTAAAAGGAATTTTTAATTTTAACTTTCAAATTTTATAATTAAATATTGGTGATTGTATTAGTGAATCGAACCGTACAGATGGAATCTAAAATTCAAGATCTAGAACTTTCATATGTATATCAATTCCAGAATATTCTTCTAAATGGTAGTTTATAATGTTTTTTCTCAAATTGTCAATTCCAGGGACACCCTGGTACGTTAAGGGGTTAACAGATGGCCTCCAATAATGAAAAAAAACCTCGTCTATATAAGAGTCAACTGCAGGAGGCCGGGGGTGGCCAATCCAGTCCCCAATTGTTCTGCAAAGCACAAAATAATGTAGAATTCTCCAGAGAGGAGAATCAGGAGTTGTTTTTTGTGTGTGTTTTTTTGAAACAAACCGCAACCCACTGACTTTATTAACCCTTAAACGTCAAAGCAAGCCCCATGGGCTTGGTATAAAGGAATAATTGGAGAAAAAAGTTTCATTTCTCAACCAAATCAAGCGAGACTTATTGCGTTGGAAAGCTACTGAAAAGGCGATCTAGATTCCAAATTTTCGCCTCATTTGAGAGATTGTGGAATCGTTGGTAAGCAATCAAAGTTATCAAATTGAACAAGTTTTGAGGTTGGGGCAGCTGAAGTTCAGCAGTGCTGCAGTGCTACAGTGCTAGCCAACAGTGCACTGCAAAGCCGTTTTTGCCATTTTTTTTTATTTTTTTATTTTTTTATTTTTATTTTTATTTTTATTTTTATTTTTATTTTTTCCCCAAAAAAATTTAGATTCCTTCCGGGCTGCCCCATTCAGGCCCTCTTGACGTTTAAGGGTTAACCCTTAACCTTTACATAACATTCAGTAGCGTCCACTGTCCCTGCCTTGGCTCTACAGTAGATGGTGTGGAATATTCCACATCCAACAATACTTCATCAGTAGCTAAGTGGACAGGTGGAGGCCCAAGGTGATGAGCAAAGTGCATGAAGGTGAAAGGCTGTGGGCATGAAGGCAACTGAATGTTATGTAAACGTCAAGTGGGTCCTAGACGTGCAGCCCAGAGGAATAATTCTTTTCAGAGAGAGTTGCCCCTAACAATAGCTCCTTGAGTAACATTAACAACCAATGAGAATTCCTCAAATTCTTTATAAATAGTGAACGGAATGAACAGTGTCACTCCAAAAACAAATTTAAAAAATACAATGAGATTCCAGCTCTGTAGTAAGCTATGCAATTTTGAATTTTATATATACATATAAACCATTGTTGAACAGCGCTAGCAACTCTGGTATCCATCAAGATCTCAAGCTGCTCGACTCCCTCCCTTCCCTCCCCACCAATTTTCTTTTCAATTTCTTTGGAATGTACAATTCACTAAAACGAGCGTATTTGCAAAATTTAACCTCGTTTCATCACCTTTCCAAAGCACCTATCTATTTCAATTTTGGTTGAGAAAATCTACTTTTTTCTTGATTATTCTCTTAGAACAAGCCTCTGGGGCTTTTTTGATGTTTAAGGGTTAACCCCTAAGTGACCAAATGACCATTTTATCGTTGTTGCCCTTTATGAAAAATATATTTTTATAAAAATAAAAACTATTTTCAAATAGGAACTCAAGTCTACTTTCCAACCCTATTTGAATGATGTCAATCTCAGTTGAACTTCATTGAGGATAATTTTTCAAAGACAAAGACCTCAATATCGTCCTAGTATTACAAAATTTACTATTTCGAGAAACTAATGTAGTTCTCTCATTTGAAAATTTTGCCTTCTAAAATTTTAGAATATAATTTCTAGTTTTACCAATCATACCAAAATTAGAATTCTAAAAATATAATTTATGATCTTGGTGAATATTCAACAATACATGCTTCTAAATTCAATAAACGAGTATCTAAAACACTATTTGAAAGTTTGATTGTACGAATGATTACTAAACATCATGCCTATCATTTTATTTTTTGGACAAACTTCATAAAACTTGCAGAAGTAACACTTTAAAACACATCTAGGTTTTGCCCTTAACCCCTCTGTCATTTAGGGATTAAACAAAATTTTATAATTTAGAAAGAAAGGAGTATAATATAAGTTTCAACCTCAAAATTTAGAAAGAATTTACATTCTCAAAATGTAGGTACACACTATTATTTTCATGGATGATGCATGGAAAAGAAAAGTCATAAAATATTTCTCCATTATTAGCAATGCATGTTCAAAGTGGTATGAAAATTGAGAAAACCAAGCCCAAGGTTGGGGTTGAGCTTTAAGGGTTAACTTTTAACCGTTCACAGGTTTTCCTCATCTTTGAACACCATATTCTCAAATTTATTTTTATTTTTTTGAGATTTTTTTTTTGTACATTATAGTGTACACCAAAATGAAGCAAAAGATGTAATTAATTACCTTAATCGATCAATTTAGCAAAAAAAATCATTACTCTAAAGTAGGTCATCAAAAAGTGCTTCTGAGAGACTATTTCTTTTTTCTTTTTTGTCGATTTGGATGATTGGATTAATCTAAAAGTAGAAATTTTAAAAACAAAAATGAAGAAATATTGATTTGATACACTTTGAAAAAAATAATATGATTGGACAAAACCTAAGGGAATTAAGTTTGGTCAAATTTTAGTTGACTTTAGGATATGAATTCTTTTTTATGTGTATATCTCACTTGATATTGAATTTTTAAGAAATAAACAACTCCAATAGATGGGTTGGGAAATTTTGGAATGAGATGATTTTTTTGATTTTTTGCTAAAAACATCATTTTGGAGCTCAAATTACCATTTTGGGCTCCAAAGAGGATTCAAAATGCTTTGAGAGGGACGGGTCTTTGGTGTTAAAAGGCTAACAAATCACCAAGTACCAAGGCGGAAGATCGCCGAGCAAAACACATTAATTCCTAAGCGTCTAAAGAGCCCAATATGGCCAAACTTGGCCATTTGTCAGCCAAGCACCAACATGGTACTAACACATCATCAAGAGCTACATGTAGGGTTAACTCTAGGTTTATCTAATTTCTAGTGGAGATTCATGCCTCTTCTTTCTGCAAAGACAGAAAAAGACATAAAAATTATGAGATTGGAGCTTTGACTTGTCTCTCAGCAAATATGCCGGTAGGACTATGGATATGGCCCATGCTGGATGGAAGAGGATTCTTGTATTGTAAGATGAGATAGAACTAATTGCCACAATGTATGAGTAGTTGCACGTGAGAGTCAATATGTTGAATCTATTAGTAGAAAGGGCGGTCTTTGGTCACCGATAGTGTTAGAGCGTGGTATTTGAGGCCCCTATTGACACTAGCCAATATGGTCGATAGACACCACGGTATGAGACTATTCCTTGATGGCCAAGTCCCTCTTTTCAACTTGTGCCCATGTTGACCACCGAAAGCAATTTATATATTTTTCAAATTATCATATTTTTAGGCAGTCACAAATTGAATTTAGTGAAATTATGAAACCCGTCGAAAGAGGGAATCAAGGGTAGATGAGTTGGCAACATTTCCCCAACGGTCTCTTCATGTACACTAACCCTTTAGTCCAAATTTTTTTTCTTTCTTTGAAACCCACTTACACCCATGATCTAGATGAAACATGTAAAATATGAATGGAATATGATTTATTTATCTAAAATCATGTACATTCATCCAATATGTAGCAATGTTACCTTTCCATTACACCCTCTTTCAATAATTTAGGCATTATTTTTTGGATACATTTCAATAGTCCATTTTTAGACAATAAATTTTGTATAACAATTTAATCATAAATCATTCAAAAAATACACTAGCCATGGCTCTAAAAGTAGTTGAAAATGAGTCTTGGGTATAAAAATATTCATGAATGTGATAATTTAAAAAAACTTCATCCCATATCGAACACCAACACGTTGTAGTTATCCCCTAGGTGACCAAACAACCATTTTATGCTCGCTACTCTTTTCTACGGGCTGTCTAGGATGGAAAAAATATTATAAAAAATAAAAACTATTCTCAATTAGGGAGTCAAGTCTACTTTCCAACCCAAAATTAATCATGTCAATCCGAGTTAAATTCCACCAAAGAGAATTTTTCAAAGACAAAGACCTCAATATTGTCCTAGTGTTATAAAATTACTATTTGGGGAAACTAATGGAGTTCTCTCATTTGAAAAAATAATTTTTAGAATTTTAGAATAGAGTGTCTAGTTTTAACCGGTCATACCAAATTTCAAATTCTAAAAATAAAACTTGTACTTTTGGTGAATATTCAACAGTAAATGCTTCTAAATTCATTAAATGAGTATTTAAAACATCTTTTGAAATTTTGATTGTACAAATAAATACTAAACATATGAGAAGTTTACTACATTTACTGTTTTATGTATGGGACGCATTTTTTTGCAATCTTACGGATAAAATGTACCATTTTCACTATTTTATGCATAAGATGCAATATTTTTACTATTTTATGTATGGGATGCAATGTTTTTACCGTCACATTTATAGAACGCATTATTTTCACTATCCTATGTGTGGAATGTACTATTTTAATTATCTTGTGCTTTTAAAAACACTAAATTCACTCTGTACTACTCCCTCCGTCCCACAAAAAGATCATAATATCAACTTAAATTTTGTCCCAAAATAAAACGATGATTTCCAATTGTACTTACTCACAGTTGGCAATTAAGCTTTGCGTGCGTTTGACAAGTGCTTCAGGGCATTGCAAACAATGTTGGCAACTTAATTCATGGATTTTGATCATGTTGATAATGGTTTATTATTGTCATGGATTTTGATCACGTTGATAATGGATTATTGTCATGGATTTGGATCATGTATACACTATTTGACAATCAAAATACTCCCTCTATACTCACTCAATTCATGGATTTCCATCATAGTCAACATTCTCCCTCTCCAATAACAGGATTAAGCTTAATCAATGGATTTCAATGAAAACAAGGTTATTTTATGGACAGAAGGAGTACATTTTTTTTTTTAAATTCCATGTAACTAAAATATTTTACTATAAAGGTTAAGTTTTTGAATCCTATGTTTGAGAGTGCTTTTAAATAATACATGAGTCTATTTGGCATAGGCCAAGCTAGTAAATTTGTCAACAATTATGACAATTAGGTGCATTATATTTTCAAACAGAATTAAATTACTAAAATATTCAAATGAGTAAAAATTGACCAACTATTATTACATCAACCCCAAACTGCCCAATCATGTATATTTTGCACGATGTACAGAAGCAAACTTCGTTTTCTCATCCGTCATGCATTTTTTGCAATGTGAAATTTTAACTAAATTTTTTATGAGAAGTTAGCTTCATGCATGTGTGATCCAATTAGAAAAGGGAACATTTGTGAAATTTTGTGCCTCATTTCATGTTGCAGTGATTCACTAAAAAAATCGAAGATTTTAGTCTAAATGTGCTTTTGAAAAAATAAACTCATAAAATTAAGCAACCAAAAAATCTCCAAAAATCACTACACTTAGAGTGTTACATTTCAACTCACCACAACAAATTTCATTCTCAGATTGTCTATATCTTATTCGTAATCAAATTACAAAAGAATTTTGAATTTTAAGTTTCAAATTTATAGAAAAAATATTGGTGATAGCAATCGCAAATCTGATCGTATGGATAGAGTTTGAAATTCATCATGTACAACTTTTATTCATACATCAAGTTCAAAATATCCCTCTTAATTGCATTTTATAATTCATCTTTACAAAATTGCCCAATCTAATCACAAATGAGGACGTTTAGGGGTTAAGCCTCTATTTATTAATGTATCATTGTATATTCATTTACCTCATTAATCACAATAATCTACCTACAAATCGTAGCATACACTTTTCCATATGGGAGAAGCTCTTCTTGGTAAAGATACCAAATAGGTAAATGACCAAATTGCGTCCCTTACCAAAAACCAACCCTTATAGATTTTTGCCTATAATGTATACCTTAGGATTGTAGTTTTGCTAACACGAGTCACATTAAGTGTAACCCATTTTTAGGATTTTACTTAAATTCACGTAAATAGTACCTTTTCACTTTAAAACTAGTAAAATTATTGCAAACTAGTAATTCTATACAAATCATTCATTTTTTCCACTTGTTGATTTTGGTGAATTTTAATTTTAACCCCTAAAGGACCTACCATGCATATTTTGTACGATGTACAAAATTGAATTTCGATTTCTCATCCATCTAGCACTTTTGCAATGTGAATTTTTTCGCTGAAAAAATTATAGAAAGTTAGTTTCATAAGTTAGGTGAAACTTTCATGCCTTGTTTCATGTTGTAATGATTCACCCATTTCAAAGATTTTAGCCTAAAAGTGCTCTTGAAAAAGTAAACTCATAAAATTAAGCAACCAAAAAATCTCCAAAAATCACTACAATTAGAGTATTACATTTCAACCGATCACAACAAATTTCATTCTTAGATTGTCTATATCTTATTCATAATCAAATTATAAAAGAGTTTTGAATTTGAAGTTTCAAATTTATAGAAAAAATATTGGTGATAGAAATTGCATATCTAACCATACAAATAGAATCTTAAATTCATAATGTAAAACTTTCATTTATACACGAGCTTCAAAATATCCCACTTTGTTGCATTTTATAATACATTTTTGCAAAACTACCAAATCTAGAGAGGGTGAGGATGTTTGGGGGTTAAGTATGTATTAAGGACTAAAAAGTACTTGTAACCGATCCTTAAAATGAACAAAAAAAGAGCTTAATATCTACACAATTTAAATTTTTCATTGCCTAAGCACTTACTAAGAGTCTTTAATGAGTTCTTAAATCGGGCATTATGGCTCGTGTTAGCAAAACTTCACCCCTTATAAACACAAAATTTTAAGATGGATTTTGGATACACTTGTAATCAACACTTCCAAAAACCATAGCTTAGTCACATGGTATCCAAAAAAGACATCCTTAGATAATCTAAAATCCTCTTTCAATTGGCAACAAATGCTAAGACTATTTTATCCCCTAAAGGACAAAGATTTTGAAACTCGGTGTCATGTTTTTCCTTAGAAGCGATTTTGAGTAAGTCCTATATGAACTTCTTTTTGTTCAAATTTATTTTGTTTTCACGCAATGTTTCTAGTGATATAAAATTTGGTCCCATAAAGATTATACTTATCACAATAAGTTCAAATGAATTTGTCGTTTTAAAACCATGAATCCTTGGTCCTTTAGAGCTTAACTCTTAAATGACATGTCTTCATGTAGCTAAAAAGGGGGATTTTGAAATTTATCCTCAAAGTACAGAAGTAATTTGCATTCTAAAAATGAAAGTACATACTATTCTTATCATGGATGATGCCTAAAAAAGAAAATTCATAAAAAAGAAATTCTTCATTACTAGCAATTCATAGTCAAAGTAGTCTAAAAACTCTAAAAAGAAACCAAGCCTGAGGGGGTGAGTTAACCCCTATAGGACCAAGGATTTATGATTTTAAAATGACAAATTCAATCGATCATATTGTAAAAAATATAATTCAAATGGGACAGAATTTCATATCACCAGAATCAGTGGAGAATATTGCACGTGTTAAAAAAAAAATGCAAATGAATTTGAACAAAAAGAACTTTACATAAGACCTACTCAAAACTACCAAGAAAAACATGAGACCCCATTTGGGTTTCTTGGTTCTTTACAGGTTAAGGGCCAATAATGTGACCATGCTCAAGGTGCTTATTTGGACGATTTTAGGTCATATATCGTATGGCTATGGGAAAGGGTCCTTCTGGCCGCAAATTGCCATTCAATAGACGAGTCGTTTTTGCACATGGAAGTTGTTACCAGTATCACCTTTTTTCATGTCACACGTGAGAGCCACTAATGGACTAGTTGCCTCGCGAAATAATTAACCAACCGGAGCAATGGGCGATTTCGTGCGACTCCATATTGGAACAGCTGCCTGGTCTGCCATGGCAGTGATGATGGGCATTTATTTATTTATTTTTCAATTTAATTTTTTTTATAAAGAAGCAGATTGGTTGTTTTTCTGCTGCAATGCGAGATGGTTGATGAGCTGCAATTGAGAAGGGCAATAAACAACCCCGACTCTAAATCCCCCCCTCGACGTCAATGCAAGCACTATTCCCTCATGGGTCCCATTTCCCAAAATTTCCATTTTGGGTATTCTAGGGTCATTTTTTGGCAATTTTTTTGAACTTCGTTGGAGAATTAACTGTAATTAGCACGACTACTCCAACAGTGGAACCATCTTTGGGGGCGTGCGTGCACCATTATGCGTTATATTATAAATTTTCATAACGATGAATTTAAGTTGTTGAAATATTATATGTGAGGGTCAAATTTCCAAAGTTTGGTGTCAAAATTGAACTTCCACACCGGATTCTGATAGGTCCACACCACCCTAAACCAATCACGAGATAACATGTGGCACTTTCTGACAACGATTGATTAATTTATGTCCACAATGTAGGGTAGATTTTGTTTAACTCATACAAGAGTCAATGTTTTTTTGGAGCAATTTTTTGCTCTTGAAATTGTTATATGATATATATTGTCTAGAAATGGACTACTGAAATTGTTGGAAAAGGGTGTAATGCAAGAGTGATATTGCTATGTTCTCGATGATTGTACATGTTTTGATGAATGAACTATAAGTCATCCATATTTAACATGCTTCGTCTAGATCATGGATGGAAGTAGCTTTATCGTTTCACTAAAGATTACAACTTGCACTATCTAAAAATATTGTAAAAAAAGAAAATCACTACACTAAATAGGTAGATTAGTGTTAGATAATTATAAGATTTGAAAATATTATAGATTTTTACACTCAACAAAAAAATTACCAAAGACATTGATTCCAATACTATTGAAAGATCCCCATCTTGACCAATATAGAGGGTAAAAAAATTGGTCAACAGTAAAAACTTACAACATGTTTATGTAAATTAGTGTATCTAACACTAATCTACCTATTTAGTGTAGTGTGAGCTTCTGGAGGGAAGAAGAATGTAGATATGGAGCTTTTGAGGCAAAGTGATATTTTCCTTGACAAAAGTTTGGACCAAAAAAAATTAATTTCACAAGATTTTTCCTTTTTTTTCTTTTCTATTTTGACATGAACTGATTTTTATTTTTTTCTTTTTTTTCTTTTTTTGAGTCAAATGGTGAAGATTCCATTGCCAGAAGAAAAATATGACATGAACTGAGTTAGAGCCTTATACAATGAACACAAAGCATCAACTGACTAAGCTTGTCATATTGTTGTAGAATAGACCAAAGAGACTTTTTCCAATATATTTGGATGAACTTCTTTCATTCCAAAGAGCTCCATTAGTAAGTTCTCAAAAAATGTTCATCATTCACCCAATAGATGTTGGCTAATTTTTTGCACAAGATTTTTACCCCATTCTTTGTAGTACATTGCTTTTTGCTAATAGTGAGGGTGGGTTTATAGTAAGGGAGGATAATTAGTGAAGGTGACACTAAAATGTAAAATCAGTGCGAAACAAAGATTTCAGCCATTTAGTGAAAATTTCAACCCTCACTAATTTTGAAATTTTGCAAAATAGAGTGTGTCTTTGGAAATAGTACCACACGTAGTATTGGCAAAAAGTAGTGTAGTAAATTGAGTTAACCGAAATCAGAACATGTGTTTTGACCCCCAAAATATCAAGAAACCAGAGTCTATGCCCTCTTTTAGTGTAACCGAAATCAAAGCAAATAGTGAACTCAACACCCTCCAACTTCAATTTTAAACTTGAGCTTCAAGTTGTCAGAGATAACTAATCAAACCAATCACCTAATTATATCTCAAGTTTGCCACATGCCTTGCCATTATCTCAAATTGGATGTGGGCCATCGCCTCCAAACCTTGGCTCTCTTTGAACTCACCTTAGTCTCAGTTTTGCCTCCTTTGTGACTGCAAAACTAGTTCATACTCCTTTCTATTTTGGATTCTTTGAAAACCATGCTAGTTTGTTTGGCTGCCTTAGATACAAATCAGACTCACCTCACCTAACATGTATTTTCTCTTCTTTTCGGTTAACTCTAATGTGTAAGCTAAATAGATTTGGTAGCAAACTCTTTGTGAACTTATTACTTATGAATTCATAACTAATTCATGTGATATCCAAATAAATCATATTTTAGTGCATTGAAATCTTTTTGAATATGGGGACAAGATCCTAACATTCTTTTGTTTGTTTAAAAATAATAATAAATGTACATAGCCAGCAAAACAGGAATTACAGGAACCAGGAACATCACATCAATCATGACCTAGTCAATTGCCAAGTTGAAGAAAACTGAGAGAACAATCATTCATTTTGTACACCCATCCACCGATTATATATTTTTCATCCATCATATAGACTAATATTTGTAATCTTCATCCATATTCTAACAAACCAAAAAGAATTTGGAGATGGTTCTGACAATTTCATCTACTGTTTTTCCAAATGAAAAGAATGTTGTGTTTGCTACCCTAATTATCCCATCTAGTGCGTGTGGTACTAATTCTTGAAGCACGCACTATTTTGTCAAATCTCAAAATTAGTGAGGGTTGAAATTTTTATTGTGTGGCTGAAATCTTCATATCACACTAATTTTACATCACAATGATATTTAGTGTCACCTTCACTACTTTCCCACACGCACTATTTCCACCCCACCAAACAAAAAATTGGTTAACTGTAGTGTGCATTCCCCCTTGGTGTTGTGTTGGTCCTCTTTCGATGGTTAGTGTGTTAATCGCCTTGGTACTTGATTACTTATTAATCCCTAAAGGACCAAGGATCCATGGTTTTAAAATGACAAATTCAATTGATCATATTGTGAAAAATACAATACATATGAGCCTGAATTTTATATCATTAGAATCAATGAAGAACAATGCATATGTTGGTGAAAAAACAAACAAATTTGAACTAAAGAAAGTCCACATAAAACCTACTCAAAACTGCTAAAAAAAAAAATGAGGCCCAATTTGGGCTTCTTGGTCCTTTAGGGGTTAATAAAGTGGGTTGCTAATAAAGTGGATTGCCCTTTGTTTCCAAAAACAAAAAATGTAAAATTTTGATTTGGAATCTAGCTTGGACTATCCTCCGGAGACGGCTATGTACCCATTTTCACATGCCATTGATGGGGATTCTGGGTATCACACCAAATCTGTGTTGATGAAGAAACACATGAGTACAGTCGTCTGCTCCACCTAAACCTTTTTGACATGGGCTCTAAGCACGAGTGAGCCAAACCCACCTGCAAGAAAAAGAAACTTGTCCACAGCATCATTTTTTTATTTTTTTATTTTTGTGACACAAATTGAGCGAATTCCATTGCACAAAAAGAGGCCCAGTGCATCATTTCATTATGGCCACAGTAGTGATCGGTCTTTGACTGTGGACGTTCAACCAGGTGCTGCAAAAACTTCTTCTAATAATGAGTAACTTCCGCTCTTTAGCCCTTCTATTGTTGACCTCAGAATCTTGGTCACTATTCCCGAATCACTGTAGTAGATTTTTGGAATCATGGGCAAGTCCACATCATCTTTAGCTACAGATTGGGTGGTGAGACATTGTATTTAATATTACACCTTCTATAGTGCTACTGTTGAAAAGGGTGGACTCCACTAACTGCTAATGAACTTTACTGTATATACCACCCCAACCAATTTTGTTGGTCTTTCCGATAGTAGAGCCACACAACTTGGAATGTATATATATTATTCATCCATTAATTTATATATTATTAGACACTTTCATCCAAATAGTGATGATTTTAGAATTATCTTGAGAGGGCTTTGGTGATTTCATGCACATTTATGCCCATTTTTGCTAGTGTAAAAGTAGACACTCCCAAAATCAAGTAAGATTTTGGCAAAAATTTGGTTGTACCGCCCAATATTTGAGTAGGGACATGGTGGTGACTTCATGCAAGTTATATGCATATTGACGGTAGTGCGCATGTTTGGAATGAATGATTTTTATCACACGATCATCCGAGCCATCATTATTATTTTCCACTAGGTTGGCTCTTGCATGAGTTGATTGTTTTGATGGCAGAATCATCTTGGGGATTCTGCGTGCCTGCACCACCCTGTATTATATAGTAGAATTTGTTTAATGTAAAAGAAGATATTCTAAATATAACACCAAACAACACTAGTATGACATGTCCTTGTTCCATGACTATGTTTTACCAAAAATCATTTTAAAACTGCCATTTCTAGTGCAAAGAGTTGAAATAGGAGAAAAGAAAAAGGTTTGAATTTCATCTCCATTCATTGAATAGTATTAGATTATTCTGAAAATGTAAAATAAAATATTAAAAATAATAATTTGATCCTTTAGATTGCAAGAAATTAACATTTGAAGTGAAGAGGCAAGTTTTTTTTTTTTCACACTACTTCACATAGTCATCAAACTTTGAATCCTCTTGGTGTAAAAAATTTGTATTAAGAAAAGTTGTAGTAAAACTTTGTAACAATGAAAATTATATTGGTTACTTGGTAGCAACTTTAAATGTAGTTGAAAGGTGCAACATTGTCAAAAATAAATTGCACTAGGAGGAAGTATAAAACTACCAACACAAAAACTAGTTTGATGTGATTTTTTAAGTCTTAGATTTGCTCAAAAATAAAATTTATATTTTAGTTTTGTGAAAAGGTATCCTAGTTGGAATGCTAGTTCCCTACAACATACAAATCCTAGTATCTTTTAAAAAACCAATGAACCGGAATGAATCAAAACTTTCTAAGTAGGTATAGATTTAACAAAAGAAAGTCTTTTAAAAGTAATTTTGAAAATCATTTCGAAAATATTTTTTGCATAGCTTGGTTTCGGACATTTGCAAAAGATACTATGAGTTTTTATTGATAAGCCTATGTTCAATGAAATTTGAACACCCATTAGATATTGATTCATAAACCCTCCTTAAATTAGTATTTAAAAAAAATTAAAATCCCAAAAAAATCTCTTATTGTAGGAATCTCTTAAAAATTCTAAAAATTATTTTTCAAGAATTTGGTCCTTTAGAGATCAATCCCGTCATTTTGATAAAATTTTCCTTTTATTTTTATAAATAAAACCTTAAAAACTCAATATCTTCCAACTTGCTTCTAACTTGTAGTTATTAATCATGTTAAACCTTAAATGTGCACACCCCCTCTTCAAGGGTTTTCCAATACAATGATCAATACCTACATCTACTCCTTATGGTCAAAATTTTACTAATTGAATCTCACATTTTGACACTTCTTATTTTTGTAATTTTTATAACAAAAGTTTTTGAAATTCAAATATCTTTTGCTATGGAACTTAAAGTTGTGAAACTATTAATATGCACATCACCTCCTTAAGCAAGGACTTTCTCACAATACTAAAAACACCCCCACAAGTCTAAATATTGTTGTAATATGCAGTGAGTCTACATAACAATACAAAACAAAACATATGGGGTGCACTCTTTTGTGTGTGAGGAATCACATATTTGAGTGCACAAGAAGGGGATTAGTTTGAACACAACCGTATTATATATACATGCAAAAAAACGTATTTAGGGTTGAAAATAGGGTTGTATGTTTACATTATACATATATACATGCACAAATATAAGAATATTCTAACGTATGCAAAGGGTATTTTAAAAGGAGTCATGAACGCACATGATTCCAGGGTTTAATAAAGAGTGCACCCCCAAGACAAAACATTTGTCTTGGTATTTTGATGCCAAGCCAAATGAAGCTTTAGTTAGTAAATATAAATCAAAAGGCCTGCAAATATCTTGTTAACCTTTAAGCGTCCACACTACATTTACCTGGTCAAACCTCATCAATTTCTCACATTTAAAATGTTTTTTTCTTTTTCTTTTTTTTGATATTTTTCTCATATAATTTATTGTTAAACCGATTTACATTGATTCTTTCATAATTTTTTTTAACTAAAATTGAGTTTTATAAGATTTTTCAAAAAAATTATGTTGTGATAGTCATAGTAATTACATAAATACCTAAAATACCATAAATGTTTTAGGTAAAATGTAAATAATAGTGATGAACAACAAGGTGTAGATGGAATGTCTTTCAAGCTTACATAAAAAGAAATTTGGTTGGAAAACTTTTTCTGCAATGTATATTGGAATTTTAGGTTATTAGCTTTGAAGTGCTGTTAAAAAAATGCAATTTTGACAATTTTGAAGAATCGTATATTGGATTAGAAAGTAGAAGATAGCTCCCACTTTCTTAGTTGGGACCATTTTCATTTGAAATTTGGAACTAGGTGGAAATCAGCGTTTGACTGAAAAATGACCAAACATGGTCCCACGGGGCTCCTTGCACGCCTCAGGGTTAACCCTTTAACGTCCCAATTCAACACTGTTTTCAAAGATTCGTTATAAAATGTATGATGAAAAATAAAAATGGAGTTGATGTACAAAGAAAAGTTGTAAATGTCAATGTGAAGATAACATCTGTACGGTTGGATTCATCATATTTATTATAAATATTTTCTAATTAATTTTGCAAGGTTTTCTCTTGAAATTCAATTTAAAATCCAAAATTAACACAAAAAAATCAAAAAATATTTTAATGAAATTGGAATAACATGCACTACAAGATGGTATGGTTTCCATTATTTTATTCTACTTATTATGGAAAATCATGTTTAAGGTCTCATTTTTTGAACTAAGAATGAAACTTGACATAAACCACTTTTGTTATTTTTCAAAATTCACATTATCTTATTTTGAAGATCCATATTGTACGAATGGTAATCAACTAGCACAAGAATCAAGAGAATTTTGGATGGATGAAAAACATCACAGTATGTGATGAAGGGACGCATCAGAAATCATCTAGCGTCCAGAATATGGACGCTGGCGCGTCAAAGGGTTAAAGATTGATGAATCTCTATCAATCCTAATAGTAATCTTGAGACTACACATGCATGCAAATTAACATGAAAGACACTTATATTTATAGGACCGATATATTCATCAATCCATACATGCTTGCTCTGGAATTAAAAATCAATTGTAATATTCACAAGTTACCATGACACCATTGTATAAAACAAATATAGACTAAAATATTTTTATTTTATTATTTCGAAAATTGTGGAGATTTATTCCAATGTGGAATAGAGTTCTCAACTTGAGGTCAAAAAGAGAATATATGTAATTTTAAACCTAGAGTAGTAAACATAAGTTCAAGGTATAAAGCTCCCATACCATGACTAATCTATGTGCTTGGGATGTCCTTGTTTATTAGCATAGCGAATCCATGTTAGCTTAAAGTTGAGCTTTTGATAGAAGCAAAATATTTTATTTTAGCCATTTTATATATTATAACTTTTGATTTCTTTGATAATGTTTAGGATTTGTCTATGGATGTGTCTACATTGTATCATCACTTTGTTTTCATGTATCGTTTGCCTTGGACATATCAATCCTACTATTTAGATGTGAATTAGTCTCAATACATAGAACATAATGGAGCTTAGTACAAATTTAAACGAGGTGTTTTAACCCTCTATTTAGTACGTCAATTTAGAGTAAATTTGGAAAGGGGTTCAATATCTAACCTTTTTTTAGTATGTTAGCCCATGGCTTACTAATCTATTTTCTTCAATTTCCACAATACAATTTAGTCCCCCTATCCAAATGGTTTTAGTCTCAAACACTTTTACCCCTAGGTGTAATTCTTTCAATGTTGCTAACAAAAACAAGTTCATCAACAAGTTGAATTATAGTGACACGTCTATCATTTTGTATTTTGTATATTTTAAAGGCAATTGTAAATTGAAATTTTATTATAAAGAAGGTCATTTTTTTCATTTTCACTAACGTTACATCATCCTATAGCTCATTCAACAAACGCTTTCAAGATTTGAGACAATTCTAAACGTGTTTTTATTTTCTCTACTTTTTTTTTTATAACAAACACATCACTCCTAATAATCTAAGTTGTCTCATCCAAAATTGAATGGTTTTAGTTATGACTTATCTCTTGTACAGATCTTTATTTATTTCATGTAATAACCCAAAACCAACCAAGCTGGGTTGATGGGTGGAATGCAACATGCTAATGACTATGTGCATGGTGAATTCATATTATAATTCAAATTTAGGCAATGTTTGGGTGGGTGACCAATTGGGTACTATAAACATCCATTGTTAAAGTATTAATTAAATCTTAATGACTAAGTATATGCCATTCATCTTATAGTAAATATGTCAAAGTTTTAATAATATAGCCATCCATCAGTCCACCTAATTTTATTTTAATCTACATCAATATAATTAAATTAAAAATTCATACAAACAAAGTTTGACTGTCGTATATATCTTTCAATTCAAATTTGAATATTGGCAAAGTGAATGTACGTAGTAGCCATCATCAAACTTTTAATGATGAAAAGTACGTCATACCTATAACTAATTAGAGGGACAAAATTTTGACAATATATTGAATGATGAATAAGAATGATGTTGTTTTGGGAGATGCAACAAACAAGAAGACTAGTAATTAACAATGTCTCCAAATTTACAGTCACTTACTAACCCTTGTTGTAGACTGCTTTGCCAAGGTAAAAACATTTATAGTGAGCTCTAATTTGTAAACATTTTAATTATAATTGAACATATGATATTGCAATCAATTGTTCTTTACACATCTTTTTTTCTTCTATAGAATGTCTTAGTTTATCAAAATCAATGAGTAACACCTGCACATTAAAACATCCATGCTTAACTCCTAAATGCCCACAACCCTCTCCAGATTTGGAGAATTGCAAAGATGCATTATAAAATGCAACTAGGAGTGATATTTTTGAACTTGATAAATGAACAAAAGTTTTACATTATTAATTTAGATTCCATCCATAAAATTAGATTTGTAATTGTTATCACCAATATTTTTGTATAAAATTTGAAACTTCAAGTTCAAATTCTTTTGTAATTTGATTACAAATAAGATATTGACAATTCGTGGATGAAATTTGTTGTGATGGATTGAAATGTACTACTCTAAGTGTAGTGATTTTTGGAGATCATGTGGTTGCTTAATTTTATGAGTTGACTTTTTCAAGAGCAATTTTGAACTATTTTGAACTAAGATCTTGGAATTTTTTTGTGAATCACTACAATATGAAATGAGGCATAGAAATTTCACAAATCATCCCCTTTCTAATAGGTTCACACATGCATGAAACTAACTTCCCATAAAATCTATAGTAAAAAATCCACATTGCAAAAAGTGTATGACGGATGAGAAATGTGAATGTAATATGTACATTGTTCAAAATATGGACACTTGGGCAATTAAGGGTTAAACATATGCAAGTTAAAATATACAAGCTTAAACATGTCCACACTTAATTATCCGTACACTTCAAAACATCTACACATACTTGGCTCCGGACTTTGCTTCTGTGAAAATTTAATTGATTATGGATTTGAGTCTAATTCAGCCAAATCTTGTCAATTGCTCATAAATGAATTGACAAAATCTAAAAGTAACATCTTGTCAATCTATAGTTCAAACCGAAGTTTAGTATAGATGTAATTCACAAAGGAAGGTTCTACTTCAAAGTCAGGAATTTGAATCTCTATACGACGTTTTGTTTAACATTCAAAAATCAATGGTCTTTCTATGTATTTCAATTTACATTCAAATCCAAAATCATTAGAAACCTGATTTGTATTTATAAATACAATTTTGTATGTGAAATTCAATAATTTATTATTAATTATACATTGCGTTTGAAGAATGATTTTAAACATTAGTTTGATATTTAATCGATAAAAAAGTAAAAAATTATTCTACAAATCCTTATACTAATCTTTGCATAAAATTATTCCATACCACTGAAGTAAATATTTGAACTTCTCATCTTTGCTATTTTTAATTATAAAAACACATATTAAGTAAAGCAAAGCATTTAGAAATACAAATTTACTTCGATCCAAACAAATATTAATCCATTTTAAACTAAATCTCTAATTATGAGTATAAAATTATTTCAATTCCATTTTGCTCTTTTCAATTATAGATTCAAATACAAAATGATCATAGAATAAAGCCAAATCTTTAGTGTCACATGAGCAATTTTAAAAAATATAAAATAAAATCCTAAGAGACTAAATGACAGTTTTACAATCAAAGCCCAACTTTGAGGTGTATTTTCAATTTTTTACTACATACTCATTTGAAATATCATTTTGATGGTGTCTTTCAAGTTAAAATCCCTTCCCTCAAAGTTTCTTTTTAATTTAAAAACCACACAAAGTGTTCAATGTAGGGAATTCCATTTAGGAAAATAATGATGATTTCATTATTAGTTATTTTTACCATTATTCACCATTAAAAATTAATATATATGTGTGTACTAGATTTTAGCCAATAACAACCATTTCAAGCTTTAAAATAAATTATTATATTCTTTGCAAAAAAATCAATTGTAAAATGCTTCTAAATCGATTTGGTAAAGATTCTTTGAATTATTTTTAGAGAGTTTACTACATATAAATATTGGTATAAAGAACATCTAATTATCATTCGTTACCATATTTTATGTTGTGGTCAAAACTTCAAAACAATAGAGGAAAACAATAATCTATGAGATATATATGGCGTGCTCTATATCTCTTAATCATTTATAGATGTAAAACTCATATCGTTAAAACAAGTCCTGATTTTTAAAATCTAATTAATCCATATTCTACTAAATTCTCAAATAATTTAGAATTAATCCTTCATGGATTGAGACCTAAAATGGCAAGCTCCCAAAGCAATCCTACTCTTCACTAAAATTTGTAAATGGCTCCCATTTGTTGTTAAAAATTTGCATAAACAAATTATAATACATTTTCCCTCCTTTTTGAATGCATCCAAGCATGAATTAACTCTTACTTGGAAAAAAGAAAAATCTTTGAAAATTAGAAAAAAAAAATCCAATTGTAAAAATGGATAAAAATTTCATTAAAAAATGACAACCAAATATCAATCCATTGGGGTCAAACACATTTTTTAAACTCTCATTTAATTTTTTCATGTCTTACTCCTTTTTAACCTAACCTTCCCCTACACCGATTATTGCCATTAGTGTGAGACTTTACACCAATCCGCACTATGTACAGACATCGCAAATGTACATTATTGTAAAAATTCTCAAATACTCTCAATTATTGCGACCCACACTTTTGTTCTTATACCACAATTACTGCGAGTGTATTGAACTTCCGTGACTTACAGTAATGGCAATAACCGGTGTAGTTGGGGACTCACGCTAAGTGCTAAAGTATAATGCCACAAGACCATGTGAACACCAAGCCAATGCCCAAATGGTCATGTAGCATTATAATTTGGTACCCCAAATACATCCCCATTACTATTGTACCCGGTTGGCAAAGTCCGCATCTCTATCAAATGATCTATTCCTTTTCAACAAATGCCAAATTCTAAAAATATTCTTCAACCTTTTCTTTTTCACCATACAAAATATAAAATTTAAGATAAAATAATTTCCTAAAGATTTAGGCTTCTCTTCATATGTTTATTTTCTCCCGATTCAAACAACCAACTATGGTAATGTACCCAGTAGAAACACCGCCCACGTAGACTGAAGAAGCATGACAAAAAAGACCCACAACTTGTCTAGTCCGTCACGTGGGGTCTTCACATGAGTCTTTTCACTACATTGAAATCACCATATATTGTGGGTGAGTGAATGGTGTGGGTACATTCACCCATTTGAACAAATTCTCATCCATTTAAACCAAAATATTTCATCCAATTTGAACAAAATTTCATCCAGTTTGAATGAATTTTACTACAAAATTTTGAAAAAATAATTATTAATGAAGCCTCTCATAAATACCATGGGCCACAATATATGGTGATTTCAATGTGAGGTGTTTCTACTAGTATGTTCACTCAATTGAATTATTCTCCGACCCTGGATTTCCACACCACATTTTTTGAATCCCCACGTCATCCTAACCAATCACAAGATGACACGTGGCACCTATTGACCCCAACAAATTAATGAATTAAATAGTTAACGTCGAAATTGAGGGCCAGGGGTTATGATTCCCATAAAGAGAGATTACAAAAGAGCTGACGCACAAAGTAGATGACAGCCAGCACGGGTATTGGCAGTTTGGCACACCCACTCACGCTCTTGTCGGAGCCTCGGTACCCACACTAATTGATTTAATAATACAAAACTGTTATTTAATTAATGGCACTGTTAAATTAGTAAGAATGGTGAACTAATAGTGAGTAGTGAGTAAGAGACGGCCATTTAATAAAGAGAAATAATAGGAGGTCATGATTGTTCTCTCCTTGGAACTCCACTCACCCAGGCTGCCTGCCTGCAGAGCTTCAGAGTGGCTCGTGTGCTTTGGTCACCGTGCCCATGTGCATGAACATGTGGCCTAAAGCCGCATGGGGCTCACTGGCTCCCCCCCTTCCCCAAATAACATTTTATTATTTCTCCACTCCCCTAGTAATACTACATTTCTTTACTTTTGTTGGCTCTGACCACAGGGAAGAGGCTTTGCGAGGACACTCATTTTTCGGGGCTAAATATCACTGTAGCAAATATATTCCGTCCATGATTCCACTGAAATGCATTCTCGTCCTTCTATTTTGGTCAGAGCTTCTCGTAGTGTAGCTGTTTGTTTTTTTTTTACCATGGGTTAAGGTAGGAGCACCTAAAAACAACACTGTACCTAATTGCGACAGGATCTAGGCGTACTGGTCATTCTAGAACGTAAATCTAGGTAGACCATAGATAGCTTATCATTTTGGTCAACATACAATAAGGGCTCTAAGATGTGCCTAGATTTGCGTTCTGAAATGGTTGCATGGTGTAGATTTTGTCGCAATTAGGTGCAGTGTTGGTTTTAGGTGCTCCTACCTTAATACATAACATATTGTAGTACCGTAGCTGGGTCGCCATCCTACGAACGAATATTTAATATATTTTTGGAAAAATAAGGTTTGTTCCTTACAAAATGAATTTATTGGTTTTCGTTTTTGAGCAAAAAAATGACTAAAAAATGGCCCAATATAGCATAGCAATAGCTAAAATAGCTAAAAATAGCTTATTCTATTTTCATTTTTTGGTCTATATAATTTTTTATTTTTTACTTTCTTTATTTTTTGAATTATTTTTTGACGACATAGCTATGGTACTATGGTAATAGAGCAGTTCAGGATGGCCCCCTTTTGGAATTGGATCAAATGAGCATTTTTTTTAATGAGATCCAGTTTTCACCTTCTACAATAGGTCATACCACTGGCAGAAAGTGGTTCTCTTTTCAAGAGCCATGCTTGCAACTTCAGTTCTCCCATTTTTGTAGGTCCCCATAGTAATTCACTTATTGGAAGTTAACCCTTTAGTGCCTAAGGTACTGTAGCAGACAGCTCTGGATTTCAGTGGGTTTTTCCATTGTGGTTGAGACTACCAAAAATAGAATGGGTTAAATTAGAAAGTAACCGTACAATTCTATTCTCAACTCGAGAGCACACATTTTATTAAAATTTGAGAATCATCCGATGGTGGGATCGGAAGATTATAGTATGTATTTGAACTGTATAATGCACGCTCAAAGTTAAATAGAATTTGAGGTAAATTTTCAAAAATAAAAGCAAAGAAGTTCAGCTATGCCCTATGTCAACACCTCTCCGTTGCAATCTTTCATATCAAAAATAGACTCACACATAATTATTGTGAGATTTATAAGTGAAAGTGACTTGTCCATGTACGGTTTAGGACAAAATTTTATACGTTGAAAATTGACAGGAGTGGGTACATTAGTCAAGATCGGATTACACACACTAATGGAAGATGAAGAAGAGAATACAATCCAAAAAAATAAAACAAGATAACAAACTTCCAAACACAAGAAATACTACACAATACATATGTTGTATTTGTAAGTATTTACTGTATTTTCAAGTATTTGCAGTATTTTTGCGTTCTGTTGATAGGTATTTTGATAGTTGTACAATTCCAAATTGAAAATTTCTTTTTCTGGAAGGTGCGTAATGTATGTGCGCAAATCTGAACTTCAAAACTGAAGTTCCAATTCTTCACGGATTCTTTGCTATTTGCATTTCGGACGTTGTAGTGACCATAATGTGGTTTGCTAGGCACTAAAGGGTTAAGACTACCTATGCTCACATCCATGCTCATGAAGACAATGACCCTGGATGGAGGTAACTTGCCAATTATAGAAAAGGAAGACTTCACAAACTGCTCTATTATGTTATGTAGCTGCTACAACAAAAAAAAAATTCAGAGTACATTTTAATAAAATAAAAACCAATTAACCCCTAAAGGATTAAAGATCCATGGTTTTAAAGTGTGATCATATTGTGAAAAACATAATTTAGATGAGACCAAAATTTTACATCACCAGAATCATTGAAGAACATTGCATGTGTTGGTGAAAAAACAAATAAATTTCAGGAAAAGGAAGTCCACATATTAGGACCTACTCAATATCAATAAGATGTAAATTTTAGTGTAGTATACGGAAAAGTGTAGTATTTTTGTGGTTTAATAATATTGAATCTCTAGTAATTGCAAAATTTGGTATAGACGGATGAAATGTTCAAATCACCAATTTCAAATTAGGAAAAAAAACAATTTACTTAGAAAGTTTCAAAATGCACTTTGATGTGTGTTCACAACGTCACATGCGGAAGGTTCTTAGAATGTACACTAAACGAGCTTGCAATCCGAGAAGGTTGAACTTAGCTAGGATTTGGTATAAGCTCGTATGATTTCAATAAGGTATTTGAATCCAACAGACAATTATTTAGTACCTACCATCTCTATAGGCATCATACAATTTTTAATCTATATTATCTTTATAGATTCAAAAGCATCTAGCTAAGAGATACTACTATTGAGCCTAAACCAAGTTAAACAAGTTTCTAGGTTCTTTGATACAAAAAGTTTCCATTTTGAATTCTTGAGCTCACTTCAAGACTATTTCGCAAAATCCAACTTAGTAGCTAGAGGTTGATTCTAAAGTAAATGTGGTAAACACATTTCACTCAATGATAAGGTAGAAGCACCTAAAACCAAAATTTCATCTAACTGCAGCAAAATTTAGGCAAGATAGTCGTTTTAGAACGTAAATATAGGTAAACCATAGATAGCTTATCATTTTGGTCAACATACAATAAAGGCTCTATTGTGTGCCTAGATTTGCATTCTGAAATGATTGCATGGTCTAAAGTTTGTCGCAATTAGATACAATGTTGGTTTTGGGTGCTCCTACCTTATTCATGAGGCAAAATTACAAAGGATTTTCACTAGTAGAAAGGGTGGTCTTCCCACACCAAGGAATAGAGTCAGAGTATGGTGCTCAAGGCCTATATTCGGTCACCAAGCTAGTGCTAATATGAGCCCTAGGCACTATGCCATGACTCTATCCCTTGGTGCCTAAAGACCACCCTTTCTACTAATATTTTGCAAGGAATTTTCTAATGCCATTTGACATCAATTTGCAAGGGAAAAAAATAAAAAAAATCCCTAGTAAGAACTTGGATCTATTTTGCATCATGTGTACACTTTTGAATCCCATCTCAACCCATTTTACAATTCTCCCCTTATGTACCAAAGGTGTGCATTTGTGTTTAGAATGCACTCCACGAGAACATAAGGGCGATAATCGGGTGTTGAAAGTGGTAACGGGTGTGTCCGTGACCTTAGGTTGAACTACCTCATAGCACATTTAACTCTTGAAAGGCCCTTGGAGTCCCTTTGTACAACCTGTATTTAGTCTTATAATTGCTCAATTGTAGTTTACTATACAAATTGTGATAAATTGTTAGATACATATTATCAATTTTGTTTTGTATTGAAAAATGTTTGGTCATTGTTATTTTGATCAAATACCACCACATATAGAATATACTACACGGCTGCGCAGGGCTTTTGGGCCGTTTAACCCCTAAAGAACTAAGGATTCACAAATTCAACTGATCGTATTTGTGAACAATATAATTCAAATGAGACCAAATTTTATATCTCCAGAACTAGTGAAGATCATCGCATTTGTTGGTAAAAAATAAATATACAATTGAACAAGAGGAAGTCCAAATAAGACGCACTCTAAACTGTTAAAAAAACATGAAACCCAATTTGGACTTCTTGGTCCTTTAGGGGTTAAGGGTTAATATAATCGGAGGTTTGACATTTTGTTTATAAGTTACGTTTTGTTGGGGACACAGTGAAATTCTTAGGATCTGTTACAGTAAAGATAAGATTGCCGCATCCCAGTGAATCAAGCTAACCAAATCTTGCTTGGATGGACCACCACCGGTCCTCTTTGCCTCCCTTTTACTAACTTACTAACAGCAAATTAAGTGAGGATGAAGCCCGTGTGCCAGAGATTCAGAATATCAACACCAAAGGAATCATAATGTGACTATTAAGTGAAAATTTATTATTACACGTTCAAAAGTCAGTCCCACAAACTGAAAGACCCACCAAAAAGAAAAAAAAAGAAAAAAAAAAGAAATCCAAAAAGGAATAAAATCAAACGCCCACCAAAAGAACGCCCTGTGAGGAATAAAGGGGAATAATATCAATCCAATTCCACGTAAGCAAGCAAGCACCCCAGTGCACGTCCAAATCCCCCTCGAATTCTGAAAATCTTATTCCCAGGCAAGCACACCTTGAATCCTTCAGGATGTTCCCTTAACTTTTCCTTAAGATAATTTAGAAATTTTCAAAATGAGTGGTAATTGAAATATAAAGTAATCAAGGGAAAAAGAAGTTAAGTAAGAAAATAAATAGGTTCTAGTAAAGAGATAATTCATAAGGGGTGGTACTTTACAATGGCTCTTAACGTTCACATAATAGAGTTATCCGAAAAGAGGAGAGGAGTTTTCAAACTTCTATGGTGTGTTCACATGCCAATATATTCAATTCTCACAACTCTTGTTCATGAATATTCCCTTGGTGCATTCATAAATAGACCTTTACAATAGGTTTGGGGGAACTTGTTGGAACTCTCCTTTAGCATTGGGGAGGTCATGAGTCCCATGTCCCGCAGTGGTGTAGGGCTTGGCTTTAGATTATTCTCTAACTCGCCGGAGACTAGTTTTGCAGTTTTTTTGAACTCAAAACGAGTCTAAGGTGAATTTCAGAGAATATTCACATCATTTGGACATTTTTAAATATTTGTAATTTTTTTTGACCTAACTCACCATAGACCAGTTTTGTAGTCTTTTTGAACTCAAAACGAG
Organism: Pohlia nutans; assembly: GCA_022496805.1. Taxonomy (NCBI): domain Eukaryota; kingdom Viridiplantae; phylum Streptophyta; class Bryopsida; order Bryales; family Mniaceae; genus Pohlia; species Pohlia nutans. The sequence goes on along the minus strand of CM040093.1, from coordinate 4,408,118 downwards.
TTTAACCCTTAAACGTCAAAGCAAGCCCCATGGGCTTGGTATAAAGGAATAATTGGAGAAAAAAGTTTCATTTCTCAACCAAATCAAGCGAGACTTATTGCGTTGGAAAGCTACTGAAAAAGTGATCTAGATTCCAAATTTTCGCCTCATTTGAGAGATTGTGGAATCGTTGGTAAGCAATCAAAGTTATCAAATTGAACAAGTTTTGAGGTTGGGGCATCTGAAGTTCAGCAGTGCCGCAGTGCTACAGTGCTAGCCATCAGTGCACTGCAGAGCCGTTTTTGCCTTTTTTTTTTCTTTTTTTTTTTTCCCCAAAAAAAATTTAGATTCCTTCCGGGCTGCCCCATTCAGGCCCTCTTGACGTTTAAGGGTTAAGGTGAACTTTAGAGAATATTCACATCATTTGAACATTTTTTAATATTCTATTATCTGGTTTGAGTTGCCGAACTTGTTGTTCGGTTCTAATAGAACGTATATTATCTTATGCTCTTGGTAGTATATATCATCTACACATTTATATTACTCCAATAATATGAAATTAATTCAAAACTTGTTTAAAAGTTCACAACAAGATTAGGAACCACAGCCTCGCGTGGTAATAATTAACAGTTTTCACCACTGACACTAATTGGGGTGCCACACTAATTGGAAGGCAAGCCACACGAAGGGACGCACACTCACACCTACAGCAGCAGTCATGAGCCACGCATGTGCCAGCCAGCCAGCCAGCCAGCAACCGAATTGCGCGCACACACGATTCCACTGCCGATCAATCCTCACAAGAAAAAAAACAAACACCAACAATCACTCCTCCTCCTCCTCTTCCTATCGATCCATTCATGGCCACTTGGTCCACAAAATCATGCTCAAAATCTGCAAAACGGATTGATATTCATTAAGTTATTCCCTTTTGTTGCAAGACTTGTTCTCAGTTTCTTCTTCTTCTTCCTCTTCAGACACGCTGCTTGTTTCTGACATTCTCGCACAGTTTCTGTCAGAATCCCACATTTCCCGGCTCGCGCAACTCCATGATTAATAGCTTTGGGCCTTCATCAATCCGGTCAAGATTCTGTTGCTCAAACCCCCCCAACTTTCATCATCATCATGATGCAGAAACGAGCTCATAGTCTCGTTTCATCGTTTAGATTTCGCTCCCGATTTGGCATTGCTTGAGTTGTTTCGTTTCTGTGTGTTTGTGTGGGGTCCTCATTTGACTTGGGGTGTCAGAGAGTTTGGAGCCCGCACGCGTGAGAGTTACGAGCCTGGGGATCTTTTTTCGGAGCTTTATTTTTGTAGTCGCCACGCACTCTTTTGCTTTGTGAACATCATCGCCATTAGCTCTTTAGTTACTCACCTGGTGTGTGTCGTGCCTCTCGTTCCTCTGTTGTCAACAATTTTTGCTGCTCTCTCTCGGTGTCAGCCCTTTCATGAATTGGGGCAAGTCGTTACTCGCTACAACAGCCACCATAGCCATTGGGGAGATGGTGGTGTTGGGAGCTCGGAAAGGGTAGTTAGAGTGTTTTTCTTTCCTAGTGTTTTTCTTTTCATTAGGAAAGGGAGAAGAAGAAGAACAACAACAACAACAATCAGTATAATGACGTCCGGGACGCGTTTGCCTACATGGAAAGAACGGGAGAATAACAAGCGACGCGAGCGACGCCGGCGTGCCATCGCCGCCAAGATCTTCGCGGGGCTGCGTCTGTACGGGAACTACAAGCTGCCGAAGCACTGCGACAACAACGAAGTTCTCAAAGCGCTCTGCGCGGAAGCAGGCTGGACCGTCGACGAGGATGGCTCGACTTACCGCAAGGTGGGTAATCAATACTGCAAGATTAGGGTACAAGATTAGTACTCCCTCCCCTCTATTCCATATTAAGCTTCCTGATTGTCAAACTATTTGTCCCACTGTTTGCTCAAACCACTACTCCTACCGGCTCAGGGGTCCACATGCTCAGGGTCCACACCATTGGACTAGTTGATTCTTTTATTTTGAAGATTGAGGAAGTTTTCTTCAGCTCTCAATTTAGAAGAATTAACTAGTGCAATGGTGTGGACCTTGAGCACAATGATGTGAACCCTGAGCTGGTAGGAGTAGTAGTTTGAGCAATGAGGAAGCTTAGAGAGTAGGCAATAATGTGTGTTGCTGGAGCTCATTGTTGTGGGATTGCATTGTGTGTATTGCAGGGCGCGAAACCACCGGCGAACGCGCAGTCGGAGCAGCACATGTGCACATCGCCGTCGGAGGTGAGCCCGGCGAGCTCGTATCCGGGGAGCGACGGCGCGTCGCTGATCCCGTGGTTGAAGGGGTTGGGTCCGGCGAGCAGCGCGGGGGCGGGCCTGCCGCCCTTGCACGGGACGACGTCGAGCTCGGCGCCCGTGACGCCGCCGCTGAGCTCGCCGACGGGGCGGGGGCCGCCCGTGAAGCCGGACTGGGACGGGCTGACGCAGGAGGCGTGTGGCCCGCCCCCGACGGCGTGGAACCACCACCCGTTCCTGGCCGCGGCCGCGGCCGCCGCGCACCTGCGCCCGGGCTACTGCGACACCCCCGACGGCGCGCGCACGCCCGTGGACGGCGCGGCCGCGGTGGTGTCGCCGACGGCGCTGGAGTTCGCGTGCAGCGCCGCGAATTCCAGCAAGTGGGCCAACGGCGTGCGCGTCCGCGCCGTCGATCATCAAATGGAGGCCCCCTTCCCGTGGCGCAAGTCCATCAGTATGCCGGTATCGCCCGTCTCGTCGCGCATGAAAGGCTCCTTTGGCTTGGACCGCCTGGGCCGTTGCCCGTCTGAGCTTGAACTTGCTGGCGGCCTCGGATCGCTGTGGGAACGCGACGAGCTCGTCGTCTGTGGGGCGAAACGGAAACTGTCTGCTGATGATCTCGAATTGACCCTCGGCAGCTCCTCGCTCCGCGCGTCGCCGGAGCGTCGTTCTTGAACCTCTCTTTTCTCCTTTTCCATTTGTGTCATATTTTTTAGGAATCTCAACACACCAGTCCATCTCCACCGACTGTGACGATCTTCATCACCTTCTGGCTGGATTCCATTTCTAGGTGCGTCCGAATTCATGATCCCCATCCCCTCCAAAAACAATTTAAAAATGAGCTTACAAGTGTGATACAGTTAATGCAAGAATGATTTTTTGGAGAACGTCCTTCATCTTGTTACGATGTGAGAATTTGTAGAAAATGATCAAGCGGTCTGAATGAATTATGACAACAATAGTTGGCTGAGTATTCAAGATGTAAGGTGAATTCTGACAAAGAATGAGGATGTTAGAGAATCTGGACACCGTTAATACAGGTAATGCAAGTGTGCAGGATATCGTAGAGAACGTCTGAATGCTCATTCATCTTGTTACGATGTGAGAATTTGTAGAGAATGATAAAAGGAGCATTGTTGTCAGAATGAATTATGACAATAATAGTTGACTGAGTATTCAAGATGTAAGGTGATTTATGAGGATGTTAGAGAATCGGAGCATTAGGATTTGGGTCAAAGTGTTTGTAGGTCCTTTCACCAGATTATGGAATTCTTACTTATGCTCATTGATGTGAAAATGATCAGAAGTTTGGAGTAACATTGTTATATTATTATGTGTTCGGTAATCAATCATAACCTTCTAGAGCTTTTCATGAATTGGCTGAGTGTCAACTCTTTCATTCTTGAACTGAAGATGCCAAAGAAAGATGTTAGGGTATCTTTGAAACTCCTGAATTAGCCAATTCATGTTTTTTCGTTTTATTTTGGTTTTCTCATGTTTGGTGGCTCACTGTGTGCAGGTTGAGCTTTGGTTTTGTGGATGCACTTGAAGTTGGAGAGGCATATTTTTTTTTTTTAATTGCAGCCTCTGGTCGTGGGGTGAAAGAAGACCAATAGAGAGTTAGAACGGTCAATTTGTGCCTACTCTGCCTGTAGAAACGCTGTTTATAGTGATTCGATGTGATATTAAGCTTGAACTTGAGTTGGATGAGGTCAATCATTTTGATCAAATGAGAATTTTTCTTTTTGGGTGTATTATTATTATTATTCCATTGCCGTCTCGGTCTAGATCATCCCCACTCTCTTGATTGATAATTTTCATTCTTCTTGGAATTAAGTTAACCTGTGATGCTTCTCTTCATTAGTCAGTCAATGTTTTGTTTCTTAGACCCACACTTTCATTAGAATCCTGAGTCATTCAGAGTAAGTTACTAAGTTTTGCTTAATCGCTTGTCATGCATTGCTTTTTTTCCTCTTATTCCTGAGCTTTTATCCAGTCCACATATCTGATTGCACTGATCCTCCTTTCATTTGTCCCATGGCGGTGCTAAACAGCTTGATATGTCAATATTTAGACGTTCTTTGGAACATTTTTTCTGATAAATTTTGTATGGAAACGAGCATATCCAGACCACAATGTTGTAAGTATCTACAAGAGCACATTAGGGCAATTTCTATGCAAACACAGCGGTAGTATGATACTGAGGATTTTTACCTTTTTCTCAGAGCGAGAGGTGAACATTGTATATTACGTGTAAATTGTTTTGCACATAAGGTAACTACACCTAAAAGGGAGCATTTATCTTAAAGCGTGCGTATCTACTGCAGTGTGACATTTCAGTAGAAAAATGTCACAGAACAGTAGATATGCACGCTTCAAGGATGCTCCTTGAAGTTACCTTACAAGTGGTGAGGTTCAAGTTTCAATCTACAATGTTTAAATTTGCACTTTTTGTTGATGAAAAGTCTCATAAAAGAGAAGATTTATGGGCTTTAATAGTTACAATGTTCAGATTTGCACTTTTTGTTGTTAAAGAGGCTCACAAAGAGGAAAAGAATTAACAAATGAGAGTGACATACTTACCTAGAAAATTGAACATATTTTCATAAGAGGAAAAATATCAACAAACATCTGGCTGATGGGTTATTGAAGAAGATTCTACTTGTGCATGGCCATGCAATTTACACCTTCAATACTGTGCACAAAGATTTCAGCAATCACAGATATCCCGACTCAGTTTGTGCACTCACGTGATTGAAACATGCAAAGGATTCTTGTTTTTTTTTTTTTTTTTTTCTGTGAAATCTTAAGGAGGAACAAAATCAAACGTGGGAGTGAATTTGTGCAAGTCTGTCTAGTGCACATGAATGCATCGTCAGCAGACGATCAACAAAAGCCTGAAAGTTCATCTGTCCAGGTCAGCATTCAATGTGGATCATGAGTGTCACAGATTCCTTGAAGAGAAAAGACCTCATTTCCTGCATGACTTCAGAAAAAGATTGAATTCACAAGAATATTGAAGTGGCAATTTCGTTTCTGCAGCTCCTTCCTCTCCTTGTCAAATAGAGAGAATAATTTTCGCTGGCGGTGTTGGTTGTTTGTTGTTACTCTTTGCAGTGAAATAATTTCACCATTTGCCTCCAAAAAAAAAAAAAGTGAAAAAATAGAGAGAATAATTATAATATCACCCTAGTTGGTTGTCACGGTTGGAAAAAAAAAAAAAAAAAAATTATAAAAAGAGAAGCCCAAATCTTTAGGAAATCATTTTTAAAAATAAAATACTCCCTCCATTTCATAATAAGAGCCCACTTTGTAGAAAAATTGAGATTTGAGAGAACAATAGAGCCCATGTTGAAAGGGATGAAATGCAATATTTTTTTTAGAACTGTGTGTCTTGATGAAAAGGGATGAAAAATGTAGGAAGTCAATGTAGGAAGGCAACACAATGAATGAGTACGAGTCACAATGAATGAGTACGAGTCAATGAAGGAGGCAACATAATGAATGTGGACTCTTAAATTGACACAAAGAAATATGTGGTTTTGGGCTCTTATTATGAAACGAAGGGAGTACTATTTTGTATGGTGAAAAAGAGAATTTTGAGGATCGAAATGACCCCATACCACCTCACATGATGCAAGATGGTGGTTCTTTCTAGGAGGTCTTGGCACTAGAGAGGTCAGTAGTTCAACTTCAGTCGGATGCACGTTGAAAGGGCCAATACCACTTAGTTGATTGGGGGTACACATTGCTCTTGATAGGAAATGATTAGGAGGTCAGGATCAAATCTAGAAACTGTTGTAGAAAAAATTAAAAAATCACCCGTAGGGGAATTCATGTACGTACTCTCTACGTCTTAGTGTGATGTTATTTGTTGTCTTTCAATGGAAATAAAGCATCCATTTGTTTCAAAAAAAATAAAAAGATGAAAAAATCTTGAAGAATATTCACATAATTTAGGATTTGTTAAAAAGCAATTTCCCAAAAAATTACATATTCAGAATGACATGCTGACCCTGATGGCCGGGTACAATAATATCAAATCTTATTTCATTGTTTTTGAAATAGAGATTTTAACCTCAAAGAATCAAACAAGCAACTATGGTATTAGAGGCTCTTTAGTACTCGCTGGCTTTTCAAGTAGCAACCTCCCTACCCATAAGGATGATGTTTTCGACAATCTTTTTGACAATTTAGTGTTGAAAAAATGTTTCTTGACACTTAACCCCTAACTGCGTGAGCGTCCATTTTTTGGACGATGTACAGATTTCATCCATAATTTCTCATCCGTCATGCACTTTTTGCAGTGTGGAATTTTTACTGTAGATTCTATGGGAATTTAGCTCCATCCACATGTGATCCGATTAGAAAGGGGATGATTTGTGAAATCTTTATGCCTCATTTCATGTTGTAGAGATTCACCCAAAATTTTGAAGATTTTAGTGTAAAAGTGCTCTAAAAAAAGTCAATTCATAAAATTAAGCAACCAAAAAATCTCCAAAAATCACTACACTTAGAGTATTACATTTCAACCAATCACAAAGAATTTCATCCGTAAATTGTCAATATCTTATTCGTAATTGAATTACAAAATAATTTTGAATTTCACGTTTCAAATTTTATACAAAACTATTGGTAATAGCAATCATAGATCTAACTGTATGGATAGAATCTAAAATTCATAACGCACAACTTTTATTCATATATCAAGTTCAAAATATCCCTCTAGGTTGCATTTTATAATGCATCTTTGCAAAACTGCCGAATTTGGAGAGGGCTCTAGGCATTTAGGGGTTAAAGAGTCGCAAACATGTCAAAATGAGTGTCAAAAACATTGGTAATGCCTACTTGAGCTTCCTCACATTCTAAGTGGAGGTTTGCAAGGCTAAAGCTTGGAACAATTGAGTAATCTCCAAAAAATTGATTAAAAATTTCTCTCTAGTTACACTCTTCATTCTATTTAGTGTTAAAGTCTAAAGAAAGCTATTTTAGACTATAAATTATTTTGTTTAAAAATGAATTAATTGTGACAAACTCTAGCAAGAACTAAGTCATAATAGAAAGCTATTGATGTGCTCCAAGTATACCACTTGATATGGTGCAACATAGTGTACACGGGTATGGGGAGATATATACAACTCTTTAAGAACTATTCTAAGAGTGGGGAAGAGAGATAGCTACACTAAATAGGGATATTAGAGGGACCTTAAATTAGAGGGACTTATCATGTAAAAAACACCTTGTGGTAAAATAATAATAATGTGTGACCAATAACAAGAAAAAAATTGTCACTATCTGACTATTTGTGCCAATTTTTCTTTTTCTTTTTCTTTTTTTGTGTTTTTGTACCGTAATGGTAAATATTTATATAGTGTGAAATGTCGATATTAGGGACATCCACTTTCAACCGAGCTTTCGACCAAAAAGATAATCAGAATTATTTTTATTTTTATTAATATTATATATGTATATATATATATATATATATATATATATATATATATATATATATATATATATATATTGCATAGTACATGATTGTTGAATAGAATAATAATGATATTAAAATTTCATACCATATGTGAAGAGCCGGATCACTCATCATTGAGTATTTAATTATTCTCAAAGGAAACCCCGACTCTAAATCCCCCCTTGACGTTAAAGCAAGCACTATTCACCCATGGTGCCCATTTTTTAAAATTTCCATTTTGGGCACCCTAGGGTAATTTTTTGACAATTTTTTTGCAAATTTGGGGCCTACAGTCCCAAAGTAGTATAGGGTGACCTCCTTGGGGAATCTTAAATCCTTGGAAGAGGGAGTTATTTTTAAAGTGGGCCCTATATGCACAAAATAAGGGGCAGTTTTTGTCCTCTTGCATTAACCCTTAACCATGCAAGGAGCCCCATCGGGCCATGTTTGATCATTTTTCAGTCAAACGGTGAATTTCACCTAGTTCCTAATTTCAAATGAAAATGGTCCCAACTAAGAAAGTGGGAGGTATCTTCTACTTTCTAGTCCAATCTAGGGTTCTTTAAAATTGTTGATATTGCATCTTTTTACAACACTTTAAAGCTCAGAGCCTTAGAATTCCAATATAGACTGTAGAAAATGTTTTTCAATTGAATTTCTTTTTATATCAGCTCAAAAAGTATACTAGCTACACTTTGTTGTTCATCAATATTATTTTCATTTTTCCTAAAAAGATTCATACTATTCTAGGCATTTTGTAATTACTATGGCTATCACAAGAGAAAAGCTTGGAAAATCTTATAAAATTCATTTTCATTTAAATAATTATGAAAATATCAATGTGAATTGGTTTAAGAATAATTTATATGAGAAAAACACCAAAAATATATAATACATTTTGAAATGTGAGAAATTGATGAGGTTTGACTAGGTAAATGTAGTGTGGACGTTTAAAGGTTAACCCTTAAGTGCGTAAGGAGCCCTATGGGGCCATGTTTGATCATTTTTCAGTCAAACACCGATTTTCAACTAGTTCCTAATTTCAAATGAAATTGGTCCCAACTAAAAACGTGTGGGAGTTGTCTTCTACTTTCTACAGTTCTTCAAAATTGTTAAAATTACGTTTTTTACAGCACTTTAAAGCTCACAGCTCTAAAATTCGAGTATACACTACAATTTTTTTTTTTCAATTGAATTTCTTTTTATGTAAGCTCGAGAAGCATGCAGCATACACCTTCTTGTTCATCACTATTATTTACATTTTTTCTAAAAAATATCATGTTATTTTAGGCATTTTTGCAATTATTATGGCTATCACAAGAGAAAAACTTCAAAAAATCTTATAAAAATCATTTTAATTGAAATAATTATGAAAAAATTAGTGGAATTCGGTTTAAGGATATATTATATGAAAAAGATACCAAAGAGATATATTACATTTTTAAATGTGAGAAATTGATGAGGTTTGACCAGATAAATGTAGTGTGGACGTTTAACCCTTAAACGTCAAGGTAAGCCCCATGGGCTTATTTATGAGAGAATAATGAAGAAAAAAGTGGATTTTCTCAACTAAATCAAGCGAGGATTGGTGCGTTGGAAAGCTACTGAAAAAGCGATCTAGATTCCAAATTTGCGCCTCATTTTAGAGATTGTGGAATCGTTGGTAAGCAATCAAAGTTATCAAATTGAACAAGTTTTGAGATTGGAGCAGCTGAGGTGCCGCAGTGCTACAATGCTGGCCAGCAGTGCCCAGCAGAGTCGTTTTTGCATTTTTTTCGTTTTTTTTTCCTACGAAAATTTAGATGCCCTCCGGGCTGCCCCGCCCAGGCCTTCTTGACGTTTAAGGGTTAAGGGTTAACATTGGGGGGGGGATTTAGAGTCGGGGCAAAAAAAATAAGGTTCATTAAATAGAATATTCAAAAAAAAACATTTAAAAAGTCTAGAAATTTTATAAAAAAGAATAATTTCACGAAAAATTCAACATTTAATTTTTTTAAATATTTTTCACCGACCCTTGCCCCCCCCAGCTACGGTAGCTTGTGCAGCATCTTTTCTTCTGTGCTGTAGTGTACAACTGTTGCTGAGTTGCCAGCTGTGCAGAGTCGGCAACCTGGGTCAGTCAGAACTGTACAGAAAATGAGGTTTCCAGGTTTGAAAAAGTCGAACCAATTCTTCAATTATTCCAGCATCATCCGTCCTTCACTTTGGCTTGTCTCATGGCCCATTCACACCAGTCACCCACTGCGAGTGCGGCAAAGAATCTGCGTTTGTCAAGTAAGTTTTTGGTAGCTACAGGGTGCTGCTGTAAAAAAAAAATTAAAAATTAACCAAGAAGTTGTTGCTGTAACGCATTTTGGGTGCCGCAGGAAAGTTGCGTCTCCACCAATGCACATGCGGTGGCCAAAAGCAGAAAGAGACAAGGCTCTGACATCGCAAGAAATTGTATATTATTTTTGAAATTTATGTTGGAGGATTCTAGGAATGCAACGCAAGTGCTACAGCTTCTTGGTGTGAATGGGCTATGAGTAACTTGTCTATAAGGTTCTTTAGCCCTTCTCTACAACACCTCAGAATTTGGGTCACTATTCCTGAATCATTGTAGCAGATTCCGAATCATGGCAAGTTCACATCATCTTTAGTTAGAGAAGTTGGGTGGTGAGACACTGTTGAAAAGGGTGAACTCCTAGCCACTAAACAACTAAAGAACCTTTGTGTGCAAAGGTGAAATTCATCAATTTAAAAAGTTTTAAAAAATAAAGTAAAATGGGTCAATTTACTACCATGGGCTTGCAAGTGAGTGCTTGTGTCACTTATTGATGGTCCATTCACACCAAGAAGCTCCAGCACTTGCGTTGCGTTCCTGGAACGTTGCAAGGTAAATTGCGAAAATAATATACAATTTCTTACAATGTCAAAGCTTTGTCTCTTCCTCCATTTGGCCAACGCATGCAATCAAAAATCCTTGATAGTTGAAAAAAAATTACATGAGCACACTGTAGCTACCAAAAACTTACTTGACGAATGTAGATTCTCTGCCACACTCGCGTTGGGTGACTGGTGTGAATGGGCCATGAATGCATTGGCCTGCCATTTGGTACATGTTAGTTCTGCATAGATCAATGGCCCCCTTCTGAGCCTCAATGAAAACGAGAATCACTTCTTGGGTGGGGTTCGTGTATTTTGTCTCTAAACGCAATCAAAAATCCTTGATAGTTTTGTGGAAATAAAAATAAAAATAACAAACATAACTTACAATTTAACCCCTAAAGGCTCCCAATTTTCACCCCAAAAATAAACACCCTATCAAAGAAAGTACAATTCTAGTCTAAAAAATGAAATCCACGAAAATTCATTGTTGAATAGTGTTTATATTTGCAGTGCCTAAAGCTGTGCTAAAATATTGGAAGAATTGACCATTTAGCTTGCAAGATTACAATGCTCAAAGCTTGTATTCAATTTGTTTTTTGGGAGACACTTTGACGCCCCTTGGGCCTTTAGGAGTTAAGAAGGATTTGGGAAGAACCAGTCATATTCCCCTTCATGGAGTATTTTGAAACCATTGAGTCATAGGCTTTAGATACATTGGTTGTTACTTTTGTTTTGTGGGTTGCAACTAATTAAGACATGCATGACATATGTCACTTTTTATTGAGATTTCTCCCTACAGTGTTAAAATTTAACAGGTCAAGTGTCAATTTTCATCAATCAACTTGTAACTAGAGGTTTGTTCTTCCCATTTATTGAAATCACTACACTAATTATTGTCATTACTATGAGTCATAAAAGTAGTTTGAGACTTCACACCAATCTTCACACTAATTTTAGTACATACATCTCAAATGTACATTACTGAAAGAATTCTCAAATACTCTCAATTACTATGACTCACACTTTTGTTCTAATGCCACAATTATAGTGAGAATATTAAATTGTTGTGACTCACAATAATGGCAATAACCAGTGTAGTAGAAAGGGTAGTAGAAAAGATACACATTTTGGGTTTGGATTGTACACCACCAAAACATGAGAGCAAAATTAGAAACATGGTGGTAATAGGTTGGTGTACCTTACCTGCCCTTGACATACATATAGACGAACTACTCCAACAGACTCTCTGTTCACAATGGTCTCTAGTCCATGGTTATTATTATTATTATTATTATTATTATTATTATTACTATCCTTGTCATCCTTGTACGTTAGTGTGGAGTCTCAAACAATCAATATTGCTTTTATTAAAAATGAACGAGCAATGTGCAATGTACACACCAATTTTGCATTTAAAATATAATGAAATTTAAAATTTTACTATAAAGAGGTTGATGATTGCCAATCCCCTTCAATTTAGAACTTAAACTTTAAAAATTTCATGATAAAAGGGTTGGCAATCACCAATCCCATTAAATTTACAACTCAAATGCAGAATCATGATTTTGTATCATGTGCAATATCCACATTACTTGTGCACTTTTAACAAATGAGGTATTATAATCTCAATTCATGTTGAATATCAAAATGATAAGAAAAGATAAGTGAATCGAGTTCTTCATCGCATGACTGTTTGGAATGTCATTTCAACATAAAGAGTTCATTGCATTGCATTGCATATGAAACCTTTCAAAATTTGATTCTACAAACCATCCCCCAATTTTGCAAATTATTCTGTATGACATGAGATGAAAAAAAATTCACAACTTGTCTGTGTTTGGCCCTTTTTATACACACAAATATCATTTTCTCTAATATCACATTTTTTAAAAAAAAATTATCTTGTTTCTTTCTTTTTTTTCAAAATTCACTACGTAATCTCATTATTACACTTTGTTAACCCCTAAAGGACCATAAGGCCACCATGCAGCTTTTGGAATTAAAAAGTGAGGAAATTTGAGTTGTTGGGCCGTGAAATGTAGAGTGAGCAACAAAGAGAACCTAGCTCTTTTTGAGAGCTGAATAAGATGGTCTCCAGTTTATTTATCAATTTTTTACACATGGTAAATAAATTGGAATTTTTAGAGCACTTTTGAACAATCCGATTTCAACGTATGTACAAAATATCCTAAACGAGTTCCATCAATCTTCTCAATGGTGGCATTTTCCTAAGAAATGTGCAATTTAGTTGATCCTTTTTTCATACAAAAGCTACGGAAGTCTTGTTTAATTTCAACGGTGCCGATTATCAAAATTACCCCACACCAATGAGAAATGAGCTTGTTACAAGAGCTAGTCAAGAAAATAAGAGCTAACCCTCTAACCCTTCCCTCCTCCCTTACAACAAGATTTTTAACACAACTAAGTATGCCATATTGAAACACTACATGCAAAAGTTATAAAGGTTTATACTTTTTTTTGGAAAATTAGTTACGACAGACACGAGTTTGATGATAATAGAGTTAACTGAAAAAGAGTGTCTCAAAGTAGAAACTCAACTTAATCCCTAAATGCCCACAACTGTCTCCAGATTCTATCTATACAAATAGATTTATGATTGCAATAACGAATATTTTGAAAAAAAATTGAAACTTCAAATTCAAATTTCTTTTGTAATTCGATTACGAATAAAATATTGACATTTGTTGAAAAAAGTGCACAACAGATGAGAAAACAAAGTTTGCTTTTGTCCATCAAACAAAATATGCAAGGCTAGGCAATTAGGGGTTAATTTTGGATCCAATGACCAAATGACCTAATTGGCCAAATGACTTCAAATTTGATCCACATCATCTACAACATGTATACTACAAGATTGTATTGTTGAGATTTCTATACGTCACTTACATTTAATCCTATACCACATCAAAAGCAATGATGTTTTTAAGCCCAAAAAAACTAGGGACACTTAAGGGTTAATTTTATGAGTTGATTTTTTCAAGAGCACTTTTAATTCGTTTTGAACTAGATCTTAGAAATTTTTAGTGGAACAATGTGGCTTGAAATGAGGCAAAATTTCTCACAAATCATCCCCTTTCTAATCAGATCACACATGCATGAAAGCTATCTTGCCATAGAATTTTGGAGTTTTTTTTTTTACTTGCAAAAAGAGCATGGCAAATGAAGAAACAAAATTCAATTTTGTACATGAGGCATAAAAGGAGGGCTTAGGCAGTTATGAGTTAAGAAGGGTAACTCTATCTCCAAAGGACCAGTGTGAATGACGAGTCTGTTGGGAGAAGTGATACCACTTGGGCCACCAGAACCTAGATAGCATGTGTTGCCCTTGACCCTTTAACGCGTCTACGTCCAGTATTTGGACGACGCACAAATTTTAACAGCTCGAATTTCATTCAACTTGGATAGTTTTTATTCACCAAAATCTCTCTTGATTCTTGAGCTAGTTGACTATCCTTTGTACGGTTTGGATCTTCAAAATAGTTTATTATGCTTTTTAGAAAAATAAAATGATTGGTTTATGTCAAGTTTCATTCTTAGTTCAAAAAGTGAGACTTTAAAGATTATTTTCCAAAATAAGTAGAATAAAATAGTGGAAACCATACCATCTTGTTGTGCATGTTATTCCAAGTTTTATTTTTATTTTTTTAATTATGTTAATTTGGGATTTTAAATTGAATTTCAAGCGAAAACCTTGCAAAATTAAATAAAATTAATTAAATAAAAATATGATAAATTAAACTATACAAATGTGATCTTCACATTGACATGTACAACTTTGATCATCAACCCTATTTTTGGTTTTCATGAAACATTTTATAGCGCTTCTTTGATAACAGTGTTCAATCGGGATGTTAACCTCTAAAGGTTGGGCCTATGACCATGGAATCATGCTTTATCTGTCACACTCAATTTTGCTACTAAAAATAATAGAAGAATTCAAATTTATATTTTTAGTAGATAACACTTGTTTCGTTAAAAGTGCACATAGCCATGTGCACTATTTTTTAGTACCATGTGCGCTGCATTTTTTTTATTTAAAAAGGGAGGGGGTGGAAGCAAACCCACCCCCCTCTAAAATTCACACTACATTTCTTTTAATTTTAAGGGGAGGGGGGTGGGAACATACACACCTCCCTTTAAAATTTGCACTACATATCTTTTTATGTAATGTACATTCAATTTTGGCACTTTATAGGTAAAATATGACTATACTTTCTAAAAAGGCACAAAATTTCAACGTGTGCACTTTTTATATGGCACGTGCACTTTTAACAAAACAAGTGTTAGATGAAGTCACATGTCTACTACAAATCATGAATTTTTCATAAATTTTGGTGAAAATTTGAAATCACTATGGTTTTATGAAGTGATTGTAAAGAAAATCTATATCAATTACAAAACGTACTAGAAAATTCCAATTTTTTTACCTAAGGTGTAAATTACAATGAATAAAAGTTTAGTTAATGAAAATTATCCGTGTATCTAAATTTAGAAAATTTTGTTACACCTTGGTGATACCTACCGAACTTGTAACTACTATAAAACACTCAATTTTCAAATTTTTCCAAAAATCCAAAGTGGAGTAGAAACTAGACTTGGCAAGCTTCATTTTGCTAGTTATGCTCAAATGCAATGGAACTCATTTTCATGGCCTAAATTTAGTTTAAATAGAACAAGCAAAAAAATCAAAATATACTACACGGTGAACCGTTTTTACGACTCTTTTTGTAGTTGGGACCCATGTAAAATCTAAAAATAGCTTGAATGATTTGAATTTAACTTGAAGGGGTGGCATGACCAAGCAAAGTCCTTCACATAAAGAATTGGATGGAAATCATTCACGTAGCAATTGGAATTGAACAGTCAACTTCATTCATAAGTCAATTTTTGGTCTCGGCGGCGTTTAGGGGTTAAAGGGTTAATGCCCCCTTTCGAAGGTAGAATCTATGTGTTTACCGCAAATAATGAACTTGGATACAAAAAAAGAACACAACATTTGGTAGCATGCAGTGACTCTGCCTTGCCCAACAGTAGATGGTGCAGCATATTCCACACACAACAAGACTTCAACAATAACTAATTGGATAGGTGGAGTCCCAAGGTGATGAGCAGAGTGCACGAAGGAAAGGTAGAGGGCATGAATGCTAAGGTAACTATACCTTGAAGCATTCACCTTACGAAACTGAGCCTATTTACACACATAAAACATAAAATATTTTCAGTGGGTCTTAATAGCAAGTTCAAGAGAATTCCAACGCACTTTAGCATGCATTATTTGGACACCGTATGAATAAGTTATGAATTTCCAAAGTGTTGACTATAGGTTGACCTTAAAGCGACCCTAAACTCTGATGTTCAGATTGTGCACATTCTTATCAACAGTAGGCTGTCAGAATCTACTTACTACGGAAGATTGAGCTATGGACGCTTTAAGGTAATGGTCGCTTTTAGATATAGTTACCTTACTGGATGTTATGAAGAGATTTTAGGATGACATATGTGCCACATGGCATGAATTTCCGATTTTTCTAATGGCAAACAAGTTGTACACTCAGCCTTCGCTTCTCTGCCACCATTGTCAGTTCCACAGACTTCCTATTTGTACTACTGTTTGTATTGTGGTAGACATAATCGCATATGCCAGTGTAAATCGTACCTGGCCGTCGGGGTCGATATCTCATGCTGAATCATTATTATGTTTGAAAAAATAATTTTCAACAATGTCAAATCCTGCGAATGTTTTTAAGATTCTCTTTTTCACCATACAAAATCAAATTCATTCAAAAAAATAAATTCCTAAAAGTTTGGACTTCTCTTATCATAATTAATTTTTGGCGATTATGGTATGTATTCATTGGGAGATCAGTGATCAAGGTTAGGACTTAGGAACCTGACTTCTTGTAATAAAACTAGTTAACCTTGCGAGGCACGCCAAAGAGATGAGCCTCATTATTTTATTAATACATATTTGATATCGATTTGTTGTCATGGGGAGAGAATACGACATATGGCCGTGTCAAGACAAACAGTGGTAGTACTCGTCCATCAGGTTGACACTGAAGGTGGTACTTTAACCCCTAAAGGACCACAGCTATGTTCCTCTCCAAACACTCCAAAGTACCCCTTCTCATAAAAAGACAAATAGTTTTTGATCTATGACCTTTTTGACTAATCCAACCGTAGCATATTTCAAGAAACTTGAATTTATTACCACCTACAAATTTTCAACCGTTCAGGATTCTTCAATAGTAAGATTATAAGCTTCAAAGTTGGTTGCACCTTTTTTTTTCGCTTGCTGCCCGTATTTGAAACTTTCTGAAAATGCCGAAAATGCAAAGTTTAGTCTCAAATTTGGTAAAATGAATTTGGCAATTGTGTGCATGAGGGTGTTAGCTCATTGTGTGCAAAAATTTAGATGCATAGCTCATTGTATGAAAATTTTCAGGAGCTGCCCGCAGTTAGGTTTTTTACCTTTGCATGATTGTATCTTTTGATTTATACATCACCTACGTACGCAAATTACCATCTCATCTTCGTTACAAAGAGTAGAATCATCACAAAAAATCTCAAGAATTGAGGATCAATACTCATTCCATAGTGAGCTGACCGAACTTTGAAAATCAGCCTTGGTCCTTGAGGGGTTAACCCCTAAACATCCAACCGTCCAGAAAGTGGACGATGTACAGAATCAAACAACAGATTTCTCATCCGTCATAGCCTAGATTTTTTACTGTACACATTATGAGAAACAATGCTTCATGGATGTGCAATCGGATTAGAAAGGGGATGATTTGTGAAATTTTTATGCCTCATTTCATGTTGTAGCGATTCACCCAAAATTTCAAAGATTTTAGTATAAAAGTGCTCTTAAAACGTCAACTCATAAAATTATGCAACCAATAAATCTCCAAAGATCATTACACTCAGAGTATTGCATTTCAAAAAATCACAACAAATTTCATGTACAAATTTTCAATATCTTATTTGTAATCAAATTACAAAAGAGTTTTGAATTTCAAGTTTCAAAATCTATACAAAAATATTGGTGATGGCAATTATAGATTTAACCGTATAGATAGAATATAAAATTTATAATGTACAACTTTTATTCATACATCAAGTGCAAAATATCCCTATGGATTGCATTTTGTGATGCATCTTTGCCAAATTGGAGAGGGGTAAGGACGTTTAGGGGTTACAGAAGACACACCCTTTAGAATCCATTTAACAATTCAACCCTCATGTACCTGCAATTTACATTTGTGTTCTAGAATGAACACCCCCAGTACATGAGGGTGGAATTGTGTGTCAGGTGGTAATGGGTATGTCTACCTTAGTATGCAACTTTTGTAGGACTTAGATTTAGAGCATGAATTCAAGACAACACATGTTTGTACTAATAAGCAACATTGTGTTTAACCCCTAAACGACCTCAAGTTCCACTCTGATTACGTATTTTTGCATTTGACATACGATTGTTGTCATATTTCACTATACCGACATATTGGAGTACATCTTTGTATTTGAGTATACAATGCATTTGTGTACATCATCGTATTTCAATACATGAGATGAATTATACAAGCAAACATATACACTAGTACAAAAGTGATACTTGAGCACCAAGGAATGGTATCAAAGCATGATGCCAAAGGTACATATTGGCACCAAGTTAGTGCCAATATGGGCCTTGGGCACCATGTTATGACACTGTTCTTTGGTGTTCAAAGACCACCTTTTCTATTAGTGATGGTGAATGTATATATAAAGCCTAAAAAACCTTTAGAGATTAACTTCTAAATCCTAGGGCTCTATATGTATACCATTGAGTGTATTTTCTCATACAATTCATCTCATATACTAAGATACAACAATGTATTGAAGTATGTTAGTGTAGTAAAATTTGGCAACAATCATATATTTGTATACTATATAAGAACACATGGATAAAGAGAGTCTTTAAGACATTTTTGGATTCACTAAACTTTTAAAGGACATACAAAGCCCATTGGACTTAGTTTTCTCAGTTTTCAAACCACTTTGATCATGAATTGCTAATAATGGATAAATGTTTTTATGATTCTTTTAAGCATCATCCTGACAAAAATAATATGTACCTACATTTTTAGAATGTAAATCTATATTTAAGGTTAAAAAATCCAAGATATTCCTTTCTTTCTAAAATAGGAAATGATGTCTTTTAACCCCTAAATGCCCACAACCCTCTCTAGATTGGGCAGTTTTGCAAAGATGTATTATAAGATGCAACTAAGAGGGATATTTTGAACTTGATGTATGAATAAAAGAGTTGTACATTGTGAATTTTAGATTCTATCCATGCGGTTATAGCTATAATTGCTATCACCAATATTTTGTATAAATTTGAAGCTTAAAATTCAAAATTGTTTTGTAATTCGATTACAAGCAAGATATTGATAATTTGTACATGAAACTTTTTATGGTGGGTTGAAATGTAATACTCTAAGTGTTGTGATTTTTGGAGATTTTTTGGTTGTTTAATTCTATGAATTCACATTTTCAAGAGTACTTTTGAATTGTTTTGAACTAAGAGTTTTGAAATTTTTGGTGAATGGATGCAACATGAAATGAAGCATAAAATTTTCAAAAATCATCTCCTTTCTAATTGGATCACTCATGCATGAAGCTAACTCCCCATAAAATCCATAGTAAAAAACACACACTACAAAAAGTGCATGACGTATGAGATAAATTGGATGAAATCGGTACATCATCCAAAAAATGAACGCCTAGGCGTTAGGGATTAACCCTTGAAGGACCAAGAAGCCCGAATTAGGCTTCATGTTTTTCTAAACACTTTTTCTATGTGGACTTCCTTTTGATCAAATCAATTTATTTTTTGACCAACATATACCATACTCGATTGTCAAGGTTGGCATCTCATGCCGAATAATTATTATTTTTGCCGAAAAATGCCAAATTCTCTGAATATTCTCAAAGATTATTTTTTCACCATAGAAATTAGATTTTAAGAAGACACACACACACACACACACACACACGCAGATATATATTCTAAAGATTTGAGCTTCCTTTTTATGATTAAGTTTTTTCCGACCTTGACGGCGGGGTGAGTAGAGTGGTGACATAAGATTTGGTCTCATTTTAATTACACGTTCCATGGATTGATTTAGTCGTTTTAAATCTAGGAATCCTTAGTTCTTTTGGTTCTTAGAAGTGAGAAATTGATGGCACATTACATTCTATAACAATAGGGTTCTATTCTCCTACTGCTTGGTTTGAATTTGACTGATGCAATAACTTTCTTTGGAAGTAGAGTGAAAGATGACACTTGCCATTCTATGAGGGAATCTAGTAGGAGTCAAACAAGTAATTCAAATTTAAGATGTGAAAACAAAGAGCAACAGAAAGAATCTTGGAAACTTTTGTAGGGATACAAAATCTAGGACTTAACAATGTTATGTAAGCCTTGATACACTTGAAGTGGATTTTGCTTGTAAATAGCTACATTGAAATCACCATATAGTGTGGCCCACAGTATTTACAAGAGGCTTTACTAATAATATTTTTTTCAAAATATTGTGGTAAAATTGATCCGAATTGAATGAAAATTCATTCAAATAGGATGAGAATTTTGGAAATGGATGAGAACTTGTCCAACTGGATGAATGTACCCACGCCATTCACCCACCCACAGTATCTGTTGATTTCTGTGTAGCAAGCCCTGCTGGACATTATGGGAAATTTCATGTGTTGGGAGCTTTCAAGTGCCCTGGAAATCTGGAATTGACTCAACTGCAAAAAGGGCTAATATTAACTGCATCAAATAATATCGATAGCTTTATTAAGCACACATGTTAAATGTACTTAGTCCCGACTTAACTTCTGCATGTGTTTCTATTTTCTTTACATCAATCTACGTGATTTATTATTATTATATGTATTCCTTCAACGCAGGAGAGCAAAATCTAAAAACGCTCCACGAGAAAAAGTTCATGCACATAGCATTCAGTAGCCTTCATGCCCACTGCTTTTCCTTCGTGCACTTTACTCATCACCTTGAGCCTCCACCTGTCCACTTAGCTATTGATGGTAGTGGAATATTCCACACCATCTACTGTAGAGCCAAGGCAGTGACAGTGCATGCTACTAAATGCCCTGTCACATACACATTCCCATTCACATACACCATTTCTGCTGCACGCATGCATGCGTCACATAACTTTGAAGGAATATGAGGGAACTAGAAAAATCTAAAATAGGCAGAAAGGAATTACACTACCGCAAGACAGAAAGCAACATAACGCAAAAAAACGAAGGGGACTATAATTGTGGTAGTGTATTGCAGTTGCACAGTGCTCAACAGTAGCTGCAGCAGGAAAAGACAAAGTTTTGAATATTTTTTTGTTTCTTCATTTTACCTCCCATCCTTTCAGGAACGCAACAGTGGCACTAGGCTGGTGTGAATGGGCCATGAAATGTTATGGCGGTGACGCAAATAGACTCTCCATATCTAAAATAGAAGGAACAAGTTACTACAGTATCGATCATAGATAACCAAAGTTTTAAGACGAGTAGCTTTTCACAAAGCACTTGCAAAATGATTCTGTATGCGTCTCATTCAGTAATGCGGATGTGGCTATGTACCACATGAGATTTACAATGAGTATCTGTAGTACAGTACGGTAATCAACCGAGCGGCAACCGACACACATCATGTACCATACGGAAGATGTCGGTCAGAATTGGCCAAAGATAATAATTATCCCCTAAAAGCCCGAGGGGTATTGGACAAAACATAGATGTGTTATAATATGTGCCTTCCATATGTTTGATGAAGTTTGGTTCAATAGACAAAATGTAGAGTATCATCTCTACAAATTATCCATACGGTCAAACTTCCAAAAATAACTTTAGATCATTTTTTAATGAATTTAAAAGCATTAACCTTTGAAAATTTGTATAAATTATAATTTTCAATTTTAGAGTTCAAAGTTTAGTATGATTGGTTAAAGTTGGGCTATCTATTGTTAACTTCAAAAAAGCAAAAGAAATGATGGAGGAATCATCATTACTTTCCCCAAATAGCAAATTTTATAACACTAAGACAATGTTGAGATGATCTACTTTGTAAAATTCTCCCGGGTGGAGTTTAACTCGGATTGCCATAAATCAAATTGGGTTGGAAAGTAGACTTGATGTAGTATTTTAAAATATTTTTTATTTTTTCAAAAAAATATTTTTTTGTTCCGGGCAGCCCGTTAAATTCGGGCAGCGACCAGAAAATGGTCGTTTGAGCGCTTAGGGGTTATAAGAAGAGATCGCTAAAAAGATTTGGGGAAAGAAAATCTATTTTGTATGGTGAAAAAAGAATTTTGAAGAATATTCATAGAATTTGACATTTTGTTGAAAAGGAATTTTCCAAAAATAATAATTTATTGGGCATGCGATGTCGACCATGACAGCCGGGTATGGTATACGCATTGCTCTATGTTACTTTTGCAGGTATACCTTTCTTTGCAAATACTGTGAAGAATGAATTAGTAATGATCAATTATAGTGTGGGTTAAATTATCTTCAAAAGTTGACGATGTCTTCTCGCTATTGAAGATTTTGAGTAACTATTTTTTTTTTTAAAATCGCTTTTCCGTTGGTAGAGCGACACACACCAAGGAGTGTAGCCAGATATGGGGGAAATGGATAGAATCATCCTTTTACATGTGTTCACCCATAAATTTGTCTATTATAAAGCATGCTCATTCATCTATTGCAGATTCTAAAATTCTTTTCAAAGGACTTGTACAATTTCATCCACTTTTTGGTCCAATTTTTCTAGTGTAAAAGTAGCTATTGCCAAAATCATGTAAGATTTTGGTGAAAATTCACCAAATGTTTTCTGTTTTATGTTTTAATTCTTTTAATTTTTATATTTTTTATTATGAGTTTGGTAAAAGTAATCTCTTTAGAATTAGTGCGGCCCATGGTATTTGCACTGAAAAGTGTAATTGGATTGGCAGTGTACTTATTGAAAAGAAATTAAGTTTTTGGTAGAGTTGATGAAGAGGCTCCAAGGGCATGGGAAGGCAGTGATTGTCAACTGAAAAGGGCTGGGCTGGTTAGGGTAGCGAACGTGGCATCGCACAGAGCTATTCTGTACAATACTTAATGAGAGTATCAGTTGGAACCACAGAATCCCTATTAGAGGCAGGTTAGGGTAGTCTTGGTATGCGGTTTTAGGTTTTATGTGGTTTTAGGTCGCCTCAGTTTGGTTCTCAGGTTTATCAGGTACAAAAATCCAAAAATTTCCCTCGCTGGCCTGGTTCTCTAGGCCTGGTTTTGCAGCGGTGTATCTTCTTATGGCAATGGGATTTCACCATTTGACTCAAAAAAAAAAAAAAAAAAAAAAGGGCTGGGCTGGCTGGTACATGCAATATCTTGTCAAGAGTGGACCCAGTCAGGGATTTTTTTTCCTTCAATATTTTGAATATTATTATTATTATTATTTTTGAAACAAGAGGATGAAACCCCATTGAATTTATGAAGGTCGCATACACCGAAAATTTATTATTATTTTTAACATCAGCAAATTTTATTCCTCTGGAAAAAATAAAAATAAAAAATGCAATTTTTCATTTCTCTAACGGGTGGAACAAACATTGTAGCATTTTCATCTTGATTTTAGATGAAGTCATCATAATTGAACGAAAATTTGCCAAAATGGATGAAAGTATGTCAACATGGATGAATATGTTGGCGATGAGGGAATGAGTTTTTGGTCCAAATTTAGCTATTCTAAAAATAATTATGTTTTTTGGCTATAGTTCTCTAGCTAAAAAAGTGTTGGAACCCAAGTGGCATGTTAGAGCATCTCTACTCGTATTCTAATTTCATCACATTAAAACTTCATCACTATTGAGGCCCATTTATGTAGAGAGTAGGTCACTTGACTACCCCACCCGTGCAACTCACTACCTTATATTAACTTCTAACCAATCACTTGTCTCCCAATTAAGAATTTTATTTTTTTGTTGAACCCTTATGATTGTAAGCATAAAATTTAGGTTGTAGGAGGAGTAACAAAGAATTTTTTTCTACTTTGCAATAGATAATTTTTAGGAAATTTTCAAAGTATGCAAACTTCAAAATACTCAAAGTTTGCATAATACATTGGGAAAAACAAATAAATAAAATTATATAAAATTCTATATATGTAGTACCCACAAGTCTTTGTTGGAATTTTTTTGTCACATGACATATAATTTAAGATTAATTAATGACAAATATTTGACACCTAAAGTGATATCATTATTAATTTGTAGCAGATATCTTTTAAAAGTTTGTAGATTTGGAATTTTAGTTTTGATTTCATTTTAAAAAATTAATTACAATAAATCACCAAATTTTATTGTTAATCCCTAAGTGACTGCATGACCATTTTGTAGGCGTTGCTCTTTTTTACGGGTTGTTCAAATGAAAAATTAAATAAATAAATAAATAAAATTTATTTTCAGATCAGAAATAAGTCTACTTTCCAATCCAATTTGAATTATGTCAATCCAAATTAAACTCCACCAAGGAGTATCTCTCAAAAATATATTGTCCTAGTGTTATAAAATTTATTATTTACGGAAACTAATGACATTCTCGCATTTGTAAAAATTGTTTTTTTATTATTTTGGAATAGAATGTCTAGTTTTAAGCAATCATATCAAAATTTAAATTTAAAAAATATAATTTGTAATTTTGGTGAAGATTAAATGATAAATGCTTCAAAATTCATTAAATGAGTATCTAAAACATTTTTTTGGAAGTTTGATTGTACAGATAATTACTAAACATCGTGCTTCTCTTCTGAACCAAACTTCATCAAAGTTGCAAAAGTAACATTTTATAACACATCTAGGTTTTGCCCTTACTCCCTTTGTCGTTTAAGGGTTAAGAGAACAAGAACAACAAAAATGTATTATCAATTTTATAATATTATTTTTTAGCTAAAGTTATCCATTGGTTTGTGAGAAGAATATAATAGAGAGAATAAAAAAACAAAATGTTGTTATATCCAACTTTTGAAGTAATACTTTTGAAGTATGTCTTAGATATATAATACAATATTTTGTTGAATCTATCGCTAAAGATGACAAAAGAGAAAAATTTGAGATTTTGAAATGAATTAAGAAGTTGGAAAGGATTAATGACTTGGCAAGTAGAACTTGAAACTTAGATTGTTGATACTTTGGTCTTCACATAGTGAAACCTTGAATCCCAAATGTGTTGGTTTTATTTTTATTTTTACACTTTCATTAGCTAGGAGGAAATAAAACTTTGCTTTCAACCAATAATTTTTTTAGGGAAACAAATGGAAATTTAATCCATTGCAAGGAAACAAATCACAAATCGTTTAAGGAGAGAGGTTTGGCAAACTTCAACCTAGGAGTTGTGAAGCACCCCCAACTTTCAAATCTCAAAAACATATTGAAGTTCTTTGTCATGAGAAATGGTGGGACACACAAATGTGTGATTGTCCCAAAAGTGCCATATTCACCAAATATACATCCTCTCAATTTATATTTACTTCTGAAAAAAATTAGAACATTTACCAAAAAATGACTGCAAAACTAGTCTATGGTGAGTTCAAGAATAATCTAAAGCAAGGCCTTGCGCCACCACAGGGTGTGGAACTCGTGACCTCCCCAATGCTAGAGGAGAATTCCCACACACTCCCCCAAGCCAAGAGCCTCGACTATAGAAACTATTCATGAACCATGATTGTCAGAAAATATAATTATAGAGAGGAAACTCCTCTTCAACTCCTCTTTTGTTTGCGGTTAACTCAAATATTCAAATGACACATTCTTTGGTGCATTGAAATCCTCTTTGAGATGTCAACAAGAAAATAAAAAAGATAACAAGTTTCATAATAAAAATCGTGCTCAGTAGCATTTTTAGGTGTCTTCACTTTATGAATTTCAGTGTAGCACAATTGGAAATACTAGTAGAAAAGGTGGCACTATCGAGAAAAGTGCCTATGTAAGTGACGTAGCTATGCTTGGAATTGGGCACCACTTTCTTGGGCACCACTTTCTTGGGCACCTCCCTAGCCAATGCCATCTTTTCTACGAGTGGAAGAATATGGAATTTAAAGGCACAAGCACACAAGTTTTGTATGTTAATTTCCTATTTCCATGAAATTTCAAAGTGGGTACTCTAAAGCCATCTATACACTTGAGTTGAGAGGCTATAGAAAAAACCTCTGAAGGACCATGGCTTGTGTTCTAAAGGTTGGCCTTTAGAAGTTAAATCCTTTGGATGTACTGTAAAGTAAGAAGGGGCCACAAAATTGACTACTAACATTTTTTTAATGTATTTTCTAAATGAAGTTAGCTCGTAACTTCAGTGCTTTTATCAAAAAATAAAACAAAAATAATCTAAAAATAGTGGTCCCTTGGAATTTGCAGACCTACCTCTTTTAATTTGTTGAGCGTGACAAAAATTTAGAGGGCTCAACATTTGTGTGCTCACTTTTTTTGCCACCAGAAACAAAAGTGAGGTCCACGTCATTCTCTATTCCCGTTTCCTTTGAAATTTTGAAAATGTCAAGTGTAAAGGAACATTCCCATGGTCTTAATTTTTGAAACTCCCATTGGCTGAGATTTTCTCTCAATGACTTTTTGCCTCTAGTGTAAAGAGGCCCTAAGAACATCTACACTCGTACATGATCATTACATTAAAATTTCATCACTAGTACGGGGTGTTGCATGGTACGGTTCACCAACTTTTGGGTTGCAATGCACACAATTGATTTAAAATTTTAGAAAATTAAAAATAGAAATTGGTGGTAGAAGTTATCCAAAAAAAATTAGACTATTTTTATTGAAGTAACGTCCTTTACCAATGTCAAAAACTGAGAGATTAAAAATAGCATATATGTAACTAAATTAATGTTTATGTATAAAACTAGTGCCTCATCGCAGTGCAAAAGTGCACTAAAAAAATTTAAAGAGAAGGAGAAAAGAGGATTGTGGATGGAATTTTGAGATATAAAATTTCCCAATGTTCAAATATGTAAAGAAAAACGTGTTCAATTTTTTTCATTTTTTTCATTTTAAAAACCTAAAAATCTATTATTTTTGGTAGATCTTAATTTTTTCTCTATTTAAAAACGTTTTTGATGGATATTTATTTTGAATGTGCTCGAGAAAGAAATTTTGCATGTGGGCTTATTTAAGAAATATAAAATATAGAATCAAACATGGACTATATTTACTTTCAAAGTATGATCATAAATTGGTCAAATTGTTTTAGAATGAGAGTTTTGATATTTGAAATCTTCAAGATAGAATCATTTGGCAAACGAAGATTTTATTCTATGGTTAATACATACCCAATTTTAAAAGTAAGTTCACTTCAATTTTCATTGTATCATTGCCACATATTTTTCAGATTGAATTAAAAATTAGCTTTTTAGACAAAATGCACAAATGTGCACCAAAAGGCCCGATATTGCACAATCCAAAATTCCCTCAATGTGGTGAACCGTACTATGCAAACACCCTAAAGGCTACTGATTTAGAGAGCAGATCACTTGATTACCCACTTGTACAACTCACTATATCAACCAATCACTTGTCTCCTAGTGTGCTAAAGCAAAAGAATCTTCATCATTTATTATCGAACTTACTAATTGTAAAAAATAAAATAAAATAGTATTTGTTTGGATTAAGCAATTGTAGCAAAAATTGGCTATTTGTTTGGAGGGTAAGAATATTATGACGGGTCCAAGCATCAATTGCTTACTTCTCATCCAAAAAATGTCGTCCTCATCTATTTTGAAGGAAGTAGAAGTCCAGTTTCTTTTTAGAGAAAAAAAATTAAAAGTTGGAGCATGCTACACTCAAGTGAGAATGTTGTAGTCCTAATATTCAACATTCATCATCCAATGTGGATGAAAGGACAAGGCAAGGCGTAGCATCCATGAATTATCATCCTCTCGTCCCATTTGTGCATCCAACATCTTTTAGAATTGAATTGAAATAATTCAACAACACCCAATTAGCGTGCGTCAACTGAAGATCACGGGGTTGGCACATGCTTGCCCAATTATTGATTTAAATTCAAAAAGTTGCTTAAACAAAAGATAAAGATATTGGCAATTTATAAAAATTCAAATCTTTAAAAAAATGTTAGGGTTATAAAATTCCAAATATTTTCTTAGTTGTAAGTTTAAGAGTCAAGTTTGTTTGGGTGTTTTTAAAAAATAAAATAAATAAATATAGATAAAATTAAGATAAAATTTTATTTATTTTTAAAAAGGAAAAAGAATCACTTGTTTTATCCCCTAAATGATAGAGGGGTAAGGCAAAACCTAGATGTGTTTATAAAATGTTATAAGATGTGTTTGAAAATGTTCTTTTGCAACTTTGATGAAGTTTGTTCCAAAAGAGAAAATGAGAAGCACAATGTTTAGTAATTATCCATATGGTCAAATTCTAAAAAAATGTTTTAGATACTCATTTAATGAATTTAGAAGCATTTACCATTTAATATTCACCAAAATTACAAATTTTATTTTTAAAATTTGAAATTTGGTATGATTGGTTAAAAGAGACATTTGATTCTAATTTATTTATTTTTAAATTCAAAGGAGAGAACATCATTAGTTTCCCCAAATAGTAAATTTTATAACACTAGAACAATATCGAAGTCTTTGTTTTTGAAAAATTATCCTTGGTGGAGTTTAACTCGGATTGACATGATTCTAATTGGGTTGAAAAGTAGACTTGATTTTCTATTTAAAAATATTTTGTTTTTTATAAATATATTTTTTCATCTTGGGCAGCTTGTAAAAATAGGATAGCAACCATACAATGGTCATTTAGTCACTTAGGGATTATACGAAATGCAATTTGTTGGTACTAACAATGCATGTTGCATATGTAAAACTCCTCTCACTCTTGACCACATATTGAATTTTTTTTACATAGTTAAACATAACCTAAACAATAAAATTTTGAATGAAGAAAATCAAAATTTGAGCTGAAAGTTTACTTGAATTCACTTCTTTTTAAAAAATTGAATGAAACTCAGAATAAGTCAGTCTATTGTGTACGATTGAGGTTTGAAAATTTTAGCACGATACATTTTTTCTTTTTCAACTTCCTACACCTTGGTACAACCTCTTATATTGAAAGATTTTCAAATCTCATGCAAAAAAAAACTTAAAATTACAAAATTACTTTTAGAGGTGAAAGAAGATTTAAATTTTAAACCATTTTTATTCTTTCTCTCTTTTTGAAATAAGGTCATATACTATGCACATTAATCACTAAACAATTAACCCTTAAACGTCAAAGCAAGCCCCACGGGCTTGTTATAAAGGAATAATTGAGGAAAAAAGTAGATTTTGTCAACCAAATCAAGTGAGGATTGGTGCGTTGGAATGCTACTGAAAAAGCGATCTAGATTGCAAATTTGATCCTCATTTGAGAGATTGTGAAGTCATTGGTAAGCAATCAAAGTTATCAAAATGAACAGGAGTTGAGGTTGGGGCAGCAGAGGTCGTTTCTTGAAAAGTGCCGCAGTGCTACAATGCCACAACAATGCTGGCCAGCAGAGCCGTTTTTTCATTTTTTCATTTTTTTTTTTTTTTTTTTTTTTTTCGCCTCCGAAAATGTAGATGCCTTCCAGGCTGCCCCGCCCAAACCCTCTTGATGTTTAAGGGTTAAAAAGACAAACTGAAGATTTTGGTTACAAAACCACGTCCTTTCATTCTACGTCAGTTTGAACTAGTGTGGTTGTGTGCTCTTGACCCTATGATTTAACTATACTTTTGCTTTTATTCTATATTTAAAATAATTAATTAAATATAATGAATTCAATTTATTGTGACAAAATTCAATTAAAAATCCATAGCTTTCACACTTTAAGTTCAAAAGTCACAAAACGATGTTGGTGCATCCCTTCTCTTTAAGAGCTTTTCAAAAATATCAAGAATGCAGCCACCAGGTGCACAGTTTGGGAGATATGCTACCATACAATGGTTGCCAAAGGGTTGATATAAAAGAGTTATGAACTCATGTACAATAGAGTGGTTACCAAAGGGATGATATAAAAGAGTTCTGAACTCACATATAATACAATGGTTACCAAAGGGGTGATATAAAAGAGTTTTGAGTAAACAAGGATATAGTACAATTGCCCAGTCAAACCTCATCAATTCCTGACATTTTAAAATATATTATATCTTTTTGGTATTTTTCTCATGTAAGGTATTTAAAACCGATTTATTCTGATTTTTTTCCAACATTATTTAAATAAAAACAAGTTTTATAAGGTTTTTCAAAGCTTTTTTCTTGTAAAAATCATAGTAATTACAAAAAGCTTATAATAGTATGAATTTTTTAGGGGAAATGTCAATAAGAGTGATGAACAACAAGTTGTAGGTGAAATTCAATAAAAAAAAAACATTTTTTGTAGTGTATATTGGAATTTTAGGGTTTTGAACTTTAAAGTGCCATAAATAACATAGTTTTAACAATTTTGAAGAACGGTAAATTGGACTAGAAAGTAGAAGGTAGCCCCCCCACACTTTCTTAGTTGGGACCATTTTCATTTGAAATTAGGAACTAGGTGAAAATCAACGTTGGACTGAAAAATGATCAAGCATAGCCCCACGGGGCTCCTTGCACGCTTAACCCCTAAACGCTACCCAAACCAAAATCTAGCTTATGAATGGAACTAACTATTCACTTCCAATTGCTACGTAGATGATTTCCATCCAATTCTTTTGGTGAAGGATTTTGCTTGGTCATGCCACTTCTTCAAGTTAAATGCAGATCATTCAAGCTATTTTGAGATTTTGTATGGGGTCCCAACTACAAAAAGAGTCGTAAAAATGGTTCACCATGTAGTGTATTTTGGATTTTTCTACTTTTTCTACTTAAACTATATTCAGGCCATGAAAATGAGTTCTATTGCATTTGAGCTTCACTAATACAATGAATTTTGCCAAGTCTAGTTTCTACTCCATTTTGGATTTTTGAAAAACTTTGAAAATTGATTGTTTTATTGTAGTTAGAAGTTTGGTGAGTATTACCATGGTATAGCAAAAAAGTCTAAATTCAGATACACGGATGATTTTCATTAACTAAACTTTTTAATTGTAATTTACACCGTTGGTAAAAAAATTGGAAATTTTTAGTACATATTTGTAATTGATATGAATTTTTTTACAATCAATTCAAAAAATCATAATAATTTCAAAATTTTCACCAAAATTTATGAAGAAATTGTGATTTGTAGTAGACATGTAGCTTCATCTACTAAAAATATACATGTGAATTCTTGTATTATTTATAGTGGCAAAATTAAGTGTGACATGTAAAGCACTAGTGGGACCCGTGCCGTTGAGCACATTGCAGAAAGAAGGAACGCAGACGAAGGACAACCACTTGTTTTTGAGCTTGGGTTGTCTCGTTGACGGATTCCAGCGCGGAACGGTCGAGTGAGACAAACCGAGCTGTATTGTGTTATAGATAATTCCACGGTCATAGGTCCAACCTTTAGGGGTCAAGTCGGGGCACGGCGACAAACACTCATTCACTCACCGAGAAAGAACAAAGTACACTACACTCCTACATACCGTAACTTAAGTGGAATCCCCAGACTGAGGGCCGCTTCACACTATGGCCGAAGGTCGAGAGGCCGTCGATTTCCACCAATCAAATTGCAAGAAACCATGGTTTCGGCCTCTCGACCCTTCACACTAGAGGCCAAAGTCCAAAGGCCGTGGACCTTCAAAATGCTTACATGGCAACACTTTTTGACCAAGGTGACAGCCTCTCAAGAGGAAGTTTGGGTCCTACATTTTGCAAGACCCGTCACTATGGTCGAGAGGCCGTCGATTTCTTTTCATAAAAAATGAAAACTATATTTTATGCCTATTTTCAGTAGATTTCTTTGGACTCTCAACAAAGTTTGGACTCTCAATCCCACGGCCTCTCGACTTGGACGGCCATAGTGTGAAGCGGCCCTGAGGACAACAACAACAACACTGGCTACTGATGGAACCCTTATTCCATTTACCCTTATATTGCAGACAAAGGTACAGTCCTGGCATTCCACTGCACACAGCCCTTCATCATCAATGCTCATGTGCCCACACACACAAACAAACACTCTCTCTTATCATAAATCATACCGTATCTAGGTAGCAGTTCCGGCACTTTGCCGAATAATTATTAAAACCACCAAAAAAAAAAATTCCGGCACTTTGATACAAATAGCAGATATTCTCGAAGATTCTTTTTCTCCTTGTAATTTTTATTTTGAAAAAACTAAAAATATATCCTAAATTTATGGTACCTATTTTTAGAATTGTTTTTGTGCCAGGACTGCTACCTAGTTACGGTAACAATTCCTATGTCACTCCCACCAAGACCCACCATAGCTTTTAGTGGTTCTTTCTTTAGGTTAAAATATTTTTAATTTTTAAAAGTATTTTTAAAATATTAAATTATTCATTATTATTATTATTATTATTTTGAAACAATAGGACATTTTATTCCTTTGAGATTTTGAGAATTTCTTTTATTGGAGCATTTTGGCAACTCAAAACTTTTTTATATCACACCTTTGGTAACCAATGTATGTGAGTTTACAACTTAGCATCTCGAACGCATCAAATCTAGGAAATTTTCCAATGAATTTGACAAAGATGTTTGAACAATTGCATCTACACTAACTTGGTAGGCACCCATGGGTTTCACGTCAAGTTTCCCGCCATCTACATCCTCTTTTTCATATGTTACAACCAATAAGAAAGCTACGCGTGGTACTTTCTTAAAAAGTTGAGTTAAATTGTGCCGGAGGTGCTACTAAGCTATGGAATTGCCAAATTTGGATAATTTCTTCTTTTGGAGCATTTGCAATCATTTACACTTTGAACTTTTTATACCACACCTTGGGTAATCCATGTATGTGAGTTCTTGAAAGCTTGGCATGACGATAGCATCCAATCTAGGATTTCTTTTTTAAAATAATTTGACAAAATCGTTTGGATAATTGCATCTATTTTCACTTGTGACACATTTTGAAATTTAAACGAGTAGTTAGTTTAGGGTTTGAAATTGAATAGGCAATTTGAACAATTGAATCAATTAATTATACCTTATTGTAAATAGAAGGGTGTTCTAATTTATATGTAAGGATAGGCAATTTTAAATTTGCATTTCAAAACTCTACAAGGGGCTAATAGTTTGAAGAAAGAAGCGGGGAAAGAAGAATGACATTGTACCCAATTGATAAGGAACATGCAAATTGACCAAACGGTCCATTTGACCTTCTAATGTTACTTCTTCTCCATCATTGATATACATTTTTTGGGTCCAATATGTTGCTTTATTTATTAGCGTGTAGTTCAAGTGTCACTTTCATTGTTATGTGAACAATGAATGAATCGTTGCCGTGATGTGAGCACCGTTAGCACCATTAGGAGTAGTAAAAGGTACTTAGAGATCGTGCTAAAAATTGCAATAATTGCGATTCATCTATGGACTCTTTATGATTTGATCTTTGAACAAGGAAGAGAAATTGCCGTATACTGACCTCACAAAAGAGGCAAAAGCTATTTTTCATTATAGTGACATAGATACATGATAATACATCGGAATTCAATATCTACAACATTAGCACACATCAAATTTCAAAATTATTTACTCTATTTTCAGTTGACGCGTAAATTAATGTGAAACATCATGAAATTAGAACGGTTTCAATAAACTCATGATGGAGGATTGCAAGTGACAATATAAAATTTTAAAAGGGGTTTAACAATTTGACTAAAGAAAAATTACATTGGCTTAATTTGATAACAAACATGCGAATTGAAGAGTGTAAATTACAAGTTTTAATACTCCTAATGTTGGGCCTTCATCATCATTGATGTAGATTTTTTGGGCCCAAAAAATGTAGGTTGTTTTATAATTCAAGTGTCACTTTCATTATCGCGAGACATTGAATGAAGATGTTGTCATTTTGTGTTATTGTTAGTTTGACTATTGTCATTTTGTATTGTTGTCTATTTTCATTATGTGCTATTGTCAGATTGTACTTTGTTATTTTGTGTTGTTGTTTATTGTCATCACGTGCTATTGTCAGGTGTCAGTTTGTACTATTGTCAGTGAGTGAGATTGTCAGTGAGATTGTCAGATAGTTGTCATTATGTGCTATTGTCAGGTGTCATTCCGTAGTATTGTCAAATTGTACAATTGTCATTGTCATTATGTACTATTTTTAGTTGTAAATTTGTGCTATTGTCAGTTTGTGTTGTTTTCAATAGTTTGTGTATTATTCTAATGTTCTATACTATGTTGTGATCTTCCAACAATCTATGAAAAGTACATAGTGACATTATACCAACCATACAAAGAGACAATTTTTAAAATTTTGTTTGACATAGGAGTATACAATAATAAATGGAATATGTATAGCAAAAAAATGTTCAAAATTACTTACTCTATGCTTATTGTATATATTAGTATGAAACATTATGAAAAAGTTTGAAGAGTATAAATTACAAGGTTTAACACCTCTAAGGTTGGATCTTTGTGAACATTGATGTAGATTTTTTGTAGACTTTATCGGTCTAGAAGGTTGTTTTATAGTTCAAGTGTCACTTTCATTGTCATACAAACCTTGGAAAGAGACATTGAATGAAATGTTGTCATAATTTGTGGTGCTCAAGATTGTGCCAAAGACCTCAATAATTGCTATGTTGTGATCTTCCCACAATCTCTGAATACTATATAATGGCATTACACCAACCGTACAAAGAGGCAAATTTTTTTATTCATTATTTAACATAGGGGTATACAATAACAACCCCTAGAATTCCACGTCACGTTTCTCGCCATCTACATCCTTTTTTTAATGGGTTACAATCAATAAGATAGCAACACGTGGCATTTTTTTAAGAAAAATGAATTAAATTGTGCCATAGGTGCTACATTGACCAGAACTGACATGAAATTAAACACTAGAATGATATGGAATGAAACAATTGACATGCACCAAAAATGACATGAAGTGAAACAATTTGCGTTAACCATGTTTGACATGAATTGAAACACCAACACGAAGTGAAATGAAGTGAAACTATTGACATTGATTCTAACATTGATATGACGTGAAACAACAGACATAGACTAAAAACAAAGTGAAACAACTAACATTGAGTCATGGACCAAAACTGAGATGAAGTTACATTATTGCCAAATTTTGACAATTTCTTCTTTTGGAGCATTTAACAATCATTTACACTTAGAACTTTTTTACCACATGTTGGTAACCAATGTATGTGAGTTCAAAGCTTGGCACGTCAAAAGCATTTGGTCTAGGATTTTCTTAAAGAATTTGACAAAAACAATTGTATCTATTTTCACTTGTGACATGTTTTGAAATTTAGACAACTAGTTAGCTTAGCATGTTAAATTAAATTGGCAATTTGAACAATTGAATCAACTAATTCTACTTTATTGTAAATAAGAGGGTGTTAAAGTTCATCTATAAGGGAGGGGTATTTCAAATTTGAGTTTCAAAACTCTACAAAGGGGCTAGTAGTTTAAAAGAAGAAGAATCGCATTATGCACAATTGATAAGGAACATGCAAATTAACCAAATGATCTACTTGACCTCTAATGTTACTTTTTCTCTATCATTGATGTACAATCTTTCATCAAGAATTTAGGACTTTGCGGATTTTAAACGATTTCCGTACGACATCCGATTTTTCATGGGTTTGTACATTTTTTGTACATATTTTGCACGGATTTTGCGCTAATTCTGCACGAACTCTGCACACTATAAGATAACTAAAAGTGTGAATGTATAAGCCATGTGGATTCAATGCAGAACTAGCACAAAATCCGTGCGAAAAATGTACAAACCTATGAAATATCGTTTGTCTCATGGAAATCGTTAAAAATTAGTGAGGTCCTAAATTCCTGATGTTGGGCTCAATAGGTTGTGTCATTTTCATTGTCATGTGAACTTTAAATGAATTACTCCCATAATGTGAGCACTATTAATATTGCCGATAAGGAGACTTTCTATTGAGTATCTACACCTTCTGATTCTTTCTATTCGTGCCACATTTAGAATTGGGAGTTCAAATAGGGTTCCGCTCTCCCGATGATCCAAACTTGAAATGCAAATTGGAAGGTCGTCTATGTACCCCTAAAAATGTGACACGTGGAGAGTTCCCTATGAATGTGACACATGGAGACATGATGAGTTGACCTTCTCATTGAAGGGCCGGTTTAGACTACAGTAAAGAAGTCCACTGTTCAAGAATTTTAGGGGAATGGAGCAAATTTTGTTCTTCGTCGATTTTTCCCAATCACATTGCTCTATTTCCCTAAAATTTCTGACAGGTACTAGACTTTTCTACTGTAGTCTAAACCGTAATCAATGTGGGCCATCGTTTTCCAACGTTCCATGTTAAACCTGAAAGGAAGCATGGAAAGCATTGGAAGGTGTATGCATTGGAAATTCCCATGAGTTAGAGTTTTTGATCTTGATTTAAACCATCAGGTCTCCAATAGAAAACCACCTTTATAGATCGTGCCAAAATGGCAATAAATTGCTATGGATTGGAAGACCCTGTATGATTTGATTTTTGAATGCCACATCATAACAATGAACATACGTTAACGTATACCGACCTGACAAAAGATGTAATTTTTGAATTCATTACGTGCAAAACTAAAATTATTTTTGGAAAATTAACCATACGTCTATTTTTAACACATTATGATTTTCATTTTTTATATTGTACCAAACTTCATCAAAGATAAAGAGGTCACATATTATAACACATCTATGTTTTTTTCTAATACCCTTGGCTATTTATGGGTTAACATACAATAACAAATTGAATATTTATAACGACAAGATGTTCAAAATCACTTACTCTATGCTTATTGTATATATTAGTTTGAAAAATTATGAAATAATTTGAAGTCTTCACGATCTCTAAACACCACATTATATTACAAGTAGTGAACAAACAACCTTGGCAAAGGAGCAATGTTATTTCATTTTATTTATTGTATACATACAAGAAGATAAATTAGAACTCAATATGTACGGCGTTAATATTCAACAAAATGTTCAATATTATCTATTCTATTTTCATTATCTCAATTGGTCGATGGAACATTGTGAAATCATTTAAATTCTTCACGATCTCTAAACACTACATTATAATAATAATAATAAATAAGCACCTTATCACAGAGGCTTAGGGTCTATGATAATAAATTGAATTTTTAAATTTGTATAACGTGTACAAGAAAGAAATGTTCAAAATGACCCATTCTAATCTCAGTGCAAATCATCATATAATTATTTGAACTCTCCACGTTATAATAGTGAACAAATAGCATGAGAAAGAAGTACAAGTTATTTCTCTTTATTTAATATATGAATGCTCGATAAGAAATTGATGATCAATATCTACAACATGGATACACAAAAATATTTCAAAATGACTAACTCTATCCTCATTGTGTAAATTAGTGCAAAACTTCATAAATTTATTGGAAGTAATAGAGTGAACCGAAAAGAGTGTCTCAAAGTAGAAACTCACCTTGTACTCGGTTCCAGTTCAAAAAGATTGCAAAACTAGACTATGGCGAGTTGGAGAATAATCTAAAGCAAGGCCTTGCACCACCTAAAGGAATGGAACTCGTGACCTCCCGAATGCTAGAGAGGAATTTCCACAAGTTCTTCTAAACCTAAAAGAGCTGACAAAGGGATTGTTTATGAACAATGCTTGTTAAAAATTGTTACTGTAGGGATGCAAATTCCACTTGAACACCATTTTGTTTTCGGTTAATCCCTAAACGTACCAGAGTGTCCCTGGAATTGACAATTTGAGAAAAAATCATCATAAAGTACTATTTAGAAGAATATTTTGGAATTGATATACAAACGAAAGTTCTAGATTTTGAATTTTAGATTCCATATGTACAATTCAATTCACCAATACTATCACCGATATTTAATTATAAAATTTGAAAGTTAAAATTAAAAATTCCTTCTAAATTTGATTACAAACGAAATTTTAATATTTTTTGAGTAAAATTTATTGGAATGAATTTGAAATGAGATACTCTTAAATGTGGTGATTCTATGAAATTTTTGTGTTCCTTAAATCTATGACCTCATTTTTGTAAGGCAACTTTTGAACTATAGTCAATGCAATTTTGGCTTGGTCAACAACTTGACATACTTTTATATTTATAGTTTTAGAAAAATATGTACTCAAGTATCACTAAATCCAACCATTGGATAGGACAACAACTTGGTGAAGTATTTCCAAAAAATTGAATGACTTTCATTGAAGCATTGATGAGAACGTAGAGTGAGTTTGAATGTGTTAGTCGTTCAGAAACTGAATACAATGACGTTTATGCATGTGTGGAATTGGGCACTACTTGCCTGGGCATCTCCCTCGACAGTGCCACCTTTTCTACTAGTGGGTAAAAGGTAGAAAGTCTAGGGCTTAATAATGTAACGAACCAACCATCTTCACAAAGAGGTGGAAATTAGGGCCGCTTTACACCTAGAGGCCGGGCCAATTCGTTGTATAAGAGGCTTGAAAACCTCACTTGTGATTGGTCAAAAGGCTGAAATCGGCCCCAATCCCTTTACACCTAGAGCCTGGGTCGATTTGGTGATATGAAATTTTTACTTAAAAAACACATGGTATGACACAACCTGAGCTCGTTGAATTGGGTGCACCCAAAATGGAAGGCCAATTCTTGACCTCAGGGCCAATGTCAAATTTCAGTAAAAAAAACCTTCTTTTAACCCCTAAGTGACGGATCAACCATTTTATGGTCTCTGCCCTTTTTTTATGGGCTGCCCGAAATAGAAAAAATATTTTTATAGAAAATAAAAAATATTTTTAAATAGGTAATCAAGTCTACTTTCCAACCCAACTTGAATCATGTCCATCCGAGTTAAACTCCACCCGGGAGAAATTTTCAAAGAAAAACACTTCTACATTGTGTAGTGTTAGAAAACTTACTATTTGGGGAAAGTAATGATGTTCTCTCCATTGAAAAATTTGCAATTTTTGATTTTAGAATAGAATGTCTAATTTTAACAAATCACACAAAATTTCAAATTCTAAAAATAAGATTTGTGATTCTGAGAAATATTTGAAGTTAAATGCTTCTAAATTCATTATGAGATGATAAAAAGCTATTTTTTGATATCTGACCGTATGGAAAATTACTAAACATCAAGCTCCTCATTTTCTCTTTTGGACCAAACTTCATCAAAGTTGAAGAAGTAATTTTTTATAACACATTTATGTTTTGCCCTTACCCCCTCCGTCATTTAGGAGTTAATATAAAATATGATTTTTTTCAACGAATTAGATTTGTTGGATTATGTGAAAATCTAAACAACACTTTTGAAAAGAGAGAGAGGAGTTGAAATTTGCTATATTTATTGAATCGGCTTGGCTTCTTGGCCTCAAGCCTTTACATATGAGAGAATTGGCCCCCGTTATAATTTTATTATAATGTGTAGTTGAGGCCGGCCTCTAACTCGAAAGGGGTTGAAATTTCATGCAATCAGCCTCAAGGGGAATTGGCCCAGCCTCTAAGGGCAGGCTTCCATGTGGGGATCGGTGTGGGTGGCCGGTCCTCAAAAGGAGGAAGCTCTACTGAAATGGGTGAAAACAAGAGAAGACAAGAGTATATATTTCATTTGTACCAAAATGGGTGGAGCATGGGTGGTTCTTGAGACCTCAATTCTTGTCTTCTAGTGCCTTCCACCCAACCGATCCCCACATGGAAGGAGGCCCTAAGTGTAAAGCGCCCTTAGTGTGAATAATCAAACTCTATGGGAAACGTGGAAATTAGTGTGAGGAAATTAGAATGGTTGCAATAAACTCATGATGGAGGAGTGGGAGTGGAAATAGGAAAGAGAGCGGCAGCAAGGAAGCTTGGGACGAAAAGACGGGAAGCCAACGGCGGCTGTCAGCCATGACTTGTTCTATTATTATACCTCCCCCTCCCACCGTCCAAGAGTCGCTTCTACCGACCGCCGGCCGCCGCCTGGTCGTCGTCTTCTTCCTAGTCGGTCTTCCCAGCAAGTACACACACACACAGAGAGAGAGGTACCTGACCCACTCTGTCTGTCTCTAGCCTGAGAGCTATGATCTTTTTACGTGAGCTTGCAGAACTTCATTGTTGATTGATTGTTCATTGTCGCCCAATTCGTAGCCTTTTTAAAAAAATAATTCATCACTCCGATCCTTCACTGTTTTTCCTTTCCTCTTCTTAAGATTCGTTGATCAGGGGTTCTAAGCGCTCGTGGTTGTGGTTACATTTTGAATTTTTTTTTGGTTTGGTTTTGGCAGAAAAAAACGCACACAGAGTGAGTGAGATGAAGAAGAAGCTCCGTCTGTCTCTTAGATTTGGATCTGTGAGGTTTTCGTGTTGATTGATGAGGTTGGGTGGAGTGCATGTCATTGGCATGCCACATCCACGAAGAAGACGAAGACGAAATAGAATCACAACAATCACCAGAGCTTCTTATTTTTTTCTTACTCCCAGAAAGTAGTAATTCTGCACACACACACACACACCCGACTCTCTCTCTTTCTCTCTTTGTTTTGATTTCGTCAACAGGGAACTAACTAGTCGAAGCAACTGAGTATTCATTCTCCTCATTGAGTGAGCAGCAGGGTAAGAGCCAAAATTAGCCCCATTTTTGTTTTCTTTCTTAATGCGAGTGAGGTTCTTGCAATTTCCCAATGCGTGGGAAGTAGAACTAGATGTTATTTTTTTTCTCTCTTCCATTTCTATTCTGTAATTGACTAGTTTCGTTGTTGTCGATCTGATGATACAGTCGCAGTTCAATCAGAATGAACGAGGACCGTGAGTTTGCGCTACTGCCCAAGGCAGGGAAAGATCCTGCGTGCT
This sequence comes from Pohlia nutans, assembly GCA_022496805.1. Lineage (NCBI taxonomy): Eukaryota > Viridiplantae > Streptophyta > Bryopsida > Bryales > Mniaceae > Pohlia > Pohlia nutans. Next base: position 4,367,504 of record CM040093.1, on the reverse strand, counting down.
CCAGCATACCATGACGTGGGTGTCTGGGTTTCTTTCTTTCTACAGTGCAAGCAACATCTGTTTGACTGTGCCGTCCATATGATCATGTGGAGATTATTGTGGTGGCCTTGAATTGGAGGTTGAGTGATTGATCGAGAGGGAGGGAGAACAAAGAATTAAAGAAAAAAAAGAAGAAGTTTACAGGAAGGGATTCAGTGTGGTTGGTGTTGTTGTTGAAAAAATTATGCTGGATATTTCTACGGAGGAGGGCCCGGTTACCGGTCCGGTTACGAGCAGTTACCGGTCCGGTGGCGAGGAGAGTGGCGAGGACGGGCTGGCCGTGCTGCCCCGCCACACCAAGGTGCTGGTCACCGGCAACAACCGCACCAAGTCAGTGCTTGTGGGCCTCCATGGCGTCGTTACCAAGGCCGTGGGCCTCGGCGGATGGCACTGGCTGGTAACCCCTACACATTCTACTTACTATTCTTCTTCAATTCTTGAATCTACCAATTTGAAATTTCCTCATTGTGATTCCCTTCCATATTGTCGTTGATAGGAATGTTCACGCAGGCGCTTGTCTTCCCATTGTTGGGGTTTGTTTGAGGACCTTTTGCTATTGCCATTGTATCAGTTGAGATATCAATGTTTGCTCATTCAAAGTGGGAAGACCAATTTTGAAGGGATAATAGTCAACCTCATTATTTGGAAACATATTCATCTCAAATTTGGAAACATTATTGAAACAATAGGCTTTGCTATATAACGTTCTTTTAAAGCAAAGAACAGCGTTGAAAACAATAATTTGGTGTCTTTTCAATATAGTTTTTGGTACTGAAACGACAGTATATTCTATTACAATAGTGTTTTAATAGCCTTGCAAATTTGATATGTAGTGGCTCTAGATAGAAAGCTAAGGCGTATACATGCTCACACTCAACTTGCTAATTGAAGGCCAACCAAGTGTATTGGAAGCGATGAGTAACAAGGCTTAGAACGGTTTCAATATCCTCTACCTTATATGATTTACGGACCCAGTTCTTATTGGAAGCGATGAGTAACAAGGCTTAGAACGGTTTCAATATCCTCTACCTTATATGATTTACGGACCCAGTTCTTAAGGGTAGGTTTTTAACGGGGTTGTAATTAAGCCTTCACATTCCGGATTTGAGTGCATAATATAATGCTCTCCCAAATGGGTTTTTAGGTTCTTCAGGTAGTAGAGATATCAATGTATGATGATTCAAAGTGGGCTCCAATTTTGAAGGGACAATAGACAACCTCATTATTTTCCTTTCAAAGAGTAGTGGCTCTAGATATAAAGCAAAGGCGTATAAATGCTCTTACTCAACTTGTTAATTGAGCCATCTAATGGTGTTAATATCCTCTACCTTATGATTTACTGACCCAGTTCTTAAGGGTGGGTTTTTGTAATTGAGCAAGCCTGAATTTGAGTACGCATGATGGTTTTTGATTCAGGTTCTTACCAATGGGGACGAAGTGAAGCTGCAGCGAAATGCGTTGAGCGTAATTGAAGCTCCGAGTGGTCACGAAGAGCACGACGACAATGAAGAAAATCCTTTCTCTAGTGGGACAAGTCTAGGTTTGTGCTTGATACTCAATCAGTTAATCAATTGGAGGCTGGTATTTTATGAGCCTCGGCTGTGTCGGTATAATTTCGCGGTGCGCCATTTTCGCTATAATACAATACAATGTGAGTGGAGTTGATTGATCATGGATTGTGTGGCGCAGAAGACAATGTGCCAAGGAATGCATTCAAGCCCCGGGTTCAGCCACGAAAGCCATCCATGCTCGTCTCACGCAATGTTGATGAACCTGATCACAATCACAATGCAATGGCAGCGGAACATGCGAGTTTTAACCGGATGTATAATGAGTCTCGGAGAGACGAGGTGGATGAGGGATCCAGCCCAACTTCTGAAGCTCTTCCGGTACGCCTCCATTCTACACAGAACCCTAATCTACAATCAATCGACGCAGAAGTGTACTCTTTCTAAGAAAATCTTCGAGTTGGCATTATATAATGAGCTGAGCCTGAATGGGAGTTAATGGAGCTCAGAGCATCCATGTCTATGCTGAAATTGATGATTCTATCGCATTGATTGGTTGCAGTCGGTGGATCTGAGTAAGCTGGAAATAGCCGCTCTGAAGAGGTACCGGAGGCATTTTAAACTGGTAAACTTCATCGCTAACTTATGGTCAATCGAATTGGTGGGAGTAGGAAATGCTTGTGCTTGTGGACAGGAGAGAAAAAGAACTGTGCTGCAATAAGGATACTATTTAAGCCCTAAAGGACCAAGGAGCCCAAATTGGGTCTCGTGTATTTTATAGCAATTTTGAGTAGGTCCTATGTGGACTTTTTTTTTTGTTCAAAATTATTTCCTTTTTGACCAACACATACAATGCTCTTCACTCAATTTGGTGGTACAAAATTTGGTCCTACCTGAATTATCTTTTTCACAATATGATAGATTGAATTTGCCATTGTAAAGCTATGAATCCTTGGTCCTTTAGGGGTTAAGCATTTTAACCAATAATTACGTAGGAGTGTGTTGATCACTTTAGAGATAGATCTCTCACTTTGGCTACAGTTGCAAGAGCCAAACTCTCTTGAGATTCAATTGTTTTCTCACTCAATGTGTGACGCAACCATTAATAATGGGTAGACTACGATTGAAGGGACAGTACACAACCTTATTTTCATTCAAAGCCGAGTGACCAAGTGTAAAATTAGACGAGTTGCTGTTGGTAACAGGGGGTGGGGTTTAGTATGACCCCAGTTTTAGTAGTGAAATTGAAAGAGCACCTCATAGGAGAAGTTCTTGTTATTCTGAATTTGAGAGCCAGGATTCAGATGGAACAATAATAATAATAATAATAATAATAATAATAATACTGATTTCTGCGTGTAAATTCTTCCAGGTGGAAGTTGGTCCCAACTCAACCAAGGAGCAGCTGCTGCGTGCTGTTGGTCGGCACTTCATGTCACAGGTGAGAACGTACTACTTGCATGATTCATTTTGTAGAAAAATACACTAACCTTGTAATTATATACAAACCATATAGTTACATGGAATGTCCACCAGCCTATTAATGTTACCCACACCAATTAATTGTCAACACTTTGAAGTTTGGATGCTCATGAGTAGTGTTAAGCCCACCAACACTCTTGGGTGAGTCACGTACACTTAAAAAAACCGGTCATAGTTAAAGGGTTATTTCAGGACCTGTCGAGATCCAATGAAATTGTCAGTGTATCTCAAGTGGAGCCCTTGATTATTTCTGACTCAGTGGTGCCGTGAGTGTTTGGGTTCCACAAATTTATGCTCTCTCTGACGTAAGGAATTATAGTGTGGTTGTATCAGATTGCGGTACCAGCAATACGTGCCTGTGGACGTAGTATTCTAAGTATGAGTTCTACCTAAAATTACAGTTTAAGATGTGTATATATAGGGCGGGCCTCTTACAAACTCTGTCAACGTGGTCTCTGCTCGTGTTAGAAGTTCGTCTCCAAGTTGGAATATTGTTACTGTTTTTTTTCTCCAGACTTTTATTGTCAAGCTTATTACCAACAGGAAAACATCATGCAAAACATGGGTTTGGCTAAGGTATTCATCAGGTATTTAGGACCTCACTGATTTTTAACGATTTCCGTGCGATATCTGATATTTCATGGGTACGTGCATTTTCCGCACGGATTTTGCATGAATTTCACGCTAATTTTGCACTGTATCCGCACGGATTCTACATTCACTCTTTTCATTATCTAACAAAGTGCAGAATCCATGCAGAATTAACGCGAAATCCGTGCGAAAAATGTACGAACCCATGAAATATCGGATGTTGCACAGAAATCGTTTAAAATCTGTGGGGTTTTAAAATCCTGATGTTCATCTTTAAGAGTGCAAGTGTGTTGAGACTTTGATCTTGTTGTTGTGGCAGGAGTTGGACGAGGCTCAGGTGATTGCAGCATTTATGCAAGCTGCAAAGCGTCCAAGGCCCTGATTGCATGCAGACCATTTTACATTGAAGCTGCCAAACCCTAATCCTGCTAAACCCTAAACCTGCTGTTGGAAGGCCTGTAAAGACTTGATCATCAATTTCCTCACCTCCTCTGCTTGCTGTTGTATCATAGAAACCAACAACTGCTGTAAAAAAGCACCCCGGAGCGCGAATTTCTTGCCGCCATAAGGCTGGAATGGGTGGGATTTTGCACATAAGCCTGGGTAACGTCAATTCTACTTGATCACTGTTTTTTGATTAGTTCTGGACACCATTTGTACAGAAAAAAAAGGCGACGCAGAGAAGATCAGTTTTTAACCTCCTAATTAATTTGATGCTGATGATGCAGTGTACTGTACTGTACAGAGGACTCTCTCTCTCTCTCATTTGATGCACTGGTTCTGCTCATTTCTTAGATATCACCCACCTGTTGATAGACGGAGTAAATTTGCCCAAGCACTGATTCATGCCACCCTTGTTCTATTATGAAAAAAAAGGTTGTATATTCTTACTCTTTGAAGGATGACTCTTTCATTTTCGCTGGGTTACATGATAATATATTTATTTTATTTTATTTTATTTTATTTACTGTGGGTTGACTGTCACGGTCTAGAACCGTATGACTTGGTCTCCTGCATGCTGGAGTTGGCTGGCAATGGCGACTGTGCATGTGTAAGCTTTTCCACTGAATTAGAATTTATTTGCTGCCTTTTGCTAGATTTGATTCCTGTTAGTTCATCATAATTTTTGTAGTAACATTTTAGTGCTTTAGAGCATGCCCAGCAGCAGGTGTTTTGGAGGGACCAACTCCAAGATTTGGTGTAGTCATGTCCACTTGCTTCCAAGTTTGGCCCAGCAACTACCCATTAACGCTAAAATATAGTTTTTGGAGCCAAAGTTTGAGGTTTCTCCGCCATCTACAGAAGTTTTGGCGCAAGCAAATTTCTCACACCAAGCAAGCAAAGATGCTCGATCAACAATTAAATAACGAGCTCAAAGACTATTCACCGGCCCGTGCTTCAAGGTCATCAAGTTACTTTCATAAAATCTTCGTTTTATAATTTGCCTTGGTGTTCGCTCTAGGAATGTTGTTGGGCTACTTCTTGTATGACATTCCTCTAAGTTAAAAATGGCCCTCAAATTAATGTTTGGTGGACATATTTTCTCTGGAATTGTTGGGCTTGCTCTTAGGGTCACAACATTCTTTGATGGACCCTATAGAAATTTACCCAATGTGATGTAACTTGACTCCAATTTGATTTGAAATATTTTATGCCACTTTGATTTGGAAAATTTATGTCACTTTGTAGTGGTAATTGTGTTAAAGAAATGTGAGAAAAATTTGTGTAGAGGCAAACAAAGAGTTTTATACCACATAACATTCAATAGCCTTCATGCCCACTGTCATGCACTCTGTTCATCATCTTGAGCCTCCACCTATCCACTTAGCTACTGGTGAATTACTGTTGGGTGTGGAATATTCTAGATCATCTCCTATAGAGCCAAGGGAGAGAGAGTGCATGCTATTGAATATTATGCACCTTTGTCTCCTTTGCAACCTTTTTTTTTTTCCCTGGTGAGATATTAGAGTTATCCGAAAATAGAAGAGGAATTCAAGTTGGGTTTGCTCTCTATATTTACAATTTCTGACAAGCATTGTTCATGAATAGTCCCTTTGGTTGGGTCTCTTGGCTTGAGACTGCCAAACCAACCTATGTTGAGTTGGAGAATAATCTAAAGCAAGGCCTTACACCACCATTGGGTGTGGAACTAGTGACCTCCCCAATGCTAGAGAGTTCCCACAAGTTCCCCTTTTTGAACTCAAAACAAGGCTAAGAGCATCCACAATCGGGCCTCTATTAAACATGACCGGTATATTAAAATTATCTTTTGATGTAGGTGGAATTGAAAAATCAAATTATTGTTATTAAAATCACATTTGAAAAATAAATATAATAGATCCAAGGGAATTTCGATTTGGACATTGGATGACTAAGATACACCCCATTAACCCTTAAACGTCAAGGTAAGCCCCATGGGCTTATTTAAAAGAGAATAATCAAGAAAAAAGTAGATTTTCTCAACCAAATCAAGCGTGGCTTGGTGCGTTGGAAAGCTACTGAAAAAGCGATCTAGATTGCAAATTTGCGCCTCATTTGAGAGATTGTGGAATCGTTGGTAAGCAATCAAAGTTATGAAATTGAACAAGTTTTTGAGGTTGGAACAGCTGAAATGCCGCAGTGCTACAGTGCCACAGTGCTGGCCAGCAGTGTCCGGCAGAGCCGTTTTTGCCTTTTTTTCGTTTTTTTCTTTTTTTCCTCCGAAAATTTAGATGCCTTCCGGGCTGCCTCGCCCAGGCCCTCTTGACGTTTAAGGGTTAAAAGCTAACTTCCAAAAAGATTAGAGGCCTCGTCAAATCTAGTCTAAAGATGGTTTAAAGTGTGAAAGGCACGACACATTTTAGCACATTTTGACATGTCTAGTAAAATTACGGATATACTAAAATTACTTTATGATATATTTTAAATCATATTTAAGAAAAAAAAACCTTCACATTTTTTTGGATGAATGTAACATAACATTTTAGAATAGTTTAGGATGTCTCCCTTTTAGAACTCGATCAAATGAGCATCTTTAATGTGATCCAGTTTTACCTTCTACAACAAGTCATTGACAGAAGGGTGGTTCTCCTTCAAAAGCCATGTTCAGAACTTCAGTTCTTCCATTTTTGTAGGTCCCCATGGTAATTAACTTTCTAGAAGTTGACACCGCCCATGCTCATAGCCATGCTCATGAAGACAGTGATGTTGGATGCATATAACCTGCCAATTATGGAAAAAGGGGGACTTTAGGAACGCTCTATTATATTATGAATGTAAAAGCATGTTCTTTGATATTCTAGTTTATAAAAAATAAATTGTAACCATATTTTTTGAATTTCGACCACATTCCAATTAAACTTTTTTTGGAAGTAGTTTTTTTTCCAAAGATTTAGATTCCTAAACTTTTTTTTAAGTTTTTTTTTTTTTTTTTTTTTTTTTTTTTTTTGATTTAAAAATTAATTAATTAATTAATTTTTTTGGGCGGCCGCAGTGTAGGGTTCAGCAGCACGCCACGGCCAAATAAAGTTTTTTTATTTTTTATTTTTTATTTTGTTTTTGGCAGCGGCCTTTTAGAATTCAGCAGCACCCCACTGCCAAATAAAGTACCAAAAAAAAAGAACAAAAAGAACATTTTTTTAATTTGTTTTTTATCTGTTTTGTTTTTAGCTTTGCTCCCGCCGTTTAGGGTTCACCAGCCACAACTGAAGAAAAATAGAAGGAAAAAAAGACAAGAAGAAAGACAAGTGAGGAAGACAAAAAAGAAGACAAGAAAGAAAACAAGATAAAAAAAGATAAAAGAAAAGATGAAAGAAAAGATAAAGATAAGAATAAAAAACAATTAAATTAATTGTTTGTTTGCAATGTAAGTGATTAAAAAAGACAACATTGATGTTTTTTAGAGAACTTTTAAACCAATTTTTTAAGCCAAATATGCTTATGAAATAAGCGCACTTAGCCAAGTGCATAAATAGCGAATTACGTGTACCACTAGTGAAGTATCTAGGCCAAAATAATTAATCTCTATTTTAACAATCTGAAATTGAACTATGGTCGAAGATCAAAAGAATTTATAAAAAAATTAACTTATAAGATATTAAGATACATCATTTTCTCATTACATTCTTGCCATATTTTTATAACAAATGTAATTATTCATTACACTTTTGAGCATAGCCAATTTTGTACAAGAAATACGTATCATATCTTTAAAAGTAAAATGTCTTTTAATAATAATGTAATGTACAGAAGTAAAAGACACTTTACTCTTATATATTTTGTTCTTTTATCATTTTAGCATGTTTTTCTTTATTCTTAAAATACAAACCATCCTAATTGTGTTTACAACATTGTTATCAACACTTTAGTCAAACACATTTTCTTGAAGTCTCGCAAGTAGGGTGAGGAGCCCTGTAGAGATGCACTTTTGCTTATAGTCTCGTAAGTAGGAGCATAGATACTTATTAATAGCACGTTATGCCCTATGTGTTTTCATATTTTTGTAACTACTTGCGCTGGTATTGCACTTGCATTTTTTGGCTCTAGTACACTGTGCATTGCACTATCCAGCCTTCTCTTTGTTTTTTTTTGTGGCAACGTCCAATTGTTGAAATTGTTGTGTTGCCGATTGTTCAAGAGCTTTTAGCAAGATGGCCCATGGAGCAGCCTTGCCCGTTGGAGAGATGAAGCACTATCCCGGGAAGACAACATTCTTCCTTGTTTTGGTTTCTGTTCTCGCAGCTTCCGGCGGTCTTATGTTTGGATACGACATTGGCATTTCAGGTGCTCAAAACCTTCTTTCCAAAAGCTCAATTGTTATCTTTTGTATTCTTACAATTTTTGCTTTTTGCGTTTTGGATTCCTACAAATGATACAATTTAATTTGTTTGTTGCTTTTGGTGTATTAAAAACTTGATTGTTGCCCACTTCGTTCTTACACATGTTACTTTTTGTGTTTGTAAAGTTTAATTGTTCTTTGAATTCTTACAAATGTTACGTTTTGTGTTTGTAAAGCTTAATTGTTGCTTTTTGCATTCTTATAAATGTTACTTTTAGTGTTTGTAAAATTCGATTGTTATCCTTTGTATTCTTACAAATGTTGTATTCAATGTTTCATAATGTTTGATTGGTGACTTTTGGATTCTTACAAGTGTTTGTTTTATGTTTCTTAAATATAAATACCTACAAAGATTTTTTTCTTTATTGCTTTTGGTGTTCCAAAGGTTTCAATGGTTGTTTCCCTTTACATACTTTAAATATTACATTTTTAATTTGATTATTGCCCTTACAAATGTTGTATTCAATGTTCATAGAACTTGATGGTTGGTTTTGGATTCTTACAAATTTATGCTTTTGTATCTCTTATTCATACAGGAGGTGTGACGTCTATGGATGAGTTTCTAGCAAAGTTCTTCCCTGCCGTGCTAGAAAAGAAACACCAACATGCAAACACAAACAACGCTTATTGCAAATACAACGACCAAAAGCTTCAAGCGTTTACTTCATCCCTATACATCACAGCGCTTCTTTCGACTTTTGCCAGCTCTTACACAACGCGGCATTATGGCCGCAAGGCCACTATGCTCATCTCTGGTGTTGCTTTTTGCCTTGGAGTTGTGTTTACCGCCGCCGCACAAAACCTCATCATGCTCATCATCGGTAGAATTTGTCTTGGATGGGGCGTGGGGTTTGCCAATCAAGCCGTTCCACTTTACCTTTCTGAGATGGCGCCTCCGAAATGGCGTGGTGCACTCAACGTTATGTTTCAACTTGCGGTGACAATTGGAATTCTATTTGCAAATCTTGTGAACTACGGCACCGAGAGGATGCAATCCAACGGATGGAGGATTTCCCTTGCAATTGCTGCAATCCCTGCATTCTTGATTACAATTGGCGGGATCATTTTACCTGACACGCCAAACTCATTGGTACAAAGAGGCAAGTTTGACAGTGGAAGGAAAGTCTTGCAACGCATTCGTGGTGTTGAAAATGTGGACGAAGAGTTTCAAGACATTCTCAACGCAAGCATAGAAGCTGAAGCAATGGAACAAAGCCCATTCCGAAATGTGATTAAGACGCGCAACCGTCCACAACTCGTGATCTCGATGTTCTTGCAGTTCTTCCAACAATTCACGGGAATCAATGCCATCATGTTCTATGCACCCGTAATATTTCAAACGGTGGGATTTGAGAACTCAGCGTCGTTGTACTCTTCGGTGATTGTGGGCGGCGTGAATGTTTTGTCAACTCTAGTGGCTGTCTTCTTAGTGGACCGTTGGGGTCGTCGTTGGCTCCTCCTAGAAGCATGTGTTCAAATGATCATTGCTCAGGTATGAAACCAAACAAATTGTCTTTTGCTATCTCTTTTCCACTTTGCATATTATCGTATTCAACCTCATTTATCATTGTGTGATTGAACTTTCATTGTTATGTTGCTAATGCAAACTTCTTTTAGTCTATAACATGTTTATTTCAAGTATGAGGAAATCGGTGTTGTTGCATCTCATTTTCTACACATATATGATTGTGTAGGTGGCAGTCGGCATCATTCTCGCTCTAGGATTGAAGGGTACTGGGACCATGTCATCGACTTTGGGGTGGATCACAATAGTGATGATTTGCGTTTACGTTTCGTCTTTCGCATGGTCGTGGGGTCCTATGGGATGGTTGATTCCAAGTGAGATTTATCCTTTGGATACAAGATCATCAGGCCAAGCAATCACGGTATCGACCAACATGTTTTTTACATTTGTCATTGGGCAAATATTCCTTTCGTTGTTGTGCGCATTCAAGTGGGGCGTTTTCCTTTTCTTTGGTGGGTGGGTGGTTGTAATGGGGGCGTTCACGTATTGGTTCATCCCCGAGACAAAAGGCATCCCCATTGAAGAGATGGACTTGGTGTGGACTGGACACTGGTTTTGGAAGCGCTTTGTTCCAGTGTCCGGGACTCTTCAACCTACAAGTGAAATTAAGGTCATCAATCTTGAAAAGGGCGCAAATATGAACTAGTAGCTTTTCTTTTTAGCTAATTAGAGGTTAAAGCAGTCATAAAACCTGTGGTGCATTTTTTATTATAGAGCCAAGTACATATTTGGTTTTGTTAAAGATGTAACCGAGTACTTTAGTGCTCTTGGTGGCTTTATTATTAAATAAATAAGAATTTATGAGATTGTTCATGAGTTAAATTTCAATTAGTAATCAATGCCCAATTGAGTAATTAGTAATCAATGCCCAACTCTTGTATAATCTTGATTTGGAGCATAACTTTTGCAATGCACTTTTTTAAACTTGGAATGCATTATGTGTCAATATGTGTCAACTTTTTCTTTTCAATTGTATTGTTTATTTTGTTCTTAGAATTTGTTACCTTGATTTTTACTGTATGTCTTAATTATGCCATTTTTGTTTTTTTGATTGCGTTGTTTATGTTATTCTTGAAATTTGTTAGCTCAATGAAGTATTGTGGAGAAGTTTAAAGGACTATATCATTCTTTTGGTTGAATTGTTATGTTCATAAGATAGTGCACTTTGTCATGGTGGTCGTTTTCCTAAAATTTCATTTACAATTGCTTCTTGTAACCGCCCTAAGCATCCACGGTGACTAGAATGATCATTATGTTTTTTTTTTTATCCTATTCAATAGGTCCTATTTGGACTTCCTCTTGTTTGTCTCTTTTTCTTTTTTGTTTTGATTAACACATACAATGATCAACACTAGATCTAGTAATATAAAATTTCGTCTCGTCTTGATTATATTTTTTCCTATATGATCAATTGAACTTGTCATTCTAGTACTTTTGAGCACTACTCACAAGTGGTTTAGCATTTAGTAATGTTAAGTAATGTTTGTCACTTTTGATTGGATTTTGATTGGAAGAAATTCTTTGTTTCATATTTTGTAAAGAGTATAATATTACTTTAAAAATGTATATTTTCTTTTCATGCCATATGTTCAAGATGATGACTCATCATTTATTACTTAGGTGATTTGAATTCAAAGGATTTGAATGGAGGTGTTCTTGGACTGTTGGAAATTATTTCAAAGAGGTCTTCTAAGAGAAGATGATGACACATCATTTATCACACTTAGGTGAATAGAATTCAAACCCGAATTCAAAGGATTTGAATGAAGGTGTTCTTGAATGGTTGGAAATTGTTTCGAAGAGGTTTTTCAATGAAAGCAAGGAGTTTAAGATTACTTGTGAGATGTATTATTTTTCTTTCATCCCATATGGTCAAGATGATGACTTATCAATTATCACACTTAGTGAATAGAATTTAAAAGGTTTGAATGGAGGTGGTCTTGGAATGTTGGAAATTTGTTTGAGAGAGGTTTTCTATTAAAAGCACTTTTCAGCTATTTAAAACTAAAACACTCTATTGAAGCACAATGTAATGTACACAGTGGGTGTCAACATTGCTGAATGAATCAATAGTGGATTTTGAAAATAAACAAAACCTATAGTTGACCATAACCCTTCACAAGTGCAAAATTGTATCATCCAAGTGATTGTTGATTGAGGACATGTCTCCTTATCCCTCTTTGTACGCTCACTTTTCCTCCTTTACAGCAGTCACTAATTCCATTCACCAAGCCATTCTTCCTATCTTGACACACACACTATAGCAATTTTCGTGCTTGTCGTCTGTGGCGAAATACTGTATATAGAATTCAAATCCATCGATCATAAAAGGATCTGTCATTGCGATTGTCATAGCTATGCAGGGGAAAAAATTAAAATCAAGCATGCCAGTAGATACCGGAGTATAAACAGAAAGAAAAAGAAACATACAAGTTCATCAATTCTGGCATCAGGCAATGAATATGCCGACAGTCTGGGCAGCGGAGATCAAAAGTGTGCACAAGGCCATCTTTTCCCACAAGGCTCCCACTACATACATGCCACCAAATTGACATATAACAAAAGGGTCCACACCTCAAAAAGCTTTGAAAACAAGTATTACACATGACTGTATCCTGGGGTGTTCAGCAATCTACATAAACCCCTGCCCTCCCAAAACCTCATCTAACGCATTGATCCCGGACCTACTCCTACACCTCTAAAACTGAAATATTGTTCCATGAGGTCTTCTTGATGTTTCCAAAATTTGGCACCTCATGTACGTGAGATTCTGCAGATGTACAAAATCACTTACCGCAACTCTAATCCTGTTGTGAGATGTCCATGGGTCTGACACCGTCATCCAGTTCCGCATCCATCGTCACTTGACTTGGAGCTGGTGCATTGAGCGCCATAGGATAGTTGTTGTTTGCGGGTGCACTCTCGGCCACTTGGTTTGGTGCAGGAGGTGTGGCATTGAACACAATCGGAAACTTCGTCACACGGGGCTTGTCCGCCAGAATGTTCCGTTGCACTCTGTCAATCAGCACTTTCGCTGGTGGCTCCTCACGGAGAGGCTCGTCCACGTACTCGTTGCTCACGTAGTAGCCCACCCTCAAAAACTCCTGCCCCACATAGGAACATGTCAACAATAGCACCGTCACCCCGATGATGTCCTCCTCCGGAATCTTGGAAGGTTCTGGAGGATCCGCCTGCAAAAATGCACAGCACATCAGGCCACAATGTTCACTGAGGCCAAAGAGTATTGAAACAAATTCAGACAATTAACCGTTATGAATTTTGTACCTGAAAAACGAATCTGTAATTACCAACGTTCACTGGGCCGACAAGCACGCTTTCCAGGACTTGATCGTACTTCTCGTCCTCAGCGGAACCCACGTATATCAGCTTCCATTCGAGATCTGCATCACCAGACATTCATAAGTGATAAAGAACGATTGCACAAGTTGTAACCTGATTGAAGAAACATGAAAGAACCACAACAGCAACGAATGGCATACATTTTCTGACGATACAAAAAAGAGAGGACTCACCATCTTTGAGAGGAACGAGACACTCGTACGAGATCTCGAACTGGAAGGGATTCTGGAACATGGACGGGTTGTCCAGCACAGTCACGTTCGTCACGTTTACAGCACTCATTGTCGTAAGCTCCTACAACGGTCTGTGAATAACAACTCCAGCAACAGAAAGCTGGAAAAGAGCCCTAACATACGATAACAAGGTTTCGGAAATGCTGCTGCACACTACTACTCGTATCCGTCAAGAATACAATACGGAGAACCCTCTATCAAGCTAAATCAGATATTGAGCCATGAACGAGATGGAAGTCCTTTTTATAGCCCTAAAAAGAGACCGTCTTGAACAGATTCTCTCAAGCGCAGTTAGCTTCAACTACACGCTACTTCCAGCCCCGAAATTCTGATCCTTATGCATCCAGCAACGTACAACAGCAGAAATTTAAGTCAAAGCGTCAACATACAATTGGTTGACCACAAGCCCTAAAACCGAACTCCTACAACGATTTCTTTCTGCCAAGAAAACCGGACTCCGTCGGAATCAGACTACGCGAGCAACACGGATGTCATCAACCAATGGCACACAATGCCTTCAATCTCCAATTCCCCAGTCACTCGCCAACCAATCTCCTCAAGAAAAAAACGCTTCTTTACGCCAAGAATACACCCGAAAAATTCTCTAATTGCAAATCCTCCGCCGCATCGGAGCGCAATAAAGCTCCAGCCCAAACCCTAATTCCCTCGACCTCAAACCCTAATTCCTTCACACTCGTCTCTTCGGTTTCTTCCCCCAACCGGCTCACCTCGAATTCCAGTCCGTTTCAAAATATTCTAACGCGATCCAGTCGTCGCTCTCTCTGTCTCTATCGCCTGGAGCACATCGCTGCTTGCGAGCTGGGAAAGTCGTGAGCTCTGAATGCGCATCCGCAACTACCGAGGAGTGATGGAAAGCTCGAATGAACTGCGGGAATTGAAATGTGGAAGGGCGATCGAGTGGCATGGGGTAGAAAGGGCAAGACAAAAAGGGGAATGAGAATGAGAATGGAGCGATTGGTCGATGAGGCTTCGGCTCCCGCAAGTTAGTGCTGTAGAGTTTGATCGACGGGAGAGCTGCAAAAACAACGACGACAACAAAAGGCGCTAAAAGAGAGGGAAGGCCTTCAAGGCCCCGCTCCCGCCCTCCTGTGCAGGGCGGATGGGGAACGCATTGGGAACTTTTGGGGACGTGCGTTCCCCTCTGACGGCTTGTCCTGAAAACTTGTGAATTTCAGGTAGGGACTCTAGATAGATAGATAAGAACTTCCGTCCTTTGTCGAGGTCGGCGTGAATAAAGTGTTCGTTGTCTCTGTCCCACCAGGGGAGAGACTATGGAAACGCATCGTTTTCAAGGAGTTACATGGCTGAACAGTATAAACAAATCATAAAAGTAAATCTAGGACAGAGACTACGCGACTAGCCGCTTGTTTGATCTGCCCATGAGTTCGATGTCCACCAGACAAAGAGCCATAGGAAACACACATTGGACTACCAAATTGGAAAAGTGATGGGGAGTGCTACCCTTCGCAATAGAGATGGGTCCCCAATTTTTCTACAACACTCTTATTCCACGAATAAGAGCAGTGTAGAAAAATTGGGGACCTATCTCTATTGCGTAGGGTAGCACTCCCCATCACTTTTCCAATCTGGTCGTCCAGTTTTAACAAAATGTGGTTCAATTTAACGAAATGGGCGTTAGGAGAAGATCTACTCCTCCCTTTCGAAGGTGGTAGGGACACTTTGGCTAGAGCGAAACTACACACATACTGGTACCAACCATTTTTTTGATTTTCTGGTTTTCTTATTTTGGGGGTTTGGGTGTCTTTTTTAGAAAAAAAAATCTACATTTGATATCTGCGACTCCAAATTCGTTTTTAAAGACCCATCATGTTCAAATATAGGGGCTACCTTTTGTTTTTGTTTTTTACCTCTAGTACGAGTATGTAGGCTATGGCCAAGATGGCTAACAATGCATGTGTTTTGGAAAGACATATCGCACCACTATAGCCATCATTGCTACTCAAATTGCTACAACATTGATTTATTTTGTTTTCAAAAGTACCCTTGTTTGTAATAAAATAGATTTCAAAATGTGATATTCGATAGTAGAATTTGAAATTTTGCATTAGTATTTATTATAGCAGTTAATAATCACAAATTCATATAAATGGTATGAAATAGGATTTTTAGTAAAATTAAATAATTTCAAGAAATTTTAAACAATATCATAAAGAAAGTATTTTTCATAATTTCTAGAAAGGACTTCCTATAATTACAATGATCACAATGATGTTTTTCATGATATACATAAATCAAGTTGGCACAACTAGGCTGGCTCATACTCCAACCAAAATCAAACTCACCCCAAGCTCACTCATACTAAATCCTTTAATCCGGTCCACTTTACATTTCTCAAGAATTTCCCCAAACTCAGGCTCTAATCTCCATTAAGTTTGTGGAAAATTATATTAATTTTTAAAAATTACAATTTTTCTTATTTTATCAATTCCTATTAAAAGTATAATGAAAGTTAATTGAAATTCAATTTGAGAAATTATATAAAAAATCTAAAGTTTAAGTCAACAAAAAAATTGATTGATTGATTGAATAAATATAGAACACCATTGTATAAAATTAGCTTGGTCCATGTTTTTATGTGACATGGACCAAGCTAATTTTATATGATGGTGTTCTATATTTTAAATTAGCTTGGTCCATGTCCAAAAAAATTATCCAAATAAATAAACTAAGAATCATATCTTTTAAAATGGACAAACTTTGAATTTATGAAGCCCAATCTGGTTATTAACCTCAAACCAGTTTCTACATCTATGAACATGTGCTGGACATTTTGTACCAACAAGTATCTAGGTTTAACCTTTAAACGTCAAAGAAGCCCCACGGGCTTGTTTTGAGAGAATAGTCAAGAAAAAAGTGGATTTTTTCAACCAAAATTGAAATGAATTGGTGCTTTGAAAAGGTGATGAAAAAGAAAGGCTAAATTTAGCAAATAGGCCCACTTTAATAAATTGTACATTTCAAGGAAATTGGAAAGAGAATTGGTGGGGAGGGAGGAGAGGGAGTTGAACAACTTGAGATCTTGATGGATACTAGAGCTGCCAGTGATGGCCAACGATGTTCAACAATGTTTTTTGTTTTTTTGATTATTTTTTTAATTTTAATTTAATTTTAATAAAATTTAAATCCTGAACTGCAGAGCCAGAATCTCATTGTATTTTTTAAATTTGTTTGGAGTGACATTGTTCACTCCATTAGGGTGCCCGTTTAGGACCCTCTTGACGTTTAAACCCTAAAGGACCACAACTATGTTTCTCTAAACACTTCAAAGTTGCCTAAAAGTACCCCTTCTTATAAAAAGGGAGATAGTTTTTGATCTAAAACCTTCTTGATCAAACCAACTGTAGGGTATTTCAACCAACTTGAATTTATTAATGCCTACAAGTTTTCAACCGTTTAGGGTTCCTCAATAGTAAGATTGTAAGCTACAAAGTTGATTGCACTTTATTTTTTGGCCCGTTGCTCCAAGATTGAAACTTATTGAAAATGCCCAAACTCCAAATTTTAATCTCAAATTTTAGTCTCAAAACGAAATGGGGTGTTAGCTCATTGTGTACAAAAATTCGCATGCATAGCTCATTGTATGCAACTTTTCAAGAGCTACCCCAGTCAGGTTTTTCACCTTTGCTTGATTCTATCTTTACATCACCTTCGTGCCCAAATTATCATCCCCTCTTTGTTACAAAGACTAGAATCACCACAAAAAAATTCAAAAATTGAGAATCAAATATTCATTCCACATTGAGCTAATCAAACTTGAAAAACCAGCCTTGATCCTGTAGGGGTTAAGATGATATGGGGTATACACCATACCCAACCATCAAGGTAAACAAATATTAATTCTAAACTAAGAACACCCACTTTATAGGAAATTATTTAAGGTTAGAGAACATCCATAAAATCATAAGATATCCACATCATTTCAGAAAAAAATAAAATGTTGGACATGAACATCCAAATTTGTGAACTTGGGTTGAAGTTTGGGGTTCGGCCAATAATTAGGCCCTAATGTAAAGTAGGGTTATATGAAAATTAACCAATTTCCCATTCACATTTTATGTGAGACTGATCAAGCAGCATACAAATGATCAATGGAAAACTCGAAAGATGCTTCGATGGAAAATGACCTAAATCAGATCTCATGGTGGGCAGCAATCTAATTCCTGGCACGTGAAATCCATTCCATGTACTCCACATTCTCAAAAACAAGACAGACAATTTATGAAAACAGGAACATTCCAGTGAAGAGGAAAAAAATGTTTAAGAGAAAAAAGTAAATGTTTGTACAAAGAATCTATTTTACTTTTGCTACATAATTCTGTCAGCTACACTCAATCGGGAGGGGAGATTTCCATTGCTCATGACGGGGAGGAGAGCTTTCCATGGGTCTCAGACCGTCATCCAGATCGGCAACCGGAATGCGTACAGGAGAAGAGCTCTCCATCGGCCTCACTCCATCATCCAGCTGTGCATCGGTAATGGTCACTGGACCTGGAGCTGGTGCATTGTACATTGGAGCTTCATAGTTCATGTTCGCAGCAGATGTACTACTCTCAGCCACTTGGTTTGTTGCAGGAACTGGAGTGGCATTGAACACGACGGGGAACTTCGTCACGCGCGGCTTGTCCGCCAGAATGTTCCGTTGCACTCTGTCGATCAGCACTTTCGCTGGTGGCTCCTCACGGAGCGCCTCGTCCACGTACTCGTTGCTCACGTAGTAGCCCACCCTCAAAAACTCCTGCCCTATGTAGGAACATGTCAACAACAGCACCGTCACCCCGATGATGTCCTCCTCCGGGATCTTGGAAGGTTCTGGAGGATCCGCCTGTGAAAATCCACAGCACATCAGGCCACAATGTTCACTGAGACCAAAGAGTATGAACCAAATTCAGACAATTAACCGTTATGAATTTTGTACCTGAAAAACGAATCTGTAATTACCAACGTTCACTGGGCCGACAAGCACGCTTTCCAGGACTTGATCGTACTTCTCGTCCTCAGCGGAACCCACGTAAATCAGCTTCCATTCGAGATCTGCAGCGAGTGATGAAGAACAATCAGACCACGATTGAAGGAAGGAAAACGATGAAAGAACCGAATAGAAGAGGAAACGTACTCACCGTCTTTGAGAGGAACAAGACACTC
The DNA here is from genome assembly GCA_022496805.1 of Pohlia nutans. Classification (NCBI taxonomy): domain Eukaryota; kingdom Viridiplantae; phylum Streptophyta; class Bryopsida; order Bryales; family Mniaceae; genus Pohlia; species Pohlia nutans. Next base: position 4,348,766 of record CM040093.1, on the reverse strand, counting down.
GTAGGAAATCTCAAACTGGAACGGATTCAAAAACATGGACGGGTTGTCCAGCACGGCCACGTTCGTCACATTTACGGCACTCATTGTCGTAAGCTCCTACAACATGCCCGTTCAGAAAGGTCGACTCTACAAGTGAACTCCCGCAAGCAAATATCCTCAATATCAGTGCTCTTGAATTCCTTCAAAGCAGCATCAAAACGCAAGAAACGCCACCACCACCAAAACCCTAATTCGGCCCTGCAATCCTAACTCTTTGAACTCAATTCCTATCACAAGAAAATTCACACCGTCACGCGCTTCCGCAGATCACGATAGCACTTGTCAGAAGAATGCTCATCACTCTTGAGTTTCGGAATGAGCCACTGCCAATAGATTCAAAATCACCGTAAACAGAGGCTTGTGTATGAGAAAAGATGAGCTATGAAATAGCTACAAAACTGAGCTATGGAGATTCAGAACTTCAGATATGGCGACTGGAAGATGAGAGAGCTGCAATTCTGATGGGAGGGAGCTCCAGGCAAGGGATTTAAAGCGCAATCGTAAGAGCTGTTGAGAAGCGCGGGTGCAAATATGGCGGGGCATGGGAAGTGAATTGCGCGGGTAATCGCGGGGATTCAAAGGGTTCAAACCCCGGGAAGAGAACGCGGGAGACCTGCCACGTCAAGCAATCAAATTTCGCGCGCTAGGAAAACAGAGGGAAATTCAATTGATCGTGTCCGTCAGTGGATGATAGTTAGGGAGGGGATGAATGTGGCCAAATGGGGGCAGTAACGGATACAGGCTATTGGAGGTCAGGGTTTTATTTGCCCCCCAACGGACTTTGTTGGTTGCCGTTGGGTCCCCATTTTTTTCTTATCTTTTTGATAGGCCCATTTGGATCATTTATGATTTTAGTTATACTATCTAAAAGTGTAGTTACATTGTCTGACAACAAGGCTGACATAACGCACTTTAAAAACAATCTTTATTAGGAGCATAGGGTCTAGTCCAGATATTCGAGTTAACCGAAATCAAAACATATGATCTGACCCCAAACTATAAGGAAACCAAAGTCTATGTCGTCTTTGAGTGTAACCAAAATTAAATCAAACAGTGAACCCAACATCCTCCATCTTCAAGTTTAGACATGAGCTTTGCAAGCCACTCCAAATTATCAGTCACCTAATCAAACCAATCACCTAATCATATCTCAAGATTGCCACATGCCTTGTCATTATCTCAAATTGGATGTGGGCCAACGCCTCCAAGCCTTGGCTCTCTGTGAACTCACCTTAGATTGAGTTAGGCCACCTTTGTGACGGCAAAACTAAATTACCTTCCTTTCTATTTTAGATTCTTTAGAAACCATGTTAATTTGTTTGAGTGCCTTAGATAACGGTCAGGCTCACTTTACTTAACCCCTAAACGCCCAAACGACCATTTTCTGGTCGGTGCCCGAATCTAACGGGATGCCCGGAATTTAAAAAGTATTTTTTTGAAAAATAAAAAATATTTTAAAATACTACATCAAGTCTACTTTCCAACCCAATCTGAATTATGTCAATCCAAGTTAAACTCCACCCGGGAGAATTTTTCAAAGTGAATCACTTCAACATTGTCTTAGTGTTACAAAATTTGCTATTTGGGGAAAGTAATGATGTTCCCTCCATCATTTCTTTTTCTTTTTTGAAGTTTACAATAGATAAACCAAATTTAACCAATCATGCTAAATTTTAAATTCTAAAAGTGAAAATTATAATTTTTACAAATTTTCAAAGGTTAATGCTTTTAAATTCATTGAAAAAAGATCTAAAGTTATTTTGGAAGTTTGACAGTATGGATAATTTGTAAAGATGATGCCCTACATTTTATCTATTGAACCAAACTTCATCAAACATATGGAAGGCACATATTATAACACATCTATGTTTTGTACAATACCCCTCGGGCTTTTAGGGGTTAACATATATTTTCCCTTCTCTTCGGTAAACTCTATTGTAGGAAGAAAATTCCAAAAAAAATCACCTGCGGGGAAGCACTAGAAACATGCTATCTTCGTTCACAGTGTGATGTTTGTAATTTGTTGTCGTGCGATGTAAATAAAGTATCCATTATGTGTCAAAAAAATAAAAAATAAAAAAATATTTGTATTAAATTCGGACTTTCCTTGAAGAGAATTGCATTTTTCTTATGAAATGCATTGTTCCTGTACGAACGGGTACATTTCACTTGGTAGAATGCCCCTTGTCAAACTTGGAGGGGCAGGGAGCTTATTTTTGGTTGTATTACAAACTACTCTAATTATCTTGTTGTACCGGTATATTTTAAAATTGCGTTATGCAAGGGAAGGTACCGAGTGGAGGGGGTTCCTTGATTTTTGGGCACTTGTCCTCGGGCTCCGCCATTGGTTCGGTGCCCTTAAATCAAGGAACCCCCTCCACTCAATGCCTTCCTCTATACATAAAGTACATTTACATTCAAGAGGAATTTAAAACTTAAGATTTTAAACTCACATTAATCCTGAACTCCTAAAGGCCCACAAGGACATATTGTGTCCAATAATATTTTTATTACTTTAGTAACTTATTTGAATCCCATAATTTTGACTCAATGTTAACTAGAGAATTGTAGATGTTTGTTACGAGCACACAAATCCTTCAAGATGTGCAATTACATTGATCAATGCTTGGAAAGAAATAAGACATCAACACATGTGAATTTGGGACATGGTAGTTAAGGAGGTTGATGATCAGGATAGTTATATGCCCTTTCCAATTCTTGCGTACTGTGGATGGTGATGTGGGATCCATACCTCAAGAAACCCTTGCAAAGGCTTCAATCTTTCTTCCACTAAACGTTGTGGATATTTACCACAACATGAGCTATGTTTGTGATGTGTGTCTTGAGTTCGGGGGTGAGCTTCATCTTGTAATTTGCAAAAGCCTAGAAACGCAACAATCTCTTTAGAGTTTAGGATGAGAAATAGATTGTTATCACTTTTAGATTGTGTTATAGAGGTGGTGCAGAGAAGGATTAACGCACAATTGCATTGCCGCTCCAAAATTCAAGCTCACTAATCAACCTATAGTTTAGAGTTCTAAAATGATTTTTTTTGTTCATTAGGTTTTTTTTTTCTAGGGTGCATGTTTTGGTTACTGTCAATGTGTTTATTGTGTTCACGTTAAGGTAGAAGCACCAGAAACTGTTAGGGACTAATTCCAATCACCAATGCAAGCACTTGTTTCAACTTCGTGAGTTCCCAATCAAATTATCACAACCATTAGTTGTAGCAGTTTAGTGATCAAATATGAATGCCAAGTTAGCAAAGTGATTGGACTAGAAATGAAAAACAAGTTTTGGTTCCCCTGCTAACATCAATAACTAGTAGCCTATGCAGATTAAGTTTGAAAATTTAGAACAAAATCATAAATTGTGACAAAATTAATTAAGAAATTGGGCTTGGTTATTGAACCCAAAGTTTTATATGCTACAGTTTTTTATCACTAAAAACCATTGCTCTATATAGGATGAAATCCTTCAATTGACAGGTACCGGTTACACCCTTTGTTCTATTAACCCTTTAACGTCCCGATTCAACATTGTTTTCAATGATTCATTATAAAATGTTTGATGAAAAACAAAAAAGTTGATGTACAAAGCTAAGTTATAAATGTCAATTGAAGATCACATTTGTACATTTGGATTCATCATATTTTTTATTAATTTTTAAAAATTAATTTTGCAAGTTTTTCTCTTGAAATTCAATTCAAAATCCTAAGTTAACACAAAAAAATAAAACATATTGTAATGAATTTGGAATAACATGCACTACGAGATGGTATGGTTTCCATTATTTGATTCTACTTATTTTGGAAATTCATATTTAAGGTCTCACTTTTTGAATTAAAAATAAAACTTGACATAAACCAATTGTGTTGTTTTTCAAAAAATCACAATATCTTATTTTGAAGATCCATATTGTACAAATGATAGTCAACTAGCACAAGAACCAAGAGAAATTTGGATGGATGAAAAACTGTACAAGATGTAGTGTTGAGAAAGGTTACAATTTGTTGGTGCGTCAAAGGGTTAGACCAAGGATGCTTAGTTTTAAAATGACAAATCCAAGTAATGATATTGTGAAAAATATAATGAAGATGGGAACAAGTGTTATATCACTAGAACTAGTGAAGATCGTTGTATGTGTTAGTCAAAACACAAATAAATTTGAACAAGAGGAAGTCCAAATAGGACCTTGTCAAAGAAACATGGTGACCATTTTGGTAGTTGTGGACGCTTAGGGGTTTAAGCGGCAAGAGTTTTGGCATCAATGATGGAAAGAAACATAGTTATGATTTGGAACCCATGGCATCAATGACAGGAATAAACACAGTTATGACTTTGGACCCTATGGCATCAATGACAGGAAAAAAGATGGTTTTGACTTTTGGACCCCATAGCATCAATGGTGGGAAGAAACATATTTGTGACTTTAGGACCTATGGTACCAATGACGGGAAGAAACATGGCTATGGCTTTTGAACCCCATGGCATCAATATCGGATAAAAACATGGTTACAACTTTTGAACCCGATTGCATCAATAACATGAAGAAATATAGTTAACATGATGTTTGGGCTCATGATCTCAATCAATAGAAAGAAGCATGGTCAATGTTTGTACGTAATTTTAAGAATTTACATTCAAGTACATTGAAAAAGTAAATAATATTCATTTGCATATTTTGATAATTAAAATAACTATTTGCATTTTAGATAATTAAATAAGTTTGAGCCATTCTTACTTAGTTAATTAGATACTTGATTAGTGATTACCACAGTGTCTACCCTCAAGAGGGGGAAGTAGTCTTGGACCCCCGCATGCACTAGTGGTCTTTTGTTCGGTGAACATCAAACCACATGTGGGTCAAACAAACACTTAGTTATTCACATCGACCTTGAAAAAAAAACTGAAGTTCTTATTGCTTGGCAAGAGCATAAAACAACTCACTTTAGGCTATAATTTTTTTTAGCGAAGATAAAACTTTTCATTAAGGATGCGATTTTATGTTGGCTAAGTTTCTCGAAGTATTACATTTTGAAACATGTATAGACAAACTACTTCCAACTCTTCATTCACAATGGTTTGTAGGTTAGCGTTATAATTATTATGATAGAAATATTACATGTATTAATGATGTATTTGTGTTAGGCCCATATGTAAAATAATAAATCTCCAATGAAAAGTAATAGCGTAACGTAACTTTTTTTTTAGGATTGAACACTAAATAGAATGAAGAGTTTATTGTTCTCATTACATCAAAGTCCCTCTTAGATTTCTATGATGATAAGGGGCGACAACTTAGTTATTATTAAGTTTGCAAAGTAATCTTTATTTGATTATCTTTGAAATGGTGTTTATCTCGCATCATTACAACTTCTGACCATTCTAGATATTTAACAAAAGTCATCCAACAATATAAAAAATGTCAACGTAAAGGCGTTTTTTTGGCCTCAATGTCCTTACTAGATCAACTTGTAACTCTTGAGGAATCTCTAGCCTTTCGAGATGCACAACCAACTCATGTTCACAAAAAAATTCAAATTTAAAATTTTCTTACATTTCAACAAGGACTATACAACCAAGATTAATTGGGATATACATTATTAAAATGCATGTTTGATTTTTTTATATAATATAATATAGAATTAATATTTCCAAATAGTGTGATTCTAAGCCTTGCAATGGAAATGAAGGTTTAGAGAGGTCCCAAAAAAATTTGTGAGAAGATCTTTTTATTTATTGTGTTTAGTGTATTTATGTTGAAACATGTTGAATTTACTGGAGATCACAAAACCTTAGTAGCAAAAAATCTATGTGTGATAATATATAATTATATCCGTAAAATTGAAACATGGATGTATGGAGAATGAATATATGTTGTAGTTGGAGCTTTGGCCAGCTTGGAGTTTGTATGGTTTGAAACTTCACTTTTATTTATCACCTCTCTTGACAAGGCAAAAATTATAAGCCCCTTCACCCCAATTTATTTTCAATAAATAGATCCTTTGAATATTAGCAAGTTTCAAAGACAAGTGTAACTAATAAAATCCCATTCAATTCTATATTTAACTTCATTTATCATCTTTCACATAACTAGATGGGTCTTTTAAGTCAAATTTTTTGTTCGTCGAGATAAAGATAAAAAGCCTTTCATTGAGAAAAATGGTTATTTAAAAACACGGTGATTTTATGGTGAATTGGTAGATCTTTCAATTCAACTTGGCTCCTTAAAGCGTGGCCTTCAATGTTACTTAATTACAATCTAAATCACAATTTCCAAACTATCTTTATTGCAACCTTAAATCAATGAAATCTACCACATGCTATAATTCTATTTACATAATTGTAGCATTTTCATACCATGTTTTAAAGAATTAAAAAGGAATATTAAAATTCGTCTAATGCTTGGTGGCATAACATTCTAAAATATTACGTGGAACAAAGCACCTTCTATGCTATTTATTATGCCAAAATAATTGTTTCAAAAGCTTTACAATCAGTGTACAATGGAAGAGTAAAAGAAGATCCAAATATTAGTAAAGCTTTAGCCAATATCTAATTTCAAAATATTGTGCAAAAATGATCTAATTTTTTTTTGCAAGGATGTAGCTCAAAAATGTAAGGTTTGGAAAAGATAACATAATATCTTTAAAAATTACACAAATGGTTCAATATAGAGCCCAAAAGATGCAACTTAGGATGAGTTTGGGATGAGCATCACAATCTCGATCACAATTTGGGTCTTGAAAGCACCGTATTGGATTGAGCATTTTTTGAGTCAAACACCATTCCACCTACAAGACGAAGCAACCAATTGAAAAATTCACCACAACTAGCACCACAATGACTATGGAAATTCACAACTAATTCAATATAGCTCCAAAAGTGATGAAACAACTTTGACTAAGCTCCATTTTTCTTCACATTTCACATAAAATTTACACTTTCTTATTTTTCAACCACACAGTTCATACCCTTATTGTTGACCACTCTTCACTTGACGACCATGCTACTCACACTGTTAGGCAACCAATTTTTGGAAATTCACAACTAATTAAATGTAGCACCAAGAGTGTCAATAAAACTCCATTTATTCTCACAAACGTTTTTTGACAACAATTTTTTTGAGAAAAAAAACCACCACCACCCCTTAATTGACAACCATTCAATTCGTAGTAATTAATCAACATCCATTCCACCTACAAGATTAGACAACCAATTAGAAACAACATCCAATGTCTTTAAAAATTCATAAATGATCTATTTTAAAATATATATTACATAATGGAAAGAATTCCACCATTGGAACTCCTGTGCTAGATTCCAACAAGTGCCAACCTATAAGATTAGGCAACCAATTGAAAACAACACCTATAGTGACTTTGGAAATTCATAACTGATTTATTGTTTATTATATATTAACAAAAAGAATTCCACTACTGGAACTGTTGTGCCAAACTTCGGCATGGGTTAATCTACAAGATTAGACAACCAACACCCATAATGATTTTGAAAATTTATAACTAATCTATTATATAATACATCACTCTCACAAAAACAATTCCAGCACTGGAAAGTCCGTCGTATCAAATTCTAGCATGGATCAATGACATAGTTCAATATAACTCTAAAAGTGACAAAACAAATTGGGCTATGCTCTCTTTCCTCACACAAAAATTACACCTTGTTTTTTTTGTTTTTGGAACCCATGCTTGTTTAGAGAGGTGAAATTACGGAATTCCACCCACGGGATTAGGCAACCAAGGCTGGAAAAAGGCCCAAGACTCAGCAGGCCCATAGTCATCGGTGTCCACGATGAGCGCATTATAGAATCCATCGTCGCGGATCTGGTAACTGCAAGGGCCCTTAGAGCAGCACGGAGGCCGCTCAGCATGGGCGGACCCTTTCCACACCGCGAACTCCTGCTTCTCTGTCTTCCACAGAAATGAACACATGAACACTGTCCGCCCAAAGATGTTGGGGTGGAAGCTCCAATAGTAGTTAGTCCCGCCTTGCAATGCCACAGACCCCAAATCCGACTCGCGTGACCAACAATGCACCACCACCGTCTCATTCAAAGCATTGATCAAGTTCACCGACGCGCTCATTGGATTACTACTTGCGTTTCCCGCCGAAATCCACATTGCTACTACTAACGTTACCCATGATGTCGTCAACTGTGCGAATCCTCGAGGAGTTTGAACACCCTGCCGATCGCGCAACTTCATAGTGATTTTGTGCCTGTTTTTGAAAGAGGAAATTGAAGAGTAGATAGAGTGAGTGTGTTAGATGAGTGGGCCAATATCTAACACCAACTATAAACAGACTCCTATAATTACTTCATCAATGACACTCCATTGTGTCAAAAATCAACAATCACTAAAATAGTTATGACTTTAAAGCACTATTTGGATTCACTTCATTTGTGGGAACTACTGTAGTTTACTAGCAGGTTCGGCGAAAAATAATTCTAAAAATAGATGCCTAAAATTTTGGGAAATTGTTTTTCAATAAATTTCAAGAAATTTTGAAATCCATTTTTTCCATTACAAAATTTGAAATCCATTTTGTCAAGAATATTCGTTTTGCCAAATTTTATTTTAAGAAATAATTAAATATTAGGCAGGAGGTTGCCAAACCTACTAGTAAATTACGGTATGTTTATTCTAAGTCTTTTTATGATTCTTCAAGACATATTCACTACCAATTTTAACCCAAGTCTATTGTCACAAATAGGCAGTCTAGACCTTGGACTTTGAAAATTCATAATTTATTCAATATAACTCCAGAAATTATGATTATTTGTTAATCCATTCAAACTATCACATTGCACCTTAGATTACTATAAATAGACACAATGCTTAAAGGGTCAGTTTTTGGCATGTCCACCTTACATGGTTTTGATGCGCAGGCTTGCATCGGTCGAATTCACGAAAGGTTCAACTCAAGCACTCTGTTGTAGTGATTTTTTCAACTTGAAAATAGCCCAATTGCTACACTTGAAATACAGTGGCTAATTTTAACGAATGGTTTTTGAAAATATGTAAGGAAAAATAGCCAAATGCTTAGGAAAAATTTAGGTGAGTAGCCAAATTTTGCCTAGGTATTACCCAAGCATCATCATGGTAACAGCAAGTATCACCCAAGTATCTCCCAAGTATCACCCCAAGTATCACCCCAAGTATCACCCAAGTATCACCCCAAGTATCACCCAAGTATCACCCAAGTATCACCCAAGTATCACCCCAAGTATCACCCCAAGTATCACCCCGAGTATCACTCCAAGTATCACCCCAAGTATCACCCCAAGTATCCCCCCAAGTATCCCCCAAGTATCACCCAAGTATCACCCAAGTTTCTCCCAAGTTTCTCCCAAGTATCTCCCAAGTATCACCCAAGTATCGCCCAAGTATCACCCAAGTATCGTGGAAAAAACTGGCTACATGGGAAAATTGAAAAAAAAATCACTGCTCCGCTGGCTCCTGCTACTACTGAGAGCAGTTGTTGTCAGCAGGAGCTCTCTCGGAATTTGAAACCCTGATGATGAGCTGATCCTTGGAAATGGCTCCTGCAATGCCGTTGTGGTGCGAATGAGTGAGGAGCTCTCATCAGAATTTGAAACCCTGATGAATGAGCTGGTCCTTGGAAATGGCTCCTGCAATGTGGTTGTGATGCGAGTGAGGAGCTTGAAACGGTGCTGCACTCTGAGGAGGTTTGAGGCGATAGTGCAACTTCATGGTGTGTAGGGAGAGTGTGAGTGTCTGTACAGCTGTGATTTTTGTGAAAGAGGGAGTTGGTGAGTTTTCTATAATGTGGAGCTTGTCATGGGTAGAGTGAGTGTGGTGGGTAGGTAGGGTTTTGGTTTTATCAATGTACTGTACAGGGAGGATTGTACTGTCGTCTCAGTGTTTGTGCAATCACCACTTTAGTTGTTGAGTTCAATTTTTATATGTTTTTTCGTTGGCAAAAAAAAAGAGGATTTGAACGCACCAAAGAATGCGTGATTTGGATATCGTATACAAAAGTTATGAAGCTTCAAAGTTATGGAGACCCCAATTTGGTTTAATCCCTCAAAGGATTAACCCCTAAAGGACCAAGGATTCATGGTTATAAAATGACAAGTTTAATCAATCATATTTTGAAAAATATAATTCAGAGAGGTATAAATTTTATATCATCGGAATCAGTGAAGAACATTACATGTGTTAATCGAAAGACAAATAAATTTGAATAAAAGGAAGCCTGCATAAGACCTATTCAAACTGCTACAAAAAACATGAGGCCCAATTTGGGCTTCTTGGTCCTTTAGGGGTTAAGGTCGGATTCATGGTTTGAATTTGACCCAAAATGTAATTGAGATAGGGCCTAATTTGATATCTACAGAATCAGTGAAGAACATCGTGTTTGTGGGTCAAATAACAAAATAAAATGGAACAAGAAATTCAGTCTCCATGTGTTGAACATGAGACACAATCATTGGTCCTTTAGGGTCCTCAGCACAGGAACCCTAACCCTAAATAACTCCTGTCATATTGTTGTGCAAGTCATCTAAATTAGCTTCTCAAATGTGCGTGTCTATGCTGTGGTCAATTGTTTTTATCGCTGCAGCTTGAGCTCCGTGTAGAGAATGTTCCTATGCAGAAAATCTGAGGATGATGTTGTGTTGCTGTTCTAAATTAGCTGCTCATTCATAAGGTTCTATAGCTCTTCTCTACAACACCTCATAATCTGGCTACTATTCTCGAATCCCTGTAGCAGATCTCCAAATCATGGTAAGTCCACATCATCTTTAGCTAAAGAAGTTGAATGGTGAGACATTGTTGAAGTGTCTACAATGCCACTGTTGAAAAAGGTGGACTAAAGAACTTTATGTTGTGTGCACATCATGGTGTAGACGATTTGAAAATTCAAGTCTAATGTGGAAGTTGGTTACATAACTTTCAGCTTATTTGTTTTGTCGATCATCCTCTCCCTGTTTGATTCAAGGAGCTACAAACACCTTGGGCTCAATTGGTGATTCAAGGTAGAATCATGGTATCTAAGATGCTTTGATTCTTTGACACCTTTCTTTTGCACAAATCTTCTTGATTTCAAGAATGTAAGTGTTATTACATTGGGAGCTCGGGAGGCCATTACCCCTGGATAACCTTGTAGAGCCATGTATACTTAACCCCCAAAACTTTCTAAACACTACTAGAAAATCCAACTAATCTATTGATTCGGTCGCGTTGACCAGGACACTTTTTTGTTGATTTGGTCAATTTTTTGTTCAAATCAACAGAAAAGTGTCCCGGTCAACGCGACCGAATCAACAGATTAGTTGGATTTTCTAGTAGTGAAACAAGCATGTCCAAATTGCTTATAATTGTGTGTTGCACAAGTAGACATGTGTTGGGCATGCAAATGACAAGGAGATTGTGCAATACTTGTTGTCCCTCTCTATTAGGACATTTTTAGTAAGCCCTAACTTCAAGGTGGTAGGCATGGACTTCGGTATGGATTGGTCACAAAATAGCTTGATACATGTGTATTGCTTGAAACAATAATATCGTCATATTATGGAGTGTCATGTTATAAAGGGTAGACTCTAGAATCATACCGTTTCAGAGTATCATTTGTAAAAGAATACAAGTTATGTTTGGGTGAAAGTGAAAAAGCTCAATTGTGACATGTGCAAATGTTTTGTTAGGGGCTATTAGAGTATGAATTTTTGCACGAGCTTTTGTAGCGAGGAAGTGGCCCCCCAAGGAAGTCACTGTCAAAAATTTAGATAACCACGAGAAAATAAAAATAGAGTGTCTTTTATTCATCTGAGATAAAGTTTATAAATTTTTAGAAGTATTATAGGGTGTTTTAAACCAATTTGATGATATTCTATAAATATTCCTAGAATATATCCTATATGTACTATAAATAGTATAATATTCCAATTATTTCATAGCCCCCCATTAAATACCTTGTGTTCGCTCATATATCCCAGAATTCACACTAAGTGACTTTCCCGAGAGTGGCCCTTGTCTCCTTGAATATCGACAGCAAAACCCATGCAATTTCAGGTTGTAGGCAACAAATTTGGTAAGAGTCATGCGGTTGTGGGTGTGGATTGCGGGATGCCAACACTTCTGAATTGCGTTGTAGAGTCTCCCCTCACAAACTCGCGTTCTTGCATTCAAGCGGTATTGATTGTCCACCTAAAGACTAATATGAATTGCAATGGGTTTTTGAGGTACTACCTATAAGTTTTGAACATGAAGAAATCATGGAATTGGTTCATAGTGTCCTTTGTTCTTAATCTTTCATTAATCCCAATGAAGCATATTGGTTTTATCCACGTCTTGATGAAGGTGAAAATGACCCCTTCTATATATTATTTATGTTGAAGCCTATGATATGCAATGAAGGAAATGAAAACATTTCAAGCTTAGAAAATGAGACGTTTGTTATAGGCGTATCATCATTTACAATCAAAGCTGCAAATAGCTACAAATTTGTTTTGGAATTCTCAACTATAATTGAAAGATTCGAACATGTGTTTTTTAAATGATTTTTGGGGACTTCATAAATTAATTTACTTATTAAAAATGAAACATTACAAAGTTTAATGTCTTTGATTATGATGTGTTATATCGTCTCGTCTAGGTAGGAATTTTTGAAGATGGGTGCATATGATTCTTTTCTTTTGTAAATATAATCCGGTCTTCGTGATTGACAATGTTATTGTGCTTAGGACAAGGTTCAAGAACCTCCTCATTTTCTACAAGAGTTATTGTTTGTGTAAGCAAGAATATCATTAACGATAATATTGTTACCTTAAGTTTTTTGTAAAAATGAGATTTTTTAGAAATAAGTAACTTATTTGGATCATGCTATTACATAAATTTAACCCCTAACCATCATGACGTCCATATTTTGGACGTTTTTTGGGGTACATTCACCTTTGAAGAGCTGTAACTTTTGCAAAAAGTGTCCAATTTTAATGAAATTAAAAATAAAATAAAATAAAAACCCTCATGATGTATGGAATGAGTGGTAAAAATTTCAAATCAATCCAAGAGGTATTGAATTTTAGGTGATCATTTGAAAATAGGGGTCTTTTTTTTTACAGTTTTTGTGCATTTTGATGGCTGCAACTTTGGGGGCTTGTATCTCCTTCATCCCATGTCCGTTTTCAATAAAAAAAAAGTATTAGGTTGGATTCCCCTTGAAGTCTAGTTATCATGGTAAAAATTCCATGTCAATCCATGTTGTTCTGAATTTTTGGGAGTCATTTTAGTGCATGGGTCTAGTTTGGACACTTTTTTCTTTTTGAATCAAATCGGTCACTTTTTGGGTTACTTTTTGACATTGCAAGGCCATTTTAGGGCACATTAAAAAAAAATCACGAGTATTTTTTGGTACCAATGTGTTTATATGATGATTTTGAACTACTTTATAGTTGAAAGTTTTTTCATTTGAGTAACTTTGAAAACGAATTTCACCTCTAACTGTGTTGCTAGGAAAATTTCAACATCCTTTTTTTACACTCAAACACCATGATCTTGCAATCTATATGGCCAAATGACTCCAAATTTGATCCACATGATGAACAACATGTATATTACAAGATTGTACGGTTGAAATTCCTATACCTGACTTACATTTAGACCTATAACACATCAAAAGCAGTGATGATTTTAAGCCCAAAAAAGCTGGGTTAACTAAAATTTGTATGTTGAAATTCTAACGCTGACTCAAATTTGTACAAAACTAATTCCTTTTGGAATATCAATTGCATTAACATACAAGGAAAAGTAAACACGTACAGGGACACGAGCTATGCGCTTGAGCGAAACTCTATTAGCAAGAAAAGACGAAAAAATACAGGTGGAGTGAATGAGCTCAACTAATCTGTCTAGACAACAACTAATGGATGAAAACGTGATGCATGATGGATGAACTACATTACAGGATGAAGCTCATGAATTGAAATGCACTCTAAGAGGGATATTTTGAACTTGATGTATGAATAAAAGTTGTATATAATGGATTTTAGATCCTATCCATACAACTATCACCAATGTCTTTTTTATAAAATTTGAAACTTAAAACTCAAAATTATTTTGTAATTTGATTACGAATAAGATATTGACAACCTGTGGATGAAATTTGTTGTGATGGGTTGAATTGTAATAGTTTTTTGGAGATTTTTTGGTTGCTTAATTTTATGAATTGACTTTTTGAAGAGAACTTTTAGACTAAAATCTTTGAAATTTTTGGTGAGACACTGCAATATGAAATGAGGCATAAAAGTTTCACAAATCATCCCCTTTCTAATCGGATCATGCATGCATGAAACTAACTTCCCATAAAAAATTAGTAAAAATTTCACACTACAAAAAGTACATGACAAATGAGAAAATGAAGTTTATTTTGTACATCACACAAAATATGCATAGTTGGGCTGTTAGGGGTTCAATATCTATTTTCTATATTAATTATTTATATAAATTTGATGTTATTATTGATACAAGCTCTAATAATTTAATGATTAGATAGATAGAAAGATAAATAGAAACTTTGGCTTCTGTCAAGATTGGCGTGAATAAAGTGTCTGTTCGTAATGTTAATGACCTAAGGCCCACCGGAAAAAGGGCCATTGGAACAAAACTACTCTCCTATGCCGAGAATAGACACTTTAATGATTATATGTAATTCAATTTGAATTGTCCATACAAAAATACATATAGATTTTAATCAATAATTTCATTATAGAAGCAAAATAACAATGTTAAACATTTCATACATTTCATACATTTCTATTCTAGCAAAATAACAATGTTAAACATTTCATACTTTCCAACCCTTTTTTAAAAATTTAAATGGCAAAAAAGTATTACTACCATATAAATTCAAGAATGAAATCACAAAATTCTGAGTTCTGTCAAATGTTGAATTACCAAGATTGTTTAGAATTTAGTTACCATTGTCTTAGTTAACTATACCATCATTTACTTAAATTTACTAGATAGTATCAAACATGCATTAATCCAAAATTGCTTGTCTTCATTTTCTTTTTTTTCTTTTTTTTATCAATTTCATCTAATTTTTGTTGTCATTAGTTTCATATATGTCTATATCTATATCACTTTTAAAGTTTTTTTTTTAATCGCATTTTCTTCATTAGTATTGCTATTTAAAATATCATTTTGAGGATCTTTAGTTTCATCAACACTTTCCACTGTGATATTTAATATTTTATGCAACGATTTTTCAGCAGTATCTTCATTTGTTAAAATATTTTCACTATAGTCAACTTTGTTTTCAATCTCCACATTACTACCCAATGGTTCAAAACTTACGTAATTGTACACCATTTCATTTGGTATTTCTAATTGATTATGATTTTCCTTAATTACAGGACTTATTGCAACGTAGTTACTAGTTGTTTTTAAAACATCTTTTATTCCATCAAAAGACTCTAGCGGTTTGATTTGGTCCACTTGGTCTATTTGAATATGAAGTCCATGAACATCTTTGTCGTTAGTCATTAAATCTACAAATGTTTCTACTTCTTTATTGTTAATTTTGGAGTTTATCACGTTTTCAGTATTCAATCCTACATTCACTTTATTTTCATTAACTATTTTAGATTCTACAATATTGTTATTTTCAATAGCATTGTTATAATGAAAATATTCCAAATTAGTTGACAAATTAAATGTGTCAAGTGGTTCTTTTAAAACATTTGTAATGACATTTGTTACTTGGTCCTTTGCACATGATAGATTATCATAAAAACCATCTATAGAAGGTTTTTCTTTGTTATATTCAATATGTTCAACTTCCAATTCATAACCTTGAGCTAAATGAGAAGTGTCATTAAAAGTTACATTTCTTTTTTCTAGTTTTGATACATCACCATCTACCTTTTTAATGCTATCATTAGTATATGAAAGATTTATAATGATTTTTTCATTTTTATCTTCATCTACATAATTTCCTACATTATTTTTGTAATCTGAATTGTTATGATATTGCTTTTCATCAATGATGCCTTGATTTCTTCCATCAATATAAGTTTCTGAATCGTTTGCAATGTTTTCATTCAATTTATTATTTCTAGTATCATTTGTTGCAACTGTATCCAAAGAGTCGTTCCACTTGTTTGAGTCAATGTACTTGTAATCAACAAAACCATTATCATCTAAATCCATATTCACGTTTACTACTCCTTCAACATCATGTATAGTTTGAATTTTGTATGGTGTATTATGATTATTTTCTAAATTTTTCAATGTAACAATGGTCTCTGTAATTTCTCCATTATTAAACTTTAAACCATCACAAACTTTTAAATCTTCAACTATAGGATCATTAGTGCCATGATCTTCATCATTATTACGTGATAATTCATTATTATTTGACTCATTATCTTTTTCATCTTTTTCATTTATCTTATTTATAATTTTTAAAGAGATTTTGTTGTTTTCTTCTTTAGCACTTAGATCAACATTTGGCCATCCTGTATATGAAATTCTTACTTCAAATTAATAATTAAATAAATTTATAGGTATATTTAGAAGTATATTATGTTATAAATTAATTAAATATTGACAAGGCATGTAACAAAGAAAGGCAGTATTGACATTCATATAATGTAATATTTTGTTGCAAGTTATGTGCAATCAAAAGTATATGTATAAAAAAATTAATGTGAGGTTATATATGATACAATTAGATAAAGGTGAAATTTTATTGTTAAAAACATAGCACGTAGTGAGATTTAATTACTGTTTTAAGGGAATTTTTATTACTAAATTAAATTGACAAATATTCTATTTCATAAATTTTAAAATCAAAATGATGGAATTTTTAAAGAAGTGATAATATACCTTGTTTATCATCATGTGATTGTTTTGTTTTAAGTCCTAAATCTTCAATTTCTTCATGGTAGCTCAACAAATTTGATGTTGTTGAAACAATTGAAGGTTTTTTAATTTTTACATCTTAATAGAGCCAATTGTGGAAATGATGATATTTGTCTTTTATTCTTTCGTGTATTGAATTAAAATTCATTTCAAATGAAGATATTATTGTGGCAATTATATTGTTGTGAAATGCAATGACATCTTTGTTTGTTTGATTGTCTTTGTATGAAATATTTGTAAAGTTTGTTATTCTTGTTTTTACTATAAAATATAGGCACAAAAACATCAAAATAACTACAATCATACAAATGTTTTTTCTTGTTGGAACCCATATTGTTGATCTTGTTGTAGATTGGTTTGGTTTCTTAAATTGTAATTTACTAGTAGAATTAGAAGAATTCTCAGCTTCTATTTTGTCTTTAAATAAATTTTCATGATTTTCTTCAACTTTATTTTCAATTTTATTTTCAATTTTTTCTATGACTTCATCAATGATTTTTGCTTCAATAGCCATGGTACTAAATAATTACAAAATCCATATTATACTAACTCCAACAATGCTTTATTGGATTTTTAGTTTTTGGTGCAATTATAATCTCCTAATAACTACAACTCAAATTTCTATCACCAATAATCCTTTTGTATTTTAAAACATCAATAAAATAATTGTAGTGATTGATCATTTATAAAATAGTTAAAAATACACATTAAAAATTTAGAATCAATGAAAACCAAATTCTAAAAAAACCATATTGTTTTTTATATTATACAATTTGGTTTGTTGTTACCTACTAGTAAAGAAAAAAAAAAAACAAAAAAAAACCAAAAAAATCAAAAAACCAAAAAATTATTAAAAAATAAATTATTTAATAATTTTATTTTAAAAATTAATTATGAAGTTGAAAGGTTTTACATTTTGTTGGCATGTGTTATATTTTTGTTAACAAAAACCATATTTTTGTGGAAATGGTGTCTTTTAGCAAAGGTTGCATCTTTTGGGTTGTTGAATATTAAACAAAAAATAAAAAATAAATGATTTTTGTATGTGAATGAAATAGTGTAAAGCTTGTTCAAACTTTATTCAATAGTTATTCATTTTTTAATTTCTTGTGAACTTGAAATTCTTAGGTATCATAATGGGTAAATCCACTATGCTTATCCAACTCAACATACACATTTTTGACTGCAATTTTGTGCATCGAATGCACTATGTCACAAATAATCAATTTTAAATCAATTTTAATATTAAGTAATTTATTGACATAATGAAAATTGAAATGAAGCAACTTTTAGGATAATATATATACCAACTATATACTAAAATTTTAATTTCTCAAAATTATAATTACCTTCATAATTTTGAATCTCA
Source organism: Pohlia nutans (assembly GCA_022496805.1). Taxonomy (NCBI): domain Eukaryota; kingdom Viridiplantae; phylum Streptophyta; class Bryopsida; order Bryales; family Mniaceae; genus Pohlia; species Pohlia nutans. Next base: position 4,330,448 of record CM040093.1, on the reverse strand, counting down.
AAAACTTCATTTAATACCACTTTAACCAATTTGTGGCTAGATTTTGATGCTAAAAATGGTTAGTGTTTTTTTGTATAATTTAAAATTTAAAAGAATTTTCATTTTGAAACTTCATTTTGAGCATATTCTAAAAGAAAACCCATCAATTAATTTTTTACAATAAATGATTTATTACAAATATTAATAAAGTACCATATTTTGGATTAAAACCTTTAATTTTTAATTAAAAAAAAAGCGAGGTTTCTCATGTATTTGACTTCTATAAATTAGCAACTCCAAATTCCATCTATAACTTTATTTTGTATCCATAGTGTTTACATTGCAAGCATTTTTATGTATTTTGTACTTTTGCACATGAAATTTCCTCTTTGAAAACTAATGTAACGCTAAAGTTTCACTAGGAAATAAATTTAATTATGAGCGTTTGATGCTCTCGAAGAGTCTCATTTTTACATTGAAGTCTTCTATTTATAATACATGTTATTTATTTATTTATTTGGTCTTTATATACACATGAGACAAATTGTTTACAAAATGTAACACAACCTTGCACCCTTAACAATGCATAACGAGATTTTACAATCATGTTTATTTTTATTTTTATTTTTAAGGGAACTGATTTTTAGGGCACATTCATTTTCAAGAATAAAAAAGACTATGATATTTGTGTTGATTTTATTAATGATTCCCATTCAAATTTGCAAGAATACAAAAAACGAACAGCATACATGGCATAATAGAGCAATGGGAGCCAACACCCTTTTGCAATGGGACCACAATTTAGTTAATATTAGAAACTAAGTTTACGTGACAATGACACGGTAATCCCAAAATTCATGGAATACAAAAGGCATTCCTTCATTACTTAGAAAAGTGGATCTAATTGAAGACTCTCTTTCAATCTGGTTTTCAAAAGGATGCTCCATTGCACTGCTCTATTATGCTATGGCATTTCTTTGGTGAAAAAAATGCAATTAAAAGTTTATTGACTCTGACCATAGGGAAGAGGCATTGAAGGGACATTCAATTTTTGGTCTAAATACCACTGTAGCAAATATATTCCGTCCATGATTCCACTGAAATGCATTCTCGTCCTTAGCTTGTTCTAAGGTAGGATGTCCTAAAACCACCACCTCCCCCAATTATGACATGTAGACTTTTCTTGGGGCCACCATAGTTGAGACCCAAAACCACCAATTTCACTATTCAAGTAAACCAATGGCACGCCAAGCATTGCGAAGAAATAGTTGGTGGTTTTGGGTATCATTATGAGTGAAAGTTAGTACCACATGATGTGGACATGGGGAAACCTAGAGGTTTGATTTGGGTCACAGGTTACTTTCCACTTTGGAATTTTGTATAAAATTGACAAATGCGAATTAGATGTTGCAAATTTTTGCAATCCTCATCAAAACCTATTTCGAATGCGATCATATATATTTTTTCGAATTTAGCACTGCCAAAAATAGGCCAGATTGCTTAAGTTGGTGGTTTTAGGACAATCAACCTTATTCCGGTCAGAGCTTCTCTTACTTGTTTTGATTGCCCGACTGCTTGGGGCTTAAGTGCGCGAGAATAGGCGCCCTTACCATGAAAGAAAAATCTTGGAGAGCACTGAGGGCCGGTTTACACTACGGTGGAGAAGGCCTCCGGTCGGTCAAGAATGCTTGGCCAAGACATGATTATATAAGGCAAATGGTGGATGTGCCGGAGAAGAATTAAAGGCTATAAAATATTTCTATTGAGTTGGGCTTCTCCGGAGGAGGAGTTTCTTGTCCGGCCTCTTGAGGCCGGACAAGAAACTTCTCCTCCGGAAAAGCCCAACTCCAAAAAGTGCCGCCACGTAAGGCGGCCATGTCATTTTATCATTCATGAGAAAAGTTCACCACCATTGTTTTCTTCACCTAGTGTAAACACCCACCGGTCAAGAGTTGCATTTTCGACCAATCACAATTGAGAAACGCCCTTTTTTTCATGACCGGTGGACTTCTCCACCGTAGTGTAAACCGGCCCTCAAATTCGAATGCACTCACCGTCCTCAACGAGAATCCTGCCTTGGTAATGTCGGCAGCAAAATTAGACCCTACGGCTTGCGAAGCAAGTCACAAATCGCCCTTCACCGATCCGTTTGTTGTATGAAGCTGCCTTCCGCAGTAAGCAATCTATACTAAGGATCTGTCTCATGTACATAAGCTCATGAATCTGTGGAGGGTTAGACACCGGAATTGCTCTTTCTGCACTTCTGAGTCTCCGATCGTGTAATGCAGAGCGCGGACTAGTGATCAATCGCATTGTTGTCGAGGTGCTAGCTGCTCGAGAGATTTTGAGCCGTGTGTGTACATCGATTGGAGTAATTCGGTTCGGGTGCGGATTGAGGAGTACAGATTAGAGAATTCTTACTTTGAGATTCGGTCGACCATCATGGTGATCATTAGCGCCGTCTTGGATCACGGTTGCCAGCTCCTGCCGACTTTGCAGACATACATGGGCATGGTTCAGAACTACGGTAGCCCTGCAGATCGAGCTCCAGCGAAGCCGGTGTGGTTTTTCAAGGAAAACGAGGCGAGTATTTTGGCGGATGCAGCGCATTTGCTAAGACGGCTGCCCTACCATGATATGTCTAAGCGAGACGTGTTGTTGCAGAACATGTGGGCGTGCACAGCTCAGTCTAAAGTCACCCGGAGCACATTGATGGATTACATAAAGAATGGGAAGAGGCTGGATGTTGAGCAGGCAGTGGCGATGGTTTTGGCATTCGTTCCGAAAGAGGTAGGTGCGGAGCTCGCCCCTCTTGTCTCCGACATGTTCGTCTCCACAAACATGTGGCGGGAGTGGGTTGATTTTGAAGTGGAGGATTCTCAGACGCTGACTGCTGCAAGAGGGAGGAAGATGACTCGTTTGAGAGATCTGGTAATGGCTATGGTGGAGACAGACGCGAGTGTTGATGATAAATTACTTGTTAATGTCCTGATGAGGGTGAGAAGAGAGCGATCGGCCTTGACTTGCTCGCAGAGATTGTGCTTCCCAGAGTATCTCATTGCACTCCTTCCCGAGCAAGAAAGGGCTATATGGACGGAACCATACACTTCGGGATTGCAGACCGAGGTGAAGATCGAGGCCGATAGCATCGTAAAGGTGAGTAAGAGGTGCTTCAGTCGCATTCAGCGGTGGTTGTTAACGCTTGACGGTGATAAGAGCGAGAAAGCTGTGTTTATTCGTGAAGTGGGAAAACTCGAGAAAGAGATTATCTATGGACATCTTGATGCCCTCGAGAAGACAACAGATCCTGCGGCGCTTGCGTACAGCTTCATGGCAGTGCAGAGGCGGATGCAACTGAAGGTTGTGTCCGATTTGGCGTGGACGGAATTTCTACAGAAAGGCCAAGGAAGTGGAGTGTTGCAGAACCGACCTGATATTGTTACCAGCTTTGAGCAAGAGCTCGCTCGCCATGCCACCGATATGCAGGCTCTCGTCGCAATCCGTCCTCTGAAGGACACCGTGGATCGCTCCAAAACTCCAGATGAATTGATTCACCAAGTTGACAAGATCTGCACCTTGATGGAGCAATATGTGCTACTATTCGGCGATGGCCAGTTCGAAAATCTGCGTTTCTCAAGAGTACGCAAAGTCGGTGGGAAAGGTAGAGGCCCTGAAAGCGTCTACAACCTGCTTGTGGATCTTCTTGCGACGCTAAGAGAACGAGGAAAAGACCACTTCACCATCGGACCTTGCCACAAGTTTCTCGCCAAAGACATCATGGCCTGGAACAATTCTTGGGCTGATGATGCCTTTGCACCTGACAAGATTCCCGGATGGGTTGAATGGTTACAGGCGCGGCAGAAGCTTCGAATTCAGCTGCCCCGGAGCACGCACGCTTGTGAATCTTCTGATCAATCATAGTTTCTCCCTAAACCCTAAACCCTAAAACGGAGCTCTCCAAATCGTCATCACCGACAAATCTTCCACGAGGCCGCCGACGAAGCCATCCATAGCCAAACGGCACTTCGATTCAAAATCTGTACAGTGCAATTGATATAGCAATCGACACCACGTGAATCTGATGAAAACGCCAAGCCACAATTCGGCAGACGTTGCACACAGAGAATCACACATTGATTTGAAGCAAGAGATGACGCCCTTGGAATAGTTTTCCAAATTTTCCGGAATTGAATAATTGTTGTTCAGTTATGTGTAAAACAGCAACAACAGGCTTCATGCCCTAGAACTTGACTTCTGTACAGTATCTTCATAAACATGAAAAAAATATGCGAGGACGAGACTTGACTCTGTATAACTGTGTCGGTGTCCCTTCAAGACTCGAGACTCCCATTTTCTATCTGAGTGTTTCGTGCGTGAGTTGCTTCCGGAGAGAATGCACATGTGGATTTACATGATGTGTGTCTGTAACTAATTTTGCCTGTGAGTTTGCACTACAAGGAGAAAGCGTCGCTTTTCACTCGGTAGGTGAGTCAAACGGCGCCATTATGCATTCACTGTCCAAGCGCTCGAGACTTGTGTGTACAGTGAACTCTGACATGTTCTGAGTGAGAAGCGACGCCATTGCTAGTAGTGTTGTTGTTGGATATCACTAGATTACACAAGCAACATTGCGACTTCGTAAGTTGTGTCAAATTTGCAAATTATTTGGCATAGGTCGAGGATTAGTGCCGACATTTCCAAAGCTAGCAGTCGAGGTCACTTACAGCGAAGGTGTCGCTTCTCACTCGCAAGAATATACAAGTTGTCCCACGTGACGAATCACACTCACCAAGTCATGGCAATGAGTGCAAAGTGGCACTATTTAACTCACCGAACAAGTGAAAAGCAACGCCTTCTTCTTGTAGTGGGTGGAGACAGTGATTGAAAGTTTGGGAGTAGTTGTACTTCCCAAGCTGAATTGGAATGCTTCCAAGGACACGGCGTGAAGTGCCAAAACTTCGGGGAGATCTTGTTGCTCCTTAAAGACTAGGTAATTCAAAAGCAAACAAGACTAAGGGGGTATAACCACATGTCAGACCTATCAAGCCATGGCATTGGTGAGGGAGGTGTTGGCCTACGATTGTCTTCCATAGTCTTGCTTGCTTTTGAATTACTAAACAGACTCATTGGATCTCAAGATCAACGTGGTAGTTGAACAAAAAAGTAAAAAAAAAAAAAAGGTGAAGTTGAGCATGCATGTAGAGTCCAAAGAGTGGGTTAAGCTTGCTTCTTTGTGAAGAGTTAATGCTATTTGCTAAGAAGTTAATGCTCTCAAGCATTATCAGTTCTAATCCCTCTTCTTTAGTCCAAATGGTATTTTGACACAATGGCAAGAAGAGGTTGCATTGAGGTTATGGTGTCGGACAACGTTGTCCATGATCTTTGCAACGCGTTCGATTCATGCAAGGATAAGGGCCAATTCACTCTATGGCCGAAGGTCGAGAGTTGTTGAATTCCACCAATCATATAGTAAGAAAGCCCAAAGGTCGTCGCCTTTGGCATGTCGACCCTTTACACTAGAGGCAAAAGTTCAAAGGTCATCGCCTTCCAAAATGCCTACATAGCAACAATTTTTGGCCATTTTGGCTCCACGGTGATAAGTCCTTGAATTCTTTTGATAAACTAATGGGATTTTTAATTTTATCAAAGGCTTAGACTTTGGATTTGGCCTTTGAGGCTTCACACTATGGCTGGCCAAAGGCTTGGGCTTTGGACTTCCAAAATGGGGCTTCACACTATTTTTGCTAAAGGCTTGGACTTTGAATTTGGTCTTTGGAAGCTTCACACGATGGCCATCCAAATCAGGCTTTCGAAGCTTGGCCAAAGGCAGGACTTTGGACTTGGCCTTTAGAGGCTTGACACGTGGCTGGCCGAAGGCTCCAATTTCTATATAATATTATAGATTTCAAGCCAAGCCTTTGGACATTCAACATTCTTTGGCAATGAAATCCCAGAGCCTTTGGACTTCGACGGCTATAGTGTGAACCGGCCTTAACCCCTAAACGCTCAAACGACCATTTTCTAATCGTTGCCCAAATCTAACGGGTTGCCTGGAATAAAAAAGTATGTTTTGAAAAAAATAAAAAACACTTAAAAATACTAAATCAAGTCTACTTTCCAATGCACTTTGAATTATGTCAATCCAAGTTAAACACCTCCTGGGATAATTTTTCAAAGTGGATCATCTCAACATTGTCTTAATGTTATAAATTTGCTATTTGGAGAAAGTAATGATGTCCCCTCCATTATTTCTTTTTCTTTTTTGAATTTTACAATAGATAAACCAACTTTAACTAATCATGCTAATTTTAAAGTCTAAAAGTGAAAATTATAATTTATACAAATTTTCAAAGGTTAATGCTTTTAAATGCATTAAAAATATATATGCATTTATTTTTGGAAGTTTGACCATATGGAGAATTTGTAGAGGAGATGCCCTACATTTTGTCTATTGAACCAAACTTTATCAAACATATGGAAGGCACATATTATAACACATCTATGTTTTGTCCAATACCCCTCAGGCTTTTAGGGGTTAAGAGCATGGAAAAACCTTCTCAAGTGGTTCTCGCATTGAGGAAGTGGTATGATGTGAGGCCCGAGATGGAGTTCCGTGGCTTTGTAAGGAGAAACATTCTCATAGAGGATTGTCAACGAGAGGTGATATGGTTTTTTGAAACTTTGTTGAAAAGAGAGGAAGAAAAAAATACATACATGTGTTTTAGGCTACGCAATTCATTTGTGAGAAGGAAATAATGTTTCAAAACCTTTTTAAGGCAAAGATAACACAATTTTAATATCCCTAAAGACTTCAAAATAAATTTTATGTCAAATGTAATTGGACACAATTTTATCATAATTTGATTAAAATCCAATCTAGCGTACTGGGACAAAAGGTTGAATGACCGTGTTATTTGAGAGTTTCTAAGTTAAAATAAATGTATTCATCATTTTAAGATCTATTTTGTAATAGTGAAAATTAAAATTTACAATAAATAATTGTCCATTGTTATTAAATCTACTAGTATAATCTGAACCTACTTTGGCATTACTATTTCACTTTAGATTTTTGCACTTCTCAATTATTGCATAATTTTAAGTACATAAATCTTTAGAATAATATTTGGCAACTGATTGGCAATGGTTGACATGGAAACATTACATTGTTGTAGTAAGGTAATTATACCTTAAAGCAAGCATTTACTTTAAAGCATCCGAATCTACTCTAGTCTAACATTTCAACCGAGAAATGTCACATTGGAGTAGATACAGACGCTTTAAGGTAAATGCTTGCTTTAAAGTATAGTTACATTATAATAATAACATAATGTTCCTAAATTTCAGCTGGATTTGGATGTGATTTTTTACTTTAGAAAACTAGTTTAATAACAAAGTTTTATTTATGGGATTAGTTGATTGAGTTGTCTTTATATTAATAACAATGAATAAAGGGCCTTTCAAGTCTAGATGGCATGCTCACAAGATACCCACAAGACCGTTAGACAGAATGACCTTTATCTTTGCAAACTATTCTACCTTCTAAAATTCAAATTCAATTAGTTTTTTTTAATAAAAATGCTACAATGTAAGTTGTTTTTTATCTTGCCAATATATATTTTTAAATCAAAAAAAGATTATATATGATATTTATATTGAATTACCTTTAAATTCTTAAATGATTTTATTGTATGCAAACTTTTTGAATAATATTATATAGACGTTGATAGAATCCAAACGAGCAAATGACAATTTCATAGTTGGAGCAAGTGAAGGATAGACCATGCAAAGGCACGTGTATTAACTATCTTTAGTAGTTCATTCATAATCAAGTCATACTACCTACAAACGATAAACATGTGCTTCATTTTCACGCTTAATTCAAATCAATTTGTTTAAGCAAATTAAGTAAACTACATGTTTATGATTTGTACGCTTAAATTGCACATGTTTATCATAATTTGTACATGATAAATTGCACGCTTAATTTACAAATGACAAACATGTGCTTAATTTGCTTAAACAAATGTTTAAGTATTAAATATGAAATTGCAACAAATTTGTTAAAATTGAACATATGTTTTTACATTATGTTCACTACATATGATTTGAACTATTAACAATCATAAATATGGCTTTAAGAAGTTTGATATTTTCTATTTTACCTTTAAATTAGGAACAAATCATTGTAAAGAAATCAAATAAACATTAATCTCTAAAACTCTTTGTTATAGTCTAAGTTTTTTTAAATGTGCTTTAAAGTGCAATTTAAAATAAACATTCAATGATGAGTTTTGCATACCTTAAGTCAAATCCATACTACTGAATCTATCATTGTTATGTCCAAAGTTTATCAATAAATTATGAACTCTAGAATTTACGATTCTTTTTTAAAATGCATGTGGATTGAAAATTAATTAGATTTAAAAGATTTTTTTAATGATTTAAACTTGTAAATTTTCTTCCCCTACTTTTTCAGAAAGAACACTTCAAAATTGTTATTTCTAGTGCGTTGAGAAAAAATTATTAACATGTGTTTATTTTTCTCAATTCAAACCATGGAATCTCACATTGGTTTTTTATTAGAATGTGTGTAATTTTTTCTAAACCATTAGATGGCATGGATTGCAATAAATTAGCATGTAATTTTATTTTTTAAAAAGTTTATTTCACCATACCTGATAGGATTAGTTGACTTTGTTGCCTCTTGGAGTGAAGTTTTTGAAATATGCATTTTAAAAATATATATTATTTACATAGAAGATCATGCTAGACACTTTTGAATCGAATTTTAAAAATGATTCGAAGAATGTTGCATACACTGAAGAATGATCCAAAGAATGTTGCATTACACAATCAACGTGTAGTGAGAAGAGGTGCAAAAACAAAATACCAAATCATTGCAACTTTGATGTGATTTTTTGTGAATTCAAGTGTTCATTACATCTTGATCTAAATGGTCAATTAAAAATTGTAGCTTACTCTTATAGTAAATGCTTAAAACATAATAATAATATTTTTTTCTAATTTCTATACAAAATCCAAATAAATCTACACCTAATTTATGTTTTTCTAAGAGATGCCCTAGTTGCCTGCAAACTAAAATATTCTCATATCTTTTACTTTATTGGCGAAATTAAAGATGAATGAAATATTTTAAAGTAGAATGGATTTGATCAATGATGATTTTTTATTCGTTAATTTTTAAAACGTATTTTTAAGCTACCCAAAGATGAGTATTGCAAATAAACCTTGTAAATTTTGACTCACAAATTAGAATTCATTAAATTTTGATCATCCATTAGATTTTCATTGTAAGACTTCTTTAAAAAAACAATTGTTAATAATACCAAAAAACCTAATTGTGACAATTTGCAAAAAAATCCTTTTACCCCTAACTACCTAACCAGCCGTTTTTTGACTGATGTACAGAATTGAATTTTGTTTTCTCATCCATTATGCACTTTTTGCAAGTAAAAAACAAACACAACAAAATTCTATGGCAAGATAGCTTCATGCATGTGTGATCCGATTAGAAAGGGGATGATTTGTGAAAAAAAATTGGCCTCATTTCATGTTGCACTGAGTCACCAAAAATTTGAAAGATTTTAGTCTAAATGTGCTCTTGAAAAAAATTAACTCAAAAAATTACACAACCAAAAAATCTCCAAAAATCACTACACTTAGAGTATTACATTTCAACGCATCACAACAAATTTCATTCACAGATTATCAATATCTTATTCATAGTTGAATTACAAAATAATTTTGAAACTCAAGTTTCAAAATTCATACAAAAATATTGGTGATAGTAATCGCAAATCTAATCGTTGGATAGAATCTAAATTTTATAATGTACAACTTTTATACATACATCAAGTTCAAAATATTCTTTTTAGTTGCAATTTATAATGCATCTTTGCAAAACTGCCAAATTTGAAGAGGAGTGAGGACGTTTAGGGGTTAAAGACTTTGGTCTTTTAGAGTTAACACATGAAATTTGTATTATGGTGATATTTATAAGATATTTATTTTATTAATTATTTGAAGTAATTTATGAAGCATTTGTTATTCGTTGAACAAATTAATTTTTGAAGTGAAATATTGTTGTGATCTTTGAACTATAAAACTTTTGCAAATAGGAATTTCAAAAAATTATACCGTAATTTTTTTTTTAAAACAACACGGGAAACAACACAAATATCTAAAAGAAATTGGATGAATAAAATAACAAGTCTTTATATTCAAGGGCGTATTTGAATCAATCCTCCAATTTAAAGCTTATTAGCAAACAAATTGCTTAAGAGATAGAAATGATGTCTCTCTTTGGAAATTATATAAATCTAAATACATTTACATGTGATAAATTTTCAATAATAATTTCATTTCTATATTATTCAGTTATAGTAAACTATAAATTTTTAAAAACAGAAATGCATCAAAACTATTATTATATGTAAAAAATTAACTAGACAATTATAGCTTAATATATAAACATTGAACAAACTTCCAAACATGTGTATGATAGTAAATTTTTGATTTGTTTCCTTGAAATTAAAAATTTTGAATGTTTATTGCATTTACAAACTCCAAGAGATCAAAGCATGTATCATGCCCAAAATTATTTCAATTTCAAGAAATGGTTGGTATTATATAGGCAATAATATAAAAATACAAAATAAATTCATATCTTCTTTGCTATAGAAAAATATGAATTTATTCCATTTTATTTTAAATTGAAAAAACAACATTTTTGGACACATATTTTAAAATAACAACTTTTATCTTTTAAATTCTTAGTTGATCCTCTACTACAATTGACAAAAATTTGCTATATTGGTTAGTTTATATTTTACTTTAAATAGTTTAAATATTTAAATATTTAAAAATCATAGCATCATATTCAAATATTGTGTCATTTCAAAAGAAATATGTTGAATTTTTTTAGAAGCTGCATGGTAAAATTCTATTCAATTTTTTTTTTCATTTTTAGAATATCAAGAAACATGTACATGTTCTGGACATTGGACTCAACAATTTATACAATTATTTACCCATTTGAATATAAACAAGACAAATACAATTGAATTTTATATATTTCTAAATGAGAAGATCTATGATTAGATATGGGTAGAATAGAAAGGTGTAGTGAGATTTTTGTAATTATAATCACCAAAGTTATATAAGTTGTAAAAATTGAAAAAAAACATGAAATGAAATGAACACTTACATCAAAAATGGTAAGCTATTGCACCATTTACATTAATATACCATTGGTCTTCTACGTTGGATCAAACTTTAAATGACCACGATAAAATCTCCTTTTCCAAATACAAAAGCCATGTGTTATAAGCATAATTCATCTATTGAAGGTTTTGTCCTAACCTTTACCTAGTTTTATATGTTGGGGTGCATTTCATTAAACCTTTAAAAATCACCTTATCAATTAATTCATCAATCAACCTGCAATTCATACAATTTGTTTTAGTAAATTTTATAAATCATTAAAAATAAATTAAATAGTTATTTTTAAAAAATAAAAAATGATGCCAATATACACACACAAACAAGATATACACACACACACACAAGAATATGAAGCTAATACTCTTTTTGGATATATTTATCAATGGACATGTATTCAATACAAAAATATTGTTTTTACACGTTGAAAAAAACTACAACAAATGAATAAAAAGCAAGTATCTCTACAACAACAACATTTGAAAAGGTGTCTTTTTTGAAGGCTCAAAATCGTTTGATGCTTTTTCTTTATCACCTTTTAATTTGTTGAATGGTTGGCAATTTATAGCACTTTAGATTATTAGTTGACTTAAATGATGTATTTTAATATGATACATGCCAAAGTAATCATTTAAATGGTTGATATAAAATTGAGTTAATTGTTGACCTTAGCATTGCAACTCAAAAGCCTTATGCCGTACATATATTTCTCATGGCAAAATTGTATTTTCGATCACACATTCTTTGATTAAAATTTAAAGCCGATGTCTGCTGGCTCTGGCACACGTTAACATGAAGGCCGCCTACTCCGAGAACAAGCCTGAGTTGCTTTGTCAACTTGAATGCTCTTATGCCTTGAGTTGGGAAAAAACAAACCTACAATAGGCCAACTAGACGAGCTAGCAATAAAGCTTCTCACATAGGGTGTGAGTTTGATAATTAGTTGTTGCAAATTTTTAATACAAAAAGCTGTAAGTATCTTAAGTTCTTTGTACAAATGTTTTCCTTCAATGCGACACCAATGATACATTTTGATGGCCATTACTTGGCATAATTTGTATGGATATTTTGTAAGCCAAAGTCGTGCCTGGCTGCCCCACGCAATTGGCTCCAAATTATAAGGTTTGGGTATTTTTCACTTAGTAGATTAGTATATATATACATACTGTAAATTTGTAACTATTAACTTTAAAATTAAAAAATTATTATTATTATTATTATTATTATTATTTGGATCAAATTATGTTTTTTGAATAAAACTAATAAAATGAAGTACAAAACATTTATTGTTTGATTATAATATTTCCTACTTTTAAACTCAAATGGGCCTATAAACATATTGGTTTCTTCTGAAGTTGGTTGGAAATCAAAAGCATTTTGTAAATTCTAATTAAAGTATTGGTAAATTATAGACCCAACACCATTGGTTTTACGAATTGAACTTTGATCACCAACTACTTGACTTGAAGTGAGTGTGAAGAGGTCTAGAAAGATACCTTTTCTAAATACACAAAATCATGTGACTTTGCACATGTAGCACAACTATAAGAGTTTGTATAAGAATGACCCTGCATGAACCATTCGCCAAATTTTAATATAAAAGACACGTATGATAAACAAATCTTAACCAATGAATTATGTTACAATAATTCACAATTTTTTTTAAAAGAAGTTAATCTATCAAAATTACAAAATTAAATTAAATTTGGTTAAAACTCACCCTTCTACTTCCCCATGGTGGATATTCAGTTTGTTGTTGCCTCTCCTCTAGCTCATAAGGCTGATATGAACAATATTTACAAGGTGTTTTATCATGACATATATGTGAAGGTGTATGTGGCTCTGCAATTCAAAAATCATATCTACAATTTAATTTCTAAAGTATCCAATACTTTCATCATTTTTAATTCTATATATATATATATATATATGAGATGGTATCATACCGTGGTAAGAAGACGCAGTATCTCCTTCAGTGAGGACCTCATCGCCATCATCCATAAGGTCAAATTGGTCTTCATTTGCACAGACACTAGAGAGATCTAATTTGAAAGTTCGTTTATTAGGCATTGGTTGGACTTCTTCATATAGATTCTTTTGGTTGTATTGGCTCGAGTTTGTCACCTTTGGTGGACATCGGCTTGTAGGTAGTGGAGTGTCACCCCCAATTAAAATGTCTTTAGAATAATAATTTGTTTGGACCATGGCCTCTATTTGTCGATCATATGTTTGATGATATGGATCGTATCTATCATTTCGGTCACATATTATTTGTGCGGATACAGTTACATCTTTGTAGAATTTTGTATCTGTCTGAGTCGTTGCTTCTATATGTTGGTCTTCCTTAGCATTAGTTGTCCAATGTTCACTATGCTTTGGACTTGTCAGTGAAGCGTGAATCACTTTGGAATCTATAATTCAAAGAGTCAAAGGTGTGATAATCAAATGTCAAAATAATTTTACATAATTGGAAAATAGTTTGTACTTTAGATTTAAAGTGCTTCAAGATTTTTAGGGCGTGATAAATTTATAGCTAAAAACTATGTATAGAAATTAAAAAGGGGATACTTGAAATATTACATTAAAATTTTAGCAAAAAGTTTATCAAATATTCTACAATTATAATAGATATTTTCATTTTTTTTAGAATATTATACAATTGTTTAACTATAGTATATATAGTTTATCATATTTCCTTTGATGTTTGCAACTTTAACATGTATTGAACACAAACATTTTAAGAAAATGTTTGCAATTAGGATATGTGTTAGAATTGTAATATAATAAGTTACCTCGAGTGAAAAGGGTGTACCTTGTTGACCATAACCATGATGAGTATAGGTAATTTTTTTCTTAATAGCAAAGGAAGACTTTGAGTCCCATTCTGGCTTGTTGCCTTTAATCTGGAAAACGATAGAATAATTAACTTAAGAAAAAGAATTATATGACTTATGATAACTTTGATAACTCAATAAAAAGAAACCGAGAATATTTTATATGATTTTCTTTAAAAAGTTGTGTATAAAACTACACTAACCGCAAAAGGCTTCAAAAGGGGACCATAGATGGAGGCAACATGGGAAGGGGTGATAAAGTTGTATTCATTGGACAAACCCACACCATACATGGGTTCCTCTATTTCCACATTTATAAAGCCGGCTAATAGCAAGCTCCGCTCCAAATTAGCCTTATCTTGTGCCGGAGTAGTAGCTAGTCTCTACATGCATCCAAAATCCCCTAACAAAACATTAGACAAATTGAAAACCAATTATGTATTTTAAAATGTAAATAATATTAACCCTTTACATACATATATATATATATACCAATTTTTATTTTATTTTTCCAAACACTTCATTACTTAAAAGTTACCTAATGCAAACAATACTAAAACCCATACTTTCACATTTGTTTTTATATTTCTTGCATTCTAAGTTCATTAATTAAAGCAAGATTTTGAGCACACACAATAATGGGTTTTATATCGCATTATTGCATACAACTAATAAAACTATTGAATAAAAAAACACTATTGTAATTGTATAGTTTTCCATCAACATTGCAAGTTTGTTGAACTACATTCAATAATACTCCTTCTAGCTATCCAAAAATAATCATCCTAGTTTTTGGCGTATTTTAACTTAAACATTATTTTTGGCCAAAAAAATTTGTCTCAATACTTGAAAATGGTCTATGTTTAATAGTAGTATGTAGTTTTTACATCACTCTTGTTATCCACACCGTTTGAAGAGGACAGGGCTCACGTTTAAAGTATAAAAACATAGGACAATTATGTAGGAAAAAAAAATGCCAAAAACTAGAATAATTATTTTCGGACAGAGGGAGAATGGTCTAAAAACTTACTATTTAGGGGGTCATACTATTAGGGTTGGAAAAAAAATTGACCTCACCCTTTGTTCTTCATCAGTGAGGTTTCTGCTAATGAGAGGCTCTTGGATCCAAAAGCCGCCCCCGGATTTGAGGACTCGTCCAACTTCTAAAAGCCAAGCCCAATTGTGAAATCCGGGAGTTTCAGCCAAAGAAATGACCACCTCCACAGAGGCTGTTTCCACATCCAGTTTGCCTCCTACACACGAACATTAATCAAATAGTTTTTAACCCCAAAAGGACCAAGGATTTATGGTTTTAAAATGACAAATTCAATTAATCATATTGTCAAATATAGAATTTAGATTTGACTAAATTTTGTTTCACTGGAATTAGTGAAGAATAATGCATATGCTGGTCAAAAAACAAACAAACTTGAACAAAAGGAAGTCCACATAGAACCTACTCAAAACTGCTAAAAAAATACAAGGCCCAATTTGGACTTCTTGGTCTTTTAGGGGTAAATTTCATGTAGTATTTAGTTTACATCTACATAACATTCAGTATCTTGTAGTGGCTTTGCCTTGCCCCACACTAGATGGTGCAGCATATTCCACACCCAACAAAGACCGCATCATTAACCAAGTGGACAAGTGGAGTCCCAAGATGATGCATGAAGGAAAGGTAGAGAACGTTGAGGCCACTGAAATGTTACTCCCTCCAAGAGTCCACTTTGCAAAAAAAATTGAGATTTAAGTCGGAAATAGAGCCCATGTTGAAAGGGATGAAATGCAACGACAACTTTTAGAACCGTGTATAACATTCAGTAGCATGCATTGTCCCTGCCTTGGCTCTACAGTAGATGATGTGGAATATTCTACACCCAACAATACTTCACCGGTAGCGAAGTGGACAGATGGAGGCTCAAGGTGATGAGCAGAGTGAATGAAGGAAAGGCACTAGGCATGAAGGCTACTGAATGTTATGTGTGTCTCGATTAAAAGAGATGAAAAACGTAGGAATTCAATGTAGGAAGGCAAAACACAATAAATGAGTACGAGTCAATGCAAGAACACTAGTAGAAAAAGTGGCACTGCCGAGGGAGATGCCCAAGCAAGTAGTGCCCAATTCCACGCATGCACAGCAATTTTGCCTTGGCATATCTATGGGGAGCGCCACCTTTTCTACTAGTGGAAGGCAAAACACAATGAATGTGGACTCTTAAATTGACGCAAAAAAACATGTGGTTATGGACTCTTATTATGAAACGGAGGGAGTGTATAGCAGCCGCAAAAGATAAAGTTTCCTACCCATGTCCTTGAGACATAAATAGATGAATCACCGCCAACATACTCTTCATTCACGATGGTCATTTAAGCGAGCATTATTATTATTATCATTATTAAAAAAGGTTTTTACGATGAAATATAGAAATAATTTACCTATTTGAAGAAAATCAGTGAGTACGGTCAATGCGGTGCTTCCAAGAACTCTATCACCATAAGTTTTGGTAGCCCACATGATAATAGAGGATGGCAGAGTTGGAACATCTGTCACCAATAGAACTTCTGACTTGGAGCCCATCTTTTCCCACTAATTGATTAATTATCACTTCATGGAATTGGATAATTGTAGTCGAACCATGAAACAAAAGGATTTAAATTTATTAACATGGTTTCTAACTCACATGATCATCGTTTTTGGTGTTCATTTTTTTCTATACAAACCAAAATCCAATTGTGTCATTTTGACATCAAAACTTATCAATGAGAACCAACTCCATAAAAAATGAAGGTTTGAATGCTTGAATCCTAACTTCATTTCTTGGACTAGAATTTTGAATTTCTTTAGTTGCCATCAATTTGTAGTGAAGTTGGTACATTGCAGATAGAAAAGCACAAATTGAAATTAACAAAGGCAAATTTGTATTCAATAATAATATTCATTAGAACAAGTTTAGTGTTGTTGAAAAATTTCTTTAAGTCGTAGAGAGTATCGAAGAGGAACATCAATGAGAGAGTAAAGAGGAAGAAAGGAAGAGAAGGGGTACGTCTGTTTATCGTAAGGGAGTAGTAGTAAGAACTTTGGTCCTTTTTCGAGGCTAGCGTGAATAAAATGTCTCTTCGACCCAACCATGGTTCAATGTTCACCAGACAGTGCAGGACCAGTGGTAGAAATTTATTTTAAAAGTCACTACTATAGATAGAGGGTAGGATCGGCATAAACTATTTCTAAAAATAAATGTCAACAAATTTCGGTAATTTTTTTGTATGGTGAAAATTAGAATATCGAGACATATTTTAAAATATTCCATTTTTTGAATCTTATTTTTTGAAAAATAATTATTTTTTGGCATAGAATTGTCGACCATACCCTCCACTTACGGTGTATCGATGATTAGCTTCAAAAATAATCCCTAGGCACGTACTAGGTGTTAAACATTCACTATAAGTCTCAATTATTCATGTAGCATGTGATAAAATTCAATATTTTCAAACTCATTTCTATTCATGCTCAAATTTAGCCTTTTGTAAGATTTCAATTGCTTGATCAATATAATGAAGCTCATCAAGTTTGAATAGTGTCATTTCTACTTTAAAAAAAATAAAAAAAATAGTGTTTCATTTGCAATTTGAGTAGGTATCATCCAAATATTGGCGTATATTAGTTCAATTTATAGCATTAATAAAAAATCTTGTTTGTAATAACATGATAGTGTCATGTTGAATGTGATATGGATAAACAAGATAACACTATTTTTCACGTTAGTGTTTTCTTTATACATAACACATTTAAAGTGACAATTCTATATTATTTCAAATGAATTTTTTACTAGTGTAAATCTATAAAAAAATCTACTTAGAAGTGTCATTGTGATGATATTAGCATAATATATACTCTTAGCAATCAAATTAGAGATTTTAAACATAATATTGATTGACCAAAAAATATTAATCTAAAAAAATGAAAGATTATGAAATTTCAAAAAAATTTCTATGTTCTAAACGTTCTTTTTCTATAAATTTCAAAAAATTCATGACTTATAATTCAAAATTAGTTTATTTATTTTCAAATTCAACATACAAATAAATGTTTTAAGACCACATATTAAAATGTATGCTTTGATGTTTAAGAAACTTAAAAATTATTTATTTCAATCTTTTATTCATTCAACTCCAAAAACCAAATCAGATTCAAATTTGTTTTTATTTTCAATGGTATTATCAATTTATTTTAAACAATAAAAGAAACAAAAATGACTCTGGCATTAGGCTTGTTATGTGATTATCAGTATATCGTAGCTTCTTAGCAGCTTCGGCAGCTTTCTTAGCAGCTTCTTAGCAGCTTCGGCAGCTTTCTGCCTAATAATTAATAAAAGTACCAAAAATAGTTAGGCAACACAAAAATAATATATTAAAATCGGGCAGTAACATGTAAAAAAATATAAAAACCAATGGCCTTTTAAATAAAAATAGGACAAACTAGGTCAATAGTTTCCCATAAATATAGGCACCCTTTTAATTATTTATTTTCTGACCAAGTTGCTAGGAAGCTATGGTACCATTTGACATGACAATCCAAAATGAGGTGTGAAAACTTGGATTTAGTTAAGATTGATCTGTTTTATTAAATCCTCACAACAATGATTGGTTCTTGAGTGAAGAACCAAGAAGCTTGAATCGGTTCTCATGCTTTTTTTAACAATTTTGAGTACATCTTGTGTGGATGTCTTTTTGTTCAAACTTGTATGTTTTTAAACCGACACATACAATGATCTTCACTAATTCTAGTGATACAAAATTTGGTCCCATTAGAATTATTAAATTTTCACAATATGATCAATTGAATTTGTCATTTTAAAACCACAAATATTTGGTCTTTTAGGGTTAAGCCAATTTTAACAAAAACATAAATCAAATCATCAATCCTTAGTCCTTTAGGGGCTAAACCAATGTTAATACAGATATAAATAAAAAGCATGAATCCACGGTCCTTTGGGGGTAAGCCAAGTTTAATACAAATATGAATCAAAACTAGAAATCCTTTGTCTATTAGAGTTTAAGCAAACTTTAACACAAACATAAATAAAAATATGAATCCTTGGTCCTTCATGGGCCAGTAAAATTTTAATACAAATATAAACCAAAACCATAAATCCTTAGTCCTTTAGGAGCTAAACTAGTGTTAATACAAACATAAATCAAAACTACAAATCCTCACTCCTTTAGGCGCTAAATTATGTTAATAAAAATATGAATCCTTGGTCCTTTCGGGGTTGAGCCAATGTTAACTTGACCATGTACCATTGGCCCAAATGTTATCTGTTCACCGATTTTACTTTTATTTTATTTTTCAAATTGACAAAAACTCCAAAATCTGAATTTATGGTGACAAAATCCGATTAAAAATCCATAACATCCACAATATAGGTTCAAAAGCTACAAAACGACTTCGGTGCACCCCTTCTCGTTAAGAGCTTTCCAATGACACCAAAAATGTGTACAATTTGGGAGATCTCAACGTAACATAAAAAACAAACAAAATAAACAAATGTACGGTCGGTAAAAAATGATTATAAAAAGAGATACCCAAATTTTCAGGAAATGGTTTAACCAAATTATCTATTTTTCTATGGTGAAAAAGAGAATCTTAGTGAATATCGATATAATTTTTTAGAGAATATTCACATCATTTCGGGAGAATAATTAAAGATTAGGCACGAGCTGCCAACACTACCTTCTTGTTACAATGCTTCCATAATAGTAGGATACAATTCTTATTGGTTATTGGTTACTAGAGTGTCTCTCTTCGACAGAGGAGAATAGTCCTACACCAATGGTACTTTGTTCGATGGGGCATTGTATCATAAGCGGGTCGAACAGACACTTTATTCATTCCTATCTTGAAAGAAAACTAGAGTTTCTATTTATCTATTTAGGATATAATTCAAAACACCATGAATCCTTGATCCTTTAGGAGTTAAGCCAATGTTGATACAAACATAAATGAAAAACTTGGTAACATAAACAAACTTTTTTGGAACTTTTTGGAAGCAATAGTTTTCGAGACTTTTTTGGAAACTTTTTGACCCACAAAAGGAGTAGGGTATGGCCAGAAGCTCGTCAAGCTCGTGCACTCGGGCTCATTGCCGGGCTTGCTCGCCACAATCGAGAATCGCAACAATCAATCGCGGTGTTTTTTTCTTTTTTCATTTTCAGAAACCGCTGTTTCAATCAGGTAAACAATCAGACTACTCACACTTGGTCCAATTCCATTGTTGCGATCTGGGGTTTCTTTCAGATCTGAGCTTCGTGATCTGACGATGCTTTTGTTGAGCGGATTTGTTTATTGTGCTTTTGTTTGAGCTCCCGCATTTCTTCATTTTAGTGGAGCTGAAGAACTGAGACTCACCGATTTTTTCTTGGGAAAAAATAAAATCAATCGCAGAGCAAGAAGGATGGCTACCCTCAGTAGGGTTGGCCTGTTGGGGGTGGCGTTGTTCTTCGTTTTGTTGCAGCTCTGTAATGCCAACGAGTACGACCACAGGGTATGTATTTAGCTCTCTCTCTTTTGTGGTTTCAGGGTTACCTTTCTAGTCCACCTTTTGGTTTTCTAATCGTTTTTAGGACTTTGTTTTGGTTCAATTTTATTGGGGTTTTGTTCATTACGTGCAATGTTTCTTCATCAACTCTGGAGCAGTGATTTTTTTTTGGTCAGGAGACAGTTTAGCATTTTTGCTACTTTTCCGAGCAATGCTCTTTTCATATTAATATATAGGTAATATCAGGGTAAAACACATGTGCTACCTAGGTGCTACTTAGGCAATACCTGGGTGATACCTAGCTTTAAAGAGGCTACACATCTTAACTCCATGTAGGAATTCTGGCTATTATTCCCCCCCTTTTTTTTTCCGAAATCCTTTGTATCAATTAGCTATCCCAAATTTTATGTAGCAAATTGGCTAAAATTAGCAACAAAAAATCACTGCTCTGGAGATATGAATTATGATCAATCGAAGTAGTGAAAATCATGAATCCTCGGTCAAAAAAATTTGTATTTACTTCCTTCCACATTGAGCCTCAAGTGATGGTAGATTTTGGCCCTCGGTGATGAGGTGCAGGAAACCCTAAGGTTTTTGATGAGTGTGTAATTTGCATATGCAAGTGTTGGCATTTGAAACGAAAGGGAGCTGATTAATAAGTGCTTTGATGTTAATCTTTGAAGGACTAAAATGGAGGCTCTGTGTTAATCTTGAAAGGTTAATAATATCAGCAAACCCTAGTTTGTGTTTTTTAAACATGTGATTCTCGTGTTGTGCAGTATGGTACAGGGGATCCGGTGGTGTTATGGGTAAACAAGGTAGGACCTTACAACAATCCACAAGAAACGTACAACTACTACAGTTTGCCGTTCTGCAGTCCGGGCAATGGCGCCAATGCTCGACACAAATGGGGAGGACTCGGTGAAGTTCTGGAAGGAAATGAACTCATCAACAGCGAGATTGACATCAAGTTCAAAAGTAATAATAAGTGGTTGCTTGCATATGGAGACTCAATTTGAGCAATTCTTTCACTGATTCTGGTGTAAGCAAGCTGTTAGTATGTAGTCATATGATTTACATATTTACTTTAGATTTTGTCAACCAAAAATTCTATGAATTGGTGCTTTGTGAAGCTGCTGAAGAAGCGAGGCTAGATTCCCAAGTATACTAGATTCCCAAAAGTTGTGTCCAATTTTACTTCTTTCTTGACCAATTCTTTCACTGATTGTGGTGTAAGCAAGCTGTCTTATGTAGTCATAGTAAGTGGGAAGATATAATATTCGGCTAACCTGATTTTATTGTGTGACGCAGTTCCCGTGGAGAAGAAAACGATCTGCAGCTTTGATTTGAATGAGATGTCAGCAGCAGCATTTAAAGATGCTGTCTCCAACATTTACTGGTTTGAGTTCTTTATGGGTGAGGAACCAATGGAGTACTGTACTGTTGAATGGCACCAACACTCAGTAGGTTTTGATGGAAATTATACTGCTCTGTGTGTATCATAGCATGAAGCTTTCTTGTTCTTTCTGATATGAAGTTCTAATGATCAAATTTCGGTTGTGTTTTTCTGCAGACGATCTTCCACTTTGGGGTATGTCACACCTACTATTCCTTTGGTTTGGTGATGATTAGTTCTTGATTGCAAGTGTCAGAGATTCGAATACCGAGTCGTTTTAATGCTAGCCACTAATGATGTACCTTTGGGATATACAGGCTTCGTTGGGGAGCAACATGCAGACAAGGAAGATGATGCGAAGTACATGATGTACGCACACAAGGACCTGGTGATCAAGTACAACAACGATCAGGTACGAAGGTTTTGAGAGTTTTACGAGTTCATCTTGCGGGACGGGAAATGGTTCATGAAGGCTTGCTGACTTCGTTATATTATTTGGGTATTGACAGATCATTCAAGTAAATCTCACGCAAGAGAATCTCCAGCCCATCACTGCTGGAAAGAAGATTGACCTGACGTACGCAGTGCAGTGGGAGCCCACTAACACATCCTACATCAGACGCTTTGATGCGTACCTGGACTACCCTTTCTTTGAGCACCAGGTGTGTGAGACGAAGAACCCGAGTCAACTCATTGCAGGCCTTTCCATGCATTTCACTACTGTGTGTTAGAAATGCATGTTTTTCCTGGCCAAGAGTTTTTCCTGTACCTTTCCTACAGGGGAGGAATTAATGGTAATATCTCCAAAAGCTTTGCACTGTGAAGATTCTGAGTCTGTTAAAAGTAATCTCTTTAGAATTAGCGTGCCCGCAGTATTTAGTTGAGTTTAGTATCTGTCTAATCTAGTTGTTGACTAGACAGATTCACATCTGCTCTTGCTATGGACTTGGAGATTGATGGATGTTGTTGTAATGACAGATTCATTGGTTCTCCATCTTCAACTCGTTCATGATGGTGATCTTCTTGACCGGGCTGGTGTCAATGATTCTGATGCGCACGCTGCGCAACGACTACGCGAAGTATGCACGTGAGGAGGATGACTTGGAGACGTTGGTGAGTGCAGAGAGTTGAGGACGGTTATGGAAAGATTGAACTTCAACATTCTTTCTGAATTATAGAGTACATGAATACTATACAAATATATCAAGCGAATGATTAGAGGCACTTATGGTGGTTTCTGGAATGACATGGTGTGTGGCTGTGGTGGCGCAGGAGAGGGATGTGAGTGAGGAGTCAGGATGGAAACTGGTGCATGGAGATGTGTTCCGGGCTCCTCGGCAGCTCGTGCTGTTGTCAGCATTGGTGGGGACTGGTGCGCAGCTGGCGATGCTGGTGTTGCTGGTGATCCTGTTGTCTATTGTCGGAATGCTCTATGTCGGGTACGTATACTGAAATTACAGTTCGTGTTTTTATCAAAGGAGCTTTGAATTGAGTAGGTGCAGCGTACACCATAACTGTGACGTGGGTGAAGGGGATCGTTAAACCAGTTAGTCCCTAAAGGACCAAGGATTCATGGCTTTAAAATGACAAGATCAATCAATTACATTGTGAAAAATCAATAATTCAGATGGGACCAAATTTTGAATCAGTAATGAACCTTGCATGTGTTGTTCAAAAAACAAATAAATTTAAATAGGACCTCCTCAAAATGCTATAAAAAATTGAGGCCCAATCTGAGCTTCTTGGTCCTTTAGGGATTAGATAGAAAGCGATGCAATTGTGCCTGGTCTGTTATAGTTTTGGAGTCAGGAAATGTACACCAAATTGTGCAACTACATCCTGTTTTACATCTTGGTGTCACTTTTTACTCATAACAATTTTTTTATGTATCAAGGAGTAAATCCTACATGGCTTTATACTAACCTTTAAGCAAGTTATAAATTGTACTTTGAATCCAAATTATTAATAGCTAAAAGTTAAAAGAAGACGAATTGGTTCATCCCAGTAATTGCGCTTTTAGTTGTAGGGGTTTGAACAGTGAGGACTGGAAATGGAGTTATTGAATGGGCCGTTGAATTGTTTGGTTGTAGGCGTGGAGCTATTGTGACGGCATTCATCGTATGCTACGCGCTGACTTCGTTCATAGCCGGATACGTGAGCGGAGGGTTTTACTCGCGGAATGATGGTACCCATCCATACCCATCCATAGTATGGTCCCTGCAGGATTTCTGGGATCCATTGTCTGTTCTGTGATGCTTGTTGTTTTGTTTTGGTTTGTATGTTATGTTGAGATCTCGTGGACTATGCGCTTGGCAGTCGTGTTCTTAGTATTGTCGGAAAGCTCTCGACGAGACGGGGTGCACCGAAGTCATTTCGTAGCTTTTGGACCTACGGTGTAGAAGTTATGAATTAAATTACGGTACAATTGTGACGCTTTGTGCAGGAAAGCACTGGATGAAGTCGATGCTGCTCACGGCGTCGTTGTTCCCATTCCTGTGCTTCGGCATTGGCTTCTTGTTGAATTTTGTGGCCATCTACTACCATTCTCTGGCAGCTATTCCTTTTGGCACCATGGTGAGCCATTCACATTCTGCTCCTTAGGCACGGAGAAGTTCGTTTCTATGGGCTTTTTGAACGACTCTATAAGGTGTAACTCGAGGGACGGCGAAGGACAAACTTGTGTGGTGCTCACTTTGTGTTTGAAAAGTCTGAGCGGACTGGGCTATGAGCGAGAGAGCATACTTTATGGGAGAGTTTTAAGCGTGGTGTATATTCTGCTTGAGCTTGAGTGGGTAAATGATAAGTTCATTCATGTTGATTTTGAGAATGTATACTATCCTAACCTCAGAACTCATAGATCATCTACCATTAGTTTCAGATCATCTATGAGAGAACCTTTGTAACTTTGGTCTCAGAACTTATGTTTGGTTTTAGATCATCTGCCAGAAAAACTTTGAACCCTGTAACTTTGGCATATAGTATCTAAATAACACATTCTTTGGTGCGTTGGAATCCTCTTTGATTTGCTAATAAGAATATATGAAAACTGGCCAGTCAGCTATACTTGGCGCTTGTAGGTCTGGTTATCTTAAACTTGGTGGGATTGCAGGTGGTGGTACTCGTGATTTGGGCGTTCATTTCCTTCCCACTGGCCTTGTTTGGGACAGTGGTGGGGCGGAACTGGAGCGGGCAGCCTGACAACCCGTGCAGAGTGAAGACCATCCCGCGGCCGATTCCGGACAAAAAATGGTACCTGAAACCGTCGGTGGTGGCCCTATTGGGTGGATTGCTGCCGTTCGGGAGTATCTTCATTGAGATGTACTTCGTGTTCACCTCTTTCTGGCAGTACAAGGTACGGTTTCTGTAGGACCTGGGTACCATTGGAACTAGTGAGTGAATGTTATTCCTGGGATTCTTGAGTCATACGGTTTATTGGGAAGGACCCCATTTATTACTATGGGGGTTATGAAAAACTAATTATTCCGTCGGAGTTGTTGTTAGTGTTGTACATGATTCTCATTGAAATGAATGAATTATGAGGAGTAGTGGACCTCAAATGGACATTTAGAGTGAATCCAAGTTTTCACTTTAGAAAGATGCCATGCCAGTCCAACACATTTGCATTTGGATCTGTTCGTGATTCAATTTTTGGACGTTGGGACGTTTAGGGGTTAAATACAATGTCTCACCACCCAATCTTTAGCTAACGATGACGTGGACTTGTCATGATTTGGGTATCTGCTATAGTGATTTTTGACGGCAAAGAAGAATCTTGCATTGTGATGCAGGGATGGAACTTGTTCTGATGGTTCTTCGTGGGGTACGTTTTTGGCAGGTTTACTACGTGTACGGATTCATGCTCCTGGTGTTCATCATTCTGACCATTGTGACCGTGTGTGTGACGATCGTGGCGACTTACTTCTTGCTGAATGCTGAGAACTATCACTGGCAATGGACTTCGTTTTGGTCGGCGGCCTCCACTGCGCTTTACGTGTACCTGTACTCGATTTACTACTATTACATGAAGACAAAGATGTCCGGGTTTTTCCAGATCAGTTTCTACTTCGGTTACACGTTGATGTTCTGCATCGGTCTGGGTATATTCTGCGGTAAGGCATCTCGTGCTTGGGAATGATGTGGTCAGTGTGCCTGTTTGTGTGCTGAGTTCTTCAACCCTGGCTTTATGTTTTCTTAGCACCGTTGAGTGACTCATATTCATTTTTTGACCAACATATGACTGATCAATCAAATTGGTCATTTTAAAAAAACTGTCCTTTTAACCCCTAAAGGACGAAGGATTCAATGACATTCAATCAATCATATCGTGAAAAATATGATTCAGATGGGATCAAAATTTATATCACCGAAATCAACGAAGAACATTCATAACATTCAGTAGCCTTCAAGAAGGCTGCCTGTTAGTTTCATCCACCTTTATATATGGAGTGACCAGTGATCTGTAATTGAATGGGCTATTGAATCAAATAAATAATTACATGACACTATTGAATCGTGACTGAGTGAGTGCTTTCGATTACTGTTCACAATGGTAATCAAATAAACAATTACAAGACACTATTGAATTGTGATTGAGTGAGTGCTTTCGATTACTGTTCACCATGGTTAGTTGGTCTTGCTTAATGCCACCTGCCCCCTTAGCTACTGATGTGATGTGGGATATTCACATCATTATGTTGGGGGAAGGCAGCAGTCACAGAGGCTACTGAATGTTATGTTGCATGTTTTGGTCATAAAAAAAAAAAAAAAATTATCAAAAGGAAGTCCACATAGGATCTACTCAATGCTGAAAAAGAAAAACATGAGGTTTTCTCCGTCGATTAGGGTTGTTTGACTGTGTTGTGGTGGTGGTATTTGCAGGCGCTGTGGGGTACCTAGGTTCATCATTGTTTGTGCGCCGGATATACAGAAACATCAAGTGCGACTAAGGTGGAGATCTATTTCAATCTTTTCTCTGAAGCAACATTCCGGGGCTTGGACTGCACTCGTCCTTGCAATTGCATTTGAGGTAGCAATTCCATAGATTGCTGTTGGTTTCCTGCCCTCGCTCGCTCGCGGAGGATGATGGCCTGGGCACCTCCAAATCTGTCTTGCAGAGAATGAATGCTTGTGCTTGTGTAAGTGGGCAGCCTACAATTTGCTTTGAGGCATTTTGAAGCCATCTCATGATCGCCTTTTGAGTGCGCTGTGGAGTGCAGGTCCAGAGCTGTGATGTGTTAGGTTAGAGTACCGTAGATGGGCATCAGTATGAGTAGTAGAGACAGTTGTAGCTAACACCAAGCACCAAGGTGAGAAAAAACATTTGTGATGGAATGATACAATAATATATCAACTTTTCAAAAATCAGAATCTTCTTCAAATCCCTTTGCCATTTACACTGAGCAATTGCACCTAAATGTGACACTATAAGCTCTCTGTGTTTGAGGATCATGTCACAATGTCATTTTGTGGAGTGAAATATGAAGATTGTATATCAACAAATTGATTTCAATGCTATGTGAAGTAGAATCACATGCAAATTATGAACAAAGAAGTTATTAAAGGTTAAAATTATTTAACTTAGGATGGCTTTCAATGGAGAGCCCGAACCTGCATGGTGATGTCATGTGGGTACCTCCTTACATGTTTAGAAGGTAGGAAGAATAAGTGAGGTACAAGTTGGGAATTGACTTCCAGTCTTGTGAAGTGGAGAAAACAAGACTGGACGTTTGGAAACTTTATCTAGAAGTTCTGACATATATTATTAACACTCGACAACTCAATATGTTACAACCTCCAAAGCACTCAATTAATTTAAGCTACACCTCCCAAAGCATGTTCTGTCAAGCAAGTAATTGTGGATGACATCACCATGAAGGTTCAGGCTCTTGATGGAAAGTCGTCCTTAGACACCTTTTATTGGCTCTGACAATAAGGAAGAGGCATTGCGGGGACACCCATTTTCTTGGGCTAAATGCTACTGTAGCAAATATATTCCGTCTATGATTCCATTGAAATGCATCCTCGTCCTCCACCCATTCTATCCTGATTAGAGCTCCTCATAGCGTAGTTGCTTGTTGCTTATAGGCTCATGTGGAACATAGAAAAAATCTCATAAGATGGTTTGATAGTGCATAAAAAATGGACACTACATCAAATATGAGTAAATCAAAACAAAATGACCTTTCACAAATTGTCATGTAACAGAATCTATGAGTGCATATTAACCCTTAAACATCCCTATTTATCATTGATTTCGAAGATGCGTTATGAATTGTTTGATGAATAACAAAAATGGAGTTGATGTACAAAGTTTTGTTGTAAATAGAGTTATCCTTAAAGTCACCTTGTGTTTGAATATGATACCGTGAATTTTGCTTTAATGTACTCTTATTTGTTCACCCCAAATAGTTAAAAAGTATGGAAGAGCTTGGTGGTCTATTATTATTAGGTGTGTAAGAGCTTGGTTTTCAAACTCGTGGAAACTAGTTTAGCCGTCTTTCAATTTGGGGTGAACAAATAAGAGTACATTAAAGCAAAATTCACGGTATCATATTCAAACACAAGGTGACTTTAAGGATAAATCTAATGTTAATGTGAAGATCACATCTGTACAGTTGGATTTATCATGTTTTTTTATTAATAAATTGTAATTAAAATTTCAAGATTTTATTTTGAAATTTAATTTAAAATAACAAATTAACAAATTAAAAATAAAAATTGTGGTAACGAATTTGGAATTACATGCCCTATGAGATGGTATGATTTCCATTATTTGATTATTCTACTTATTTTGGAAAGTCATATTTAAGGTCTCACTTTTTGAACTAAGAATGAAACTTGACAGAAACCAATTCTGTTATTTAAAGAAAATCACAATATCTTATTTTGAAGATCCATATTGTACAAATGATAGTCAACTAGCACAAGAACCAAGAGAAATTTGGATAGATGAAAAATTGTACAAGATGTAGTCAAGAGAAAGGTTACAATTTGTTCGTCGTCCATTATATAGACACGGGTGCATCAAAGGGTTAAACGACCATCTCTCAAACCCAAATGAAGTAGTTTCAAAAAACGTTGGGTTTACATTCTTTTTGTGTCCAATTACGGTATCCAACTACGGTGTAATACTACCATATTGTGTCGTTAGGGTCTGTGGAAAAATAATTATTAAAAGAAAAGACCATTTTCTTTAGCATTTTTTTTTTCAAAAATATTCTATTTTCTATGGTGAAAAAGAGAATCTTAGTGGTAATTCGGCAAAAAAATAAATGTATATTTGGCATGGGCTGTGGATCATGACAGTCGGATACGGTAGTTGTAGAAACTGGATTGCTATTTGAATTAGAAAGGTACATTATATTTAGATTTGAATTTGTCGAATGAAATTTTGATTGATGTCATCTATCAAGTATTTCCTTCGTCCTATGTTACTTGACACTTTTGGATTTTTTTGTTCCAAATTAGATGAAAACAATTTTCAAATGTTCAAAAAGTAAAATTATCATAGAGTTAAAAAATCGGAGTTTAGTCTTTTTGAAATTTCTCAAGATGTACTACAAGATAAAGTGTTGATTTTATTTTAGTGAAAGGATAAAGTTATCTTTTAACTCCAATAGTTTTGAATCCCAATTTGATATCAACCCTTTAACGTCCAGATCCACCACCGATTTCAAAGATGTGTTATAAAATGTTTGATGAATCACAAAAATGAAGTTGATATATAAAGAAAAGTCGTAAATCTCAATGTGCAAATCACATCTTTACAATTGGATTAATCATATTTTTTATTAATAGTTTATTAATTAATTTTTAACTTTTTCTTTTAAAATTCACTTTAAAATCCCAAATTAACAAATTTTTATCAAATTTTTTTTAACGATGATATGCACTATGAGATAGTATGACTTCCATTATTTGATTCTACTTATTTTGAACAATCGTTGTTAAGGGTCTCACTTCTTAAACTAAGAATGAAACTTCATATAAACCAATTTTATCATTTAAAAACATAACAATATCTTATTTTGAAGACCCATACTGTACAAATGGTAGTCAACTAGCACAAGAACCAAAGAAAATTTGGATGGATGAAAAAATATACGGGATGTAGTCAAAAGAAGGCTTACAATTTGTTCATCGTACATTATATGGACGAAGGCGCGTCAAAGGGTTAAGATTTCAACCATCAAATTTCAATGATTTTGAACTCAAATCAATAAGAAACTAACAAAAAAACAAGATTTCATGTTCACTACACCCTTTTAACATGTGAGTTTTTTTAAAAGTATAATTCCATTGAATAAAATATGATCTTCAAGAATTAAAGAGATTTTCCATCTTTTCCTTACATTAGAGTTATCCGCAAAGTCATTGAAAAGTGGGTGTCTGGACCGGACTTTGAGTGAACAGTAGATTTGTTCCCCCACAAAAAGCTTGTGTCGGGAACTAAAAACAAAAGTTGGGTGCAAAGTTTGAAAGCACTGAAAACGGTGCTAAAAAACTTCTAACCCAAGTTTTCCTGCGCGCCCCGGAGTTTGAGCATGAGCAGTGCAAAAACCAAAAGCCGTTCACCAACATCTTTTTCCACTGTGACAGGCTCTGACTACAACCACTAGTCACCGCATTTTGTATTGACACAGACTAAATCAAGGCACTTTTTGCCCTAGTACTTTCTTTGGTTGAATTTACATTTCCACAGATTTTATGATGAATCTGGCCTAGTGAGCCCTCAACTTTATGGATAACTCAATTAAGGCTAAAAATTACTTTCTTGGTCCCAACAATGAAGTTCAAAATCTCAACCTCTTCAGCTTTATATCTTCCCTCTTGGTGTGAATCATATATACAATATACTACACCGAAATCACCATATACTGTGGCCCACGGTATTTACGAGAGGCTTTACTAATAATTATTTTAAAAAAATATTGTGGTAAAATTCATCGAAATTGGATGAAAATTTGGTGTCACAAGCTATTGTCTCCACACCTTTGGACCGCCATGTGTCCCTTTATATAGTCCGTGAACCAATCACAATCACTATACATGAGTAATCATTATTGTCTATCAATCTAGAATACCATAGCTTTTTAAAAAATTAGCTACATAACATAATGGAGCAATGGGAGCCAACATCCTTTTGCAATGGAACCACAATCTAATTACAAATAAAAACTAAGTTTACGTAGTAATGACACGGTAGTTCCAAAATTCATGGAATACTAATGGCATCCCTTCATTACTTAAAAAAGACTATCTAAGTGAAGATTCTCTTTTGATTCAGTTTTCAAAAGGGTGCTCCATTGCATTGTTCTATTATGCTATGTATAGAGGGACATATTTAGATATGATTATATTGTGCTCATATTCAATGGCTCTCTCACCCACTTTGAATTTCCAATATTAATTACAAGCACTTTTCATTCAATTTTCAGAGTCAACTGCAAATTTGGTGATAAGGTACAGATGCTCTCATACAATAAGTTATGCACTGATGGCCCATTCACACCAAAAAACTCCAGCACTTGTGTTGCGTTCTTGGAATGTTGCAAGGTAAATTTCGAAAATAATATACAATTTTTTGTGGTGTCAGAGCCTTGTCTCTTCCTACTTTTGGCCAACGCATGTGCGTTGGTAGAGCGCAAATTTCTTGCGGCACCCAAAATGTTTTGGAGCAGCTTCTTGCATGCGTTAGGTTAAAAAAATAAATTTTACAGGAGCACACTGTAGCTACCCAAAACTTACTCGATGAATGCAGATTCTCTACCGCACTCACGTTGGGGGACTGGTGTGAATGGGCCATGAGGAGACTCAACTATCTTGTTTCACTTTGATGCTCTCTTATGGATCAGGAATAAGGGGCGTCAAGAGGGGATGTTGGATCTCCTTTTCGGAATTTTAGCTATATTTGAGGAGGGTCAATACTTTTGAAGAGTTGGCTTTCTATGAAATCCATCAAAGAGACCAAGATTTTGAGCATTTTTTTTGGGTTTTGGGCATTTTGAAGATTTTTTTAAATTATTATTTTTAATTAATTGAACGCTTTATCCATTGAAAAGAACATAACGTCAAAGGTACATATTCTTCAACCCAACTACAAGTTTTATGTCTTTTTTTTCTCTATCTCTTCTTACTAACCCTTAACCTTTAAAAGTCTTTTAGAGCCCCACTAGCTTGATTTCAAGGAATCTTGCTTCTAGCAGGAATACTATTCAACTTCTTTTAACCGAACATGGATCATTGAATGCACAATAAGGTGAGGCATTTGATGTGCTTAATTGCAACAACAAATTCTTCCATGCTTGTTTGAAATGTTTAAATCAAACGTATTGGAGGATCATCTGATTCTTGCCCAAATTCCCAATTGATTCTTTGTGTGCTTGTTTTTTTTGTTATGATTGGTCATGCACCCATGCCCAACCTTAATATAGAATCTATATTCTATTAGAGATCCTTGGATTGCCTACTTAGGACCTGAAATGTCGTTTAAGGGTTAAAGACTAATGCAAGCTCCAAAAAAAAATAGTATTTTGGGAGAATCTTGCTAATAACTTCCACTCCATTACACCAAATGGGATTTTTTGAATGCCAAACTGAGCACCTTTGAGGGATCTATACTTATTTAGAATAGAACCAAAGTAAATCAAGAAGAGAATCATGTTTAAAATGGATTTTAAAAGAGATTTCTGGTGTGGAATCAAGAATGCATGTCCTTTAAGAAATAACTCTCCTTTCATTTTATTTTTCTCATGCAACTAGATTGTTTATGTTAAGATCCATCTGAAGCCTCATTCGTGGATGTGAGAATTAGGGCCGCTTCACACTATGGCCGAAGGTCGAGAGGCCGTCGATTTCCACCAATCAAATTGCAAGAAACCATGGTTTCGGCCTCTCGACCCTTCACACTAGAGGCCAAAGTCCAAAGGCCGTGGACCTTCAAAATGCTTACATGGCAACACTTTTTGACCAAGGTGACGGCCTCTCAAGAGGAAGTTTGGGTCCTACATTTTGCAAGACCCGTCACTATGGTCGAGAGGCCGTCGATTTCTTTTCATAAAAAATGAAAACTATATTTTATGCCTATTTTCAGTAGATTTCTTTGGACTCTCAACAAAGTTTGGACTCTCAATCCCACGGCCTCTCGACTTGGACGGCCATAGTGTGAAGCGGCCCTTAGAATTTTCTTTTGGTTTTCAAATTTCAAATTTGACACGTGTCATGAAGAAGAGTCAAAGTTGAAGCTTTGACACCTCAATTGATCTGTCAATGGTTTTGGGTTGTTTCCTTGCCAAAAGATTTCATGAAAATGTTTTTCTATATTTTATCACAAATTCTATAGTAAAATTTTAAGTGCCATAATTTTTTTTTTAAAGTGACGTTTGTTAGAAAATGAATGATTTCAAAAATAGGGTTTTCATATAGAGAAACAAGTTGTACCTTTGGATTGAAAGCAAGCAATTAATGCTTGGGCCCACCAAAATATTCTCCTTGCCTCTGGAAATAGCAAATTTTTACGCTAGTTGTGTAGCCCCAACAAATATTAATTTTTTTTGTTACAATTAGTAAGTTGCATAAAAAATGATGAAGATTCTCTTTGCTTTTGCAGATTAGGAGACAAGTGATTGGTTAGAAGTTAATATTGCAAGTTGCACGAGTAGAGTAACCAAGTGACCTATTCCTTAAATAAGTGACCCCATCTGTGAAGATCTTTCACAAAGTCTAGTCTACTAAAATGCCAGTCCAATCTCCTAAAATTATTGTATGTATTCAACGTGAAGATTTGAAAAATCCAGAAGTAGGTTGGACTTGTGTTTCAATAGGTTAGACTTTGTGAAAGAGCATCGCTGACCCAATTAGAGCATGCCCGAGATCATGTGCTTTGGAGGACCAACACCAAGATTTAGTGTAGCCAACTCCACTTGCTCCGAAGTCTAGCCCAACAACTGCCCACTAGCGCCACATAATAGTATTTGGGACCAAAGTTTGAATTTTCACCGCCATCTACAGAAGCTTTGGTGCAAGAAAATTACTTACACCAAGCAAACATCTTTGCTCAATCAACAATTAGATAATGAGCTTGAAGACTATTCACCGGCCCATGCTTCAAGGCCATCAAGTTCTTTTCATAAAATATTCTTTTAATAAGTTGCCTTGTTGTTCGTACAAGGAGTGTTGTTGGGGTACTTCAAGTCTAACATTCCTTTGAGTTAAAAAATGACCCTCAAATTAATACTTTCTGGCATAACATTCAGTAGCCTTCCAAAATGCTGCTTTTTAGTTTCATCCACCTTTATAAATGGAGTGACCAGGTGTTTTTAATTGAATGGGCTATTGAATCAAATAAACAATTACATGACATTGTTGAATTGTGACTGAGTGAGTGTTTTCGATTACTGTTCACCATGGTTAGTTGCTCTTGCTTAATGCCACCTACCCCCATAGCTACGAAATATTCCACATCATTCTGTTGGGGGAAGGCAACAATCACAAAGGCTATTGAATGTTATGGGACATATTTGGTCTGGAGCTGCTGGGTTTTCTCTTAGTGATGAAGTTTTAATGTGATGAAATCATCCCGGTAGGAGTGGAGATGCCCTAAGGTAGGTGTGCTAAATTCCGTGCGGGTCCCAATGTCGATCCCTACATTTCGGGGCTGGGTCTTTAAAACCGCCTGGCCAAGTTTGAAAAAGCACCCAAGAAGCACTCTAAAAATTGCTCTTTTATTGGCTGATTTTGAGAATCTAACCTGTGGATAAAGCACAAACCCTATGCACGAGTAATGGCCACTCTACGCTTTTAGACTTAGAAATTCACAGAAAATTGTAGACATATTCAAAAAATGTATTCTTTTTTGGGATGCCTTTGCATGAGTTTTGCGAAGCATCCAGAAATAATAAACTTTTTCTTTCATAGACCTAACCATGCAAACCTGAAATTTGGACGGAAATATGAACATCTACCTTAAACCACCGACCGGGCTTCACTGTTTCAAGCAATTTGAGGAACCAGTCATCGTTAGGAATTTGGAAGCTGTGACGAGGTCTAATAAGTCCAAGTTGAGGGAATAAAGGTCTACACAAAAAGAATATTCCTTGTTTTAGGCAATTCCACTCATGCTGTACTCCTATTTGACCGGCTGATTACGTAGCATAATAGTGTGGCTAAACATAGCCTGTGTCAGGTGGAACCTTCGCAGCTTTTTGGGAGGTGGGGTTTGTCTTTTTTATTCAAGACTTTTTCTCCTCACAACTAACTGACTGACTGAAGATGCCACAACTGCTTCTTCTTCTTTTAATAAATAAATTATTTAATTATTATTTTTAAACAATTGACGTAAATTCAATTAGGAAATTGACAATACTTTTTATTCTTCAGGTGCTCTTCATTTGTGACAAACCTGCTGATTGCTTCCGTCCAAAACAGAAGGGGGTAAACATAACATTCTTTAGCTAGTACTGCAGCACACCCTTTTGTTTGTGCACATAATCAACATATGAATAGGGAATTGATGATGTGGAACATGTAGAAACTATTAAAAAACAGAAGTCTGTTGAGCTACCAAGCCATCCTTAACTAGAGATGACTTTTATTCTTATGGTCATTTTGGACTGAGCCTTTGTTTTTTTAATTCTAAATAACTCATTCTCTCCCTTTTCAGTTTTATTTTATATATATATATATATATATATAAACTTTTTTTTAAAAATTATAATTTTTTTTCAGATTAAATTTTAAAAAATTGGTTTCAATTTCCTCAATTCAATCATGAATTAATTCAAAAAATTAAAGTTCAAATTTTTGGAAATTATTTTGGAAATTCAACCACAACTTGTAGAAAATTCAACTCATAGGGCTCCTGACAACCAAGGTTTTTTTGGGGGGGGCAATGAAGCACTTCCATCCAAACACTGGCAATTTCATAATTCTTTTGAGAGGACTTTGACAATTTCATTCACTTTTTTACCCATTTTTTCTAGTATAAAAGTAATCACTTCCAAAAAATAAAATAAAAATAAAACTGGCTGCTCTAAACTCACCTTCAGTTTTATTAGTAAATGAAATTTTCACTAAGAAAATTAGATTTTCAAAAAACATACAAGAATATATATATTTTTTGAAAGAACAAGACATTATATTCCGCTAAAAGAAATGATTATATTTGAAGAAGGAAAAGGGCAACATTTTTTTCGATATTTTGGTAGTAGCCAAATTTGCGATGAATTATAGCCTTAGTAGCTCAGATAGATGATGACTCCCATCTACTGTAGTAGTTTCTATCATTTTTATCAAAATTTCATCTATATATTCACTTTCTTCATCCAAAATTTGGCAATCATCTAGAAACGATTCCTTTTTGTACATTAAAGAATATTCGCTACATATTCCCTTTTTACATTTCGCCTAAAAAAGCCACTGAGAAAGATGCGGCGCATATTACACAGGGATGACAAGAGAGGGAAAGAGAGAAACGGAAGAATCTGGTCTACTAAACCAAATCTTGGATGCTCTTGCGGAGCTTGCACACTTCCCGAGACAGATCGATGCTCTCTCAGTCCCTCTCATTTGCAGGAATGAATGAATCAATGAGGTTAATTCCACACATGGAAAGTTCTGTATTATTACTGTGTAAGTTGCCTACTGATCGATCACGAGAGAGGGAAAGTTACGGAAGAATCTGGTGCTAGCAATGCGATGGATTGCGAAATCTTGGATGCTTTGCAGAGCTTGCACACTTCCCCAGGTGGATCGATCGATGCTCAGTCTCTCATTTCGCAAAGCGAAGCGGGAATGAAAGAAATGAATGATCAGTGTTGCTTGTGGCAATTGTGCTGTCAGTGAATGAGGCTCCCCGGCCTCGACGCTCGAGCTCTCCGTTTCCTGCGACAACGTCAACACAAAAGTTAGATGCCGATATCCGAATCTGGTCGTCAACTGAACCACCGCCTCTTCAATCACCCGCCTTGATTCGCTACATTACTCTTTTCATTTTTGTTTTTTTACCCATTCAAGATTTTATTCCAATGAAAGAGTTACTTATTGGACCCTTTCTTGTATTGAATCACAAACGTTCATTTGATGTAATCCAAGGGTTCCTGTTCAACAATGGGATTACGATAAAGCAGGGTTATAGGAGAAACTCTACTTTTGTTAAAAGTACATATGTAATGGTAAAAGTGCATGTGACACAAAAGTATACAGTGTATGAACTTTTTTGGGGTGGGTGATTTTGAGTTTTATGAAGCGGGAGATTGGTGATCATCATGCATAATTAACTTTTTGTTTTTGAAAGTGAAAAACTTCTGTGTGCACTGTTATTTTTGGAGTAGTTAACCCCTAAAGGACCGGAGTGTTTTTCCTCCAAAAACACTCCAATGCTGCCATTTTTACTCCCCCATGCAAAAAATCCAAAAGAATGTTATTTTTTACCTTCTAACCGTAAGATCTTGTCCTAAACTATTTGAAAAACATACACAACAAATTTCGTTAATTTTGACCGCACGGATTGCAAGATAATTGCGTTTGATGGAAAAAAACACCCCAAAAAAACACATGCCCGAAAATTTCAGATGCGTTTGACCACAGCTACATCAAAAAAACCTCACTACCGAAACTTGTCGCACTTCACTTTCACATTCTATATGATGTTAGTTAGTTGTGTACCAATTTTCGTTGCGTTTGGAGATGTTTAGGATGTTGAATAACACCTTGCACTTGTTGGGGGTTTAAAAGTTCAGAAAAGACTATACGTTTTTGGAATTGAAAGATTTTTGACTTTCTTTAATTAAAATACAAATCCGAGCGGTGAAACACAAGTACATGCCACCCTCTACAAAATGGCGAAAAAAAATTTGAAAAAAAAATAAATCTCCAAGTTTTAGAAGACATGTAGCACATTTTCTAAGAATTTTGGGGGCTAGGGGGGAAATAAAGGGTGGAGGAAGGGAATTGAAGTGCCAACCCATTCCAATGTTCATGACCCCACTAACTCTCAAGGTACACTGCCACGTGGCAGTCCCTCATTGGACGATTTTTATTTTTTATTTTAAAAAATGATTTTATTTTTCAAATTTTTAAATAATATTTTTAATTATGAAATTGAACTTTCAGTTTAAAATAATATTTTTAATTTAAAATAATACTTTTCAGTTTAAAATAATAATTTTAATTTTAAAAAAATTATTTTTTAATTTTTTAATTTTTTAATTTTTAATTTTAAAAAATATTATTTTGAAATTTTTTCATGAGTTTGGGAAACGGGGTGGTCTTCTGCCCCCCACAGTCCACCCCATTTTCCACACACCGCCCATCTTGTTGCCCCCCCTAAAATTCAACTATTTCTCTACTGCCCCGCTGCCCTTTCTCCCAAAAAAAACACATTTCCCCTCATAACTTTCACATACGGTGTCGGAATTCAAAAAAAAAAAGAATCTCCATTTTCGTGGCACATTGGGGAATCTACTATTAAATTTCCTTCAAATTTCGATTAAAAATGTGTTCACCGGAACCTACCCGATTCTCTAAATGTCCTAGTTAGGACACTTGGTCCTTTAGGGGTTAAACATCATTATTCTCTGCGCGTCAATCTTAGTCATATCCCTCTTGTAAATAACGAGATCTATGACGTAACTTCCATATCGCACATTGATTTGCAGATGGAAGAATATTTCGATGTCTATGGGGGGAAAATAGACAAAGATAAATGGCCGGAGAGAAACTGTTCGAAGAAGAGATGGCAGCTAACTGATCAACAATAGGACAGTTTCCCGTGACCAATTCAATCACAATCAGACGCTTTCAAACGATGGTTAATTATGAGAAATAACCCTCTACTTAACTGAGAGAACATCAAGGCAATCAATGGTGGAGACACACTAATTATTACAGAGTGTGAAACGGACCTCAGGCGGCGGGATTAAAAGCACTAGGGCCGAGGAATTAAGACCAAATTCCTTTCACCTCGGGCATGGAACGCGATCCAAGACTTGGTCATTCATTCCAAACCATCTCCGGGTGAACTCTGTCAATCAATTCCGGGACCGAGCCTGGTGTGAATTACTAGTTCCGCTGATTAGTGAGACCCGGCTCACTGATCGTAATTAATCGAACGTACTACGCTAGCTGCAGATTATATTCTTTCTTCACTGTATTATTATTATTATTATTATTCACTGTCCCTGGCATCTGGCCTCGGGTGCCTGCATAAGCAGCTTCGGAAGTCGAGAAGAATCATTCCATTCTGCAAGTTCCAAAGCTTTGATTCATCGTATAAGTGGAACCCCGCTCTTACGTACGTTTGTTTCAGGCTTGGAAACTGTGGAGTTTTTCGTTCCATTCTCCACAACAGGTGCATGCATGCAGCAAATTGTTTGATTTCTATCGTTTCACTGAATTATACTAGTGTGTACAATAAGTGGTATAATGTTTGTAGAGATTTTCTTTGGTTTTCATTTGAGGGTTAATCCCAGTCATGTCTTGAGCTTTCAGTTTTTTTCGGTGCAGAAACTGTGAAAATCACATAGTTTGGGCTGCTGTTTACAACAAGTCACGGGTGGGATTGTATAATTGACATCCGGGAGAGAGAACCTGAAATCTTTGTTGTTTCACGTTTCTGTTAATCCCAGTATTGTCTTGACCTTTCATGTTCGGTGTAGCAAGTGTATTAAGCTTATTTGCAAGCAATCACCGAGACATGAAATGCTCACCTGAAATGAACACCCCTGGTACATTCTCTTCCGAGAACATCACCGGCACTGTTGTTACAGTCGTTCTTGTTGCATTATTTCATTCCATGTCTTGATCGAATTTTCTGCAACCGAGACATGTAATGTGTTGATTGAGTGTGGCGTTTTTTCCTGCTCTGTTTTCACAATGGTCTGATATCACTACTAGCAAAGGCGTCGCTTCTCACTCAGAACAGTGTCAGAGTTTGCTGTACACACTTGTCCTACTTGACAAATCGCACTCACCAAGTTTTGAGTGCGAAGTGGCGCCAGTTGACTCACCTACCGAGTGAAAAGCGACGCCTTCTCCTTGTAGTTTATGGGTTATCCCTCCGTGTGATGTTAGAAAAATGTCCTTAGATGACATGGCTGCAGCTGCATACATGGTGTTAATAGTTTTGAGAGAATAATGGGGACAACTTTAGATATTGACCACATAAAAAGGAGTGGATTGGTTGCTGATGGAAACTAATTATGGGAGTTGTTACAGTGCATGGAGGTGTGAGTGACTGAGCATTTGAGAAGAACTCGAAGGTGAAGAATTTAAAGCTATGGCGATGAAGCTGCTCCATTTGCGGCAACAATGGAGCGAGGCGATGAAAACCATGCCTCCGGGGCTGACCGCTGCGGCCAAGATCCTGGTGGGAGAGGAGATTACGGCCAACAAAGTCCTCGTCACAATTGCTCTGGCTTGGATCCTCTTCCTCGTCTCCCGGGCTTGCTTCGGAACCAGGAAAAAAAATCTTCCTCCAGGTACACATACAATTTTGGTGCCACGTAGATTTCTTTTGTGGGGTGTGTCACCAATGCCAGAGAAAACTTAAATCTAATCACTTCCTCTGTCCGGAAATAAGTGTCCTAGTTTTTGGCGTGTTTTAACTTAACACCTTTTTTTTGTCAAAAAGAGTTGTCTCAATACTCAAAAAATGGTCTATCTTTAATGGTAGTGTGTAGTTTTTGTGTCTGTCCCGTTTGAAGTATAATACATAGGACAAATGTTGCAAGAAGAAAAAATGCCAAAAACTAGGACAATTATTTCCAGACAAAGTTAGTCACCAAGCACTAATTAATTAATGCCCCAACACAGAAAAATGAATTTTGGTGCATAGGCAAAACAAAACGTTGTTGGAAATGAGCCATCAGGTGGGATTTTAAAAACAAATTGTGATTTTTATGGTTCAATTTGAGGCAATTAGTAACAAATTCAAAGTCTTGCTGTGATTTCACTGAGAAGGATATAAATGCAGGGTGGGGTAGGTAAAAATGTATTTCTAAAAACAAAATGTTGGGAAAATGTTTTTTTTCAAAAAGTTTGTTTTATGGTGGAAAAGAGAATCTTGAAGAATATTCGTAAATGTTTCATCTATCCAACTTTATTTTTTGGAGTAATTAATTAATTAATTTTGATTTCAGTACCTACCCTCCACCTAGGGTATTAGAATCTGGAACCTATATATTTATACCTTTGATTCCACCTCACCCTTGATTATAATTATGAAACTAAATAAATAAATTGAGAGGTGAGAATGCGGGTATTTGAAACATTGTAGCAATGTTATGGTTCCTACATGTTGCATCACCTTTGCAAATGCAAGCAATGATAGGAATATTTCACGTGTGTTTTCTACACACTAGTAGAAAAGGTGGCGCTCCTTAGGGATATGTCGAGGCAAAATCACTGTGCATGCGTGGAATTGAGCACCACTTACTTGGGCATCTCCCTCAGCAGTGCCACTTTTTCTACTAGTGACATGAATACTCCTTATTTGTGATTGTGTAGGTCCCCTACTTCCATTGGCAAAGCCATATACACTCATGCAAATTAAACAATCGTTAATTACAAACATTGTTTTTGAGGCACCCTCATAAATCTGTGTGAGCAATAATGGAAATTTGTGTTAGTTTTAACTCCTTTTGTGTTAAATTTCAACGCAATTTGTATTAATTTTAAAACAGATTTAAAACACAAACATAGCTAGTTTTCTTTTTGTGAGCAAAATGCAAATGTGAAATGAATTTTGTTTTGTTTTGTTTTTTTTTTTCCAGCTATTCCTGGGGCGTTACCAGTGCTGGGCAACTTGTTGCAACTGACTGAGAAGAAGCCGCACCGTACCTTCACCGCCTGGTCGAAGAAATATGGACCCATTTACACCATCCAAGTAGGTTCCATCACACAACTCGTCGTCAACAACTCCGAGCTTGCCAAGGAGGTCAGTACTTTACTCTTCTCACCACAAGATAACACAATTTTCACATTATCTTGTTTATTCATAACACATTCAATGACACATTTCCATATTACAT
Organism: Pohlia nutans; assembly: GCA_022496805.1. Classification (NCBI taxonomy): domain Eukaryota; kingdom Viridiplantae; phylum Streptophyta; class Bryopsida; order Bryales; family Mniaceae; genus Pohlia; species Pohlia nutans. Next base: position 4,288,435 of record CM040093.1, on the reverse strand, counting down.
TTTTTTTAGTAACGATTGTGTACAACAACACTCTTATGATTGTGGCCTGATGCCCATCTCTCAATGGTTATAATTGTTTAAAATGACAAAGTTTAGAGTATCTAAAATGTGTCATTCTAATGCTCAAACACTAGTAGGAAATGTATCGTTTTTCACTAACTATAAATGAAAAAGGAATGAAATCGCACCAAGCACATGGGTTGTGTGAGTGTTGGTGAGTGGTTTTGATCACAAGAAGACAAAAATATAAGCATAATATTCAACCACTGTTCATTGTTCCCACGAAATGGGGAATGAAAAACGACATGTCTACTGCTAGTGAAAACTCTAAAACAACAGTCCTTTTAAGTAGATACCCAAAGTTTTGAAAACTAGAGTTTCAAGTGTTCATGTGGGTTTGCAGATGACCAACTCAAACCTTAACCCTTTTAAGAACGAAGAATCCTCACATTGATTTTAGCAGTTTTTTCATGTGGGGATTTTCATTTGTTAGGAAAATATAAAGAAAAAGAAGCATGTTTTTGAACCAACACAAGCAATGTTCTTCACTTAATCAAATGATATTAAAGAAAAAAAAAAATTCCTAACTTCAAATCTGTACTTTCAGTCAAAACGGTCATTTTCTAACCATAAATCCTTCGTCCTTGATGTGTTCCGCTCTACAATCTAGGAAATGTATAGATCTGAGATTCTCCTCAAAACTCAACCTTCACCAGCCCGTCAATTTTGACCATTTTAACAAGGCTATTGCTAGTAACTATTTCTCAAGTTACACAAGAGAAAACAAAAAAAAAAAGGGGCATTGACCCAAACTAGCTGATCCCTGGGACATTAACCGCAACGGGACACAGGTAGTTTTTTCTCTTGTATAACTGGAATTTGTGAACACCCTGAAACATGCATGAGTGTTCACTTGTGACTGAATGAATGAATTATTGATGGGGAAGAGTAGAGTTAACCGAAAAGAAGAGAGAATACATGTTTGGTGATGTGAGTCTGACCCGTATCTAAGGCAGCCAAGCAAACTGGCATGGTTTCCAAAGAATCCAAAATAAAAAGGAGGGTGAACTAGTTTTGCTGTCATAAAGGTGGTGAAACTGAGACTAAGGTGAGTTCACAGAGAGCCAAGGCTTGGAGGCGATGGCCCACATCCAATTTGAGATTAGGTGGCTCTGACAACTTGGACTGATTTGCAAAGCTCATATCTAAAATTGAAGTTGGAGGGTGTTGGGTTTACTAATTGCTTTGATTTTGGTTACACTCAAAGAGGACATAGACTCTGGTTTCCTGATATTTTGGGGGTCAGATTACCTGCGTTAATTCAAGCTAGAGTACGTACTGATGAGGTTTGTGTGCGTGCAGGTGATGGTGACGAAGTACGCGTCGATCTCGCAGCGCAAGATGCCGCTGGCGCTGCGCGTGTTGACGCGCGAGAAGACCATGGTGGCCATGTCTGACTACGGCGACGAGCACCGCATGCTCAAGAAGCTGGTTCTCACCAACCTCCTCGGCCTCACCACGCAGGTACGTCCGATCTGGCCCGGATTGATGCACAGACAATGACATTATGTTGATCGACTGGCTTGTCGTGCATCGATGCATAGACACTAATAGAAATCTTGTTCGATGTGGCATGTCTTTAATGACTAAATGTCTGTTGATCATGGCTTGCTGTGCTGCAGATTAAAAACCGGGACATGCGAGAGGAAGCGCTGGTGGGCATGGTGGATGGAATGATGGTGGAATTGCAGTCGTACCCCAAGTCCACTGGAGTCCTCAACGTTCGCCGCTACTTCGAGCGCGCGCTCTTCCCCTTCGCCATGAAACAGGTCTGAATCATCTCTCCCTCTCTCTCTCTCTATGTTGAATTCATGCAGATGTCCACATGGTAGTTAGTTCCACCGTGTAGATCGATTGAAGTGACGTTCGATTTTAAATTCATTTCCTATCGTTTTAATGGCAGCACTTGTACATATAGAATTGATTACAGTCGCCAATCTCACCTTCCAAGCATAACATTCCGTAGGGGCTAAACTGTTCTACATGATCACCGTGTTAAGGGAGCCCTCTTTTATTAGATTTTCTGTCTCTCCATTCAGATTCATCACTGTTAGACTCAGTGATCAGTGTGAAGAGTCTGCTGCGTAATGGAGTTGGATTTGTCAAACAAAGATTGAAACAGAGCATGGATGGATGGATTGAATGCAATGCAGGTGTGGGGGTACGTGCCGGACGACATCGAAGTGCCGGAGCTGGGCTGCCGCTTGTCGACGTGGGAGATGTTCCAAGCGCTGGTGGTGGATCCGCTGCACGCCGTGATCGACGTAGACTGGCGCGACTTCTTCCCTTTGCTCCGCTGGGTTCCCAACCGCCGCGTGGAGGATCAGATCCGCGCCGTGGACTACAAGCGCAACGCCATCATGAAGGCCCTCATCCGCCACCAACGCCACCGCCTCGCCAACCTCCAGGTCTGCACTCTAGCTCCTGCGCACCCACCATTTCTATCAGAAACTTACCCTCTCGACCAAGTTGTCTACTACTAGGCTAGCGCATTCAAGGTTGCGGATTGAGTAGTAGTGTGTTGGATCTGTGAGTGGTGCAGGGGGCGAAGCCGCGATTCTACGCGGACATTCTGCTGACGGGCGCGACGCATTTGACTGAGAAGCAGCTGGAGATGTCGCTGTGGGAGCCCATCATCGAGAGCAGCGACACCACGCTGATCACGTCGGAGTGGGCCATGTACGAGCTGGCCAAGAGTCCCGTGACGTGCCAGCAGAAGCTGTACGAGGAGATTGTGCGCGTGGTGGGCACGGAGCGCATGGTGCGCGAGGACGACTTGCCCAATCTGCCCTATTTGAAGGCTGTCATCAAGGAGACGCTACGCCACTACCCGCCCGTGCCGCTCGTCCCCAGCCGCCTCGTGGAGGAGGATATCACCCTCGGCGGATACGACATCCCCAAAGGATACCAGGTACGTAACACTCTATCAACACTCTACACTTCAATTGGGACCGTGTCCGAGTGCGAGTAACTATTTGGGAGTTTTACTACGAGTTTTGGAGAATGCAAGTATGAGTACGCGAGAATGCAACCCGGGGTGCACTCTACATTATGTTTGAGAATCACGTGTGTTCATGACCTCTTCTAAAAAACCCCATGTATACAAGGGGTTATATGTCTAAATACCTTTGTATATAGATATATTCCGTTTTAAATATATGTTTAATGTAAGTATACGTGAATATTTTCAGTTCTAAACGTGTTTATTGTATGCATACGTAATATGGTTGTGTTCAAATTAATACCCGTTCTGTGCACTTACGTATACTCGTACATGTTTAGTACAGTGCAGCCCCTGGGGAATGCGAGTATGAGTGCTTGGTTTTACTACGAGTTTGAGCAAGTGTTACGAGTTACGAGTATGAATGTGAGTATGAGTGCTCGGTTTTACTATGAGTTTGAGTTTCACCATTTTGAGTTACCGAACTATGTAACCATTTTGAGTTACCAAACATTGTAACTATTTTGAGTTTCACTATGAGTTTTTACTGGTTTTACTAGATGAGTTTGAGTTTGAGTTTGAGTTAGAGTTCGGCAACTCAAAATGGCTCCAGATTTCCGTCACGACTCGAAAGTGCTCTGGTTCCTCAAAAACTATGGCTGCCAAGTTTGTGAAATTATTCTGCAAGGAATGTGAGGTACGTACCTTGCAAAAGTGTGGTCAACGTGATGCGGTTGAGTTGCAAATGGAAAATATGATATTCTGACCTTGGTTAATTGTGGGTTGCAGATACTGGTGAACTTGTATGCCGTAGGTAAGGACCCTGCAGTTTGGAGCAACCCTGAGATATGGGACCCCGAGCGCGTCTTCGGCAACGACAGCGTGGACTTGGGATTCAAAAACTTCAACGTCATGCCCTTCGGCGCCGGAAAGCGAATGTGCGCCGGCATCTCCCAGGTACATCCGTCTCCCATCCTCTATGAAATGCAATTTTGGACATGACATAGATCATGATGCCAAATCAGCCATGTTACAAGGGTCAAAGAGTAATCGTGACCAAAATATCAAGTGGTCATGGCCAAAGACCGCACAGTTAAAACCAAAGATTAAGCAATCATGTCCAAAGTGGTCATGGCCAAAGATCACATAGTCAAAGTCAAAGAGTAAGGTGCTTAGCATTATTGACATACTTGGTATATTTGGCACACCTCACTTAACATTTTGGTTTTTGGTTTTTATTTTGTGATTTTTGGTTTTAGTTTTGTGATCTTTGACTTGGACCACTTTTTCCATGGTTTTAATTTTGCCATTTTTAACTTTGACTACATGATTTTTGACCATGGCAACTTCACATTTGACATTATTAATAACAACAGAAAAATAATAATCTTACTATTAAGGAAGGTAGATTGTTTTAATTATTTTGTATGTAACGTTGAGATCTCCTTGACTGTGCAGGCGATGTTCATCATCTCAATGAACCTGGCAGCGTTAGTGCAGCACTTCGAGTGGCGATTATCCCCGGAGGAGATTGACAACATGAACAAGAAGATTGAAGACGTGGTCTACTTGACCACACACAAGCTCCACCCGCTCACTTGCATCGCCACGCCCCGAGTTCCCGATAGATTACCCTGATCGATCATTCCACCCATCCATTATATGTAATTTAATTAGCAGGCCGTAGAATTTTCGTCTCAGTGTAGGAGAATGATCAATCAATTTCAGACAGTTGAGTCGGTTCGGAAATGTGAGAGTTATTAGTGCTAGTGTAGAATAGAGGAGCACTGAAAAAACAATCAGCCAACACAGTTTTCATTTCGGTGAGTGCAAGTTGCAGTTGATTTGTTTTTGTACAGGCAGCACCGTTTTTCCTTTCTCCCAAGAATTTCTCTTTCTTTAAGTTTTTTTTGTGCTCGGAGCATTTCTTTTTTGTGATGTTGCCGTGTTTGTGATCCATAACATTCAGGAGCATGCACTGTCTCTGCCTTGGCTCTAAAGTAGATGATGTGGAATATTCCACACCCAAGAATACTTTCATCGGTAGCTAAGTGGACAGGTGGAGGCTCAAGGTGATGAGCAAAGTGCATGAAGGAAAGGCACTGGGCATGAAGGCTACTAAATGTTATGTCTATTTTGTGTTGAGTGTGACAATAAGGGTTGTCACACCTTCTCCCCATTCTCAATCTTCAAAGAATGAGGGTATGGTACTCTCTCCTTGAATTGCAGAGGACACATTCTCTAAAGATTGAGAAGTTTCTTTCTTCTCTTTCAAGGGTGAAGAATGGTTTTGCGTGAGAAGTTTTCACCACGGAGCTTCTTTGTTTCACCCTGTCTACTGTTTTCATGCTTGAATGACAAGGCTGATCGTGTGAATAAAGCATGCTTTATTACCAAATCTTGAATCGCAGGTAGCTCTTTCTCCATTCTCATTCTCTACATGGCAAAAAAGGGGAGTCATCACACCTTCCTAGAGAAGGGTCCCTATTGGCTCCGAAATCCTAGCCTCAAAAACTCCAAACCTTCACACTTAGTTCTCTTCATATTATCACATTTGTATTGCAATAGTAGAGGGTGTCACAGTTTGAATCCAAGGGAGTTTTAAACTAAAAAAATTTGTTCCCAAGATTTCGATGTTATTATAGAATTGTAGGCTCTAGACTGAAAGGAAGCACGCCTCTACAGTGAATGTGAATAAGTTTGAGTAGGTTGATACTCGAAAAGCAAGCCAATGCCACAAAGACAGAGACTCTCATAGTGTGGCTACTTGTTCTAATAGAGATAGTGCAATTAGGGAAGCTTGGACAGAGCCTCTCATAGCATGGCTGCTTGTTCTAATAGAGTACAGTTAGAGAGATTTGGACTGCTTGTTCTATATAGAGTGCAATTAGGGAGGTTTGGGTGTACCTCACGAGTACTCTAAGGACGGCTTTCCACGGAGAGCCTGAACCTGCATGGTGACATCATGTGGGTACCTCCTAACAAGTTTAGAAGGTAGGAAGAATAAATGAGATGCAGGTTGGGAATTGACTTCCAGTCTTGCAAAGTGGAGAAAACAAGACCGGAAGCTTGGAAATTTTATCCAGAAGTTCTGACATATACTATAAACACTTGACAACTCAATATGTTACAACCTCCAAAGCACTCAATTAATTTAAGCTACACCCCCCAAAGCATGTTCTGTCAAGCAAGTAATTGTGGATGACATCACCATGAAGGTTCAGGCTCTCCATGGAAAGCCGTCCTAAACCCTACATAACAGTAGGGTTTAACACATTCATGCACTCTGCTCATCACCTTGGGACTCCACTTGTCCAATTAGCTATTGATGAAGTCTTGTTGGGTGTGGAATATGTTGCACCATAGGCAGAGCCACTGCATGCTACTGAATGTTATGAACATCAGGAGCACCTCCGTCATCGCGGCGCGTCGTCGTCGTCGACGACAGGCGAGAATTCCGATTCAGAAACTCAGAATTTTCCTTCCACGTCGCGCCGGTCTCGTAGACCTCCTTCTTCCAAATGGGCACGGAGGCTTTCAACTCATCGATGAGAAACTCGCAGGCATGGAGCGATTCTTTGCGGTGCACGGACGAGACGGCCACCAGCACACTGGCCTCCCCGATGCCCACCACGCCGACGCGGTGCACGATGGCGATCCGTGTCAGCGCCCAGCGCGCCCGCGCGGCTGTGCACAGGCGCCGCAGCTGCTCCAGCGCCATGGCGTGGTACGCCTCGTACCGAAGCTCCACCACGCGCTTGTCCTCGAACGTGTCCCGCGTCGTCCCCAGAAACGTGGCTATGGCGCCCGCGCCGTCGTCGCGCACCTTGTCCACGTACTTCGTCATGTCGATCGCTTCCTCCACAATCTCAACCACATCGCTTACTCCTTCACCACCAGCCATAGCCAAAACCTAAAACCCTAACAAACCAAAACCCGCATTGAACCTCTCATCAACCATCGTTGAAAACATTCAATCAAGTTCTGGAAAACCCTAAAATGTCAATACAGAGTTGCATACTACATTCAAAAGTCCCTGCAAAGCTCATTACAACTGCAAATCCAACTAGCACCAAATCGTGGCAAATTAAAAGTCATGTGTCTGAGCATTTCAGAAACTCCCAATTCTGAGTTCTGGAATGTGTCCAGTTATTAATCTCTGTATCTAGCTCTACAAAGTAAAGTCTAACGAGTCTACTGTTGAATGGCTTTCATCAGGAACCTGACAATATCAAGGGCCTGTCCCAATGGCAATGAAAGCTTTGGAAATCAGCAACTCTCAATTTGAACAATATGTCAGCATTCGCTCCATTGCAAAATTCTGTGAGATTATTCTGTATTGTCACCCCGATTTGAGAGGTGTACTAGTACATATATTATTCACGTGTTCCATTGTGCAGAAGAACAGTTTCTGTGGACCAATACCCGGAGAACTTGGGCTTATGACTGACTGAAGAGAATTGTAAGCACTTCAACCCTACACCATCGCAGATTGCAAAGAATTCTCGAACCAAAAAAAAACACAAGGGTTCAATCAACAAAACCCTAATTCAACATCACCACCACCTCGAGAAACCAAACTCGAAACACAAAATTCTCACCTCAGGTTCATGATAGGTACTCCCGGAAGGGAAGCTTGGCCACCAGAAGCTTGCCTAGGGTTTTGCGAGAGGGGCATGAAGGGGAGAAGACGGACCAAGGAGGAGAAAAGGAGTAAAGATTTTCCTAACAATTATACTGTAGTGTGTTAACATTTTACCTCCTCAATACCTGGGTAATCGTATTTGGTCGCCTTAAATTTTGGGATTCAAAAAAGTTGTCCAAACTTGATATCTAAATGTTTGAGCATTTTGAACAAATTTAAATGTGCTACAATGCATGATTTTTACAACTTTCTGGAAGTTGAAGTTTAAACAAAAAATGTTAACTATGATGGTTTAGAATTATTTGTACAATTGAATTTTGAAATAAACGTCATTGATCCTCATTACATCAATTTAGAAGTATGTATCTTTAAAAATTCACCAAAGATCATTTTCTTTTTTTGGTATGTGAATTTAGTGTGATAAGTTGGAATTTAGTGTGATAAGTTAAAATTTTGATAGCATCAATATGGAATAATGAGTTCGTTGAAATTTTTATTTGATTTATTCTAAATAGTAAATTATCTACATACAGTATAGAGAAAGTTGTAGATATTCATGATCATTTTGATTTATCATCACTTTCGAGAGCATATAGTGGAGTTTTCAAAACAATGAAGAAACAGAGGGAGAGTACTGCGCTCGGATTCTAGAATACTGAGCAGCGGCAATAACCCTATCCCCAGACAAAATGACACTCGGAAGAAAAATCCTAGAATAACACAGTTGATTCCAAAGCCAATTCCACCCCCACCGAAACGTGATCAACGTGACGATCAAGCTCTGAAACTAATAAGCAAGAAAATAATCCAAATGCCAGGCCATGACATTGAGATCCTCCAGAGGGGCTTAACCCCGAAGGACCAAATGATTTCCTGGTTTTAAAACGACCAATTTGATTGATCATAGAATGAAAAATAAAATTCAGACAGGACCCAATTTTATTGATCATCAGAACATTGCATGTATATAAAACTGAACAAAAACCGAAAGTCTCCATATGATCTAAGAAAAACATGGCCATTTGACAAGTCGACGATTTGCTACATTTTTTCTGTTGGAAATGCTTGTTACCAAAATTCGTCCACTGAGGAATTAGGGTTTGACGAAGACTCACCAAAATTTGTGACAACAGAAGGTCTTCTTTCATCCGAGTGTCTCGCGTTCTCCTTTGACAGCAAGCAAGCGCACAGAATTTTATTTCTCTGTAAATTGATCATGACGGGAGTGAGAAATCGAAAGACAACAATGACAATTACCTATCTAAAACTGCGAAGACAAACTCTTACAGGCGTCGTGATAAAACAACAATTGACATAAATTCTTACAATTGGAAAACAACAACTCGTCAGGCAGGGAAAAAAGGCAATCAGTTTGAGCAGCTACAAAAGTAAACAGGATCCAACCTCTCAACAAGCAAATGAGTTATGGCGTGCAAAATCTATGGCACTCAAAAGCTCTCTCAAATGCCGATCCACACAAGCTTTCTCACAGTGAAGGTTTTTGAGGGTGGGTTTATCCCCTAAACCCTAAAGCCCATAGAGTACTGTATGTGCACTATTGCATAGAGAGTTGAGTTGAGTTTAGTTTGGGTTGAGTTTTCAATAGTTTTGCATTAAGTTAGTTTGTTGTCTTTGCCCCACCAGGGGAGACTATGAAAACGCTTCATTTATATGGCTGAAAAGAATAAACAAAGTTGTGAAAGTAAATTTAGGATAAATATTAAGGCAGAGACTACACAACTAGCCGCTTGTTTAATAAAATTTAAGGTAGCAGCATCAACAAATGTGACTTTTGGAGCCTCTTGGTTGGTGATTTGGTCAAGAAATCTTGAAAAGAATATTCAGAGATTTGAAAAACAGAGAAAATGTTGATGGGGAAAAAATAACGCATCATTTCGACTTGTATTTGAGTTTATAGGAATTTTTAAACCTCTGGAACTATATGGACTAGTGAGTGACAATAGGAGGCTATGGAAACTGTGTACAAGAGAACTGGAAAACAAGGAATTTTGTCACATTCCTGCTATGAGGATATTGGTCTCATGCTTCTTAGTTATTGGTGCACTTATAGCTCAACAATTGGTCCCTCCCAATTATTGATGTTGCTACTTTAAATTAACCAAAGGCTATATACAAGGTTTGGTTGAGTTGGAATTGGATTAAATTGAATGGTGGAGAGAGGTATTGTAGAGCGCAATAGTGTAATTTTTTAAAGTTTGAGGTGGGAGGATCATAGTTGAGATTTTCACTCTGGTTGAAACACTCTCAATATTCGGCTTTCACATTATTTCCTTGACATGTGTACTAGATGTTGGTTTAAGAATTTTTTGCTTTAAGCAGATTGTGTCTCATATTGCAAAGATGATACTTAATCCCTAACTGCCCAACTTGGCAGAAAACACTTGATGTACATAATCACTTCTCATTTTCTCATCTGCGGTGATCTTCTTGTAGCGTGAATTTTTTATGGTAGATTTTATGGGAAGTTAGCTTCATGCATGTGTGATCTGATTAGAAATGGGATGATTTGTGAAAATTTTATGCCTCATTTCATATTGCAGTGATTCACCAAAAAAATTGAAAATTTTAGTCTAAATATGCTCTTAAAAAAATTAACTCATAAAATTAAGCAACAAAAAAATCTCCAAAAATCACTACACTTAGAGTATTACATTTCAACCCATCACAATAAATTTCATCCTCAAATTGTCAATATCTTATTTGTAATTGAATTACAAAATAATTTCAAATTTCAAATTTCATACTAAAATATCGGTGATAGCAATCATAGATTTAACCGTATGGATAGAATCTTAAATTCTTAATGTACAACTTTTATACATACATCAAGTTCAAAATATCCCTCTTTGTTGCATTTTAATATGCATCTTTGCAAAACTGTCAAATTTGGAGAGGGGTGAGGACGTCTAGGGGTTAAATAACTAGTGTGGCTTTTGTAGTGTTGCCTTCTATATTTTAGCAAATTCTAACCCTTTAGTGCCTGAGTGACCAAATTTAGTGATTAGAAATGAAAATAGTTCTTAATTTGTGATGAGTTGGTGTTTCAATTATGAGATTTAGACTTGGGGCAATATACCTTAATTATATACCTTATGTAAAAATCCAATTATCATCTGGACATTTACAACTTTGAGAGTTTATGAATATATATCCTCAAATTCTATATAAATAATACACAAATATGCACTAACACATGGATATACATCCCTACTTTCAAAAACATTAAATACTATTTTTTATATGTTTTTTCCCAACCTCTATGTCCACATCATTTTACTCCTATTAAACTTGATTGTTTGTTATTATTGATTACTTTTATGAATGTCACATACAATATTACAAACTTCATTATATACCAAGAAATATTATTTATTTAATAAATGCTTAATAATGTTCAAATGTTTTGTTCTTGGTTTTGTTTGGCACTTACTAAGCTTGTTAACATTTAGAAAGAAAAAAACATAAAAAAACAACAAAGGCAATAAATAGTATCCTAAGCACTAAAGACTAATTAGCTTAGACACCCTCTAATGTAACTAAATGTTATAAAGGCAACATTAGAGTTCTTCAAATTTAATATTACTGTAGGTCCATTGAGGAATAAACGGGAATGTAAAAAAATAAAAATGTTTAGGTTTGAACTAAGGTGATATATTAGAGGGTCTTTAGGCAATGACAATGGAGGGTTGAATCAGTTAAAATACACATTTTTTATTATGTATTAGGGATAAATAATTCTTCTACAATACTAATGTAGAGGAATAACGAGAGAGCCAATGATTTCAACCATAGAGAGAAAATCTCAATCATGAGCCTAAAGGAAGCCCACCTCCTGACTATCATTTAGGTAGTTTAAGGTCATTTTGGACCAAAAATTCAAAACCTATTGAAAACTCAATCCAACTCTCTATGCAGCCCTTGGTTTACTTATGTTTTATTAAAAGAAATTCTAACCTATTAAAAACTCAACCCAAACTTATTTCAACCCAACTCTCTATGCAACCCTTGGTTTGCTTATGTTTTATTAAAACAATTTCAAACCTATTGAAAACTCAACCCAACTCTCTATGCAACTTCCCAATACTGCACATACTTTTTAGGGTTTTAGGGTTTAGGGGATAAACCCACAAAAACCCCTTCATTTTGTGAGGGCTTTTGCAGGCCATAGATTTTGCACGCCATAGCTGCGGCTCATTTGCTTGTTGAGAGGTTGGATCCTGTTTACTTTTGTAGCTGCTCAAACATTACTGCCTTTTCTCCCTGCCTGACGAGTTGTTATTTTCCAATTGTAAGAATTTAGGTCAATTGTTTCATCACGACGCCTGTAAGAGTTTGTCTTCGCAGTTTTAGATAGGTAATAGGTCATTGTTGTCTTTCGATTTCTCACTGCTCATGGTCTTTACAGAGAAAAATTCTGTGCGCTTGCCAAAGTCAAAGGAGAACGAGACACTGAACAGGTATTTTCATACATTTTGGACAAAACATTTCCAACAGAAAAAACGTAGCAAATCGTCGACTTGTCAAATGGCCATGTTTTTCTTAGGTCATACGGTTTTTGTTCAGTTTTACATACATGCAATGTTCTGATGATCAATAAAATTGGGTCCTGTCTGAATTTTATTTTTCATTCTATGATCAATCAAATTGGTCGTTTTAAAACCAGGAAATCATTTGGTCCTTCGGGGTTAATCTCCTCTGGAGGATCTCAATGGCATGGCCTGGCATTGGATTATTTTCTTGCTTATTAGTTTCAGAGCTTGATCGTCACGTTGATCACGTTTCGGTGGGGGTGGAACTGGCTTTGGAATCAACTGTGTTTTTCTAGGGTTTTTCTTCTGAGTGTCGTTTTGGCTGGGGATAGGGTTATTGCCGCTGCTCAGTATTCTAGAATCCGAGCGCAGTACTCTCCCTCTGTTTCTTCATTGTTTTGAGTTTCCAATGCAGCGAGAAAGGGGGCCGAGTAGAGGTTAACGATGAAGGGTGTGGCGACTGTGGGAGCTGCTGTGGCGGCAGGGCGATTCACGCCGTCTATGGCGTCGTCTGTTTCATTGGGCAAGCTTTGCAGTCTCTTTGAAAGACAGCGGGTACTGTTCTCACCCGCTCGGATTTCTTGACTCTCATTGTGTTTTGAATTATTGTGCTGTTTTTGTTGACTACTCATAGCATGCCTGAATCAATGAACAGTGAGCCAAGAAAAGCACTCAAGATTCTTTTTTTGTGCACAGTCGTGAGCTCATGTTCTGTTTGCTAAGGCATGTGTGTCTCACATTAGAATTATTTATCTACTCCCTCTGTTCCATTATTAAGCGCACATATGTCCCAAGTTTCTGTTCCACATTAAAAGAACCGTTTCATGTTCATGTGCCACGAATGGCATAATAATGGAACAGAGGGAGTAGTTCCTAGTTGGCATGGGCTCATGTGGCAGTGATTGCATGCCTGGCTATGAAATTAATTGTGTGCAAACTCAAAATAGTTGCAATTTGAGCTCATTTGTTTTGTGTACCCTGTGATTGCAGAAGGAAACGTCACCTTTGTGTGCATGCTGGAAAGGTGGAATGCTAGCAGAATGTCGTCTCTGCAATTCAGTAGAGTCCACTATCGACTGGTCATCCTTGTGTGTCCCAGTGGGGACCAGACTGCGCATTACACCTTCAACGTATCTCGTCGGCAGCAAGTAATCTCCCCCTATCTTGTTCATCTGCATGCATATTGCCTGAATTATACGTGATAGTATTTTAAGGTGTTCAGTGTCATGGTAAAGTTACTTCCTTTAGAGAGTTGAAACGAAGAGTTAAATAACGTTATGACCCATTCAAATTTCGTTTCAAATTGCAAGTTTCTCTACTGAAGGTTTAGTGTTGTCTGGGCTTTTGCAGGTCCAGGCAGCCATCGCTAATCAGAGGAATGAGAACTGCTACTGAAGTTCCTGAACATATTGTCAAACAAGCTACAAGAGAGAATGACTCAAGCCCAGAGGACTCAGAACTAGAGGAAGGAGAATGTAAGGATCTAGTTCAAACTTGTTACATGATTGCATTGCTTTAGATGTTGGTACATTTAGATCAGATTATATATTCCTGTATGAAATGGAAAACCTGGTACATGCCTCATCTATTTCTGTAACAATTCATGTGTCCAGTGCCCAAGGAGCTCTGCGAGGATCTGGAGGCAGCAGCTTGGAGTGTCGGACTAGATGGTCTTAATGTAGGTACGAGAATGTGGAAATGTTTGTAAAATCTCAGTTTTTTCCGACTGTTCTCTAGTTCGTTTTGCCCATGTGTTTAATGCTCTTGTGTATTCATGCAGGTTTCTGATTTACCAAGCAATGCTTGTGTACTTGGGATAGACCCTGATGCCTCTGGTGCAATTGCTGTCCTGCGAGCTGCTACTCAAGAGGTAATCCCATCAATACTTGTTGTCCATGTGTTTTGTGGAACATCTTTTCTTCCCATTTTTTTAAGAAATGATCTGGACTCAAAACCCTTCATGTTTACGACGAGATCATGAGACTCATCATAAAGCTTTTGAAACCCTTTTGGATGTTGTTACTGACGGCAGGCCTTCCTATGCTGCAGGTTCTGGACGTTCCATGCGTGAAAGTGCAGATTGGGAAAACCATGAGAAGGCGGCATGATGCCAGCTCTATTGTTGATCTTGTGAACAAGATCAATGCACCAGAAGGTGTGCATCTTGTAGTGCAAATCATTTTCTTGCCGCATATGTGTGTATCCTTTTTTTTTTGGCTTTATCAGCTGTGAGTATAAGTCGATCTGCATTACTCTATTCTAATTTAGGTCACTTGCAGGTAGTGTAGCGTATGTGGAGCAAGCCATGCCTTTTCCCAAGGATGGAAAGCAGGTCAGTGATGGCATGCCCATATTTTGTATCTAATCGTATTAGGACAGCTAATGATTGACTTGGTTCCGATGTACCACATGGACTTCAACCCCTAAAGGATCTTCATGGTTTAAAAATGACAAATTCAATTGATCATATTGTGGAAAATATATAATTCAGATGGGACTTAATTTTGTATCACCAGAATCAGTGAAGACCATTGCATGTGTTGGTCAAAAGAGAAAGAAATTTGAGCAAAAGGAAGTCCACTTAATTACATTAGTTTTGTCTTATAAGTTATTGAATCTTATGACCTTATAATTTTGAGCTTGTTGTCTCTCACTATCCTAAGATAATAGTGTTTCATCTGTTGCAGGGGTGGTATGGTTGTGGTTTCGGCTATGGTATGTGGGTCGGAATACTAATGGCCTTAGGGTTCAAAGTCGTGCCTGTGCGATCTCAAGCATGGAAGAGTGCGATGGGAATATCTGGGAGACAATATACCAAGGTCTGTGTTCTTTACCAAAATTCTTGTACATTCAATTCAACCCCCTCGAATGACAAACTCTGTAATTCCACATATCCTTTGTCACATTCTCAGAATGTGTTATGTTGTATACACAATACCTTCAACATGTTCACCCTGAAGGACATGGCTTTCCTGATTCCACACCCAAAATCTCTTCCAAACTCCATTTTAAGCATGATTCTCTTTTTGATTTACTTTGTTTCTATTCTAAAGAAGTATAGATGCCTTAAATATGTTCATTTTGGCATTTAAAAAAACTCCATTTGGTTCAAAGTTATGAGCAAGATTCTCTCCAAAAAAGTAAGCCTGTGGGGCTTAGTATGTCCTTTAAGGGTTAAGTGAGGTAATTTAGAAGCCCGTTTGTTCCCCCAAGGCTGTCTCATTAGAGAGGGTTGAGTGACATTTGAATTTATTGAAACCGTTGGGAGGCAAGACATATGGATGTTGAACACTTGGAATTCTTTTATATATCACCCCTTCGGTAACCAACGTACAGTCGGGTACAAGTTGCTTACGAATTTTTGACTCCTCCCTCATAAAAACAGAGTCCCTTGATGTCCCTTCCCTAAATTGTAATGTGCTCGATATGGCACCCATGGACCTACAAATTGAATCATTTTTGCACCTCCTACAGCTCCTCAAAGTTTACATACTATGCTGAGATTTCAGGCCTGAAAAAATTCGTAAGCATGTTGTACCCGACTGTACATGAGTTTAGAACTTGTCCGATCACATGTGTACACATCAGCAAATATTCTCTGCAGACACTGGAGTTTGATAATAATGAGTTCAATGTGTATTACAATGAGATTTTTGCAATGTTCTTGGACGCAGGATGATAGTAGAAACTTGGCCATGACTCTCTTCCCTGATTTGGGACCACAGCTGAAGCGCAAAAAAGATCATGGTAAGGACATTCCTTCTTTCAGAATATCGTTGTCTTGAATTTATTGTTGATCTGGAATGATATATTTGTAAACACTGCTTTGTTTATTTTTTTTGTTTTTCTGCTGCCACTGGTTTTTGGCTACTAGCTCAACTTCTTTATTCCCAAGATACAAACCATGCCAGGATGAATGAGTAATGAAAAACGCTCGCTTTTGTAGGTCGTGCAGATGCTATCCTCATTGCAGCATTTGGGAAGGGATTATCACCACCACCGAAAATAATCGAAAATCAGGAGTGAATCGATACTGCAAGATTGAATGGGACATGTCTCTAGGTGCAAAAAATGCAACTCAAATTTAAAGATGTCCAATCAATTAATCTTTTTGTGCTCGAGAGTGCTAGTGTTGAAACACAAGATTTGGGGATTTGTTTTGTGAATCTGAACCTACCCCTTGAGTTCATGGATGTTTTTAAACTTCCATGACTCACTATCAAAAACCATTTTTTTGTGTGATTTTTTGCGGGGAAGTAGCTCTAGGAGGTTGCAATAGTTGGATTCGATGTTTACCAAAATGTATACTTTACAAGAATTATGGAACTAGAAGTATATCAAATTTTGACTGCATTGACTTTTAGTTCAAAAGTGGCATTAAAAAAAATGAGTTTATTGCTTTGAGCAGTAGAGAATTTCAAAAATCACTACAATAGGATAAATCCAATTCAACAAATTTCACTCAGTTTATTAGTACATTATTTGTAATTGTACTTAAGAAAGAAAAATTGGATTTCATGTTTTGTTTTTCTCATTAAAATACAATGGTAGATCTAATCTTACAGATTGAATCTAAAATTGAAAACCTACAAATTTTTTATTTCAACTCAAATATTCCTCCATGTTGCATTTCATAATGGATCTTTGCAAATCTTCAAAAATGAAGTGACTATGCACCAAAATTTGTTTTCTGTGTACCCTGGGATTAATTAATTAACGTGCATGGTCGTCCAGTTGCTCTTCTTCAGTCTCTCGCTTGCTGTAATTCTTTTTTGGTTGACAGAGTTACATTCTCTTGTGACTTTTCTGAAATTCTTCACGGCGGAGGTATTGCAATGCATCCGTGGGTTTAAGAGTTTTTGCGTCCATTTAAGTTTTGAAAGCAACTGCCTCTATGTTTTTAATTTGTTTCTCTTGTTTCAAGATTTTGTATGCTCACCTTCGTGTTCTGAAACTCGTTTTAATGCCAGTGGAGTCGAGTCGATCGCTTATGGGAAGACAGTATTGCATTTCAAGTTATTTCTGTGATGGAATTTTCAACCCCGAAAAGACCAAGGATTCATGGTTTTAAAATG
This sequence comes from Pohlia nutans, assembly GCA_022496805.1. NCBI lineage: Eukaryota > Viridiplantae > Streptophyta > Bryopsida > Bryales > Mniaceae > Pohlia > Pohlia nutans. The sequence goes on along the minus strand of CM040093.1, from coordinate 4,271,164 downwards.
TCAAATTTAGTTGATCGTATTGTGAAAAATATAATTTAGATGAGATCAAATTTTATAACACCAAAATTAGTGAAGACCATTGCATGTCTTGGTCAAAAAACAAACAAATTTGAACAAAAAGAAGTCCACTCAAAACCTATTCAAAACCGTTTAAAAAACATGAGGCCCAATTTGGGGTTCTTGGTCCTTTAGGGGTTTAGAGTGTAAATTTTGACAATGTTTAAGTTTTTTTTGGTACTATTAGGGTTGAAAGCAACCTCTTGGTTTTGACGCATTGGTAGTATGTTTTCCAGTAATTGAATGTGTAAATACACCATAATCTCAATGAGGCCTTCTAATGCACCATAACCACTTCTCTTTTTCCGCTTTCTACTCAAAACTCAGATTTTCTTGCTTCACCATTAAACAGTAGATCCTCATTGGTATTAAGGTAGAAGTACTTAACCCCTAAATGACGGAGGGGGTAAGGGCAAAACGTAAATGTGTTATAAAAAATTACTTCTTCAACTTTGATGAAGTTTGGTCCAAAAGTGAAAATGAGGAGCTTGATGTTTAGTAATTTTCCATATGGTCAAATATCAAAAAATAGCTTTTTATCATCTCATAATGAATTTAGAAGCATTTAACTTCAAACATTTATTAGAATCACAAATTTTATTTTTAGAATTTGAATTTTTTTATGATTTGTTAAAACTAGACATTCTATTCTAAAATAAAAAATTGCAAATTTTTCAATGGAGAGAACATCATTACTTTCCCCAAATAGTAAGTTTTCTAACACTAGACAATGTAGAAGTGTTTTTCTTTGAAAATTTCTCCCGGGTGGAGTTTAACTCGGATTGACATGATTCAAATTGGGTTGGAAAGTAGACTTGATAACCTATTTAAATTTTTTATTTTTTTTCTATAAAATGTTTTTCCTATTTCGGGCAGCCCATAAAAAAAGGGCAGAGACCATAAAATGGTTGATCGGTCACTTAGGGGTTAAAAGCAATAACTTAAGGTACATGGCTTATTTATAAACCACCTATTAATAGGGATATAATTTTCTTATGTTGGAAGTTAGTTTTCGCGAAGAATGCAAAAAATTCTCAATTTTTTCTCAAAATTGAAATTACTACAATTTTTGAAAGTGGAAAGTACTTCGTGACCCACTTTGATTAATAGGCTCCCCCATGTCCAACTCAGGACAATATCCTAAACCAATAACATTCTCTCAAGGATTCTCAATGCTTGAATACCATTGGTAGATTGCTTCCCTATGAATAGTGAAATTTATCAGTGGTTGTGTTAGAAGTCTATTGATCGTTTTTGATGCATTGGTCGCTTTAAGATTCTTCTACCTTACGCTAGGTAACACAAATCTGGAGCATAATTGTAGAAAAACTAAATACTTCAACGTTTGCAAGACTCAAAATCTACTATTTTCCACAACTTGCTCCAGATTTGAAACCCAAAACTCCCTACCCTCCCCTCCCCTCCATGTAAGCCTTTTTTATGTCTCAAGTTGAAGGCAGGGTGTGATCTTCTCATTGCATGCCAGACACATATTTTTCTTACAAAGCAGAAGACTCCACATGAAGAGGGTGTGAGTCAGTGAATGCTTTTTTTTTTGCTACTTTTCCATGGCTTGAAGAACAATCCAGGCTCCTTGGATGATCTTTTTGTATTAATATATAGGTAATATCAGGGTAATACACACACGTGCTACCTGGGTGATACCTAGGTGATACCTAGGTTTAAAGAGGCTACACATCTTGACTCTATGTAGGAAATCTGGCTATTATTCCTTCTTTCAAAAATCCTTTGTATCAATTAGCCAGCCCAAATTTTATGTAGCAATTTGGCTAAAATTAGCAACAAAAATTTCACTGGTGTGAGTGCTCCCAAGCAGGCAGGAGAGAAGGAGACGATTCCAGAGCTTGAAGGCGACACAATGAGCCTCTCACTTGGGTCAAAAAGCTTGCTGCTGCCCATATCCGCTCTTCATCACTGTAAAAAAATCCACAAGGCAACCATGTCAGCTTGCCATGCAATTACTGTGGGGAGGATATCAGTGGTGTCCAATGATACTATGGGTTCAAAATATCTCCCAAACCTGAAGATATGTTCACACAAAAAAAATTAAAAAAATTGAGCTCATGTGATTCACATTCTTTAGAAATACCGTGGTTCAGAAAAGTGTAATATGACCCTCATGAATCACAAACCTTACTGAGCTAGAACGACCATTAGGTTGTACATGCCATCCACCACTACGGTCTAATAAAAATTAATTATAAAAAGGGATTTGACAGCCTTTTTGTTGCCTTCAGTGTGGGTCTAAACTTCTCCTGTCCTGTAGAGCTTTGATGGACTTTGGATTAGCGTATGATGCTTCAAGAATCCAATGAAAGAACAATAAAGGCTACAATAACATCACCTTATTGCAATGATTAACCCCGAAAGGACCAAGAAGCCCAAATTGGACCTCAGGTTTTCTTAGTAGTTTTGAGTAGGTTCTACATGGACTTCCTTTTGTTCAAATTTATTTGTTTTTTGACCAACACATACATTGTTCTGCACTAATTCTAGAGATATAAAATTTGGTCCCATTTGAATTATACTTTTCACAATATGATCAATTGAATTTGTCATTTTAAAACCATGAATCCTTGGTCCTTTAGGGGTTAAGGGTGTCAGAGTTCAAGACTTGTGCTCTGAAAATGGACGCAATGAAACTACAGAAACAGATAACGATGAGGGGCAAGAAACTATCTCGACTACTGAATATTATGGAGTTAGTCGATTGCCAGGTAGTGTACCTTTTCTGACATTGAATTGTGGCAATACTGATCTCCTTTTCAAACTTCACCAGGTCCCAGTTCAACGCACCTCCAATGCAACCATACAGCGTTATCAGTGCTGTGTCCAAAGCTTCAGTGAACAAACCCTCTGATGCCTTGAGTTTGGAAGAAGAATCCAATATTCTGTCCAAAACACACACAATGCACAACAATAATCACTCCAAGAGCATTCCAGAAGATTGAAGATGTGGCTCAAGTCAATAGAAACCCTAGCCAGCAAACTTCAGAACATGTATACGTGGCTTGTTAGAAGCACATTGTTCATAGCTTCCCAACATGCAATCACTCGACACAGAAATGGGCAAAAACACCTGCTAATTGGCTCTCTTTGCACTGTTGCCATAGCACCTTCAATTATGACCAGGAGAGGCACCTCTCCCTTCATGTGGTTTGTTTTATATGTTCTAAAGTGTCTTCATTGCCACAATGTTTACAACGAATTCAGAATTATAGTGGGTTTGAAGAATGCAAAGAGACATAAATAGTGTTACTATTAAAATTTCCCACCACAGTATTCATTACAAATATAAATTCCTAATACCTCTCGTAAATACCGTGGCCCACGGTATATGGTGACTTTGGTGGTGTATTATAGCTCATTAGAAATGCATTTTCATACAAGATATCACTCAAAACATTTGATGAAATCTCAATACTTTTAATGCAAACTGATTGATTAACTGAGCAGAGATTGAGGCGTACAGATTGAGGCGAATGTAAGTGTGACTCAGCTTGCGCCTTCCTCGCGACTTGCTTGCAGGCATTCTCAAACCCTAACCCTAACCCTGGAAAGATGGATGGTCTTGCCTGCTGTCAAGCATCTTGCACACAAAAGAGCCCAAAATCGTCAGTTGCCCAGCACGCTCAACTACAATGAAAACCCATCGAGCAAAACTATCACATCTTAGCCAAAAAAACAATTCACCATAGCCTCTTCTTGACCTGAAACTAACAAAACCCTAAAGGGTTGGAAGACTAAGAGGAGAATATTCTCAAACAAGACTTGAAAACTCAGATACTTTCGAGAAAGATGAAATCCTAAACCCTAAACTCCAAGAGGATCCGGTTTTGGACAACATGATTTGAAGTTCAGTATTTGTTTTGGCTCGGAATCGCTCAGGGTCGGATTAGGAAACAAACAATAGAATTGTCATGTGGCTACAATTGTGGACTATTACACGGTCCACATCAAAATTAGGGTACAAGGAAGTCTGTCCCTAGTTCATTAAAACGAGATTCTCTAGTCTAAAATTGTGAACTATGACACTCCAAATACAGGGCGGTTTCGCTCAGTATTTTGAGACAAGATTCTAATTGTGAACAACTCCGACAACCCTAAACCCTAAACCCTAATATGAGCATGTGTTGGATTGAACTACTCGCAACATACAGCTAGAATGGAAATATGTCCGTAATGTTAGCTGCGGTAATGCTCAAATGTACATGTCTAATAAATTATTATTTAAAAAATAAAAATAAAACACAGAGAACTTCTACATGTAAAGACGAAGCGAAATCAGTGAGCTCGCTTACTTAGATGATTACTTGCAGAGTCAAGGCAGCGTCCACTTGAATGATGAGTCCGCTTTCTCTTGAACGCAATTGCGAACAAGAATTGCAAGTAACAAGACTAAATAAATAGGGTTCCAGAGAAAACAAACAGAGAAGAGAAAGGGCCACCGACATGCTCAAAAGCTTCAAAGAGCGCGGGGTTCATATTTGCCTCGGAGTGGCAAGGCTGCTGTTCTACCGACAACCCTAAAAAGGTGATTTAGTGTGCATTTACTTTTAGTGTGTATTTTAGGTCTGTGAAAGAAAAAGTTTATTATTTTGGGATGCTCCGCAAAGCTCGTGCAAAGGTATCCCAAAAAAAACACATTTTTTGAATATGTCTACAATTTTCTGTGAATTTCTAAGTCTAAAAGGGTAGACTGGCCATTCCTCGTGCATAGAGTTCGTGCTTTATCCACAAGTTGGATTCTCAAAATCGTGCACTTACTGTTGCGAATTGGACCAAGAAAAGAGCAATTTTTAGAGTGCTTCTTAGGTGCTTTTTCAAACTTGGCCAGGCGGTTTTAAGGACCCAGCCCCGAAATGTAGGGGTCAACAATGGGACCCGCGTGGAATTCAGTACACATACCTTAGAGTATATGCAACTTTAAGCTACAAGGTTCGCATGTAAATGAATGAGGTGGCTTTAAGATACCTTATTTTTTATCTTACTTTATTTGAAAAACCTAGCTACGGATCTCTATTTTTCCATACATTCTATATTTTCCCATACATTGGCCTTTCGTAAACCCTTCATACATCGTGTCTTTTTCATCCAACATTCTAGCCTTTTCATTGACTTCGTGTCACTCACGAAGTCCTAACCTAGCGTGCCACATGAGGTGGCATTTTTCTCATTATAACATTCCATATGGTGATTCTTTCAAAGGATTTTTGCAGCAAACTAGCTCTTGTTTGGGCCTATGACCATGGAATCATGCGTTACCTGTCACACTCGAATTTTCCACTATAAATAAGATAAAAATTCAAATTTATCTTTTTAGGAGATGAAACCACGTGTCTCCTACAAATCATGAATTTTTCATAAATTTTGGTGAAAATTTGAAATTACTATGATTTTTCGAAGTGATTTGAAAGAGAATTCATATCAACTATGAAATGTATTAAAAAATCCCGATTTTTCTACCCTAGGTGGAAATTACAATGAAGAACATTACAATAAATGAAAATCATCCCTTTATCTAAATTTAGAAATTTTTCCTACACTAAGGTAATACATGTTGAACTTGTAACTTCAATAAAATACTCAATTTTCAGAGTTTTCCAAAAAATTGAAGTAGAGTAGAGATTAGACTTGGTAGGCTTCATTTTGTTAGTTAAACTCAAATGCAATAGAACTCATTTTTATAGCCTAAATTTAGAAAAAAATAGAGCAATTCAAAATACACTACATGGTAAACTGTTTTTACTACTCTTTTTGTAGTTAGGACCGCATGTAAAATCCAAAAATAGCTTGAATGATCTAAATATAACTTGAAGAGGTGGCATGACCACTGAAAATCCTTCACAAAAAGAATTGGATGAAATTTATTGTTCCTTCTTCATCCCAGGGTTATTCATCATTCCGGTCATGTCGTGTCATGTTGTATCGTGCCGATCATGTCGTGACAGACCCCTCCGGCACGACACGATAGGATCAACCTAGACTGCAGTCTAGTTTTTTCACCAAATAGGGTTACAAAAGTTACCTTTCTGCCACCTTGCAAGCTATACGTGGCTCAAGCAGCACATGTGGCATGTCCACGTAGGACCCCTTGCAAGTCGTGTTCTACGTGGCTATGTGGTCCTGAGTAAATATTTTACCTTCAATCCGTTTGCCTCACTTCAGACTGCCCCTTCCCTCCGACTGCCATGTCTCCCGACTGCCCCCATCCCGGCCGACTGCTCCAATCCTACGGTTTAGATCCATCCGCTGCATTCGACTGCCTCAATTCAACGGTTTAGGTCCATCTGCCTCAATCCGACTGCCTCAACCCGACCGCCTCCACCCGACTGCCTCAACCCATCTGCCCCTCATCCCGTCTGCCCCTGCCCGTCTGCCTCATCCCGTCTGCCTCTCACCTCGTCTACCTCATCCCGTCTGCCCCTCACCCCGTCAGCCCCTCATCCCGTCTGCCCCTCATCCCGTCTGCCCTCTTTCCCGTCTGTCATGTTCTAAATGACTTCCCCCCGCCTATCATCCCTCCAGAAGATTTTAACTAACAAAAAGATCTCCAAAACTCACTAAACTTAGAGTATTACATTTTCACCAATCACAAAAAATTTAATCCATAAATTGTCAATACCATATTTATACTCAAATTTTCAATGAATTTTGAATTTTAGTTTCAAATTTGATTCAATTTTTTTGATTATAGCAATCATAGATCTAACCGTATACATAGAATCAGAAATTCATAATGTACAACTTTTAATCATACATCAAGTTCAAATGAAGATTCCAAACATGGATGCAACATGCACAAGACGAAAATTCAAAAACCATTCTTTATTTACACATGGAAAAGTTGTCCTTGAAAATGCCTTACATTGTAAAATTCGACAGAATGCAAACTTCTATGATCCAATATTGGACTACGGGAAAAAACTATGAACTATATATTGTAACGGTAACATTCGGTTGGAGTATTAAAATTGAAAGGGTGCGATTTCAATGAGTTCACTGCATGGGCCACGGTCCAACGGTCTTCTAGATTGTCCTTCGTGAGGCATTGCAGAACTTTTTCCCACATCAAGATGTTTGCATGAGTTCCTTTAAAGAGCGTTCAGGACGACTCTTTGGAGTATATCATACTTGCGAGCTTCCCCACTGCATATGCCTCTGATTTCATAGTATGCTTTTGGAGGGTAGTGCCAGGAGAAACAACTTTTCCATCAACTTCCTTGGGCAGAAGATACCACAACTCCGGTGCAATCCACCATCGATTGTCTTTTTTGTGTTTTAGATCCGCCTCATCTCTTGCCCAATACAGTGAAGTAGGTTCTTCACCGGTCCAAGACGCTATGCCCCAGTCGCACACTCCAATGTACACATCTTCCGGTAACTCTGGTGGAAAATGTAGGAAGATGTTGGATTTGCTCAAATCGTTGTGCTGCACGCCGCTCTTGTGTAACACATCTATGATGTTTAGGAAGGCCCAAGCTAGCCAAGCCTGCTTCCTACGATATGCTACAATCTTCTGACGGACCCCTATATCCATCCCACTCAACCCAAACAATATTGTCAGATGTATGTTTGGGTTATAGCTCTTTTCAATCCGATCCACCGAATCTAATGAATTTCCATTCCACCATACGGTAAATGCAGACATATTCTCCGCCAATAACGCAAAGAATTTTATCATTCCCGGGTGGTCCACAGGATTGACTAGGGCCTCAATAGAAAGTTCTTTTCTTGCTTTGGTTTTGTCTTTCCTGGCAATTTTGCTCGTCTTCTCAGCGAAAAACATATGACTTGGAATCGAAGCAAAATTATGAATCGATACTTGCCGCACCTTACCATACGCCCCCTCAAATTGCTAACCACTTTTGCTCACAATTTCAGCTGACCTCGAAATCCACATGATTTCGATTCTACCCTGCGAAGAAAGATGGCCCACCAGTAACTTGTCGGCCCATGGAGGTAGACGTCCCGCACTCTCTTTCAGCCACTTGGCGTAATTCTTCCACCAAACAAGCTTCTCAAATTCTTGGTCTGGCTCTCCAGTGGGATTGGATGAAGCGGATGTGCCTCGGTTCAATGTTTCATAGCACTGCGTTGGGTTGTACACGGTTTGCTGCACCTGATTATTGAACCACAATCCATAACCCTCAAGATGGGTAGCATCAGAATGAACTAGATCGATTACACTACTAGAAAATCCAACTAATCTGTTGATTCGGTCGCATTGACCGGGACACTTTTCTGTTGATTTGGTCAATTTTTTGTTCAAATCAACAAAAAAGTGTCTCGGTCAATATGACCGAATCAACAAATTAGTTGGATTTTCTAGTAGTGTTAGGACGGCCTCTCCTAAATACACCTTCATGTCCTTAATTGCTTGCACGAGGCCATGCACTCCGTGGTGCAAGTACTTGGGTTCAATGTCTTACCGTCGTTGTCCTCAGAGGCCACATAGAATACAACGTTACCTTCCATGTATCCATTTTTGATAAAATGGGATGCCAGCTTCATGACATCGTTTTTGAGAAAAGGTCTCACAACAGGAAGACATACCATTCTACACAGAGGAATTAGCAAGCGGTAACCATAGAGTCCAGGCTTGGATGCCAATCATAAATCAGGACCATCCAAATGATCTTGGATGGCATTACTCAGTTGATATTATCATCCTGGAGGTGAAAGGAGATGTACCCACGATGCTCACTGCTCTACACGAAGTCAATTGGTACAATTTCTATTACTGATCAACTTTGCTTTTATGCAGTTTTTGAGTATCATTTCATAACTAGACTAATTCAAATGTATTTGATTAAACAGGAGAAATGAAAAGTCTCATGTGACTTCCAACCTTGTCCATAAACTCTATCGAGTTCGAACCATTGGGGCTCAACCTCTCTCATATTTTAAATCATTGGTACCACCTGAGGACCTTCGACTCTCTGATCAGAAACAGAAGGGTCCCAAGAGCCAGACGTGGTTTTCATTGACTATTGATTCTCTCAGTGCTCTTCTCAATCAGGTATAACCGTCACTTAACTGCTGAAGTTTGTGTATAATGTTGGCAATTAGTTCTTTCCTAATGTCTGTTTAATTGTTTTGTCTTCCTATTGCAGCAAGAGATTGGAGAAGCAACCGCCATTGCTCAGAGGAGATTTTATGAGAGATATCCTAATCCAGAAGATTGGACTGCTAAGAGACTTGAGGAACTAGTGCACAGGGCTGTGAAGAAAACCAAAGTTCATTACAGGGGTAAGTTGAAGAAGATGCTGCCTGTTGCTGATCCCAGCAACAGCATACCTTTTCTTGAGGAGGTGAAGTATCACTATGAGTCTCATGATGAAGAACCAGAGATGAAGCTTGAGAAGCTTTGGATGCTTGGCACCAGCGTTATGGATCCTATAATGAAGGTTCTTTGGCTTGAACGATGGAATCAGCTTGCAAAACTCCGAGTGCAACTCAGGTTTCCTAAACCTAGCTTTAGTGATGACACCTTCCTTGATATGGCTTCACAAGGCTACTTGGTGGTCCCAGGTACATTCCAAGTTTTCTCTACCAAGTTTTCTAAGTTTTCTATCAGTGCTCCCACAATTTGACATTGGATTCTTATATCACATTGTTATCATTTCATTACATCTTTCTCAAATGATAAATTTTTTGCAGTTGACCATGGAAGCTGAGGGCATTTTCGAGTGCATTGTTCGAGATCAAAAGGTCACCATCGATTACCACCCAGACGGTAGAGACCCAATACCCACCATCTATGATTACATTGAGGAAATGCAAATTTCACTCTGGGACACTGCTTTCTACAGAGAATTTGCTGTTGATAATGGCATCCACAAGAACAATACGGTTGACAAGCAATATCTGTTCAAACTTGCATTGCACTGTGTCTTGTACCGATACTTTAAGTATATTTTGTTTCCGGCAAAGGCCATGTCTAGGTCCCCTCTATTATTTGTGAACTATCTTGATCAGGAAAGTGATGAGTTCATGCTCACAGAAGGGCTTATGAAGTAGTGGGATAGTGTGCACTGGGACCGCTGTAGGTGGTACTTAGATTGTCCATTTACCAAGCCTCCTTCATTTGACTTTTCCCTGCAAGACTCCCTTGAGCCTAGTCTGATTGGAACAGATACACAGAAGGACACAGCAACGCCTGAGAAGGAAGCTGCTTTGACGCAGAAGGCAACCACGACATCCAAGCGTGGTTCAAAACGCAAGGCTGATGCAGTTGAGACCTCTGCACCAGCGGCTGCAGTTCCATCTACTCCCACTGTGGCCAATATCGCAGCACCACCACCAGCACAGAGTCGACCTCCACCGGTAGAGATCCCAGCTGTGACAGCAGCGGAGCTTGCAACGAAGAGGGTGAAGTTGTCCAATGCAGGCCTTTCTACTCCAACGGTGTTCCTTTCTCCCCCGAAACGAACACCCATGTTGAGCAAGCCTGGTTGTGAGAGCTTGATAAGGCTCTCTTGCTTAATTATCGTTTATTGTTGCTTTTATGAATGAATTGTTAACAAACAATGCAATCTTGGAGTCATTTGATGAAATAAAGATAATTAAGTTGTGAATACAATATGCATGTTAGAGGATGGTTGTAGCAAGGCCTTCGGTAGGACATTTGGCATTAAATTTAAGCTTTAGATTAGATTAGTGTGGAAGGACTAGTGGAGGAATGAAGCCCCCTAGTGAATCCATGGAACGATGAGGAAGGACTAGAGGAGGAAAAAATCCCCCTAGTGAATCCAAAAATTAGGAATAGGGTTAGTTGTTTGATTTAAAGTTGAATTTTTTTACCGCTGGCCTTATGCGATTAACTTTCATATTCATATTTGTGTTTGTGACTTTATAGTTTTGGTTTTTTCCATTTGACTTCGTGGTGGTCTGTGAGTTACATTCATTCGTGGAAGTTCTTCAAGATGGAGCGCCGTGGAGGTTGGAGCTTCATTCATCCGTCATTCCGTCAACGCCTTAGGTTAGGGCTTTTAAGCCTTAGGGTTAGGGTGAGTCGCCTCTTTGGCGGCTTCTTCTTTTGTACTTAAGAGCTTGTTTTCAAACTTCAAATCAATCCCTCTCATTGTTTATTGATTCATCTTGTTTCTCTTTCTTCTCTCTTTGTGATGGCTAATTGATAGGAGAAGGAAGGCCTTGAGCCTCCTTCTCACTCCTCTTGATCTCCTCCTCCATTGTGTTAGTTGCTTTGAACTCAAGTATAGTGTGATGTTTTTTGTTAATCTCCATTGAAAGTCTCTCGGTTTTTTCCCCATCAGTCCCTTGTTTCTTGTCGAAGTTATTTGAGATTTCTAGGGTAGGTAGCTTGTGAGTAGAGCTTTCCATCGGTATATGGCACGTCCAATTCTGAGTTATAGGGAGGGAGATATTGCTTCCCAAAGTTGGGGGTGTTAAAGGAGTTTCCCAACCGGCGGTTAGAAGAAAGAGCCTCAGTCTTTTATCAATCAGTCCTAGGGTTTTGATCCTATGAATTTGAGATTTTGAGGGTGGATGCACAATTAACTTAGCTTTTTAAAAAGCTAAGGCACGCCCCGATCCAAGCTAGGATGGAGAAATGGCGACCTAAAAACTGAAAGACACTTCAATGTGGTCCGGGAGGGTTTTTCCTTCTCATTTTCTTCTTGATCCCCATCTTCTTCTTGTCTTCCTTCCTCCCTTGTTTCACTCTTCATGTAATTTTGTTTTGATAACCCCTTGTGACCGAAGGCCACCTCCATGGTGGTTTTTGAGCTCACAACGGTGTTAGTGTTTCAGGGTACACTCGTCTTGACCTTCTTGTCAACGACTATTTCTTGCTAATGGCACATGAGAAGAAGAAAACTGGTCAATTCTGCCCAGAGTATAATCAGATCGTGGAGTTTTTGAAGAAGGTGAATACTACTTCTATTTTTTTGGGTGTCCTCTTTGCCAATTGTTATTAGTTTTTGTATTGTAGTTACAATATTTAATTCTCTATGTTCCTTCATTGTGACACAGGTTGGTGCCTCTAGACAGCTATTCTTTGACGGTAAGGCTGTAGAGAAACCGGGGGTTGATCTACTTATTGCAGAGTATCCAGATGGATTGAGAGTCCCCGGTGTTTCAGACCCTCCATCGCAGGTTCCTGATTGGAATGAGAGTCTTGAGGGTTTTCTAAAGGTAACCATGGGATTTACGTATGCATATCTCCATGACGATGGTGCATTTCTCCTTTTTTTACCCTGACAGTCCCATTGTCAAAAAAGAAGTAATGTCCTATTTTAAAAACTATAAGATGAAAGTAGTTGATGAGTGGACAATCATCAACTACCTCCATCTAGCGAACCCGCTTCATCCATCTAAAAATGTGAGCTCCTCTAACTTTTTAAACTTTCTTCAACATGAATTTCTAGGACATGTCATGTAATATGACACCGTATGTATTAATATTGATTGTTTTTTTTGTAGACTTTGAAGTTCAAGGCGGTTCTTCTTGCCCGTGATGTTCCCTCTACTGCTGCCCGGCAACCCCCACCTCTAGTTATTGTAAAAGACCCGTCCATTCCGCAGGTCGACCTAGCGTGCGATGACGTTCTTTTCAATGTTGTGACGCTGGAGTCACAGCTGTTGAGGAAGGACACAGGGAGACCATGGCGTGGTCCCAAAGAGAAATCAGAGGTGTTGATGAAACTGTTTGTATATGGTTTGACTCTAGAGAACGGTATCGTAGCAGACCTAACAGCATCCACAGGTATTTTTATTCTCCTTCATTGAATTCTAGAATTAATATTATGTGACCTTAAACCCTTTTTATCTTATAAACCTTTTCTACTCTGTTGTGCAGGTGCGTCTATCCGTGCAGCACGGGCTTGCAACCGTCACATTGTCGCACTTGAAAGCGACTCAAAGTTATTTTCTGAGGTCTTGAAGCCCCTCATTGCTCCTCAGCCACGTACAGCGCCACCTGACACCGCTCGCATCAACCTCCCTGATTCCGATGATGAGACCGTTCCTGACGAGCCCCTTGACTGCCCATGTGAGTAAGTTTCAATGTTTATTTAATGCACCTTGCAAATACTAGTTAGTACATCTTCATCTAAATACGTTTTCTAATACTTTTACACTTCTCTTGTTTGCAATTTGACAAGGACTAGACCACTACAGCGGTGCCGATTTAACCTTAGAAAGTCCTTGCAGAGTTTGGTCAGCCCTGATAGTTCCCCTCAAGGATTTCCAGTGTACGTAGAAGCACTGGCAACGGCATTTGCCAATGCTAGTCCTAGCCCTAGTGGTTCTTCATGCTATTCTACACCGCATCGACATTATGATCCTCTTGTGCTTTCATATGTCGATGTGAGTGCTATTGAATCTGATACAGATTCACTTTGATTGTACGGTTTGAGTATTTATTTATTTCCACATCATTTCTTGATTCTATAACGAGTTTGAATGCATTTCTGTTAGATTCAGGAACGAGCGATTGCTGTTAGAAGCTACTAAATTCCACTAATAACTCTAAAAGTACACCCTAAATTCCACGGCTATAGGTACTTTTCATAAATCAATGTTTCATAAATACTCACCAATTACACCTAAATCCGCGGTAATAGGAGGTCCTTTAAAATCCAACAGCCCGAAATTTTTCCAAAAATCTCTGCTCACTACTCACTGCTCAAGTAATAGCTTTTCCCCTTTAATAATAAGCACCAAAAGTTAGTTGGAAAAGTATTTGTTGATTATTTTTTGTAAACTCCACGAAAACTTCAGTGACTACATCTACGCTCATATGCATTGTATTCACGCTATACTCACCATTGAAAACACCAAAAAAGAAAAAAAAACAAGAAAACAAAAACTTTCATAATCTATACATTATAAAAACAAGTCTAATAAAGAACTCCTACAAAGCGATAGGAAGTATTGAGGCTCTAATCTTCATGTCATTGCTTACTGCACGTAGTCCACATTGGCTTCATCTTCGCAATGACTCTAGCGTGGAACTGCAAAAAAAGGTATAGTATGTGAGCACACGAACCTTCGACAGTGGATCCATTAAAGCGGAAGGAACAATTGATATTCGAGGCATTCAAAGAATCGAATAGGTACTCATGAAATATACATACCTGTCTTGGTTGTGTCTTAGTGGAAGATAAAGTATTCCTCCAATATCCATTGATCCTTGCGTCGGTCTTCAAGTTTATTGCAATGAGCTTGCAATGCATGCAAGGCCTCACTCTCCTTTGCTCCTGCAGCTTCCACTTTTCCTTCTGCATACTTCAATCCAGACTCAAGATACCGAATTTCCCTTTGAGCATCATCACTGGGTTCTTCAATCATAGCCAATTTTGCCTTCACTAGTTGGGTAGCGAGCTCCATCTTGGAAGTCTTCGCAAAAGAAGCTTGTTCATGGGCAATATCGAAGGCTTGCTGAAATTCTTTCTTTTGCAGCTCAAGGTTGGAAATTACAGTTTCAACCATATTTGGAATTTCGCTTTTGAACTTCTGAAGTGCAAGCAAAACTTTGTCCGGATTTGGTCCAACGGTAGGAATCCTGGAAGGATCGGAGGGTCTGACAGACAACATGAAGACAACTAAATTAAATTATGTATAGAACCATGTTCACCATCAAAATCAAAGGAAACTATAACTGAAGTGAAAAGAGAAATTATGCAAAGCACAAAAACCAGTGACTATATTGGAAAACAAGAAACATAAATTCATAGTGAAGCAAAGTAGTACCCGGCATCAGTGTGTTCACTTAGACGATCCGGTGCCATAGCCGACTGTATTGGCACTCTGTTTGGAAATGATTCTCGTGGTGACTCGGTCACATTCATTGAGGAAGATCCAACATGAGCAACTGGAGTCCCCGTAGGGTGATTTGGTCTCTGGATTGGGCTCTCGTATTTTACCGATGCTCTGGTTCTGTATTTTTTCCTCCTCCTTGCATTTTTTTTTTCCGATTCAGAATCATAGTCCGAGGATGCAGATCCTTCACGCTTTGCTTTGCTTGCTGCACATTCAGTCATGGATATGGGGTACATTCACAGTAACACGACCCAAGGAAACTGTAACCAATGATTAATTTAACGGATTGTAAACCAATAATCTTATCATATGAATTGATAATGCAATATAAATTAGTAACTACATATAATATATGTCATTATACAATACACTAAAGTTTGACAATGTTTGGAAAGTTATTGGTACTCCAAAACGACTAAAATATGGTCGTAACCAGTCGTTAATAACGACTAGAATGTGCTAAAATGTTCAAAATATGTCGCAAAATGTCCTTAAATTTTTCTAATATCTACATAAATTGAAGATATTATTTTCTAAGCACTCATCAAGAATCGTTATAACTCGGCGGGGTTGGCTCGTTTTATTGTGAATGCACCCTATGGATAAACCCTGCATACAAGGAATTCAAAGACTTAAACAAAAAAGTCATTAGGTGTCTTTCCCTAACCCCTAACTCCTACTAGAAACAACTCATAGTGCAAGAAATCCTAAATTGATAGATTGTGTGAGACAAATATGGAAACAAATATTGAGTATGAAATAGTACCGTTATAGGGGAAACAGCTGACATCCGAATAGGCCTTGAGCCTGGAGTGTTAAGGAAGTTGTAGTCTCTTTGAGTAGGGAGGCCAGTGTCTAAATCTATTGTTACACATGGATGGGCCCAAGCCCAAAAAGGATGAACCTGATTCACTCCTTTTGAGCTTTTGAAGCGGTTCACAGTGCGCGATGCAAATTCTGCCCATTCTACTTCCTCGTTGGTCTTGTATTCGTGTCCAAAGTCATTATTGGTTGGTTTCTCTTGTTGGTAAACTTGAACCCAGAGCCACTGCAGTCTTTCATTGAAAAATGGACAACTGGTGGTTCTGTAGCCATTGTTGGACTGTGGTCCTCCATACACAAACATTTTCTTGCACTCATCCTTGGAAACATGCTCCTCTGTGAGGGTTGATCCAGGGACAAGGCCATCAGCATGGAGCCTTGTCACATATTTAAACCAGCCCTTCTCCCCGTAGTAAAAAACCAAGTGCATTGTGTTCCCTTCTGTCCAAGAAAGGAAACACAACAATGAAGCTTTACTTCAAAAATAAAGTAGCAGTCACATAAACAAAAAAACCTTGTTCAATACGTGCAAGGATAATAACACCTCAATATAAAGTGTAACGTATAGAGTGTCTAAGTGAGGTCATTTTAAAAGTGCCTAGAATTCATTTTAAAAGGCAAATCATCTCGGAATGAAAGATCAGAGTCATCCAACTATAACAGCTGAAAAATGCAAAATATGTATGAAAAGAAGACAAGGAACAAGGTCCAGACACCAGAAAAACTAAACAAGGACACGAAACCAGGAAAACTAAACAAGGATACGGAACAAGGATTGAATTTCTACTGAACAAAAAGGAACAGGACCAGGAATAAAAATCCAAATGAATATAAAGAAAATAAAGTAGTAAAAAAATTCAGGAGTCAAGAATAGCTAATACATATATGTGTGTGGTTTACTAATACAAATTCTGATTTCCTAGGTCTTGTATTAGTTTCCTATGACTACTGTCAGTTTTGAAGACCATTTTGTTTTCCATTGATAAATCCTCCTTTACTAGACCAAAATGCAGGACTCACCTTCAACGATACTGAAACTCCTTGCCAACGGAGATGAAGTGTTCGCCAATAGCAGAATGATATTCCTGACCCTAGACCTTGAACCAATTTCCAGGAAATGAGTGAGCATTATCTACTTAAAACAGGAGTGAAGGTAAGGGGTTTCAATGGGATAGTCCTAAGGCATATACTTCCGCTAGGAAAGCAAGACAGAAGAAGGACATGGGAACTAATTTTTTTTTCACTAAAACCGCAAAGGAAACCAATGAAAAGAACAAACGACCTGCAGAGGAAAGGAATGGCTTATCACAAGTACACAAAATCAAGTGCAGTAGTTCTGGAACTGCTCTTCCAAATTGCTGCCCAAAATTCCTTACAATGTCTCCTTTGCAGTGACAAGCAATATGAACACAACCTGACAATACAGGGTTCAGCGATGAGGACGCCACAGGGAATATGAAAAAGTTTTGAAATGGAATGTGAAAAAAATCATCTCGCAGCAATACTAATTATTTGATAGTTTGTCATCACAAAATCTAGCAATCTAGCCATGCCCAAGAAAGAATACAACAATCCTGAAAGAAAGACAAAAGGAAGGACAGGGGACCTAGTTTTTTAGGGTCTAAAACCGCAAAGGAAACGAACAAAAATAACAACGACCTGCATCCAAAAAAAAGGCTTACCACACGTATACGAGATCAATAGCAACAGTTCTAGAACTGCTCTTCTAGAGTGCTGCCCAAAACTCCTTACACTGTCTCCTTCGCAGTGACCAGCAAGTAGAACGCAACCCTGAATACAACTAAATATACTGAAACTAACGCTGTTTACAACAAAAAACGAGCACCTTGTTCCACTACCTTCGGAGAACAAGAAACGAGCGCCCTAAAACTACTACGTTCGGAGAACAAGAAACGAGATGAAAATCAGTAGGCAAGAAGAAAGTGAGCTTGTCCGGGGGGAGACGATTATAAGGACCCCGATGGATGCATGAAGAATAACGACAACGAGTAATGGGTGCAGACACCCACGGAGTCACTTCCACACATTTGCGGCCCGTTAAGACCTGTCTAATCCCCACCCGCTCTACCTAATTCCCGTCGATAGTACAATCGTAGCCTGCATTCGTAGATTTTAGGTTGACCTACTCTAAATTAGTCAATAGTACACACCAAACTCATCATTAATTTTACACGATTCATAAATCTTTCGGACGTGATTCAAATCTACATTCATAAAACTTTCACAGGTGATACTTTAAGGGTAGGATACTAACATGAAAACCCTGCATACTCCTTCACCGTAGCCTCCATCGCTTATTCTGAAACAGTGTGTGTATGATACCCTTGAACGTACACTTATCCTTCGCAAGACACAAAAAAAATCCCAAAATTAGAGGAAGAGGTATAGAGATTGACAAAGTAAATGGTAGACATTTTCAAAGCAAGCGAAAAACCCCCTAAACTTGAGAGAATTGACATGGCACGCAACAAAATAGCATCAAGAAAGCCAAAGCAAGAATACTCGTGAGAACTGACCTAAATTCATACAAAATAGAAGCAACCGACTCTCTTGGGAAAGAGAGCCACTTGATGTGTGTAAACCGTTGCACGTAAGCTTCCAAACTGCACAATATTCAAACACTGACCATGTTAGAAATATTAAAAACGCCCTCTGCAATACAATTGTAAATCCTACAGAAAACCAAATTTCATGACTTACTGTCGTAGTGCCTCGGAATGTCTTCAAACGCCTCAAAGAATAATCGTCCTAAGAAAAAAAGAGGTTGTTGCCGCTCAACTGATCTCCTTGTGCCAAACTCAGCCACCACGAAATTCATTGCGTGGTGCCTAAACTGATGCATACTAAACAGCAAGAAAGAAACCCATAGTGACCCTAAGCGATCTGGACGTCCCATTCTGTGCATACACAGGTGCTACTCGACACCCTAAACCACTTCTGAATATAGAGAACGATCCTCAATGCAAATTTGACGCACATTAGACAGCAAACCCTTGTTCTCTCTTAACTCTAAACCTTCCTCCGCAAAACTACTACAACTCCACGGCCTCCTGTCACGACATATGAACGCAAATCGGCCCCTAATCCACACGCACAACAAAAGTTCCAAGAAACCACACAAAAAGAGACGCTCAAAAAGCTCGAAAAACCACAATCTGCGTATCTAAAAAAAAGAGTGGTGGGAGAGAGAAGGGCGCCAGAAAGATGGAGGAGAAACCCTAAACGGCTAACTTACTAGGAGAGAACCTGCGCGGGGAGTGTTTGGGCGGGAGGAGTTCAAAATTGCGGGAACAGAGGTGGCAGCCGCTGATTAGAGAAATGCTGGCGGGAATAGCAGGTGGCACCCCCTAATTAGAGGAGTCTTGTGGCGGGAAATTGCATCTCATATGACCAAGTTTTTGAATAAGTTATATTCTCCTACAAAGTAATAAAAACGGGTAAGTTATGTCACTACTTACACGAGTTACCCAAAATAAAATAAAAAAACTTGTCTATGTAATATTTTGATATAATTTTATCAAATTACTCGCTACTTAACACTCTATATTCTAATTTGGATAATCTATAGCATCTATCTGTTATACTGAAAATGTGTTTTAGGTCAATTTAAAAATTATATATCTCTTTAACCATATAAACACATGATGTGAGATTGCTAATTTTAAATTAATGAAATAAAATAAAATCATTATCTTGAATGGATGAAATTAGTATGACAAAATCATTCATTGCACTTCTTACGTCTAAAATGGAAGAAAATCCTAAATTTCATATTGGAAGCCACTAATGCTCATATATATCTAGTGTAACCACTTGCATTTGGAGGGTATTTGAATGAAAAGTATCGATTAATTGAATTATTTCTACTACATTCCATGATATTAAATGTATATTTCAATCAAATTCTTGATTTTTAGGGTTTAGGGTTTAGGGTATCGGGTTATGTATATCGAGAGGCAGCAGTGGAACTGGCACGAGAGCAAAGAGAACGTACTTTTGACTGCAAATTTGTTGTACCCAAACAAAGCTCCAAACTTCGGGTTGAAACTCTTTTTTTTCCAAGTGTTCGGGTATTATTGGGACGCGAGAACGGGGCAGTTGGTGAAATGAGAACTTCCCATTAGACAAAGGGTGAATCACATAGGCGAGACTATACGTCCGCAACAAGATTCAGAGGCCAATATTCTTAGCAGGGGGGGCAATGTCATAAACGAACAGTTGTACCACAAACCTCGAATGGAGAGGCAAGTCATCTATGTACTGTTGCACAAGGTATTTCCAGAGACACAACGGTATTTGAAAGCCAGACAAAAGGGTAGAGTCCGATGTCCAAATCTGGTTATTACAGAAGGTGCTGTTTGTTACCGCACTAGGAGCAACCTCCAACGGATTCATCGGGCGGCCGCAAACGAAACAGCTGTGTATGCGCCACCAAGAGTGATACAGGAGGGCAAAGGTTCAAATGATAGAACACGAGAGGAGCGCGCATTGGATGAAGCAAACCCCGTTATCAGTTTAGAGTCGGATGAGGAATAGGGAATGTAGCTATATTTAAATAAACATGCATGTTTGCATCATTTTCCTCGAATACAAATGCATAGTAGAAATCCTTTTTTCCTATCTAATTACGAATACCTTTTTTTTGCGGTACATTCAATATATATATATATATATATATATATATATATATATATATATATATATATATATATATATGTATATATGTGCGTGAGTGTGTATTTATTGTATGGAAAATAGTTGTCTATAATTAATTGGCATATTTCTGCAAGTTTCGTTTTCAAATTTCATTCCTAGTGTACAAAGTGGGACTTTAACACCTAATTGCCCAAGCATGCAAATTTGGCTTCTAGTACGGATTTAATCCGTAGTTTCTCAGCCGTCATGCAGTTTTCGTAGTTTTCGTGATTTCTATACTAAAATTTGTATAGGAAGTTAGCTTCGTGTATGTGTGTTCCGATCAATAATGAAACAATTTCTGAATAAAGTATGCCTCATTTCTTGTTGAAGTAATTCAACCCAAAATTTTAATATTTTAGTCTGACATTGTTGTTGAAAATAATAAGTCATAAAATCGAGCATCTTAAAAATCTCCTAAAATTACAACACCTCCAGTACTACGTTACGACCTCTCTCAACAAATTTTAGCCACATACTATCAATGTATTATTCATGATCGAACTAGAAAATAATTTTTTATTTTATGTTCCAAAATTTATAAAAAAATATATCAGTGATAGTTATCATAGATCTAACCATATGGATTGAATCTGAACTTCAAAATGTGTTACTTTTGTTCATACATCAAGTTTGAAATATTCATGTTAGTTGCATTTTATAATACATCTTTTCAACACTTCCCCAATGACACATAGGTGAGGGCGTTTAGGGATTATACATGATTTTCCAAAATAAGTAGAACGAGTTAATGAGAAGCCTACCATCATGTACTGCACGATATTCCAACTACACTCTAATATTTTTCTTTTGGTTTATGTTAATTGTTTTTTTTTAATTGATTTACCAGCCTAAACCTTACAAAAGTATTTGGAAATTATTAATAACGAGTACGAATAATCGAATCGTACTACTATTAATTTAAATTTTACTTTGACAGTTACAACTTTTCTAAACCCTAAACCAAATCCAGTTTCATGACCATCCAGCAGTGGAGTGTTCAGTTGCGATTATCCAACTGCCAATCCCCGACTGCCTATCCCCGTCTGCCTACCCAACCGCCTACCCCCGACTGCCAATATCGGATAGCCCGGATCCGTCTACACAGCCGACTGCCCGATCCGACGGCTCCGATCATAATCCGACTGCCCTAAACCCGTCGGCCTGGATCCGACGGCCCCCCTCCGACTGCCCTAATCCCGTCGGCCTGTATCCGACGGCCTGCGCCGACTGTACTGCCCCGACTGCCGAAACCCTAAGCCGACGGCGCCTCTATATATTGAGGGTCGCCCCTCATTCACTGCTGCCAGTTTCGACCGGTCCTCACAGGAACCCGTGACCAATCCTGCGCACGCAGATTTAGCTTGGGTTTCCGGGGCGGTAATTAATGTTTTGTCTTCCCTAATTCTTGGCACACAGTTCATGGTCATTGTCTTTGAGAACGCTTAAGACGATAGCCTCTGTGTGTTGAGAGCGTTTGTGCTGCTGCTTCATTATCTTTGTGTGCTTGAGCGATTTAAGTGTTTTGGCGATCATTACCAGTCTGAAGCGCGAGCGATTCAGTGTTTAGATCAGCAAAAACGAACGCCTTGGGCAATTGTCGTGTGCTTGGAAGCAGTTGAGTGTTGTTGACGATAGCCGAGAGTAATAACCTAAGAGAGCTTGTGAGTGCTGGAGCGATTGCCTGCAGCGTGAAGCGAAGGAGTGGTGATTGCTGGAGCGACTAGTTTGAGTTTAAAGTCGATAGCCTGAAGCGAAAAGCAATGAAGGCGATCAGTGTGATGTATTTTTCAGCGCTTAAGGCGATAGTCTGTGTGGTGAAGAAATTGGTGATCTGGTGATGTTTTGTAGTTCTTATTTTCTCTTCTCTATCAACACATTTTCTTGATAAATGTCATGGTGTTTGTGGTGTTTTTAGTGATGTTTATGTTGATGTTTGTGGCGGAATTCTTGAGGTGAATTGGTATTCAGTAGAGAAAATTTCATCATGGCCTGAAATTTCAAACAGCTCGGAGTCCGAAATTTCCAGTTTGTCTAAAAATTTCGAACAGCTCAAAAATTTCGGAGCTGCCTAGATTTTTCGAGTAACTCAAAAAATTTGGATCGCCCGAAATTGTCGGGTAGTGAAAAAAAATTAATTTTTTTTTTAAAAGGGGCGAGATTTGTTCAAATTAACAAACCAATCAACAATTTTTTGTTGATTTATGACTTAAACAACATGTCCGAAACAACAAGCAGGACAATAGTTTTCTGTGCAATTTCTGTTTATTTGGTCACTAAATTTTTAGAAGTAGTGAAAACGGAATTCTTCATCATCGGAACTCAATCTTCAAATTCTTCTTCATGTAAAATCTTTTGTAAATGTTTAAAAAAATTAGGGTATTTGTCTTTCATTTTCTCTGATACAAATATTACTAATTTCGTTGCAACTTTGTAAAGATTGATATTTTTATGCTTACACTTATAACATGTTAAATATTGCAAAATATAAGTATAAACTACATTGATAATAAATTTAAACAACCGTTTTTTCTCTGGGGAACATCAAGTACGCTATATATTCATGTATCAAGTACTGAAGAATTCATTTAAAAACTCATAAAAACCATTTCATCATTGCTGCATGTGAAAAAGTAACATAACTAACAAAAATAAGACCTTGTCGAATGATGCGAAGCTCTAGTACAACAAGATATATTAAAATCTCACCATCCAGTATGACTTTTTATCGATCTCATACTAAACAGAAACATATTTAAGATATCCTTAGCTTCTTTTCTGTCAACATAGTCACCTTTCATCTTTGAATAAAATGCCGCCTTCGTCATTTTGGAAAGTTCTATACCTGCAAATATATCATTTCTCACATTTCCAATAAACACATTAAAAATGCTTTCTGCCTTTATAGTGAAGAGAGATTTTAATCTGGTGTATGCAACCATTTAATTGTCCAACCTTACGTTTGATAATTTCAAATCAATTTTTCAGAGTTTTTTTTTAACAATATAATAACCCTTACATCACTGAATGAAAAAAAAATGGCAGTGAACCTACGTGAGTCTAAAAAAAAAACCATCTTACAATTCTAAGTACTTAATAGTTTTTTCCTTTTTCACAACAGGTTCGAAAATTGTGTCTAACTATTATAGGGAGGATTTTTAATGGCGAGTAAGATTATTAATAAAAAATAATAATTTAAAATAATAAAATAAAATAAAATAAATTTAAAAGATATTCATTTGTTCGCCTTCCAAGCAACGGACTTTCTTTTTATTTTATTCTTTTCTAAATTGAATTTTTACGACTTTTAAAAACACGTTAACAACATATTACAAAATACCAAAACAACAAAAAACATTAAATCCTTAAAGACATTCAAGAGTGCACGGAATCTTACCATTTTGGACGAGCGGTCGAAAAAAAACACCACCAACGCTTGGCGATAAACAAAATAAGCAATTTGACCAAGAATAAGCAGAACAAAATAAGAATTTAAAAAAGTTTAAAGTAAAGACACTACGTTAAACTACACACTCCAAGGTTTTTATAATACTAAAATACGTAAAAAACGGATAACATATGAAAAAGTTATGTTTTTTTGAAGTTTTGACGATTTTTTGAAATTTTGACGATTTTTTTACTCTAAAACAACGTTTTAAGTTTATCCCTGAACTTTCAAACTTTTTTTTCAATTTTTAATAAAAACAAACTATATTAAGGTCTAGAGCTTCTTTTGCACATTCCGAAACAATAAAAAACTTCTAATTTGGATACTCTATAAGGAAGTTAAGGACAGATGAGAAAACGGCCTTTTGGATGAAAAAAACGCTGCCTAGTCCTCTGATGAATGAAACTGCAATTTTTGCGGAGAACAAGGACTTACGATTTAAATTACGCTTCCTCCTTCTCACACCTTGTTAATTCGCCTTTAACCTTACAATTAGCACTAGAAAGAGAAACAAATGAACTAGAAAATAGAGGCAAGAACAATGAGGGTTTAAATCCAACTTAAACTCCTTGATTAACTTTCATTTGATTAGTTGTACACTCTTAATGCCATTCATTTATTTATGAATGTATCTAGCTAATAGAGCCAAGCTCATTTTGCTCCTTACACCAACCCCTTTAATAATGCGACTGGTTAGTGGTCAATTGTCGAAATGAGTGAAAGGTAAGTCCGTTTTTACCCTTATTCACTGCTGATCCTTAATAACGTACTAAATATAGCTTCAATTGGAAATTTGACTTCACCAATGACTTCAGAAGTCCCAAATTAGCCTAGGGAGACCTTGATCAAAATGGTAAAACTTCCGTTTTTACTTTAATGGAGTTACGGCCGAATTTATCAAGCCGTTTTCGGTTATCAAACCGTTGAACCCCTACTATACCATCACAATGTTAAAGCATATCGGAAATACTTAGATTATATCTTATATTCAAATATTTTACTAATATCTAATTATTAATAGCATTTCATATAGTGATATCATTTTATATAGTAATAACAATAAAAATTTATTCAAGAAATATTAAAATTTTACAATTTCTGATTAATAATGCACAAGATTAAGTCTTGTGACCCTACAAGATTATATTTATGCCTCAAATACTTTTAAATTAAATTATAAATACAAAACTATAAATAAGTATATTATAATGTTTTCGTTTACAATTTTTTTAATTTTTTTTTTTCTTAGATTATGTGTTTTGATTTCAGAAGCATATTTGAAATAAAATCTCTTAAAGAATTTTTAACCCTAGTAAGATATTCAAAAAAACTTATTTTAATATTTTAATATTGCTATGTAATGCAAACTAAGATGCTCTTGTATTATAATTAATAATCAATAATTAATAATAACAATTAAAATATTATATATATTGGCATATAATTTCAAAAATGGATAAGTTCATGCATTAATCTTAAAAAGACTATTTTGATTTTGAATTTATACATTACATATTGTAAAGTGATTTAAACAATTAATTATACTTAATTTATTCAAATTCTTTTGCAATAAGTTTAGTAATAGTGCCAAAAACACAGATTGATTATATGAACATTTTTCTCTTCGTGTGTATAATACTTACATTAATCTTTAGACGTTAAGAATCTCAAGGCTTTTGGATCAAGATTTTGAACTTGAAAATGATGTTTGTAATCCAAAACAAAAACTATCAACCTAGAAAATTTCTTAATCTATCCAATGAAACTGTTTGTTTCTTAGAACAGTCAATATTAATTGAGATATACACATTGAAAAATTTGCATACAATGAAATCAATTAAACTTTGACTATTTATAATTCGATAAGGTTTTGTCCAATCAAATTAATTTTTTCTCGAAAATGGTCTAAATAAATATTCCAATTTTTTGGCCTTTTAATTTTCTTGTTTTAGGTTCATCCTTCTATTCAAATTGAGGATAAACCAAAAAATGATTTCAAATAGGAAATCAAGTCTACTTTCTAACCCAATTTAAATTATATCAATCCAAGTTACACCCCACCAAGGAGAATTTTGCAAAGACAAAGACCTCAATATTGTCCCAGTATTATAAAATTTACTATTTCAAAAACTAATGATGTTCTTTCCTTTGAATTTTTATTTTTTTGAATTTTAGAGTAGAATGTCTAATTATAATAAATCATACCAAATTTCAAATTTTAAAAATAATATTTGTAATTTTGGTGAATATTAAATGGTAAATGCTTCGAAATTCATTAAATGAGTATCTAAAACATTTTTAAAAAATTTGACTTTATGGATAATTACTAAACATCATGCTTTTCATTTCCTCTTTTGGACCAAACTTCATCAAAGTTGTAGAAATAGCATATTATAAAACATTTAGATTTTGCCTTTATCCCTTTTGTCATTTAGGAGTTAAATCTTTGAGGAAGTTGAGGTGAACATACCCAATTCTCATCCTGATTACAATTTCAAATTTTATAATGAATACCTAATTCAACTTTGGGTTTTATTCAAACACAATTTACTTCAGACGAATATTAAATTCAATAGATAATATATAAAATTGGGTGAAAATGTGATAGTTTGAAGTATTTTAATGAATGAGGATAAGATCACAAAATGATGGTTCAATAGTTAAAGCAATTAAATAAGCAATTTAACAAAGTCAACAAAATAACTTTTTGGATGTAAATGTATGGAATTAGGTGTAAATGAATTGTTTGAGGTTACTTCTTTATTAATAATAGGTTCACTTTGAATGGTTATAGAGCATTTTTGGAATGCTCATAGCTCCCACCTAATGGCGGTTTTATATTTTAAAGGGAAACAACTTTGAAAATTCATAAATATGATAGATTTAAAAGGAAAATATAATTTCACTTAGATTTGACTATACTAACATTTATCTTTCTCTCAAAAACTTGTAATTCAACTAATATCTTTTAAAAATTGTTCAGATTCTTTCAATGGATGATGACAAGTACCTCCACTATTGTCCTTAAATCAAGATACAAAAAGAAGAAGTTTAATAAATCTTTTAGCCATGGCTTAATGCGGAAATAATGAAGAGTAAAAATAAGGAAAAAATGGAAAAAAAATAAACCTTTTAAAATTCTCTAATGTTAAATGTAGCTAAAAGGGGGCTAAACCCTCGGGGGGTGCACTCTACATTATGTTTGAAAATCACGTGCGTTCATGACCCCTTCTAAAAACCCCCTATATACGAGAGGCTATATGTCTAAAATACCTTTGTATACAGATTTATTTCGTTTTAAAAATATGTTTAGTGTAAGTATACGTGAATATTTTCAGTTCTAAATGTATTTATTGTATGTATACGTAATACGGTACTGTTTAAATTAATACCCCTTCTGTGCACTCACGTATACTCGTACATATTTAGTATAGTGCACCCCCCGAGGCTAAACCCACCTCTTTTAATTTTCATTTGATCTTTTTAGTGTTCAATTTCATTTGGATTATTTTAATCAATGTTCACATTCAATATTACAAGAAAACACTTCAATATTGCATGAAAACATCATATATTAGCCTATTTGCAATGAATGAAGAACACATGAAGTTTTTATTGTAAATGTTATGACTATAATTGCATTATAATTTATTAACTTGAGAAGTGAAACTTTAGTTAATAATAAAAATGTCTAACTTTAGTAAAGAAACAATGTTGAAATTTCTTGCTTGGATTTAAGAAAATACATGTAATAGATATGTAAAATATGTATCGAAGTATATAAAATCATTTAATCTCAAAAAGCATACAATAGATAAGTGAATAAATATCATCCAACTAATCGTTTAATCACTCAATTTTACAAATTGTTTAGATTTTCAAAGTAAACTACAAACTAAATTTGGTAAATTTCACTTTTTGAGTGAAACTCAAAATCACTTGTAATTTTCTTTAACCTTTTAATGTGCCAACGTCCACTATGTGGACGACGCACAGATTGAACCTGCTAAATTCTCATCTAAATTGAATAGTTTTCATCCACCAAAATTTCTCTTGGTTCTTGAGCAAGTTGACTATCTTTTGTACAGTTTGGATCTTCAAAATAGGTTATCATGATTTTTAGAAAAACAACAAAATTGGTTTACGTCAAGTTTCATTCTTAGTTCAAAAAGTGGGGCCTTAAATATGATTTTTCAAAATAATTAGAACCAAATAATGGAAACCATACCATCTTGTAGTGCATGTTATTCCAATTTCATTACAATAATTTTTTTTTAAATTGTGCTACTTTGGGATTTTAAATCGAATTTCAAGAGAAAACCTTGCAAAATTAATTTAGAAATATAAAATAAAAATAGAATAAATCCAACTGTACATATGTGATCTTCACATTGACATTTACAACTTCGCTTTGACCATCAACCCCATTTTTGGTTTTCATCAAACATTTTATATTGTTTATTTGAAAACATGGTCGTTAAAGGGTTAAACCTAAAATTAAGGTTGAATATGAGAAAAACTAAAAGTAATAAATTAATTTATATAACCCAAGTACTTGAGAACTTATGAAAATTTCCAAAAAAAACTTGATTTTAGACACTTCATTTATGAACACGCAATTCGCTATTTACGCACTTGGCCATATAATCATGCACTTGGCCCCCGGAAGCATTAAAAAAATTTGTGTAAAAAGTTCTCTAAAAAAACAACAATTTTGTCTTTCTACAATTACTTTCATTGTAAACAAACAATTCTTTAATTTATTTTTTATTCTTATCTTTATCTTTTCTTTTATCATTTCTTTATCTTGTTTCATTTATCTTATTTCTTTTTTGTCTTCATTTTCCTTTCCTTCTTGTCTTCTTCTTTTTCTTCTATTTTTTCTTCATTCCTCTTGCGGGCAGTCGCAAACCCTACACCCGCACCAAGGAAAAAAAATTAAAAAAAAGGTTTTTGTCTTTTTTTTTGTTTAGGGCTTATGAACCCTGAAATTAGAAATTTAAAAAAAATAAAGATTCTAAGTTCATTCCAAGATCCACGTTTCATAATCAAGTCATACACTTGCAAGAAATGTCAAGATCCGTATAACTCATTCAGATTCTAAGTTCAGGACTTAGCAATGAAGCATCAACTTAAATTATCATGAACTTAAATTATCATGATTCGATCACACAAAATGCATACTAAACTTCAAGAGAGTTCGTGAAATATTCTCCTGAATTTGTGCTTTGTCATCAAGACTTTTGGTGAGTCTTTTTGATTTGTCACAGAAACTCCCTATAATTGCAGTTAACCCCTAAACGTCCCAGCGTCCAGTTTCTGGATGTTTGTTGGTCAAACCCAATTTTGATCTTGAAGATGACTTTTGTTGCTAATACACCCAACTAAGAAAATGAAGTTTATTAAGTCTAGTTTGTACTCCACTTTTCAAATCTTAAAAATTCCAATTATTGAGTATTTTATTGCTTGTGCAAGCTTTGTAGCTCAAGGTTTGAATTACACTACATAGGATGTTCACCTTTCGAATTTCATAATTTAAATTAAAAAATTCTATGGAAAACATATCATGTGATTCTCCATTGTAATTTGTACCTGCTCCCAAAAAAATATTAATTTTTTAAAGCTTTTTTGTAATAAAATTTATTTTTTGAAGTATTTGACTTAAAAATTTGTTAAAAAGGCCGTATTAAATTTAAAAAATCTGAAAATTTCAAGACTGATAGGAAACATTCAATTCCATGCATGAAAAATATTACAAAATATATTTTGATAAATCTTGAAGGCTAAATTGTGTAGTTTGACTTTCCTACAAAGGAGTGGTACGTTTAAGGGTTAATCAAGCACGATCATCATGCATGACCGGGAGGGAGGGCGGGTATTTTATACCCTTGTATAATGCTATTAATTATTGAAATACCTATTCAAATACTGCAATCAATCTATGAGCATTTACTGGCAACCTTTGCGTTCGTGTAATTCTGAATACGCATGCTCTATGGTTAACGATCATAGACTATCCTGAACAATCATACTGCTCATCGAGAAGTTAATTGCTGTGCAAATTACTCACATATGAAGCATTCATTCAAGAGTTCATTGCAAGAAAGTGTAGAGTAGCATTTAAATGAAAACTAGAAGTGCAGTAATGGTTGCTCTATATCCCAATCTTGAGCAAGCATGTCTCACTTGTACCCATGCCACCCAACACACAAAAATGAGTGTTAGAACGACGTACACAAGGTGCCTTCAACATGTTATGCCACGTCATCGCTCATTATAGGTATATCTGAATTTAAGCTAATTTGTATCTTACTATCATGCGTTTAAATTATCGTAGGATAACTTATTTCTCGTTCTCAGTTTTATTCTTACGATCCTAGTCATTATTTTGTAAATTCCCATTGGAACTACAAATTTATTTTGGACATGATGAGGCAGAGGGAGAGGAGAGAGGGAGAGGAAGAGAGAGTGAGATAGGAGATTATGAGGGATTGGGTGCGCGGCCGTGCACTCAGTAGCCCACAGAAACTATAGTTTTTTTTTTTTTTTTTTTTTTTTTTTTTTCTTTGGTGTGGGTGTAGGGTTTGCGGCTGCCACAAGAGGAATGAAGAAAAAATAGAAGAAAAAGAAGAAGACAAGAAGGAAAGGAAAATGAAGACAAGAAAGAAATAAGATAAATGAAACAAGATAAAGAAAAGATAAAAGAGAAGATAAAGATAAGAATAAAAAATAAATTAAAGAATTGTTTGTTTACAATGAAAGTAATTGTAGAAAGACAAAATCGTTGTTTTTTTAGAGAACTTTTTACACAAAATTTTTAAAGCAAGATTTGCTCATGAAATAACGCACTTGGCCAAGTGCATAAATAGCAAATTGCGTGTTTGTGGTGTCAATTTTTTTTAAAGGTACAATTAATCACTTATTTACTCTATGTACGTACAAGCATGATGGCTGATTTCAAGTATGAGAAGTGGCCTCAAGTATTCATCATTGTGAAATATGAGGCTTTGAATTTAAATCTAACTCTACAATGAATGGCGTATTTAATGTCCCAGGACACTATTTCTAAACTCGGACACCGTGTTTAATTTTAGAGAGATATAGTGTCATCGTAAGAAAAAAATGAATGTAGTGTTCCAATGACATATAGCAACTTTATAATAAATATGGCATACCACCTCATGTCACTCTCATTACTTAAAAAGAACATGGCCCTCTCAATGAAAGTGAGGATGACAAGTGGCGAACTCCTATATAGTGTCAAAGGACACTATTTCTCTTCACCTTTGAACGAATTGTGATAAAAGACATCAATTCTCTTTGAACACTAAATAAGCCATTTAGCGTAGCCTTAGATTGGTGATAGCAATCATGATGTAGTAAGTGGCTAGCAATTATTGCAGCTCATTAAAATAAAATAAAAAATTAATTTTTTTATTGTTTCTTATTATTATTTAATATAAACAATAAGATTAAAATTCCATTTTCACATGTATATTATATATATATATATATATATATATATATATATATATATATATATATATATATATATCCAATCTGATGCCTAAGATTTCTTCTAATGGAAGTGGATGAATCTAATTTATAGATGAAAGGAAATCAACTATAATCACCGTAGGTTGGTAGCACCTTGGGCACCTCAATGCCCACTAATAATTAATAAAAGTTGAAAAAAAGTTATGGACCAAAAAAAAAGGGATTTCCCATATTTGGGCATTTTCAAATTTAATTTAAAAAGATTAGGCACCTCATACTGTAAACATTAAACATGATGTATAACCCAAAAACTTTCATTCATAATTGAATAATAAGTTTTCTATGAATTTCCACAATTTGGGAATTTCTAAATTTAATTATTTTTTGTTTTGGCAAATATGTGCTCGAATTTCCTTAAAATTAGGCATAAGTTTTAGCAATTAATTTTTAACTGTATAGGTGTATGGTATTGATGACACCTACAATTGTTGTTGCATTCAACCAACCACACTTCCCCTCGTTTATATTTACTCTAACAATATTATATACGTTCGATGAATCTTTGGTGGTTTTTTACATGCATAACATTCTTAAATGTGAAGGCATGGGTCCTTCTTCAACAATGCTACCATTTAAAAAAGACCCATGCCTTCATACTCCAGAACATTATGCATAGGTACCATAATTGAAGCACTTCGATACATCAACCTATTACCACCATGTACCAGCCATAATATGAGGGCAATATTGGTAGACACTGCCCATGAAATGAATGAAAAAGAGCCATTCTAGTTGTAGAAGTTTGTTCACTAAGTATTTAATCCCTAAACGTCCTCACCCCTCTCTAAATTTGGTAGTTTTGCAAAAGTGCATCACAAAATGCAACCTAGAGGGATATTTTGCACTTGATGTATGATTAAAAGTTGTACATTATAAAATTTAGATTCTATCCATATTGTTAGATTTGCGATTGCTATCATCAATATTTTTGTATAAAATTTGAATCTTGAAATTCAAAATTCTTTTGTAATTTGATTACAAATAAGATATTAACAATTTGTACATGAAATTTGTTGTGATTAGTTGAAATGTAATACTATAAGTGTAGTCATTTTTGGAGATTTTTTGGATGCTTAATTTTATGAGTTGACTTTTTTAACCCTTTAACGTCCCGATTCAACAGTGTTTTCAAAGAAGCGTTATAAAATGTTTGATGAAAACCAAAAATGGGGTTGATGGTCAAAGCAAAGTTGTAAATGTCAATGTGAAGATCACATCTATACGGATTTATTCTATTTTTATTTTATATTTCTAAATTAATTTTGCAAGGTTTTCTCTTGAAATTCAATTAAAAATCCCAAATTAGCACAATTTAAAATAAAAAAAATGGTAATGAAATTGGAATAACATGCACTACAAGACGGTATGGTTTCCATTATTTGGCTCTACTTATTTTGAAAAATCATATTTAAGGTCCCACTTTTTGAACTGAAAATGAAACTTGACATAAATCAATTGTGTTGGTTTAAAAAAAATCATAATAACCTATTTTGAAGATCCAAACCGTACAAAAGATAGTCAACTTGCTCAAGAACCAAGAGAAATTTTGGTGGATGAAAACTGTCCAATTTGAATGAGAATCTAGCAGTTTCAATCTGTGCGTCATCCACATAGTGAACCCTGGCACGTTAAAGGGTCAACCCTTTCAGGCGCCTGCGTCCACATAGTGGACGCTGCA
The DNA here is from genome assembly GCA_022496805.1 of Pohlia nutans. Classification (NCBI taxonomy): domain Eukaryota; kingdom Viridiplantae; phylum Streptophyta; class Bryopsida; order Bryales; family Mniaceae; genus Pohlia; species Pohlia nutans. The sequence continues at coordinate 4,238,078 of CM040093.1, read as the reverse complement.
CAGATTCAAACTGTTAGAATTCCATTCAAATTGGACAGTTTTCATCCACCAAAATTTCTCATGGTTCTTGTGCAAGTTCACTATTCTTTGTACGGTTTGGATCTTCAAAATAGGTTATTATGATTTTTGGAAAAACAACAGAAGTGGTTTATGTCAAGTTTCATTCTTAGTTCAAAAAGTGAGACCTTGAAGATGATTTTCCAAAATAAGTATAATCAAATAATGGAAACCATACCATCTCGTAGTGCATGTTATTCCAATTTCATTCCAATAATTTTTTTTTAAAATCCGTCAATTCATGATTTTTAATTGAATTTCAAAAGAAAAGCTTGCAAAATCAATAAAAAAATATTTAAAAAAAATATGACAAATCCAACCGTACAGATGTGATCTTCACATTGACATTTACAACTTTTTTTTGTACATCAACTCCATTTTTGGTTTTCATCAAACATTTTATAACAAATTTTTGAAAACAACAATGAACTGGGACGTTAAAGGGTTAAGAGCACTTTTACACTGAAATCTTCAAAATTTTGGGTGAATCACTGCAACATGAAATGAGGCATAAAAAAAATTCACAAATCATCCCCTTTGTAATCAGATCACACACGCATGAAACTAACTTCCCATAAAATATATAGTAAAAAAATCCACGCTGCAAAAAGTCAATGATGGATGAGAAAACTGTGTTTGATTCTGTACATCGTCCACTTTCTGGGGTTAAGGAAAGCTGACTTGATACAGAGTGATATTCCATACATCGAATTATGGTTTGCTTAGGATTAGTTTACTTCATTTTGTTTATTTTATTAGTGTACAGAAAACACCATTAACAGGTAGAAACACATGCCAAGTTACTCTGCTGCAGGCCTTCATTTTTCAAATCTCGTCGTTACTTATAGTTTCAAAGGTATCAAAGAAGCTAGCCTTCAGTGACTGAATTTTGCATTTACATGGCAACAGCTGATCAACACTAATCAGCTAGACTCAAAACACTTAATCATGCTGCACTCTACTTGAAATGGACTGGACCCAGCCACCCACAAAATTTGCTCAAGGTAAATTATGTCCCTTGCAGATACCTATGAGAACTCGTCTCCATCACATTTAACCCTGTTTAGAAGAGGCAACGCGATATGTGTCAGTCAGGGTACCCAAAAAATTGCATATTGAAGAGTACATCAACTTCTAGACTTCAGTATAGTTTCATGAATCCATAACTTACAGAACTAATAGCATCCGTTAAAAACTCTGAATTACAGTCACATTTTGGAGCAATTAAGGGAAGGAGAACATGATTACCTCTTCCATTGCAGTGGTCTCTTCTGGTTGCTGAGTACTTGGCGGGACACCAGTGTTGGTGTCTGTTGTAGGTAATTTTGAAGCATCGTCTCCAGGCAGCACAATATCTGAGGGTAGTTGTCCTTGTTTAAGAGCCTGCGCAAAAAGAATCTTATCTTAATGCAAGCACAATTTAACAGCAAAGCTGCTGTACTGGTAAAATTCAGTGAAGCTGTAACCAATGGTTGCAAACTTTCTGTATGTACTACACTTAACGAAATAAAGAATCTCGAAATCTTGAGACAGGTATACCATGCAGATACCTTTTCAAGCCTCGCAACCTCCTCGAGTGTCTGAGAATTTGCAATGGCAGTCTGGATCACAAGAAAAGAGAACGTAATCAGTAAACCTGGGTTCCCACCAGGTTTTCAAAAAGAACAATCAAGAATCAACAGAACAGGAAGTGATGGCAGATGTCTCCAACAGAGCTGACCTGTCATCATTGACGTAATATAGCAATCACTACCAGTCGTGCCACACAAAGCAAATTTCAAAGAACTAAGGAGCTTTTCTTGCCTTATTCTATCAGCAAGAACATGACCTTCACAACCTTGCGGAAAAGATAACCGAGGAGAGTCAAAGGTGAAAGAAGACGAGAAGACAAGCCTGGAATTAAAATTGCGGTACCTTGATGGCGATAATCTGCTCTGGAGTTGGTCCTTTCCGAGAAGGTTCCTCCACTGGAGCGGGGACAGTCTCTGGAAGATCATCACTAGGAATTTCCCCAGGGACAAAAGTTTTGGCTGGGGAAGGTGGGGCTTTGGCAAGTTGACCATTTCCAGCTGCAAACAATTTCTGAGCTTCTTGCCGTTCCTGCAGCAAAGATATAAAAATTAGTAAACAATAAGAACGAGTTAAACGAAACCACCAAAAATGACTTCCTGATAGGACTACGAGGTGGTCACTGCATAATTTAACATAACCATTTGAGGCAGACCAAAGATCTTCAGCATATATGCTGCTTCCAAAACAAGCTCCATCATCCTCCAGCTGAGAAATTCATCTCCACGGGAAAAAAAATCCCTTCATTCCACACAATAAGTGACTCCAATCAAATTGACAGTTTACCTTTCCATTCCCTGCAACCAAGTGACTTGACAGGTACAAGGCCAAAGTCTCCATGCACTGTTGAACAGAAGCAAGCAGATGAAGACTGGTGCATCGTATTAATGTACCTTTAGCTTCACTTTTTTGAAGTCAAGAAGCCTGAGCTTGGGGAGCTTGTGAATCAGATGCAACCGATAGTTTGTCCTCTTCGTGACAACGTTATCCAGCAGGCACAAATTCTGCAGATTCACAAGTGCCGCAAGATGGTCAAGGTCCACCAGATTTGAAAGCCGATTGTTTGTGAGCACCAATGTCTCCAACTTTGGTAAAGCCGCTGCACAACCACAACTTTCACACAACTTATCAAGATGATTCATGCACTAAAATACACTTTTTAACATAATGCTCAAGGAGACTTCATCTTCCTGGACCTATTCATATTACTAACAGCCCACCTGAAGGACTCACTGTCATGTAAAAATGATTCTTATCTTATTCCCAGGTTCAATCGGTGAAAAACTCTCTAAATGAGACCAGACACAATTAAGTTAGTGCACAACTACAGCTCACTAAATCTGCACAATTTCATGTTCCTACTTGAAGAGCGTGCCAACGCTTTAGCAGGTAACAAAGATAAAAGACTATTTTGTTATGATTGGCGACACCACAAATGTACCCTCCACTCAATTTTCACTCAGACCAAGCAACCGTGAGCCGGATTTCAGGATTACAAGACGGTCTCTTGCAAAGTCGAACAGAGTATGCACATGCATCAGAACAATTTTGAGGGTCAAGACTCCTGAAGACAAATTTCTCAAAACCATATCTTCATGAAAATTACGTTACTGAGTAGTAGTTACGTCCAAGGTCCTGAGAATTACCTCCAATATTAGAGTTGATGCGTGCTATTCTATTGTTGTTCACAAGCAGAGTTGTAAGACGCTTCAGATGTGGAAAGCCCTCAAGCTTCACTATCTCATTGTCTGATAAGTCAATGCTCGCATGCTGGTCCTGAAATTTCACCAGGAAGGTAAGTTCTCGATCCGCAAACCAAATTTTGAAACGAGTAGAAACTATGTTTTTATGAGGAAAAACGATCTGGGTAGCAATCGATCACCAATCGAACCCACAAAGATATACCAGAAATCTCAAAATAACAAGATTCAATGACACAAAAGTGAGAAAGTATTACCTCCGTGGCTCCCAGATTTTCAATAACTCCGATTTTATTGCCTGAACAGTTCAAGCCCAAACATGGTCTTAATTTGAGTAATATGACCAGAAGTTTGACAAGGTAGACCATACGCTACTACTTAATAATCGTTCATGATTTCAAACATGTCTGCTACACAAGGAAATTCCAATTGGTACATTCAATCCAACAGCTTTGATCATTGAAAAAAGAGAATTGAAGCCTACGTATTGAGATCGTACGATTACTGAAGTTATGTACGATTAAAACTAAATAAAACAGAAGAGAGTAGACCTAATAAAAACCTGGAAGCAACTCAATAAGGCAGAGTAGCATAGTCTTAGCTGGTACAACAATGTGAACAATTCTACACCCGTGAATTATTTTGTGATACTATACTTAAAAAACGGAGTCTTCTTGGCTCACTAAACGGATAATCACCGACTGAACTACACTTGCTACTTACAGCATCCCATCGTCCATCTCATAAAAATGACATTATTACTTGGAAATTCTATCTCATTATTACTTGGTCATTTGAGCAACAGATTGATGGTAGCATCTTTCCATGCTTCGGAAAGTAACTTGATTAACTGGACTGTGGTGCTCATGAACACTAAGCACCTACAAAAATACACCATTTCTTCGTAGATTTAATGCTAATTCGAACGCCATTAATTAGTGAATAAGATTGGAATACCCTTCGGGAAAATAATAAAATGTAAATCCCAAGCTCCGTTGATGATAGACTGACTATTCATTCAAAAAGCTTCTCTTTCCTCTCTTTTAGAGGTATTACACTGTTTAATAAAAAAATCATTTACAGTAATCGTGAAGGACACATAACACGAAATAGAATGAACGGTGCATTGAGGAAAAGGAATAAAGAAGGGGGAAAAGTCACAGAATATTGATTGAAAATTATTACCGCGAAGGTCGAGCTCCCTCTCTCGAACCGCATTGAAGTACTGAGGCGAGCGCAGAATCAAATCGGCTGTCAATCTCACCATCTCGAACAGACGCCGAAACCCTAATAATCGATTACGCCGAGGGTTTCAAACCGAACCTAGTTATTATCCCTCGAAGTCATAAACAACGATAACTCTCGCGTCCATTCAGCTCACTCACCAAATAGAAATGATCCCAAACTACTGCCAAAAAAAAAAAAAAAATCCAAAAAAATTTCCCCTAAAAACTCGAACTCGAACTCGACTTGCTCCCCGAACTTCTAACAAAATGCCGTGTACAAAATCCTGCAATTGAAGCAGACAGTTGGAGAAAGAAAGGGGCAAGGTCGAGCGAGGGGAAGAGAGAGACAGTCACACGGCCATCGCTAAAACCCTAAGACCTCCCTTGCAAGAACGGAAGCAAGTGACGGAAAACACCGGGCGGGGTCTAGGGAACATGAAAAACAACAAATAAAAGCCCTTAACCCCTAAACGTCCTCACCTATGTCCAATTTAGGCAGTTTTGCAAAGATGCATTATAAAATGCAATTAATATGAATATTTAGAACTTGATGTATGAATAAAAGTTATACATTTTGAATTTTAGATTCTATCTATACGGTTTGATCTATGATTTCTATCACTAATCTTTTTCTATAAATTTTGAAACATAAAATAAAAAATTATTTTGTAATTCAATTACGAATAAGATATTGATAGTATGTGGATGAAATTTGTTGTGATGAGTTATAATGTAGTACTCTAGGTGTAGTGATTTTTGGAGATTTTTTGGATGCTTGATTTTATGAGTTTATTTTTTCAATAACACTTTTAGACCAAAATCTTCAAAATTTTGGGTGAAACACTGCAACACAAAATGAGGCATAATTTTCTCATAAATTGTTTCCTTTTTGATCGGATCACACATACATGAAGCTAACTTCCCATAAAAAATTCAGGAAAAAAATCACACTACAAAAAATGCATGACGGATGAGAAACTACGGATGAAATTTGTACATCATGCAAAATATGCATGGTTGGGCAGTTAGGGGTTAACCCCTAAAGGACCAAGAAGCGGGCCTCATATTTATTTTATTTTATAGTTTTGAGAGTGTCTCATGTGGACTTCTTTTTGTTCAAAATTTAATTTTTTTTAGACCAATACATGCAATGTTTTTCATTGATTCTAGTAATATAAAATTTGGTTCTATTTGAATTACCGTAGTACACGATTGGATTCAACAATAGGATGTCGAATATTTAATTAATTTTCTAAAAATAAATTCGGCACTTATACTTTTTGAAAATTTCCTTCTTTAAATCTGAGAAAAAAGTGAAAAAAAATCCTAAAATTTCGGCCCTTATCAAAATAATATAATTAGTGTTGAAGCCAATCATGTACTACGATACATGTTTTACTATATGATCCATTAAATTTGTCATTTTAAAACCATGAATCCTTGGTCAATTAGGGATTAGTACATGAACCAAACATAGAAAATGAATTTTAATTCTTAAAATGTTTCATTAACCCCCAAAAGACAGAGGGGGTAAAGGCAAAACCCAGATGTGTTATAAAATGTTACTTTTGCAACTTTGATGATGTTTGGTCCAAAAGAGAAAATGAGAAGCATGATGTTTAGTAATTATCTGTGTAGTCAAACTTCTAGAAATAGTTTTAAATACTCATTTAATGAATTTAGAAGCATTTATCATTTAATATTCACCAAAATTACAAATCCTATTTTTAGAATTTGAAATTTGGTATGATTGGTTAAAACTAAACATTCTATTCTAAAATTAAAAAGGCAAAATTTTCAAATGAGAGAACATCATTAGTTTCCCGAAATAGTAAGTTTTATAACACCAGGACAATATTGAGGTCTTTGTCTTTGAAAATTTCCTTAGTGAACATCAATATTGCAAATGAAATGTATCAAACAACACTAGAACATGATCTCTACCCCCGATTTCAATAAAATGTCAAAACTTGAAAAATGTCATTTTCTGACTGTGGGTACTCACTGTTGTTTGGGCTGCGACCAGAAAATGGTCGATCGGTCACTTAGAGGTTAAACGTAACCTCTCTTTTTTTACATTCGTAAGCGAAATGTTCCTTCCAAAAAGCTTCCAAATGTAATTAAATAGAAAATAGTTAGGAATTGATTTCTTAGTTTTCAAAACAAAAGTAAACCTACACAGTTTAAACTTTAATGTTTCACAATAAAAATAAATTAAGTACATTTACACCATTTAAGATTGTAAAACAATTGTTTTTCATTCCATTAGTGTACTAAATGTTCATTCTTAAAAAATCTCAAATGATTCATTTGAACTCTTAAAGATATAGAAATAATATTTTGGTTCAAATAGGCACTTAGAGATTCACCCCTAAATGCTTAGATGAACATAAGTGTTAATTTTCATATCTATAGGACTTCAAATGAATCACTTAATTATTTTTTTAAATGAACATTTAATATTCCAATGGAATGAAAAACAATTGCTTTTACGGCGGCTTAAATGAGGTACTAAAGTGTGGTCCTTACTTTGTGGCTCTGCAATTTGGCTATGCTAGATAGACAAAAACGCCTGGATGTTTGGCCAAGACTCATAGACGCTAGAGAAGATTGAAGTATTATTATGGGAGCTGGTTCTCAACCATGGATGGATCGCATGGCTCAAGACTCGGCAATTGATTGAGAAGCATTCCACTAATCGAAGCAAATTTCTAGCAAATTTGACGAAGTCTGGATGAATAACCAAGTGGTTGGAGACCGGGCTAAGATGAGGGTGACTTGGAAGTTTATTTGTCTTGTGATGGACCAACTTATGTAGGTTGTGTTGTACTTTTAGATTATGGAAAAAATCTGCCAAAAAAATTAATGCCATAGGTGCTGCCTCTCGGTTCAATGATGTTTGTTTTGTTTCTATGCAATGGAATAAACGTCCTTTGTTTCACAAAAAAAAATTAAAAAAATTAAAAAAATTGCTTTACAATATTAACCCCTAACTTTGTAAAAAAGTCAAACTACACTTTCATGCACAATTTAGCCTTCAAGATTTATCAAAATATATTTTTTTAATAATTTTCATGAATGAAATTATATGTTTACTATTAGTCTTGAAAATTTAAACAAACTATTTACAAAAATGAAAGTAAAAATAAAAGTTAAATACTTCCAAATTCATATTAATTACAAAAAAGCTTCAATAAATATAATTATTTTGAAACGGGTGCAAGTTACAACGGAGAATCGCATGATAAACTGGCAATAAAAAAAATTATTCAAATTTTGAAATTCGAAAAGAGAACGTCCTTTGTAGTGTAATTCAAACCATGAGCTACAGAGCTTGCAATAGCAATAAATTTGTTAATACTTGGAATTTTTAAAATTAAAAAAATAGAGTGCAAACTAGACTTGATAAAATTCACATCTAGATGCTACACCCTCATGAATGCAAGTACATTCAATAACAATTTACAAGAAAACACTGTACCCCCATGGCTCCTACCTTGTACATGCGGCCAACAACGATGTCACTGCAACGCCCGATTTAAACCAGACATACTGTGCGTCAGAGGACTTCCATACCAAAACAACCCACTACTTAACCCCGAACGCAATCTCACAATCCAATTATTGAGTTTACATACACCAATGACAGATTCCCACAAGAAACCATAGAAAACAAAATCCTAAAATACCAACCCCTAATCAATAACATTACTCACCAAGGCTGGAAAGTTGCCCCACTATTAGTCATCACAGCAGGGGCCCGTGGAACTACATACATCTCCTCAATGCAACACCTCGAAACACAATTCTAACTACCCGAATCCTTTATCAAAAAAACGTTCAAAACAATCAACACCATAACTATACAACATGCCGGATCAAGTATACTACATAAAAGATGCATAGAAAATAACCAGCCAATTCCTCTAGAATAAATCCAATGGAATAGGGAAAGGAGGAATTTAAATTTATAAAAATAATTATAAAAATAATTATAAAAAGGAGGGGAGGGTAGTGGTGCAAACCACTATTTATTTCTCTTACTTAACGCTCAGTACAAGCACTTGTCACAGGGGGATGGAACAGGGCCGGTTGATTGGTACAACTTTCCTGCCTATGATAACTCACTAGCAGCACCAAATCATGCATCACGCTACTGCTCAAACGGATCCATCGGGAATCGAACCCGGACCACATAAACCATAATATATAGTTCCTCTCCAACCAACCATTGAACTCACAATTTGACGACCACAAACCACAACATAACTCACAATATACCCGATATCACACCATATTACAGTTTATGGTTACTTTTACTGGTTACTAGTTACTAAAGTGTCTATTCTTGTAAGAGAAGAGTAGTTTTGCACAAATGGCCCTTTGCCCAGTGGACATTGGACCATTGTCATCACGAACAGACACTTCATTCACGCCGACTTCATCTGAGGATTGGAGTTTCTATCTATCTATCTGATAAAATTCACTTTTTCAGTTGGGTGTATTTGCAAGAAATTTCATCTTTAAGGTCAAAATTAGGTTTGACCAACAAAACAACTACTATTTGGTTACTTAGTTTCCTAGGAGTTAACAATACTGGTAAAACAAAAGATAGAAGGGAAAAACAAGGACACTATAGCTGCAAGGCTTGAAAAAGACACTTATCACCTCATTAAATATGTAAAATAGTCTGTTTAAACTAGTATGACACTAGTAAAATTAGTAAAATAGTGTTGTACTTGTATGACACGGTTCTCAATGAAATGAATAAATCAGACGGAGTCATTATGAGAAGTGGTGGACCTCAAATGGGTATTTAGAATGAACCATTGTCCAAGGTTTCACTGTAGAAAGAAGCCATACCAGTTTAACACTGGTTTAAACTTACAATAAAATTGCACTACAAAGCTGGCAAGGAAACATAGCGTAATTATAGAGCAATGGGAGCCAACACCCTTTTGCAATGGGATCACAATCTAGTTTACAATTAGAAACTGAGTTTATGTGGCAATGACACGGTAGTCCCAAAATTCATGGAATACAAATGGCATTCATTCATTACTTAAAAAGTGGGTCTAAGTGAAGATTGTCTTTTGATCCAGTTTTCAAAAGGGTGCTCCATTGCACTACTCTATTATGCTATGAAATCCAAAATGGGGAATCCTCATTACCAAAATATCGGAGAAAATAGATAGCAATGGCTTGATGTTCAACAATTTGAATGAATTCATTAAGTTTGCAAAAATGACAATCACCATAACACTCAGTAGCATGCATTGTCTTTGCCTTGGCTCTACAGTAGATAGTGTGGGATATTCCACACCCAATAATACTTCATCAGTAGCTAAGTGGACAAGTAGAGGCTCAAAGTTCAAAGTGATGAACAAAGTGCATGAAGAAAAGGCAGTGGGTATGAAGGCTACTGAGTGTTATGCTGCAATAAATGATTGAAAGTGTGTCTCATAGTGTTTTGGCCTCATAGTGTCACGAGGCGCTCTCAGGTGGAAAAAATCAGAGAAAATTTCAGATTTGATTTTTTTGATTTTTCTTCTGCCACATGGACCCCCTTGAGGGGTGCCACGTGTCAAAATAAAATTTAAATCAATATTTAAAAAATATAAAAAAAATTCGGAAAATACTCAAAATCCACGTGTAAAAATAAAAATTTGTGGCAGCAGGGGAGGTAATCCAGCTGAAGCCCACAATGTTGAAGCCCCCACTCAGCATCTCCCCCAGAAATCCTGCAGTGCTGCCATTGGAAGGGTAATAGCCGAAGAAATTAGGGCTTTGCCAGTGCGTCACTCCCGGCACAATTTTGCTCTGCACATCTGCTCAACCAACACATCAACAACCAATACTAAAATCAATCTCCAAGAAAAAACAAACCCTAGTATCATCACCTTCAGTGCTCAATGTTTAAACCTTACAAAACCATTTGAGTTCATCAATGACCAATACAATTGAAAGAGCCACATATTACATCGTGGTCAAAAAAACAAATTTAATTGAAGAAAAGAAAACCTACTCTAAACTGCTATTAAAGAAAACACGATGTCCTTCTTCGTATTTTAGGGTTTAAAGCTTCATCAATCTCCCCAGTTGACAAGAAAAACCATAGACCAATGCAATTGAAAGAGCCTGGTCAAAAAAACAAATTAACAAATTGAAGAAAAGAAAACTTGCTATAAAAATTAAAAAAACACATGAGACCGTCCTTCTTCAAGGTGTTTTAGGGTTTTAAAGCGGTTCAAGTAAAGCCAGGTACCGGTTAAAATAGCGTCGAGTGATTCGGGATCCTTTGGAGCACTTTCAGGCAGCAATTTCTGCAAGTAACCTGGCTGGAAGGGGGACAAAAAATCACATACAAACAATTCATGAATAGCTGATAGCCCTGAAAATATGGTTATGAACTTCAGGCGTTCCTCAGGCCAAACTTCAGAGGAGGACTGTTGTTCTGCCCCGCCTTTTTTCAAAGCTCGGCCCTGGAGAAAGATAGCCTATAGTATGGACATCTAACCCTAATGAAGGCCACGAGCTCAGCGATATACCAGAAATATACCTCCATGAAGAAAGCTATGGACAAACCTCCCATCAAATTAGGGTTATGTAACAGTATTGCATGGTCGGCGTCATCAATAGTTCCTACTGTAATTCTCCTTAACGCCAGTTACAAGAGATTCAAACTATGGATCCACGAAGGAGCAGATACGAATGAGGAGAACAAAGAGCTACCAATTTGGCACAGGTAAAGATTAACACTAAACCTAAATAGGAACCACATTCATACCAGAAATCCATCTCCATGAAGAAAGAGCTCAGGGACACCAAATTAAAATTAGGGTTATTACAATAAAAAATGAAGGGGAATGATCGGACCTTAAGAAGGGCGAGGGCGAAGGGCAAGCCGCACTTAAAAACCTGCCATCAAAACTCGCTCCTTCTCCGCTCACTCGATCAAACTTACAGATCAAATTTACAGATTAAATCTCGCAAAATGAAGAGCAAACTCCTTTTAGCAAATGAAGAGCTTCAACGAAACGCAACCTCGAAACCACGCGACCTGCAAACACAACTTCCCTCACCAAATGCAAATGAAAAGAAAAGGAGGGTTTAGGGTTCATCTGAAGCAGACGGAAACAGACGCTCATCGGAAGCAGACCAGACGCTCTTCATCGTTGTGGTTCATCCTTGTCACCCCCTCAGTGCTGACGTGGACCAGCTCAATTTATTTCTCTCCGCAATTTACGGGATTGTATTTTCCGGCCACCTGCGTAAGTGAATTTTGGGGTCATAGTCATAGTGTAGACGATGGACAAATCTTCTTCGTTTTAGGCTTTATAAAGTCCAAACTCTGCAATTCCATAAGAGTTGTTTGTATTGTGATTTGTTCAATTTTTTTTTGTTATTCATGGTGATTTGTTGGATTTCTCATGTGATGATGGTTGTTGCAAAGAAAAAAAGAAAAAGAAAAAAACCTTTGAAAATAATAATGTTGCATCTGAAATACAACGACTTGCATAAATTTACATATTTTTTCTTTCTTTTCACAAAGCTTTAGTACATCAGTAAAAAAAAAAAGAAAAAAAAAAGAAAGGGAAACAAATGATTTGCAATTCATATTCGTTAACAAATTTCCATGTCTTCTTGCACGGTAGCCACTGGTCTTTAGATTAATCTCTTTGTCTGGTAGGCACTATTCATTGGTGGGACGAATAGACAGATAGATAGAAGCTGGGGTCTTCTTTTGAAGCCGGCGTGAAAATGTCTGTTCATAATGACAATGACCCAATGTTCACCAGACAAAGAGCCATTGGTATGAAACTACTCTCCCCTTGCGAGATTAAACACTCCAGAGACTAGTAACCAATAAAAAATAATCATGAACTAGTGATTGGGTAGATGTCTGGTAAAATAATGATTTTGATGCGTTGTAATATTGCCAAGTCATGAGTTCTTCGGTTGATTTGTGAAGGACTATGTATCGCAATTATATGGTCCAAATTCGATTTCCGTTGAATCCGTTTGAGCAATAATGTGATATACATGACTTGGTGTTGCTACTGAGTTATCATATGTAGGAGAGTTGTAACAACCAACCAACCCCGTCCTACCTCCTTGAGACTGACAAACATACACTTTATTCTCTCTAGCCTCGAAAGACAACCGAAGTTTCTATCTATCTCTTTAGGTTAGAAAAAACCCCCTGTTCACCATTCATTGTCTACATAACATAATAGAGCAGTGTAATGGGATTATTCTATCATTGCCATGTAAACTTAGTTTCTGATCGTAATTAGACTGTGATCCCATTGCAAAAAGGTGTTTAGCTCTCATTGCTCTTGTTAGGGACATAGTCTTTAGAACCTTCTAGAGACAAGTTTCTAGAACTTTCTAGAAACAAGTCTCTAGAACATTCTAAAATGAAGTCTCTAGAACATTCTTGAAACAAGTTTTTAGAACCTTCTAGAAGTCTCCAATGGTAGTTGGTAGAACTTCTTCTAGAAACATCCGAGTTGGCAAAAGTTCTAGAAGCTTCCTAGTTCTAGAAGTATATTTAGGAGTCGAGGCTGAAGAGTTCTTCAGTCTCGACAACGCACTTCTTGGAGTTCTAGCTCACCTCTCTTGGTGTTGATCGTGTACTCATTCTGTTAATCCGAGTTTCTTGTCAGTTCTTGCTTCTAGTTCTTGATCTCTTGTTGGGCATTCTTGTGTCCCTAACAGCTCTACTATTATGCTATGTAAGTAGCATAATAGTACTATCTCCCATTGTTGTTGTTCGCATGTCCTCTCAACAGTCACGGATGAATGAAAATGTTCAATAGATGAAGAAGGAAACTAAGGCCCTCTTTACACTAGAGGCGAGAAGCCGTGGAGAAAACCTCACAAGGGCGATGGTTCATCCTTGAGAAACCAACCTTTGAACTTGACGGCCTTTGAATATAGTGTAAAGTGAGAAGGGGCCACAAAATAAAGTGCCAATTTAAAAAAATAAAGTTCTTACATATTTTTTTAAAAATAAAAAATGATTGGTTGTGAGAAATTTGGCCAAACGGCCCCCCGGATTTTGCGTTAGACCCACCTCTTGAGGTGGGCTTGACGCAAAATCCGGGGGCCTTGAAAAATGTCTACTTTTCTTGTCACGAAGGACAAAAGTGTTGTCCATGACATTTTCTCCTCCTTCTGTCCCTTGAACTAAAAATTTCAGGTGTAAAGTGACATTCTTTGGTCTTCTCGGTTTTTAGGCCTCCCATTGGCTGAAATTTCTCTCTTCACGGCTTCTCGCCTCTAGTGTAAAGAACACTAGTAGAAAAGGTGGCACTGCCGAGGGAGATGCCTAGGTAAGTAGTGCCCAATTCCACGCATGCATAATGATTTTGCTTAGGCATCTTCCTGAGGAGTGCCACCTTTTCTATTAGTAGAGGCCCTAACAAGCGTCAATGTGAAAAGGGTTGTAGACAGCAAATTGAACTTTTCAGACCAACTTTTCAGTCTTTGCCCTAAAAGACAGAGCCAAGTACTTCTCATCCGGTTACAAAAAAAGAATGGACGAAGTGTGGGCGACCATCACAGTCGCCATGACGAAGCATCAATCAGCCGGCGGACGAAGAACAGTAGCAAGATATGGAATCGACGGAACCCCGCTTCCGACCAATAGTCGCCCCGTGTCCCGAGAGCATATGCTTCCCTGAGGAGTGACGACCTTGTCGCCCTGCCTGGCAGAGCTGCGTTGCTATCGTCTTCGCAGGTGCAGCGGATCGAATTCCAAGCACCGGCGCTGCGTAAAAAATATTGCGTCCCCTTCGTCACCCCGCCCTCTTCATACTGGTTTTTTCCGCTTCAATTTTGGCTCAGTTTCGAGCTTCTTAGATTGTTTTTCCTCCGCCCTGATTGTCTTGCTGAGGATTTCGTTTGATTCATCGTTTCTTCGAGTTCTGGTGCATTTTACAGAAGAGATTTCCAATTTTTCATGAATTTTTGGTTACAGGGATTGTCTGAGAGATAATCGGATCTGTTTTAGGGTTTTAGATTCAATAGAAATCAGTTGAGTTTAAAATTGATTTGATCCATTCTGTAACTTAATGCGAGAGAATCTTCTAGTGAAGGTTGCGAAGAATTTGTGACGTGATTAAGCAATTCCTGCATTTGAGCTCGGGCCAAGAATTCATTTGAATTATGCGATTTTGACATTGTGGAAGGGAAACATTGCTTTGTTGGAGAGCTGGTTTAATTCGAGGTTGATGACGTAGACGCGCTTGAAGCGGTTTGCAACGGCTTGTGTTTTTTCTCCTTCAATGCGGAAAGTCAGTGTATGTCGGAAAGCCTGGCCGCATTTTAGAAATCCGAAACAAAATTATGCATCTGTTGTTACTGTCCTAGAAGCCGAGCAAGGGCCTGTCGTATTTGACTACAGCTTCCAACAACGATGCTCAAGTTTTTTTCTCGGAAAACTCGGCAATGGCCTCGGTGGTTCAGGGCAGTACAGGGCAAAATGTAGCTCATTCTCGAGGTCGTGTCATTTGCAATGTCTTGTCCCGAGTTCGGTTTCCGTTTCACATTGGTTGCCATCAACATCTGGCCCTGCCCCTGATATAAGGGCATTACTGTTGAATGTGAGGAGGAATTCCGGTTTGGCAGTGGTTTCTAGTTTTTCCGATGGAGACGATTGTCGTGAAGGTTGTACTTCTGGCAAGTCAGCCTGGACTTCTGTTGATAGAGTCGTTCTCCTGGATTCCGAAGAAGGAGAGGGAACTAGATCATCAACAGCTGGGACGGACATTGGAATTGAAGTATCTCGCAGCGGGGAAAGCTTTTACAGGAGCAACGTGAAATTATCGCACACGAAGCCACAACCGAACTGGAACGAACGAAGTCCACAGAATGCAGAAACTGCTCGGCAATGGAATCGCTTGTATTTGAATCGACAACAACGAGGGTTTAGGCCGCACTTATCTGGGCTCAAGTTGTTCAACAGCATCATGCCAAGCCCTTCTCTGTGCAATAGATGTAAGTCTCTTGTCCCTGGTGGTTGATTTACTCTTAGAAATCTATGAATAGTTAGTGGCGCTTATCCTGCTATCATATTTGAAACATCAACTGGTACTATGGAGTATATAGTAGCGGCTTAATAGTGTGCTATCCTTCCTAGAGCAATGCATTGTGTGCGGACTCTATAACATGGATGTTTTCCAAATTCTTATTGCTTACATTAAAGATTAGGATTCTGTTTAGTAAGATTCTGAACTGCGTGGATGATGAGGTCAATACGTTGCGTTTGATGGTCTTCCGAATATTAAAATATATGGCAACATCTTAGTTCAAGCAACGACTGACAAAGTAGTGCAATATACTTGGCTGGCATGAAAGTATACAGCTCAGATGCCACGCAGGGCGTTACACCGAAAGCTCCTGAAGTGGTTGACCACAGGTTGTATCTATATCATCTCTCTTCTTTTCAATACGTCCGAATAACCAACCTCTTGAGTTTGACTGAATGCCAATATCTGACTTGTAGTTTATTATAATCTTCTTTGGCATCAATCGTGACTTATGTCCGGTAAAGCTTCTGGTGGCAGATGAAAGTGCTTTAGTGTTGAACGAAACTGACATTCGCGTGCTTGTGCAGTCAAAGGGCGGTTGTGGTTGCAATCGTGTGCAACTTTTTGGTTCTCTCCCTGAAAGTTGGGGTTTGGTTCATGACTTCGAGTCATGTTATGCTGGCAGAGGCTATCCATTCGTTAGCAGACTTGGCAAACCAGGTACTGGCATCGTGTAGTTGATGGTACCATCTAATGTATGTTTTTTTTTAAGCTTGCTGATTTGATGGCACTAGTCAAGGTCCAGACTTCCAGACAGATTTCGTGTGTTTGTAAGACTAGTAGTCATTTGCAATTGGTTAATTTCTAATGCAAACCTCTTTCTTTAGGAACTAAACCTGAAGGGTCTGTAATATATAGCTGTTACCTATAGCGTATAGAGCCTCATTATGCGTATAGGTGGCTTTCTCTTACTGTTACATTTCATGTGTCAGGGTTTGCTTGCATATGGCTTAATCAGCTCGCGTCGTGCCCCAGATGCCCTTCATCCGTACGGCTCGTAACCTTCCCTTCTATGGTTCAGAGAGTTCATAAAGAATTGAAACTGCAGTTAAATCTCAATGCAGTAAAAATTAGGGAGACAGACGGCGGTTTGGCTACTTGGACAAATTTTGTTTGGAATGATGAACCGCTGAGAAAATGAAGTACTACGTGAGTATTGTCTTTAGCCAATGGTCTCTTATAAAACTCCGTGATATCTTATATACTGGTCAATGTTATCGCAGGTATGGTTACTCCAAAGAGCGGTTTGTGTGGTCACTAATTTCAGCTGTTGGCATCTTTTGCTTGGGCTGTGGTGCAACCATTGTACATGGCGTGCAGAATCTGGCGACTGCTGAGGTATTTATTAGTTTTTTCATGTCGTTTTGGTGCTCTCAATCTGCGATATTGAATTATCCAAATATTTAATCTGTTCATGCGGTTTCAGCTTCTCGACAAACTTTTTCAGAACGGTCGAATAGCAGTAAGTTTTGATTGATAGTGCTTAACATAGCGCCACTTACATGAATTTTAACGTTTTCTGATTGCAGCCCCTGTCAAATGTAATGATAGCAGCTTCGGTTATTGCTGGATCGATGGTCATGGAAGGTGAGTCTGTGTTCTTTTGTCCAGTTCTTAGGATGCTCATCTAGTTTAGTTGTCCCGAAGCATGGTTATTTTAATAACCGTCTAGCTTGTCCCAAGGTTCATGATCCAAAATCAGGTGATCTACCTGTAGCTTTTTGATGAATCTTCCTTAGAACTTTTTTGGCTTCTTTTTTCCAGGAGCGTCGCTATATGTTGCGTATGGTGCCGTAATGAAGGGAGCTGCTTCCGAAGGCATGTCTCTTCGAGATTACCTTTGGCGTGGTCATGACCCAACTTCCGTTGCTGTTTTAATGGAGGTTAAATTCTGCGTCTCAAAATAACTTCTATACAGTTAACTTGTGATGGATGTTTTGAAGTTCTCCCTGTTTTTGGCCAAAGTATTATTGCGATGCTGGTGCGTATATATCGGATGTTGGTTGATTCATGCCTGCTATGTTGACTGGGATAGTGAGGGCATCTATGGTGCCGGAATTAAGTAGTCTTTAATTTGAGAGAGATCTGTCTTGTTATTATATCAACAGGATGGAGCAGCGTGTGCGGGGTTGGTAATCGCTGCTATTGCTCTTGCGGCTGCCGAGATAACCGGAAATCCGATGTGGGATCCGATTGGCTCGATACTTGTGGGCAATTTGCTCGGTGTGGTAAGGACGGAATTAAGGACCCCTTCATTGTAGCAGTACAGTACAGTAGCTCATGAAGGTTGCATCTCTCTTCTGATATTCGTTTTTGGAAGTTCTACAGTACCTGTATGTTTGACATCTCACACGTGCAGGATATGTTTTCATGAGATTCTACTACCGTGGTTCTACATTGGTTCTACACTACTATCCTGAATAGCTGTAAGTCGTGCTCTGTGTGCAGGTTGCAATATTTCTGATTCAGCGGAATAGACAAGCATTGCTTGGGCGATCCATCGATGATGTTGAGATGCGGCGCATAATTAACCTTCTCATTGCTGATCCGGTACGCATGTTTGTTTACCCCCCTTTCATGATTCCATGAGACTTTCAGCTGCTATAAGTATACCGGTATCGGAAAGCGAAAATCATCCATGGAGTTAGTTGTGTTGTCTGCGCCACTGATTTATTGTCGCCACTACTCAGTTTTTTTTGACACGGGCAACTTGTCTTGTGTAACTAGAATTTCTGGTGATTTGCAAAATTTGTAGCTTAATTCACGTGGCACTTAATTCCATTTTTTGTAACAGGATTGACTCCAAAAACGTTCTATGAGATATTTGACTGCAGATTTGATGGCCGTTCTAAGAGCAGGTATATTCTTTTTGTGCAGGTTGTTGAAGGACTGTATGATTGTAAAAGTGAAGTGATTGGACCTGGAGAGTACAGATTTAAAGCTGAGATTGGTATGCCCCCTCTCTTATCTTTTATTTTTTTGGTTATGATTTAAAAATAAATAAATCCTGACGCGCTGTGTATGCCTCTTGAAATTCTAGCATAGCACTGTCGTGTGTTCGTTGATGCCACTGTTCAAAGCGCTGCCACTGAAGGTACTAATCAGAAAGGTGCATATGCTTTCTGTTATGGGAACTGATGTCATTAAATCTTGTGCTTGAAAATGTTTACAGATTTTAATGGTGTGGTAATTGTACAAAACTACTTGCAACGTGCCGGTCGCGACACCTGGATGCAAGAAGTATGGTCTCGAGACAACTTCTCTTTTTGAGTGTGATTATCTAGAATGTCATTGTTTTCGATAGCTACCAAATTTCCTGAAAAATACCTCTGTTTCCAATGACCACTGCAGGGTTTTAATTTTCAGGTGACTGTCCTGATTCATCTTGTTTTGAATGAGGGATGGTTATGTTTAAGCTTCATGTAATAATATCCAGTTTTCTTGCTCTGCGCAGTTTCGGAAGGCTGTGAATAATCCCGATGGTAGTGTTCTTGACCGGGTGCTAGCTGAGTACGGTAAGAAGACAAACAGTTATGGAATTGGCCCACAAGCAGTTGGCCCTGGAAATATTCCTCTGGATTGTAATAAAAATTATGCGTGGATGTTAGTCGAAGTCTAATATTCAGCACATAATTTTTTATCAGATACATCTTAATTGCTCGTCAACAGGCTTGTCTCTAAGAAATGCGGGTTTGGGTTTAATTGACTGCTGGTGTCTTGAGCAGGCTGATGAGTTTGACACTGTATATTAAATTTTCTTTCTTTATCCTTCGATTACCTGTTGGAAGCTTGAGGAGAGCTGATCACGAGATGTGATTCAATTTTGGTTTCATTCTTTATCCTTCAGTTCTCATCCAGGTTGCCAATCTTTAATTGCGCAGGTGAGGAAGTGGTGTCGGCAGTTGGCTGTGAAGTAGATCGACTTGAGAAGGATATTCAAAGACTTGTTCCAGGAATTCGTCATGTTGATATTGAGGCTCACAACCCCAATGGCCCAGCCCCGCGAGAGAAATTTTACTTGTACTGAGATCCTTCCTTTCTTTCCTCGTCAGTCCTCCAGTCGAATCAAGGAGAAGACAATTCATTTTCTTAGACTTCTAAAGATCTTCCTAATATTGTAAATTTTTGCTGTTAGTCATCTGTATACCGACTACATTGAACACTGCTGTAAAACGTCGGACATGAATCTGTGATCTTATGGTACTGTATCTGCTTTCACTAAGGCTTTCATTAGGCAACTTACTGCGATGTATTTGAAAGAGTTCATTTTCACGTAAGAGACCTTTACATTTGGCACACGCAATTTGCCCAGGTGTTGCATATACTAGGATGTAAAATCACTTAACCTGAGGTGTAACTACAGTGACTGCCAAAACTGAGTACGAACACAGCTTACTGAAATTTAACAAACAATGTAGGGAAATTGGATGCGTCAAAAATGAAACCATAAATTGCACAGGATTACCATTGCAATCAGTCATACTTCCATGGGGATTGAGGTCTATTACACACATGTATGCATGTTAAAAAAAAAGTAAAGTGAAGTTCAGTCCAAAACTCAGTTTTGCTCACATTAGCTGGAACAAAGTTAAAAATTTGTCCACCTACCTTTAGCAACTATAACAGCTGCAATGCGCTTAAGCATGCTTTTATACAAGTTCTTACACTCACTGGGAGTAATTGAAGCCCAACAATCCTCAACACGCTCCCACAATTCTAACATTCCTTTGGGAGGTCTCTCATATTGGTTGAGTCGACGTTTTAAAGTTGCCCACAAATGTTCGATCGGATTCAAGTCTGGAGATTGCGCCGGCCACTTCAAAAGAGTGAATTCTTGCGAATTCAGCCAACGGCGCACACTCTTGGATGTATGCTTTGGGTCATTATCCTGTTGAAAAATCAAATTGGCAGGATCTAGATTGTATGTATGCAGTGTATGAACCAGTTCTCGCTCTAAAATTTCTCTATACATGTACTGATCCATTCTTCCCTCAATCCTACACATCATACCAAGGCCACTCGGAGTCATGCAACCCCACATCACCACTCCCCCACCTCCAAAGTTGACAGTTTGTTGCACCATTCCAGCACTTCTACTCTGTCCATCACGAAACCAACACCAACTGCGACCATCAGAGTAAAATCGGTTGATTTTTGTTTCATCAGAAAATACTATACAATCCCAATCATCATCAGTCCAATGGCAATGACGTCTAGCAAATTCTAATTGTCCTTTAATTTGAAGAAGTGTGAGCTTTGGTTTCTTTTGCTTCACTTCACATTTCAAACCTGCTTTTCGTAACATTCTCCTCACAGTACTATCACTCATACCAACATGAAGCTCCTCTCAAGTAAT
Organism: Pohlia nutans; assembly: GCA_022496805.1. Taxonomy (NCBI): domain Eukaryota; kingdom Viridiplantae; phylum Streptophyta; class Bryopsida; order Bryales; family Mniaceae; genus Pohlia; species Pohlia nutans. Next base: position 4,217,074 of record CM040093.1, on the reverse strand, counting down.
TTCCAACTTTGTGTGCAGTTTCTAAGCCACCTATAGTGATTTCTCTCACACAAGCCCTGCGATCAGCTGCACTGTACACCTATGGCCTGCCACCAAAACTGCGATTCACATCACTCAACTCACTCAAATGTTGCTTACGAAATTGTGCAACCCAACTTTGGGATACTTGTAAGTCTCTAGCAACATTTCTAGTACTTTCACCCCTCCTCAACTTTTCTAAAGTAGCTTCTTCTATCTGCTTTCTATCAACAACAGAGAGAGACCTTAATGAAACCATTTTGCTCAATTTGCATACATGATGTGCATTGAATAGGAACACAATTATAAATGTGAAGGCCAAGAACATGCCCATCCAAAAAAATAGACCCAGAAAACCACTTGTGCATGTCAAATTTGTAGCATTCACCGCGTAATCCAAGTGTGAGCATAACTGAGTTTTAGAGCTAATTTACTTTGATCTATATCTTTCTCAAATCATTTTGCATTGCTGGACTTGTAATTTGGTAGCCACATCATTTACTTGAATGTATACTTGTGCCGTCAACTGATTTGGCATTAAATGCAGTAAATTATAAAATATGAATGGCTAAAGGTAGACTAAGCTATTTCGTACTCAGTTTTGACAGTCACTGTATGTCCTTTTCACAGGTCTGAGAAAGTGAGCTAAGGTTGTGCCAGTTGAGGAAACAACGCCGTTGGCAGCTTTAGGTCAGATGAGTATCTGTAATGGGCAGAACATTATTTTTCTGAGCTGTGCTGATGCAAAGCCCAAGTGCCCTCTACTCAGGCTCTTTTACTAAATTATTGTCATAACATTTGGGACTGTGTTATGCTCTGTCATTTGCATCTTCATTCATTTCAGACTCTCGTGAATGCTATGGCTTCTGGCATTTGTGACAATGGTTCAACTTGAGAACACTGCGCATAAGATCTTGCAAAAGTTCAAGTGTGTTTTTTTGGTTTCTATGTCCTTTTGAGTAAAAGATTCGGCATATTAATGTTCCACCTGCGCAGTAACAATTAAAAAAAAAAAAAACTCATCTGGTAATGTTAGACCAATTTTAGACCAATTCTAGACCAATAGGTCAAATTCTCAATGTAAATCAGGAGACCAATAGGTCAAATTGTCAATGTAAATCATAGGTTTGTTTCTTGTAGTTAATTTTTTTCTTCCTTTATTTAGATTTAGTGAACATTTTATTATGAATTTATATATCTGTTACATATTGAGGCTTGGTTGGAGCATGGACACACCTTTTCTGTCTCTAAGATCGTCTTTTTTCCATTTTAGGATCTCATATCAACTTTGTGCAATACCGCTCACTTTTTAGCAAGGTCCTAATTAATTTGAAGCTATGAACTTGAGTTGTTCAAGACTTTTTTTTGTAAACCACTCTTCAATTTGAAACTAAACCAATTTTGTTGTAAACTCATAATCCCTCTTCTTTGAATTACAATAGCATTTATCTAAATTATAGAGGTTATTAATTATTAAAATCTAGAATGTTTTTTTTATGATATTTTATTTTGAAAAAAAATGAAGAGATTTCATTGCACAAACTAAAATCGGGACATAATATTTTTATTATATTAAATATAAGATATATCAATTTTACTATCTTATGCATAAGATGCACAATTTTTACTATCCTATACATGAAACGTATTATTTTATCTATCTTATGCTAAGTACACACTAAATATAATATGTACTATATACTAAGAAGTGGTGTTTTAGGTTTTTCTAGCTTGTTTGTATAAGCTTCTATGATTGTTCTATTTGGAATCTCCTTCTTCTTATACTTTAACTCAAGGTAACTCAATTTTTTTACTTTGAAGTTTACAATTTTCACTCTTATCCACTGTAATTCTTTAAAATACTACATGTTGATATTTGGCATGGACCAACCTATTGTTATATACTCCAAAAACTATGTTCCTAATTGTCAAAACATGTATACACTATAACTGTTAGGAAATATTTACTCCCGAGTGGACAATATTCAAGTCTAGCTACTTTAGATACCCCAAAGCGGGCCCCAAAGACCAAAATACCTTAATTTTGGTAAGCATATAAAGTGTATTTTTGAAAATCAATACCAAATAGTCTTGGTATTTTCAAATCTTCATAAAAAATTCTACGATATCGTACCTGGAAGGCAGGGTTGACAATTCATGCCTAATATTTATTGTTTTTGCCACAATGATGAGAATATTGTCTAAGATTCTTTTTTTCACCATAGAAAATAGAATCAAAAAAAAAAATTCTAAAAATTTGGGCATCTCTTTTTATAATTATATTTTGCCGACCTTGCCTTCTGGGTTTGGTATATACTGTGGTATTATGTTGGTGTATGAACTCATTTGAATATGACTAATATTACTAAATTCTTAAACCAAGACATACATTATGTCGTGGTCAATTTTGACTTAGACTAAATAATTTTTGTCAAATTGTCCGACATTTCATAACATTCAGTAGCATGCACTGACTCTGCCTTGGCTCTATAGTAGATGGTGTGGAATATTCCACGTCCATTAGTAGCTAAGTGGACAAGTGGAGGCTCAAGGTGATGAGCAAAGCGCTTAAAGGAAAGGCAGTGGATATGAAGGGCTACTGAATGTTATGGTCATCTTATCAATCTGACCTCCTCATACACCATTCATAGTCATGTGGATTGGCGGTACCACCGAACGGGGAGTTTTCCAAGGGAACCAGCTAAAATCCATTTTTTTTTACAAAAGCAACTGGTTTTAGACAAAAACCCATCCGGATATTACCTATGTGTCATCTAGGTAGCACCCGAGTAAGGAAAGGGGTACAGTTGCCGTCAGTTTAAGCATTTCAACCTACATGGAACGCTGATTTTCAATGATAAAAAAATTGCAGCACATAAAAACTTTGGGTTTAATAACCAAGCTCAATTTTTAATTATTTTTTTCACAATGTATGATTTGTTATAAATTTTCAAACTTAATACACATAGACCACTATTGATGTTAGTAGGCGTACCAATAACTGTCTTTCATTTCTAGTCCAATCAAATTGCTAACTTGATATATTCATAATAATTAATGCTTGTGATAACTAAATTGGAAACTCCTGAAGTTGAAACAAGTGCTTTTATAGGTGACCACAATTGAGTCCCACCACTGAAAGGCGGCAGTACTCCAAAGAAGAGTCTGTCTAGGCCACGGGGCCTACCAACAGCACTCTTACGGACGAACGGGTTCTTTATTCACGCCGGTTGTAGTACCGGAGTTCTATATATATGACCACAATTGGTACCTAACCGTTTCTTTCTGGTCCTTCTACCTTATCACAAATTTCATCCGGATTTTAGCCTAAAACCATGAGTTTCAAACAGTAATTTGGCAATTCCATTCGGCTGATTTTACACAACTGTTGAGCGGTACTTCCTGAAACCTGGGGAGTCAGCCACTGTAGCTTTGACTTTGTTGAGCGCCATACCGCCATATCCACCCCGAGCACCAATTTACAAGCCCATCGGACGCAAGTTGAATTTCATCGTCTCTCTTGAAGCTGCTTTAATTTGAGCACTTTCAGTTTCCAGTTTCATTTCGCTGGCTGATTGTTGCATTTCCAACTTCACTGTCATCAATTGTCATTCATAATCTTGCTACACCTGGAGCTATGGCTGCTGTGGAGGACCAACCTCAAGGCCAGATCTTAAGGAGCTCCGAACAGGTACGTGCACACCTCTTTCTCTTTAGCGTTTGTTCAATTCACATCTCTCTGTCCATGTAACATAGTTAGTAGAATTATCTCCAACAGACTCTTCATTCATTCAGACCATGTGACATAGTTAGTAGAACTATCTCCAACAGACCGGAGTTTTTCCCTTCTTCAACACTGGGAACCTTGTCCAATTCACTGGGAAGTAAAAAGTACTGCCAAACTGCTGTCTATAGCAAGTTTTGCAAGTGGTTGTTCAATTTAGCAAGTGATTACCAAGAATTTACTATCATTCTTGTACCCATTACTGCCTGGTAATATGTTCAGGGTTCCTTGTGCAAAATATGGAATTTTGAAACAAAAATTGATGGTTTTGATCACTTTCTGAGTAGAATGGTTGTATACATGATACTGCAGCTCATTGGTGGGACGCCACTTGTGGAACTCACAAAGATTGCGGCCGCCGAAGGCGCCGTGGCGAGGATTGTGGCGAAATTGGAGTGGTATCAACCTGGTGGATCAGTGAAAGACCGCATTGCGATTGCGTAAGCTCAACCCCACGAACCAGTGTTTTGTTTTTAGGGTAGTTGAGCTCCCAACTCTTCATACATGGTACTTTTTAGGAACATGACTGATTGCTGTGTAGATAGCATTCGTTTTCATTCACGACTAAGTGGTATCCTCAAATTTCTTGCTAAAAATCGAGATCCCGATTTGACTTGGGAAGATTTTTTGTTAGTTAGAGCGTTCAAGGCTGGTACATTGCTTGTGGATACTAACACTAGTAGAAACATCACTCGCGAAAAGACCCCACGAGAAGACCCTACATGACGAACTAGACTAATTGTGGATCTTTTTGGGCATGCTTCTCTAGTCTACGCAAGTGGTATTTCTACAATCCTCTTCATTTAGGTCTGAGCACGTATATTAGGGATACCAACGTCACTGGTGGGCATGCTCTAACTGCAGTACCAAAACCCTAACTGGGGTTTATGGAAATACTGCCTGCAGCACCAAAACCCTAACTGGGGTTTTATGGAAAGACTGCCTGCAGCACCAAAACCCTAACTGGGGTTTATGGAAATACTGCCTGCAGCACCAAAACCCTAACTTGGGTTTATGGAAATACTGCCTGCGCAGCACCAAAGTCCTACATAATTAATTATTTAACAGTGGCTGATTATTTCAAGTGTAGGATGATAGCGGATGCGGAGAAGCAGGGGCTCATCACTCCAGGGAAGTCGACCTTGATAGAGATCACCAGTGGCAACACTGGCATTGCCTTGGCTATGGCGGCCAAGCAGCGAGGCTACAAAACCATCTTCATCATGCCCCAGTATTACTCCCTGGAGCGGCGCATTCTGTTTCGTGCTTTGGGTGCCCAACTTGTCATCACAGGTGGGTGATCACGCGATTCTGGATTTTAACGCACCAAAGCATGCGTTATTTGGATATTATATGTAAAAGTTATGAAGAATCAAAGTTGTATTGCTGCACCGATTATTGCCATTATTGTGAGTCACAGAAATAGTGTGAGACTTTACACCAATCCTCAGTACATACATCTCAATGTAAGAATTCTCAAATACTCTCAATTACTATGACTCACATTTTTGTTCTAATGCCACAATTACTGTGAGAATACTGAATTACCGTGACTCACAGTAATGGCAATAACCGGAGTAGCCATTCTTTGTATATGTAAACAAAGTCTCGGTTCATGAATTGAGTTTTTTTTCTTTCCCAGAAACGAATACAACTTATGAAAAACCGGGCCGTTTTTTAAAAATTTCTTTGTTTTTGAAAAATAATAATTCTATTTGCAGATAACAATACCTTGCTATTTTTTTTATTGACAATAGATACATATCAACTGATCAAGTAGCACTTTTGGGTCCTTGGCAATTTTGGGTGTCTTTATTTTTATTTATTTTTCCTTGGAGTTCGAGCTAATTGAATTCCTATTTTAACATCCTCTAATGTGGCTATGGAATAGATCCTGAATCCAGCTTTGATGAAATAATGCAAATCCTGTCCAACCTCCTTGCCAAGACCCCGGACTCCCATTGCTTAAACCAATTCTCAAACCCCGCGAATCCGGGTGCCCATTTCCGGACTACAGGTAAGTACCGTGTTCTTCGCAATACGAGTACACTATTTATTCTACATAGTGTGGGTGTCTAAACTTAGATTTACATCTGTTTATAGTGTTAACTTGAAAATGAATAATTTTATTACACGTTAAGTATCAATAGTGTTCATGTTGTAAAATTCATTAGATCTTTATACCCAAAAGTGACACTTTCTCTGGTCCCACTATTTCGATGGCCAAACCACAATTTTATTAGCAACTCTAATAGAATTCTAATCCAAGTTGTTTTTATAAATTTTCAGCACTTGAGTAATATTCTACAAATTAAAATTATAGAATACTTATATATGTCTTTTAAATGCACATTCTTCAACTCCCATTGGTTGTCTCAAAAAAACTCCCATTGGTAACTTTTAAAAACTTATATGAAGTTGATGTTCATTTAACTCCATCTTTTAGATGTTGAAGAACAAGAAAGTGTCTCATTTGGATGTACCTACCTTACAAACACAATTGGTAATTTAAAATTTTCATTTTCTACGAAGCCTTGTAGCCCCATGTAAGTAAGATTTTGTATTTTTATTTATTTATTTTTGTAGTGTTTTAACAGTAGAGGCAGGCCCATTTCTTAACATAAACCTGTGTAACACCACAACACGTCTAAAAAGATGTAAATAAGTTTAGGCACCCACACTAATTTATGTATGTTAGTAATTGATTGTTGTGGGTTGTGCTCTTCAGGGCCGGAGATATGGAAAGGGACGGCAGGGATGGTGGACATTTTGGTGGCTGGCATTGGCACTGGAGGGACTGTCACCGGCACCGGAAAATTCCTGAAGAGCAAAAATCCCAGCATTTTAGTTGCTGGAGTGGAGCCTGTTGAAAGTGCTGTCATTTCAGGTTATTTTAATCTCCCAAGCCTTAATTAATATATTTTCTATATTAAACGTTTGTTTTGTTTTATTTTTTCTCTTTGATTTTTTTTGGGTTTTCTTTGTTTGGGTGATGCACTAGTAGCAGACCTGTCGTTTTTCATTTCCCACTTCGTGGGAACAATGAATAGTGGCGGAATATTATGCCTATATTTGTGTCTTCTTGTGACCAAAACCACTCACCAGCACTGACACAACCCATGTGTCTGGCGCGGTTTCATTCCTTTTTCATTTATAGTAAGTGAAAAACGACACGTGATGATTGAGGGAAAACGGTGCAGGAGGCGAGCGCGGGCATCATTTGATTCAGGGCATGGGAGCAGGGTTCATTCCGGACGTCCTTGATGTGAAATTGTTGGACCGAGTAGTGCAAGTGCATAGTGAGGAGGCTTTGGCAATGGCACGGAGACTGCATTTGGAGGAGAGTCTCCTCGTTGGTATCTCCTCCGCTGCTCTCAAGGTATCTATCATCTCGTTTCTTAGCCCCTAAAGATCACAAAGTTTAGTCTTTGATTTGGTAAAATGAATTTGGCAATTGTGTATATGGGGGTGTTAACTCATTGTGTACAAAAAATCAAATGCATAGCTCATTGTATGAATTTTTTAGGAGCTGCTCACAATTAAGTTTTTCACCTTTGCATAATTGTATCTTTTGATCTATACATCACCTACGTACACAAATTACCATCCATCTTTGTTACAAAGAGTAGAATCACCACAAAAAATCTCAAAAGTTGAGGATCAATACTCATTCGACATTGAGGTGACCGAACTTGAAAAACAGCCTTGGTCCTTTAGGGGTTAACGGTCCTTAAAATCATATCATTTCCTAATTTAGAAAGAAACGAGTATTTTTGAGTTTTGACCTCAAAATATAGAAGTAATTTACATTGTAAAAAACCTCTATCCCATAATAAATGATGCTTTTGAAAAGAATACAAAAAATTAAGCAAACTCGAATGATTTTATCAAATTTTAAAATACAATATGTTTCTATTTTGAAATAGTTGTCTAACAAAGCAATATCATACTGCACATGGTACGTGTGGCAAGTGGCAACATGGTGATGCTCGTTGCAGTGTGTTCTTTGATACAACGAACATATGCTAGCATTGATTTTAATTAGCTCACTCATATTTTGTTTGTGATCCACACATGAGCAAAGACAAGCTTCACAGACAAAAAAACACTTCAAGTGCACTTCAAGGTTATGAGTGCTTGTTCACGTCGTTCTAGTTGCTTTCTTTGTGTAAAAAGCCCTATAAAAAATAATCTATCATATGTGAGGGTCAATAGTCTGATGTCGAAATTGAATTTTCATGTCAGATTTTGAGAGGTCCACATCACCCTAACCAATGACACGTGTCGCTTTTTGTTTTGTTTTGTAGAAACTGACCATGATGGAGGGGAATGTTTGGTTGTCTCAAAATAAGATTGTTTTTTTTCTTGTTCTGTTTTCCTTTCACTAGTAGAAGACCTGTCGTTTTTCATTCCCCATTTCGTGCGAACAATGAACAGTGGCTGAATATTATGTTTATATTTCTGTCTTCTTGTGACCAAAACCACTCACCAGCACTGACACAACCCATGTGCCTGGCGCGGTTTCATTCCTTTTTCATTTATAGTAAGTGAAAAACGACACATTTCCTACTAGTGTTTTTTCTAATGATTTGTACTTATTGATGGCTCAACAGCTTGCAAAGGAGCCGGAGAATGCTGGAAAGCTCATAGTTGCAGTGCTGGCCAGCGGTGCAGAGCGGTACCTCTCCACTGCGTTGTTTGAATCCCTGAAAAAGGAATGTGAAACTATGACTTGCTTTCACATTTGATCGAATTAGAGCATCGCCAGTCACGCCAGCAACGGCCATGCCGAAGGCGACTTGGCGAGCCCGCCTACCTTGCGTTGTCACACTGCTCGCTCACCAACGGTAGGATGGAAGAAGGGCCCTTCAAATGTGAGTGCAGAGACGATAGGATGGTGGAGTGAGTACAACTCTTCACGCACGTTGGATTATGCATTAACTCAGCCAGCCAAGGGAGAGAGAACAGTCTAGCCAGGTTGATAGAAGCTTCATGGAAGGAGGGGTGGAAATGTCGAGGTGGATGACGAGTGATGGGTGACGTGAACAATCGGTTGCCTAGTCCTGACTGCTGCTTGTTGGGTCAGTTAATTGTCGGATGCCGAGTTAGAGAGCAAGCTGTGGGTGGCGATGCTCTTAGTGTAAAATATCTTTTGAATGGTTGGACTTCAATAGATCTTAAGTACTCATGTATAGTAGGGTCCAAAAATAATTCGAATTTCTCAATTTTATATGTATTGCCATTACAATGAGAAATTTAGGTTTCTATGAGCCAAATTTAGACATGTTCTAGTATACAAGATGCACTACACATACATGTGAGTTTCAATTCAAAAAAAGAATGTGTTGGTCTATTTTTAATTAAATGAAAAAATCCCATTTTAAACCTTTACTTTAGGCAAAAATGGATACAACTTTTGTTACTTATAATGTATTAAGAAAATATACAAATTGTCTTAAGAATCAAATAAAAAAAAGAATCACAATTTTTGGGAATTTTTTGACTAAGATATAACTGATTGAAGTTTCAAATCATTTTGCAAACAAAATTTTCATATTTAAAAAATTTATCCAAAAAGATTAAATACTAAAACAAAATTGTTGAAGTTTAAAACTAGACTTTATTACCTTTCCAATGTGCTTTACGGTTTGTGATTTGATGCATTTTGAGCCCAAAGGAGCTTCTCAAAAATCATGGTTTCTAGCTTGGAGAAAAAATTTGAATTATTTTTGGACCCTATTGTACAAATGAAATTATGGGTAGTAATGTGGGACCTACATACTTTTATTTTTATTTAGTTTTTTGGGAAACACATAGTACAGAGGTGGGTTAAACTTGGAGCAAACTATGACAAGTCTTGTGTTTCATCGTTGAGTGAAGTAGTCACATACACAGTTGAGTTATACATTCCAATAGGAATTGAACCACAAAGCAAGTCCAATTAGCGCCAATAGGACAGACTATCATCCGGAGTAATTTAATGACATTTTGGTCCAAATGAACACATTTTCAATGTAAGCCAATTCACAAGAATTAGAATTAGTTCCGTCTCTTTACAAATTGAATTTGTGTAGCTTTTACCTTTAGTATGGAAGTGTGTTCATTATTTTATTTTATTTTTGCCAATTATAAGTAATCCTTAACCCCTAAAAGCCCAAGGGGGGTCCCCCACCCAAAACTGCCTCATTTTGGATATTTTTGTTGATGGTCTTTGAATGCTTTTCAAAACCTTTTTTTAAACATTCCAACCGTAGGATCTTGTACTCCTAGGCATTATAAACCATCCCTCAAAGTTTCAAAACATTTGGCAGTACGGATGTCAAGATAATAGAAAATGAAGTTGTGGTTAGAAATTTTGGGCCCTGAAAAATCTAGGCAACTTTGCTTGGATGGGCTCTCAAATCCAATTTTTTTTTGAAATGATGTGCCATTTTTTACCATCCTCAAAATGAGGTAGTTAACAAGATGCATGACTCAAATTGACAAGATGAGTGGGAGTTACAAATAAACACAACACTTCAAGTTGAATGCGAGTTACTAATTCAATGGGAGCTATGTCCTTTCAAGACACTATAGATTCATGGCTACTCATTCTCTTAATCGGAGATTTGAGCCTCTTTATGAGCTCTATGTTCACATGGATTCTATGAAAGGATATCTATTAGATCAAGAAGTTGATACCAATTGACAATCCCATGCCAATATGATTGACACTAAGACACACCTACATGACATGAAATACTTGAATTCAAGTCCAAATTTTTAATTGAATAAATTAGTTTTCATGTTTTTATGCTTCGTGAGAAAATTGCCAAAAATTAGCATTTGCATTTTGCAGGCATTGTAGTAAAAAATAAATAATATTTTGAATCCTTCAAACTAATAATTTCAAATAACACATCTAGATGTAGTTCATATCAAGAATTGGTATATTTTTTAAAAATGTTTTGGATTTTTTTAAGTAGCTGGGACAAATTATGATTTTTGTACAAAAGTCTCTTATATAATCTTTAAAACTCTTCACTTTTTACGAGAATTTTTTTGTGTACTTCATGAGTCATGAGTGTAAGAAATCAAAACCACATCCTGTCGATTCATTTTTTATTTTGTTTTAAAGAGGAACTCATTCAAAGTTGCCATAGGGGCTCATTTTATTTCAGAGTTGAAAAGGGCTTTTCGGGGTATCCATATCAGACCATTGCCCTCTACTAGAGTAAGTTCATAGATTTGTTTGTGTCGTTAGGTTTGATTTCATTAGTGTGCACTAATGGTATACTAGTGTTGTGTTTAAACAAGTCCAATGTGCCCATAGTAGTGAGTGTTTATTTGAAAATTTACGTTTGTTTAGACAATTTGAAAATTTGATTTCATTATAACATAGTCTTCACTATGCATCCCTTTAGCTTCTTTTCTTGTTTACTTAGTCAACATCTTACTTAACTGTATAACAATGGTTTTGGCATGGACTTCACCATGTGTCTCTTTGTCTTATTTAAGTTACTCCTTGCTTAGTACGATCATAAGGTTGATTTTGGCATTATTTAAGTGAATTGCAACTCACTATTGTAAGCTAAATTGTGTTTATACTCTAGGTTACAAGGAACTTGACTTTTCATTTCCAACAATTTATTATGGCTACCTATCTTGCTTGTTAGCATCGATAAGGTGGCCAAAAAGGTCGTTGTCAAGTATTTTCTTTGATTTGAAGATCCTTTACAATGTGATTGTTGTGAATGCCATCTAAACTATCATGTGTGTCTTTTTGATAAAGAGGTTGAATATGGAATATGTAGAAGGATATTCGTGAAAGAAGGGATGGTTGGTAAGTCTTCATGCCATCATCTTTGAATGAAAAGAAGTGTGCTTGCTGCTCTCACCATATAGGCTTTCATAAGCTCATATCAAGACTACCACCTGAGCTTGTACGTGGATGTCACAAAGAGAGGAGCAATTATCCATAGAAGAAGCATCTAGTAGCCTTGTGCCATCAAATGTTCAAATGAGACTGTGAGTGACCCAAATGTATTGACAAAGTGAAGTTTGAATTTCCATTATTAGTTGACCTTGCTTCTGATCCGAAATGGAGTTTTGACAAAGTGTGGGTTTATTACCCTATAAAAAGTAAAGATGCAAAGAGTATTGGAAAGTGAAAGATATGGTGTGTACCATATGCATATGAAAGAAGTGTCCTACGATCATATTGTTTGAACAATTTTCATATCCATTCACTTTTAAACCTGATGGTTTCAAAACTATGTATAAGAAAAGAAAAATGCTTCATTGGGAAAACAACAAGGGTGGATCGCTAAGTATTCACTTCATAGTAAGATTACTAAATATCACCTCTCATATTATTCACTAGGTTTACTTTTGTTTTTATTTCATTTTTTTCAAAATTATTATTTTAAGACTAACTACTTTGTATTGGTAGGTATTGAGATGATTAACAACATCAATTAGAGGTGTTCTTTATTCAATTACAATGGAAATTTTGGAATGGTGGATACAATAGGTCAGCACATCAAAGGAAGAGGCCATATGACATCAAGGAATAACAACACCTATATAAATAGAGATCGTTATTTGATGACAATCCAAACTTCTTTAGCCAGAGGTGCACTAGCCAAAGGATCATGTGAGTATCCTCTTCACTATGTTCCCAATCTTCTACACTGAATAGGGGTCTTAAGGGGACTATTTACCATTAATGTACAAAAACACGGTAATTTCATTTTATTTTTTGACACAAATAGTTAGACAATCACAAATTTTATTTGATTTTTTTCAAAAGGTATTTTTTACGACATGGTGATTTTTACATGGTAATTTTCATAGGATAATTTTTACAAGGTAAATCCCTTTAATTTTTTGGTCCCCTTAAGACCCATATTCAAAGTAGACATAAATCCCGGGGATGCACTCTACATTATGTTTGAGAATCACTTGTGTTCATGACCCCTTCTAAAAACCCCTTTGTATACGAGAGGTTATATGTCTAAATGCCTTTGTATACATATATATTTTGTTTTAAATATATGTTTAATGTAAGTATACGTGCATATTTTGAGTTCTAAATGTGTTTATTGTATGTATACGTAATACGGCAGTGTTCAAATTAATACCCCTTTTGTGCAGTCACATATACTTGTACATGTTTAGTACAATGCAACCCCGGGATATAAATAAGATAGATGTTTTGATATATTTTAATTCTAATTTGTGTCATGGTTATTATTTACCAAATATACACATTGATGGCCTAGCATATAATGTTAAATCTTTATTACATAATCCTAATACATTTAACCAATAGTATATTGATTAAATTTTTTGAAAAGTCATTTACTAATGAATCAAATCACTTAATTGAAATCAAAGGAACTTTTAAACACAAACTATGTACTTCTATATTTTGTAAAATGCGCCCCTTGATTCCTAGCCTTTCAAACTTCCTAATATGTATAATTAGGTTGAAAAGAATGGTACCAAATAAAGGTGAAAGAATTTTCGAAAATGGTGTTAATTTTGACAAATTGTATCATGGAGAATTATTAACCATTCAGTTAGAATGTGGGAACATAGATATCAAGTTGCAAATGACCAAGTGTTTTTTTTTTTAAATGTGGTATTAACTCGGGCATCCAGATCTAAAGATTATTTTCTTGTAAAACTCCTAACTGTAATTGCCAAATGTAAATTGTTGAAGATAGCTAAATTATTTTTTAGAACATCAAATTTAGGTGTGTTTGAAAATCGTCCTACATAATTGAATTTACTATGACATTGCTAAAAATACTTTGATTGTAATAAAACATAGTAGAGATGGTAGAGGTAAGAGATTCCATCCGAGTACCTTAAAATTATTTGAAATGTTACAAAATTTTGGGGGACAACATGTTTATAATTTTATTTCCTTAAACACGTTAGGGCCAAGTTTAAACACAACTAAGTCATCTTATCATGAAGAAGGATTTATTTACAACATTGGTATAAATGAATCTAGTTTCAAACATATTGCTTCTATGCTATTAGATGGAAAGAAATTGAACATTGATGAACCAATTCTTTTTGAATGTAGAGAGGATGAAACTAAAGAAATTAAATTTGCCACATGGAATAGAATCTTGGATATTATTGATAGGTTTTGTGGTTTAAAAAGTGGAGCACATGAAAGTGGAAAACAATAATGTACATTTGATTGTCAACCTTGTGCTTCATCATGGAATAATATTTCTAAAGCTATTAATAAAGATGGAATTAGTACCATGTGTAGAGTTTTTATTTCAAATTCATGAATTCAAGGTATGCCCTCTTTGGTGTATTGTATTCTAACTATTTGAAATCAATGAACAAGTTAAAAGGTCATAAACTTAACATAGAAAGTCATGTTGGACTTTTGATTGGTCATGGATCATATGGTGATAGTAGAAGAAGAAAACTAAATAAATGTTAAAAACATTAGTAAAGGTAAGTATGGTTTGGATGCTCTTGGATTTTTATGAAAGTTTTTGATGAAAGCTAAATTAAAATTAAGTTATAAGGTGTTTTCATAGTTGGGCCGTCTACTAAACTTGTTTAAAAAAAAATGTATAGTGTGTAAATTTTTTGCCATTAACATTAATTATTAATTACGGAAAATATTTGTAAATATCTAAAATTGAATCTTTTCAAAATCTTTGGAATCTTTTCAAGCATATTTTATATTATGTTGTAATCTTTTCAGAATATTTTGGAATATTCTAATAAAAATATGAGAATTTTTTGGGCTATGATACCTTTATGTAGTAGGAATTGAGGAAAATAATTGCGATTACTATATCTTCAATAAAACATATCAATCAAGTCGTTAATAAGTCCTATAACAACATGTAACCATCTTTGATATAAGACACTTGGGTACAAATTATGTAGTTAATACTTTAATAGAATTTTTAAACTAACTTATTTCAAAAGATCTTTTCCATTGCTTCTTTAGATTTAAAAAATTTGCTCAAAAATATATTAATAGGTCACCAATAACCAAAAAGGGCCAAAATTGCGACATGTAACTACATATTTTGGCCGGCCTATCATAAAAATTTCCTACAACTAATTATTATGAATTTATTCAAGATCCATATCACATTAGAAAAAATAAAAAATCAACTTTGTTATTAAGTTGTAGAAATGTCTTTTGGGATAAGTATTTGGCGCACAAAAATCATATTGTACTTGTGACTAACATTTTTGGCAAGAAAATCCATAATTTGCTAATATCATATGTTGATGTTTATGTTGATGTTTATGATAGTGTGCCAGTAATGTAGGGTATAGCTTTACCACAAGTTCTGGAATGTCTTCACCACACAGACCAAAGTCTTCATCTAATTGTCTATTTGTATTAGAGCCCATAATCTAAAGAAATAATTTGAAGCGTATTACAAGTAAGTAACTGAACACACAACCTAATCAAATGTACTCTCATTAGTAGAGTTACTAAAGACAAGTCACAACGGACATTTAGTCATTAAAGACATGTCACATTAGACAAAATTTCTACTAATGTTTATTACTTTGTGCAACCTACCACAATTATGATCACTATACAATGCATATCAATATTCTACAAAACAAGAATAGCCCCTAATTTCCTCTTCTTTACACTAAATACCTCGGGGGGTACACTTAGGAAAATTAGTAAACATGGTGCGTTAAATATAGGGTGTATATTATTTAAGAGCAACAAAATTGGAAATTTTTAGATGTAATATAGGATGCTTTAAATTCAAATAAGGAATAATTTGAGATTATACCTAGAATATTCTATGATACACCTCGAATATTCCAATTATGTGATAGCTCGATTTTATTACTTTGTTAACGTACATGTTCACCTAAAGTATAGTAGTCGCGTCCCCTTGAGTTGAATATACTACAACTATACAAGACTGTAAGTGAGAATTCACATCAATCCCTATAAGTACTCTTCCAATAACAACATTTATCTAACTATGAATGATTGGATGAACATATACATCCATCCTTATTTCTTTACGTTACGACCGCTAGGAGGATCAACTTGTTGTTGAGGCAATCAAGGACGACTTCTGAATAGTCTAAATATATCTCCATGCACGTCACGGAAGAATATATGTGTACTCGACTCTAGGCATGAACCTGCGCACAAATGTAATCGAGGTCTTGAAAATTGGTGGGGCAATATTCATTCATGTGCAAAGTTGTAAGTGATGTGAAGTTCGACTCGATGGTTGGAATAAAATGAAGGCTAAATAGTTGCTTGTTCCCCCGCTTGTTCCAGGCACTCTTTATGTGGCCTCTACCTTGTCCAGATTCATGGAAAACCAAATGAATCTAAATAGATATTTGTATTTTTCATCAAGTCACTTGGCCTACATGGCTCCGATTGTTGTCTAAGGTATGTAGTGTATGGGCACACACAGTACAAATCTGAAGATATTAGACTGTAACTTTAAATGTATATTTCTAATGTGTGATTTAAAATCTCTTTATGAGATGTTAATTAATTTTTGAAAAGACATTTTGATAAAACATTTTCAAAAGTTGACATATTGTAAAGACAAATGATAAAACATTTTGAAAGACAACTCTAATTTTATTTTTGATAAGTTAATGAAAAGCCAACACTATTGAATCATTCTTATAAGACATTTTGAAAAGATATGTGATAAATTATTTCAAAAAGACAATCATCACTAATTCAATTTTTGATAAAGTCAATGATAAGTCAAGGATATGTTGATCTTAATTTCTTGTTAGTTTTTTTTTAAAGAAAAATGGTGTTTGTTCATCAAGATGCTTCAAATGGATATACAAAGATTGAACAATGGATGAGGGACATCAACATTTTCAACTAGGACTACATTTTCTTACCTATTCTATAAAGGTAATTTTTCATTTCATTTAGAATCTCATTTTGCAAACATGTTACTAAGATTTCAGTTTACTATAATACTAACTATAATCTCTTCTCTGGATTTACAATGCACATTGAAACATAGTTGTAATATGTGATATCTTGGGAGCTTTGTAGAAAACCTTGTTTACTCCATTTAAATTCGATGAAATCAACAACTCATTTGGATTCTGAGCAACATATTTTAATTTTAAGATATATCAAGTATTTTTGAGTTAGTGAATTTTGTAAATCTTGTCCCTTCATTAATATGTAGTTGACGTTTATAATTTATCTACAAATATAATCGTAAGATTCATCCACTATGTTGTACTTTTAATATCATAGGAATATTACAATGCAACTTGTTTGTCTTTCCACTTTTGTGCACTGCACGGTGAATGGTTTTGCCTTCTTCTTTTGAAACATTCATTGATAGCGTGTCATAGGCAATAGAGTTATCCTAAAACAAAAGTTGTATTTGAATAAGATACTATGTGTTTTTCTTTAATATATTCTTATTTGTTCATTCTAAATAGTTATAAGGTATGGAAGAGTTTGGTGGTTAGGTGTGTAAGAGCTTGGTGGTTTTCAAATTCATACAAAACCAGTTTAGCTGTTTTGAAAGACCACAACTCTTCCATACCTTATAACTATTTAGAATGAAAAAAGTAAGAATATAGTAAAGCAAAACACATGGTATCTTATTTAAACACAACTTTTGTTTTAGAATAACTCTAATAATACAATTACTTTTGTTGTGGTGAATGGTTTTGCCCTTTTCCTTGAAACGTTCATTGGTAGCATGCCATAGAAAATGTTATATTTATTTTTTATTGATATACTATTTTCATTGCAACTTTTGAGCTCATAATGGGAAAGACAAAAATCCCAAAAGGTTGAGTCCACATGGAAAAAGTAGAAGACAAATTTAGAAAGAACAAGGAGAAGAGGCAAAGAAAAAGTAGACATTGCAAAATTTAAAAAGGATGAGAAAATTAGGCATTAGATTGAAAAGCAAAAGGAAACAGAACTTTAAAAAAAAAGGAAAGAAAAGAACTCAAAACAAAGGGAAAAATAAATGCCTGTGGATCTAATAGTGACAAAAAAAAAAGGTTTCTTTTGTTACACCGTTGATGACACCCAACATACAAAAAAGAGATTTCATGACATGCATGGTTATTGGTTGACATGGTTATATGACATTGTCCCATACAATTGTGCATTTAATTGAATAAAGGTCACGATTCCGTTTCAATTTTAAAAAACAGTTTCACATCAATAATTAACTATTATTATTTTTTAAATTGGAAAAATGTGATACCCACTTGTTGAAAACGTGAGCAAAAGTCAAATGTACATGGTTTAACGGCTAGTGGCATGTCTACGATATCTCCATGCACAAGCAAATATTTACACGACTCCATGTATGGGCTTGCGTGCAATTTCAATACTAGGGGTTTTAATTTGGTGGGGCAACATTCACTTGCAAAGCTGTGAGCGATGTGAGGTTCCACCTAATGGTATGGCATCTAAATGGAATCAAGTGGACCGAGGCTAAATGGTTGTTTGTGCCAGGTAATATCTTCATGTGGCCTCTGCCTTGTCCAGATTCACGGAAATTCAAATCAACCCAAATAGATATTTGTATTTCTCATTGAGTCACATGGCATGCATGGCTCTGACCGTTGTCTGAGGTGTGCAATGCCTGAACCCACAATAGTATGTATTTGAAGATATTAGGTTGTAACATCTGTACAAGTACTGCATAATTATACATATGAAGAAAATTAAGTACATGGTGTAGATATTTCTAATGCGTAATTGAAAATTTAGTTATGAGATGTTCGTTAATTTAAAAAAATAAATTGAGTTAACCTAAATCAGAACATGTGATTTGACCCCCAAAATATAAGGAAACTAGAGTCTATGTTGTCTTTGAGTGTAACCAAAATCAAATCAAATAGTGAACCCAACACCCTCCACCTTCAGTTTTAGACATGAGCTTTGGAAGCCAGTCCAAGTTGTCAGGGCCACCTAATCAAACCAGACACCTAACTATATCTCAAGTTTGCCACATGCCTTGCCATTATCTCAAATTGGATGTGGGCCAGCGCCTCCATGCCTTGGCTCTCTGTTGAACTCACCTTAGACTGAGTTTAGCCACCTTTGTGACACCAAAACTAGTTTACCCTCCTTTTTATTTTAGATTCTTTGGAAACCATGCCAGTTTACTTGGTTGCTTTAGATACCAATCAGACTCACCTTACCTAACATGTATTCTCTCCTCTTTTTGGTTAACTCTAATTTGATAAGACATTTTGAAAAGTTAACAATTTGAAAAGACAATTGCTAAAACATTTTGAAAAGACAAGTAATAAAAAATCGTGATAAGATATTTTGAAAGTTAACATTTTGAAAAGTTGACATTTTGAAAAGACAACTTATAAAACATTTTGAAAAGACAGCTTATAAAACATTTTGATAAGGCGTTTTGAAAAGACAAATGATAAACATTTTGATAAGACATTTTAATAAGACATTTTGATATAAGACATTTTGATGTCGGACATTTTGAAAGACAAATGATTATTTTACTTTATTTTTTGAAAAAACAACACTAATTCAATTTTTGATAAGTTAATGAAATGTCAACACCAACAAAATATTTTGATAAGACATTTTGAAAAGACAACTGATAAAACATTTTGGATGAAATACAACACTAATTAATTTAGTTTTTGATAAAGTTAATGATAAGTTGATGAGAAGTTAACCCCTAAACGCCCAAAAGACCATTTTCTGGTCGCCGCCCGAATCTAACGGGCTGCCCGGAATAAAAGTGAAAAATATTGAAAAATAAAAAATATTTTAAAATAATACATCAAGTCTACTTTCCAACGCAATTTGAATTATGACAATCCAAGTTAAACTCCACCCGGGAGAATTTTTCAAAGTTAATCACCTCAACATTGTCTTAGTATTACAAAATTTGCTATTTGGTGAAAGTAATGATGTTCCCTCCATCATTTCTTTTGCTTTTTTGAAGTTTAAAATAGATAAACCAACTTTAACCAATCATGCTAAATTTTAAAGTCTAAAACTGAAAATTAGAATTTATACAAATTTTCAAAGGTTAATGCTTTTCAATTCATTAAAAAAAGATCTAATGTCATTTTTGGAAGTTTGACCGTACGGATAATTTGTAGAGATGATGCTCTACATTTTGTCTATTGAACCAAACTTCATCAAACATATGGAAGGCACATATTATAACACATCTATGTTTTGTCCAATACCCCTCGGGCTTTTAGGGGATAATCTTACTTTCTTGTTTATTTTTTATTTAGTAAATTTTCTATTTAGGGTTATGATATTGATTTGTATTAATGAATCATTTGTGTTTATATTCTAATGTTGCATAGAAATCATGTTAAATTTTCCCAAAAAAAGCTTTTTGCCACTCTAATTCTATAAAGTTACAAAAAATAACTTATACATTTAGAGGAGGAGATGGGGGCGCAATTAACTAGACGTTGCTAAAAGCCATCGCCTCTAAGACAGAGTTTGCTTATCACGTACATGTAATGGTGTTGTAGGATGTAGCCCATGAACTTATGAATTATGACATGTCTGGCAATATTGAGATTGATGTATATTCATTGTATTGGTAAGCTTGTTTACTTGTGTATAACCCACTCTATATCAGTTGAGAAGGTGCTAAACAGTCGCATAACATTAAGTAGTTTGTTCACCTGATGCCTTCCCCTGATGAAATAATGTGGAATATTCCACATCCTCATTAGTAGCTATGGAGACAAGTGACAAAGAGAAGATAGAGCTGAGAATTGGTGCTCAATAGTAAATTTATGCTGCAATACTATTTTAGTTCACAAATTGTGTTAACTTAAAGGCAGTGAGTGACTCTGACTACATGCTAGAGCATTCACAAATCACAATATTTTAATTCACCTCGTTTTGTTCATGATTGATGGATCAAATGACTTGGCTTCGGTTGGATTTATATATTTTTCAATAATATTGTCAACGTCATTTTCTTCCGTCTCTCGGGCTTTTACAATTAAAACATGAGTTTATATATCCCACTTAGTCACTTACGGACTCCATAAGGTTCTTTAGCAGATAGGGATCATACCCTCCTCAATCTATAGGACTCTACAGTAGTCTTTTTTATAAAGAATCCAAAAATCATCAAGGCTCTACAGTATTCTTTTATAAAAAATTTAGAAAGAATAAGGGAGCATGGACTTAATGAACTATCATTGGCAAGAGGCAACCAACTCAACCTTAGTCGAGCTTAACTAATCTAATAGAATCTCGTATCCTGGAATACCTTATGCTATTCCTTGAGAGAATATAACTAGATTGGGAGGTGAGTACCACAAGGGCTAAAGAACCTTAACACGCAATTTCCTATTTTTACACTTGGCCATATAATTATGCACTTGACTTCCAGACGCACTAAAAATTCAATCCGGCAGAAATTACATGAAAATTTCAGCCAAAGTTTTTTTTCCCACAACTTTGGTTGCAATAAGGATATATTGAAAATTCTTGGAAATTGTCAAGTCTCTTTCTTTTGGGTGAAAGCACGGTAAACCAAACCTATAAAGTCATCTTTCATGCTGAAATTACAATTCTCTTGGTCAAAGGCCATAAATTACCACTAAAAAGTCATATGTTTAAGTTCTAATTTGGTTACGCCCTTTATTGTCCTATTAGGTACTTGGATCCAAAGTTTCAAATTAAGATATTAATAAAATGCTACTAAAAGTAAAGCTTGAAAATGGATGTCTAAATCAAATTTCGGGAGCAAATCTAATGAATTGAATCATGTTGAATATGAATATAAATTATATGTTCTTTAATTCCATTGTGCATTTGAGGGCTCCAAAGAAACTACAACTTGGAAAAAATAATATTTAATGCAATTTCAACTTGTTTCATATCTACTATTCAATTTGGTCGAAACTACTTTTCTAATTTTAACTACTTTAACCTTACTATAATACACATAAATACTTATTGAAGATGAATTTTGAATTTTTTCTTGTTAGACTTTGTTAAACATTGTATCTTTTATTTTATCAACAAAAAAGTTTCACAAAAAATCAAATTTTAATACAGTTTTGGACCTTCCATTGTTGCCTCCTCACATGGATCACAGTGGTTCAATTTACCATGCTTTCATCCTTTTGAAAAATCCATTACTTGCATTTAGGATATTTCATAATTTGATTCTATATGCAACAAATCTCTCTCGTGAAATCGATTTTAGAACAATTTATAAGCAAATGAAGAATCTATTTTTTAGGGGAGGTGATGGAGAACCGTTGTTGGGCAACATTCGCAATACACGACTCCCAAATATGCGACTCCCAAATCGCAACATGCGACTACCATCTAGCTAGGCCGAGCCAAACCCTTTATTTCCTTTTTCTACTCATTATTATTTTTTAAACTTAATTAATTAATTTTTTGCCCTAGAGTAGAGGGTACGCGGCCACGCACCCTCTCTGACGGCCCTGCCAAGCCAGAGCAATACCTTGACCTTGTAGTCGCGCCGAGGGTCGCTCACCCTCCATCCTCTAAGACAAACAAAAAAATAAAAAAATAAAAATAATACAATTAAAATTTAAAAACTCTTTACTGTTCTTCTTTTTCTTTTCACATTTGCTCTGTTAGTCCTTGCATCTCCCCCATGTTGCAACAACCCCAACGCACCTTTTCCTTCAGCCTATATCCCGTTTTCGAGGCTTTTTCATAAAAATGAATGGAATTCAAATTTTTGTTATGAAAAATTTGAAATATTCATGTTTTATTACAATACACTTTACGTTTCAACAAAGACGAATACCGTTGTATTTTTCGCAATTTTTTCTGATAATTTCTTTTTTAGCACAATTAGGTCCTGAAATGAGTGCATTTGGCCAAGTGAAAAATTAGGGAATTTCATGTTCTTTATGTTTAGTTGCCATCAAATTTTGGTGGGCTTTCAGTTTATAATTAAAACATGATTTTAAATTACATACAATAACCTACTCTGCCATCATCAGACTTCAGTTTAACCCCTAGATGCTTAGAGCCCTCTCCAAATTGGGCAATTTTGTAAAGATGCATTATAAAATGAAATTAACATGGATATTTTGAACCTGATGTATGAAAAAAAGTTGTACATTATGAATTTTAGATTCTATCTATATGGTTAAATCTATGATTGCAATCACCAATATTTTTGTATAAAATTTGAAACTTAAAATTCAAAATTCTTCTGTAATTCAATTACAAATAAGATATTGACAATCTATGTATGAAATTTGTTGTGATGGATTGAAATGTAATACTCTAAGTGTAGTGATTTTTGGAGATTTTTTGGTTGCTTAATTTTATGAGTTGACTTTTTCAAGAGCACTTTTGAACACTTTTGAACTAAGATCTTAGAAATTTTTGGTGAATCACTGCAACATGAAATGAGGCATAAAAAATTCACAAATCATCCCCTTTTTGATTGGTTCACATGCATGAAGCTAACTTCCTATAAAATCTATAGTAAAAAATTTACACTATAAAAGAGCATGACAGATGAAAAACGCGGATGAAAAAACATGGATGAAATTTTTACATCATCCAAAAAATAGACGCATAGGCAGTTAACAGTTAATGAAGATATAAAAATTTATGACCAAAATTGCAATTTCAAATTTTGTCACTGTTTTTCTCCTTTTATGTTTTTATTTTTTTATTTTTTACTTTAACTTTTCTTTGAGGAGAGTTTATTCTGTATTGAGATTATCCAAAATTTTGTAACATTTTCGTCTTGGTGTGAGAATCATTCTCTTAAAACTTATGTAATATTTACTATTTTCTTATCTAATAGAATCATTTTATTAGAGAGAAATTTTAGAAACAAAAGAGGAGACAAAAAAGATTCAAAAATGTTGACAATTAAAAAAAGATTCAAAAATGTTGACAATTATAAAAAGAAGACAACAGAGACAAAGAAGGTGGTGTAAAATTCTTCGATTGTCTCCTACATAGAGATTGTATTTACATTCCTCTTTAATACAAAAACACTTCTAATAAAATTGTACAAGATAGATAATTAAGAAATGGAATTAGATTGTTATCATGTTGCATAAAAGCTATCTTTATGGCTCATCGGGATATTTTTTATAAAAATGGGATTTGTAAGATCAAGAATGTCATATTCCAAATATCTATTGTAAGAACAACAAAGGGCGCCATGAAATTAGAACCAATAGAAAAGACATTCAATTTGATACTCTTTTATAGCCCTTGACCAAAAACATTGTAATTTTAGGAGGGCGAATCAACTTTTTGGTACACAAAACCATTCTTTCACCCGCTTGACTTTTAGAGCCAATTCGTTCTCCAGAAACGAAATGCTAATTTATTCATTTTGATCCAAAAAAATCAAAAACATGCTCTGGAAGCCACTTTTTGGCTCCTTGGGCACTAAAGGGTTAGCCCCTAAACGTCCAACTGTCCAGAATGTGGACGATGGATAGAATCAAACACAGATTTTTCATCCGTCATTGACTTTTAGCAGTGTGGATTTTTTAGTACATATTTTATAGAAAGTTAGCTTCATGCATGTGTGATCCAGTTGGAAAGGGGATGATTTGTGAGAATTTTTTTTGCCTCATTTCATGTTGTAGTGATTCATTCAAAATTTGGAAGATTTCAGTGTAAAAGTGCTCTTAAAAAAGTCAACTCATAAAATTAAGCATCCAAAAAATCTTCAAAAATGACTACACTTATAGTATTACATTTCAACCAATCACAACAAATTTCATATACAAATTGTTAATATCTTATTTGTAATCAAATTACAGAAGAATTTTCAATTTCAAGTTTCAAATTTCATACAAAAATATGGTGATAGCAATCGCAGATCCAACCGTATGGATAGAATTTAAAATTGCTAATGTACAACTTTTATTCATTCAACAGGTTCAAAATATCCCTTTGCGTTGCATTTAATGACGCATCTTTGCAAAACTGCCGAATCTGGAGAGGGGTGAGGACGTTTAGGGGTTAAAGAACTGTACAAACAAAAATCAGCGGCAGACGGAACTGTGCAAGTGTTTATTCCACACAACTGGCACAAACGTAAGTTGTGATATTCACTAATTCCATACTCAGACTAATTAATGAATCCAGTCGTAGATTTTCACAGAGGCCCTCGACCTTATTCTCGACAAAGCATGAATGATGCGATGATGCTCATTGTGAATCACATGCAAGCTTGATACACTAACATCGATCGATTGACAGAGACTGCAGCTTTTGGAATGGGATATCCTTGGAATTGAAGAAGAAGAAGCTCGAAGATACTTGTAACCGGGTTGCGTAATCGATGCATGCATGAAGGCCGGATATATTGATCGATCGATGTGGAGATCGAAGTCCTAATTTCAGTTTCGATCTTAGTCACAATCACCACATCCTCACTTCAAAGCTCATTACACAAATCCTCAAGCAAATACTCACACTCTGACACCCCTCTTAAAGAGTAAAATAAAAAAATAAAACAAATCACAGGCAGACAGAGCTCCGCCACTGTTTCTTCCTCATAATTGATACCATAACTTACACTATCAATTCAGCTACGAAGCAAACCATCATGGGAACAATCCTGAAACCACATCTTGAGAAAAGCAATATTTCCATACCCAGACTAATTAATTCCAGTTGCGGATTCTCCAAAGCTCATTACACAAAAGCTCAAGCAAATACTCGCACTCCGAAATTCGCTATTCAAGAGTAAAAAAGGAATCGGCAGCAGACAGAGCTCCGCCACTGAATGTTTATTCCACGCGATTGATACCATAACTTACACGATCAATTCAGCTACGAAGCAAACCATCATGATCGACAGAGAGAGATCGAAAAGCCATGATATTTTGCACTAATTCTGGACATAGCCAGACTAATAATTAGTTCCAGTTGTAGATTTTGACGGAGGGGCCTTCGACCTGATTCTCGGAGCGGTAGAAGCCATCGGGGCGGACGACCCAGACGCAGTGGCGGCACGGGCGAGGCTGCTTGCCCCAAATTCCGATGTCCTGCCACACCACGAAGCCCTGCCTGCGAGTTCCCCACGCGAAATTGCAGCTGTAGAGCGTGGTGCCCAGCACGTTGGCCTCGAACCCCCACCCGTACCACTGCCCGCCCTGCACCACCTGCACCAGTGATTGTATTTTTGTCACACTACAAGAAGAGGCGTCGCTTCTCACTCTGGAGGATCCTGTCCATTGTCATTTTTCATTGCATACGCTTGTCCTACGTGACGAATCGCACTCACCAAGTCCAACCAAAAAAGGTGGTGAGTGCAAAGTGGCGCCATTTGACTCACAGGAGTGAAAAGCGACACCTTCTGCTTGTAGTACTGTCAAGAGACAGTTTAGCATTTTTTGCTACTTTTCCATGGCTTGACTGGAAGACATAGCATAATAGAGCACAAGAAGGGAGTATCCTTTTCAAAGTGGATTTGATGAAGAGTATTCACTTTTCTAAGTGATGTATGAATGCCACTTACAATATCCCATAAATTGTGAGATTTCCTTGTAATTACCATGTAGACTTAGTTTCTAATCGTAATGTCAATGCACCTTGTAGAGGTGGCAGGCAACCATTGGATAAGAAGGACAAGGCTATTTCCCATAATCAAGGGCTGCTTTGAAATTATGATGCCTTTCTTTTGTGACCCTTGATTAATCATCATTGAAGAAGATTGAACAAGATCCAACCATTGACTTTATGTCCGATAATGTGCAAGCAGCCCCTGGTTATGGAAATAACCTATCTCGCCACTCCCGTGGCTCGACAAGGTTATTTCTCATAAGCAAGGGCTGCTTGCACATTACCTAGTCCATAACTAGATTGTGGTCCCATTTAAAAAGGGTGTTTGCTCATGTTGCTCTTCTATGTTATGGAGCAAGTTAGGCTCCTTGAATGCTCTCTATAATATTATTACCACATATGCTACCTAGATATTACTTAGGTTTAAAGAGGCTACACATCTTGACTCCGTGTAGGAAATCTGGCTATTATAATTCCTATTTTTTTTTCAAAGATCAATTAGGGCTCCAGCCCAAATTTTCTGTAACGATTTGGCTAAAATTAACAACAAGAAAAATCACTGACCTTCACGCCCAAGTCGTCGTTGCGCGACGCGCAGTGCACCACCAGATCTCCCTCGCCCCCGGGCGTCGCGTTCAGGATGTTCACCGAGTCGTGCTGCCTCTTGAACCGCAGCGCCGACGCCCCCGACGTGCTCTGAATCACCAGCACCAGCAGCACCATCATTTTCACCCAGCTCGGACTGGCTTGAATCCCCATCGTTTAATTAATCGATCTGCTCAGCACCAAGTATCGATCGATCAGTACGATTGGAAAGGCCGTCAGTCTCGTCAGCACAAAAAGCAAGCGGGAACGACAGTCAGTGCTGTCAGTAGAAAAAAAACGATGCGAAGGGAATTAAGGGATCGATCAGTACGATCAGAAAGGCAAAAGCATGAGTCGTAAGCACAAAAAGCAAGCGGGAACGACAGTCAGTGACGCAGGAAGAAAACGATCGGAAGGGAATTCTTCGATTAATTGCAAAATCGTAGAAATCTGTATAAGCTAGCACTGATAGTTTTCCCATCGTTTAATTAATCTATCTGTTCAGCACCAAGAATCGATCAGTACGATCAGAAAGGCCAAAGCATGCATGTGTCGCAAGCACAAAATGCATGCGGGAACGACAGTGAGTCAGTGCCGCAGAAAGAAATCGATTGCAAATTAAGCGTAGAAAACATAAGCTAGCACTGACAGTTTTCCCCATCGATTACTTAATCAATCTGTCCAACACCAAGAATCGATCAGCACGATCAGAAAGGACGCGTTTTCGTCTCGTCCGCACAAAAAGCAAGCGGTAACGATAGTCAGGCAGTGCCGCAGAAAGAAATCGATCGGAAGGAAATTCATCGATTGCAAAATTAAAGCGTCGAAAACATTAATTAGCTAGCACATAGTTCTCCCGATCGTTTAATTAATCGATCTGCCCAGCACCAGTTAATAATGAGATCGATCAGTTCGAACAGAAAGGCAAAAGCATGAGTCTCGTAAGCACAAAAAGGAAGCAAGAAATGGAGGGAACGACAAAGCAGTGCCGCAGGAAGAAATCGATCGTCCGAAGGGAATTCATCGATTGCAAAAGCGTAGAAAAACATGAGCTAGCATTAACATTGCAAACTAAACAGTTACCAAGGGATTCCTTCGAGTATCAAAGCATTGCAAATAACAGCAACACGAAGCTGGAACAGGCATGATCATGAAAACATGAAATGCATCAGCAGTACCTGATCAGGTGTTTTTTGCTGATGAATCGCAAGGAAGTCGAGTAAACTACTGCCAAGCACGAGCTTGGTTTCAATCTGGCAAATGAATCAACTATATCACTGCCAGAAATATCAGAATTTAAGGCAATACATATAGTTATATGAGAGTGAACTACTGTCGAGACAACTGTAAAAAAGCAGTAGTCTGAGTGACAGTAGTTCACTCTCGATCGTAAAAAGCATAGAAAACATGAGCTAGCATTGCAGACTACCATTCATTACAAAACAAATGTAACTACCTTCAACGAAAACATTACTTTAAATCAGTGCAAAAAGTGCCTGGGTTACAGAAGGCCGTTAATTCCTCACTTTTGCACAACTCAATTAAATTCTCATCATTCAACCAAAGCATGCAATTGCATGCAAGAAAAAGCAAACATGAAACCCGATCAGACGCTCTAAGAATACAATTATGTCAGTAGTTGTAATGAAGTGAAGATGATCATATGTGAATGCAAGCGCGAGGCATCGACAAAGCATGATGCGATGATGCTGATTGTGAATCACAGCAAGCGTGATATACTAATTAACATCAATTGATTGATTGACAGAGACTGCTTGTCGAATGGCATATCCTTGGAATTGAAGAAGTTAAAAGAAGAAGAAGATACAAGGGTTGCGTAATCGATCAGTGATTGAAGGCCGGATTGATTGATTGATCGATGTGGAGACTAAGTTCAGTTTGTTAGTCACAATCACGGCCTGCTCTGAAACTAATTAATGCAGGATTCTGTTGTTTGTTACTGTGCAGGAATCTTTTCGATATTCTATTCCTTGATACTTCTTGTATTTACTTGCCACAGACTGACTAGAGTTTGTATTTAACTGCTGCACAATTATTGTGGGAGAGTACCGTAGTGCCATAGCTGGGTCGCCACCCCAAGAACGAATATTTAATATTTTTTGAAAAATGAGGTTCATTCCTCAAAAAAACAAATCTTGTTATTGAGCAAAAGATGATTAAAAATGGCCCAAAATGGCCCAAAGTAGCTCAGAAATAGTAAAATATAGTTTTAAATAATTTATTCTATTTTCTTTGTTCGGTCCTCATAATTTCCAATTTTTTACTTTTTTTATATTTTGAATTATTTTTTGACGACCCAACTATGGTACTATGGTACTTAGTACTAGTGTCCAATTATACTACTATACCCGACTGTCAAGGTTGGCATATCTTGCAGCTTGAATGCTTTATTTATTTTGGAAAATCGCTTTTCAACAAATGTCAAATATCATTAATACTCTCTAAGATTCTCCTTATCACCATACAAAGAAGAGTTTTTTCACAAAATAACTTGCTAAAGATTTGGACTTCTCCTTTTATTGTCGACCCTGACAGCTAGCCAGCTAGGTCTATACGGTACGGTAGGTGAAAGGTTGGGTTGACACATCTATGTCGAATGTTTAATTCTTTTTTTTGAAAAATTAAGGTTTGGTAAGTAGAAATTTTGTAAAGATTCTCATTTTCATGAAAAAAGAATTTTCCAAAATTTTGGCATTATTTTACATTTAGAAATATTTTTTTGCCAATCCTATACTCCACCTACAATATGGGTGTTGAATCCTACTATCATAATAGCTTAGGCAAAATTTGCCTTAAAATAGTTTAATTTACTCAAAAACCCTACTTAGTCCTTAAAGGTCATAGGGTGTACAGCTAGAATTGATGATTTGAAAAAAACCATTGTATATTACTATTTGGAGGAATATTTTAGAATTGATGTACATTAGAAGTTGTATATTTTTGAATTTTTGAATTCATCCATATGGTTAGATTCATCAATAAAGGCCATATTTGTTATATTGAGACTTTTCGCAGTCTCATTTTTATCTTCTACTCAAAAATGAACCGTTTTATCTCTTTACTAGTATTTTTTTATAAATAGGTAAGAACATCAACTTTTAGAATTTCATTATAGAATCACTATTTGAGCATTACATTTTTTTGGTTTCTATTACGAGTTTTTAAATGAATTTTTGAATAACCAGCATTCCGTCTCAAAAGCTTCGAAACGTCTCAATATAACTAATATGGCCTTAATATTATCACCAATATTTTATCATAAAATTTGAAAGTAAAAATTAAAACTTCCTTCCGAATTTGATTACAGAAAAAACATTAATATATTTTAAGTAAAATTTGTTTGAATGGATTGAAATGAGAAACTCTTCACGTGGTGATTTTTTGAAATTTTATCATTCTTTAAATCTATGAACTCATTTTTGCAAGACCATCTTTGAACTAAAGTCAATGCAATTTTGGCTTGGTCAAAATTTCACATATTTCTACATTTGTAATTTTAGAGAAATATGTGTACGGTGATAACACAAAATCTATTTGTTGGATAGGACAACAACTTGATGAAATATCTCCAAAAAATGTTGTGGGAGGGAGATACAGAAGAACAAAAAAAAACCAGTGAGTCGGTTTGACATTTAGAGATTAAGCACTACAATTATTTTCTATTTTTTGTATTTTTGGTTAGGCAAATAGGTACTTGTAATTTTTGAACACCATGTAGCCATATCTAAGAATATAAACACAAATAAAAAATTAATGCAAATCAATATTAGAAAACTGAATAGATAATGCAGTAAATCATAAACAAATAAAAAGTAATATCAACTTCTCATTGACTTATCATTGACTTTATCAAAAAGTCAATTAGTGTTGTCTTTACAAATAAATTATTCATTTATCTTTTCAAAATGTCTAATCAAAATATTTTATTAGTGTTGACTTTTCAAAAACTTATCAAAAATTGAGTTAGTGTTGTTTTTCCAAAATGTCTTATAAAAAAAGACTATTATAGTTGCTTTTACAAAATGTCAACTTTTCAAAATGTCTTATCAATATGTCTTATCAAGAAAAATTATTATTAGTTTTTTTTACAAAATGTTAATTTTTCAAAATGTCTTAAGTATCAAAATGTTTCATCAATTGTCTAAGTATCAAAATGTCATCAGTTGTCTAAGTTTTAAAATATCTTATCAAAAATGCTTCATCAGTTGTTTAAGTTTGAAAATGTAACTTTTCAAAATGTCTTATCAAAATGTGTTCTCAAAAATCAATTAACATTTAGATTTTCAGTTACACATTAGAAACATATACACTAGTCACCAAGTACGTAGTTGTCTTAGATGTAGATGTATATGTACTATACAAATGTTACAACCTAATATCTTCTTGTAACATTGTTGTGTGCTCAGGCACTGCACTTAAACAACAAGTCAACAATTGGAGCCGTACTGCCGTACATGCCAGATGACTCAATGAGAAATAGAAAAAATTATTTAGATTGATTTGGTTTTCTTGAATCTGAACACGGCAAAGGCCACATGAAGAGACTAGCACAAGCAACCATTTAGCCTCCACTTGATTCCATTAAGACTCCATATCATTAGGTCGAACCCCACATCACTTGTAGCTTTGCATATGAATGTCGACCCACCTGGAAACTGAAGACCTCCTTGATTGAAGCTGAACACATGTCCATATATGAAGACAAATGGATATCCGCCTGCCCATAGAGATATATTTAAACTTAGTTAGACGATCTATGTCGAAGAATAGTGAAGAAGTTGATCGCCTCAACAACAAGTTGATCCTCCTACCAGTCGTAACGACGCCCGAATAAGTCCAACATTTCGATGATAGATCAATGCTTCCAACATTCAGGTTGGGTCACTAGAGTTGGTATAAACAATAGTGCATGTAGCAATGACTAGTTCAGTAGATAATGAAACACTTTTTATAAACAAGATTATATCTTGGGGAACACTTAGCATAAATTTAAGGCATCACCTGTATTAACAAGGTATTAAACATGGGGCTATTATCTCAGTTTTTTTTTCTTTAAATGGACCCTTTTAGTAGAAAAAAAAAACTATTTTGTGATATTAAACAATGCCCTATTTTTTTATAAAAATTCCAAATTGACGAGTATTATGGAGGCTATTGTACTTATAACTAGTTGGAACCATTGTTTAAAACCTATTGTTTGCAAAATAATGTGTTGAGTGAAGAAACAACACATGAGCTAAAATTCAATGAAAACAAAGATAGAACAAACAAAGGGTGTCACCACACATTTAAAGTGTATGCTCAAAAGCACAAAGGTTCCAGTAAGAACAAAAAAGTTAATTCCCTCTCCCTAATTCATTCACTAGTATAAATCTTGTCTAATGAAACATGTCGTTAATGAGGAAATGTCCGTTGTGACATGTCTTTAGTGACTCAAAATCAGTTTTGAGTCACTAAAAATATGTCACAATGGACATTTTGTCATTAACGACATGTCTCATTGGACAAGATTTCTACTAGTGACTTTAAAAGCCGTGTCTTCATCGCACATCGGGAGTACCAAGAAATCAAGCGAAGCGCGCACGAGCAAACGTGGTTACACAAAAATCAACCAAATGTAGGTGTGTTGTAGTCTCATCTCTACCTTTATACATCTACACTACTCTTGATTTCAAAAATTGCAAGAAGACAATGATTAAATAGTGATATTCATCTAATCCAATTGACTATTTTTTTTCCAATCAACAAATCACCTTCCAAAAAGGAACTAGAAGCTAAGAACAACGTTCTACTAAACTGAACTAACCTAATATGTATCTAACAAGTGCTTAAAAGATGAGCCTTTTCATCTCAAGAATAATGTGAAAATAGGATTGACTTACCCCATCAATGTAAACAACTACAAGTACAGTGAGAAAATTCACTGATATGAAGAGTCAATATGAATATGAAGAGTGGGCAAAACAATTGCAAGTAAAGTGACTCAAATGAGCAAAATTCTCTGGTATGAAGAATCAATATAAAAGTCATGCAAATTTAAATATGAAGAGCAAAAGAGTCAATTATGTGTCAAATCAAAGAAAGCTTGCAGTCAAGGCACTTCGTGATTTATATGACATATGGTGATTTAACCCTTTAACGCTTTGGGTATTGTAGGTGGGTTCACTGATTTTCACTGGGTTTTTCCTCTATGATTGATACTACCTGGAATAGAATGGATTAAATTAGAAAGTAACCATACAATTTTATTCTCAACTGGAGTGCAAACATTTTGCCAAAATTAGAGAATCATCCAATGGTGGGATTGGAAGATCATAGTATGTCTTTGAACCGTATAATGCATAGTCAAAAATGATATTTTGGAAGGTGTGTGATTTCAAAGTTAAATAGAATTTGGGTGAAATTTTATAAAATGAAAGTAAAGATGTTCAATAATGACCTATGTCAACACCTCTCCGTTGCAATCTTTCATGTTAAGAACAGACTCACATAATTATTGTGAATTTTATAAGTGAGAGTGACTAATCCATATACGGTTTAGGACAAGAATTTATACGTTAAAATATGAAAGGAGGTAGTACATGGATCAAGATCGGAATACATACACTAATGGAAGATGAACAAGAGAACACAATCCAAAAAAATAAAATGAGCTAACAAACTTCCAAACACAAGAAATACCGCATAGTACTGTATGTTGTATTTGTAAGTATTTACTGTATTTTTGCATTTTATTCATAGGTATTTTGATAGTTGCACAACTCCAAATTGAAATTTTCTTTTTCTGAAAGATGTATATTATAACGCTCATCATCTGAACTTCACAATTCAAAATCCAATTCTTCACGGATTTTTTGTTAGTTGCGTTTTCGACACATCAGAGACTACAATGTGGTTACTTGAGCACTAGAGAGTTAACATCGCACAGTCTAAAAAAAACCTAAACGTTAAATGTTATGCACTAAAAACAAGGCCACTTGTGACAAAGTAAAGAGCAATAAATACACCTCAATGATGCTCGTAAATGCCATGGCCACAATGCATTGTAGGTGCAACTTATCTCGCATTGGTACAACAATACCTACTAAACTGCACACATAGAAAAAGGAAATTTGATCTCATCAGATTTTTCTATAGCTCTATGGAAATCACACTGATACATACTTAGTCTATCTGGAAATAACTATTCAGGTTTTTGGCATTTTTTTCCCTAATTTTTGGCATATTTTTTATACTTCAAAGTTCATTGGTGAGCCCTATCCACTTTAAACGGGACGGACAATAAGACAGACACAAAGTCTATATACTATTATTAAAGATAGACCATTTTTCAAGTACTCAGAGTTTGAGACTTTGGGATGGCTTTTTTTGCCAAAAAAAATAGGTTCAATTGAAAAATTCCAATAACTAGGAAAATCATTTCCAGACAGAGGGAGTTTGTTGAAATACTCAAAGTGGCGCAAACAATATCCTCTATCTTATTACATGGATTCAAAGAATTTCCTAACATGGAATTAGAGTTAAAAATTCCAAGAGGACGGATTGGAGAGATGCCATGGAAAATGATATTATTGCAAAATGATGAAGATTCAAGCATAAAGGATTCACTCCATTGTGTTACAATGGGAGTGAGAGTTACAAAATAGTACACACGTGGTGACACATAAATGAATAGACGACTCCAACAAACATGTTGACATCTTTCACGGACTAGGAAAAATTGCGGACTAACTCTTCCCCTGCACATCATGAAGCCACCCTGCCAAGACAACTCAAAACGCACAAGCTACATTCTAACATCATGTTCTAAAAGACACAAATTTGTTCAAAGTTTGAGCGTCATTTTTATTTATATTCTATACTTTTGTATTTCTTCTTTGTTAGGGTTCAGCCTGCCCTTTGTGGCGTTGAACTTGAAAAATAACTTTAAAAATTAAAAATAAATTTATTAATTTATTAATTTATTAAATTTATTAAAAATTTGTCTTTTTCTTCTTCTTTTTTATATATAATAATAATAATAATAATAAATTAAAAAAAATTAGACTGGGTACAACCACTAGTTGAACCCTAAACAACGGCGCAAAGGCAAAGTCAAAGACAAAAAAAATTAATTTAAAATAAAATAAAATCTTCTTTGTTAGGGTTCAACTTGCATTGAATCCTACCAAGAAAAAATATATAGAAAAAACAAAAAAACTTAATTTAGGGTGGATACAGTTGCTTATTGAAGCATAAATGACGACGCAAAGGCAAAAAAATTAAATAGTAAAATTATTTATTTATTTATTTGCTTTTTTCGGCCATGGGGTCACGCGCATCCTATGTCACTCTCCCTCCCCCTCCCTCTCTTCATATGTATAGGGGAGAGGGAAGGAAGAGGGAGAAGGAGAGGGAGAGGGAGAGGGAGAAGGAGAGGGGATGGAGAGGGAGAGAGAGAATGACATAGGGTGTGCGGCTGCGCACTCCATGGCCGAAAAAAATAAAAAATAAAAAATGCCTTTGCGTTGCCCTTTATTGTTTAGCTGGTGGCTATAGTCACACTTTATTTTTTAATTTTTTTTAATTTATATGTATATTTTTTTCATAGGATTCAACGCAAGCTGAATCCTAACAAAGAAGAAAAAAATGAAAAAAAATCATTTATTTTATTTATTTATTTAAGGTTCAATGCCACAAATGACAAGGCTAACCTTAAAAGTATATATATATATATATATATATATATATATATATATCAACATATAATATGAATAGTACTAGAGAGCTATCTTGTGTGAAATAGTATAGGTTATGGTCACTATGGTATGAAGAGAAATGATGGGTCTGCCCTTTAGAGTCAATGCAAGTGTACCAAGCCCTATACAACTGACGAAGACCATAAACAGAATTGTAAAGTTTACATACATAAATCTCTTTGCCTATGGTGACAAATTCAGAGGGTTGTATGAGATAAATGTCTTTTTCAAGTGTACCGTTCAAGAAGGCGGTAGTATTTAAACCACTAGTAGGATTTCGGTCTTTTATAACTGGTCCTTTGTGACTTCAATGGTCCTTTGTGACTCATTCTTCAAAAAAGAAGTCGTTTTGGACCATTTAAGTAATAAAGAACCAGTTATAAAGGACCAAAATCCTACTGGTGGTTGTCGATCGAGAGAGTGAATATACCAATTGTGTGTAGCTAAAGTTGAAACAACGGGAATGGTAGTCCAATTCATTGGTAGCAAAGGTCTCATTAAAAACAATACCGTATTGTTGATCGTCGCCATGGGCCACTAAACGAGCTTTAAGCCACTTGGTGCCATTTGACCCGTTTTTAACTTTGTATGCCCATTTAACCGGATGATATTTTTTCCTATCTAGAAGTGAGACAAGGTCCTAAATGTAATGGGATCCAATAGAGCTGAACTCTTCAAACATTGCTAGTTTCTACTCTCGATCACAATGGCTTCATGAAACATGATTTCATCACTGCGGGGATTAGTTGGTTCTATGCTACAGATATAAAGACTCTCAATACATACAATTATATCCTAGGGCTCTTTGATATTTCTACCTAGTGTTTCACGTACTCCATTATATTCAAGTCTCTATCATTGTGTTTTTACTGTTCATATTGATGAACCTAAATTGCTTAATGTCAATGAAATGATTGATAGTAATGATTAAAATGATGAGAATGTTGTAGATGATGTTGAGGATGAATGATGTGTTATTTAAAGTTGTATGGTTATTTTACGTTTATGAGGCATGATTAATAGAACCGAATTTGATGCACCCTAAAATGGCCTTGCAATGTCAAAAAGTAGCCCAAAAAGTAACCCATTTGACCCAAAATAGACCCGTGCACTAAAATGACTCCCAAATGTTGAGAACAAAATGGATTGACAGGAAGATTTTACTATGATAACTAGACTTAGAGGAGAATCAAAACCAACAATTTTTTATATTTTTTTATTGAAAATGAACTTTACGGATGAAGGAGATACAGAACTCCAAAGCTATAGACATCAAAATGCACAAAACATGTCAAAAAAAAAGACCCTTACTTTCAAATGATTTCCAAATATTCAATACATCTTGAAATAGTCTGTAATTTTTACCACTCAAACTAGACATCATGCGGAGAGGCTTTTCCAAAGTTTCATTGAAATCAAACACTTTTTGCACAAGGTACAGCTCTTCGAAGGTGAAAGTACCCCAAAAAACGTCCAAAATATTGACGCCCCGACGGTTAGGGGTTAAGCCGAAGGGTGAGTTTTCACAAGTGCCAAAGAATGTTAACCCCTAATTGCTCAATCAACCATATTAGGTTGCCTTTTGGGTCAAACGCCCAAAACATCAAGTGCTTTCGCTTTGTTGGAGTTGGTGTTTTCATTGGATATTTAAGTTAAGCTATGATACATAATTTGACCATTGAGAATCAAAAATACACTTCATTTGAAGATTTCACACCATCAACAGATTTGAAATTTGAGTATCCAAAATGCAAAGGGCTCTCTAAAGATGCTCTAATCATGGGTCTATTCACTTTCATTTTTTAACTACTTGTAAACATAACTTTTATCTACCTTAAATATCACTTTAGAGAACTAAATTTGACAAAATATATCTATTTTCAAACTCTATATTTTTTATATGATAAAATCTGTAACTAATTAAAATATGTTCCAATGGCATGTTGAAATTTTTGTCATACCTCCATAATGTTGACAACTATCTATGAAAATTCATAAATCATACAATGTGATATTTCAAGTAGTGCTTTATAAAAACAGATGAGGACCTTTGGGGGTTAAGAGGATTGCAATAATGACTTGTTATATTTTTTGTTATATGTTATGGCAAGAAGTGTTTTCATCGATAACTTTGTGACTATCAATCATTGTAAAAACGTTTCATAGAAAAGGTGTATGCAAGCATCTAAATCATATCATGATTTTTATACTAAAGTATTTAAAAGTAGTACATTGTTGTATGATACTCCTCAAAAGATGTTATATACAAAGATTTGAGGGTGGAGAGAAATATTTAGAGGCCATACTTTGGAATGTGGACCTAAAATATAAGACTTCGAGGTTCACCCGTTGTGTAATTTGATATGTACACGTGCGTGCAAAGGGTATTTAAATGGGAGCAATCACATAATTGGAGTATATGAAGTATATTCTTGATATATTTCAAGAAGATTCAAATAATTATCCTTACTTGAATTTAAAGAATCCTATATTACATTTAAATAATTTTAATTAGGTAGAAATTTTACCAATCCATGAATAAGATGGATCCTTTAGTTGAACTCACGGAGTATTCTAATATTTTGACAATGCCCTCCCTCCCGCCCCCCGAGGGAATAATGAGGGTATATTCCTCCAATAACTTGATATATAGTATAAAGAAATTTCAGAGATTGTAGAATTTCAATTGAGTAGGCCTTTACAAATTTTTCTTTTTTGTTCACGTAGTATAGAAAGGATAAATTTTGTTTCAAAATTTTTTATTTGGCAAATGTTGCCTAATAAAGTTGAAATCAATGGTAAATTTGTATTTAACTTTTTTAGTTCTTTTATAAAATAAAACATCAAAGTACCAATTTTCTTCAAAGGTTGCACAATTTTAATTCTCCTACTTAGGGAATCATTATATGTTTGATCTTTTAGAAAATAATTATCACAAAATATGTTTTAACCCATCCAAAAATAGATACTAAAACTAATCAATTCATCATAGTTGGACTATTGTATAGTGCCCTTAAGAAAAGATTGTTGCCCCTATGTACCACCACTCACAAACTTGCATAGTTGCATGTACAATGATGTGAAATCAAATTCTTTAAATATACTCAATCAATACCTCAAAGAGACAACATTTTGACCAATCATACCGAGATTGAATTTCCAAAATTAGAATGTTGAATTTTGGTGAATTTTTAAAGAATTCATAGAGTTCAAACTTAAAAAATCATTTTAAATTCATGATTGATTGATTTCAAACCTATAATTGGATACATGCATGGATAATCTAAGAGCAAACAACTTTACAGTTAGGAGAAAGTTCCAATAATTTATAAATTTTCATATAAATCTTATGAAAAATAGATTGTTGCCTACTACACATGACTAATAAAAAAAATCTACAACTATTGCATGTAAAGTGATACTAAATTGTACTTTTCTAAAATATTCAATCAAGACTTCAAGAAGAAAGCATTTTGATCAATGTGGACCGTCCTACCGGTCTACAAACCATGGTAGAATATTACCGTAGTGTTTGGTATTCTTTTCTCCTATTTTAACCTTTATTTTTAGTATTTTAGCTAATAGGAGTGATTGGCGTATGTTGGTAATTTACTATGCGTTTACATGTAGAATTTTGACTTATTTCATAGTTAGGGGGTTTATTGGTTGAAGGACCAATGTTACTCTTCGTCTTCTATCATATGCATATTTTTGTATTTTTTGTATTTTTAATAGAAAGATGTTTTGAAAACTTAGGTATTTATTGTGAAATATTTTTACATGTTAGGCACTTTTATAATTTCCTTTTATATACATGGAATGTGATATTAGAGAGTGAAGTTTAAGTGTACACCATTTTCATCATCAATGGCTTATTCCATAAAATATGATCACAATGTGGCACAATCTCATTAGTGTCAACAGCCCCGTAGTGTACTACATGGTTCATAGAATTTTGATAATGTCCTACCTCGATCACAAATCTTCACAACGTAATACCCACCTAGCACCAAAAGGCAATTTCCAATGAACTAAAACAATCTATTTTTTAACGAAGGTAACGTCAGACATGAAGATAAACACACATAAAAACACATCATTGTTTAGAGGATCATACTACCTATGTCATTGATTCACAACTCGATACTTAGCATGCCCCATCCTGCTACAACCCGTAGCACACCCTTTCCAATATGTACACAACCTAATACAATGAAGTATGAAGATCCTTCTCATAACATTTAGTAGCCTGCCTTTTAGTTTCACCCACCTTTATAGATGGAGTGACAGTGATATGTAATTGAATGGGTTATTGAATCAAATAAACAATTACAAAACACTATTGAATATGACTGAGTGAGTGCTTTCGATTACTGTTCACCATAGTTAGTTGCCTTTGCTTAACCTTTTAGTGCCCAGGTAACCACAAAGTGGTCACTAGATTATTAGAAAATGAAATGCTGTAAGATCCGTGAACCATCTCAGTCCGATGTTTGAAGTTCAAAAGTGTAACTTTTGATTCTACAGATGATGCAAAAAGAAAATTTGGAATCTAACTTTCTTAGTTATCCAAATACCTATGTACAAAACACCAAAATACTGCAAATACCTCAAAATACAGCAAATACTTACAAATACAACACATGTACTATGTGGTATTTCTTGTGTTTAGAAGTTTGTTATCTTGTATTTTTTTTTGGATTGTGTTCTCTTGTTCATGTTCCATTAGTGTATGTAGTCCGATCTTGATCAATGTACCAACTCCTTTATTATTTTAACATATAAACTTTGTCCTAAACCGTACATGGATAAGTCACTCTCACTTATAAAATTCACAATAATTATGTATGAGTCTGTTCTTGACATGAAAGATTGCAATGGAGAGGTGTTGGCACAGGTCATTGTTGAACATTTTCACTTTCATTTTAGAAAATTTAACCCAAATTCTATTTAACCTTGAAGTCACACACCCCCCAAAATCTCATTTTTGAGTGTACATTATACGGTTCAAAGACATACTATAATCTTCCAATCCAACGGTCTGATTTTACCAAGATTTAACCGACACTTGTTTCATTAAGCTATACTTACATTTATACAGTTGAATACTATTAATGGTATCCCTAATTTCAGCAAAGAAAGTTCTAAAAAAACATCACCCAAAAAACAATGGTTTCTTCATAACCACCCTGAGCACTAAAGGGTTAATGCCACCTGCCTACATAGCTACTGATGTGAAGTGGAATATTCCACATCATTTTGTTGGAGGGAAGGTAGCAGTCAGAGGCTACTGAATGTTATGCTTGGTCAGCTTTTTCTGAAGCATGGTTAGAATTGGATCAGGTTACCATCAATGCATGGAAGGCACACTGCTCAGTAGTTTCCAAGCGCCTAGTACAGTTACTACAAAGCACTGCACAAGTAGACGTAACTAATATCATGCTTGAAAGATCATAAACTAAGTCAGCACTGCATGCGTAGCTTTGTCATCGATAACTTGCCGATTGTTCTTCCTCAAGCAAGTTTTAATTGCATATGTAACAACTTCGGCTTCGGTGCGAACTCAGTTGCAACCCTAGAGGTAATTCATGTTCCTGATTGCTGTACAAGTTCCTGTGTGGAATGGCATATATTCAGTATGATCTGTTGTTGCTGGTTTTCATTTTCTGATTGCTTCATAAATTGGGCTTAGAGTTCAGAGAAAGCGCCGAATCTGCTGCATGAGCTTCTTCATAGTCTGGTTGACCGTCGGTTTTGTTAAGGTGACGATCATCATTAAGACCCCTGACATGATGCATTATAACGGAATTTTTACTGTGCAGGGTTTAAGTTGTGGCGAATCTAATTAACCATGGCCAAGGCCGGCGAGCCTGCGGTACCTTCTTCACTCTTTTTCATTCCATTTGCACGACTGATCAGTTAATTGTGGTGACTAGAAAACGCAGCTTTGATTCGTGTTTTTTTGACAATGCATAAATCTTGTAGAAAGGAACGGAGGTGCAGAAAGAAACGTTGTGGGGGGTTCATAGTAGTTCTTGCACTTGGCGGGTGCGGCTGGCGCTTGCACTTAAAGGTCTGACTTCACTCCCAACTATTAACTTGAGAGCTAGTTTAATTAGCGCATTGATATGTTAGTTAGCCTCATAAAGAATGATAAAATTCTAAACCCTAAATACTACTCGATTGTGCAGGCATTCCATTTGAGTTCAAGGCGGTCAACTTTTCAGCAGGGGAGAATAAATCCGAGGGTACGTTTATATACAAATAATTACTTCTGCATGGTTTCTTTGTATACAGTTGAACACTGACGAATTTCAAGGACTTCACCTGCTCATAGATCAACAATTGTTGTATACTGCAGAGTTCAAAAAGATAAGTCCTCTGGGATACGTCCCAGCTCTGGAGGTCGATGGAGCTTCATTTGCTGATTCAATGGCCATTCTAATGGTACAATAATCCAACGTTTTCTACCTTTTCTACCATACAGAACGAGGTGCAGAGTGAAATTATGAGCCTGACTGTAATGGTGATATCGATGCAGTACTACGAAGAGAAATTTCCTGATAAAAAGCCTCTATTGCCTGTGGACCTTGTGGCACGAGCAATTGTGCGTCAGGTGAGTATTAAATCTTTGTAAGTTGAGAGTTTTCTTGTACATTGATAGGTTTTTTATATTAAATAGTGCCCAAGGGTTTTGTTTCATCAAGTTTCCAGTTGTGTTGTTGACATCGCACTCTCTGGCAGGTGGTGTACATGATCACAGCAAATATTCAACCGCTTCAGAACACGGGGATCTTGGTAATTAATTCCATCTTCAAACAAGTGTGTGTCTAGGGTTTAGGGTTTTAGGGTTTAGGGTTTAGGTCATTTATAACATTTGCTGGAGTTTTGGAACAGGACGAGATTGAGGCATTAGGAGGCGCAGATGCGCGACTGAAGTGGGCTCAGGACCATATCAACTTTGGATTCACCGGCAAGTGATTCTAAACATAATTATGCTGGCATTTCAACAATTTTTTAATTTTCAGATTTCTAATTGCTCCCGGTCATTTCATTCTGGTTCCTGTGTTCCAGCGTTGGAGCAGCTTCTGGAGAAAATAGCTGGCAAGTATACATTCGGCGATGAGCTGACGCTTGTAAGGGCAAATTATATCCCCTGCTTCTCAATTCCTTATCTGAAAACTAAATGAAATATGCTTGCATTTAATGCTGAAAATTCAGGACTAGTGAAAGTGATACACAATATGAGTAAGATATAGTGACGTCTCTATAATTCCTCTATAGCTAATTCGAGGAAGGACTCGGTATCTAATTGATGGACAGTAATGATTATCCATGTATAGTGATTGGTTCACTCACTATATAGAGGGAGATTATAGATGTTCAAGGGTGTGGAGAGGATAGCTTCTGACACCAAATCTTGGATGTGATTATACTACAATGGGGTGAATTGAATGGAGAAGGGTGTGCATGCTCTTATGCAGAGATTAATGTGGCATTGGAACTATGCAGGCAGACGTTATTTTGTTGCCGCAAATTGCAAACGCTAAACATCGTTACGAGGTTGACATGGTAAGTACAAAACCCTACTTGTAAGAACCGTGTTTTTTTATGCAAATGAGAGTAATTCCTTGCAGCAGTAGGTCATCCTGAAGTCAGATGATTCATTTCATGTGGATTGTCAGGCACCATATCCAATAATTGATCGCATTGGCAAGGCGTTGTTGGAGCTGCCAGAAGTCCAGGCGTCTTTACCAGTTAACCATCCGGATTTTCCCAAATAACGGAGATCATGTTCCATAGCCGTCGTTCACTAAACATGGAGAGATAAGAAATCCACCGTAAGTTCATTATTTGGAGAGATGGATTGAAAGCTTGTCAGTGATGAGCGTAGAGCCTTTGCAATGATGGAAGCTATATTGGATTATTACACCGTCACTGCTTTGATTAGCTCCAAAAAGGCAGAGATATAAATAAATTGTCTCAGTTTCCACTAGTAGGAATTGTGTCGTTTTTCACTTACTATATATGAAAAAGGAATGAAACTGCGCTAGGCACATGGGCTGTGTCAGTCCTGGTGAGTGGTTTTGGTCACAAGAAGACAGAAATATAAGCATAATATTCAACCATTGTTCACTGTTCCTACGAAATGGGGAATGAAAAACGACATGTCTTCTCCTATTGTTCCTGCATGTGGCCTTTGTACAAAGCGAGGAACTATGTCTGACTTCTAGTTTTGATTGTGTCGAGCCCCAACATTTCTTTTTTCTATCCATCTTTAAAAAAAAACCTCATGGTTATAGATTGAAAAGCTAAGATAGTTTTCATGCATGGATCATCTGCTGCTATCTGGTGTCACCGTTTAGATACCCCGTCTCTAAATCCCCGGTGGTCTTGAATGCGGGCACTATTCATCCACCCCTCCTTTTTATTGGAATTTCCATTTTGGGCACCTTCGGTGCTTTTTTTGGCAAATTTTTTTGGTAATTTGGGGCCGTAGGCCGCAAGTTACCCTAAGGGGACCTACTTGGGAATAAAAAACCATTGGAGGAGGGGGTTGTTTTTTAAGGTGGGGCCTGAACCGGACAAAAATAGGGGGCACTTTTGTCCCCATTCATTCAAGACCACTGGGGGTTCTAGAGAAATCCGTTTAGATACACTATAGCTAAAGATGGAGTGCTACAACTACTTAAGAATGTTATGGAAACTATAGTAGGGTCAAAGAAAGTTACTTCCAACCATATAATACAATAATGCCATACATAAACAATGGATTGTTGATATAGGGTTGGTGTCACTATAACTCTTCATGCATCAATAATTGCAGACTTATGTTCCCATGAGTGTGCATCAATGACACTCTTATGACTGCTCACCAAAATAAATTAAGAGTAGTAATAGTAACCAACAATGAAACTCCATGGTTGTCTTTATGACTACTTACCAAAAACAATTAGCTAGGAGCAATATTAGCAGGAACAACGAAATTAATCACCCTTTTTGACCCACGTGCAAAAGGAGGCAAATTCACATTACATGCACTTGTAAAGTAACATTGTTGAATAAAAGCAGAAGTTAACTTAATTTTTGAGATTGTGGTGAATTATTTATGAAATAGGGACACTATAATAGACTTTGTGAGCAATAATAATAGGGATGGCTACCGTTTACAGTCTGATGTAAAAATGAAAATAGGTCTTTGCATTGTCCAAGC
The DNA here is from genome assembly GCA_022496805.1 of Pohlia nutans. Classification (NCBI taxonomy): domain Eukaryota; kingdom Viridiplantae; phylum Streptophyta; class Bryopsida; order Bryales; family Mniaceae; genus Pohlia; species Pohlia nutans. The sequence continues at coordinate 4,172,174 of CM040093.1, read as the reverse complement.
TAATCCAGTGCCATTCAAGGTTGTTTTTCTCTGTAATACATACATCAGGATGGTCCCTTCAAATTTAAACCATTGTGATTGTACCATGACTCTATTATATGGCTGCAAGAAGCCAAGAAGAAAAGAAAAAAAACAAAACAAAAACAAAAAAATAACACGCTAACTCTCAACAATAGTTGTATTTGTCCATGTCCATTCTGTGTACGTGCCAACGTCGTCAAAGCCCATGGCTTTCCAAGCTGCTGCAGCGTCATCGGTCCAAGCAGTATTGCCCACAACTTCATATCCCAGCTGAACGGCAACATCCATGGCATGATCCAACATGGCACGTGCAATGCCCTGTCGTCGCCATGGCTCCAGGACCCCAGCCCCTTGCACATACGCCACGCCTCGCCCCACTCGTAACGTAAAATAGGCAATGGCCGTCATTTCTTGCTTCTCTACAACATCAATAGTCCAATACCCATTTCATTGACAGTTTTCCAATTTGCCCAAATGACGTGTCAGGGTTGTCTTACTTGACCACTAGACAAAGTGTCAAACACGACTTCTAGTAGACCTCCCGGTCTCTCTGACAAGCAGATTCTTAGAATATACATTACATATTCTGGATATTTGGGAATACTTCATTCAAGTTGTCTAACACATTTGACACTCGTCTAAATAGACAGTTGACTTCAAGTTAGAAAAAAGTGTCATAGACATGACAACCCTGTGAGGGGTGCAAATGGTTCTTATTCTAAAAAACCAAAGTATGTGCACCTCTCACATACTTGAAGTAGTGAATTTAATAAAGATAAAATAAGTGATGGTTGAGTTGACCAAAATTAAAGCACAACATAGATTGAAAAGGATATGATGAGCACCAAAATTGGAGGATTGATTGCGTGACAAAGCTAGTTGCATGCAAGACTAAAATTTCCATGTGTTTATTTACCAACATCATTCATGGTCACCATATTAGGGTAGGGTCGAAACTGGGTGTACAAATCTTTTTCATTTTAGTGAGAATTAAATTGTCAACATCACAGAAATTGCAGTACCTTCTGGGATGAACCATGCCAGATAGTGATGATCGCGAGCCTGGGCTGTACCATATGTCATGTACTCCAGCGCTGGTCCCAACCGATTGATATACGAAGGCGGGTATTGAAACAAGCTGCTTTCAATTGCAATCTTCGTGGCCAAATCCTCGGGTGTCATGACCTAACACCATAATGAGAAATTTCAAATTCCTACAAAGGTCTTCTTCACCCATAACATTTTATAGAAGCCTTTTGTATAGTCAACAGCTCTGAAAGAATTGAAAGGCTAACTAGTTTTCATGCATGGGGTCATAGGTGATAGGAAGTTTCTTCATCACTGTAACAAAGAGTGAAATCCTAAAATTACTATGGAGTTGAGCGTTATGAACTATCATCACATGCAGCACATATTTTCAAAAATGGTGTACCTCGCTAATTCGCACAGAGGAAGGTAGCTTTCCTTTCTTCTGATAAGACCGAGTTGCAAGAGCCGACATAGTGGTAGTTTTCCCTTCGGAGAAACCGAGCGATGGCATGGCACCTATAAGGTTGGGGTGGAGGCTACTACGGACAAACGATGAGGCTAGTGGTATGCTAATGGACTTAAGGGTGCTAGAGTTTTGAATTAGGCATGCAAGAGCATGGATGACGGCGTCGGCACACTCAACATCCGGAACCGTAGTTTCACCTGTGTAGGCGAGAACATGGAGGTTGCGGCCGGAGGACTCTAAGAGGGTGTGGAATGGTGGGCCGAGCTCGTGACGTGCCTTTGTGTGCGGGCTTGGTAGGTGCATTGTAATCATCTCGTCCCACCAAATCATTTGTGTCAACGCAGCAATAAGATTTGGTGAAGAGAGGGTAAGAAATGGGATGGGAGGCTCAAGCGGAAGGTGGTGCCTAGAATCACCCATGATAGTCTTGAACACAAGAGTCTTGAAGTCCCTTCAACCCTAAGGTTCAAAGTGACAAAAAATAAAAAGACCTAAAAAGGAATTTAACTCAAAATAACTAAAGATAAATAGAGGCTATGTCCATGACACCCATCAATCTACCAAGCATAATTTGTAAACGATTCCAAGGTATAGTTACTACAAGCAAACCCGTCGCTTTTCACTGACTAAAATCGAGGAAACCCTTGTCCTATGTAACCAAAAGCATTCACCAACTCTATCCTATGTGACCAAAAGCACCCATCAACTCTGGAATGGCTCAAAATAACAGTGAGAAGCGACCAGTTCCTTGTAGTGAGTAGACGAACTACCCAAACAGACTCTTTGTTCACCAGTGTTAGGATTATAAGGAAGGCAAATGACAGCAAACAGAATGTAACAAGATTGCAAGGAAATTAATCGAGAACCTTCAGCTTCACACAATAGTAAGGACCTCACAAGACATGGCTCTGAGCAGAATCCCCTAGAAGAAGAAAAAAGAAGAAAAAAAAGAAAAAAAAAACTAACACACAAACAAGAGATACAGGGGTTGTGATGGGACTCACACACACTACAAGCAAAGGCGTTGTTTCTCACTCTGGAGTATCGTGTTCATTGTCGCTTTTCACTGTACACGCTTGTCCTACATGACGAATCGCACTCACCAAGTTCAACCAAAAACTTGGTGATTGCGAAGTGGTGCCGTTTGACTCACAGAAAGAATGAAAAGCGACGCCTTCTTCTTGTAGTGACAGTTTAGACGTGTTGCATTCTGCAATCCATGCCCACATCATTCTGTCATACTCTCATCAAATTTGTTGCCTTCTACACGTAAATTGAAACCACGGGGTTCTGCGGTCGGCCTTTGTTCCAAAACTCATTGCAAAAGCTCCTACATTCCAGTGATGGTGAGCTTGATGCATTGCAACATTTGTTGGTGGTCATTTGCTTGTCTGGGCACTTGCACTGGCAGCAATAATTGGACTGCACCGCAACGGACGAAAAGGAAGATTGCTGACATTTGCTGATGCTGTGCTGATGGTCCTCCAGTAATTGTAGGTTTGGTAATAATAATAACGTGAATGGGGAGTCTGTTGGGGTATGGTTGATTGTCCTAAAACCACCAACTTAAGCAATCTGGCCTATTTTTGGCAGTGCTATATTCGAAAAGAAAATATGACTGCATTCGAAATAGGTTTTGATGAGGATTGCAAAAATTTGCAACATCTAATTCGCATTTGTCAATTTTATACAAAATTCCAAAGTGGAAAGTAACCTCTGACCTATACATCACATACCAATTTCCTAAGTTCACACTTTGTTGTTCCTAGATTCTGTTCATGAGCTAACCCAAACCACCAACTATTTCTTCGCAATGCTTGGCATGTTATTGGTCTACTTGAATAGTGAAATTGATGGTTTTGAGTCTCAACTCTGGTGGCCCCAAGAAAGCTCTACATGTCATAATTGGGGGAGGTGGTGGTTTTAGGACATCCTACCTTAAGGTAGGATGGCTGTAAACTAAGCGAATTTGTTTGTGAACAATTATCAATAGTTAATAATAAGGTATGATATTTTAATCGAATAAATACAAATTGATGTTAAACTTAGGTGAAGTCCAAAAACTAGATTTCAATATTATATGCAAAAGTTATTCAAGGTCAAAGAGGAATTGATAGATTTTTTAAAACCATGCCCTAATTTTCAATGTCTTCGTATTGGACATTGTGCAAGGAGCATCTATCTACTGCCTAAATTTATTAGTGCAAGCTTTTGGATACATGCTCGATTTACAGTTATCCTACCTTAGTTCGTCTATCTATGCCTCACGGGCATAGGTAGCAAGGTCTATTCTTCCTACCTCTTCTTGGAAGTAGACTCTATGACTAAGTTAATCTTGGTAGTAATTATGTATTCATAATATTTGCTAAACTACCCATTTCACTTGGAATTTTTTGAAAATCAAATTAGAATATTTTTGGCTACCGTAATAGACAAATTAAAATTCTTGAATGAAAGTGAAAAAAATATTAATATTTTTTCAATTAAAATGTAATTTATATGAATTTTGAAAGTGAAAAGTTAGTCATACTCCACATGTAACATATATAGTCCTTGACAGGTGGTATTTTTTTAATTCCTAAGTGACCGATTGACCATTTTTAGGTCGCAGCCCAAACAGCAATGATTGCCCATGGTTAGGAAATGATATTTTTCAAGTTTTGATATTTTGTCAAAATTGGGGGTAGAGATCATGTTTTAGTCTTGTTTGCTACATTTCATTTCAATATTGAAGTTTAGTAAGGAATTTTTCAAAGACAAAGACCTGAATATTGTCCTAGTGTTATAAAACTTACTATTTTGAGAAACTAATGATGTTCTCTCATTTGAAAATTTTAACTTTTTAAATTTTAGAATAGAATGTATAATTTTACCTTTTAAATGGTAAATGCATCTAATTCATTAAATGACTATCTAAAACTATTTTTGGAAGTTTGACCGTATGGATAATTACTAAACATCATGCTTCTCATTACTTCTTTTGAACCAAACTTCATCAAAGTTGCACAAGTAACATTTTATTACACATCTAGGTTTTGCCCTTACCCCCTTTGTCATTTAGGGGTTAATGTGAGTGATGGGGAGTGCACTCCATTCCCAAAACTTTCATACTACACAAGCTATGAAGCTTATGGATTGACCAAGTTAGGATCAAGACTAAGGTAAGGGGTATAGTTGCCGTCATAAAACTTTGGGTTTAATAACCAAGCTCAAATTTTAATTAATTTTTTCACAATGTAAGATTTTGTTATAAATTTTCAAACTTAATATGCATAGGCCACTATTGATGTTAGTAGGTGTACCAAGAACTATCTTTCATTTCTAGTCCAATCAGATTACTAACTTGATATTCATAATTAATGCTTGTGATAACTAGATTGGGAACTCCTGAAGTTGAAACAGGTGCCTTTATAGGTGACCACAATTGGTAAGGTAGGATGTCCTAAAACCACCACCTCCCCCAATTATGACATGTAGAGCTTTCTTGGGGCCACCACAGTTGAGACTCAAAACCACCAATTTCACTATTCAAGTAGACCAATGGCATGCCAAGCATTGCGAAGAAATAGTTGGTGGTTTTGGGTTAGCTCATGAGCGGAATCTAGGAACAACAAAGTGTGGACTTAGGAAATTGGTATGTGATGTATGGGTCAGAGGTTACTTTCCACTTTGGAATCTTGTATAAAATTGACAAATGCGAATTAGATGTTGCAAATTTTTGCAATCCTAATCAAAACCTATTTTGAATGCAGTCATATTTTTTTTTCGAATTTAGCACTGCCAAAAATAGGCCAGATTGCTTAAGTTGGTGGTTTTAGGACAATCAACCATACCTAACAGTTTCTGGTGCTTCTACCTTACAACCCATCATAGACATAAATAAGACCCAATTGCCCTCATCATAATTCCTATCTCATTGCGCAAATTTCAATAGTATTTCAATATTTTACACATGTTTTTGAGTTTTGTAGTTAAAATATAATGTTTGCAGAAAAAGACATTGAAGAAGAGCTAAATTTTTATAGCTCTTCAAAATGAAGAACAGGATTTTCATACACAGAGTAACTTGTACCCATTTATGTGCAACTACAAGGTTTGTTTGTAGAAAGTTACATATTTTGTATATTATTCTCACGCAATTTTGAATATTTGATTGTGCAGGCATTCCATTTGAGAACAAGGCGGTCAACTTTTCAGCAGGGGAGAATAAATCCGAGGGTACTAATATACTCTTTTTATATTATATTACTATTTCACTTCTAACGAATATTCCAAGAAGAGGATTTAGTACCTCATTCAGCAAAATTTCTGAAGAACGTCTCCATAATGAGTACAAGAAAACGTCAATTGGAGGCTACGAGCTACTCTGGGGACTCGATCTTCTACATGCTCTAAGTACAGTATACTAGAAGTTGTCCATGTACTGCTCACCTCAAGAATGTTTAATCTAGAGATTCTTTGTTGGTGCACAAATCAAGGACACAACTTCAGTACAATGGCTGAGCTAAGCACACTGACTCTTCATCGCCTTAGAACAGGAATTCAATGATTGACAAGGAGAGCCAGTTCAGTGGTATTCAAAAACGCTGCAATTTCAGCAGATCCTCTATAAATGACGTGTTGTCTAATTCCTTACCTCAAGTATACACTGGCATGGAGCGCAGCTCACCTGGCACTCCCAGATCATTCTCAAAATCGTAATATCAATACCATGCCTGAGGCTGAGCGCCCCCTGGTAGTAATGCCATACAGAAACAATAGATTGCTGATACAATCTCTCATGCAGAAATGAAATAGGTCTCTGAATTCTTGTTCTGGCGTTGGCAATCTTGCGTAATCTTGTCATTGGGTGTCTCAGGGCTTAGCGAACTTGATCACAAATCTTGCAATCATGAGGAAGAGCTTCTCAGCAGTCATCCTGATAGAAGAGCACGCCACATATATATAAGATGAGTGAGACTACTAAACAAGGGAACTAATTAAGAAATACTGCTATCATATAATTAACCTTCAGGAAGGAAATTATGCACGTATAGTTTTGCAGCAGCTACAGAAATTAACTAACACGGGGTGAGGAGAGATTGTACCTCTCATCTTCGCTTGTCGACTTTACTACTTGCATAGTTCCAGCCTTTCCGTCTTGATTATTATCGGCGGCCATTAGTCCATTCGGGTACAACATCTTGGTGACACAAAGCTCCTCTGCTCGGTCTACCACATGTGCAGGGACCCCTTCCTTCCGTGCCACCTCAAAGGCGAGGCTCTCGCGGCAGGCACCGTCCACCAACTTCCATGTTGGATAGTAACGACGGTCCACCTCACTCGTACCCATTGCTTTCTGAACAACATTCCTGTCCACAAGTAAACAACAACTAGTCTTGGTAAGTCATAAAATGGTTACTTTCATTCAGCCAAATTCTACTTAAGATAAAATGATGTTTCAATCTATCCCGGGCTATTAATAAGAATAGGATGATCAAGGTTGAAAAGTGACCCAAGCATGGGGTGCAATCATGTTTACCCACAGAATCCTAGATCATTGAAGAACTGCAAACATTTGAAGATCGTCTGGCCAAGAAAAGCAAGTATTTGATAATTAAGCTGGACTTCTACAGTACGACAAGGTTGCATGCCTGGCACGTACCTTGTTCGCAATTCCATGTCTAAAAGGTCATGCAAATGTGTGGAGAGGACGCCCATGCAACCAATGCGATCAAGCGTCTCAATGACACTCGCAGCAATGAAAGAGCCTTTTCCTACGTCAGTTCCTCGACAAAGCTCATCCACCAGTACAAGGCTTCTGTCAGTTGCTTCTTCCAAAATGGTTTTTAGCTCTGCCATTTCCTGTCAGCAAGCACTCTCACAACGTCAAATATACTGCACTATCAGATTCATATATTATTAGCACTCAAAACTATTCAATCAACAGAATCAATGATACATATGGAGAAAAGCTTCTACAGAGAAATATATTACAAGAAGCCGCCCAAATAAATAAATAAGTACTGGAAACTTGATTGGAATGTTCAGAAATAAAGGCAGTGACCGAAAGATACAGCCACCACTTATGTAAAAGGATCCTTTTCAGAAAATAATCGTTGAGATTATGTATTAATGAAAAAATCAACTGGACAAGTTGAATGGTTTTCAATAATATTCTAAATCTAGTCCTGGATTTTTCAACAAATATTAACCTCTGGAGTTGCAACACTGACTGGGCATGTACCATTTGAAACGCACTCTTGCCATCAGCAGGACTGTCTGTGGACATCATCCGCAGAATGATGGCATCAAATCGAGGCATTAAGGCTTTGCGAGCAGGCACCATCAGACCACAGGTTGCAAGAAGAGCTCCTGCACAAATTGACCTCAACATGCTGGACTTCCCACCTCCATTGGGTCCTGATTGCAAAACAACAAGCTCAATAAGTAGGCAGATACCATAACATTTTTGAACTTTCTCCTCCAGCTAAGAACCAGGCCTGCTCTTCAAACGTACCCTACTGTAATACTTAGCAAGAACGATATCTGCTCCAACAAGGACAACTGACTGTGATTGATTCACCCAAAAGAAAAAATTAATTTTAAGATAAAATCAAATCCATAAAAGCAAATCAGGTGACTGTGCTTAAGACAACATCCTGCTTAACACGCTAAATTAAGACAGGGTTTTCACTAAAATGTCAACGATCGTTACTGACACATCCATCATCCTACATATATAGAGCTATGGATCTGAATACAGAATACAAGTCTGCGAGAAAGGGGAGAAACTTAGCCAACACTGATGATTGAGGTCTAATCCACTCTTCAGGACTACTAAAATTATCAGTAGAATATCAGACTGCCAACCCCTTTCATATATTAGGTACCTGTGAGGAGGTACATGGAGTTCATTTGAACCATGTTGGGCTGCACGTTTTCATGAGCTGGATCGTTCCAATATGGAACAAGATCATCAAGCACCATCTGCCTTTTTTCCGTTGAAGAGAGTGTTGGCACAACCCAGTCACGACGCGCACCTTCAGCGACATGCATGTACAAGGTTTTAGCAATCACGGACAGAGTGGAGACAAAGATCAGCACCTCCGTCTTGGGCTGTAAGTCTTCTGCTATGGCTCTAAGAAGCTCAAGGACTCTCACACTAGCCTTTTCAACTGCAGCACGGTACTTGCTCAAGGAGCTTTCGACTGTGCTTGTTGTCCACCATTCCTCCCCTATTTTCTTCCCTTTGGCATCAACGGCTGGGACCAGGCACTTCAAAGCTGCGTCCAGAGAAGCATCCACCCCCGTTAATACCCTTTTCCCTTGTAGCCACACTGCTTGATCCTCATAGCTGTAGCAGATTTCCATTTTTGGGCCTTTCGCGCTGTCATCCCCTTCCACAATTAGGCAGAAGCCATTCTTTACTGCAGTGACCAGCTCATTCGCTGCTTCATCGACTTCTCTGTAGACTTCTTCAGCATGCTTCCGCTTCACCCGCCCTCTCCAAGTATCCTCAGAGTCTCGAAAGAAGTCTTCAGGAATACCTGCACCCTGACTCCGGGCTTGATCCAGGTCACCCTCAGATGCTAGCATGTTCCCCAATTTGCTTGAAATCATCTTGCAATCAGCAATCAGTTGTTTCCGTCCAATGCGAAGACCTGTCACCATGAACCTTGGAATAAGACAAACAGCATCTTGTTGTCACTACGACATCATGTTGAAGCCAAGCCATATCATACCTTAATGCACTCCTGACCCAGACTGTACCTCTTGTATCACTGACAAGACATTATTTGAAGACAAGGAGATGTGGAGAAACCTGTAGCCAGCCAAGCCGGTTCGAGTAGAAGTTCCAGAACACCAGTCAGTTCAGAGTCATTGCTCATATACAGCACATCTTCCGCTAATCGCTGGATACGTGAAAGCTCAACATGATTCGCCTCTTTCGCTTCTACGAGCCTCTTAAGCTTCGCCGCCGACACGCATGTGAAATCTGGAACAGAACACGTGAGATCTCTCAGACCTGCACAAGCCCCTTGTATAGACTCCGCCACACGGTATGAAGGGGGATGCAGCAGGAGATTCTTCAGATAGGAAACACATAAATGATTGGCTTCCTTTGGAAGAACGACACTCAGAAGGCTGGGAACTCCTGCGGTAGAAATGATCCCTATTTGAGATGCAGTCCCAACGTAAAGAGGTCGCGGTCTCTCTCCTGGTGGAACTAAAATCTCTCGAAACTCTGCAGATTCACCGAGTCCATAAATCTCGCGTACTTTGATGAGAAGCTCGTCGACATGATCATTTTCATACCATTCGTGCTGCAGCTTTTGGAATTCGCTCCAAAGAAGACCACGTTTCACCCAACTGCCATTGCCTGTGGACTCACCCAACTGTAAGGAAATGTGAGTGTAAACCTTGTGACATTTTTGAGCGCGCAGCAAGGCAACCGCAGCCTCCTCAGTGAGTCCCTCTTCCACTGCATAAGTGCGCATGATTTCAGAGGCGAAAACGAGGCAGTAGCCTTTTTTGTTATGTGAAACGCCAACAACTGATACGGCCTCTGGAAACTCCAAGTCCACATTCTGAGCAGCCAAGCCGTAAACATACGGACTACCTGGATCAGTGAATTTTTTTTGTCAGGAGACAGTTTAGCATTTTTGCTACTATACCATGGCTTGAAGAGCAATTCATGCTCCTTGGATGCTCATTTCATATTAATATATAGGTAATATCAGGATAATACACATGTGCTACCTTTAGGCGATACCTGGGTGATACCTAGGTTTAAAGAGGCTACACATCTTGACTCCATGTAGGAAATCTGGCTATTATCCCTTCTTTTTCCAAAAATCCTTTGTATCAACTAGCCAGCCCAAATTTTATGTAGCACTGTGGCTAAAATTAGCAACCAAAAAAATCACTGACCTGGATGCGCATGTCCTGCAATAAAGCGTTCCTTACGACGTCCACGTCCTGTCGGTGAGCCTTGGACCTCCTCCACAACACACACAGAAAAGCCTTCTTGCGTAAGCTCATCAATAATTTGTCGAAGGTTGACAACAGGACAGCCCGCCTTGGGAACCGAGTCTTTCCGTCCAATGGGAGCTACTCCAACATACTCAACCAAAATGCAAGCATCAATCCCAACAGCTTCATAAACGTCTCCTGATCTGCAGAGAAAAACCTCCCGTGGAAACGCAGCCTTCATCTCCAGAAGCTCCGCGCTTCTGGTGCCCTTCCTGAGACTGCCGCCACGGAGCGACTCGTCCAAGCCAAGCGGATTACTCCACTTGAGCCGCTTCATCATCTCTTTTGTCAATGGTTTCCGGCACTGCTGCAACTTCAAACTCCAAAAATCAATGTGACTTTGTCCTCCATTTTGTAAAATCCTCTTCACCGTGACTTGTGGAGTGTCTAGGATCTTTAATGTCGAATAACACGTGTACAGATTCGCTTTCTTTCGCACTACGGGCTTGGAGAGATGGAAGCATTGACCTTGTCCCTTGAGATAACTCCCTGTAAACGCACTCTCTAATCTTAAGTGATCTGCTTTCGAGGCGATTCGGCCCAAAGCTCGCGACAGAGCCATCGTGTGAATGGCTGCCATAGCTAGAACTTCTTAGAAAAAATCATGCATCGCTAACACCTAAACCTCGGCTCCACATGCGTCACATCGTGCCCTGCATCCCTGTCAACACCAGACAAGATTGTCAACAAAACGTAAATACACCATGCAATTCCTCTCTATCAGATTATATTCTTAACCTGTGAGTTTACAGATGAAAATTGGAAAACGTTCCAAACACTACTGAGAGAAATAGGGAATCACCACGAGAACGTTTTTTGTAACCAGAGATCTCCTTAAGCTTCAATGATACAAAACATCATCATATCTCAGTCCAACTAAGTACTTCCTCAAACGACGCCCATTCTTGGCCAAACAAGAAAGACAAGAGGTCCGGGCGAGAGAAGAAAAGAGCACCGAAACCTACAAGGAGAAGCTGTGTTAAAGCGATGGTAACAAATAAATATTCCATGAAGCCGGAGCTTCCTACTAAGAAATCTTCCTAAGGTCCCTGTTCAAGATCGGCCACCCTAAACACTATACTCAATTTCACAAGCTATTTCAGGTTACTCAGCTTGAACCAAAATGAAACGAGAAGCGGATATCAGGCAAAGAGTCACGAGGGCGGGAAAAACCGTATAATCAAGAATTTTCAGCGAAAACAAGAATCACGTTGACAAGACTGTCGCACCACAACTATCTTAGAGAAACGGCAAACGAAAGACGTTTTGAATGGAAAAGTGAATTTTCTCGAACGAGAAAAACAATGATCAAAATTGACCTACAAGCCGGCAGAAAGAAAAATCATCAGTACTTCGTCTTTCGGCTATTTCTTTTTAAAGCATGCTCATCATCAGGATTTAGGACCTAAAAAAAAAGCTGGTTAGTATATTTATCTTTACGCAATACACTACAGTGAATGCTCACGGTTTTTGAGGAAAAAAAAAACTGGTATAACTGGAGTACTGCACCATAGGTCTCAATGAAAATGGCGACTAATGTTAAGTTGTGCAGGGGTGCTCACGTTACAAAGAGCAGCAGAAGCCATTTCTGCATTTCGTCATCTTCGTCATGCACTCTCGCTAATCATTGGAGTCATGCAACTTTGCAATCTCTGAGTGGCTCGCGAAGCTCGGTCGGAATGCATTCCGACCGAGGAAGACGAGCCGGAGCGGCGCCAGGGGTTTAGGGTTTAAGCGTTGCAGGGTATGCACTTGAGATTATACCCTCCGGATCCGGGTATCTGGAAGCTTGGGTCTCACTCTCTATAGCTTTTGATTCGCCCTGTAAGCCGAGGTAGAGGACCCAGTTCCCGACTGAATTTCAGATTTGGGTAGTTTGGGGTATAAAAGCAAAATTTTATAAATTTGGAGTAGTTTGCAAGGCTGGTGCAAAGAGATCCCCAAAAAGAACATATTTTTTGTGCATGTCTAGAATTTCCTATAAATTTTTAAAAGAAACATCGTAGAGTGACCAGGAGTGGAGCATAGAGTACATGGCATCTCCACTACTTGGATTTCCAAAATAGGGAGCGCAGTATTCTAAATCTGACTAGTTTAGGCTTTGACAAAGAACAAAAGTTGACCTGAACTTACGCATGGTGGTGGGCAAGCTGGACCGCTGCAGGTCGCAACTGTGGCTAGAAGGGATGGAATTTAAGTTCACATTGGTTTTTTTAAGTGCGCCGTCTGGAACGTAAAAGCGCGCACATCTTTTTCCGGACCCGCGCAGGCACTTGCACTACCACACATGCCAGTCCCTGAAGCCGCGTGGGCGGAACCCACGAAGTCGCGTGGGCGAAAGCCCTGGAGTCGCATTGCCCAGACCCTAAATGCGTGCGCCAGCACCCTGAACCCGCGCGTCAGCACCGTGAACCCGAGCGCCAAAGCTCTTGAATCAGCTTCCGCATGCGCTGGAGGTCGCGCGGCTGCGCTGGATATGGCGCCATGTCTCCCAGTTAGAGCATCCGCATCGAGACTCGCCACACAACGCGCTTTCCAATCGGTGGTTTGTTGTCTGAGCAGCTCATTCTCTTGCTTGAGTATTACTTGGTCCAATACATATGAATAACTCAAACTCCAAGCTATCTTGGGATTATTGGATCTTTAGGGCTTAAAAAAATGTATATATATATATATATAATATTAATAAAATTGGTGTTTACAAATCAACTATTTTATCTGTATCATTTCTAAGTAGGTAATAATTCTCGATTTCAAATATTACACCTATCTTCCCAAGTTATCGGTGTTGCCTCTATCAATTGATTTGTATATCGAGTATAAGCCCAACCTTTACTAACCAATGTTGCCCCTAGCTTGAAATCTTTTCTTGATAAAGAATTCATATCAAACGTGAGCGTGCCATGGCTAAGGTATTTGCTTAACACAAATATGCCAGCACCACTATCATTGTCAAATCTTAAACAATGCTGAAAATTTCCAAAATATCCTCCTTTTGGATTCCCCTTCGTAAACCACGCTATCAAAGAGGCCTCAAAATTTGACTTGTCAATGTGAGGCTTGATGTAGGAGTTTTTCGATATGTGTAGTTGATGTACTTGTGCCTGAAATCCCTCTAAGCCAATGGCTAAGCACGCCATCGGTTCAAACTGGTCTTGGAAAAAAGTTTTAACTGAATCCCCAAACATATCCAATTGCTTCCAAATTGCTAACGCGATGCTATCTCCAATGCCTTGAATAGCCTCTAGTGCATCATCGGATTCGTTATCGTGATGATACCTTACCATATTTCCAAGAGACTTCTCTCCTCCGTGTGCAGTAAAACCGTGGCTCGTTGAAAAAGGATATTTTGAACTTTTAGTGTTACAAAAGTTTAAGATCCAAATAGATATGCGCATTGTCATAGGATATTCAAGTGTCCCGAATAGCCAAAAAAAAACAGACAATCAAGTGCCTTTCTGGCAAAATGATAACCACAAAGAAACTTGGGAAGATATATATGAAAACGAATGTATATTTCCTAAAACAACATCAGCTATGTTGTTATTAGATGGTAATTATATCTTAGAACACAACATCATAAGCTTAGATGATATATCTTTTAAAAATATCTTATTGATTTATATACCGAATATCTAGAAAGATTCTCCTTTTGATTACGCTAGAACGGTAGCAGCAGTCAATATGTACTACGAAAAAGTAACTACAGTTGGCCGCAGCAGAGGGCGAAATCCGGAAGGCTGGCAGAGAAGGCGATCTCCAGAACATCATTCCTCATGACCAGACTTCCATCAGCAAGGCTAAGGTAAGACTCAGGGAAAGCTGGTAGGATTTGAGGCTCTACATTGGTAAGACTCTAGCAATCTCCAAACACATCTGCATACTCATTTTAAAATATTTAATAGGGATCTCGAAATTCTTTTAGAACTAAGCCACATTTAGAACTACCTCTGTGCCTTCAAATTTGAGCCTGACTGTATGAACTTGTTTTGTGTGATGTACTACAGGTGTAAGGTGGTGCCTTTCATGCAAGAGTGCACAACATCGACAGTGAAAAAGTAGGGATAGGATGACAACACCTGCTATTCCGATTGTGCAGATTCGAAGTTGCAAGTGGGCTGCCCTGCCCCACACTACAGGGGACTTGTATGTTGCTCTCCCCGTAGTTGTGGACTCCTTTCTTCATTTTCATCACTGGAGCTAGAGTTGCTGGAGTCCTCTTCAACAGTAGGTACAAATCCAGCTTGCCCTTCCTGAAATCCAGCACTTGGTTGCATGCTATTTGTGGTAGCATTTTCATTGAGAGGCCATATTCCTGTTTTTTTAAAACCAACCTGAATGTTTTTTGGTGTGAGGGCTTTGTCAAGAGCTAAAGAGGTCCACTCACATAAGTCTGTTTTTTGAACCTTTTTCCCTTTGTTCAATAGGGTCCAGTTGTCTCTAATTTCTCTGAATGCAGTTTTAATGTCAGGGACACAAGAACTCAAGAACAAGAGAACAAGAGAACAAGAGAACAAGAGAACAAGAGCAAGAACATGAACAAGGACCCAAGAACAAGAAGTGCAATAGTACACGAGTGGTTCTCAAGAAAGTATATTGAACTAATCGATAGTTGAACAAGATACAAGACAAGGCACACTCAAGGGTGCTCCTAAACTTGTGTTGACAAGAGTGAGGAGTCCCTCATCTCGTCCCCTAGATATACTATTACTAAAGAAGCTTCTGAAGGGGCTTCCTAGAGACTATGAGAGTCCCTAGGAAGTATCTAGAAAGATCCTAAAAGTCAAAGGACCTATAGAACTTCTAGAAGTATTCTAGAAGGTTCTATGTCGGTGGCAATACCCATCACGAACTAGTTTGGACAATAACTTATCACTGGACAATACGGCAATACCCATCACGAACTAGTTTGGACAATAACTTATCTCTGGACAACTACGGCAATACCCATCACGAACTAGTCTTGAACAATAACATATCTCTGGCTTCAAGGCCTAGTCTTTGCAATATCCATCTCAAGGTTCTATGTCCGTGACATCACCTCCCTCTCTAGCGACGAGTCTTCACGAGGAGTGTTGTTGTGGACTCTCGATCAGAGGCGAAGAAAATCAAAAATATGTCTCATGGTTTCTCCGACATACTCAAGTTGTCTAGCGCGAGTTAAGTGGTTTAAGGGCCCTTGCAACCAGCGATAGTGACCGACGCCCGCTACTTGAGACCATGCTTGGACTTCTGTGTCTTCGTTGCAAAAAAGTCCTTCAAATACTGCTTCCGGGCGACCTTCAAAAGCAGGTTCTACTTCGATGACAATCACCAACGATCTGCTACTGGATATTTTTCGACGTTGCCGTGGTTCAAGAGGTTCTTTATTTCGAGGCCGTCTTCGTTGTTGAGAAGGTCCAGCTTCGTTTCGAGGCTCTTGTGGTGGCAAAGGATCTACAGACTGGTTCGGCAATTGTGATAAAGACAGCTCACGCTCAGACTCCGGTTGCGATTCAAAATCTAAAGAGTCTTGGAATACCTTCCAATTAGACATATTGAGAAGAAAAGAAGTACAAGAGAAGATGTTTCTGAGGTTGAGAGCTGTGTTGCTCTTTGATTGCTCTCCCCTCTTTATATACAGCTCTCAACGGAAGAGCTTCTTGTTGAAGTTATCATCGAATAGGTCGTGGCTTATCAGGATAACGTTGATGAAATTCCTGTACCTTTTGAGGCGCGCCAACGACATTTATTGCTGGTTCCCACGTCCGTTCATTGATGTCGTAACCACGCCAATGTATAAGATATTCTAATTTGCCTCGTCTTCGTCGCGAATCAAGTACTTTTTCAACTTCATATTCCTCGTGGGTATCAACTTCAATGCTGGGCGGTGGTGGTTGCTTTCTTCCTGGTATATTCGACTCTTTGTATGGTTCTAACAGTGACACATGAAAAACAGGATGTACCTTCATAGATGCTGGTAGGTCCAACCGAAAAGCCACCGGATTGACTTGTTGCTAAATAAGGAATGGTCCTAATCGACGATAGTCCAACTTATCACATGGTCTTGTAGTCTTGATATTGCGCCGAATAAGCCATACTTTGTCGCCAATTAGGAATGACGGTGATTCCTTTCTAAGTTTATCTGCGGCGCCTTTGTAGCGATCTTGGGCTTCTCCTAAATGAATCTTCATCAACGCATGGAGTTCTGATAATCTTGTTGCAAAGTCGACTGCTGCCGGATTCTCATTCTCTATCGGTTTTAACATGTCAAACTTTGGATGATATCCATAGTTGGCATAGAATGGCGTTTGTTGAGTCGATGCATGAACGGTATTATTATATGCAAACTCAGCCAATGGCAAGTGCAAAGTCCAATCGTCTTGTTGATAGTTGATGTTGCAACGCAAATACTGCTCCAATACTTGGTTTACACGCTCCGTTTGGCCATCAGTTTGAGGATGAAAAGCAGAAGAGAGTTTGATTTGCACTTTCAAGATTTCAAAAAGAGATCTCCAAAATTTAGAGACAAATTGCGGTCCATGATCTGAAACGATGTCATCTGGTAATCTATGATATCGATAAATGTTGTCCAAAAATAATCTTGCTGTCTCTTCTCCGGTGATTGTCTTCTTGCAAGGAATGAAATGTGCCATTTTTGTCAATCGGTCAACAACCACGAATATGGTGTCAAATGACTTCGATGGAGGTAAATCGGTGATGAAATCCATAGAAACAGAAGACCATGGCTGCTTTGGAATAGGCAGCGGCTGCAAGAGTCCATACGGACGATGTCGTGGATTCTTCGATCTAGAACAAGTGTTACAAGAAAGGACATAGTCTTTGACAGTCTTCCACATCTGAGGCCACCAAAAATCTCGAGAAATGAGTTCTAACGTCTTGTTGAACCCAAAATGTCCGGCTGCAGGAAAATCATGACGGGCTTGAAAAATTCGAAGGCGTGTAGAACCTTCTGGAATATACAAGCGCTCCTCAAAATACAAGAGGTCATCCACAAACTTGAAATTGTCGCGATCAGTAGCAGGGCGACGCTGAATGTCAAGAACAAGAGGGTCCATTGTTGATATTGCACGAACTCGGTCAAGAAATGATGAGTCAACTGGCATTGCCATAGTCGCTCCGTGGACTCGAAATTGCTCGGTTTTCAAAAGAATTGTTCGTTGTTGGTCATTCGCAGCTTCTCCTTCTTTAGGCGCAAGATAGGATCTTCGAGACAAAGCATCTGATAATCCTTATTGTCTTCCAGGTCGATATGTGATGACAAAGTCAAAACGAGATAATGACATGTTCCAACGAGCTTGCCGACGATTTAATACACGAGCTGACATAAAATATTCAAGATTTTTGTGATCTGTGTATACAGTCACCTGGTGCGAAGCGCCTTCAAGAAAATGACGTCATTCTTGAAACGAGTCCACTATAGCAAGTAGTTCTTTGTCATGGATCTCGTAGTTGATTTCTGCAGCAGAGAATTTTCTAGAATAGAACGCAACTGGATGAAGTTTTGCGTCATCTCCCTTTTGCGATAATACTGCACCTAATGCAAAGTCTGATGCATCAGTCTCCATGTAAAATGGTTTTGAGAAGTTTGGATGAATCAAAATTGGAGCCGTTGTAAAAGCAGTCTTCAGATTTTGAAAAGCATTCTCCGCTTCAAGTCCCCAATCGAGCTTGTCTTTGCATGTCAATCGAGTCAATGCAGCAGCAATTTGAGAATAATTCTGGATGAAAATTCGATAAAAATTAGCAAATCCGAGAAAACATTGTACATCACGTACCGTTCGGGGAGTTAACCAATTCGTGATAGCTTCAATCTTCTTTGCATCCATAGATAAGCCTTCATTGGAAATAATATACCCAAAAAACTCCACTTGCGGTTGATGAAATACGCACTTTTCTGCTTTTGCGTATAATCCAGCATCTCGTAATTTTTGTAATACAAGCTTCACATGTTCTTCATGTTCTTCAACATTCTTAGAATAGATTAAGATGTCATCCAAATAGCACACGACAAACTTATCCAAAAATTCCCGGAAGACGTCGTTCATCAAATGTTGAAATATGGCAGGTGCATTTGTAAGTCCAAAAGGCATGACATTGTATTCAAAATGACCATACCTTGTTCGAAATGCAGTTTTCCATTCGTCCCCTTCTTTAACGCGTACTAGGTTGTAAGCTTCGCGTAAATCAATCTTCGTATAGATCTTGGCCTGTCCAAGTTGATCTAGAAGTCTAGATATCAACGGCAACGGGTATCGATTCTTCACAGTAATCTTGTTCAGGCCGCGATAATCAACACACATTCGTAAAGAGCCGTTCTTCTTCTTGACAAAGAGTATTGGGGCACCAGCTGGAGACTTCGAGTGACGGATGAAGTTTTTGGCGAGATTTTCTTCAATATATTCTTTCAACGCTACGAGTTCGTTTTGCGAGAGGTTGTAAATCGGGCCAAAAAGTGGTTGCGCGCCGTCTTGCAGATCAATCGCGCAGTCATAAGGTCGATGCTCCGGTAAAATATCAGCATTTTTCTTCTCAAAAACATCTTGAAACTCCTTATACTGATCCGGAATACTCGTAACTATTGTTGCTTCATCACGAGCCGGAGTTGTATAAATAGCAAACGGATTGCTGTGTTTTGCAGCTCTCATAAAAGCCTTTGCTCCAATGAACAATGGTTTAGGGTGACGAATTTTGGACCTAGTTAGTTGTGTTGGGGAATCGTAGTGCTAGGAAATGACTTGATTTTGAGGGTACTCCAATCTATATTGGGATTGTATTTTCTAAGCCAAGATAGTCCTAGTATGATAGAGCTTGTAGGGGTTTTAATGACATTAAAAACAAGAAAACTATTATGACCTTCTAACTCTATTTCTAAAGGAATAGTTTTGTGGATGACATGACCTGAAGCTAAGGGTCGTCCATCTATTACTTTTACAGGAACAGGATATGGTTTTTTAACTAAAGAAATATTGTGAAGTTTTACGAAATCCTCATCTATGAAACAAGCAGAGGCTCCTGAATCTATCAAGACGGATGTTTGAAAGTTCAAACAAATAAAAGATAAAGGTACATTAAAACAACGAGAGGGTTGACCGGAAAGGAAGAGACCTTGTGATTTGAACTTGTCCAACCGCACGGTCTCTATTGTGGCTGGGTCTCTTCGTTTTTTGATTGTTGATGGTCCCCCACGAACGTGCTCCGTATCTTGAAAGTATGGCGGTGTTGCTTTTTGGAGCAACTGTCAGCTTTATGGCCTGGTTCTCCACAATACAAACATAAACCTTCTTCAAATCGTCGTTTCTTCTCTTGTGGCGTAAGTGGCTTGAATCGTACCGTATCAATTTGCATGTCTTCTACTTCTGAATGACTCCCTGAAATATTTGTTGAAGCAGCCGAGTGAGAAGGACTTCTATATGGTTTTGATGAAGTCCAAGAACGTTGATCTTGACGTCGCTGAAATAATTGATTGTCACACTTCACGGCTTGACTTATTGCCTCACTGAGTGTTTGAGGATCAGACAAAGATAATAACAGGTCCTTGACGTCATCTCGTAGTCCCCAATGAAATTGACTCATGAGTGCTTCTTCGTCCCAATTGATGTCGCATGCTAATTGTCGAAAATCTGATGCATACACAGATGCAGATCGCGATCCTTGTCGCAAAGAACGAATCTTGGTTGTTGCCCAACGGATCTTGTTGTGTTCTCCAAAAGCCTCTCCAAATGCAGCTAAGAACATCTCGAAGTTATTCAAGATCGGTGATCTTTTTTCAAACAGAGGAGCAAACCAAGATAGAGCTTGCCCCGTAAGTAAGGTTCCAACTAGACCTACTCGCGATTCGTCTGTCGGATAGCGTTGGGGTTGAAGAAATGTAATAAGTTGGATTTGATTGACAAACCCTCGAAACTTTGAGCGTGTGCCATCGAACTTGTCTGGAAGGCTGATTCGAGGCTCCTTGATCCTCAAAGTCTCGACATGTTGAGTAGATGGATTCTCCTTTTGAATTGGAAGAATTGATGGTTCTCCGGATGTAAAAACTTGAGGCGCAGGACTCGTTTGTGAAGGTCCAGCCCCGAGGTCGTTGTGAAGTCTATAAACAAAGCTCTCGATCTCATTGGTCCTGATAGACAAGGCTTCAATGGCTTTGAGAACGGCGTCTAGCTTTGATTCAGCTAAGTCTGCTATACTCGTATCTACAACTCCCGACATCTTGAAATCACTCTAGAGAAAGAAACTAAAGAGTTCTATGATGAGTAGACACAATTTAAAGGTGGGTAATCCGCAACCTTCAAAAAATGTTAAAACCCAATCTTGAAAAAGGGGTAATCCGCTCTTGATCAAGAAAGAATTTTACAACATACAACAATACTAGCCTAGAGGAGGGTAATCCGCAACCTCTAGAATGCTCTAGTACTTTCAAGAAAGGAGTAATCCACTCTTATCAAGAAAGACCAAGCTCTAGTATTGTCAATGTCACTCTCGTCAAACTGTCAAGGACACAAGAACAAGAGAACAAGAGAACAAGAGAACAAGAGAACAAGAGAACAAGAGCAAGAACATGAACAAGGACCCAAGAACAAGAAGTGCAATAGTACACGAGTGGTTCTCAAGAAAGTATATTGAACTAATCGATAGTTGAACAAGATACAAGACAAGGCACACTCAAGGGTGCTCCTAAACTTGTGTTGACAAGAGTGAGGAGTCCCTCATCTCGTCCCCTAGATATACTATTACTAAAGAAGCTTCTGAAGGGGCTTCCTAGAGACTATGAGAGTCCCTAGGAAGTATCTAGAAAGATCCTAAAAGTCAAAGGACCTATAGAACTTCTAGAAGTATTCTAGAAGGTTCTATGTCGGTGGCAATACCCATCACGAACTAGTTTGGACAATAACTTATCACTGGACAATACGGCAATACCCATCACGAACTAGTTTGGACAATAACTTATCTCTGGACAACTACGGCAATACCCATCACGAACTAGTCTTGAACAATAACATATCTCTGGCTTCAAGGCCTAGTCTTTGCAATACCCATCTCAAGGTTCTATGTCCGTGACATCTAAAGGGTTTGAAGCAACTAACATCTAATGGCTGCAAAGCATGAGAGGTATGAGAAGGGAGGGAAACAATATCTAGCCCTGAATTCATGGCAAGTTGGACAACTTCAAGGGTCACATGGGAGTTGTGACCATCAAAGATTAGTAAATGTCTTTTACTTTCATCAATTCCTGTTGTAGCTTTCAAAGTGCCTATAAGTGAGATATCCATGATTCAAAGAGCTATTTTGTCATCCATGCATTAGGTTGCATGGCCATGACAACATTAGGCTCACATTTTCTCACATAATCCTGTAGGAAGTATTTGCCCTTGAAAATATAAAAGTTAGGAATTTTTCTCCCTGCTGCATTGATGCAAGAGAGGACTGATAAATGTTATCTGCTGTCAGGTTCAATTGCATGGACGTTTTTGCTACCAAGCTTGGCCAGCACAGTTGCACCTCCAGATCTGCCAGCCTGGACCCCAGATTCATCGCAATTCCATATATGGGTTGGTGGATACTTAAAGGTATTGTACAGATCTGCAAGGTTAGAATATAAAGTTGTAGCTGTTCTGGGGCATAAACCCCTAGCTCTATTTAGTTCTAAGGGTTGGGATTTCCTAGAGACTAGATCTGGGTGCCTTGCTTTAAAACTTCTAAGCCAGGACTTGCCAGGCACTCCTGATGCACTCCAAGGGGTATCCCTTGTTTGAGTTGCCTGGGCCACTTTTAGCCTCAGCTGGCCTGAGGTTAAAGGGTGGCCCAGGTCTTGCATTTTAAAGCAATATTCAATCAACATTTCTTTTCTTCTTGGCTCAATATTGTTTTTGTCCCCCTTTTTCTCCCAACTACCTTGCCAAACAATTGGTCCCTTAAAGAAGTGGGAGGAATCCCAAAGGTACGTGCAGCACATCTCACCTTCATCCCTTGGTCTGTTACTGCATCAATTGTTGCCTTGAGTGTTGCATCAGTCCAATTTTCAGTCTTTTTTGGTGTTGATCTTCTATTTGAGTTGTTGATTCCCCCTCTAGTGTGTGGTTGAGTTGTTTCAGCATCTGCAGCACCACCTATGGAAGGCCCAAAATCTTCCCTCCTGCTGAAATTGGATTGAGAGAGGTTATTTTGCCCCAATGAGCTTCAACTCCTCAACCCCACCCTCCTTCCTCTATCACTTTCTGCCCTCACAGCTCTTCCTATTGCTTGTTGAGTTCCATTTGCACTAGAATTCACATGTAAGGTAGGTACTGAAATCCTAAATCTCCTCCTTGCTCCATTTTCTAGGTGAGCCATGTGCTCCTCAAATCCCAATATCCCCCCTTGGCTACTCTCTGCTGAATATGGTTGTGCTTCACGTGCAATTTGAATCTCTGGAACCACCTCTTGAGAACTCTCAAACCCTGCAATTTGAGTTTATGGAACCACCTCTTGAAAACTCTCAAACCCCTCACTACTCTCCACTAAAGTGTCCATGGCTTCTCTACTGTAAGTGCAGGAAGGCCTCTAAACTCTCCTTTGCTGTAGCAATGAAATGGTCATGGTTGCTCACAAGAAGAAGCAATTTTATGTGCAAAAGAGAGCTTTCAATGTTGTAATTAAATCCATGCTGCCACCACTAACCGCCCACAATGGAGCGCCAAATAATACACATTAATTGCAAAATCAGCCCCTAATGGGGGCTATTTCTTGAACAAACAAAAAAGTAATTGCGTTCTCATTGCAACCTACTGCCATACATCAAAATTCAGTTTTTCATCTACTATAAACCCTTAATCTAATGAACTTCAGCCCTCAATCTGTCCAAAATCTGCCCTAAATCCGTCCAAAATGTAATATCGCAATAATGCGGGCGCTTTCATCAAATACTGTGCGCAGTTTAACACACCCAGCCCCCAACCCTAGGGGTCGCCATTCGGACCAGGTCGGGAACTGGGTCCTCTACCTTAGTGGATGGCCCATAAACCAACGCTTTAGGCTTTTCACGCAAATCTAGTATTGGTATAGAATTAGAAGCTTTCAATAAACACCCCTGTAGATATTGTTGGTTTATAGTACACGTCGGTTATTGGGCCATCCAACTTAGTAGACGAGCAGTTGTAAATGAAAACATTGCTTACTGAGGGCCGCTTTACGCTACAGTGGAGAAGTGCACCGGTCGGTCAAGAATTTGAGCCTAAGACATTATTATTTGAGGTTAGGGATGGTATGTTAAAGAAGATGAAAAGACAATAAAAAAATGTCTTAAGAAGTCTTGATCGGCCGTAGTGTAACCACCTAGAGGAGAAGTGTATTGGACAACTTCACCAAGAGGAGAAGTTCACCCAACAACTTCACAAAATGATCATAGCCGCCCATAGTAGAAACCTTACCCCCTAAATGACCATTGTATTGAAATTTGAAAAAATTGTATTGATCAAAAAATAAAATGAGTTTAGCCATGTTTTGGAACTTCTTCATGACAAGAAATTTTCGAAAATGCTCCACCTCTATAATACATCTATATTAAGGTAAACAAGTAGCTAACATTATTTTCTTAAAATATTTTTAAAGAAATTAATTGTTTGTAGTGCAAAAATTTCATCTTTTGAAGAATCAAAGTAGGCTGATCCTATAAAAAGGGTCCAAAAAAATAATTCTCTTCACGTCAAATGCTATAATCTTCCAATTTGTGTGGTAAAATAAATTCAAATTCAAAAAAAAATCCATAGATGTGCCTAGGGAAGTCACTGTCAAGAATTTAAATAACTATGAGAGAGCAAATATAGGGTGTCTTTTATTCATTTGGGATAAAAATTATAAATTTATAGAAGTAATATAGGGTGCTATAAAACCAATTTGGGAATATTTTAAGAATATTCATATAATATATATGGAATATATCCTAAAATACTATAAATAGTAAAATATTCCAATTATTTCATAGCCCCCCATTAAATACCCTTTGTACGCTCATATGTACCCAAAATTTACACTAAGTGACTTCCCCGAGTAGATGTGTTCAATAATCCAAAACAAGATCCTACAGTTGGAAATTGAGGGGCATGTTTCTTTTCCGGTTTTGCTCTTTGCACTTATAAGGCAAATTTGGAGAGCTCTTTGGAGAACATAGTCATTGAAAACACATGTTAAAATGCTTGAAAACAAACCCTAAACCTTCAAAAATGACTTTGAAATATTTACAACAACACATGTTAAAATACTTGGACAAAATATTTTATTCAAGTTGGAGTTCTCTGGAAGCCAAGTTTCTTGTCCAAGGCTTTGAGGTTGCCTAAGAAACTTGACCTCCAGAGAACTCCCCTTCAAAAAAGTGTCGCCATGTTGGTAGCCATGCCATTTTTTCATCCGTGTACAAAGTTCTCCACCAGAGGGCTTTTGGCCGTAGTGTAAACCACCATTGGACAAAAGTATTACTTTCAGCCAATCATATTTCAAAATTCTCCTAAACTTCTCTACCGTAGTGTAAAGCGGCCCTGATTGGTTTTGGAATTTTTTTGGTTTGGCTAACCCTTTAATGTCCCGATTTAACACTGTTTTCAAAGATTTGTTATAAAAATTTTGATGAAAAAAAAAAAAGTGGAGTTGATGTTCAAAGCAAAGTTGTAAATTTCAATGTGAAGATGACATCTGTACGGTTGGATTCATCAAATTCTTTATTGATATTGAATAATCAATTTTGCAAGGTTTTTTTCTTGAAATTCAATTAAAAATCCCAAATTAACACAAAAAAGTAAAAAATTTGTAATAAAATCGGAATAACATGCACTACAAGATGGTATGGTTTCCATTATTTGATTCTACTTATTTTTAAAAATCATGTTTAAGGTCTCACTTTTTGAACTAAAACTGAAACTTGACATAAACCAATTGTGTTGTCTTTCAAAAAATCATAACATCTAATTTTGAAGATCCATACTGTACAAATGATAGTCAACTAGCACAAGAACCAAGAGAAATTTGGATGAATGAAAAATTGTACAAGATGTAGTCAAGAGAAAAGTTGTAATTTGTTCATCATCCATTATATGGACGCAAGCGCATCAAAAGGTTAAAGCTCAAATTTGTATACTAGGGCTCCAAGATCATCAATATCCGTTAAAGGAAAGTTCCTCCTTTTTCCATAACTATGGCCAATTGAGGTTACAACTCCGCGCAATGCAGAACTTTCTACAATGAGCTATGGCATAAGTAGATTCCAAAGAAAATCTCCACAATGGTATGGCTAACTTGCCAAGGAGGATTACCTCTCGTAAAATGGAGAATGCACATGAATCACTCTGGAGTTTGTAATTTCTACACACTCGGCGTTCTAGAAACTCCAAAGCATATGTTCTATACTTGTCCCTCGGTTGCGAAAGTCTGGAACAAGGTTAAAATAACGAGGGAAATTTCCAGTATGCCAACGAGACTTCACAAGTGGTGGGAAATCCTTACTGGCATTTACAATCCTGCAAAACGACCGGGACAAGCCAAGTTATTCACGGCATCGGACCCCAACGCCCACCCTAACGCGCAACTTCCTCCCTCGGTTATTGACAAAAAACCTTGGGAGATTTTGAAAGTTAGTCTTATTTGGTTTCTCTGGTACCAAAAAATAGCCTTTGAAATCAAGGAAGAGGAATTCTACATTGGAATTGCTTTGTTTTGCGTTTGGCAAACCATGGTCCAAGCAGGAACGGGAGCTTGGTATGAATTAACCAAGTACAATTCTAAAACCCAATCAGAAAATCAACAACAGAAAGAGGCCACTTTTCTAAGCACTTAGAGTTACGGAGACCTCTTCTGCAAAATCAGGCACGAGATTCAATGGCAACTAGTTCCCCATCGAGAGTTCCTACCCATGGACTTAGTTAATTGCAACATGAGTTTCCGTTCAAGTCTCACCCAACCCGCCCTCCCTCTCTGTCTGAAATTAGACCCAATCTTCTACCAACGATTCCATTCCTCTCAATTTTTCCTCCCCTCTTAGTTTTCACTCCCACGATCGACTTCTCGAGCAGCTCAAAGCTAAAAGCTCAAAAAATGGCTAATTGTACTGATGCTGAAATTGTGGCCCTTATCATGTACGAAATAGAAGAAGAAATCAACTTGGAAATGGCCATTGAAGGTAATGATCAACTAGACGCCTCCAAAGACCTCATCGATTCCAAACAAATCGTTAGGAATCTATCTGAGGATCTGCAATCGCTGGAGGATCTTCACTCTCAAGCTGCGTTTTGGGTTAGCCTCATCCATGGTCGCGGAACACCCTCACTTCCCACTTGCTTCATTGACACCAAAACCACGGACCTTGCTCGTCCTCTGAGCTCCAATAATCAATCCTCTTCTCACTTTACCTTAAAGGATCAAGTCCTTCCTCGTCAACCTTCTGCTGCCACGACTCAGTTTCCTCTCTATGCTTTAGATTTGCATGCTTTAGCTGCTCACAATAGCGGTAGCTCTTCATAAACTTTCCTTTGGAACTAGATGAGGGTTTTTTGGATTCTTAATTGTATCCTTTGATTGGCTCATTTACTAGTCATGGGTCTTTTTTTTCCGACTTTGGGTCATTTTTTTGGTCGTTCTTTCTTTTCTCCTTCTTTGTCTTAGGGACTTTGATTGCTTTCGTTTCGAGGTGAAGCTTTGTGCGTCCCGGTTGTGAGGTCCTTCCTATGACGTTTGCGTTGCTGTATTTGATTTCCCCTTCTTTTTAATTCTCCGGATTTCGGGTTTCCAGCTCAAATTTGCTTACTGCCTAATTAATTTTGGAACTTTTGTATATAGCTAAAATCTAGTTATTAATTAGTTATGAGATACTTTTGGTTGATTATGAATTAGTCCATATCCATATAAGACTCTATTAATAAATATTATTTTCAATTTCTTTTTATAATCAAAACATGATTACTCTAAAAATAACAATTTAACTTGGTTTTTTTTTTTACTAGTGTAGCCATGTTCTTCGTGATTTATCCATGCTTTTACTTTTTTTATTTATAATTAAAATAATTCATCTATAATTTAATTCAATTCATAGTGATGAAAATGACAAAAAAAACCCAAAACTCCACATCATAGGTTCAAAACGTTACAAAACAACTTCAGTGAATCCCTTCTCATCGAGAGCTTTCCAAAAATATCAAGTACACAAGGTTTGTATGGTACAGTCCACTAACTCCTCTTGGTTTACTATCTACATTTTGGTGCACATTTGTGCACTTTCAGCATTTTGTTTAAAAAGCTAACTTTCAAACAAATTTGAAAATTATGTAGCAATGATTCAATGAAAAATAAGTGAATCAACTTCTACATTTACGTACATATTATCCAAAACAAAAATAGAATGTTAAAATGATTTTATGTTGAAGATTTAGAGTACTAAAACTCCCATTTTAATAACAATTTTACCAATTTATGATGAAACTTTGAATGTAAATGTAGTTCATATTTGATTCTGTATTAAAAACCCTAAAAATAAGCCAACTTGCATAATTTCATTCTCAAGTGCATTCAAAAAAGAAATTCATCATAAAAGTATTTTTAAATAGAGAAACAAATCATCCCTTCCAAAAATAGCACATTTTAAAATTTGAAACTTTAATCAATTAATGGAACTTTAAAATTTTGGAAGATATATTTCTTCACATATTTGAACATTGGAAAAATTCATAGCTCAAAAGTCCATCTACAACCTATATTCTCCTTCTCTTTTAGAATTTAGAGTGCATATTACGCATTGTGACAATGCACTGGTTTACCCTTTATTTCATCTTCTATTAAAATATAATGCCGAATTTTTAATTTTCTAAAAAAAAAATCTCTTTTATCAGTACGGTCCATCCTACCATTTTAGATTTCACAAGAATATTTTTTTCTCTCTTTGAAATGGATTTTTCAAATTCTCAAAATTCTCAAAAGAATGCATGGAGACAAGACTTCTAGTGGACCGTACCATACAAACGCCCTGGACGCTTAAGGGTTAAGCTTAACTCTTAAACATCTTTCCTTGATTTAGAATAAAAGGAGTTTTCTTGAGTTTTAACCTGAAAATGTAAAAGTGAATTACTTATAAAAATGTAGGTACATACAATTTTTGTCATAAATGATGCCTGAAAATTTTACAACATAAAAATAATTTTCCATTATTAGCAATTTATGGTTTGAAAACTAATAACCCAAGCCCGTCAGACTTAGACGGTCCTTTAAACTTAAGGTTAATTGTGGATGAGAAAATTAAACGAAAAATACGACATGCCAACATTTAAGAGTACTTCTATAACTTCGATATGCATGTTTATTGTAATTGATGAAAATTACTACATCTTTGTACCGTAAACACAAATGTTTATATAGTGTAAAATATTGAGAAATTAGTGAGGGGCACCCTAATTGCACATAGTAGTGTACTTCAATAACTTCTATAACATATAAATAGTGTAAAACATCAAGAAATTAGTGGCACCCTAATTGCATTTGGTCTAAAAATCACCTTCCATCACCCCTCACCCCCTTCAGAAATCCTTGCACCAAGTTACCAACCTACACAAATGAGAGGTCTCTATGTCGCCACTACAAAAAAAATTGTGAATATAGCAGCTGAACAAAATAGATGTTGGAGCTTAGGCTTTGTAATGTCAAAACGCTTCATTAAACGTCGCCATTTTTGTTTCGTGCCCCCTATTCCCCATTCCACTCGCACCATATAGTTTGCGTGCATCTTGTTGTAAGCAGTGAATGTGGTCTCATCGTGGTTCTCTCCCAACTCGCATGGCGCAATGCAACACATCACGAATGCCTCCAAACCTTGATAGCCATGGTCATCAAGTATGTACTCGAAATAATCATCCCGGTAAGTGAAATAATCACGCCAATTCGCCGCCAAGTTAGAACGCCGCAAAATGTTGACGTCATGGTATGCACCAGAGAAACCGACCTCCACGTAGATGAAAAGACCGAAATGATCTACCACTACTAAATCATTAATGCAATACATTTTTTTCGACCGTTGAAATAACGACCGTAATTCTCATCTCTCTAGGGACGTCAAATCTTTCCCAATGTGCCATAATGATGCCAATGCACCAAGGGAACTAGTCTACATGTGAGGCTGCATCTACTCTCTCAGCCACATTTGGCCACTTGATTTCATCACGCAACGCCTTGTTAATGACACAATGATATGAAAATAGTATCATTGCTGATGGTATTCTCTGACCAATTCCACATAAAGGTGTCTAAAATTGTAATATTGTTATGCTTGAAGTAGAACAAAAAGTTGAGAATGCGCTGCTCAACTGACAACTTTGATAGTCGACCAGGCAAAATGAGATTTTCACCAGTACTACGGGCATTGGCAACGATAACGGGTACAACGAGCAATCAAAGTTTGTCAATTTTTAAAGTGTGAAATTCGTGTTACCCTTGAAAATCGATGGCGTCGATCGCACGGCCGCTACCACGTCTCACACCTCTGTGGGGATTACCGATTAAAACCCCCCCTCCCATTCATTTCCATGGAATTAGTTGAATGGATTTGATGCCGCCAACGCACATTGGAACATCATTAAAGCCTCCTCTTCCATCTCCTCCATGATATCGTCATCACTACTACTATTTGAAGAGGACACATACAACTCACTCTCACTATCAAAATTGTCGTCTATCGTACCAAAATAAATAAATAAATAAAATCTGCACAACAAAAAAATCAATCCATACGAGCTCCCTGTTGTTCCACTCCCTTCTTTCAATCCAACCACTCAAGCTCGGATACACACCCCCTAGCCCTTCCAGCTCTAGACTATACAATTTGTAGAAAAGCCCTCTGGACTTGAACAAGGATTCATGGATAAAGACGTGGCTTAGCCTAACGACTTGACTTAGCTTGACGACATGGCCTAATCAGAGCATCTGTACAAAAGATGTGACCTTGAAGACGTGGCCCGACGAAGCTACGCCAATTATATGGCTCGACGACCAAGTAGATTGTTGTAATCTTGCTCCAAAAAGGCAACGACCAAATAGATTGTTGTAATCTTGTTCCAACAAGGCAACGACCACGCCTGCTCCGTAAGGCCAGTGGGGATTTGGATGTGTACTATAACATAGTAGCAGGAATAAGGTGGCTTCCAAATTGTGGTACAATTAGTATAGTTTACCTTACATCTGGTTCTCTACAGACGAAATGGGGAAACCAAATATATTGCAATTCTTGTCAGTCAAATCAAGTGAGACACCATAGTTTCGAAGACAAATAGTCACTTCTATTCAAATAGAGGTGGATAGAAACAAGAGAAATACTTTGGCAGTCTTTGAGATTCCCAACAGTGCTAGTGATGTAGCTAGCTAGTGCACTATTTATCACACTCTCTTATAACCCAATATACTTTGAAATATAATTGATTTGATAAATATTTGTGTTTTTTTTAATTGACCACATGAATATTAATTAATCAAGATGATTAACATTATTTTTTTGATGAAATCTTAAAAAAAAATGGTAATACATATATTTTATAGCACTTCTAGGTTTAATCCAAGATCCTTGGATCATTAAAGAAATATTGATTGAAAAGATGATAACATTTTTTTTACAAAGAATACAGTTTAGGGAATTTCCTATAATGTTCGTTTTTTGAGTAGATGTTACCAATACTCTCATATGACCATCGGTGGGATGCTTTTTGTTTCAATTTTTGTTTTGTCAAGCCACTTTTTTTCCAACTCTATTTGTATTGTTTTTAGTTTAATGCATATTTGGAGAACTTAGGATGGTCCAAATCAAGATTTTTTTCCAACGGATTTGTGAAAAATTTCTATCATGTTGTACTGTACATGAAAATATCTTGCGTTATTCAACATTTTACCAAAAAAATGATTATAAATTGGTCACCCAGGCACTAAGTAATTAAATATCACTTTAACATGCAACACTGCTAATTGTCACAATATTACACAACACTCCATTGATAATTATCACGTACATTTTGGACACTTAGACTATGGTATTAAAATGAGCTAGGTGTATATTGGTACATGCAAATATTCTTAGATATCACAATGTAATAAAACTCATCACGTGCATTTTGGGCACCCAGGTTGTGACATTGGAGAGGTGTGGGTGTATACATGAGAGTATTCTAAATATCACAATGATACAAAACTTCATACATAATAATCACATGCATTTGGCATTGTGATATTAAAGAGCTCTGGGTGTATACTGGTACATGAGAGCATTCTTAAATGTCACATAACTTCATCAGTGAAACTGAACAATCACATGCATATTTAGGAGACCAGGTTGTGATATTAAAGAAGTCAGAGCATGAGAGTATTCTAAATGTCAAAAAGTCAAGAAACTCCATTGATAACAATCACACGCGATTTTGGGAGACAGGTTGTGATATTAACCCTTTAGTGCCCAGGTAACCGCTAAGTGGTCACTAGACCACCAGAAATTGAAATGCTGGAAAATTTGTGAATCATCTCAGTCCGGTGTCTGAAGTTCAGATGTGTAACTTTTGATACTGGAGATGATGCAAAAAGAAAATTTGAAATCTGACTTTCTTAGATACCCAAATACCTATGTACAAAACATCAAAATACTGCAAATACCTCAAAATACAGCAAATACTTACAAATACAGCACATGTACTATGCTGTATTTCTAGAGATTGGAAGTTTGTTATCCCTTTTTTTTTTTTTTTGATTGTGTTCTCTTGTTCATGTTCCATTAGCATATGTATTCCGATCTTGATCAATGTACCAACTCCTTTCTTATTTTAACATATAAATTTTCGTCCTAAACCGTACATGGATAAGTCACTCTCACTTATAAAATTCACAATAATTATGTATGAGTCCGTTCTTGACATGAAAGATTGCAATGGAGAGGTGGTGGCACAAGTCATTGTTGAACATCTTCACTTTCATGTTTGAAAATTTAACCCAAATCCTAATTAACCTTGAAGTCACACACCTCCCAAAATCTCATTTTTGAGTGTGCATTATACGATTCAAAGACACACTATGATCTTCCAATCCAACGGTCCGATCTTATCAAGATTTAACTAACACTTGTTTCATTAAGCTATGCTTACATTTATAGGGTTGGATCCTATTAATAGTATCCCGAATTTCAACAGAGAAAGTTTTTTTAAATATCACCCAAAAACTGTGGTTTCTCCAGAACCACCCTGGGCACTAAAGGGTTAACCCCTAAAGGACCAAGGTTGATTTTCCAAGTTCGGTCAACTCAGTGTGGAATGAGTATTGCTCTTCAATTTTTGAAATATTTTGTGGTGATTCTACTCTTTGTAACGAAGATGGGATGGTAATTTGTGTACGTAGGTGATGTATAAATGAAAAGATACAATCATGCAAAGGTGAAAAATCTAACTTTGGGCAACTCTTGAAAATTATCAAACGATTAGCTATGCATGTGAATTTTTGTACAGAATGAGATAACACCCCTATATACACAACCGCCAAATTCATTTTACCAAATCTGAGACTAAATTTTTCATTTTCAGCATTTTCGGAAAGTTTCAAACTCGGGCAACGAACAAAAAAAAAAGTGCAACCAACTTTGTAGCTTATAATCTTACTTTTGAGGAACCCTAAACAGTTGAAAATTTGAATGGTTGAAAATTTACAAGTTTGTTGAAATATCCTACGGTTGAATCGATCAAAAAGGTTTTTTATCAAAAACTATTTGCTTTTTTATGAGAAGGAATACTTTTAGGCAATTTTGGAGTGTTTGGAGAGAAACATAGTTGTGGTCCTTCAGGGGTTAAAGAGGTCAGAGTTTATACATTAGAGTATACATGAGAATTATACATGAGTGACATTAAAGAGGTCAGAGTTTATACATGAGAGTATACATGAGAATTATACATGAGTGACATTAAAGAGGTCAGTGTGTACACATAAGAGCAACCCATCAATCCTGAGCCGGCCCAGTAAGTTACACTCTGAACTCCTTATCATCACTCTCTGATATCACATTCCACAATATTTGCTATTGTGTGATTAGGGTCTCCTTCCATGCAGAGTCGGGCCGGTCCTAAAATTCAACTCTCCACCGATTAAAAAAGCAAAGACCACTTCCATGCACCCTGGGTAGAGTAATCCAGTAGATAAAATTAGAAATTCTCCATAAAGCAACCAATCACGTAGCCCACTGATGGCATGGTGAAGTGGGTGACTTTGCAAGCCGCTTTCAACGCTCACAAAGCATGGGTGGAAGTTGGGACCTCATTTTTTGTCCTTTAGCTGTATCCACCGGAGCTCACATGGAAGCCTGCACATGCCAAGTTTTGAACATTGGTTACCAAAGGTGTGATATAAAAGAGTTATGAGTATACTAAGGCAAAAAAAGGACTCCAGAAGCTACATAAGAACTCCATTGATAACAATCACATGCATCATTGGGAGACCAGGTTGTGACCTGCAGAAGAAAGTAATGCAGAATCCTGTTCCACAACACTCTACAATGTGCTCAATTTGGTAAGAAACCTACAAATCACAAATCACAAATCACGAAGCAATAATCACAAAGTTTGACACCCTTATTAGAGAGTTTCACAGTTGCCCTCAAAAGCAGGCGATTTCAAAATCACATTCCACAACCCTAAGAGTACTTTGCAGAAAGAAGAATTGCATTATGCCCAAACCTACAGCAAGAATCTTGAGGTCAGACAAACCTTATTGAAGCTGCATGCAAAGATCAAGCACCACTGACCAATTATCTTCACTTCCAGAGCAACAGATTTGAAAATCATGTAAGAATACAATTGCCTTGTTAAAAAGCACAGCAGAGAGTAACAGGAGTGGCCTACCAATACGTCTAACTAAAAATCTGTGACCAAAAACCCTATCATCAGGAGCATCAGATGTGCAACCCTGCAAGAATGAAGCTATCTACTTAAATCTAAACCAGTTTTCTTCTCTTTCTCTCTCTCTCCCTCGAGAGGTGAAAATGAAGAACAAACCCTAAGTAAAGGTCTTCTCGAGTACCTATACATGATGAAATTTCCCAACACAGCTTCCTTCTCATCAACACTGCATCAACGTCATCATCAACACTACTTTGTTATGACTATCAAGAGCTTAAGCTGCATTACACAAAAGGAAAAAAAAAGGACAGTAAAATCTTCAAGCTATAACATACAATCAGTCGATTTTCTTGATAGGTCTGGCTTCCAGGCCGCCCTCCACCCGCTTCTGCACCACGAACGGCATGTGCGTGCCACAGAGCTTGTCCCACGTGATGAAAAAGGGCTGGGAGAAGTTGTACTTGGTGCCGTGCAACTGGTGGTGGATGTCGTGGTACGCCGTGTTGTTCCAGAACAGGAGGTGGAAGGGGTTCCCCGGCAGCCACAGGCCACAGTGGTCGTCGATGGTCTTGATAGTGGCGAACGAGAAGAAGAAGATGGACGTCCAGGGGGTCATTCCAGTCACTAGGAAGGAGATTGCCCCACCGACAGTGTCCAGTAATAGACCTTCCAAGGGATGGTTGTACAAAGCCCCAAAAGCAAACGGCACCACCAGTCGGTGGTGCAATGAATGTACGTGCTTGTACATGAACTTGTTCAAGTGCATCCACCGGTGGCAGAAATACTGCCAGCTATCCATCACCACCATCGCCACCACAATCTGGATGGCCACTAACCATAACTCTGGCTGCTCCACTTTCTCCTCTTGCCCAGTAATCTGCTCAAAGATTAATTAGGGTTGTTAATGACCGAGAAATAATTTATCAAAAACCATACAACACGTACTGTACATTCACAGCTTGCAACTAACAACGAAGAAAGTTTCAACAATCATTAAACATGACTTACACGGGAAAGTATGATTTCAAACTTAGTACGAAAGTGAGATTCAGCGCTACATTTGAATTAGGTTAAGTAAAAAGGACAGAAAAAAAAAAAAAAAAACAAGAGCATGTACTTGCAACTAACAACGAAGGAAATTTCTTCATAATTACGAGAACTTGACGGTGCAAGAGAAAATGTTGTCAAATCTAGTAGAAAAGTAAGATTCGGGGCTAAGAATCAAAATTAGGTTAAGTGAGAAAAAAGGAAAAAGAGTGCGAAAAAAGACGAGCGTATACTTGGAACTAACAACGAAGGACGTTTCTTCGTTTTGTAAGACGGTACGAGATCTAAGAAAATGCAAATTACACGGAAAATTACACGGAACGGTTTCAAATCTAGCAGCAAAGTGAGATTCGGAGCTAAGAAAGGATTAGAATTAGGTTACTTACCGTAAAGAGGAGAAGCGCGACAATCACTTGAACGACTTGCTGCAACAGTACCCCTCGCACGACTTGTGGTACCGTGACCAAGTTCTTGCGCATCTGGTCCTCCACGGAATGCAAGCGATACTTGGCGAGGCAGGGCATAGGGAGCAGGACGTGGTACATGCCGGAGTAAAGCCAGTACACCACGATGGGCGCGAATGTGCCCAGCACCTCGTCGCTCGGCCGGTTCGCCGAATCGTTCCACAACCACATCGTGCTTTCTACACGAAATCTCTGCCTTTGCAACAAAAAAAAAATCACAAAAAAATCACCTCGTTTGCAACAGAGATTTCAACACAAAAGTGTTGGAGATGCTGAGGGCGGTTCCCCTCCTGACGAGATTACAAAGTCGGTGCTTGTAGAGACGACTCTGGTGCTTGGTTTGCGGAGGAACACGAAGGCGCCTCCACCAGATTAGAAAACGGAAACTTCCCCATCGCCATCGCCATCGCCGATCCTTTACGTACATTCACCCCAAACTAGTTAAGGCAAAAAAACAAAACTCACTCATGGCGCATTTACACTTACTCACTCTTTCCTACTAGAATGATATTCAATTATTATTTATTTTATTTTATTTTATTTTAGGGTATAATTGAAAAAGTACATAGATAGATAGAAACTCCGGACCCCTTTTGAGGTTGGCATGAATAAAGTGTCTGTTCGTAATGTCTATAACCCAGTATCCACTCGACATAGGGACAACATTTGTCACTAGAGGCAATGTTGTGCAGGCTTATGGGTTGAAAGTTAGAAATATGGAAGGTGAAATTCAACTCTTCTTTTTTAGACATATAAAAAAGGAAGTTTTATTGCAAAAAAAGTACAACAAAAAGACCCATATATGTAGAAACTCTGGCCTCTTTCAAGGCCGGTGTGAATAAAGTGTTTGTTAGTAATGTTAATGACCCAGTGCCCACCAAAATTGAAGAAAACATAAATCTAAAAATAGATGAACAACTTTTGGGAATTTTTTTTTTATGTAGTGAAAAGATTATTATTTTTATTTATAACAATATTCAAAGAATTTGACGTTTGCGAAAAATTGAATCTTTAGAAGAAAAAATATATTTTGTTAATATATGTGTTGAACTTAATATGTGGGTATGGTATGTGGGAGGTTCATTTTTTATTCCACTACATTGAATGGCATATTTAGTGTTCGGAGATGATTGATGATTTTTACCACAATTCGTTCAAATGTGAACGGATATAGTGTCCCTTGACACTACATAGGAGTTTGTCACTTGTCATTCTCATTTTCATCGAAAGTGACATGTTCTTTTCAAATAATGAGAGCGGCATGAGGTGGCATACCATATTTATTACTCTCTTTGTTCCATTAAAAGACCATGAAAACCACTCTACAGTAGAGTAGTTTCATCGTCTTTTATGGAACAGAGGGAGTATAAAGTTGTCATATGTCATTAGAACACTACATTCATTTTTTTCTTACGAAGACACTATATCTCCCTAAAATCAAATAGTGTCCGGATTTGAAAAATAGTGTTCTCAACGCTAAATACGCCATTCAATGTAGACTTAAAATTGTGATTTGGTGTCCAACAAGAATTGATGTTCTTTACCACGGTTCGCTCAAAGGCTAAATTACACAAGAGTTTACCACTTGTCATTATGACTTCCACTTAGAGTACCATGTTCTTTCTAGGTGATGAGAGCTGACATGCCATGTTTATTATAAAGATACCATTTGTCATTGAAACACTACATCCAAAAGATTTACTCAAAGTTATTTATCATTTTAAATTTTATTATAGGAACACCATATTTACAAAAAGTCAAATAATGTTTGTGTTGAGAAATAGTGTCTCTGACATTAAATCACAATTTTAGTGTAGTGAGTGTAAATGTCACTTCAAGAGTTAGGTTAAGATTTTTAAACTCGTTTTTAAGTGTTCACACTGAGGAGATAGATCTTCAATCAAATCGAATGTGAATTATGACGCGATGGATGGGATATATTTTAAACTCTTAAAGATTATATTTTACTCCATGGAATTATACTTTTTGAAATATTTAAATGTTGAAAGGAAATAATGAGGTTATTTAAAAATGGACGAAGATAAGATCTTTTGTCACTTGCTTGCCACTTGCTCAATTGTATTTGAAGATTGTATTTTCCTCCTTTGTGTAAAAAATCTTTCAACTTTAGGGGCTATTTATTTTCACATAGCTTGTATTTTAAACTCCTTTCAACTCCACATGATCAAAATTCATGCTCTACTTTTCATCAAGTTTGTTGTGGATTTCATCTTAGTAGATTTTTAATTATTTATTATTTCATTTTGGAGAAAATTCTAGAATGGCGATCACTCATGTTTTAGATTAAAAAATAAAAAATAAAAATGTACTATTTTCATCCAAAATTGGAAATTTCATTCATATTAGAGTTATCCTTAAAGTCATCTTGTGTTCGAATAAGATACCATGTGTTTTGCTTTAATATACTCTTATATGTTCACTCTAATTAGTTAAAAAGTATCGAGAAAGGTATGGAAGAGCGTATTGGTCTCTCAATGTTAAGTGTGTAAAAGCTTGGTGTTCTTCAAACTCATGGAAAACTAGTTTAGCCTTCAAGAAAGATGATAATGAGAGACCACCAAGCTCTTTCATATCTTTTAACTATTTAGAGTGAAAAAATAAGAGTATGTCAAATCAAAACACATGGTATCTTATTCAAACACAAGGTGACTTTAAGGATATCTCTATTATCAAAACTACATTTTCAAAGTTTTTATTAATTACGTTTGTGACATAAATTATTCATTTTTTGGCCTAAACGGAACACGTATCATTTTGTGGTTGGTCATCTCAAGATGTAATGTGAAGATTGAAGTCCAATTACTAAATCTTGAATCTCACTCACACGTATAGTATCCCCTTATCAATATCTATATATAGTACTTAACCCTTAAACGTCAAGAGGGCCTGGGCGGGGCAACTCGGAAGGCATCTAAATTTTCGGAGGAAAAAAAACGAAAAAAATGAAAAAACGGCTCTGCTGGCCAGCATTGTTGCGACACTGTAGCACTGCAGTACTTTTCAAGAAACGACCTCTGCTGCCCCAATCTCAACTCATGTTCATTTTTATAACTTCGATTGCTTGCCAATGACTCCACAATCTCCCAAATGAGGCGCAAATTTGCAATCTAGATCGCTTTTTCAATAGCTTTTCAACGCACCAATCCTAGCTTGATTTGGTTGAGAAAATCTACTTTTTTCTAAAGTATTCCTTTATAAAAAGCCTGTGGGACTTTTTTGACGTTTAAGGATTAAATGAAAGTCGGATTCGTGTTTGGTTTGCAGAGGAACACAAATTTGCCTCCACCAGATTAGAAAACAAAAACTTCTCCATCGCCATTGCCGATCCTTTACATACATTCATCCAAACTAGTTAATGGGTGAAATCAATAAAATCTCACTCACGGCGCATTTACACTCGCTCACTCCTATCAATGTTTCTTTTTTTTTTGCAAATGAAAAGAACTTTCATTACAAAAAGGAAAAAATACAACATTTTTCACTATGATTGGATGAAGTATCAAAGTAGAATAATTAAGTTTCATTTGGAGAATGTTCCCCTTGTAATTATCTTGCAAATATAAAGCAATTCATTTTTCTATATAATGATTTAAGTATCAATAACCTTTTTAAATATTTTAATTATTTCAGCCAATCAACTTCAATTTCAATTTGAAGTATTAAAAATGTATTTAGATGGAATCTCAACTTTAAAATAAGTAAATTCATTTGAAAAATATTCAATCGTTTTTCAAACTTGACTGCACATTTTTTATAACATTTGTATATCATATTATATCATTTTTGAAATTGAAAATTAAAAAAATTATTCTGACCTTGAAAGAGGATCAGAGTTTCTATCTATCTATCTACAAGTTTGCTATGGTTTTTTAGTCTTTTATATAATATCAATATTTTTTTGCATATAATACAATCTATAATTTGTAGATTCAAATCCATGCATATTTTAAGTTATAAAATAACCCTAATTGTAATGCATTAAATAATGCGTTGATGTCAAGAATGTGCAATTACGGATCACCTTCATAGGTTTTTAAGAAATCGCCACACTTTTTATTTTTATCAAAACACAGTAATAAGTTAGATTGTAGAACATATAAATATACTATTCTAATACTGTAAGTGAAGGACCCAAGGAAAAAAAATTCTAAAAATTAATGCCAAAACGAGTGCCAAAATTTTGAAATTTTATTTTTACAAAATAACAGTTATATGACGAAAAATAAAAGTTTGAAGAGTATTCATGAATATTCTATTTATTGAGTCTTGTTTTTTCAAAAGAAATTGGGTGAAAGCATGGTAAACTAAACAAGAAAATGTCATCCTCAATGCTAAAATTACAAATTTCTTGGTCAAAGGCCATAAATTACCACAAAAGTCTTATATTTTAGTTTTAATTCTTTTGCACACTCCATTGTCCTAATGGGTACTTAAATCCAAAATTTCAAATTAAAATATTAAAAAAGATTACTAAACGTAAATTTTGAAATAGGTGTTCAAATCAAATTTTGGGAGCAAATTGGATGAAATGAATTATATTGAATATGAATATAAATTTTATATTCTTTAAGTTCATTATACATTTGAAGGTTGCAAAGAAAAAATCTTGAAAAAATAAATATTTAATGCATGTATAGCTATAACACACATAAATACTTATTGAAGATGAATTTTTCAATTTTTTTTGTTAGAGTTTGTTAAACATCGTATCTTTTATTTTATTAGCAAAAATTTCACAAAAAAAAATAAAAATTAATGTATTTTTGGACCTTGCATAGTTGCCTCTTCATAGGGATTGCAAGTGGTTCAATTTACCATGCTTTCACCCAATTGACATTCAGCACATATGTGCCGACTTGCTTGTCCATCTACTACACACAATCCAATCACAAAACTCCCTCAATGTTGGTTATATGATTTTTAATTGTTACATATGTAGAAAATCAATAAGTGCATATGAAGATAGGAGTTTTGTTATTGAGGATAGAATTGGAGCTCTCTATTCAACCGTAGAAGTATGATCAAAATATGAATCAAGAGTCTCTCCCCCGAGCTCTTATACAATTGGTCTAAGTGTTTAAACCATTCACAACAAGTGTGAACACACATAGTCAACTACTTAGTGGACTATTCTGGTGATTCTGGTGATTCCAGTCATAAAGGCTATGACGGCTAATACGACTACATTGTTTACAAGTTGGCAATTATCAACAATGTATTTTCTAAATGTGTTCACTTATCTCAAGTGAACACTTGAATTTATATAATCAATTTGAAAAACATGATGTCAAAATATTGAGCAATGAGAAATATGAGGATGTACTCGCATAATTTCATCGAGTATACCACGGAAATAGGGCCTATGTAAAGGATCACTATGCCAACAACAAGTTATAATATCTTCTATCAATGGATGAAGATCACATGGCAACTTTGGTCTATGTCCATTGAGAACTTTATCATAGTGACTTGAAGGATAATCTTCAGATGGAGTGTATCCTGTTACTATTTCATAACACATCATGCCATAACTATACACATCTGATTTATTTGTAAATTCTAAATTGGAACTTGAAACTCCATTCTTCAATTATAAAAGTATTTTGGAGGCTCTTCAAAATCTTGTACCCACCACACCCATTGAGCATTCAAAATCGGCTACAATTGTTGAAAACTCATAAGAACCATCTATTGGAATATTGTCATTCCATGGTCTAATGAGTACCAATTTGAAGCTTTATGATCTTTGTGTATAATGCCATAATATTCATGTAATATGTCCATACATTGTGCAATTGACCACATCAACGTAATAATTTAAAGGTAACAAAAAAATGGGTTGATATGATTTTTAAATATCATTCGCTCATCAACAAGTTTTCGCAAATCACTCCATTGTTTCTACGTTACCATTGCAAACCTATTTTCAAAATTTTCATTCTTCAACAATGTTCCATCTTGAATCCACTCCAAAGGAGCAAGCATAGTCTCTTCAACAGTGTTAGGATCATAGTTTCCAAACCACAACCAAGAAAATACTCCTTCATGCCATTGAGATTGAAAGTGTTGAAGGGAAATACTTTTTTGAACACCTTCACTACACATTTACTATTCAACATTCTTTCATTGACAAGTGTAGCTTCATAAACCTCTGGTTGTCCTCCTTCGGCAATTTTCTCACCTATTATAAGATTGTCAAATTCTAGAAAGAAGCCATAATAAGGGCTTATCAGTTCAAACAGCTTCTTCAACATCTCAAAGTATTCACAATAGCTTTCTATTTCATATCCCTTTTCAAGTTGTAAGTATCCTTGCTCTATCCAATGGACCTTGGAAGATTCAATGTCAGCTTCCACTCCATTGCCATATTTGTTTGTGTTGTAAATGATGCTTTCAATTTGAGCGGAATGGTATAAAGAAGTCACAGAAGTTGACATTAGATTTGATGAAGTTGACATTGACATTTGTTTCTTTCAAATCTAATAAACAAATCTAATGCATTCTCTTGTAATAAATCGATATAAATATGAAAAATAAACATTTAAAAATATCATGTATGGATACTTTTGGCTCCCAACATTTATGTCTCTTTCCTCTTAGACATAAATTTCTCTTCTCAAAGAAGATCACTGTAGAAAGTAGAATACTTGCGTTGGCAAACTCCATAGTTTAATCTCTATTTTGCAAAAACAAAAACTTAATATCTTGAATTATTGATGATTTTGACAGTGATTTATGAATTCTTGTATACAATCAAAAGAATATTCTTAAGTATTAAAAAATCAATGTATCATCTGTATACATTCTTTGCTGTATAACACCCATTTCATTAAAAGTGCACAATAGCATGTGCACTTTTAATTTTGGTCAAAATTTGCTTTTGGTTAATTGGAATACCTAAAAATACTAGTGAACATGATTCGCAAGTTTTTTTATAAGTTTTTTTATTTTATTTTTTACATTGAATTGATGCTACCATTTCCAATACGACAAATACTTATTCCAAATG
Source organism: Pohlia nutans (assembly GCA_022496805.1). NCBI lineage: Eukaryota > Viridiplantae > Streptophyta > Bryopsida > Bryales > Mniaceae > Pohlia > Pohlia nutans. The sequence goes on along the minus strand of CM040093.1, from coordinate 4,129,247 downwards.
AATTAATTCATAAAATAAAATAAAAGGGTTAGGCATATGCCTAACTGTCATCACTTGTAATTGTCAATTAAATTTTTGAGACGGACATAAATATGCATAACTTTTCATAACTTGCAACGTTACAAAATAATTACCTCACTACTACATAAAATCTATCACCAAGTAGTCTTTTAAGATTGTGATTCAATATTTCTCAAACCTAAGCTAAATACATCTTTCCCAAATGGAATAAAAGATGATCTATTGATAAACTCCTCAAACAGCATTTAACCCAGCTATAACTTCAACATGAGCTTGATCATCGAGACCTATTGCATTTGAAGTTGTTGAAGGGCCACCAAATATTTCACCTGGTCCAATTGGTACGTTTTCCTCCCTTCTACATCAATATTTGGAACTTCTTCACGTGTATTCCAACCTTCTCCATCAAACCATAGATCAAAATCTGGGAAATACTTACATTCATGTGCATTGAAACCATCGCGCTAATGTTTCAAGAAAGTAAACATAAAAGGGTTAGGCATACGCCTAAACCCCTATCACTGTTGAAAATTCCAAGTATTGGGGGTTAGGCATACGCCTAACCCTCATAATTGTATTGGGGGTTAGGCATACTTGCATACCTTTGAACTTATAATGAAACGAATAGTATCTTCTACACAGTGTGTACATTCAAATTCCTTGAAGAACTTACCAGTGATGAAGCTCTTGGTGCCGTCGATAGGGTCCAACACCCAAACATAATCCGAACCTTCAACAGGAGTAGTCAATCCCCATTCCTCTCCATATCTGCACAAAACCCTTCGCTTAACCCCTAAGCACCTAAAACGCCCAATATGGCCATCTGCATCACGGTGGCATTTGCTCATTTTACTGATTGCAATACATCATTTTAAAGCTCTTGTTCTATACTACAATATCAACAGTGTCGACAGTGTCGAACTGAAGTGATTTTCACACAAACAGATGATTTGCAGCAGGGTGTTCAATTTTTCTACACTGCAGAAAATACACAGTGGACGCATACAAAGATATTCCACTGGCACCATTGTGAATAGAATTGCAGGAGAGGAATTGCAAACCTTGTGAGAGTTTCTTACATGGAATGTGATGGGCAAAGCTCACCCAATAACTCACGCATGGCCAGCTCCGCGCTCCGATCAGCAATTGTAACAGGGCCTGCATAGCCACTCAAATGCTCAAAACCCTAAACCCTAGACTCTTCTTCTTCTTCAAAAGGAATGTCGAGTAAACTTACTCAAATCGGCCTTCTCAATGATCTGAAATTTGGACCTGAAGTTCTTCAAGGTGATTTCGCGTGCAGTATCTGCAAGCTTGTGCACGACCTCCACAAACTGGTCCATGGTCTCATCCGATACGGGAACCTCGACTGCCATGCTTGCGCAAATGGGACGGTGCCTTCGGAAGCTCAGGTTTCGCGCAATTGAACCCTTTGAAAACGAAGCTGAAAACGTTGACCGAAATTGCAAACCTTGACTACTGGCTTGATTCTCCATGTTTGTTTCGATTCCTGTCTTAGAGAAGACAAGGAGGAGTTCGAGAGAGAGGAGATTTGGGAGACAGACATTGTCACTCTAGTTGGGTCAAAGTGCTCGGCGTCGCATCTGAAATTGACAAAAAAAATTGATGTATGGTTATCGATATGCCTCCAAACATTTAGCAGACCTAACTAACTGACTCGCACTAAACTCCTATCGAGGGAATTGAAGAAAGCAACTAATAACACCCACAAATACCGAACTCGAAAAGTCTCGCTTCACCTGGTTAGCTCTGTCTAAACCCTAACCCTAATTTAGTAAGTGCACGAATCCGGTTTCTGGATACTTCTTGGAAACCGTGCGCGTAACTCTTTCACATTAATTTTTCTTTCGCGGTTGACGGGACCTGTTCTTGTTGATTAGTATCGATTAGGATTCACGTTGCAAATCGAGTAAACCCACAGGAGCAGGATTAAGAACTATTCGTACTCATCATGGTGATTTTCTGAACCTCTGTTTCGTGTAGAGTTTGCTCAGGTGTGAGAATCAAAGTGTCGTTGGAACGGAATTCTCGATGTACGCCTGATTTTAGGGTTTGTGCTGCCTTTGTTTGCAGTCGGTCACATTGCATACGAACGTGGAGGAGATCAAGTGTGAGATTTTTTGCGACGAAGTTCCGAAAGCTGCTGAGGTACAGTCGCTCACTATCATCCCCTGTTTGTTTACACCCCTTTCACTTCCAAGTATCCTGGTTCCTTGATAACCCTTAAGATATTGTTGCATCGATTTCTGACCAGTGAATTTTTTTGTGGTTATATATCGCCAACCCGCTATTTGAAAAATGGGCTTGCTATGTTGCTATAACGGAAAAATCGGGTAAAAAAATAGAGTATATCGCCATAATCTTCCCTTATCATTGGTATGTATAGCCAACAATTCTATAGAAAGCTATGTATTTGTAGTAAAAAAAATTGTAAATCGCCAAAAAATGCTTTCTGTTTTTCAAGTTTCGATTTTCAAATCGCCAATGGGACTCCCTTGAAAGAAATCACTACTCGTCACACTCCGTGATTACGTTATATCTTTACTGATCATTTTTCACAGACAATGAGTGATATTAGTTTTACAGCTTCTAGCGGGCATGGTGAGTTTGCGTTCGTGCAATTGATCTCTTAGTTCTCACAAGGGTTTTAATGGTTTTTTTTTTTTGTTGCAACATAATGCAAGGGGTGTATTGTCCATGGCCAACAGTGATAGGGGTTTAGGCGTATGCCTAACCTTCCATTGTTTATTTCTTTTCAAATTAATCAAAGTGATGGGGGTCAGGCGTTTGCCTAACCTCCATCACTTGCAATTTTAAATAATAATTGAAGTGATAGGGGTTAGGCATATATTTAACTGTTCCATAACTTGGTATTTTAACAAATAATACAAATGATAGGGATTAAGCGTGTGCTTGACTCCCAACACTAGGAATTTTAAAAAATAATCAAAATGATAGGGGTAAGGCATATGCCTAACCCATCACTTGATATTTAAAAAAATAATTGCAAGTGATTGGGGGGTTAGGCATATGCCTAACCCTCATTACTTGCAATTTCAAAAATTAATTGAAGTGATAGGGGTTAGGCATACGCCTAACCCTTCCATCACTTGGAAATTTAACAAATAATACAAATGATAGGGGTTAGGCGTATGCTTGACCCCCAATACTAGGAATTTTTAAAATAATCAAAGTGATGGGGGTAAGGCAAATGCCTGGCCCCATCACTTGGTATTTTAAAAAATAATTGCAAGTGATTGGGGGGGAGTTTAGGCATATGCCTAAACTTCTCATCACTTGCAATTTTTAAAATTAATTGAAATGATAGAGGGTAGGCATACACCTAACCTCCATCACTTGGTATTTTTAAAATAATTCAAATAGTATGGTTAAACTGACGCCTAACCCCTACCTTTTGGTATTCTAGAAAATAACTGCAAGTGAATATTGATGTCAAATTATCATATGTGGGGGTGAGATCCTAAGAAATTGTAGTCGAAATTGAATTTCCATATCAAATTTTGAGAGGCCCACGTCACTATAAACCAATATGTGGCACTTTTTGACAAAAACGAATGATTTTGTGTCTGATCAGACCACAACATAGAGTAATGAAAGTGAACCGTGATTTGAAGGTGGTTTAATTCAAGAATTACATTATTTTTCGGCATATATTTCTAGAGCATATTTATGCTTTTTTCATTCATACATTGTTCTACCAAAAAATTTACAATGTGCAATTTTAGAGGGGCATGTGCACTTTTAACGAAATGGGTGTTGTATATGCATAATTGCCAAAAATGGTGTAAATAATTTCATTGCTTTAAAATGAATATTAAACCTCATTTAATTTAATTGAATATGAATTCAATTGAAGTATCAAATTTAACACATTTAAGTACTAAATTATCAAATCACAACTTTCAAATTTGGCTTTTAATAGATTTTTGAATTTAATTAAATTTTTGATATTTTTTCAGAGAAGCATATTTATTAATGAAAAATCCAAAAATTATACAAAATCAAAATAGAAATTTGTCTAAAATATTCATGAAAGAATTATTCTCTAACTTTTAGATTATTTTAAAAATTTTGACTTAAAAAAACCACATTTGACTATCTACAAGACAAAAAATTTCAAGAACAATTTCACAGTCAAAGTGGTGCACATTCTTGTGTTCATCTCCACAACAAACCACCAATCCTTAAGAAAAATAATAACTCTAGTCTGAAGACAAATAAGTGTAGGGTAGAGGGCAAAGTCGGCATAAATATTTTTTAAAAAAAATATTGAATTTTTTTGGAGATTTTAATTTTCAAACGATTTGCATGGTGAAAAAGAGAATTTTAAAATATATTCTAAAATATTTCTATCTACAAAAGCTGATTCAATAAGAATTCAAATATTCAACCCAGATATAATGACCCCGGCTTCCACCTGTCGTAGCACTAGTAAAATACCGCTCGCATATACTAGTCAAAAGACCCACAAGAAGACCCCACATGACAAACTACACTAGTAGAAAAGGTGGCGTTCCACAGGGAGATGCCTAGGCAAAATCACTATGCATGCGTGGAATTGGGCACTACTTGCCTGGGCATCTCCCTCGGTAGTGCCACCTTTTCTACTAGTGCTAGGCTAGTTGTCACGTGGGTCTTTTTGGGAATGCTTCTCTAGTCTACGTAGGCAGTGTTTCTACTAATGTAGTGTGAACGAAAAATATGTTGAGGGTAGTACTACTAATTACGTAACATGGACACGTACACATAGAGGGCAGAATCAATGTACCAAAGGCGAGGGGTGAATGATGCACATCATGTTTACGTACCTCACGAGGAATTTGAACATGAACTCCTGCGTCTATTTAATACTTCTTCAAACAAATCTGAATAATTCAAATGATCCATCACATACACAGCTTGACGAAAACATTGGGGTCAGAGTGCAAGTTTTCCCCAGCTTTTGCGCGAGCTTTTGCTTTGGAGTGAGTACGTGTCTCTGTCTCCTTGAAGGGTAATAGCAAAACCCCATGTTTCAATTCACGTGTAGAAGGCAACAAGTTTGGCAAATTTTTTGCAATTTGTAGGCGTGGATAACCGAATGTCAACACATCAGAACTAGTGTTGGTCTGATATTCGAAGGATCTCAAAAAAATCCACGCTTGGAATACATTTGTTCATCTCAAAAACCTCAAATGGATTTTTAAAATGTGCTTTTGTCTAGGAGTTCACTACAACTTGATGCCATACCAGTCCAACACTAGTCAGAACCGCGTCGCAGAGTCTCCCCTCACAAGCTTGCATGCACTTTGACACCGTACTCCTAATGAGCAAACAATTTCAATTTTTCAAGTCCAAGTTTTGAGGAGACAATGTCCCTCTTCACTTGTTAGTTGGTAATTAGTCAAGGGTTATAATCCATAACCCTCCTCAATGTGAGATCTTTAATCACCCAAAAGGTACAAATCTAGATGCATTATATTCAATGAAACGACTTGATATTATCACAACTGGAAGCAGGTTATAATCTACAACCCTACTGCTCAATGTGAACTCTTTAATCAATCAAAATATACAAATCTAGATACATGATATTCAATGAAATGACTTTGGGTAATTCATAACATATTGTGCCTTTTTTTAGGAGAAGTATCATAAGACGATAGGCTATTCACTCATGGGTTAAAACTCATAACCCAAAACTGTTCCTTTGGACCACTAGATGAACAAAAAAAGACTAAAATCGGACGATTTAGATTAAATGAGTGCACATTAGGTTATGCAGTCGATAATCCTATAACTCAATATGAGCCTTCGCACTACAAGGAGAAGGCATCGCTTTTCACTCGGTAGGTGAGTCAAACAACACCACTTCGCACTCACTGCCCAAGCGCCATAGACTTGGTGAGTGTGATTTGTCACGTAGGAGAGTCAAGTGCGTACAATGAAATCTGACACTGTTCTGAGTGAGAAGCAACGCCTTTGTTAGTAGTGTCGATCAACTAAAAACTAAAGATCTAGAAGCGTGATATTCAATGAAACAACTTGACATTATCAGAACTCATGCACAGGGAGAAATAAAGACATTCCCATATGGGAAGTGGGACAAAATTCCCACAATTGTAATTTTCTTGGGATGATTGTAGTGTATTTTTGATCTGAGGAAGTTACAATTGTGGAAAATTTGTCCACGTTTCCCGTGTGGGAATCTTGTATTTATCTCCCTGTGATGTATAGCAGGTGCTTAGAACGACACTGAAAGAATGACAAAACTATGGAACGTACTAGAATGGCATTTCAATGTTGGAAATGTGCATTAACTGTTCTCTGAAATCTTTGCAACTCTCAAAGATTTCATGTGAGAAGTGTCCTGCAATTGATCGATCCTGGCACTGAAATGATGAAATGATGTGTCAGTGTGGTGCTAGAGTAAAGATTTATACATTCCTGGCTCTGCTCCGACAGAGTGTATCGGTACAGTCACAGACTTCTCCAACTGGGGCAGAGCTGGGCGGCTGGCGACGGGGGGCAGACTGTAGCGAGGGGCATGGATTCCTTAGAGCATGGCCACCCATGCCCTCCCAGAGTCTCTTGCACTCAAGAAGTAGATGAAAAGTGCCAAGGGCCCTTCAAAAATACCTCTTGACTCTCAATCCTAGCGTGTTAAAAATTGGGCCTTCAAATCATTATTTAGTTGACTATATCCTCACATTCTACTTGTGATTGGTCCATTGACTATTTGATGCGCACTTTTGATATGTGAGAGACGTGCAAGGGTGGGGGAGTGTGAGTGCAAGGGCCCTTCAAATGTAGATGAATAATTTCAGCAAGTTAGTCCTAACGTGCATGGGTGGGAATGCTCTTAGCTTGGACTTTTTCTCACAGGGAGGTTTAGGGTTTCTTAGAAGCATCACTCACTGCCTAAGGTCTCGTGCACATTTACACCAACAAATGTTCTTATATTAAACCCAGGGTTTTGGTATGAAAGGGCTTTTAGGCTGGTGGTTACCACCAACACTTCAAGGAGAAGGCGTTGCTTTTCACTCCCTTTGTGAGTCAAACGGCGCCACTTCGCACTCACCAAGTTTTTGGTTGGACTTGGTGAGTGCAATTCGTCACGTAGGATAAGCGTTTACAATAAAATAATATAAAAAAGCAATGAATAGGATACTCCTGAGTGAGAAACGACGCCAATGCTCATAGGACCTATCCTATCTCTGTGAGAGTTCCGCCGCAACTGCGATGAGCTCGTCTTACAACTCTTCACAGCCCTAATCTTGCAACTCATCACAACTTCGTCTTCCAACTCATTTTTGCATTTTGGATCAATTGATTAAATGCCCACCGCAGTACTGCACAGTGAGCGGAGAGCAAGCGATGCAGAGAGGGGAAGAGCTTCAGGACGTTTCGAGAGAGGGAAGCCAATGTTGAGGCTCCCACCCCATGACCACAGGCCCTACAACACTCTATGCCTTCTTTATGTATCGAAACCCTGGGTTTAAAAACAAAATCAAAATTATAAAACGAGAAGCCCAAATCTTTAGGAAATTATTTTTTCAGTAAAAAAATAAAAAATCTATGATGAATTTAAGGAGAATCTTAGAGAATATCTACAACATTTGGGCAAAAATAATAATTATTCGGCATGATAAGTTGACCCTGACGGTCGGATATGGTAGAATCATTCTACACAAGGAGGTAACAACGGATATTTTTGGAAACAATGGTCATATTCCATTGGCCAAACATTTAGGGCACCTTATTCAAATGAAGATTACAACATGATTGTGTCTTTATCTTTACGTAGTTGATTTGAATCATTTTGAAACATTTCTAGATGGTTTCAACTTTCAAAGCGTTTTGGAATCATTTCAAAACATTTTTGGGTTTTTTGTGAGACAATTATAGTTTGTTTTGGTTGGTTTTGTTCTTTGTCTTAGCAAATGAGGGTGCATGACCTAATTTATTTCGCAAAATGGCCATTTTAACAAAATATGGGTATTATTTCCAAATTAGCATTTAATGTAGAATCTTTGTTTGAGATGAGGGGAATATATGTTGAATCCAAAGGAATACATGCAAATTCCCTGTATAAAGAATTGCAAAGAAGGTTTGATTTGGATATACGATCTGAGCTTGGTATTGAGTAGAGAGAGATTAACTCTAACCCAAAGGGCCAACATGAATGAAGAGTATGTTGGGGGAACTGCTGTCAACTTGGCCACTAGGACCAAATTCATGCATGCTATCGTTGATGTCCTCTTTCAAGAATAGACTCTATAATTACAGAACAATAATTAAATAAGTAACAAATAACAATTGGTATTGAGCGTGATGTTAGAAAATAAACCTTAGTCACACTTGATCAAGAGGGTGAAGATAATGGGAAAACTTTGAACATTACCTGTTTTACAACTTGTTGTTCCATATTCCTCTATCATTGCAAGCCTTGCTATGATTCACTCATGTTTTGAAGAACAAAATAGTGATACAAGTCTCTTAATAACCAAGTGCCTTGAGGACTTAATAAGCCTTCACTGTCAATTTGGGACTCATCAAACTACTTTGACTCGTTACTTTCAATGAGGATTATGTTCATAGTCATTTCATAGGGATTGCTTCTGTAGTAGATAGCATAATATGTCCTTTACTCAGATATTGGTTTCATATTTTTATATGATGTGAGCACACCCTAAACCTATATAAAAGTTATTTGTTGACGTGTATTGGTTAACTTTTGGTAGTTCTACAGATCCCAATATATAGTTGTCCCTCTTTATTATGACATGTTTGAGAAGGTGACAAGCATAAATTAATCACATATATGACTTGTGACATGTGTATCGCTTGAAACAATAATATCGTCATAATAATATAATATCGGGTTATTATGGAGTGCCATATTATGGAGGGTAGACTGTAACCTTTAAAGAGGTCTGACTGTAACTCTGATACGCCTCTAGTCGTCAGTGACAAGATTTACGAATGAATGAATGAACGAATGAATATCATCCAGATATGTTCATCCATCACGGGGCTCGTTTGGGAAGCGAAGAAGCACAAGCCGAAGCAGAAGAGAAGAGTTGCTCTTCTTCAATGAGGCCATTCTTTCACTTCAAGGCGAGCGATCATGGTGCCCGCTTCTCCCAATCGCTTCCGTTTCCAATGGTAACTTCTCTCGCCAATTCTCACATTTTTTCTTTCGATCCCGTACGAAAATATCATAATGCAATTCTTTTGAATTTTGCAGAGACATCCATTTTGTTGTTCAAACTCTTTGATCAATCTAAAAGCCATTTCAAAAGCAATAGTTCGATTTCGCTATAACAGTTTCTTTGGAAAAAAGGAAACATAAAAAGCAACAAATTATACGGCCATCATTTTTTGGTTTAAATTTGGTCGAGTCAGAGCTCACTATTATCGCGTTGCTTGCAGGGAAGTGATGAGTAGGTTTTGAGCAATGGATCGAAGAACTGTACGTGTGGAGTCTCTGGTGAGTTTTTTTGGAAGCAATGTAGCATTTGAATTATTGAGTGGATGATTTCTTTTTAAATGGAGAGTTTGGCAATGCGGAATGCTTTTTTCCAAAAATTACTGGCAATGAAATTGTGGTCTGTTCTTCTGAATCGCATACATAGCCTTTTCATCGTGATTTTTATGTCTTAGTGAACGAGCGGGAAGATTATTTTAAAATGACTATTCCTCTGGTTTGGAGTTCTTCACCTTGCAATTTAGGTCATTTTGCTGTAGAGATGGACGCTTTTGCTCCATTTCTCTTTCAAAAATACTGGCAGTGAAATTGCAGTCTGGAAGTTCAGCCTTCTCCTGAATCGCATACATAGCTTTATTTTATCGTGATTTTATGAACGAGCGGGAAGATTTTTTAAAAAGATTTCCTCTGTTTTGGATTTTTCAGCTTGCAATTTTAGGTCATTTTTCTGTAGAGATCGTCACTGTTTGGAGAAGAGACAACGAGGCCGTGCAGTGACAGCTGAGTGCATGTGAGTAATTGAATGTTCTTTTTGGAGGGGGACGAAGCACAAGAAAATGAAGGTTAAAATATTGATTCGCGTTGAGGAAATATTTATCTCAGGAGTTTTACCCTTCACATTCGTTAGGTCTCGAAATTGGTCATTGTGTGAGTGAACGTTTCTGTTACTGAGCTGCCAAATATATACACCGTGCTGAAGGAAATCTCAATAAAAAAGAATAGCGCCTGTCGAATGATATGTAATGCAAGTTAACAAGTCCTGATCATATTTCCATATCAAGCTAATATATATAGGAATGTGATTTTTGGGAGATCAGTATAGAGCTGTGGAGAGATCACTTTGGGTGCGAGAGCCAAACTCCTTTGAGATAATTTTTTTATCACTATGTATGAATTTCTTATGCAATTTCAAAGTAGGAGGTTGTAGACCACTATAAGTGAAAGTAGACAACCCCATTTTCTATTCAATGATCGGTGGCCATAGCCATTTAGCCAAGTCATCTTTACACTCAACTTGCTAAGTGAAGGCCAATCAAGTGTATGAATAGATGAGTTGCTGTTGGTAACAGGGGTCAATATAGGATATGGGATCAAGTCCCTAATGATTTTAGTATCCTCTACTTTAGTAGCAAATCAAGGGAAGGTGTGGTGGATTATTTTTGACTCGTATGAGTGTTTGATGTGACATTTGAATCTGTAGTGACATAATAAGCCGAGGCTCTGTTCACCTGTAATCAAGAGCTCAACGTGTTGAAAAATTTCTTTTGTTGCTCACAGAAATTGGTAGAAGCAGAGAATGAGCTCTGTGTGTCCGCGGATGGATAGAATCATAAGTTGCTCACTGGCATCTCTCTTCTTTTTTCCAATTTTCAGACAGGCCTGTGCTTCAAGACAGCTACTTCATCACTTCCGCTAGAAAAGAGTCTGGCATATCTCTAAACTGTGTTAGTGTGATTGGAAGAATACTTGAAGTCTCAACCGAAATGGAGGATGCCTGCCTCAAGCAGGACGAAACGGTTGCACAGCTTATGTCAATGGGATTTGAGCATCATCTGGCGGTGGAGGCAATAAATAACCCAAAGCTGCACTCCATTGGTGATGTGGTGGACTACTTGTTAGCTGGAGGTTCAAATCGTGATGTGGAATGTCCTCTGAAGGAATGTGAGAGTGGTTTGCAAGAGAGTAACAGCAAAAGGAGAGTGAACCCTGATGATGTCGCCTGTAATATGTGGAATTTCAAAGAGAAGGTGAAAGCGAGCTGTAGCGAAGATGCTTATGTACAAATGGAGACAGAGAGCATGAAAACCTCAACAGAAGCTTCTGGCGAAGTAACGGAACAGACGAGGGTAAAGGACGCTGTTAACAAGCAAGGGTTTTGGGTACAAGAAGCTGGTGCATGGGGGGGCTTCGATGACGAAATTTTTGATGATGAGGAACCTCCTCTTCAAAAAAGTGATAGAGTGGAGGAAAATATTATCACTCATGTTATTGTGCCACTCGTACCGAAGAAAAAGCTGGTCATCGGGCTCCAGTCTGAATTAGGCCGTAACGAAACACCACCTGTGATAAGTGAAGCAAGCGTTTCAGGAAAGGATGACCACTTAGAAGGAGTTGATGTGTCTCGAGGTGAAAGGGTGATAGGATATGGGGAATCCTCAGCTAACGCTGGTGCATGGGAGGGCTTTGATGACGAAATTTTTGATGATGAGGAACCTCCTCTTCAAAAAAGTGATAGAGTGGAGGAAAATATTATCACTCATGTTATTGTGCCACTCGTACCGAAGAAAAAGATGGTCATCGGGCTCCAGTCCGAATTAGGCCGTAATGAAACTCCACCTGTGATAAGTGAAGCAAGCGTTTCAGGAAAGGATGACCACTTAGAAAGAGTTGATGTGTCTCGAGGTGAAAGGGTGATAGGACATGGGGAACCTTCAGCTAATGCTGGAAAGTCCACATATGGCGCAGAGAATTTCACAGATAGATCAACAGGAAGCAGCTCTGGTGCAGCTGGGGCAAGTCTTCGCAATGGACTCGTGCTCGATGCTCTCCAGGAATGCCCCAGTGGTTCTAATAGCTGCCAAGAATTTCGGGTTGTGATGAGAGAATCGACGCAACCTGTTACCACTGATAACTTTAGTCCCACTTGTGGAACAAAACGAAACCTGGTGAGTGATTCTCCTACCTTGATTTCATCCGAATCTGCCCGAAAGCGGCATGCAGTGGGCTGGCCTGCCGTTCCGGAGGTTATCATACCTGACGATTCCTCAACCGGTGGCAGAGACTCATCAATATATTTCAGCGCCAATCCCGAATCGATTCAGATTGTGCGCCTTGAAAGCGACAAGAGTAGCAAAGCTTTATCCAGCAATGCTTACAGGTTCTTTCCTCAATATTTTAGGATAGGCTGATATTTCTTGAAGAGTGAAGCTTAATGTATATTTTCAAATGTTAGATCTGGAGTCACATTTCTTTCTTTCATTTTTGTTGTTGGTACTCTCAATGGACTGGATTTAATGTCTTTCGTTTCTTCGAGTTTAGAGTACTATTTTGGAGTTTCAATATGGAAGTCGAGACTCACGGAACAGCTACTTTGACGTGTTTTCATAACCTTTTAATCGGTCAATTAGTCCTCTTTTCTGGATTGCCAATAAAGATACGCTTTTTCACTCCAAAGAATTACCAGTTATAATTTTTTTAGGAAGAGAATTATGGATTGTATTGCAGGTCTCCGAAAGCCGTGGATGCCAAAGCAAAAATTGCGGATGCTGAACCAGCTGTAGATGTGAAACCTGTCATAGAGAATAAGCATGCTCTTGTTCTAGGAGGAGGACCCAACCCGGTAATTGGAATAGGGTCTACGAGGTTCAAAAATGTAGTGGAAACTGAAGATGTGAAGCCACGAGGTTTGGGACTTCTCAAAAATCGTCGCATTGAAGAGCAGGTATTCCTCTATTACGGATCCTCAATCTTTATGTTCTACAGTGACTCTTTTTACCCTCCCACTTCCTCTTTTGAGGCAATTTAATTGAAGTCATGAATATTGTCTTATGCAAGTTACCTGTGAGTATCTAGTAAAATACATTTCGAGAGTTATCACAATTTTCATGTCATCTTGGTCTTGATGTAGTAACTGCTGACAGTGCAATGCTAATGTATCAGGAAACCGTTGCCCAGAGAAAGAGGAAGCGAGGAACTGTGCAAGTGAAACCTGATCCAGATGGTCCACGTTTGGGTCCGAAAACCTATATACTTAGCAAGTTAAATGGAAGTGGCACCCCTAAGCTTGTGGAATGGGAGAAAGCGGCTCTCACAGCTTTGCGAAAATATTTTGGCTACCAGGAGTTGAAAGCCTTTCAAAGAGAGGCGCTTGAAGCATGGGCAGAAAATCGTGACTCCTTCGTTCTTGCTGCTACTGGTTCTGGTAATGCACTGAGATCTTTATTGATCTATACTGATGAGTTTTGTTGCCTTGATTTTTTCCTCATTATACCTATTAGTTTGCAGTAGGATAATCTTACATGAGCCCTGACTTGGATGATAACGCTCAATATCACAATCTTTTATATCTGGAAACTATCAAGGACTTGCACCAGCACTTAGGTGGTCTCCTGTTTTTCAGCAGGTGGCTTCAGATGTCGCTCAATCTCAGTATAAACTTGTCTAATTGGTGCTTTCACCTGATCTTACAGATGTTATGTATTGTAGGGAAGTCCCTATGCTTTCAGCTGCCAGCCTTGATGACCGGAAAGGTAGTCGTAGTGGTTTCTCCACTCATCAGCCTTATGCACGATCAATGCTTACAGCTATCGTGGCAGGGAGTGTCTGCATGTTTTCTTGGATCCGGACAAGTTGACAAGACAATCGAGCTTAAAGCCATGGCCGGAATTTTTAACATTGTTTACGTCTGCCCGGAATCTCTTCCGAGGTAAGGGTGCTATTTAGTCCATCAGTTACTTTGTTGATGTGCTTCAATTTATAGAACATAAATATTGCAATGCTTAGAAACAAGTACGTATGTCCTGAGGAGGCGACTGGGCAGGCTGGAGAACTACTTGCAGGGCCTTGCTCGGGGCAAGGGCATTGCTCTCTTTGCAGTGGACGAGGCACATTGCATTTCCAAGTGGGGGCACGACTTTCGTCCATGCTACAGGTACATTCTCTCTACAAATATGTTAACTGTTTGAATAATGTTTTGTCAGCAATGGAAGATTTGATTGAACTTCTCAGAAGAAATTGCTATTGGTACAGCACATCTTTGAGCTATGTAAGTTATTTGTGCTTGTATTCAAAGGCGCTGTCCATGCTCTTGCTGAAGCTGGTCGTTGGCGTCGAATGCTGATTACCACTCTTTGAGGGATTTTGAATTAGTATTATCTAATCTGAGGTTTCTGTTCATTGTAGGCAATTGTCCATGCTTAGGGATAAATTTAAAGTTGGCTCCATTCCGGGATTGAAGCATCAAATACCCATCATGGCTCTGACTGCCACGGCAACTCCTTCTGTGCGGGACGATATTCTGAAATCCTTGGGGATTGCTGCTGGGAATCCAAAAATCGTGCTTACTACCTTTTTCAGGCCAAATCTTTACTTTTCTGTAAGTGAAATAGATTCTGCTGTATCTAAATATGTTTGATGTCGATTTCAGTTTGATTTGGAGATTTCCAATTTGGAACAGATTTTGTGTAATACTCTAACAGTCTTGAAATTGACCTGCAACGATATGTCTAAGGTAACCGAACTTAAAAAGTGACACCATCCTTAATGTGACACCTACATTTAGCACTAAAAAGAATGTCCAATTGTCCATACTGTAGCCTAGTGTCAATAGTAGGTTCCTCTATGATCAGAACAAGTGTCACTTTTTGGTTCGGTTACCTTACATGCATCTGATTTGAACGCAGTTATTCCCCCATTTAGTGATACATTCATAAATTTCAAGCTCCGGTTATCCTGTTTCTAGGTACACCACAGTAAAACCACAAAGGAATCATCATATGAAGATGATTTTGCATCTCTTATCAAGACGTATTCTAAGGATGGCAATGGATATCGGCGAACGGCTTCCGCATCAGGAGGAAGTTTGCAACGAGGGAGCAATATAATTAACTCCAAACAGGATAGCCATAAATTGAAAGTGGGCCTTTCCCAGCTAGCGGATAGTACACAAAGCAGTCCAAGTGTTGCATGGCCTAATATTGATAGAAACAAGGCCCTTGGGAAAGAATTGGCTCATGAAGACGATGTAATCATCTTGTCTGATGAGGAGGATGAAGAGGAGGACTCGAGTGGGGAGGGCGATGACTTTAAGGACTATGAGGACGATGGTGTTGAGCTAACAGCTCAGTTCTTGGAAGATGAAGATGAAGACGAGAGGCTTGGTGGTGATTGTTTTGGTAAGCTTTAGCCTTTTTCCTGATTCCTCCTTTGTCCTTGTTGCAACATCTGGTTATATGATGAATCGGAGTAGTTCCATGTGTGGTTATTTGTTCTTGAAATACTCAATGCTTTCAATCCCTTCATTTATTAAGAGAAGAATTTGCCAATTCTGGATGACTGGACTGAATTGTGTACTGTAGATAATATCATGAACTATTGTGACTGTCAACCTTGGCTGGCAGCTGAGTGTGGAGAATTTAGCGGCCGTGGTGCTGCACTGGAGAAATCTGCTGGTCAGCATAGTAGCGGGGCAACCAATATGGGAGATGGTCCTACCATTATATACATGCCAACAAGAAAGGAAACTGAGGCTGTTGCAAAGTTCCTATGCAGCCATGGCGTTGTAGCTGCTGCGTATCATGCTAAGGTAATACTACCAGGAGGAGGAACCAGTTCTTGCGCATATTGCCTAGTACGACTTGAGCTACAGTATTACCATTAGTCTGAAGCGTGTGGGTATTAATTGATAACGTTCCTATTGCTTCTTGTGCAGTTGCCCAGAGCCCATTTAAGACAAGTACACGAGGGATTTCATGGAGGCACTTTGCAGGTCTTGCCGTCTTGGCCTCTTCGTAACCTTGCATTGGTGTTATGTCCAGCTCCTGGTTGTCCAGTTTGATATGTACTTCGACTTGTTCTATTCTCATATCCATAACCTGAGAGGATATCCTTGTGCTTGCAGGTCGTTGTTGCCACTATTGCATTTGGAATGGGAATTGACAAGCCAAATGTAAGGCGCGTGATCCATTATGGTTGGCCTCAGGTCGGTAAAGATCTCTTCTTGCTTTCTTGGTGTGAAGGCTTGTAGTCATGTCATTTACGAATACTAATTTCCTCAAGATCTGTAAGCTACATTTTGCAAGGCTACAGGCGATAGTCTTCTTTGATCGTTTTATATAACAGAATGAAGTAGTTGCCTTTTTTTAGTCATTTGTCACTGCACTAACTGTCTCGACATTTAGATATAGAATGTTAACTGTCCTTGCTTAATCCAAAGGATCCATTTTAAAAATTACATGCATTTGAAGCAGAGTTTGGAGGCATACTACCAAGAAGCAGGTCGAGCTGGTAGAGATGGTGCTCGTTCAGATTGTGGTACGTTCCCTCAAATTCGAAATCTTACAGCGTACTGACGTCATCCAACTCAGATGAAATGTCTCCTTTGTTGGACATTTGGCTTGTCAGGACAAACGCTAACACATTCTAATCTTTAGTTTGTAGTGTTGTACTTTCCACTAAAACTGGGTTGCCAATTTTTGAATCAAGGATTACGATATGGACAAGCAAACTTTCTAACCCTGATTCTTACAATAGTTCAAAAGTATCTGAATGTGGCAGTTAGTAAATAGCATCTGACTGATTTCCCACACTCCATTGATGGACACCAATTTCTCCGTTTTTGCAGAACTATTTGTTGACATGACTGTTCTGCCTTCATTGCTGCCCAGCCGCCGAGATGCTGCACAAACAAAACATGCACTTGAAATGCTCTCTCATTGTTTCAGGCACTAATCTGCCCTTGCCATGTCCATTGTCCACGTCTTGTGCACCCTGACTTGGAGGATTTTCCTTCAGCAAACTGTCATTATAATGAAGTATCTAGACTCCACTAATCATCGCCTTTTTGCTTGCATGTAACACTGTATGCATCAATGTGCTACGTAACTTCTTATGAATATAACACTCAATGTTCATTAAATTTTATGAAATGTGCATGTACTTTTTGCTGACTCAGGTTTGACAAGCAGGTATGGCATCCACCAAGATTGCTGCAGAGTGCAGGTTATCCTTCAATACTTTGGCGAAGTTCTTGAGAGTGGCCTGTGCAACAGGTAAGTATCTCTTTCGTTTTATTAGCAGAACCCATCACTCTTTATCCTCTAAACTTGATTTCTTAGTGCTTTCTGGTTCTCTTCATCTTCTTCTGAGTGGGTTTGCTTCAAGGTAAAATATTTCATCCTCAAATTGTTGATGATGAATTACACCAATCGTCAGCACTATGGTCTTTCACCAGGTGTGATGTATGCATCAACGGCCCACCTCCTACTCAAAACCTAACCAGAGAAGCTGTGTTGCTTCTGACAGCGATTTCTGCCCCTCAGGTGGATCCTCATTATTGGATTTGCAATACCGTCGTTTGCCAGTCATGCATTAGATCAGTCAAGCTTGTTCAGAGACCAAATGCTAATTGTAACATCTATCAGAACCTTCGCTTATGCAAGAACTATTCCCCACAGCTTTGAGCCTGAGTTAACCCTTAAGCGTCCACTGTATTTTATGTAGTGAAGGAAAATTGGACCCCCTGCTGCAAATCATCTGTTTGTGTGAAAATGGCTTCAGTTTGACACGATCGACAATGTTGACACGATCGACAATGTAGTATAGAACAAGAGCTTTAAAACGATGTATTGCAATCAGGAAACCTAGGTAAAATGAGAAAATGCCAGCGTTGCAAAGTTCAGTGATGCAGATGGCCATATTGGGCGTTTTAGACGCTAAGGGATAAGCTTGGAAAGAAAATTTTATGATTGATCATTCTTCTTAAAATAAACTGATCTTGATGGTGTGGATAAATGCAGAGGGAAGCTGCCTCGGGAACTGGTGTACGACCAAGGGAGCGAACACCAAGAGGAAGAGGGAGAGCCGGTAGTCCATCAATGAGATCCACAGGGCCAACTGTAAGAGATGTTGTCGAACAAGTGGAGAAGCAGGTGAGGATGTACTGGATCTAACATGCTTTCAGAGGGAGAGGACATCATTACACTATTGTTGCTTGTCACCTCTTAGCATCAGTTCCGAATTTTATCATGGTGGTGAACTTACACTGATGTTATATCATGGTGGTGAACTTGCACTGCAGGACCCACAAAAGGATAGATTATGGTGGAGGGGCTTCGTTCGCATTCTTGCTGACCGTGGATACATTCGGAACGCAGTGAGTGCATGTCTCTTTAAAACTTGCTTGCACAATTGTAGATCTTATATATTGATGGCATCTCAACTTCAATGCAGCTGAATCATAATGCATCTGGAAGGGAGAAGTACTGTCCACCTTGGAACAAAACAGTATGACACCGAATATGAATACATCAAAAAGACTCCTTCCATTAGATTATTAATGCTAAGTTAATAGAAATTAATTAGATCCATGTCAAGTCCTCATGCTAAGTTGATGTTAGTGTAATGCAAATGGTGTTACATTAATGTTGGTGTGATGTTAGTGTCATCAGCGTGAACTTGATATTACATCGACAACTACTAAGTTAGTATTAAGTCATGACATTTTAATTAATTTAATGCTGATGTAATGTCACATTAATCACATTAATACTGATCTAATGTCCTATTAGATTAACATGTACTTATCATTCATAACTTAGTGAATGTAATAGGAGGATCTTTTTAGATTTTGAACCAAGGTCATTTACCTTCCCGAACCTCCTTCATCATCCAATTATTTACTCAATATTGATAGCATAGTGCCAAGTATAATGACCAGAAAACATCTCAAGTATTGATTGAACCTAGGAAGATGACTAGTTTCCACACACGAGTGTGCAATGTCGTTGTACTAAGGCTTCACACGATCCACTACTTATGATGATTTATTTTCAAGTAGTGGATCATTTGCAAACTCATGGTTTATTTTCTTACTCAAATTTGTTTTCACTGTTGATTCAGACCTCAGCAATCACAAACAAGTTGGTGGTGCCCACCATCAAACAGCCTGTGCTCACCCCCAAAGGGCATGAGTTCCTGCGAACGCACAAGAGCAGCTTGTCACAGGATCATGCAAGCACACCAAGGCAGCCTCTGTTGGTGCACTTAGAAGGTGATATGGTACAAGCTTTGCGAATTCCCAGGAATAGTAGAACAACAGAAGAAGCAAGGGATTGGGGCAGGGGTTGGGCTGACCCCGAGACTCGCCGTCAGCGTCTCAGCAAGCGTGGAAGAGGTAAAGGGAGTCGGAAAAGGGGGAGGTCTCGACAGAAGCAGTATAAAGCTGAAACGAAGTCGGTTTGGGGTCGCCTCGCAAACAAGCTAGGTCTTAAGAGATCCTGAGAGCACAATCACTTCTCAAATTTTCTTATTCTCTTTTTCACTTCTGTGAAGATATATTTTGAGATTCAATGTAAAGAAACGAAAGCTTTTGTAAACAACATTCTACAATTAATAATTATCAGGCTATTATCTTTGGTCTTGTTAATGTTATCTCCCAACGTGGCAGGAGTTGATCAGAAAACCCTACTTGGCGAACAATCAACAGTTGACTATTGATGGCCTTCTCTCCACCAGCCCAAGAGTAAAATCGTAAGCTCTTCACTTCCATGTTACCACACATCGCTTATCAACACTCACCAATATCACGTTGCAGAGATTGTGTACACATGTGATTGGACATTTTCCACATGTCAAGTTCTGAACTCATGTACGTTAGTTACGAAAGGTGTGATATAAAAGAGTGTATAAGCAGTTATTCTCGCCTGATCGACAATGCGTGAAACGTACTCAATACTGTCACAAGTTGGTTGGATACTGACATGATCTGCATCATGGACTGACATCAAACGTGTTTCTAACATTCTCCACATATATCAACCGACGTGTTTCCGACGTTGCACACCTGGGAGAATATTCCGAATGGACCAGGAGTTAGTGTGAAAGAGCTGGATGGAAAGATCTCAGCGAGGGAGAAGACAAACAGGTAGGTCGCTGTACAGGGCTGGAAACAGCTGTGGCATCTGCAACATGTCACTTCCTAGCCCATTCTGCTTTCAGTCTATCTCGTGCATAGTAAAGTATGCATGAAAGCACTCCCCAAAGTAAAGCAGACTGTGACAGGAACTAGATAAGTCACGTAAGAATTCTACCTATGATAAGGTTGGCTCTTTTTTTTCGAATGAGGTTGTCTTATCTAACATGCAGGAAACATGAAAAGAAAAAGAGTTGGTTTCAATTCACTTTTACGTTCTCAAAAGCGACATTCTAAAATATTTTGCACACTTGTCACACTATAATAAATTGAATGTAGGACACTTGTCACACATTCCAACTACGTCATAATCATTTAAATTTTTTCTAAGTAGTCAAAGTGAACTGTACATGATAAAAACTCAAAATTGCTATATTTATCATTTTGAACAAAATGACAACGTAAAGCAACAAACTGAAGAGTCAAAATTGTCATATCTATCATTTGAGTAATTATGACAATTAGTGCAAAATGTCAAGCGTGACGCAACCTAGTGTAGCTGTGTAGTAGTGTACTGTAAATCATCCTACCTGTGGACTCGTCAACCATAGCTAGATTCGCTCATTGTCAACCCACAAAAAGCACCTTCTTAGTGAAATTGTGAGAGACTTAGTATTTATAACTATTGTTACCATTAATCTATACTATATGCTTTTAGATTTTATTAATATTAGTTGCAAGGTCCACGCCATTCCGGTACTGTAGTAGTACACCCCATGTACTACTGTACAAGATCCTCTGCCTACGGCGGCCAAGCCAAGCCAGGTGATCAATGAGAGAAGGCTTGATTCAGGATGCATGAACTGGAATGAACTGTAGGTAGATTTTTTAAAAAGAAAAAAATTACTAAGCTGGTTGACATGGGTGCTTATAAAGGCAAGGGTGGACATTTTGTCGTTGAAAATGTGAGTTGACTTGTAGCTTTATTTATTTTAAAGCCGGATTTATCACCCCAATCAAGCAACCACTACCATTAAAAAAACCATGACCCCACTGACTGGACAGTTGGTTAGGAACTTGCTTGCGCTTCTTGCAGACCGAGGAGCTTCTCTTATTTATTATTATTGCGGCGTTCAGGATGAAACTGGAATGAACTGATTTCAGAATGAGAACTTGCATTAATAAAGCTCCATCTTAACAGATATTTTTTAATTTTAAAGGGAAACAGTGACCGTAAGATAAAAGACAGTGAGGAAAGCATGAACTGCATAACATTCTTGGACTTCACTCTTTGCTACAGTGATGAAGAAAGCCCTTAGACCCATGCATGGAGATTGTCTCAACTTTTAAATCTATGAACATTGATATGAAAGGACTCTCCCTACTATAAAGCATGGGTGTTGTACAAGGCACTTATAGAATGTTATATGATTCATCATTATCATAACTTATTCAAAATATGATGTTCCTTTTGTTGTCATGTCTGACACTATTTTCCAACTCGACGTTGGTTGTCTAATTACACAAGTGTCAAATATATTAAATAACTTGGTTAAAATATTCTCAAATATCTTAGAATATTCCTAATAATATGATTGTATGATATACTTTCAGGTTGACGTCTTCGACACTTGGTCTAATGGTCGAGTAAGACAATCCTGTTTGAAACAGAGTTCAGTTTAATGTTTCCCATATTTGTATTCTAATTCCAACGTACTGTAATCATATCCTCAACTACTTTGATAAGTGTAAAGAAACTATTTGACTTGATTTTTTGCAAGAATGAGGTCTTTTACTTGGGGACTTCCATTGACCTATATTTTAATGATTTGATTGTATGACCCTCTCTTTGTTTTTTTAAAACGACAAGTGCTGTCTCTTTTCCAAAGTTTGAAAAAAGGAAGAAAAAAAGAGTTACTCAGTTTGCCGCATGATCCATCCTTGGATTAAAATACTGAAGCGCCATGCTAACGAAGCTAATCCAGGAGTTTCGATCAAAAGCAGCTAGCTACAGACTAGGGAATGAAGATGCATCCATGTTTGCCTTTTGAAATCAATTAACTGTACAGTAAAAGCTAGAATCAATGGCCGTGTTGCGTTGTGAGATGAATACTTGTCCACTAGGGTACTCGAGAAAAGCGCCGTTGAAATCCTCCAAATTCCGGTAGGAACTCGAGCTCGTGGGCCCTGGTTGACTGTAGCCTTTCGCCCAGGTCGTCCATGTATTCCTTTCACTGCAGTGACACAAAAGCAAATTACTAATAAGTCGATCATTCACGGCCCCATCGATCAGTTTTGTAGTACGCTTGAATGAATGTCTATCTGAGTACTGTCAGATTACTACCGCAAGAACGCTAGATCGACGACGCGGTTCCAGTCGATGTACATCAATCGGTTGACTCGAGTCCAGTTCTAGAATATCATTATCATCAAGAATTTAGAGTAGTCTAGCTAGTAACACCAGAGAACCTTGCAATTGTCTAGAGTTTTGTGAGTTGCTAGAAATTCATTGCAGGAACGGTAGATCGACAGGGTTCCCGTCGACGTCGATCAGTCGGTCCAGTTCTAGAATATCATCAAGAATTTAGAGTAGTCTAGTCAGAGAACATCAGAGAATTTAGAGTAGACTAGTCAGAGAATATCAGAGAACCTTGCAATTGTCTTCTAGAGTTTTGTGAGTTGCTAGAAATTAAAGCTCGATCAACCGGTCTGCTGAGTACGTCCAGTTTGAGTATACAGTTCTGTAGAGATGGTGGTATGCATGGCGTAGTGGATCGATCGGTTGAAGAATTCGTGCTGTTTTGTAACGAGGCGTGATATATCGACATGGCGGTGTTGCCGTATTGTAATCTGAATCCGCCAACGACCATGCAGATCGAGGAGTTTCGTCAGTACCTGCTGGAGGACGACGTCGACAATTGTCTCCCGGAGGATCATTTCTTACAGTGGAACACGAATTCTTCAAACATGAGCACAGAGGCGTTTCTGAAGAGCCTGGTGTCACCCATGGTGTCGCCCCTCATGTCGCCGCGAGCTGGTAATAATCAAGTCCATCATCCCATCTGGGCAGACCCCAGTCCATCAACTGAGCAGCAGCAAGCCGTGATCAGTAACCGCACCGGCCGCCCCTTGCCGAATCTCACGTTGCCATCCAGCTTCTGGACACCCAGTTCAGAGAATCCTGAACCTTCTTCAGTTGAAGAATCCGAGAATCTGTTCGTGCGGAGCGTGTTGCAGGATTACAGTCCGGAGTCGACGTCAAATAAGGTAAATTATTGATATTGCAGTGGTAGAATAAAGTAACTAAAGTGGATTTGGAGGATCATATACGTGTGTACTGATAATTGTATAGTTTAGAATTAGAGGAGGAGCAAGACAGTCCTTAGCAACTATAAAGGGTTTGTTACAGTATGGAACTTCTTATTACTGTGTTCAAATCGATCAGTCTCCTGGTTTGCTTTGATATAATTAGACTTGAATTAGAGGTTCTGGAGACCGAGTTCAGAGAATCCTGAAGCGTGCGGAGCATGTTGCAGGATTACACTCTGGAATCAACGTCGGAGGAAACAGAAAACGTGACGTCATCGTTTCCGAGTCCAACGAGAGTGGATCAGAATAAGAAGGCGAAGGCGTCGTCACCGCGGCCGTTGAATTTCCGGGGTGTGAGGCGGCGTCCGTGGGGGAAATTTGCTGCGGAGATTCGAGACTCGGCGCAGAACGGCGCGCGCATCTGGCTGGGGACGTACGACACGGCTTACGACGCGGCGTGTGCGTATGACCAAGCGGCGTTCGAGATGCGAGGGTGTAAGGCGTTGCTGAATTTCCCTCTGAAAGCAAATCTCTACGCGGCCAAGGCGAAATCCGAGCAGTCGCCCAACGTTTCGAGATCTCCGTCGTCGTCGTCTTCCTCGCCACCACCACCAGTCAGTACCAGTACTACTCGCCGCGAAACGTTTGCTAGCCCACATTTCGGTTTCTCCAGTTCCGAGCTCCAGTTGCGGAGGACGGCGTTGTGGCTGCAACGAGCCATGGAGCCCTGTATCTCCCCCTTGATGCAGATGGCGCAGCTCCTCGGCGCCCGGCAACGAATTGCTGCGATGCCGAATTATTACAGTGACTTTGTTCAGGCTCAGCAAATCCCTCTCGTCATGGACGCGCTGGCCCGAAGTCAAGGACTCAAGAGGTCTCGGTCCACTGCTGAGCTTTGGGAAGAGTCTCTGAAACGAACTTGTCATTCCTGGTCCTAAAACTACTTTTTGGTACTTTACAGAAAAAGCAGTCACGTTTTCATTTACTTGACAAAGAGAGGATTTATAACCCCTGCTGGGTTCCATTACCCTTCCTATCTACAACCGTCGAAGATCATAAATCTTTCTCAGTAGTAGACACAATCACGATACCAGAGCAACGAAGGTGGTTAGGGTTCTTCTTCATCTCCAGTTTTGCACTTGTGGAGGCCAAGTTGTAAGAAAATGGTTATATGAAGTTTTACACAGATTATGAGATTAAGGTGCTCGATCGTACGTCTGGAGCATGAAATTAGAGGAGCCTCTGAACATGTGAATAGATTGAAAAGATTATCATGTGCAGTGGTAGAATAAGGTAAACTGCAATTGTAATGATATATTGCAGTGGTAGAATAAAGTAACTAAAGTGAATTTGGAGGACATATATGTGTACTACTTGTAATTAGTGTGTTAATTGTATAGTTTAGAATTAGAGGAGGAGCAAAAGACAGTCCATAGCAACTAAAAAGGGTTTGTTGTGTGGAACTTCTTCATTTCTGTGTTCAAATCGATCAGTGTTCTGGTTTGCTTTGGTGCATCCAGATGTAATTAGACCAAACCATGGATGAGTTTTCATGTAATTCACTGAGCCCGTTACTACTCTGTTTTTTGCCAATTGTTGAATCTACGAAATCTTCACTGTGATAGGTAGTTTTGGTATCAATTGGAGCACCAAAGATACTACGTACAGACTCTTTAATTAGACTCTTTAATTATTCACTATGGTCTTTAGGCCAGTGTTATGATTATTATAATACCAATTGGAATGGTACTTAAATTAGTCAGTGTGGCATCAATAATCTGTTCAGTTTGGTACCAGTAATCTATCTTGGCACCAATAATTTGTTTTGGTATATATCAGTAATCTGTTTTGGCACCAGTAATCTACAAGGAGCAGTAGAGTATAAATCCTGGGTAAACGCACAGTAGAGTTTAAACCAGTGTAAACATACAGTTTATCTGTCCACAGGTATGATAGGCTAGGCCATTGACCTTAAAACCACCACTATCTATTGCAGTTGAACATTTCAGTGCTAAAAGGAAAAGAAGATGAAATGTCTAAATACAATAGATAATGGTGGTTCTAGGCATGCCTAGTTGCCTACCATAAGTGTGTCTCTCAGGAGTCTCAAGTGTTTATTTGAGTACTTTCCTCAGTGATAGCGACAATCCACATTTTCAGAATTTTTTTTACATATAATAATAAGAATAATGTTGGCGTAAGAGACCATGGTGAATGAAGAGTCTGTTGGTGGTAGTTTGTCTATCTATGTTTCAAGGGCATAGGTAACGAGGTTTACCTTTGGTGCCTTCCCTTGGAAATAAGTTAGACTCTATGACTGAATTTTTTTACATGATTGACATAGAAGGCACTGAGAGCATGGCCACTAGCCTCGCCAATGGAACTATATGGCACTGTTGGTATATTTTTTGTTTCCCCTACCAACAACACTATCAAAGGCTTCAAAACTTAGGCCATGCAATAAATGTATTGGGGTGCCTACTAAATCAGAAGGTCATATAGCTCGCTCAAAGCATACCTAGCAGCATCCATTTTCCACTCACTAAACCTATAATTTTCGAATGATAAAGTTCTTATATAGTGTGGAGTTTGATTTTTGCTCACCAAATATTGTCAATTATATAGTGAGAGTGGTTCTCACATCAAACATTTTGTCCTATTCTGTAATAAGACCATGCACTCATTAAGTTTAATAAATTTATTCTCTACCATTATGATTGTCCCAAGTAGTGACAATAGTAGTAGTACGTAATTGGTCGACACATTGTATTCCAAATTTCCAAGCACGTTTCGTGGTTGTTGCTAGGGAAGTTTTCACTTCTCACACACCATCTTGGATGTGAACTTGGTGCACAATGAGCAACTATTGGGTATGCTCTCAGTTACTCCTTGTTCTACGTTGTGTTTGTCTTACTAGTCACTAGTAGGAAAGGTGGCACTGCCGAAGGAGATGCCCAAGCAAGTAGTGCCCAATTCCATGCACGCACAGTGATTTTGCCTGGGCATGTCCCTGGGGATCGCCACCTTTCTACTAGTGAGTGAAGTAGTGGTCAAGTAAGAGCAAGCCCAACAATTCGTCAGTGTGCACCAAGTCCACATCCAAGGTGGTGTGAGAAAATTAGGAACTTCCCCAGCAACAAACACCAAGCGTGCCTAGAATAAAGGTCATCAATCAATTTTAAATTATTACTTTTGTCACAACTTGAGACAATCATAATGATGGAGAATAAGTTTACTAAAGTTAACTTCATAAAGTGGGAGCATGGTCTTGTCATATAGTAGGACAAAGTGCTTGATGTAGAAACCACCTCCCCCATATGGACAATATTTGGTGTAAAAATATCAAACTCCAAACTATGAGAGGCACTTACCAATCAGAAATAGCGTTGGTGAGTGGAAAGAGGATGCTGCTGGGCCTGCTCTAAGACAACCAGCCGGTTCTCACCATTTGAAAGTCCTAATTTTCAAAACTTTTTTTTTCTGAAATAAACGGCAACCCACTTTTCAAAAAAAATAAAATTGGCCATGCAGAAATAACGAGATAATCATGAGACACTAAATTTCATGGCATGTGGCTGGTGTGCTGAAATTAGAAACAATGCTTTGCTGCATGAAGAAAAGCTGAAGTGAAGTGTGAACACGTTTTCCGGGAGCAACTCATGGTTCACGGAAAAAGTGTGTTAGTATCTTGTGATGGAGGATTCAAGGGTCCCTTTGTGATGGAGGATTCAAGGGTCCCTTTTTGCTTCAAGTTCCAAAGATTTTTTTTTTTTTAAATTTAAAAAAAGTTGAAGAGCATCAGAATTCAGACGTGAGACTCTCGTTCAGCTAATTATAGCAAATGCAATCAGAACATGCATTCCTGCGTCCATCCCAAGTCAGTTTGAACCAGCAATTCAGACCGACAGTTAAGTTTCTACTACAGTAGGGAACTTTGACCCTTGAACTATGGCCGGTACTTTGGAAACTCAAAAACTTGTGCCGAAAAAAGATACAACTAAAAAACTTGCATAGAAACGGTCAATGGGGGCCACATTCTATTTCTTCCATTTCTGTAGGAGGGAAACACGGAGCAAGTAACTGAAACCCATTTTTTAATTTTTTTTTGCTTCTTGCCATTTTTGGAGCAAGTGAATCAAATTTTAAAAATCTATTTTGACATAATTGGAAGGTTTATTCCAATGTGAGGAGCAATGAATGAGATTCATCGCCTAGATCCACACCACTTGACCTACTACGGCCTCGTTCACATTATGGCTGTTTGGTTGAGTGGACTTTGGACAACTCTACTTAAACCCCTAAAGGATCAAAGGTTCATGGTTCTAAAATGACAAATTCAATTGGGAAAATTACAATTTGGACGAGATTGAATTTTATAGCACTGGAATCAATGAAGAAAATGATGCTCAATTCGGGCTTCTTGGTTCTTTAGGGGTTAAAATTGGAAAAGAAGACAATGTAGAAGTTCATTAAAATATGATAAATATCGCCTTTGTCCGGTCATAGTGTGAAGGCCTAAAGCAGAAGTCCACCATCTGTCATAGTATGATCGGCCAATGGCCATATTTTTGTGAGATTCTTGAATATTTTAATGGAAAAAAAGATGAATGTCAGCTTGATTTAAAATTAGGTTTCTATTCTTGTTTGGTATGATTCTTTGTCAAGTGAAGAAGTCCAGCTCCCATACCTTGAGCCTCTGTTGCAGAGGGCTCTGGATGCTCTTAGGGGTCAAAGAATGTTATTGATGATGATTTAATTTGTTTTGTTGACTCTGCCCCACTAGAGGAGAGACTACGAAAACGCTGTGTTTTTTAAGGAATTACATGGTTGAACAATATAAACAAACTATAAGAGTAAATTTAGGGTAAATACTAAGGCAAAGACTACACAACTAGGCGCTTATTCTTCTCAAAACCCATGTAGTATACAAGTGTAGTTTTGCAAAAATCAAATCAAATCAAATCAAATCAAATCAAAAGGATCACCCGAGCTCTCAAAACATAATAGAACAGTTCATGAAGTCTCCCTTATTCATAATTGGCAGGTTACCTGCATCCAGGATCATAATCTTCATAAACATGGCTATGAACATAAGCAGTGTCAACTTCCAAGAAATGAATTACCATAGGGACCTACAAAAATGGGAGAACTGAAGTTCTAGGCATGGCTCTTGAAGGGAGAACCACCTCTTGCCAATGGTACGACCTGTTGTAGAAGGTGAAAACTGGATCACATTAAAAGATGCTTACTTGATCCAATTCCAAAAAGGGGACATCTTGAACTGCACTATTATGTTATGCTGTAAACTGGGTCTACCAGTGATGTGGCCCTTGCCACTCCACTAAACTTAACCCCTAAAAGACCGCGTGGGGGGTGTGGGGGGGTTGGTTTAGCTTATCTCTTGTTTTCTTGACTAGCTCTTATAACAAGCTCAATTCCTCATTAGTGTGGGTTAATTTTGACGATTGGCAACGTTGAAATTAAAGAAGACTTACATAGCTTTTGTATGAAAACAAGATCAAAAAAATTGTACAAATTTTGAGAAAATGCCACCATTGAGAAGATTGATGGAAGTCGTTTGGGGTATTTTGTACATAAGTTGAAATTGGATTGATCAAACGTGCTCCAAAAATTCTAAAATTTCTATCATGCATATGATCATCATTTTGAACACGTGCAAAAAAATTCACATAATTTGAAAGTGTGAGGAGGAAGATATGAGGGTCTCAAGTGACTCCCACATAGCCTCCTTGCAACTCAAAAAAACCATCAAAAATCGCACACTTCATGACATTTCGATCAAGAAGTACTCACGGATTCAACTTTAAAAAAGAGCTAGGGTCTCTTTGTTGCTCACCTTACAATTCACGGCCTAAAAACTGGAATTTCCTCTCTTTTTAGTTCCAGAAGCCGCGTGATGGCCTCATGGTACTTTAGGGGTTAACTTACATGGCCTCACCATCCTTCACACATTCTGCCATTGTCGTGACTTACAGACTTGTTCCATTTCTAACCAGGCTCTTTCTCTATTTTAGTTGTAGAACATATACATATGCACACATACATACATACATACATACATACATACATACATACATACATACATATATATATATATATATATATATATATATATATATATATATATATATATATATATATATATATATATATATATATATATATATATATATAAAAGCAAAAACCCGTGTTGCATTGCAATACAAAACTAAAAAACATGATCAAGAAACATAGACCCCGTTGCAAAGAATGTTGATCAAAAGAAATTGAAAATTTTGATTATAGATAAAAATAGTCAACAAAACATGAATGGAAATGAATCACTAGTAGAAAAGGTGACACTGTTGAGGGAGATGCCCAGGCAAGTAGTGCCCAATTCCACACATGCATAGTGATTTTGCGTGGACATCTCCCTTAGGAGCGCCACCTTTTCTACCAATGAATGAAAATGATATATGATGAGATATAGGATGATAATTGACGGATGGAAGACTTGGATAAAGGTGTGACAAATTTTGTGACAGAGGGTCGTGGCATCAGGTCGTGACACTATGTATTCAATATAATAGATGTTCATTCATAAAATTATCTATTAAAAGACAATTTCATACAAATACTAGAGATTCTAGTATTTTTTTCAAAATACTTTGACGATTTCATCCATTTTTTGCGCATTTTTCTATAGTAAAGGGAACCACTTCCAAAATCAGGTAAGATTTTGGTGAAAATTCAACAAAAATTTAAAGGTTGTCGCTGGGATGCTTGTCCTAAAATGTTTGCACAGTGAAATTATTTTATCAATACTTGTACACTCAAAATTCGATTGTGTCACACACTAAGGACCAATTCCCACTATGACCATTTGGTTGAGTGGACCTTGGACAGTTCTGATTAACCCTTAAGTGTCCATACTACAATTACCCAGTCAAACTTCATCAATTCATCACATTTTAAAATATATTGTATTTTTCAGGTATTTTTCTCATATAAGGTATTGTTAAACCGATTTATCCTGATTTTTTTTTCATAATTATTTAAATAAATAAATAAATTATAAGATTTTTCAAAGTTTTTTCTTGTAACATATTATAGTAATTACAAAAATGCTTTGAATAGTATGGATTTTTTAAGGAAAATGTAAATAATAGTGATGAACAAGGTGTAGATGGCATGCTAAGCGACCAAATATGACCCCACAGGGCTCCTTGCACACTTAGGGGTTAACCCCTAAACGTCCCAGGGTATCCGAAGAATTGACAGTTTGAGAAAAATCATTATAAAATGCTATTTAGAAGAATATTTCGGAATTGTTATACAAATGAAAGTTGTAGATATTGAATTTTAGGTTCCATCCGTACGATTAGATTCACCAACGCCATCATTGATATTTTATTATAAAATTTCAAAGTTATAATTAAATTTCGTTCTAAATTTGATTACAAACAAAATATTGATATTTTTTGAGTGAAATTTGTTGGAATGGATTTGAAATGAGATACTCTTGAAATGATGATTTTTTGAAAATTTTGTGTTACTTCAATTTATGACCTCATTTTAGCAAGCTCACTTTTGAACTAAAGTCAATGCAATTTTGGCTTGGTCAACTGCTTGACGTACTTCCACATTTGTAATCTAAAAATAATATGTACCAAATCCAACCGTTAGATAGGACAATAACTTCATAAAATATTTTCAAAAAATTGAATGAGTTTCATCTATGAAGTAATATGAGTGTAGTGTGAGTTGGAATCTGTTCGTCGTCCAAAAACTGGACGCTGGGACGTTTAGGGGTTAAAATTGTCTGGGAGAACAATGTGGAAGTTCATTATAATATAATAAATATGGTCTTTTGGTGTGAAGGTCCACTGGCCATCACATTGGCCATATTTTTGTAGGATTCTGAAATTTAATAAAAAAACGAATTTACAGTATGCTAAACAAAGAATTGGATTTTTGTTTCATGCAGTTCAATTCTTTGTCAACTCTTTAGTGCCAAAACTGCCCCAAAGTGTTGCCACGTAGGCACTTTTGAGCAAAACGACTTTTAGCCATTGGTCTAGATTTTTGAAAATATCTCTTTAGAATGTGGAAAAGCGATTGAAACCAGTCAATGAACATGGACTTTCAAAACCACTCCAATAGTTTCCATCCCAATATGAGCACTTTCATTCTCAATTGTAATCTTGATAGTGTATTCGAGTTTGCACTTTTGACTACATTAGAATGCAAAGAGCTGTGATGATACAGGGACAAAACTGAATGGGTCTACCTTACAGCCACTCCCCATGAAGTATCTGGCCCCGCTCTTGCAGAAAATAGACAACTGGTTCACTGTTCAATCTCCTCTGATTTTACTCTAATAAAAGTGAGAGCGCGTCTGTGAAAAACAACGGCCTCGGTTTGAAGAAGTGCCAAACCCGTTCAACCACACTAGCACCCATCCTCTAATCCAATGCATGGTGTAAAATTAGTTTATTCTCTCTCTGCAGAGAGGGCGCGGGTCTCTCATGGGGATCCTCCCTTTGCTCTCTACAATTACAAATCTGATGTGCACAGTGATCATTGACTAAACCCTATTTAGCACCCATCATTCTAAAAACAGAGCCATGAAAGTTTCTCAACCCCAGCCCACAGTGCAATGGCTCGGCAGAAACAACATTTCTTACCAGAATCCCAAGTGCAACAAATTTCAAGCTGGCAGTAAGTTTCAAATGCTACTCAGGAACGCCAATCAGCCCAGCAATACCTAACTGCAGGATCATGCCAAACACAAACTAGAACCTCGCAAACAAATCAATAGAGTTTTTGTCCCTCCGATCGCCAAAATCAGATTTTACCTTACACTGTCTGGTAATTCGCCTCCACAGCCCGTGTGACCCTAAAATCGCATGAGCCGGCGGGAACCCTTCCGGTCATATCCCTGCATACATTTCTAGAACTGTTTTTCCAAATGAACATATTCCCACTCCCCAAGTTTACCAGATGCACAAATGAATACAAATAAATGTTTTATTTATAAAGAGAAAGCGTTACAAATGTACGTTCCAACTTACAGAAGAATTTGCTTGACAATGTGGAGATCCGTGAGAAAGGTAGCACCTGAGATTTTACATAATGCCGAGATTCAGGCCTTCAGCTGCAGTAACCTGACGATTAAAAGATTCTATTACCTATGCAACATATTTCTCCAAACCGGAAGTGTCCAGAGCCTTAAATTCCTGCACAGCTGCAAGAACAAACTCCCTAAGCTTCTTGGTAGCTTCCTCTGACGGGCCCTGCATATGACGATACAGAATCTATCGAATCAGAAGATTGGATTGTACGTACAGTAAGGACACCAAAATATTTTCCAGGAAGGTACTTAGTATAGCATAGCAAATTTCACCTCAATGTTCAACGGCAGAACAGGGTCATGTAGCGACAATCGAAGCAGAAACCATCCTCCATAGCCAGAAACACGAATCTGCACGCCCTCACAAAAAGCAGGCTTGTAATGTCAGTATCTGATTTCAAATGACCTGCCTGAACAACCTACACCCCCTACCAGTACTTGATTGAATCGGCATATCCAACGCGCAAGTTCAAGCACCTACCCCTTCATGGTTAACAGCTGCTTTCTTTAAGTTGGGATCCGAGGCCACCACTTCATCCAATTTGTCCAAGACTTGCTGTCCATATCCTTTGAATCCTCTGTCCATGACCAAGTAAATATTTAGTGTCGTATGAGGGAAGATCAACCCTATTTCAAGTTAAACGAAACGTGTATAGAAGTCCATCTCACTCTTTTAGTACAAACATTTTATATATCACTATAACCAAGATATCTGTAAAGGATCAACTTACTCTGATCCAATATCAGCATGAGATTGGTCAATCTTGAACCTAATCTCGGAGGAAATGGCTGGATCTTCAAGGTCCGCAATGAGGTCAGAGAGTACTTGGCTCCCAGAGGTTTCTCCTGCCACTTTGGCGGCAGCCAACTTGATCAACAATTTCACCTGCAAGTGTTACATCGAGTCAGTTATCTTTATAGCTGCAAAGGACGCTAGCCATCTTGGTTCCACTAACTTGAATAAATGCCATGCTTTGAACCCTAAGGCCTAATTCTACGAATCCTTCTTTCATAAAAATAAATACTGCTGGATATATCTTCGTACTTAGGATAGGGGTAGCAGACATCCTAAAGCGAAGCTGCTGATCATAAACTGATTGCACTTTGCACCTTTCGAAGGTAAATAATCAAGAAGGCATCGTCGTTTGAATAAATGATAGGAATTTTCCATAGTTTTTTGCATAGAGATTTGTATACACAATATAGAGAAAGTCGGCTATAACAGGGATATTAAAGAGAATTATAACCCGAAACTCCAAAACAAGAATAACACTCTAACCTCTTGGCGGTGATACAACATTGACAACAAGGATTGACTGAAATACTTGGAACCATGAGCAAGGAGTTCGTAATCACCATCAAATATGCACCATCATCGAGCCAGTGATTTTCCTTGAGGGCGCCATGTCCACTCGTTTCGATAGCCAAATGGGTCTCCTCTCCAACCGAATTCTATCCCACGACAATCAATCAGTCAAAAGAAAAATACTAGCAGATTTATATCCCCAAAAAACTATTTTAAACATTCAAGCCACTAATAAATTTGTTTACATATGTTTCAAAAAACATGAGACTTCTGTAACCCAGTATACTACAGTGGGGTCCAACATGGAATGGCGTTTTTGGTTTCGCAGTGAGAAAAAGTTCAGTACTTCCAACTTTGAAAGCCTCCCGAGAGCTCAAAAATTGGTATTTTCCCACGAAATTTTTACCAAAGCATTATCTCTAAGTTAATTATATGCATACAAAATTTCAAGGCCAGAAGATGCACCGAAAAAAAGTTATTCAAAATCTACCAACATTGGTAGCTATGGAAATTTTTTCACTGCTGCCAACTTTGACAGCCTCCCAAAGATTGAATTAATTTTTTTTTGCCATGAAATTCTAGGAAAAAAAAACTCTTTATGTTAATGACAAATGATAAAAATTTCAAGGCCAAAAGATTAATACAAAAAACGATATTAACAATCTACCAACATGTGTAGTTGTGGGAAACAATGGGGGAAACTACACACATTGGTAGATTGTAAATATTTTTCTTTGTATAGATTTTTTGACCTTGAAATTTAGCATGAATGTTTTTGTCATAAAGAGCATGTTGTACCAAAAATTTCATGGTAAATAGACAATTTCTCAACCGTAGGGAGGGTGTCAAAGTTGGTAGCAAAGTTTCCCCCATTGTTTCCCACAACTACACATGTTGGTAGATTGTCAATATCTTTTTTTGTATTAATCTTTTGGCATTGAAATTTTTATCATATGTTATTAACATAAAGAAGTTTCTTTTCCAAGAATTTCATGGCAAAAAAAAAATAATTCAATCTTTGGGGGGTTGTCAAAGTTGGCAGCAGTGAATAACTACCAATGTTGGTAGATTTTGAATAACGTTTTTTTGGTGAATCTTTTGGCCTTGAAATTTGGCATACATATAATTAACTTAAAGATAAGTCTCTGGTAAAAATTTCGTGGTAAAATACCAATTTTTGAGTTCTCGGGAGGCTTTCAAAGTTGGCAGTACTGAAATTTTTCTCACTGCGAAACCAAAAACGCCATTCCATGTTGGACCCCACTGTACACATGATATACTACACTCCGGTGGAGCAGGCTTACCAGACGAACACCTTCATCAATAACATTCTTGTAGCCCCTCTTGAATCGGTGATGCTTACCACCTATTCCAGTTCAATCAAAGTTAGCAGACAGAATATTGATCGGAGCATTTTTTAACGTCAACATCAGAACTGACCAGTACCAAAAAAGTGAGGCACGAGTAACTAATGTCAATAATCTTCAGCAACACTTGAACCAACCAGTAAATCTGAAAAGTGCCTTGATATTAACCCTTTAACGTCCAGACAGTGATATTTATAAGGGAAATCAACTTGATTCAGGTTGCTTGGACGTCAAAGGGTTAACAAAAGCAAACACAAAGTTCCACCGATGGATACTTGTCAGCCACTAACACAATTTTTGTGACGCAAAACAACCTCATATGATGATAGCACATTAATCAACGTAAGTGCAGCAAATTTCACAGTTTGACATACCCAGCTTTTGTTCAATGAAGGTAGTAAGGCCATCCGAGGTCACACTGTCTGTGACAATTGTAGTTCCTGGATGCTGATAGCAGAGCAACAGGAGTTAGGTGACAATACTCCCAACATATATTACGTTCAGGAACAACAAGATCAGCCTTCATATGACCGAAGAAGAAGGTATCCTCGGATTCAAACTCTAAAAACCTACCAGAGATTTCATGCCACATTTACCTGCTCCAGTACAATAGCAGACAAAAGAGCAATAAGGCGATTGCGATTCAACTCTCTGCCACTGGAATCTACAGCAGCGGCCCTGTAAATCATGCACACAAGAAGGCGATCATTAGAAGATGAGATTTATCATTTCTAAAACAGAACCACAGGAATGCATGAAATTACGATAACAGTCTACTTAACAGGTCATGGAACAATGAGCATCAAGCAGAGAGGTTTTAAGCTCTTCACCTATCCACATCTGTATCAAATATGATGCCCAGATCTGCTTTCTGGTCCAAGACGGCTTTGGTGATAGCTTCCATCGCTTTCTTGTCTTCAGGGTTGGGGATGTGGTTCGGGAACATACCTGGTTCACAACAAGTTTACCAAGATACGTTCCATAAGTTTAATCAATATAGAAGAATGCACAAAGCTACCCACAGACACCAATATCAAGGTTGACATCATGGATCTCAATGACAGCCAAGCGGCATGACCATATCTAAGACTTAGACAAATATATAAAATTTGATGAATATTCAATTTGGACAGCATCACCAGAAAAGAACTGCTGAAACCTACTAAGAGGTCCAAGTTGACTGCCATAATTGCAATCCTTCGCAACATCAGGCTTCTCACAGTCAGAAAGCAAGGTTTGTTCTTCCAACAGCTATGGAAGTAAATATTCACTCTCAACATACATATATCTTCATTATCAAATTTGATAGATAGATTTGACTTCTGTAAACGTTTGGATTTACTTCTTCATTGGCAACAGAGAATAAAGAGGAACTATTTGGCCATGACGAAGAACTTCATCTTCCATACCAGCCCATGTCCAAAAATTCCTGTCAACAAAGACCAGAGAGACTGGCATTTTCCAGAAACCTACCATCAGGTTCCAGGAATTGACTCCCGGTAGTGACTGCTCCCAAAGGCTCCAGGACACACCCCTGAACATGTTCAATCAAGTTATCACAAATGCACATAGATAGCAGAAGCAAAGAAATAGAATAAGCACAAAAAGACGCTACACTATTACATTGAGACCACTAGATAGTAGAGATGCAAAATTGTTGTGTGGACAAAACTGCTGTATTCAAGTCAAGTCAAGTCTCAAGTCTCAAGCCTAAGTACTGTGGGTATCAAGTCTCAAGCCTCGTTATTACTATTGTCGAGAGTATTTGTTGTAATCAGTGTAGATATGTCTACAAATATATAAGAAGACACCAGAGAGACAAAAACCATGGCTGTGATACCCATATCCTAATTTAATTGAATGGGTTCCTTACTGCAAAGAAGCCGCCTGCTCCATTTCCTGCGTCCACGACTATATGAAATCCCTCCAATGGCCGCTCTGTTTTCCAGAAAAAAATATAAGATGGAAGTGAGTTTCTTCCATACAAATGAACCACACGGTTACTTTGAATGTACATATCAAATTTAACCCCCTTGAAGAATATCTTCTGAACAAATAATTAGAACCTCACCAACTCCTCCAGCTCCCTTGCGAACGGCATCTACAAGATCAGCAGTATACTGTTCCATGTAATCAGCAGAATGTGCCACTTTGTCTGCTACAACTGCTGCCGCGTCTGTACTTTCTTTGGACATCACATGGTAGATCTTATCTGCTCTTGCTAGAATGTCACTGATGTCTTTCTTCCCAAGGCCTCCGTCACTGGTGAAGAACTTCAGCCCGTTTCTATTCCATGGAAGGTGGCTTGCTGTACAGATATTGAAGCATTAAAATAATCAGTCCGATAAAGAATATCATTCATACATCACCTCAGAGGTGCTGTGCAGAAAAGAAAAGAGTAAAACTTAGTTGAACAAGGAAATAAATGGTAAGTACTTGAGTTCAAGTGCATTAGTAAAGGGTGTCGATCAAAACATCTAATTTTCAATGAAGTGAAGACTTGTCCAAGTGACATTAGCACCTGTGATCATTATCGCTCCTTCAACAGGGCAGAAAATTTCTTTCCGAATTGTTAAGGTGCTGTTGAACATCGCCGGCGTTGATGCCAATCTGTTGAAGACATCACAACATAAGAAATTGAACAAAGAAAAACTTCATACAGATACAACTAAACCACACATTCATTATATGACTGTACTGGATAGAATGTACTAAATGCACTTCATTTGTAAAAAACATTGCCATGCAAGTTTCTCAAAGAAAACCTACCCATATTCAATAACATCCAAGCCAGCCCCAGCAATACCCCGTGCTACGGCATTCTGTACAAATCGAATGACGATAGTTAGTCAAGAACTTTCCCTACTTCAGCATTGAGCTACTAAAAATATTAGGAAAAGCTGCTCCGCATCACCAATAAGACATGAGATGGTATAAGGCGGCACAACCAATAAAGATGAATTCAGTCTTCAGCTTGAATGAGTTGCAACTTCAACATTTGGACTATTTTTCTACATGGTACCATGTAGTTCTATATGGTACAACTTTTTTTATACATCAAAGGTGAATTCTATTTCCCTCTAGGATACCATATAGTTCTCACCTGAATAGATTTTGCAGATATTCTTGAGTCGTGTCCAAGAGAGACTCTAAGTTTCGTAGTGAAATCAGATTCCTTCCTATCAAGAAGCCACGCTGCAAATGCAGCGCCAATAGCCTCGGCAACAGCCTCCGTGAGATTGACAGATTCGCCCTCCACACCTTCCACTGCTACTCCTCGAATATCACTGCACTTTCACAAAATGGAAACTGAATGAATTTGCTGCCACTCAAGTGGTAACATAACATTATTAAGCAGGCAGCTCATGACCCACATGTGTGCTAAGGAATATACTTAGATGTGTCAGATCTGAAGTTTAAACTTTGGAGACTCAAGGTGAACAATGTACTGTACAAGGAAGAGCCAAGTGAGCTCCAGAATCTTCACTCAGTGAAACCCCAAGGCTATTGCTTAATAATATTATGTACCATTCGTGATGACTTTGCGGCTGGAGAACCAAAACCCCGAAAGTTTCAAGAGATTTAACAGCATAGGAATGACAAAGAAACATTTCATGTGCTCCACCAAGTCAATCAATGACTGAACAAGGAAAACTGAAATAAATTCTCTAAGAGAAAATAATATTCACCTGCCATTCTGTAGTTTCTTAAAATCCACCGTCTTAGTCAATGTCGACTCACTCCCGGTAGAAACAGCGGCTGTGAAGACACCAAGTAAGAAAAATATTTAAATGGATGACAACAAGATTGCACAATTGATCCTTTTTAACCCCTAAATGCTCAATCATCCACATTTTGAACAGTCCACTTCATCTAATCGGCACTCATTAAGAAGCTTAAAGGAAGAATGAGTATTATATCAAGGGAAAGAAGAAAGAATGCTCTACATGAATCAATTCATCCAATTGATATTCATCAAGGAAGCGTCAAAGAAGAACATGTATTATATCAATGAAAAGAAGAAAGAACGCTCTACATGATTCAACGGCATAAATATTCGGAATTACTATTATTTATTATGATTTTTTCAAAATTGATCTTCCTATTTTTACTTCGAGCACTTTCTCGTGAATGGTAGAGCTGTGACAGGTCACATATTATTGATCCTAAGCATTCTAACTTTAAGCTCAATCCACTATTCAATTCAGAAACACACCTCGAGTCGCCATTGATTTCCTAGATCGGCGAGATAAAAGCGACCTCGAGTCAAAGCTGGTGTTGACCTTGCCAATCGACAAGATATTCGATCGCAAACCAAACAAACCTTGAGGATGGAGTTTTTCGCTGCTAATTTTCCCACTCGAGTCACTCTGACAAACAGAGGCGTGCACAGGCGGCTTACACAACTGCCACACAGAAGCTGCAAGAAAATGGAATTTAGAGACCGCAGAGTAACGAAAACCTAATCTCAAGTAATCAAAGCTGATTCTAGGATTGTAAACCCTACACAAAGTTAATAAAAACATATTCAATCCTTCTAAATACTACAATGACATCAAAACACAACGGAATACAAGAAAATGGAATTCAGAGATCAAAACTCAACTTCAAACCTCACAAAACCTACTCAAATAATATATAGAAAGAAACGCATTCCCCTCCTACTGTTCCGAAAACAGCCGAAATCCTAATCCAATTCTAGGACTGTAAACTCTACACGAAGTTAATAACTCAATGGATCTAAAAATCTCACACTCATCAATAGGCCGAGTCAGAAAAGCATTGTAACATCAAAACAGAACGAAATCCAACGTGAGAACAGAGGAATCTATCACAAGGAGAAAACCTGTCACCAAATTGTCAACTAGCAACCGATTTAAAAAAAATTGGTACTAATCGAACGGAAAAGACGAGAAAATTGCAATGGAGGGGAGCATAGAAGGAGACGGGGAGCGGGTGGGGACAATACAGGCCATGGACGCAGATGAGCTCGCGCGAGAGACAACAAACAACTGCGAAGTACTCCGCGCTCACTCAATTCACAAACAAGGGTGAGGGAACAGGCGAGGGGAACATGCGCCTCGCCGCTACCGCCGGGCGGAAGCACCATGTGTCATACCGTCGGACGGCGTCTTATGGAGGCGACCTGCGGCATGCCGCGTTACAGCTCGGGCGGGCCGCCTTAGAAAATTTCATAGGCTCCTATAAACAAGCTGCCCGCAGCCGTGGCAGACTGGCAGGCCCCCTCTCCAACCCGTCAGTCTGATATAAGGTGGTTACCCCATTCCCAACTGAATAAGCTGATCTTGCTTGGGAAATTAGCAAAACCCAGAGGACCAAATTTACACAGATGTGCCAAGTACATAAAAAACCAATGCAAGTGGTTTGAGAATTTTAGGAGTCGTTCCAAATTAGTTATGAATTTCTGAATGAACAAAGGTGGCCTTTCCATTCCCAACACCTAGACTCCTCTGTTTCCGCCGCTTTCCGCCCCATACTCCACCATGCATTGCCTATTTCCACCTGGGTATTCCCCAATCCCATCTTCAAATTAGAATCGACCATTTACCCCCATGCAGTCAACCATGTCCACTAAGCCACGGTCCCACTGCTTGTGACACTCATTTCCAACACCCCATAAACCATAAACCACCATCTGCCATTAACCCACTCCTCCCACTCCCATGAATGTTGCTCAACTTTATACTAACACATCTTAATCCCAGTCCTCTCCACCCCCTAAACCATTACTCCCACTACTATTTCTGTCCAAAACTCAACCCATTTCCAACTGCCCATGAAGTGACATTGGATTCTGAGTTTCCCACTGTGGGATTTGGAGCCAAACTATAGGCGTTGGAATAAGGAGCCACTTGGGAATGGGGTAACCACCTTAGAGTTGTTTTTAGAAAATATTTGTTGCTCATTTTCTTGGGCAGACGATTATGTTAATCAGCTCTTATTGTGGAGCAATTTGGGCGGGCCACCTTACTGAAGAGCAACTTAGGTGAGTTGTTAAAATTTCATCACCAAGCCTAAACTTGATTACCACAACTTGCCCAGTTGTATATTGTAGTACCATAGCAAGGTCGCCAAAAAATAATTCAAAAATAAGAAAAACAAAAAATGTAAAAAACAAAAAATTATGAGGAAAAAAAAATACAATAAAATTAATTTTCAGCTATATTTTGTTGTTTCTAAGTCATGTTGGGCCATTTTTAATCATTTTTTTGCTCCAAAAAAATCAAAAAACTCATTTTTTGAGGGGTGAACCTTAATTTTCAAAAAACTAATAAATATTTGCTCACGAGGTGGCGACCCTACTATGGTACTACAGTATGTGTGCTTGGCAAAGTTGTTAACCCCTCAAGGACCAAGGCTGATTTTCCAAGTTCGGTCAGCTCACTGTAGAATGAGTATTGATCCTCAATTCTTGAGATTTTTTGTGGTGATTCTACTCTTTGTAATGAAGATGGGATGGTAAATTGCATACGTAGGTGATGTAGAAATCAAAAGATACAATCATGCAAAGGTGAAAAACCTAACTGCGAGCAGCTCCTGAAAAATTTCATACAATGAGCTATGCATCTGAATTTTTGCACACAATGAGCTAACACCCTCATGCACACAATTGCCAAATTCATTTTACCAAATTTGAGACTAAACTTTGCATTTTCGGCATTTTCAGAAAGTTTCAAATATGGGCAGCATGCCAAAAAAACATGTGCAACCAACTTTGAAGCTTATAATCTTACTATTGAAGAACCCTGAACGGTTGAAATTTTGTAGGCTATAATAAATTCAAGTTGCTTGAAATATCCTACGGTTGGATTGGTCAAAAAGGTCATAGATCAAAAAATATTTGTCTTTTTATGAAAAGGGGTACTTTGGAGTGTTTGGAGAGGAACATAGGTGTGGTCCTTTAGGGGTTAATGATTAGTGTTCGGTCACGGCGGTTAATTCTTCCTCAAAATTGAAATTGTGGACTTTCCATTAACCCTTAAAGCAACAAAAATCAAAAAATCAAATCAAAGTAAATGGTATTCGTTCTAAATGTCACTCAAAATCTAAATGAATACTTACCAATTTTAATTCTCCAAGAAAACAGTTCCGCAAATATATTTCAATCACTTACTTGTTTGTTTTGTACATTACTTAATTTTTGTACATCACTTACTTTTTTGAAGAGAGAATTAAAAAAAAAAAAAACAGACCTCATTTGGCCAAGCAGCTCCCATAACGTTCTTTAACCCCTAAACGTCACAGCGTCCAGAAACTGGACGACGAATGATTTCAAAGCCTTCTCACGTTCTCATCATCGCATGGATGAAACTCATCCAATTTTTTGGAGATTCTT
This sequence comes from Pohlia nutans, assembly GCA_022496805.1. Classification (NCBI taxonomy): domain Eukaryota; kingdom Viridiplantae; phylum Streptophyta; class Bryopsida; order Bryales; family Mniaceae; genus Pohlia; species Pohlia nutans. The sequence continues at coordinate 4,086,613 of CM040093.1, read as the reverse complement.
CACCAAGTTGTTGTCCTATCTAATGGCTGGATTTAGTCATACTAGAGTACATATTTTTCTAAAATTACAAATGTAGAAGTATGTCAAGTCGTTGACCAAGCCAAAATTGCATTGACTCTAGTTCAAAGTGGAATCGTGAAAAATGAGGTCATAAATTTAAGAAACACAAAAATTTCAAAGTATCACCACACTTAAGAGTATCTCATTTCAAACTCATTCCAAAAAAATTTACTCAAAAAATATTGAAATTTAGTTTGTAATCGAATTTAGAAGGAATTTTTAATTTTAACTTTCAAATTTTATAATTAAATATTGGTGATTGTATTAGTGAATCGAACCGTACGGATGGAATCTAAAATTCAAGATCTAGAACTTTCATTTGTATATCAATTCCAGAATATTCTTCTAAATGGTAGTTTATAATGTTTTTTCTCAAATTGTCAATTCCAGGGACACCCTGGTACGTTAAGGGGTTAAAGGCCCATTGTCTGAAGCATTTATCAGGGGATTAGAGGAATGACAAAAAATATTCTTTAACTTCAGCTCATCCAAGCAAAAAGGGTTGGAGAGTTGGACTATTTTATTAGTAGTTTCTCTACAATGTTGCTACAGTGTAAAAGGCATGGTCCAGCAAGGGCTAAAGAATGTTATGCCACTAAAAAGAAGACCTGATCCGGCCAAGCAGCTTCTGGTTATTGAATTGTGCATTTGTGCACATTTAGATCCCACCACGTTGCCCGAGCCGGCGCCTGCCCGCGCTGCCCGCCCTGGAATTTTTATCCTCCGCCCGACTGACGCCGCCTGACGCCCAGGCCAGTAGTGCCATCGGAAACAGTAGCGGCGTGGCGATGGGAACGGGAGGGGAGCTTTGTGCCCGTGTGGGGCACGTGGATAGTTTGGGTGCAGGGAAGATTTTTGGGTGCCTTCATGTGGTCCAGTTGGCAGGTTGTGAGCTTGCTTTTCTTTTCTTTCTTTTTTTTATATTTAATAGCACAAATTGGATTGTTTGTGCTTTTATGATGATAGCTACACAGGAAGGGAATTCAACTTCTATGGTATGTTTGCATGTCAATAGAGTTAACCGAAAAGAGTGTCTCAAAGTGAAAACTCAGTTCATAAAGACGATAAAATTAGTCTATGATGAGTTGAAGAATAATCTAAAGCAAAACCCTGCATTGTTCATGGGAGTGGAACTCGTGACCTCCCCAATGCTAAAGGAGAGTTCCCACAAGTTCCCCCAAGCCTATGGCTCTATTCATGAAAGGACCAAGGGACTATTCATGTGTAAGTCGTATCAGAAATTGGTAATATAAAATTTTTGACTCCGCATAGACTTAGTACAGAGCCCTCCTTGTTTTTGATTAACTCAAATATAATCAATTTTTTAACAACCAGTGTTCGTGAATAGTCCCTTAGGCTTGGGGGATCTTGTGGGAACTCTTTTTTAGCATTTAGGAGGTCATAAGTTCTACACCCCATGGCTCTGTATTATTCTCCAACTCACCATAGATCAGTTTTGCAGTATTTTTGAATTCAAAACGAGTCTAAGGTGAGTTTAACCCTAAAATGACATTTTAGGTCCTTAGTAGGCAACCCAAGAATCTCTGAAAGAATGTGGTCTATATTTTTAGGCTAGGCATAGGTGCACGACCAATCAAAATTTAAAAAACAAGCACACAAAGAATCAATTGGGAACTTGGGCAAGAATCAAATAATCCTCCAATAACTTTGATTTAGACATTGCGAACAAGCATAGAATAATTTGTTATTGCAACTAAGCACATCATGTGCCTCTCCTTGTTGTGCATTCAATGATCTATGTTTGGTCCAAAGGAGTTGAATAGTGCTCCTGCTAGAAGCAAGATTCCTTGGAAATAAAACCTTTGGGGCTTGGAAAGACATTTAAGGGTTAAGGTTTCTTTCTACTTTGAGATAGTCTTTTCGGTTAACTCTATCAGGGGTTGACAGAGTTTGCGACTTTTCACGCAAGAGGAGGTGATTTGAAACGAGATTCAAATCTCATGGTAGGGGCTATTATTCTTGCATTTGATTATTGGTTTCTAAATTGCGGTAGGCCTAATTTAGAAAGTAAAATTGAAATTTTGCATCACATTCAATCTCAAATTCACATAGAAGTTATGTTCACTAATAGAAAATTCGTACATGGATACTATGGTACGTGCTATTTGGACACAATACTGTAGGTTACAATGCCAGAGTATTATACCAAAGGCCCATTTGGACACTATGTCCAAGTGAGCCTTCGGTACCACGTTCTTGCATTGTAGCATGGTGCTCAAGTACAATTTTTCTACTAGTAATTTTTGAAAATAACCTTTCCAAAACTTAGAAAAAGTATTCTTTCCAAGATGCTTGGGGTGAGTTGTATTTGAATTTTTTTTTGCTAATAGTTGTGGGGCTCTTAGATTTCTACAAAAAAACTCTTGATTTATGGTCACAAAAGGACCGTGCTAAAAAGGGAATAGAATGCTATGTTGCATGCAAAATAAAACAAATAAAATCTTATTATCTTTTGCACACAAATAAAACATTCGAGCGGCTAGTCCTATAGTCCTTGCCTTAATATTTACCCTAGATTTACCTTTACGGCTTGTTTATCCCCTAAACGCCTACAACCTTCTCCAAATTGGGCAGTTTTGCAAAGAAACATTATAAAATGCAATTAAGAGGGATATTTTGAACATGATGTATGAATAAAAGTTGTACATTATGAATTTTAGCTTCTATCCATACGGTTAAATCTATGATTCAGAGCTATGATTGCAATCACCAATATTTTTGTATAAAATTTGAAACTTAAAATTCAAAATTCTTTTGTAATTCAATTACAAATATTTTACTGACAATCTATGGATGAAATTGTTGTGATGGGTTGAAATGTAATATTCTAAGTGTAGTGATTTTTGGAGATTTTTTGGTTTCTTAATTTTATGAGTTGACTTTTTCAAGAGCACTTTTGAACACTTTTGAACTAAGATCTTAGAAATTTTTGGTGAATCACTACAGCATGAAATGAGGCATAATTTTTTTACAAATCATCCCCTTTTTAATCGGTTCTCACATGCATGACGCTAGCTTTTCATAGAATTTGTAGTAAAAATTTCACATTGCAAAAAGTGCATGACGGATGAAAAAAATGTGGATGAAATCTGTACATGGTCCAAAAAATAGATGCTTAGGCAGTTAACGATTATACCGTTCAACCATGTAACTCCTTGAAAATGAATCATTTTTGTAGTCTCTCCCTTGGTAGGGCAGAGACAACAAAACAACATGTTTTGCTATAAAATTCATTATCAAGCATGCTAACTACACTTTGAGATGTACAAATAATTCAAATAGATTAGGCAACCAAATTATGGCCATCACTATTTTTGGCTACCATTTCCAGATAAGGTTTTATCATCTATCCAATGACGCAACATTTAAGTCAATGTCAATCTTGAATGCATTTAGAAATGAAGAAAACATTTTGAACATGTATTGAAAAACTTTTCTAATGTTTTCTAGAGTTAATAAAAACCTTCTAACGTTTTCTTAGAGTCAATGAAAACTCTTAAGTTTACCCCTTGGAGTGCCCAATGGTTTTTCTTTGGCAGTTCCTTGTTTTGGATTTCTAAAACTACTACTTGAAAAAATTTACAATTCATAAATTGAAAATCTCTCACCAAAAAATTCAAAGAATGTGGTTTCAAAAGCTGCCTTGCAAAATGAGCTCATAAATTTTAAAAACACAAAAATTTCAAAAATTCATTATTTCAAGAATGCCACATTTTAAACCCATTTCAACAAATTTCATAAGGTTCTTCAGAAGCCCCCCAGCTCACCTCTGAATCCAGACAAGGATCTATTAGGGAATAGCATCTATACAAGAAAATAAGGGATTCTGCAAATGAACTTAAGCTTAACCCTTTAACGCGCCAACGTCCACATAGTGGACGACTCACAGATTGAAACTACTCGATTCTCATCCAAATCGGACAGTTTTCATCCACCAAAATTTCTCTTAGTTCTTGAGCAAGTTGACTATCCTTTGTACGGTTTGGATCTTCAAAAAAGGTTATTATGATTTTTAGAAAAACAACAGAATTGGTTTATGTCAAGTTTCATTCTTAGTTCAAAAAGTGGGACCTTAAATATGATTTTTCAAAATAAGTAGAATCAAATAATGGAAATCATACCATCTCGTAGTGCATGTTATTTCAATTTCATTACCATATTTTTAAATTTTTTTGTGCTAATTTTGGATTTTAAATTGAATTTCAAGAGAAAACCTTGCAAAATTAATTTAAAAATATTAAACAAAAATATAATAAATCCAACCGTACAGATGTGATCTTCACATTGACATTTACAACTTTGATTTGACCATGAACCCCATTTTTGGTTTTCATCAAGCGTTTTATAGCGCTTCTTTGAAAACAACACGTTAAAGGGTTAAAAGTGGATCAGGAGAGTTTGGGTGAACAATGTTTCTACGTTTTTATAATATTATAAAGCCGATTTATGTACAGTACCACATGAGGGAAAGTGTATGATCCCCAAAGGGTTTAAGAACCTTATGTTACGCTCAAAATTTGTCTATATGTTTGTAATCAAATTGTGAACGAATTTCCCTTTTAATTTTTCAGTTTTAGTAAAAAAATCATATATAAAAACCATAAATGTAATCATACGATTCCTCTAAATGATCTGAAATTCAAATTTTACAATATTTTTTTACACATCAACTTCAAATTATTCCTCCAAGTTGTATTTCATAATAGTTTTTTTGCAAATCTTTAAACAAGAAGATGAGTAGGATCAATACAATAGATTATAATATATACAATTACAATAGATTACAATAGATTATATATATATATGTATATGTAATTATTTAATCCACACGTCATCACTAATCTAAACATTCCGTAAAAGACATTTCAGCCAAAGATATGTAAGAATTTCAGAAAGCAATTGCACAAGAAAGGTACAACCAATAATTTGATCATACTGCATATGTTTTGCCATAGCATTATGATGTGTGACAAAGTTGTGTCTTTGGGCTTATGCAGCAATTTACAAGTCACTACCATCAAGATGTGGTTAGCGCCTCAAGAAGGCTACACTGCACTACAAATTGCAACAAATAATGTGCTGTACAGGTAACTTTACGAATTGGACTACAATACCTATAGTGAGACTAAATTTGAATTAAGTAGAAGGGGGTAAGAATGAACAGGCTTAGATATCTCTGTTGACTTTATAGAGCCTGTCGATCTCATTATTAAAGCGTGTAGACACCTCCTCTCGACGTACCTTCATTGTTGGTGTCAACAAGCCATTCTCAATCTGCGTTGGAAACACAAATACGTGTCACTATTGAAACATGTAGACACTAGATTCCTGGGGTATGCTAACTACAAAGTCCAAAATTCGAGGTCTGCATCTCAAATGCTTATTGCAATTCTACTAAGTCTAGTCGCAACAAGTTAGTGATCTAAAGTATTTCAGAAAAAGAGTGAAAGAAAGACCAAAAAAGTCAAAAACAGTCCAGTAGAATAATACCGTGAAATCTTCATCAATAAGGACAAATGGGCCCACTGGCCAGGAAGTATTCGCCAACCTGCATAATCCATGCACCAGGTATCAAAATGAGCAGTGAAGATCCATAACCGTTTGCAACTCATAAGCATAAATTACAAACCCAAATCTGTCGAACACTCAGCATCTTCAAGATAGCCATCAACACAAAAACCGTGGATATACTTACAACTTATTCATTTCTTGACGAATCGCATCTGTCCTGTCATTCCTAGAAGGCTCCGATGAATCTCCCTTGGCTTGCTTCAATTCTCTTACTGCAGCTTCCAATTCCTCCTTGTTGGCAACTATAAGTGCTCCTAATCTCCGTTTGTCTTGCCCAACAAGCATGACATTCTTTACCAGCGTGCTCTGCATGATAGTTTCTTCAATTTCTTGCGGCTCAACATTCTCGCCTTCACACACCAACAGATCCACGTTTGAGGTAACTCCGTAGTTAGAGTGCATCAGACCCGTCCTCATGAATTATTTAACTTGCACAAAAAGTTGAATAATATTGACGAGAAAGGAATCGCGTCTTAGATTCTACTCCGTATTCTTCAATGTCAGAAAGCAGCGATTCTAAAATTTTCCAGATTCTGAATACCATAAGTACTGGTATATGCAATATATTGGGCAAGGTCTTCGGGTGCTAAGTCCATCAACTACTGTAGTGATCCTAATGTCATAATATCCATGATAGTACCTTAAGACGAGTATGGATTCAACTTTTGTATATTATACTATATGCACTAACTTTGAGACAGGCATGTATTGTTACACAAGCTACTTCAACACACACCAACTGAAGGTAATTCATTTGATAAACTCAATATACCTGTTGATAGAACGATAGTGTCTTTAGCACGGCCGTCTAAGACAAAAAGTTCCCCACACATCCGTGCAGGACCTAATGTTGAGGATGGAACTTTCCACCCCAGATCGCCTGTCTCAAACCAACCCTCGGAGTCTATAGCTGCGCTTGTTGCTGTGGGATTCTGCACAGCGAAAAAGAGACATTGGTGTAAGATAAAAGTCTATGCGAGTATGCGAAGTCATGTTGACCAGCAAATACTCATGTTGTAGTCTTTCTAACACAGACTTCTCCAAAAAGAAACAGTCTAAACGTAGTAACTATATTGGAGTATATCTATTGTAATAAAAGCGACGTGTAAGTCATCGATCATCACAAACGGGAGTAGAATCGTAAAAACCATATATTATACTCAACAATTTAATTCGACTATTAACCTCATACTCAAAATTTATGGGTGACTTTGACAGCAGTATTTAAGCTTAGGGGGTTGGTATAAGATTTGTTCATTCCGGTTACATCCTCAGAATCAATTTCTTGACTCGGAAGTGAAACAATCTCCTGATTTAGAAATTACACTCCTTATCCAACTGCAGAGCATTAAACACATGCGAAGAAGCCCACCTTATAGTAACCTTTCATTATTTGAGGACCACGGACTTTGACTGAACCTTTGATGCCGGGAGGAACAGCATTTCCAGTATCACGATCAACGACTTTGATCTCTGTTTCGGGTATCTCTCCTCCAATCGTACCGAGCACCTGCATGTTAATCTCAAATGTCAACTTCACTTGACCTAGAGATTTGAAAGAAAATGGTCAAGTATATTAACGACGCTCCGCAATTTTATTGCCCTATATGAAACCGAGAATTCGAAACTCACATTGTTCGATGGTAGCCGACAAGCAACAACTGGAGCCGTCTCCGTAAGGCCATATCCATTCACAAGTGTGATTCCAATGGCCTGAAAGTACTCAAGATAACATTTAGTATTCATAGACTCATTTCCAAGAAATCACTTGTCAGAGGCATTTTTCCACTACCACAAGCGCCCAGAGTTGATTCACTAGAATTGAACACACCAGGATGCTTTTAACATGGAGTCAAAATGTGAGGTTTAGTCTCCACGACCAAATTTTGACCTACAAGAACTGCAAGTAGACATATCTTCAGATATGCTAAAACGCAACATACCTCAAAAAATTTATCCACATGAGGAGGAAGGCTACCGCCCCCACTGATCGCTGCCTGCAAAATAATCGTGTGTATTAGAGTGAATGTATGCACATGAGATTGACGGCTTATCCTTAGTTACTGTTCTCAAAATTTCACAATAAAATTTATGCACCTGTCATTCTTCCTTTACTTGACAGTGACGGAAATAGCCAGTGGCGCTATATTGAATTATGATAATAAAAGATATCGGAAACTGTGGTTAAAAACAACACAATCAGATCCCTGAAAGTAACAACTTATTTTCTCTAAAAACAATTTGTCCTTACAGACAATCAAGTCAAAGCAGATAATGTACATTGAGAAGGGTTGTCTCCTAAACACACCTTCTTGATTCCAATTGAAGCAAGAATTTTGGAGTAAACAAGTTTTTGAGCCAGCAGGTGAAATGGCAGAAGTAGGAGTGCACCAATTGTTGCGAGTGCCCACTCCTTGGCTGCCGTCACTGGAGTGAAGGATTCCCTTGCTTTTGAGACATCCCGACCCTACCACATCAAAAAAAGGATATGTGAATGACGAGCTGCTGGTGTAAATCAAATCACGAACCACGTGATTTAACGTCTAACAAAGACAAATCGTTTAAAAGACAGAAACCTCGCAACATGTAATACATGAACATAGTTCAAGTTACTGCCTACATGCGCTTCGCACAAGCAAATAAACATATAGCATGCCTCAATTACAAAACCAAGAGCAAAACAGCGAAAGTCAGTGAATCCTAGATGAAAAATCACGGAAAATCGTCTATATTCTGACCAGCATAAGAAATCTGCATCCTGACATATTAACTATGTCAATTCCATCACTGCACTCAGAAAGATTTATTACCGCATACTCAGATTTTAGGGTACGGGAATACATAAAGGCGTACATGTGGAATACACTGACACAGTGAATCTCTAGTATTGACATAGGTTAACTAACAGAAAAGATGCATAGATAACGTCAGGAGAAGAAATCAAGAGGATATCTCTTTAGTATAGAAGAAGAGATATGAGTAAAAACCTGTTGTTTACGCTTGAAGTCGAAAAACTTGAGACTGAGGCCCAAGAGAGTAAGCGCAACCTGCTTTCGAAGCTTGGAACCTGCTGCTAGCTGCTTCTGAACTCCACTGCAGCTCGATCATATTCTAATCATATTAATGCACTCTTCGACGATTTGGGTAACACACTAGAGGTTGCTTCGAAAGATACTTGCAAATCGTAAACATGATAATTAAATAGGCAGTCTAGGACAAAGCCAATGACAAATGACCAGCCGATACTTTAAGATTGTTGAAATAATGATATCAATGAGCACCTGTAAAGAATGTCGAACACCAGAGGGACAGCAAGAAAGTAATCTGGTGGGTACCGTACCAAGTCCTCCTGCAATAACAAGGATGATCAATATTGAGTAATATCAGATATCGCTTCTCTGTTGCATTCCTGATTTTGAAATGGACACTAACTTAGATAGAAACCCCATGCTGTAAGTACTGTAGGCATCATACATAAAGAGAGGATAGCTGAAGATACAAAATGGAAATGAAAGAGGATTGAAACCATCGGCAGAGAAAACCCTAGGAGTTGATGATTCTTTCAGGAATTACAAAATAAACTGAGTTTTGTAAATATGACATAAAAAATATCATGGGTCGTTTTAGGGCTGTACCTTCAAGCTTTTCACACTTGTGTACACCTGACTAACACCACGAGAGAGTGCGAAATACTCAGCAGAGCGCTCATACATGTGCCACGGTGGAAGCAAGCTCAGGAAACGATCACCAGGAGTTGGTTGCACAACCGATCCCAAGTGCACTATCTGTTCAAGCAACCAAATATTCTAAAAGTCAAGATCTTGAAAATGCCCAGCAAGTAATCCACTATCCACAGCACGAGAACAAAAACTGGACGAGAGTGGCTGGCTATGTCGCAGTTGATAATTACCCATCACATAGACCAGTCAATAGTTCTCGAATGGCCATCATTCGCCAGACCATATTCCTGATTGCAATGAAAATGACGCTATTCAACATGCCCTTTGATCTAGATTTGATCAAGAGTGAACCGATTTGCATTAGGCTGGCAGAACAAGGTTGACAATAAACTTTACATGCTGGATCTCTCAAATTGGATACTCAACAATCCAATTTTGCCAGCCATGGATGTTTGCTGGAAGCACAGGTAAGGCAGATGTTTGGACCTGATGAAGGAGATTGGCATGAGTAAGCATAACACCCTTCGGGTTACCGGTGGTGCCACTCGTATAAACCAATGTCGCCACATCATCAGGACGTATAACATCATACTGCACCCTCTCACCTGACACAAAACAGGGCACGATAGCTTCAGCTTTCTACTTCCACAATGAACTAATTCATGCAATATCCTACTGTTCTGGAGATAATTTTATAGAATGGCATCTCCAGTAACGATGCTAGGACCAGATACTCTTCAAGTCGGAATATAACTAAAACTGATAGGTTGAAGTTGGAATGCAGCTTCAATACGCGTGATGAAAGATTAGAAACTAGCACCACAATCGCATTCGTTCATCATTGCATTAAACAAAAGAGAATGCGATGGTTAAAATGTAAAACCTGAGCTAGCAACAGCAGCCAGAGCTTGCCTACTTGTCCTTCCAGAAGTCATAAGGTCGTCATAAGAATGGAATGGAATGTCGCTTACATCCTTGCAGCTTTCTAAGCTTTCTTTAGAGCCCCAGAGAAAGATGACAAACTTAATAACAGTGCTTCCCTTTAAACGGGCCGCAAATTTGTTGTAAAGTTCAAGGTTGTCAACGACCAATGCGACACTACAAAATTATCAGTACAAAATCAGTTCGATTAGAACATGTCAACAGATACTTCTAATACATCAGTGACTATCAGGAACGGAAATTTAAAAGTGTTCGTATCAATAAGTAAAGCAACATTTTGATTCCTTCAATATACCGATAGTCCACAGCATAGATGAGGGGTACAAAAATGACTCAGGGCAAGAGAATTGCACTGTTGCAACAATTGATTGACGTTCACACCTCATTCTCATCCTTTAACTTCACAAAACTTAGTTGTATAATAAGTCACCCTACTTTGTACCTCGACGTACCTATCAGAATGAGTGACAATGTGACACAATTCTTCAGCTGAAGATCTTGACCCTCTCACTGCAGCGGCCGCTCCCGCAGCCATGATCCCTGAACAAAGAGGAAACCTAATTCAAAACTAAAACCATACATACAAACAATTGCCACTGCTAAAAGCTTTCACACTGTGATCGGGTGCACACAAATTCTCAACCTACTGCAAGTCTACCAGTGAAATAAAGTAAACCAAAGTCCCCTAACAATGGTGATCAGGTGTAAATTGGTCCTAATCAATGTAGCACACTCCTAAAGCACCTCACATCACTATATTCGTAACTTATATTTCTATACTAACTGAGGAGATAAGGAAGATCGCTACGCGATGGAATTTCAAATTTGATCATTTAGCCCTTAAAAGCATTTCGAAACGAGTTGCTAAGTGAAGAATATTGTACAAACCTTGGTCAGCGATCAACCATCGATGAGAATTGTCAGCGAAGAGCGACATGTGTTGGTCCGGACAGATTCCACAAACCCGAAGTCCTTCAGCAAAATCCAAGATAGATTGCTCCAGCTGCGAAGCGAGATAAATGCACACTCAGGGTCAGCAACATTGTTGCTAAAAACATGGTTATTTGCAGCGTGTAAAAGTTTCTGTTCGATCGATCTTTTGCATGAATTGAACCCTCACAGCGCATGACATTTTATTAAGCTTGGAGGATCACAGAACTGCAGCTTGCTCGACGGTGTACGTTTGACTGTTTGGCTAACTCATGTACGCAAAAGAATGACATTCCAAAGCAGGAAAATGTCCAGGAGTAAAAAAATCAAGCTGTAAAAACCAACACTCACCGCGAGGCAATGAAAAACAAGATTGAATGAAGCACCTGTTTGTAAGTGATTTGTGCAGGAGGTTGTCGATGGGGATCAACAAGGGCGACGCGATCGCCGTATTTCTCAGCAGCAGTCTTCCAGATGTCAGGAACTGCTCTCCACTCAGAGGAGCCGGATGGTATGCTCTCGCTGGCATTTTCAAAGAGCGGCGCGCATTTCCTATCTCCTTGGAAATATTGCCTTGGCTGATACGATACAAATTCAGATAAATAGAATCATAAGCTGATACGTGCTCAGTGGATTCGACATCATACACAGCCACATTATCGAAGAGAGAAAATGTAAAATATTCTGAATGAAGCGAGGGATATATTACATGAGTAGGATTGCAGAGACCAAAAGAAAAAAAGAGAGTGAACTCGGACGCCCTACACTCACAAGATGCAAGCTCTATAATTAAGCTTGACAATTTTAAAAATCAGACGTCGTTGTAATGAATAGAATCTTACTTCAACTGTGGCACGAGGAGACAGCGTTCGAGGACAACGATTCACTCGGCAAGATTTCCTGGAGCTCAGTCTCAAATCAAACGCTTGAGGCCATTGAAATAGAGGCACTAAAGGTTTCGAAGGATTTCCAAGATAAGGATACTCTGCGAATCTCTGCGCATATGTTCCCCGCCCCTGGAGAACGAGAGAATTAAGCTCCATAGACATCTTGCTCAGTGCGCCTGCAATATCAATCAACAGAGATAAGTGAATTGTGCAAGTCATTAGGAGAAGAAACAACACTGTAGCAAAAAAATTCTGCAAGATAATTGACCATGGCGAAAATAAGACTCTAAGTACAATTACACAGTTCATAAAGAATATTCGTCATGGCGATGTCCACAAGAACTTAAATTTAAAAACTGCTTAAAACTTTGCATAAACCTTCAAATTAACCTATCCCGAGAGTTTAAAGCTCTTTCTTCACCGATTGCGAACTAGTCGTAGACGACAACAGTTTGCAAATAGTTTTCCTAAACAATCTTGACTACTCCAAGCACGCATTTCTTCAGAGCGAAGAGAAGCAACGCTCCAAAGTTGTCAACATCGGACCACGAGTACTTAAAACTTCACTACGGCCAAATTCAAAGCACTCAATACACTCCAAAGAAAGACTACCTTACCTGTAGAATTCGACGAAAATCAGAAATTCTTCAATCAGAGAAAGTCTCTCTTGAAAAATAACTTCAGGAGGCTCTCGAGAGCCGGTAAGAAGGACCGATTGCTCTGTTATCCAATTATCCTCGCTCCAGAATTTCGATATCTGCAATTGCACCTCCGACCATTGACTCGTGACGAAAGAAATGGGAGCTCAGATTCCCTAGCCAATTGCGAACTCAAATTAAGACCGAATAGGGAGATTTTTGCGCCAGAACTGCGAGAAGAAAGTCCTTTCTTAGACCGGACGGTGGGGATCCGCAAGCTTTGCTTCGAAAGGAAAATAGAATACTGGATAAATTGCAACAACGTCGGAACTGAACCATGAAAGGACGACTCGGAAACCCGGGAGAGACGCTCGTGCCGTAAGTAGTAAGTTACTAAGCTAACCGAACCTAAATGTGACACTTGTTTTGATCCCACTTTGTGAGAGAGGGTAAATTTCTGATCCTATAAATTGGAAAGGTGTTTCATTTTATTTTTTCATTTCAAGAGCATTCTACAAATTTTCAAAGTTGAGATTATAGTAGAACCTGAGTAGAACCTATTGTTAACATTAAATTACTTTGAATCCCTAAAGATTAAGTATTCATGGTTTTGAAATGACAAATTTAATTGATCATATTGTGAAAATTATAATTTAAATTCAAAAAAAAATTATATTGATCACCAAAATCATTGAAGAATGTTGAATGTGTTGATAAAAAACAAGTAATTTTGAACAAAAGAAAGGACTTCTACATGCAACTTATTAAAAAAAAAGTCACAAGTCATACGAGACCAAAGAAGAAAGTCCACATACGAGATCTAATACGAGCTTTTTGGTTTGTTAAAAGTTAATCATCACCTTTATAGCATCAAATGCTTCTACTTCTGTTGGTTACTTCAAAAACATTTTTCAATTCTTATTGATTATTTTAAAAAACTATCGTTGATCAACATGATCAACATGTAGATTCAATCAAGGTTAAATTACTTGTTCTCAAAAACCACTATGCCTTGAGCTGTAAAACCACCACCAATGCTTAGCATACTATTAGTTAGCTTGTTTTCTTAAAAATAGTGAACTTTGGTGAATTTAGTGGTGGATTTAGAAAAGTCTACAGTACATTATTGAGCGTCGTGGTGGTATTGGATATTCCTACCTTATAGATGTCACATTAAGTACGGTATCGTTGATCAAGCCTCACCTACCGTAGGGCTAGGGTTCACTGAAGATCTTTTGTCATGGTGGCATCAAATCAAGGGTGGGTCGATTTGTCACACTTTATTCACAACGGCTCCAAAAGAGACCAGAGTTCTTCTTTTTTGGTTCGGTTGACAGTTGTGGTGGTTTTGGATATTTCTACCTTATACATTACATTCTATAACAATAGGGTTCTGCACCCCCTACTCCTTTGTTGAAATTTTATTGGTACAGTAACTTTCCTTAAAACTAGAGTAAAAGATGACATTTGCCATTATAATTATGAGGGAATTTAGTAGGAGGCAAACTTAAGATGTGAAAACAAAGAGCATCCAAAAACACTGGAGAACATCAGAGAGAATCTTGGAAATTTTAGTACAGATACAAAGCCTAGGACTTAACAATGTTCTGAGATGTCACATTATCTCCTAAACGCTCAAACGACCATTTTCTAATCACTGCCCGAATCTAACGCGCTGTGTGGAAAAAAAAAAGTTTCTGAAAAAATAAAAAATACTCTAAAATACTACATCAAGTCTAATTTCCAACGCAGTTTGAATTATGTCAATTCAAGTTAAACTCCACCCGGGAGAATTTTTCAAAGTGAATCACCTCAACATTATCTTAGTGTTCTAAAATTTGCTATTTGGGGAAAGTAATGATGTTCCGTCCATCATTTCTTTTGTTTTTTTGAAGTTAGCAATAGATAATTCAACTCTAACCAATCATGCTAAATTTTTAACTCTAAAAGTAAAAATTATAGTTTATACAATTTTTCAAAGGTTAATGCTTTTAAATTCATTATAAAAAGATCTAAAGTTAACTTAAGAAGTTTGACAGTACATATCATTTGTAGAGATGATGCCCTACATTCTGTTTATTGAACCAAACTTCTTCAAACATATAAAAAGCACATATTATAATACATCTATATTTTGTCCAATACCCCTCAGGCTTTTTAGGGGTTAAGGATTGTATCCCTTTGAGGTTGGTTTACCTTAGTTACCAATCGTGACTTACTCACACAGATGAATTTTGATGAAGAAGGAAGGGACCAGTAAGTAAATTGAGAAGTCACTCCATGGCGCAAATTGGTAAGTTACTAGTTACTAATGGTGACTTACTGGCACAGATGACGTCGACGGAGGTTGGAATGGAGGGCCGGCCAAGTGGTAGGTCTCTGGTTCTCCACATAATTTGGGATATGTGGATTTCTTTTACTTTTAATGCTCATTGTTCCTTCCAAAAATATCATCAAGAATTCCACTCCCTTCATTGAGTGAATTCAAGCTTGACATTTGGGATGCTGATATGCATTCCAGCAAGCAATGTCAGTTACTCCCTCCATTTCATAATAAGACTCCACCTTCTTAGCATTTTCTTTTTCTTAGTTTTTGTCCTGTGTTTTATACTTCAAAATTGAACGTGAGTATTTTCCACTTCAAACAGAGCAGACAAGGAAAGTGACACAAAAATTACATACTACTTTTAACCCCTACACATCCCAGCGCCCAGAAACTGAATCACGAACAAATTCAAAGCCTTGTAACTTTCTCATACAATCTCAAATGACTTTCATCCAAGTCATTTTTGCAAGTCTATTAGGTTCTCTACCAATTAAAGTAAATCTCTTGTGATGGGAAGATGTTGATAATATTGGAGAAGCCTCCAAATGCAAGTATGTCAAATTTGTTGGGTAGAATTTATACTTGCAATGGACCTCTCATGTACACCTCATGTACATCTTAGCCATGTTGATATCTATTTTTAAGACTAGCATCTACTTTTGTTCAAAGGGTTGGTACGTTTAAGGGTTAAAGATAGCTCATTTTTTTAGTATTGAGATGATTTTTTTGGCAAAAGAAATGTCAAGTTGAAACATGCCAAAAAACGGACTCTTATTATCGAACGAGGGGAGTATCTATTTCACGAGGTTGGCCAAAGTCCAATGGAACAATTCCGGTGTGGAATTGTCATTGGGTGCGTGCATGCACGGCCTATATTATCCCCTAAAAGCCCGAGGGGTATTAGACAAAACATAGATGTGTGACAATATGTGCTTTCTATATAATTGATGAAGTTTGGTTCAATAGACGAAATGTAGGGCATCATCTCTACAAATTATCCATACGGTCAAATTTTCAAGAAAACTTTTTTTTTAAAATTAATGAATTTAAAAGCCTTATCATATTAAAAAATTGTATAAATTATAATTTCTCTTTCAAAGTTTAAAATTTAACATGATCAGTGAAAATTGGTTTATGTATTGTAAACTTCAAAAAAGCAAAAGAAATGATGGAGGAAACATCATTACTTTCTCCAAATAGAAAACTTTAGAACACTAAAACAATGTTGAGGTGATCCACTCTGAAAATTTCTCCCTAATGAAGTTTAACTCCGATTGATATAATTCAAATAGCGTTGGAAAGTAGACATAATGTAGTATTTTAGAATATTTTTTATTTTTCAAAAACTTATTTTTTTGATCCAAGCAACCCGTTACAAATGGGCAGCGACGTAAAAATGGTTTCTTGGGAGCTTAGGGATTCTACTAGGTTGGTCCTTGCCAAGGCCTGATACAATTGTTTCAACAACAAAACCGTTGTGGAGAGTGTGCGTGCATGCACGATCTAAGTCATATAACATATAGACTAGATTGACTTGTGCGGAAATCCAACACAACGATTCCAACAACAAACAGCTAGTACCGTAATCTTTGCTTTAGTACTTACACTAGATTTACTTGTCCTTGCATGTGTGCGTGCACACCCTATGATATATAATAGACCAGATTGGTGTGTTTCGATAGTGGAATTATCGCAGAAAGCATGTGTGCTTACGTACATGCAAGACCTAAGTTTACTTAAATAATGGATAGGCTAGGTTAGCTCGTGCCGAAGTGTTGTACAACCATTTCAATGGCGAAACTATCTTCATGTATGTGCTTGCATAGTTTGCGTTCTGTAATAGATAGGTTGACCCATGCCAAACTCGAACATGGTAATTCGGCAGTGGAACCATTTGTTTGCGTGCATACATGCACGGTTTGTATTTTTTAATAGACTAGGTCAGCCCGCGTTAGAGTCTAGCATGACGGTTCCATTGGCAGAATTATCTTTGCGTGCGTGTATGCATGATCTCGGGCACGATCTATATTATATAATAGACTAGGTTGGCCTATACCAAAGTTCAGCACGACAATTCCGCAACGGTGAAACTATCATATTGGACTCTAGCACATGTCAACCTAGTCTATTATATAATAGCTAGAGACCGTACACACATACTCTCCATGACACTTCTATGCGGAAATGAAAACACTACATGCTAATTCCAACACAAGTCTATTATATAATACTAGTGGGACCCGTGCCGTTGAGCACATTGAGCTTGGGTTGTCTCCTCGATGGATTTAAGCGCGGAACGGTCGAGTGAGAGAAACCGAGCTGTATACTATAATAGATAATAGGGTCAAGACCCGTATTTAATATTTTTTGAATAAAAGGTCCATTGCTCAATTTTTTTAATTTTAATTTTTTGAATGATTAAATATGGCCATGGCCAAAATAGATTAGAAATAAAAAAATATAAATTAAAGTAACTTATTATATTTTTTCTCTTTTGTACTTATAATTTCCACTTTTTTTTACATTTTTTTTTTTTTTTAAATTATTTTTTAGCGGCCCTGCTATAATACTACGGTAGTGCAATGAAAATTTTCACAAAGTGTAAAACTATTTATTTATTTATTTTTGCACAAAATATAAAACAAAATAAGATAATTATTCACAAAGAATCCAAATTATTCACAAAGAACTCGGGTAAAAAAGTTATTTATCATTGTACTGTACAGTAATGGATTTTTTTTCCCTCAAATTTCAAAAAGCTAATAAAAATTGTCTTGCATGAAAAGGAAAAAAAGCTACCCATCATGAGGGGCATGGCACTGAATTGTCCTTGGATGATGAGTAGGTTCTGGAAGCTCCAAAAGATCTCAAGTGGAAAGTATTGATTTTTTAGAAAAGGAAGAATAATTACAAATGACGTGAAGAGAACACTTGAAATGGCTTCTAATAACACACTGTTAGTGAATATCAGTCCGCCACTTACAAATAGGTACTGCCAAAATACGGTGGTATTGAAGGCTATAACATTCAGTAGCATGCATTGTAGTAGATAGTGGGACCCGTGCCATTGACCACATTGACATTAGTTTAATGTTAAGAACTTTTATAAACTTCAAATAAGTTGATATAAAAAATAAAAAATAAATAGGAAATGTATTTATTTAGAAAAATAAAATATACATTGAAGGCTCCAAACATTGTCTCTATTTTATTCTATTTTTCGATAACATTCTATTGGATCAATCCTCAACTGACGTATTGACCGTTGTAATGTCTCTAATCTATTTAGAAGTGCATCATAACGTTTGTCTGCAGCTTCAGTTAACAAACTCTTTAGGCCCGTAGTGTATTGGGTATAATCCACGGACGAAATTCCAGTTTCTGGTGCAAAAGAGCCTATAATCCAAAGAGCTAACTTTGATGTAGCATACACATCAGTTGCTAAACTAAATTTAGCTACTTCTGATCCATGGAGACTCATTAAAGAAGGATCCACCCAAGGCCGTCTCATTATATCTGCTTCTATTTCCCTTTGTGATTGATATAGATAATGGGATTGGTGAGGAAAGTCTATCCTACATGCAAATCCCCAATCACAAACACCTATGTGTAGATTGTCTCCTTCTCTATGCAACAAAACGTTGTCGGGAGACAAATCACAATATATGCTATTGTTTTTATACAAAAAAAACCATACCTTGTAAAAAATGTCATGACAGTCTGATTCGTAGTCGTTGAAACAGCTGCACATTCTCCTCGTCCACTCCTGGCGCTATAGGTGATTTTTTATTTGACTTGCTAATCATACTTTTCAAAGTTCTGGCATTCCACCATCGCATATATCCATGCGCTTTGGTGCATATCAAATATCGTGCTCATATTCAGTGGCTCTCTCATCCCCTCTAAATATATATGTTGAATTCCATTCACTTTAAAGAAAATCTTGAGAATTCAGTGATAGGGTGTGCATGCTCTAATAGAATATATATCAAAGTTATCCACTAACTCACCTTGAGTTTGAATAAGATACTATGAAATTTTCTCTAATATACTCATTATTTGTTTATTCCAAATAGTTATAAGCTATGGAAGAACTTTGTGGATTCTCATTATTAGGTGTGTAAGAACTTGGTGGTCACTGAACTTAGGAAAAACATTTTTGGTTATAAAAAATAAACGTTTTTTGAGTTTTCCTTGAGTTTAGAGACCACTAAGCTTTTACACACTTAATAATGAGAGACCACCAAGTTCTTCCATACCTTATAACTGTTTGGAGTAAGCAAATAAGAGTATATCAAAGCAAAATTCATGGTATCAATCTTATTCATACTCAAGGTGAGTTAGCGAATAACTCTATTATGTTCTGCTGTTGGTAGTATATTCTCTACACATTTTATACTACTCCAAAAGAAAATAAACAAATTTTAAATTTTGTTTAAGAATTTGCAACAAATATAAAGAAAATTGGGACAAAGTCTCACAATTATCTTATACCGTCCTTGTTGATTTTGGGTAACTTATGTCTACCTCAAGTAAGTGTCCCATTTTGTAAAAAAATTAGAAGTGGGGGCAGAGATGAAAATAGTAACTAAGCTTATGAAAAAGGACAGCATTTGGCCTTGTCCTGAAGAGAAAAAAATATCCATAAGACATGAAACTGAAAAGAGTGATTATTTTAATGCACATATAGCAAGGTAAGGTCACTCCACTTTTGGGTTTTTTAAATAAAAAAATATTTTGACCTAAGGTACATGTCATTTTTGGGCATTGATTCATGTGCTCTCAGAAGGGAAATTCTTGGGGTGTCAGAGGTTCCTCCCCGCCTGGCTATTATTGCAAAGTGATCCGGTCCGAAAATTTACTACTGTGCCCGAGGGAAAAAAAATATGGTATCTGGAATGGAATCCACAGTGAGGGGCAGATTTTTATTTGGGGTAAATGATAGCCTGGCTGGCTGAGTGGATGTCAGATGTCCCCATTTGGGCTTTGTTTTTATGACGACAGGTCGCTTTGTCTCCTCGCCGGATTCCAGGGCGGAACGGTCGAGTGAGACAAAGCGTCCTGCATTGTATAATAGATAGACCATGCAAGAACGCACAACAGGACGGTTCCACTTGGAAAGTACTTTTTGTCAGTTTTGACTCAAGGCAACCTGATCTATTATATAACAGAGGGTGGTGCACGAACGCAAGCACATTCCCCATAACAGTTCCACCCATGGAACAATTTTGTTGTACTAAACCCCAACAAGGGCCCACCTAATTTAGTATATAATACAGAATGTGCACACACGCACACGACGACTGTTCTGCCACTGGAACTATTTTGCTAGATGTTGGATGTCACGGCGAACCCACTATACCATTGATGAAAAATTCTTGGCTTGTGGAAAAGGTATTGTACCCAGCCATCAGTGTCACCAGGTCATGCCGAATAATTCACTTTTTTGTCCAAATAATGCAAATATTCTCTAAGATTCTATGAATATTATTTTAGATTCTATTTTCACCATAGAAAATATTATCTTTTTCGAAAAAATAATTTCCTAAAGATTTGGGGTTCTCTTTTCATAATTATTTTTTTGGCAACGGCCGGGTACGGTACATGAATTTATTTGTGGATATGGAGTATGGAGTGATTGGGTTTCAGCCTGCCTTGATCTTTTGATCACACTTTTGCCAATTACTGTAGATTTATTTCTTGGAAAGTTGGGATATCCCTCATTGCAAGATACTAGTGAGTGATAAATGGAGGTGCTCATTTCAAAAAGTTGAAGCTGTGCCAATCACTTGTCAACGCCTCCTTCATTCTTGGATTGAAGGCCACTACACGGTACCCACAGCTTCCACACAATTTTATTTCATTTTTTTGAAACAAATGGATGCTTTATTTCCATTGCACGACAACAGATTAGAGCAAGCCCAGCAGTTCCTGAACAAATATGTCCGCCAGGCATGAATTTGAGGGCCATTTTTAATTTAGAGGAATGTTATACACCAAGGCAACTTATAAAACAAAGATTTTATTTGATGACCTTGAAGCACGGGCCGGTGAATAGTCTTCAAGCTCGTTATTTAATTGTCGATTGAGCATCTTTGCTCGCTTGGTGTGAGAAATTTGCTTGCGCCAAAGCTTATGTGGATGGCGAGGAAACCTCAAACTTTGGCTCCAAAAACTATTATTTAGCGTTAGTGGGTAGTTGCTGGGCCAAACTCCGAAGCAAGTGGAGATGACTACACCAAATCTTGGCGTTGGTCCCTCCAAAACACCTGCTGTTGGGCATGCTCTTACAAACAACACACTTTGAACGAAGAGAGCACGTTTCCAGTACTCCCCAATAGGTGATTTTTTTGAATTTTTCTTCCTACAATAGAGTTCACCGAAAAGTCAACCTAAAGAGGAAAGTTTTAGCAAACTCCAAACATTCAGTAGCCTTTGTGAGTGTTGCCTTCTCCCAACAGAATGATGTGGAATATCCCACATCATTTCATCCCCCCAATGAAATGATGTGGGATATTCCACATCACATCAGTAGCTATGGGGGCACGTGGCATTAAGCAAGAGCAATCAACCATGGTGAGCAGTAATCAAAAGCACTCACTCAATCACAATTCTACAGTGTTTTGTAATTGTTTATTTGATTCAATAGTCCACTCAATTACAAAACATTGGTCACTCCATATATAAAGGTGGATGAAACTAAAAGGCAGCCTCTTGGAAGGCTACTGAATGTTATGTCGTGTTGCATTCCTCTTGAACTCATATTGAAATAATATATGGACTATACTCAAAGCTCCTAATTATTTCCTACTGAGACCAACGCCCCCACCGTAACATGAGGCCCGGGTGCTATTCTCGTCATGCTCAGGGTTCCTATCAAGCAGGGAAGTATTAACCCTCACGACATGCATCCGACCGGAATCAAACCGCTTCCCTCTTGGTGCTAATAAGCACTCCTAAGGGGAGCCCACCTCCTGGCTATTACCTAGGTAGTTTAAAGTCATTCCAGACCGCTTCCACACAATTTTCAGTTCTCCACTCCTATGTATCTCTGAAAAGCTATAACTTCTATGATATGTAGCTTGAGAGCATGGTTTTTTTTTTTGGGTTTTTGGGTCATATAACTTTAGACTACAAAGTTGGTATGCGAGTGAATGAGGTGGCTTTTTTATCCCTAATTCTTTTATATTTTTATTTGAAAAACCTGGCGACGGATCTCTGATCTTTCATACATCTAATTTTTTTCATTCAACATATTGGCCTTTGGTAAGTTTTTTCGTACATACTGTCTTTTTCATTCAACATCTTGGCCTTTTCATTCACTACATGTGGCTTAAGAAGTCTTAGACTGGCATTCAACCGGCGAGTGCCATTGCCTTGGTGGCTATGAGGTATCATTTTTCTCATTATGTTCCCATATGGCAATTCTCCCAATGAATATTTGTAGCAAACTAAAGGGTAAAGGGGTGGGAGCTGATTTCTTAGACTTATAATTTTTATTAATTAGAACACTTTGAATTCAATATCTCTGTCCTTCTTTGTGTGTTCTAATCTATAAAGCTTTCAATATGCATGCGCACCCATTTTTTGAAGAGTTTTCTATGTTAACAAAAGCAATCCCATTAGCCTGACAAACACAAAGATTTATATTGCTATTGCAAAGCAAAGCAAGTTTTTATCTTAATATTTATTTTTAAATTGTTGAGTCTTACTTGCATTTCAAAATCGTGAGATTATTTCATAACTTAAGTTTTAGTTATGAAGGGGATTTAGCATAAATAATTTCTTCAAGGCCATTCTTTTACAATAATGTAGGTCTAGTTTCCTTTACATAAGTGAAGTCACATTAGAAAAAAATTGAAACTGAATTTACTAGGTCCTTTTCATTCCATGTGAATTTCCATTTCAACAAAAAAAAAAAAAAAAGACCCAAAGTTTTGAGCTTTTAAATGCGCACTAAATCCATTATTTGACGTTGACATTCAAATGAAAGTTGTAGATGATGACTTTTCCATAACATCCATACAGATGGATTAAGTAATAGTGTCGAAATATGTTTAAATTTGATTTTGAAAGAGATTATTGTTTTAATTATATGAAAAATAAATAAATACTCATTAACTTATGAGTTTTGGAATAATTGGCCAGAAGTGCCATAATATACAACATTGAATCATCTTTTGCATAATGTGCAATATTTCAACCTATGAAATTATTTCTTGATTGCTTACAGAGAGATTTCAAGACACCTCTATCAAACCATAATAAAACTTATGTGAAAAACTTCATCACTATTGAAGCATAATGATTTCAACCAATCATAGTAAATTACAAGATGAGAGTATTAAGATTGTAATTTTGGTGAAGTTTCAAAGATTTCTCTTGTAAATTCATTTAAAAAAAAATCTAGGCATTTTATTTCAAATTCAGCTGTACATATGTCTTCTAGTAAGGACTAGTGTGGCTCTGTGCCATTGGCCAAGTGTCCCCCGTGATTTAGCTATGCTTTTGCTTTTCATTTTATTTCAAGTATAATTATCCATAATTTAATTCAATATTTGGTGACAAAATTTTATTAAATATCTATAAATTTCACACCGTAGCTCCAAAAGCTACGAAATGACTTTGGTGCATCTCTAGTGTGGCCTAATGTTGTTGGCCAAATGCTCCTCGTGTTCCCCGTGCTTTTGATTTTGATTCTCTTAAGAATGATTTATTAATAATTTAAATCAAATCAGGTTGAAAAAAGTCAATTAAAAATTCATCACTTTCACACTATAGGTCCAAAAGTTTTTAAACAACTTTGGTGCATCCCTCTTCGTCAAGACCTTTCCGACAATGCCAATAACGACGTCATAAACTTCCATATTCCATTTTTCAAAATTTAATTCAATTTATGATAACAAAAATCACTCAAAAATCCATAACTTCCACCCCGTAAGTCCAAAAGCATCAAATGACTTTGGTGCACTCCTCCTCGTTGAGGGATTTTCGATGGCACCGGGAACATGGCCAGAAGGCGCAAGGTTATGAAAATCTCAATGTTACATACAAACAAAACAAACAAACAACCTTCCTTAATATATATATGTATATATGTATAGATGCCATATAATTTATAAATATATATATATATATATATATATATATATATATATATATATATAATTTTAGAAACATATAACATTGAACCATTGCATCAAAACTAATCAGCAGAACTACTACACAACGCAAACCGAATTAGGAAAACCATGCTTGCAGGGACATATGCTCTTTAGAGTTGAAGCTTAAAAAAGTTAAAGAAACATTATTTTATTATATATATTTAGGAATTAGAGTTATCCAGAAAGTCAATACATGCTACTAGGTCTACTACCTTGTGTTTTCGAGATGGAAATAGAACTCACTGAGAATCTCTATCACAAGCAGCCAAATGGTTTGCTGTGGGGGCCGGTGTAGGGGCACATGTGGCACATAGAGATTCGGCTATGGGAGCTCAATTGTGGTATGGGGGAGCTTCTCTAGCAATGGTAAGATGCAAGGTTCGAATCTCCATGACAACACAAAGTGTTTTGATTGGTCGAAAAAGGAGCCAAAACTCATTTTCGCCGCCCGTCAAGCTAGAATACTAATTAAGCCTCATCTTTCTTCTCATGGACATTTTTTGCTCGACTTTACGGATAACTCTATTGCCCAAAACCTGCAGGCATTTAGGAGTTAACCCCTAAAGGACGAATGATTCATCATTTTAAAATGACAGATTCAATTGATCATATTCTGAAATATATATTTAAGATGAGACCAAATCAGTGAAGAACAATGCATATGTTGGTAAAAAAACAAACAAATTTGAACCAAAAAAGTCTACATAGAACTTACTCAAAAATGCTAAAAAAATATGAGGCCCAATTCGGGCTTCTTGGTCCTTTAGGGGTTAACCCTTAAACGTCCAATCGTCCAGAAAGTGAACGATGTACAAAAACGAAGTTGTTTTTCTCATCCGTCATTGGCTTTTGGCTGAATGAATTTTTTATTAAAGTTCTTTTGGGAAGTTAGCTACACACATGTGTGATCCAATTAAAAAGGGGATGATTTGTGAAATTTTTATGCAACCTCATTTCATGTTGTAGTGATTCACCAAAAATTTCAAAGATTTTAGTGTAAATGTGCTCTTGAAAAAGTCAATGCGTAAAATTAAGCAACCAAAAAAAACTCTAGAAATCACTACACTTAGAGTATTACATTTCAACCCATCACAACAAATGTCATTCACAGATTGTCAATATCTTATTTGCAATCAAATTACAAAATAATTTTGAATTACAAATTACAAATTTTATAGAACAATATTGGTGACATCGATCGCAGATCCAACCGCATGGATAGAGTCTAAAATTCATAATTGATTCATACATCAAGTTCAAAATATCCCTCTTAGCTGCATTTTATAATGCATCTTTGCAAAACTGCCCAATCTAGAGAAGGGTAAGGACATTTAGGAATTAAATACAAACACTTTCCATCTCCGCCTGCTTTCAGTGGTTGGGTGCCGATGCTCTGAGTCTCTGAGAAGGAAAAAAATCTATCAATGGCCAATGGGTCCCTCAATTTGGATGGAAAAAAGCCGGCTCCATTGCATACCAATAAGTGAGTGGCACCTGTAATCAATTGAATCAAGTCAACAATGTTGATTCCTTTAAAGTCATACAAAACTTTTTCAGGCTCTTTAATGACAGAGGAAGCCTTTATATCACTCAGAATCGCCGAGATTGCCTGACTCCATACTCATCATTGGATAAAAAGTCTTATTGAGAAATCCATTATGAATGGCGTAAATGACTCTATTTCTATGACAATGCTTCTATGGTAGATCTTAGGAAGAATTTGGCTAAACTTCGCCATAAAAAAGATGCACTATTTTTTCAATATTTGGAGCTCCCATGAATGTCCATTAGGTTGTGACAAATAACCTGAAAAAAGAAGGATTTCAAAATGGAATTCAAAACTTTGTAAAGCTTTATAATGTATTAATACTTTGGAGAAAGAAGAATTGAATTGTGCACTCAAAGTTATGAATTTCAGTAGGAATCGCAAGATCTGACATATGCTATTGCAACGTGGGTTTGTCGTAATTTGACAAGAAAAGAATTTGCTTCTAATGTGAAAATTGCAAAGTAGGAAGTGCAAAGTTTAACATCCCATGTTGCAACATGGGTTTATTCTAATTTGGTCATAAGAGAATTTTCCAATTTTATTTTTGAATAAAAGATAATGATCATACAAATTAAATATTAGTAGCTAGAAACTCAAGGTTTAACGCCTTCTTATTGCAATATGGATTTTCTCAAATTTTACTATAAAAGAATTTGACATAACACACGTATTAATCACAAAACAAGGAGAGCAAGGTCTAACACCCTCTATTGCAACATGGGTTTGCCCTAATTTGACTAGAAGAGAATTTGTTTCCAATGAAATTAGGTTTTTATAGAACATTGTAATTTGTTCATTCATGTGGAAGATTCTCCATTGTTTCTATTTTATTATTTAATTTTAATAAATTTTATTATGAATTGTAAATTATATAGAAGAAAAAAATTCATTGTCTCATAATAGGGTATGGTGTTGGATTGATTACTTTGGAAATCACATCTTCAAGAAATTACGAGGTTGCATAGGGACAAATTGTGGATTAGAGGTTTATTAATTGTAATCTAGACCTCGTTGATTGAAGATATTTATAAATTGTTGGCAATAAAGTTGAGTGCCATGCTTTCGAGGAATCTTGAAGGTATTGATTTTTTGGTGGGTGGTTTTCATTTCAAGACAATATGAGATAATTTGTTAAATATGTTTTAATACCGGTACATTGTTCTTTGATATTCTAGTGCGGTTATACCGGTAGTCAAATATGATTTATGTATCTAAGATCAGTCATAGGTATAGTCAAAACCTAAGGTTTTTTAATATTGAGGAAAAAAATTGGTGTTTATCATGAAGATAAATATGTCATACTTGAAATGGAGAGGTATAGTTGCAGCAATTGTAGTGTATGAATGTTATTTGTTGTCACACACGTCTTTCAAATCAAATTTATTATTGGATATGATCAATTACAAAATACGTTTTGAGCGTTTATGCAAAATTAACCCTAAGTTGGTTATATTTACCAAGGTACTATATTCTAATATTAAAAAGAAATCAATTTATGATAAAGATTTGTATGTATTGAAGATATTTTTATTAAACTCAAACAATTGTCAACTTTTGTAAAAAAAGCTTATGTTAACTTTTTCAATTGTATATCATTTATGCAATGAAATTTGGAAAAAAATGATGATTTTTTAAAATTCAACAATAATTTTATTGCTGAAAACAAATTTTCTACCCATATTGTTAATCCCTTCTTTCATTAAGTATACAATTTTTGATAAATAATAATTGTTTATGAGTTTTGATGAACAAAAACCTAATGTATAGTTTTATCAATATATAACAACAATCTTTTTGATGTACGTACTTGCTAGAATCAAGTCATTCTTCAAAATTAAGTAAATTTTTTTGTTACGACAGATTATACTTTAGACCTCACAATTGTATCTTAACAACTATATTTAATAATTTACAATCTATTGCTTGTACAGGGTTTTGCCGATGCACAATCAACTGCACTACAAAGATTGTGTTATGTTGCATTCTCTAAAATGAAATGAAAATTGCACTATACTACTTCAAATGGGATGATAATTGAATTTATGATTAACTGTATTTAATTGAAGCACTATGGCTGATCAAACTAGCGACATCAGCCCTTTGGGCTCTCAGCAATTAGAAACATTGTCAGTAATCACTCCACCAAGTAGTTCAAAAGAATCCGACCGCCAAAATGAAATATTGGCACAAGTGCAGGAAAGGCTTAAAAAGCAATTGTTAGATAGAAAGAATGAGCTTCAAGATAGAATTTATGAGCAAAAGAGGCAATTGCTTCGTGCCACAAGAGACCGAGAAGAGGCAGGAGTGCAATTATATGACCTCCAATGCAATCTCTCGAGTCTCCATGCAAGTTTAAATAAAACAACTACAGCACTTATAACAACCACTCAAGGTCATGCAAAGGTCAAACAACTTTATTATAGTTTTGGTTTCTAGTTTATTCAAAAAGAAATTATAAGATTTGTTTTTTCCTTAAACTATTGATGAGGTTCAATGCTAGTTTTTTTAGGTGTTATTGAAGATTTAAGCAACTCGTGGCAGGCAAAGGAGGAAATGGATAAAACGCAAAAACATTGGGATGCACGTTCTTTGGAACACAACAATTTATCAGAAAAAACAACTGAGACTAGACAAGAACTTGATAGCATTACAAATTCACTTAAAGTAGTTGACCAACACAACCAAACACTTAGAGGCGATGTTGCATTGAATAGGCGTGCTACATATGCAACAGAAGAGGCAGTGATTGCAATTGAGGTTCTTAAAAAGAAACAAGATATAATCATTGATGAATGTCAAGAACGCATTAAAATCATCAGTGATAGAGTTGCTATGGCTAGAGCACAATTCGAAGGTTTATTTTAAGAATTGCTATTGACATTATATTAACACTAATATACATCATGACATATAATAAATAATTTTTTATATTATCTATATTTGAAATTATTTTATATTTGAAATTAGTAACTGTGTGTGACCAAAAAAGTGTCCAATTGATAAACTAGGTGCAATTGAATTTTAACTAATGTATGTTTATTTTCAAATTATATTAATTTTTTTAGTTATTTATTAAAATAAATCAAATTTACAATTATAAATCTAAAAATAATAAATTTTGATATGATTTTCAGCTCAAAAAAGGGAAACAAATATAGCAAATGTTGCACTTCGCGAGCAGATATAGAAATGGGTTCTATACATGCAGAAAAGAGACAACTTACATTTCAATGGAATTCTACTTTAGTTGTTATGACTCGATGTGATCGAGCTATAAAGGTCACTATTTCCTTTATTACATTAAGATTTATTTATAAATACGTTAGTTATATTATTAATAATTAAAAATATTGTTATTCACGTTTATTAGATTACATGTATAACTAATGATTTGTGATTCCGTTGAAAAATCATCACAATCATTAAATTTTAGGATGAACTAAAGATTTATATTGTCAACATCAAATTTGATTATAAAATATTATAAAATAATATGTTATACCAAATTAGTTTTGTTTATTAAATTGCATGACAATTTAAAAACATTGATTACAAGATAGTATGATTTGTTAATTGCAACATTTTATATACTATAATAATGTATACTTATTGTAAACTAAAATTTTAAATAGATTTTAAGAATTGCAATTCATCAACAAGGAGAGTCAAAACTTGGAATACTAACAGAGAAAAAAAGATATTTAAAAGATACTACAAGGTGGACATATTTAAATGAAAGGGCTAAATTTCAATTTTTGAAAATTGATAGTGGTTTGAAAGAAACAAATAAATACATAGATTTTGTAACAAAAAAACGTACAAAAATACTTGAACAATATGCTAAAGTTCATATCAAGGTTGAGAAAATACAAGGGCAAGTTGAATTGGTTGCGGAAGATATTAAGAAAAGGGAAGCTGAGATCAAGGTGAAATTCTAATTTTATCACATTTTTTCTATTTTCATTTATTGAAATAGGAAACATTACTTTATTGTCAATATTGAATTTTATGAGTTATTACTCAAGTTGACATTTAAGTAATATATTCAAATGTTAATGTCATTTAGGAAATCAATAAACAATATAGAAGGGAAACAACCAAGATACATGAGCTTGAGAATAGAATATTAACAAGATTATTAGAACAAGTAATTTTTGAAGAAAAGGGAGCCAAAGCAACTGTTTCAAACATCACTGAATTGAGAAAGTTAGTGAAAGATGAAGACACAATGGCCACTGATTTAAACCATGAACTTTCACGCATCCGTTGTGACATTCTTGCAGTTCAAGCATATAATCAAGACGTAGCTTCTGCATTAAAAGCTGTAAATGACAATGTTGCTTCTAAATACAACCTTATATCTAAGTTTGATGCCGAAATTAAACAAAAAGGTCGAGAAATAGACATTAAAACAAAAGAAATTATAAGACTAAATAGAAAATATGAACAATTAACAGCAAATTTTGATGCCGATGCTGGTGCTTCATCACCATGGGAAGCTATGTTGTATAGTTTGAAACTAGAAATCAATCAAAAAATGAAAGAGTCCAATGAATCTCAAAAGCGATGGTTATCTATGCAAACTTCATTAGTGGTTCTTCAAAATGATGTCAATACTTTGTCTGAGAAAGCACAACGAGCTGCTTATGATCAAGGAGTATTTACTCAAAGAAAACATAGAGTTGATATTCAATATAATATGTTAGCAAAAGCAATCAAAGACCTTCAAATTGGAATAAGACAAAAACGAAATTTAATTGTTAGGTGGTGTTATGTTAAATTTTGAAAATTATACATTCATTTTATATGTTTCTTTTTTGTTATGGGTATTTGAATTTTTTTTAATAGTTTTAAAATTTTTAATGTTTAATTTTTCAAAATACATAAAAATTTAATGATTTGTTTTTAATTATATTAAAAAACACATTATTTTAACAAAAATTATTGTAAATTTTTTGAATAATTTTTTATTTAATTATCATCATTATATTATATTATTCTAAGTTTTACTTTTAAAAAGATCTTTTAAGTTTTAACAATATTTCATTAAATGGTTTTGTGATTTGATTATGTGAACATCTGAGGAATTTCTAGTCATCTTAATTTTATTTTGTATGTTCATTTTTCAACTTAAATAAAGTTACTTTGGCATTGTTATATAGGTTAAATGATTTGATTGGTAAGAATAAAAGCTTAGAAACTTCATTACATGATATTACAGAAAATATGAAAATTCAACATTATTTGGCTTTGAAAGACTTGGCCACGGAAACAATGAATTTACAAACTCAATTGGACAATTTTATAGCTGAAAAAGCCCATGCCAATAAACATTTAGACGAATTAGAGCACCATGTGATGTTATGGAGATATAAAATATCTTTTGAAATTGAAACTCAAGTAAGACATCTCTTTCATATAAATAGAAATAAAAAATCAATTTTGGAAAAGCAATCATTCATATGTTTGATACGATTTTTTTAAACATTCTTTTAATACTGAATCTTTAACTCTTAAGATTTTAATGTTACATTTCACATAAAATACTTCAAAAAAAACCATTTGAGTGCAACCAACCAAAAAACTTTTAAATGCTAGCATTTTATAATTCAACAGTAGAATCGTGTATTAAATCATTTTATATACATGTATATAAAACTGTTCAATTCTCTTCATTCAAAAGAACCAAAACTACCACATGGATCAAAAAATGATAAGGTTTGAAGTAAATATAAAAAGTTTTGAATGCCTTACTAGACCACTATTAGTGGATTTTGAAATTCAACATACAATAGTATATAAAAGCTACAATCTTTTAAAGTATATTAATATTCTATGAAATTTAAGCATTCAATAGATTTTTGTTTTATACAAAATAATAATAATATCAAAACAATAAAACTTTAGACCATATGCAGTTCACATGGCAGTTGATTGAAATAAGTTGCAAACTCAATGTGATTGTGACCTAATCTAGTCGTGTAAAAAATTATGATTATTTTATAATTATGAATTGTAAAATTAAAACACCATAATAAAGCATAATGAAGTAATTTAGTAACACTTTTACATATAATTTAATAACGATTATATTGTAGGCTGCTATAGATCCGAATGTTGGAGCAGGAGAGCTTGCTGCACTTAAAAAATCAATAGATCGAATGCAATATGAACTTGAAAGTCTCAATGTTCAAAGGAAGAAATTAATCAACATTTTGGAATCAAAAGTTGATAGTCGTAAAGTCATTACTGCTAAAATGGAAGTTAGTCTTTGCTTGCATTTTTTTTTTGTATTACATATATTTTGATTAACCCTTAAATGAGAAAAGGGGTAAGGGCAAACCTAGACGTGTTATAAAATAATACTTTTGCAACTTTGATGAAGTTTGGTCCAAAAGAGAAAATGAGAACCATGATATTTAGTAATTATCCGTATGGTCAAACTTTCAAAAAATGTTTTGGATACCCATTTAATGAATTTAGAAGCATTTACCGCTTAATATTCACCAAAATGACAAATTTAATTTTTGAAATTTGAAATTTGGTATGATTGGTTAAAACTAGACATTCTATTCTAAAAATTTATAAATATTTTTTTTCAAAGGAGAGAACATCATTAGTTTCTCCAAATAGTAAATTTTATATTACTAAGATAATATTGAGGTCTTTGTCTTTGAAAAATTCTCCTTGGTGGAGTTTAACTCATATTGACATGATTGAAATTGGGTTGGAAAGTAGACTTGATTTTTTATTTGAAAATATTTTTTCATACTGGGTAGCCCGTAAAAAAAGGGCAGCGACCATAAAATGATTGTTTGGTCACTTAGGGATTAACCCATTGACGCACCTCGGTCCATATAATGGACGATGAATAGATTGTAAGCCTTCTCTTAACTACATCTTGTACAAATTTTCACCCATCCAAATTTTCCTAGGTTTTTGTCCTAGTTGACTACCATTTGTAAGGTATAGATCTTCAAATAAGATATTGTGAATTTTTTAAAATGGCATAATCAGTTTATGTCAGGTTTCCTTCTTAGTTCAAAAAGCGAGATCTTAACAATGATTTTCTAAAATAAGTAGAATTAAATAATGGAAATTATACCATCTCATAGTGCATGTTATTCCAAATTCATTATAAATTCTTTTACTAAAAAAAAATTAATTTGGTATTTTTAAGTGAATTTCAAAAGAAAAATTTGCAAAATTAATTTAAAAATATTAATGATTTTTTTCATAAATCCAACCGCACAAATGTGATCTACACATTGAGAATTACAACTTTTCTTTATATATGAACTCCATTTTTGTGATTCATCAAACATTTTATAAAAAATCTTTGAAATTGGTGGTGGATCTGGACGTTAAAGGATTAAACCATCGACCAATGTTTATATTCAATATCATCAAGAAGTTATTACTAAAAATATTGCTTGAGAAAATAACCTTGCATGCCTTCATGTGTAAAATTTATTGTATTGAAAATCAACTTCTAATTTTTTGAACTATGTTAAATTTATTTTGAAGTCATTAAAAATTTATAATTATATTTTTATACATATATGAAAATAAAATAAAATAAAGTAAAGTAGGTTTTTTCGTTTATCTTTTTGTTTTGGCATACTCAAATACGTTTAATATAAATCATGAATTATTTAGTGACTAACATTTTATTGAAAAGACAAAAATTTAATAAATACAATCTTACATTAAAATATAATTCTAGGGAATAAGCTATCGGAAAGGAATCCAAGGTCCTACCGGATTTGAGGCTGGTTTAGTCCGAGGAGTTGAAGATTTAAAAAAAGCTATAAGGGATACAGATAAAAGTGTTATAAAATGTGATAAAAGGTATTCACTTTATCATATAAAAAATGATAATTTGTAACTAATGCATGTTTTTTTTCAATTGATTTCATTCAATCATAAAATTTCTTTACTTTTCCATTAAAATTGGATTAACTTCAAATACTTCTAGTTGATATCTCATTATTACTTTTTTGCTAAACCAAAGATTTGTAGCTTAATCGATCATTTTAAATTAGTTGTAAAAGAATAAAAATAGCAAAATTTAAGTGAATAATAATATAACTCAATATTAGAATAATAAGTAAATGCCTTGAAATTTACGAAGCCATGTCTAATTGTAGAAGTATTTTAATCCCTAATGTTCTTGACAGCCACATTTTGGACTTTTTTGGACTTTCAATCCGTGTATCTTTTGCATTTGATGTCCGATTTCAATAAAAACTTGTTGGAAAAGATGCCTTTACTCTTTTATTCTTTTAAGTAAAATTTTCATATCACTTCAAGATGTAATGAAGTTTTAGAAATCATTTTCAAAAATGAGGTCAATTTTAGTTCACTATAGTGCATTTTTATGGCTTCAACTTTGGGGGCTCGTTTCTCCTTCATCCAATGTTAGTTTTCAATAAACATTCTTGAAGTCTAGTTATTATAGTAAATTTTCATGTCAATCCAAGTTGTTCTGAATGTTTGGGAATCATTTTTAGGGCACGGGTCAATTTTGGGCACTTTTTGCTTTTTGGTCTATTGAATCTATTTTTGGGCTACTTTTTGAAATTTCAAATCCATTTCTAAACACATCAAAGATATTTGATAATTTTTATACAATTGTGTTTATGTGATGATTTTGAACTACTTTATAGTTTGAAGTTTTTTCATTTGAGTAGGCTTAGATATAGAATTTCAACTCCAATGTATTGCTAGGAAAATTTCAGCATCCTTTTTTAACACTAAAATATCACGATCTTGCAACCTATGTTACCAAATGACTACAAATTTGATTCATGTCATTTACAACACGTACACTACAAATTTGTACAGTTGAGATTTCTATACCTTACTACTCATAACACTTTGAATGCAATGATGTTTTAAAACCCAAAAGAGCTAGGGATAATTAGGAGTTAATGAAGGATTTAAAATAAGAAAATCATTTTAATCAAGGATCAACAATATACAATACGTTTTTAGTTTTAGTTGAAATATTCATTAAAATCTCCATTGCAAATTCATATAGTATAAGACAAATATTATGTATTTAATTAAAATTTACAAATAAAGCTTTTCTATTTAAATTTTAAATTTTAAATTACATTTTCTTATTTCCAATATATAAAATACATCATTTTAAACTTTTTAATCTTCATCATTTAATTTGACCTCAAAATTTTGTTTTTTAATTTTCTATTTTAGAAGACATTTTTGTACACACCATATTATATATAGGTATGGTATAGATAAAGAATAGATAATCCAAAAATAAAATTCATCATAAGGTGTATAGAAGTCAAAAATCACATGAACAAAATATACAAGTTAAATTTATTTATTTTAAAATGAGGTTGTATCATATTGATGATTTTTTTTAATGTTTTGTTGTAATGAAAATTACTTCAGTCATTTCAAATAAATATAGTTAAAAATTTAGGTTCGTAAGAAAGTTGATTTATCTTTAAACAAGAATAGTTTATATTTTATTAAGATGTTTAATGAGTTATCACAGTTCTATTTTTATTGCTTCTAAATATTTTTCAAAATTAGTTTGCAAAAGTAGTAATATTGCACTCATATAGCTGATTATCCGTATAGCATAATTATAAAATAAAATTTTATTCAATAATAGAAAACATGTTGATTTTGTATTTCAAAATCCCTTATATTCCATACAATCTATGCTATATAAATAACCAAATACATAAAATTGTAAATGATTAATAACTATTTTTCTCTAATTTTGTGCAGTCATGATCTTTTGTAAATAATTTATTCATTGTTTCAATTTTATTCTCGTTTACAAATAAATGCGTTTTGTCCGAGGTTTTATGTTTTAAAAGTGATATGATACTGTGATGTTAAAATTGAATCACTAGTTGAAATTAATAAAATTAATTCAACTTTTATAATCAAATGAATATATTTGAAAAACAGCCACCATGCTTTTATGTAACATATATATATATCCCTTATCAATATATCTTATTTTCATTACTTAGTAAATTTTTATATTTCAAGTAATATTAACATAATGATTTTAATATTTTTTTGAATAGGTTAATAGGTCTTGAAGAACAAAAAACATCTTTTAATGAAAAAGTCTTAATGTTAAATGAAAATCTCAGTGAGGCGTTATCACAACAAGAAAATTGCAGGTTTTTATTTTTAGTATGATGTTTATTATATAAAATATATATGTATTTATTCAAGTTTCAAAGCTTTAGTCAAAAATATCACGTCATTTTAATAATTTTGTGTGTCCAATTTGTGTGTAGGATAAGATTAAGAGAAGCAATCAATGGAAGATCAAAGGCATTTTTAGCTACTGCCATGTATCAACGTCTTGCTAAGAAACATGAAGACTTCAAAAGTAATAAGTGGAAAGGCATTGTTGTTAGAAAGACAATTAATGAAGACCTTAGAGAAGCAAAAACAAAAGGAACTACGTTAATTAAAATTATTATTGCGTTGACTGAGCAATTACCAATGATGCAACAAAATCTAGATAGTTTGATCATCCAAATCAAATTGGCTCTAAAATCTCCTCAATAAATAAGGTTGTTTGCAATTAAATTTTGTAGCAAGGCTTGGTTGTATAAAAATATTGTAAAAAATGAAACAAAATTCTTTAAAAGTGCAATTTTTTTGAATATGATAGTTGATAATCTACAAATGTATATCATTCGTTTTTCAAATACTATGTAATACAAATTTCTACAAATACTATGTATTCTATAATCTATAGTAAAATGCTTTTGAATATAATTAAATATTTCTATCTTATCAATTATAATATGATTAAATATTGAGTATTATACTAATTGCACTATTATTTAGATTTATCACTATTATCTATATAATAACTAAGAACAAACAAAATAATCAAGTGCTATTTACAACAGACAAAGGAAATACAAATCTAAAAATTAGTGAGGAAATTAATTGCACTAATACAAACTCTCGTGATACTAGAAATTGAATTTAACAATATTAATATCAATGAGTAACGATTATTAACCCCGAAACGTCCACCCATGCATTGATTGCATAATGTACAAAATAAAACTTTGTTTTCTCATCCTTCATGCACTTTTGTAGTATGAATTCTTTTACTAGTAAGAGATTTTATGGGAATTTAGCTTTACGCATGTGAGAACCAATTAGAAAGGGGACAATTTGTGAAAATTTTAGGCCTCATTTCATGTTGCAGTGATTCACCAAAAATTTCTAAGATTTTAGTCTAAAAATGCTCTTGAAAAAATCAACTCATAAAATTAAGCAACCAAAAAATCTCCAAAAATCACTACACTTAGAGTATTACATTTCAATCTATCACAACAAATCTCATCCATAGGTTATCGATATCTTATTCGTAATCAAATTACAAAAGAATTTTGAATTTTAAGTTTCAAATTTTATACAAAATATCGGTGATAGCAATCATTGATCTAACCATATGGATAGAATCTAAAATCATAATGTAACACTTTTATTCATTCATCAAGTTCAAAATATTATTCTTAGTTGCATTTTATAATGCATCTTTACAATTCTCCAAATTTAGAGAGGGGTTAGGACCTTTAAGAGTTAACTAGTATCTACAACATAGTGTTTTCTTTATTATCAATGCTTCTCTTTCCTATTGTTACAATATCTGTATTTGTGCATATTTGGTGTTCCTACCCATGTCTTTAGACTAGAAAAAAAGGGAGGCTTCACCTACCAAGATGTGATATCTTTGTTTAGTATCCAAGGACCCCCTTTTAATTAGTGTTATTGCTCGTAAGGTAATATTTCTCGATATTAGATTTAACGAAAAGACAATCCAAAGAGGGAAGATTTAACAAACTTATGTTGAACTCATGTTGAATTCATACTGAAACCAAAATAAACCAAAAACATGTTTATGCGGAGTTGGGAGACAATCTAAAACAAGCCCTTATCATTATTCTCCATAGCTCGCAACAGCTCCTACATCTTCCACTGAAGCTCCAAGCCCATGACCCACAAGGGAACAATCTATGACAAGACATTATTCCACCCAAGTTTAGTTCAAAAGGGAGGTTAGAAAAAAAAACAAAAGAGAGGTTAGATGGCTCTCTTTTCGGATAACTCCATTGAATATAAATGTTTTTGAGCAATAATGTACATCATGTTTAGGACGGACAATGATAGCAAATGCTACCTTTGCCCATGTTGCAGAGTTAGTAGAGTAAAATTCAACAAATATTTTATTTACTATGGTCTTAGTACCAACATGCTTCATTTTGTTGAATCATATTAATCAAGAGTGATTGTTCTCGTGATTGTTCCAAGACATTTTATCCACCATTTAAAAGCCATGGCCTTCACAAAATGAGGCTTTGCACTAAGTCAACATCTTGAGCTTCAAATTACAATGCTATATGCTTATTTATTGTTGTACAATATCACCTCAATATTGGTAGAGAAGGTTGCCAATACTTCAATGTATGCAAGATTGATGACATGGTAACTTATGGTTGCTACTTTCTTTTTCGGTCATAAATGCAACATTATTAAGAAAGTCAAAAGGATCATAATAAATGATTAGAAGATGGATTTTCCATCTTTGTCAAAGTCTAAACTACACATGGTCATTTATATTGTTGAGCAAAAACACCCTAGCAACATGAATCAATAATGTTACGACTTATGAAGAAGTTGATGAATAAGGGCTTTACTACGTTATATGGTAACCACACCCAATTGAAAATCTTTGAGAACTTAGTATAGTTTTTAAATTTTAGAATGGTTAGAATTTTAAATGTTTTTAATTCCAAAGCATGCATTATTTAAAAATCTAATATACATAAGTTATAAGGATTCAAAGTTTGTATTGGTAGACGATCTAAAACAAACACAATTCTTGATGTTGACGGAGGTTGTATATATTCTCCAAATCAAATTTCTCTAAATCCCCCCCCCTCCCCCCTAGACGTTAATGCAAGAGGACAAAAATTGCCCCCTATTTTGAACGAGTAGGGGCCCACCTTAAAAAATAACCCCCTCTTCCATGGGTTTAAAATTTCCGAGGGGGTCCTTCCAGGCCCGACTTGGACTGTAGGCCCCAAATCTGCAAAAACATTTGCCAAAAGAAGACCCTAGGGTGCCCAAAATGGAAATTTCAAAAAATGGGACCCATCGGTGAACAATGTTTGCATTAACGTTCCGGGGGGGGGGGGGGGGGGGGGGGGGGGGGCTTTAGGGTCGGGGCTCCAAATTAATACCGTACCTTCCAAGCAACTTTGTCTTTAAATAATTCAAAAAAGCCAAGACAAATATTTTGGAAATTATAAGTATATTTTGCCAAATTTCACATTAATTGTTTTTTGAAATAGTCGAAAGGTTGAAGTATTACCATTTTCACATATCTTATTATTATTTTGAGAGGAAAGTGTGAATTGTTGGGGAAGAAAGAGCTGACCTTGTAATCAAGTTCATTCCAAGTCACTCCCAAATGATATGGGATAAGAACTTGCAAGTTCATGTGAATTCTCACCACACCATATTTTCAGTAGATTTTGATGCACAATTGAGCATACCAAATGATCTTATTTTGAAATGTTTCCACTAAGAAAAGTTATAAGGACAAGTCGTCTATCACCTCCAAAAAGAATTTTGTGATTTGAAGTTTTTATGCATGATATATGGACAAAATTCAGTAAGGCTGTGAAGAACGTGCATGAGTTGAATGAGAAGAACATGTGTTGTGATCAGACTTTTGAGGCTCAACTGTGCATAGTAGACTATCTTATTTTGAGAATTGTTCAACTAAGAATAGTTGCATTTTCAAGTAATCTTTCACTTCCAAAAAGAATTTTGTGATTTGAACTATTTTTTCTTAAGTTATTCACGTTTTTGTAAAGCAATTTAACCGGTGATTAAGAGAGAACAAGAAGTGAGAGTTCTACATATCCCACATTCATTGTTGGCACTAGTGTCCTGAATTTTGTATAAAGCACAAGACTTTACAGCACTCAATCAATTAGACCTAGCAAGTGAAGTGATCCATGTAGTGGTACTAACTTGCAAGGCCCATTTGGATGAATGAAGAAAATACAATATTATGTTTTTTCAAGAAAATGAATTTAACAAATCTATAAAAATGGCAAACGAACATGACTTCTTGAAAAAATTAAATATTCGTCGGAAGCATGACGAAGCTGCTTGGAAGGTACAGTATGTATTTATTGTACCTGGGCATTGTGAAAGAGTTTAGAGTGTTGCATTTAGGTAGATGTAGCAATTAGATGTGGTTACACTAGTAGAAAACATGGTCGAAAAGAACCGCAGCCAAAATCGGCTGCGGTTCTTTTGACCACCCTGATCTGCAGTCGTTAAACAACTGCAGATTTATTTTTTAAGATTTGCATCTGCAATTTTTATCATTTAGGGGCGTGTAATATACCGTTGGAAAGGTATTTTCAGGACCTTTCCAACGGTATATTACACGCCCTGAAATTCCTAAAATTGCAGTCGTAAATCAAAAAAGAAAAATCTGCAGTCGCTAAGCGACTGCAAATCAGGGTGGTCAAAAGAACCGCAGCCGATTTTGGCTGCGGTTCTTTTCGACCATGTTTTCTACTAGTGTTACCTAAGCAAAGTTAGCAACACCACTTTTACTAAGCGGACTCTACATAGTACTCATAACTAACAAAATTTTCTTTTTCCCCTCATCTCATAAACCTCTAAACAATAGTGCCTATAAGAAAAATACATACTTATTCATTGCCATGTCATCTTTCATGTACTATACAGGATACTTGAAGTATGCTTGAATGAAAAACAATAATTTTGCATCAATCTTTCTTGTCTCGTTCCTCTTGTAAAATTGATGCTTACTTTAATAGACCAATGGCATGCTTTCACTTTATTATTTTTCTTCTAATGCAATAAGTTTTTGAGACATGTTTTCAAGCACATAACTATTATTCGTAATTATTGAATGAGCGCCATCTTCATCAAAGACAATATATATTTTTAATTTCAGAACAAAAAAGATCAAGTGTAGCAACCACTTTCAAGGTATCCAATAACTAATGACTAACTAAAGACTCTTTATTGAACTGGCATTTAGAAGTGAAATTATTTTTCTTCT
The DNA here is from genome assembly GCA_022496805.1 of Pohlia nutans. Taxonomy (NCBI): domain Eukaryota; kingdom Viridiplantae; phylum Streptophyta; class Bryopsida; order Bryales; family Mniaceae; genus Pohlia; species Pohlia nutans. Next base: position 4,045,706 of record CM040093.1, on the reverse strand, counting down.
TCACAACAATTACATAAAATAGGAGCACTTAAATAAACACTTTTTTGAGATACACTTGGGAAAAAATTACATGGAAACTGCAATTAGTTTATTTTTATTTTTATTTTTAAATACATGAATAAATTATGTGTTTTCAAAATATAGATCATAAGAGATTCTACTATTGAAAGTACACTATCTTAAAATTGGACATTCTTCAAGTACAGAACTGTTCAACTTTCACTGCAATTGGTTACTTTAAAAAACTTTTATTGAACTTTATTACCTACTTTATTAGAATTGTATCCTCTAGATGGCTCTTGAATCCTCTTTTTAAAAAGTTGGCAAATGAGAGGTGTTGCTAAAGGATGAAAATTCTAAAATATGCCTTTTTAAGCAAAGATTTTTAATTTTTAATTTTTATTGCACTTTGCAAGTTCTTGGTGGCCTTGACATCATTCCATGAAATGAGAAGTGCCTACACAACAAACTAACTCAAACCCTCTTATAGGACCATTGTACAATAAAAGTTTGTTTATAGGACTATCATACATTAAAAGTCTTCTTGTTCAAAGTCCCATTGCACTAACCCATAGGTGATGAGAGTAAGAAGGATGTATACATAACTCCAGTATTGTAAGCATTTTTACTAAAAAAGGTCATCCTCAAACAAAAGGAACCCAGACAAAGTTCTAGTAATTAGGAGGTGTTAGAGTGCGAGTATTTGCAACAAGTTTTGGCATTTGGCTTTCAAGCAATAATGTGGCCCATGTCTTCGTGAAAGGCGGTCGCCTAGAACCCCATAGTTTCAATTTACGAGAAGAAGGCAACCATTTTGATGAGATTCTCGCAATTTTTAACGTGGATCGTGAGGGACAACACGTAGGAACCACATAGGAGATTCTTGCTTCAAAAGCTCACACTTTGACACCTCCTATTAGAATCTCCTGATCGTATTAACCCCTAAAAGACTGGGGGGTTAATTTTGACGATCGGCAATGTTGCAATTAAAGAAGACTTATGTAGCTTTTGTATAAAAATATGATCAACGCAATCGCACAATTTTTGAGAAAAGGCCATTGTTGAGAAGATTGATGAAAATAACCAAAAATCACACACTTCATGAATTTCCGATCAGGAAGTATCCATGGATTCAACTCTCAAAGGATTCAACTCTCAAAGGATTCAACTCTCAAAGAGAGCTAGGGTCTCTTTGTTGCTCACCTTCTCGACCCCGGAGTACTCTCAAGAGGTCAAAATTTGTTTTTGAAAGAAAGAAACACACATTGTGAATAATCTTCAAGCCAAAAATTCTCGACATTTATAGTGCATTGCAAAATGCCAAAATGCCAAAATGGGTGTGATATTAAAGAGGTCGTTGTATTGAAGAGCCCATACAGATGAATTCTCTGCTGCTGTAGTCATGCTAGATAAGAAACTATGGATACTTTTGTTCCTAAGGCTACAAAATTGATCTCTACATACACAAAATGATCAAGATTGTTGCTCATTGAAACAATTGAAGTACACTATGAACTCATTATTATCCCAATATATGCTAATGTACAATAGATAGATAAATAGAAACTCTAGCCCTCTTTCAAAGCCGGCGTGAATAAAGTGTCCGTTCATATTGTCAATGATCCAGTGCCCACCAGACAAAGGGCCATTAGCAATTGAAGTACACTATGAACTCATTATTATCCCAATATATGCTAATGTACAATAGATAGATAAATAGAAACTCTAGCCCTCTTTCAAAGCCGGCGTGAATAAAGTGTCCGTTCATATTGTCAATGATCCAGTGCCCACCAGACAAAGGGCCATTAGGACCTAATGTACAATACACACTTTCCACATTTCAAAGGTCGGAGTGTACAATACACACTTTCCACATTTCAAAGGTCGGAGTGATATAAAAGAGTTCTGACGCTTCTATTAACATTTTCACCCATAACAACATTTCACTGGGCAGTACTCCAATCCCAGAGTCAATTTCTCATCTCAAAAACCTGATAAGAGGGCAAAGGAATCTCAACTAAGCAAAACTGTTCCTACTGTAGTTTTTTTTGTTCTACAAAATTTCCTCTATATTCACAAATGCAAGCTTTTATGAAGCTCACAGGCCTAAAACTTAAACAAAATAGGATATTCCATCTTTACACAAAATTGAGGAAGGTACTGTAAGGGTTAAGGGTTAAGGGTTTTAGGGTTAGGGTTGTGTAAGTTTTTAAGAGTATTTTAAGGGTTTAGGGTTTAGGGTTGTGTCAGTCTCCTGGTGAGCCGGTGGTGCTGGCTCGGAGGCATTGGTCGCCAGGCCGGACTGCTGGCATGTCAACGTTGGGAGGGCAGAGTGACTGAGGAGGAGGTACCATGCAATTGTATTGCAGACAAACTGCCACACTCGGTGGAAGAGAGGCCACTCCCAGCGCTCCGGAGTTTGTGAGGTAGTTGTGCTGCAGGTAGAGCGATTGCAACGCCGATTCTTGCATCTTGTTGGCAAAGTCCTGTATCATCGCCGTATCACAAACACATTTCCATCTCTCAATAATCACAACTTCAAAGCAATGACCCGGAAAAATCAATCAATTCATAGCAACAATCACTAGTGCAAAGTAACCTCCTCTTGAAACAACGTCAAAAAAACACATTCAGGATGTTGTTTCAATTGAAACAGCATGATCTCAATGTTGTTTTTATAATGCTTTTTCCTCCATGTTTCAACACTCGTGAGTTCTTGCATTCAAATACACAGAACTGCATCATATTCCCAGAAACTCCAAATACAAAGAATCAATTGATAGCAACAATCACGAGTGCAAACTCAGTGTTGAAGAAGACAACATTTAAATAGGATATTGTTTAAACCGGTTGGTTGAAACAACATGCCCATGAACATAGTTTTTCTTTAATGTTGTTGCAACCAGGGGTTTGAAATATTGAGTGAATTCAAATCACACCACAAACATTCATAAACACAGAACTCACATCTTTCAAGCAATATCGGTAACTCCAAACATAGAAAAAACTGAACCAATTTATAGAAACAGGCTCTACTACGGCAATGACATACGTTTATTGAAACAACAACATAAGAGGTTGGTTGAAACAGGTTGATGTGATTTAGGGTTTTATTAGGGTTTTAAGAGAGGAAGTACCTGGGGCACGGTGCCGACGAACAAGTTGTGGTTCAAGAACAAGTTCTGGGCGCCCGCCAAGTACGGCGAGAGGCTGCCTTGCAGATGGTTGTGGCTCAAGTCCACGACGGGAATGGTGACCAAGGCCGGCACACTGACAGCGCCGTGGAACTGGTTGTTATTCAGCAGCAGAAACGACAGAGGGAACTCGAAGAAAACACTGGGAATGCCCCCGGAGAATTCATTGAAGCTCAAATCCAGGTACGACAGGCCGCGCATGCCTTCCAGCTCCGTCACCTCCCCGGACATCCGATTGCTCGTCACCGACACGTACTGCACTGAAAGAGGAAGCTCCGGCAGAGCCCCCGACAGCGCATTGTTGTGCACGTCCAAGTGGATCAACGACGTTTGCCTCAAGCTCGGCATGGGCCCTGACAACCAATTCTCTGATAAAATCAGCACTCTCAGCGCTTGTAAACCTCCGATTCCTGCAGGTATCGGCCCCTTCAGCTGGTTCTTCCTGCATGCACATATACCGTCAGTATTCGGCAAGAAATTTTGTAAGGAATTTTGTTTCCCTACATTTTGTAAGGACTTATCATATTGACAGGACGTACCATTGAATCCAGAGTTATTTTCTCCATCCATCAATAGAGTTATTGGAGTTATTTACTGTCAGTACCGACCTCTTGAATTGATATGCTTTAGCATATAAAATGGCGAAGTATGACACCTTCTGAAATAATGCGACACTCCGTCATCAACAGTACAAGTTGGTTTTTAACAACAATTGAACCCCAGGCTCAAGGACGAAGGATTCATTGTTTTGAAATGGCAAGGTATTCAATTGATCATGATATAATGTAGATCATGGGACCAAATTTTATATCACTGGAATATATCAGTGAAGAACATTGCATGTGTTGACAAATAAATTTGAACAAAAGGAAGTTCACATAGGACCTACTCAAAACTGCTTAAATAAAAAATAAGGAGGCCCAATTGGAGCGTCTTCATCCAAGAGTGGTTAAACCATCTCCTAATAAAACTTTCAACCCTTATAACTAACTTTTGCATACAATATGCAAATAATGCATTATTTGGTGCTGAGTAGGGTGTTGCAATTTAAGTGCCAGATTTACATGACGTGAGTGAGTGCGAAGTGTAATTTATGTGGATCAAGGATTACCTGATTTGAAGAGTCTGCAGGTTTGCGAGATTGGCAAAAGAGGGAGGGATTTGGCCAGAGAGGTAATTGGGGCTGCAGGAGAAGATTTTGAGGTTGGCCAAGTTGCCGATAGTATCGGGGATGGAGCCACGGAGCGCGCCAGCGGAGATGGTGAGGCTGTCCAGGAACGCGAGGGCGCCAAGGGAGGCAGGCAAAGTGCCTCCCAAGCCTGGAGTGCCAGCCGAGGAAGGCCCCAGCGAGAGCGAGGAAACGCGGTTGAAGCTGTCGATCTTCACGCACTGCACGCCTGCGAATGTTTGGCAGGGGTTGATGCGCAGGGCGAACACCCACGTGGAAAAGAAATCCCCGCCCGGCAAGTCGTGCATGCTGCTCTTGATGGTTCGCAGCGCTATCATGTCGATCGGGTGCAACAGCTGTGCATCCAGCCTCCCCGGAAGCATCAAAATTGACAACAGTATCGTGAGAGTCACCGTCCCCATGTTGGAAGAGCTCCTTTGCCATTGCGCCATCCTGCAAAGTTCAAGAACACAACAATCGGTTGTTCAAGAACACACACAGTAACATTCGAACTTGGTTTTCCTATCATTATATCGGCAATTGAAAGGCGATTCCAATGCATCTTAGCACATACGTTTTGGACACCGCATGAATAAGCTACGAATCTTCAAAGTCAGCGGTGATTACTAATGGACATTTCAGGCAAATCAATGCGTTAGGGGTTGCTTTGGAAAACGAGTAGATACCTTAAAAACGTGTTGGTACAGGTGCGCTGAATTCAAGAAGGTTGTGTATACTGGCCGTGTTTCATGACCAGATCGCTGATTCTTGCTCGTCCTTTGATCCAGATGGCATTGGAGCCAGGCTTAAAAAATGAAAGAGATCGAGTGGTGGCCCAGATCTGCACAAAAATGAATCCAGAGTTGAGCAAATGCAAAGCTATGGCGCATGCATCAATACAACGCGGCTAAGTTCGAAGAGGCCTCTCTAAACTTGAACTACAGACATTACAATTGACCCCCAAGGTGTTGAAATTCCGAGACATTGAACAGAAATGCATAGAAATTAAAAAGAACCAACAATGGCAGACGATCTGTCAACTCCTTTCATGAAACGCAAGAGCATTGCAACATGGCGAGCATTGCAAAGAACGTCAACACTAATTAAACCATGTACAATTCTTTACATGAAAGAAAACTTGGTATCTAGAACGCTACTCTTTGTAGAAGTACTCAAAGTAAAAAACTTAGAAATCTTGACCTCGGAAGCTTCAATTCCAGTAGGAGGCAATTGAATGGAGGTGAGGTAACTATGCTTGAAACTCGCTCAATGACCAAAACCAAAGTGAAAATAATGGTTGAATCAATTCCACCTGCACAGAAGCGAAGCTCGACCAATGCACTCCTCTTCACAAACTCGATCAATTCTATGCCGACCAGCTCGATTTCTCAGTCCAAAGCTCACCACCGGAAACTAAGTAGTGGACGATGAAACTCTCACAGCAACTGATTGAAGAGCTGAAGAGGCTAGCGCATGATCTTGTCAACAAAACGATCGAGCTCCAGACCGAGGCAAGCAATTGTTTTGGGAGGATCGGAGTGCAGCGAGCCCAATGCAATGGATGTTGTGCACTGTATGTGTGTGTGAGTGGAGTGATTGGGATGTGTAGATGAGGAGACCGTTTGCAAGTGGGCGTTGGAGGAGGTGAGGTGAGGGAGAAGAAGGATCATCTCAGCAAGTAAGTAAACTTACTTGAGCAAGTGCAAGAGGGGAAAGACGTCTCGTCCCCCTCCACAACTGGCATGGTGGCAGGACAGGGTGCCAGGCAGAGCTTGCGCCGTCAGAGAGAGAGAGAGAGAGATGGACTTGATGGATGAGAGAGTGAGAGTGTGACGGACGGAGACCCTTTGCCACTTTTCCGGCTCTGTTAACCCGCTTAAGGGCCTGTTTACACCATGGACCATGAACTCGTCCCACGGCCCTCTAAAAGTTGTGATTAGATGTTGAACTCGTCCCGGGAGCATTGCAGTTTACACCAAGGAAAAAATGTCAGAGTGGCCACGGAGTTTGAGGTTCCCAAAAAACAATATTTTAGGCCTACATTATCAACTGACATGGTCCAACGGCTTTTCCGTTGAGAGAGGCAAAAGAGGTGGTCTAGTAGAAAAAGCAAGGACACATGGCAAAGAAATGCCGTTTTAATATTTTTTTTTAATGAGCAATTTCAAAGTCATATGCAGAAGACAGAAGAAGACAAAAGATTAACCCCTCAAGGACCAAGGCTGATTTTCCAAGTTCGGTCAGCTCACTGTGGAATGAGTATTGATCTTCAATTCTTGAGATTTTTTGTGGTGATTCTTCTCTTTGTAACGAAGATGGGATGGTAATTTGCGTACGTAGGTGATGTATAAATCAAAAGATACAATCATGCAAAGGTGAAAAACCTAACTGCGGGCAGCTCCTGAAAATTTTCATACAATGAGCTATACATTTGAATTTTTGCACACAATGAGCTAACACCCTCATACACACAATTGCCAAATTCATTTTACCAAATTTGAGACTAAACTTTGCATTTTTGGCATTTTCAGAAAGTTTCAAATATGGGCAGCATGCCAAAAAAAAGGTGCAACCAACTTTGAAGCTTAAAATCTTACTATTGAAGAACCCTGAACGGTTGAAAATTTGTAGGTTGTAATAAATTCAAGTTGCTTGAAATATCCTACGGTTGGATTGGTCAAAAAGGTCATAGATAAAAAAAATATTTGTCTTTTTATGAGAAGGGGTACTTTGGAGTGTTTGGAGAGGAATATAGTTGTGGTCCTTTAGGGGTTAATTTCTTTTCCAAAACTGCCATTTTTGGACATATACTAAAAAATCAGCACATCCGCTTTTTGGTACATGGTCATTCCTCTTGGTCCACATTCGGTTTACACCTGGTAAAGGGCCCATAAACCTTGTAAATTGATTTTTTTAATAACTCGGACCATGGAAGTCGTCCCATGAAGTCGGACCATGGAAAATAGCCATATTCAATGGTCCGACTTCATGGTCCATGGTGTAAACTGCACCTAAAGGTCCCTAAATACGTTGGTGTATATTGGCATTTGTTGTAAGTAGAAAGTTCCAAATTGAGACCCTAATAGCTCATTAAGACCATGTCAACATAAATTTTAACTTTGCGTTTGATCTTAAACCCATAGGAGGTATAGAACCATTCCAAATACAATAGAATATTGTTGTGTAGTATTGGTCGGAATGGGCTCATTGGACCTACGGTTTAAGGTTTAACTCCTCCGAGAACTCCTCTTTTTTCTTTTCTTTTTCCTTTTTTCTTTCTTTCCCCAAACAAGTAAGGGCTTCGCCACCACGAAGTATCCTATCCTAGAGAGGACAAAGCAACCTCTGCTGTCATTTTTATGGTTTTCTCATTTTGGAGGTCTAGGTGTTTTTTTGGGAAATTTAAATACTATAATTGGGGTATGTGACCCACAATGTTTAAAAATAGGGCTTTTTGTTTTTTGTTTTACTTCTAGTACGAGTGTGGAGGTTGGTTTGCCCTCCCCCTATCCGGGTATTCTAAGAGGGCAATAATGAGACGAGTATCGATTACGGTTTAGGCTAGTGGTTTAGCAGGCTTGGACACTCCACTCCAACCTCGGGAATCGGCACAACACGCCACGCAGACCTGCTTAAACAATGTCGGATCCTGACCCACGATTGGCCTACTCATTTGGCTCTCCGATTACTCATCCTCGCCCATACATACATTATCCTCACGACAATATCCATTGCAACACAATCTTCAAAGCATACGTCAGTCTAGCGGAAAATGCGTCGGGCCCAGTCTCCGACGACAAACTCTTGCATTTCTTACCTATATGGCGAGCCCTCTTTTGAATGAGTTCATGCCAACCTTGCAATGGACCACGTACTTCAATGAATTTTGCTAAAAATCACCGGGGGTTGTTTCCATTGGAGAGCACTAAAACAAGTCGGGTTAGGGATGTCCTAAGTCCAATGATTAAAAAAAGAATATAGCAACTCCATTGCGTGAGAGTCAAGAGGCCAAATAGACGGGAACATGAGACATCAAACAACCTCTAATTCACAACTAGAGGCATGTTGAATAATGAGACCTTTGTCTAGGGCCCCAAATTTTGCTAAACCACTTTCATATTATGACAACTTCCAAAAACTCTCCTCCCAAGCAGCTTTGCACAATCAAGGTGGTGATTTTTTTTAGTAGCATGTCTATTCAAGTATCCAACCTATCTATCCATGTTGCATTGAATCACTCTTTCAATATCATACCTTATCTAGTATAAAGCACTTTCACCCAAATAGTGATGATTTTAGTATTACTCTTTAGCCCCTAACCACCCAACTATGCATATTTTGCATGATGTACGGATTTGAAGTCCGTTTTCTCATCTATCATGCACTTTTTGCAGTGTGGATTTTTTATTGAAACTTTTATGGGAAGTTAGCTCCGTGCATGTGTGATCTGATTACAAAGGGGATGATTTGTGAAAATTTTATGCCTCATTTCATGTTGTAGTGTTCCACCCAAAATTTTGAAGATTTTAGTCTAAAAGTGCTCTTGAAAAAGTCAAGTACTAAAATTATGCAACCAAAAAATCTCCAAAAATCACTACACTTAGAGTATTAAATTTCAACCCATTACAACAAATTTCATTATTAGATTGTCAATATCTTATTCGTAATCATATTTCAAAAGAGTGTTAAATTTTAAGTTTGAAATTGAATACACAAATATTGGTGATAGCAATCGCAAATCTAACCGTATGGATAGAATCTAAAATGCATACTGTACAACTTTTATTCATTCATCAACTTGAAAATATTCCTCTTAGTTGCATTTTATAATGCGTCTTTGGAAAACTGCCAAATCTGAAAGGGGTGAGAACGTTTAGGAGTTAAGAAGACTTTGACAATTTTATCCACTTTTTTACCCATTTTTTTTAATGTAAAAGTAGTCACTCCCAAAATCAGGCAAAAATTCGCCAATTTTTTTCTGCTCCTCCCCTTTGGTCTAGAGTCAACTCCAACTGAACATGAAGCTAAAGGTTTTTTTCATGAATATATTATTACTTTTTACAGGTTTTATTAATTGTTCCGTTACACTATTTGGTATTTACACTACCAAATTTTCTGACTAAAAGTGTGCCATGAGCATGGCCTTGTAAGTAATTAATTAGCCTCACCCTTCTGAGTAGTCTTTAATGCTCCCTCTCTCATTTATTATTTCCTCCCCTGCCCTGCCCTGCCCCCCTCTGGCCCCTCTCTGCCTCCAGGCACTGTCTGCCCTTCATCACCCAGGGATTTGATTTGTCTCATTTATCTCATTTTGTACTTTTGTCACAGGGATTCTAAAATTAGAAAATGGAATATTTTATAAACAAAAATAGAAAAGAGAGTATTTTGCAAATTTTGTACACGTAGTATTTTTTATTTTGTTTATGAAATTCATACTTTGAACTCTTTGAACTTTTTTGAAACAATAGATACAATATACAAGCAGCTAGTCGCGTAGTCTATACCTTAGTATTTACCCTAAATTTACTTTTACAGCTTGTTTACACACTGTTCAACCATGTAACTCGTTGAAAACGAAGCGTTTTTGTAGTCTCTTCCCTGGTGGGGCAGAGACAACAAAAGGAACTAATACCTTTACGTGGGTGCACATGATTTCAAATCACAAAATCACCATGTCTTGAGGCAAAGAAAGGAGATCACATCTATTGGTTATTAAAATATAAAAAAAAACAAGGCAAAAAATGCTTATGTGCGTGTTATAATTACAACTTTTGAGTCATAGGCCCCGGGGTGCACTATACTAAACACATACAAATATACATGAGTGCACAAAAGGTAAATAATTTGAACATTGTCGTATTACGTATACATACAATAAACATTTTTAAAGCTGAAAATATTGAAGTATACTTACATTAAATATATATTTAGGACATAATAGATTTGTATACAAAGGTTTTTAAACATATCACCTCTTGTATACAAGGGGTTTTAGAGGGGGTCATGAATGCACGTGATTCTCAAACATGATGTAGAGTGCACCCCTGGGTCCTAGGTATGGCTTCTATTTTTTATATTTTATTTTTATTCTTTTGCGGGGAACAATACAACCTACAAGAGAATCAATGTGTGGTACTCCCTCCACTAAAATAAAACCCTTAAGCCACCAAATTTGACTACAATCGAGATTGTACATGTTCCCAGATAAAGTGATGGAGATGGATCTACACAACCAATTTTATTTTCTTCCGTTGATAGAACAACACACACCCTGGAATGTAGCCCAAGTAGGGAAATAATGGGTAGAACCATCCATACATATATTTGTTCATCGATAAATTGTCTAATATAAGGCACTTTCATCCAAATACTGACAATTTTAGAAGAAAAAGTTGATAGAATTTTGGAAACTTCATCTTCTTTTAGCTTATTTTTTATAGTGTAAAAGTACCCCTTCCAAAATCAGTTAAGATTTTTGGCAAAAATTCGCCAGAAAATTTTTGGCTGCGACCAAATGGAGTGATTTTGACATTTCATGCAACACATGCAGATGGCACATTTTTTTTTAAATCCCAAAAAAATAAGTTATAAAGGATGTTGTAAAAAGACAAAGAATGTTCAAGATGATAGTTGAAATTAGTTGTCATAGACTCATAGCTAGCCAGCTTAGGCTCTAATCATTTGCAGCCTGAATTTTGGGCATTTCAGGGAGCATCATCTTTTCCCTCACACACTTGAACTTGACTGAATTGAAAGTGTGGCACAATTGAGAATCATTTTGTTCCTACTGTGCAGGCAGACGTCATAATCAAAGGATAGCTTTAAGTTTTTTCACCTAATAATACTCTTCACCCTATCATTGATGAGTATATGAAATGCTAGTTTGCTATTGACAAATAGCTTAAAAAAAACTTAAAATAGCATCTCCACTAGCACTCTGGATACCGCTCTGGCTATGAAAAAATGGATGAGACTAGATTGGTGAACAATTTATTTGACCCGTGACATTGGATAATCCACTAAAAACCCAGGCTCCTAAAATCATTCTTGCTAGTGTATCTTCTTTTCTTAATTGTCCATCATAATTGCACAATCCATGTGTGGTGACTTGTGAATGGCTCACTTACTATTTTCAAAAGTCTAATTGAATGATGTTGATGGGGAACTACATGGTAAGGTCTGACTTTTTGGATGACCTTCAGAGTGCAATCCAAAGTGCTAGTAGAGATGCTCTAAGGTTCTTTCATAACATTTAGTAGCCTCTATAATTGATGCCTTCCCTCCAACAGAGTGATGTGAAATATTCCACATCATTTCATCCCCCTATGAAATGATGTGGAATATTCCACATCACATCAGTAGCTATAGGACAGATGGCATTAAGCAAGAGCACTAACCATGATGAACAATAATCAAAAGCACTCACTCAGTCGCAATTCAATAGTGTCATCTATTTGATTAGTAATTACATGGGCTATTGAATAAAATAAACAAACTACAATGAGTGTTTATTCATGTTTAAACTGAATGCACTGTTCATGATTTGCAGAGTGCTTCTAACAAGACAACAATCAATAGTGTCCATGATTTACATATCATTTGATTCAATAGCTTATTCAATTACAAATCATTGGTCACTCCATCCATAAAGCTAGATGAAACTAAAAGGCAACCTTCTTGAAGGCTGTTGAATGTTATATTAGCTCTTTTCTGCCACACCTCAAAATTTGGCCACTATTCCCGAATCAGTGTAGCACATCCCGGAATCATGACAAGCCCACATCATTTTTATATAAAGAATTGGGTGGTAAGACATAGTTGAAGCTTCTACAATGCTACTGTTGAAAAGGTTGTACTCCACTAATTGCTAAAGAACCTTTTGTGTCAATCACTCATTTGCTATTGACATTTGCTATTTACACTGGAACCATTATAATAGCGTAAAAAAACAAAAACAAAAGTAGAAACAAATGAAATCCCATGAAGCACTTTTCATAACATTCTTGAGTTGCATGCCTTAGCCTACTATAGACTTTGCTTTTCTATAACTTGCTCCAAGTGAATGTTTTAAGTTTTTCCGTTGGTAGCGCGACAAGCACCCTGGAATGTAGCCAGGTAAAGGGAAAAATGAATAGAATCATCCACACACACATATACATACATACATACATACATATATACATATATACATATATACATATATACATATATACATACATACATACATACATACATATATATTCTCATCCAAAAAATATATATATTATAAGGTAATTTCATTCAAATATTGTCGATTTCTAGTTTTTAATGAGAAGACTTTAACGATTTCATTCACGTCTTTGCTCATTTTTTCTAGTGTAAAAGTAGCCAGCCCCAAAAACAAGTAAGATGGTGGCAAAAATCTGCCAATAAATTTTTTCACTACTTGCTCTGTATAGGGAAAATCTTGATTTGAAGTTGTTGAGTGCTATTTTATAAATATAGATGCATCATTTTTTAGAATCAAAGGATAATGTTTTCTTAATAGCCCTATAGAGAAAGGACCAAATCATAGTCGTTCAAGAATATTATGTGGTTACTTGATAAGACAAAAATATTAAAAAATATTATTTAAAAAAAAATAGTCTAGAAATCTTTGAAAAAAATGTGGTTTATAAAAACATTAGATTGGCCTTTTTTTTGGAGAGACTCTAGGACGACTGTTCCAATAGAGAATCGTCATGGGGAGCATGCGTTCATGCATGCTTGTTATATAATAATTTATATAACAAATTATATGAATTTTAGAATTGGACAAGTGAGTCAGACAGAAAAACAAATCAGAGACCTGAAAGTCATCATGCTATATTCGTATGTACCCAACAGCCAAAGAAGAACTGGATGAACTCTTTGTCTTCATGTTCAAGTTTCATCCAAAGCACAGTGCAGATGAAAAATTTAACTGATTATAATGTTAAAAAACATAATTCAAATAGGACCAAATTATATATCACCGGAATCAATGAAGAAAATTGCTTGTGTTGATAAATAACAAATAAATTTAGACAATTCTTTTTCTACATACTAGGACTTGATCGTAACTGGTGAAAGAAGAAATGACAAGCTTCGTGGTCCATTAGGGGTTGTATACAATCATGAAGACGCTCAATGGTTAGCATGTTAGAGCATCTCCACTCACACGGGATAATTTCATCACATTAACCCTTAACCCCTAAAAGCCCGAGGGGTATTGGACATTACAAAGATGTGTTATAATATATGCCTTCCTTATGTTTGATGAAGTTTGGTTCAATAGACAAAATATAGGACATCATCTCTACAAATTATCCGTATAGTCAAATTTCCAAAAATAACTTTAAATCTTTTTATAATGAATTTAAAAGCATTAACCTTTGAAAATTTGTATAAATTATAATTTTCACTTTTAGAGTTTAAAATTTAGCATGATTAGTTAAAGTTTGTTTATCCATTGTAAACTTCAAAAAAGCAAAAGAAATGTTGGAGGGAACATCATTAGTTTCCCCAAATAGCAAATTTTATAACACTAGGACAATGTTGAGGTGATCCACTTTGAAAATTTCTCCCGGGTGGAGTTTAACTCGGATTGACATAATTCAAATTGCACTGGAAAGTAGACTTGATGTAGTATTTTAAATTTTTTTTTTTTTTTTTTCAATTTTTTTTGTTCCGGGCAGCCCGTAAAATTCGGGCAGCGACCAGAAAATGGTTGTTTGAGCGTTTAGGGGTTAAGAGGTCCTTGGGGTCCCTCTCTACAACCTGTATTTAGCTTTATAATTGCTCAATTGTGGTTTACTATACGAATTGTGATATATTGTTTGATGCATATTATCACGATTATCAATTTTTCTTTGTATTAAAAAGTGTTTGGTCATTGCTATTTTGATCAAATACCATCAAATACGGAATATACTATACAATCACAAAGGGCTTTCGGACTGTTCAAGGGTTAAAACTACACATCTAGTGCGGGCCACTTATTTAGCCAGAGGGTCATTTAACCCTTTGACGCGCCTGCATTCAAATAATGGACAATAAATAGATTGCAGCCTTTCTCTTGACTACATCATGTATAGTTTTTCATCCATCCGAATTTTTCATAGTTCTTCTGCTAGTTGACTATCATTTGTACAATATGGATCTTCAAAATAAGATATTGTGATTTTTTGAAAAACAACACAATTGGTTTATGTCAAGTTTCATTCTTAGTTCAAAAACTGAGACCTTAAACATGATTTTCCAAAATAAGTATAATCAAATAATAAAAACTATACCATCTTGTAGTGCGTGTTATTCCGATTTCATTACAATATTTTAAAAAAATTGTGTTAATTTGGATTTTTAATTGAATTTAAAAAAAACTTGCAAAATTAATTTGAAAAAATATTAATAAAAAAATATGATGAATCCAACCGTACAGATGTGATCTACATATTGACATTTACAACTTTGCTTTGTATATCAACTCCATTTCTGTTTTTCATCAAACATTTTATAACGAATCTTTGAAAATAATGTTGAATTAGGACGTTAAAGGGTTAATTACCCCACCCGTGCAACTTGCTGTATTAACTTTCAAACAATCATTTTTTTCTTAGTGTACGAAAGTAAAAAGGAATCTTCACCATTTATTATTCAACCATTCCAACCTACCCATTATAGAAAACAAAGTAGCATTTGTCGGGGGTTGCACAACCACGACAAAAGTTGGTTATTTGTTAGGGCAAAGAGAATATCATGGCAGATCCAAGTATGAATGGTTTGGTTTTCATTCAAATATTGCCATGGATCCTCATCTTTTTGAAGAACAGGTAGCAATGCTCTTAAAGCATGTACACCCTACACCTATATCCATCCTTTCACGGAATATTTTGGATGAAAAATTTCTCACAACACTTGTACATGCTCTCCGGGACGGCAAATTTGCAAGATATATTGATGTCACAATAAACTCCTCTAAACCAAGTTGCCACTATGATTAACAAGTCTGACAATGATTAATAACTTGAGAACTTGTGTTGAAACACATGGCAATATGACATTTGTTTAGGATAGTGCAACGAGATGAAATACAATTTTGTGGCTGGAGAAGGGATAAATTAGCGGGATACAAATTTCCTGTAATTAGAAGTATATTCTGGATATGTTTTTTTTTTTTTTTTTTGGCTTTCTAAAGCCAGTTTGCTATAGAAATCCACTAAGAGAATCACCATATGGGAACATAATGAGAAAAGGCCACCTCATGTAGCTACCAAGGCAATGAATTGCAAGCCATGTTAGGACTTCATGAACGACATGCAGTGGATGAAAATGTGAAGATATTGAATGAAAAAGATAGGATATATGAAGGATTTCGCAAAAGGCCAATATAGTGAATGAGAAAGATAAGATGTATAAAAAACATAGATCTGTTGCCAATTTTTTCAAATAAGAATATTTTTTTAAAGGATTAAAAAACCACCTCATTCACTTGCATGCGAGTTTTGTAGACCTGAAAACAAAACAAAAACCCTGATTTTGGAGAAGCGTGCTCATCAGTGATCCCATAACCACTTTATGACATTTAGAACATTATGCGACCTCCCACATAAATGGTATCTACTTTTGCTACCCAATGCATACAATACTCACGATACCTCTATAATATCTGGCAATAACCTTGATATATTAAGGTGATACCATGACGATATCCGCGGATATCACCTCATGAAGTTGCCACATATCTATATCATGATGAAATTCTCGCTACATTTCATTTTTTTTTTTCATTTTTTTCCTTTGTATGCTTAGCAGCCCCATTTTTTTGGGTAGAAATCCAGCGAAATTTAGCCACTTTTGGGATCGCTGGTGCTCATACGGTTTTAGCATATAGTGTACAGACCTACAGTGGATGGTCAAGACTCTCAAGGGGTCAAGGCAAGTACACTACATACTCGAGGGGGTAAATGATGACAGATGCATTAATACCATGACGGAATTCTCTAATTAATACCAACAGCTACTTAATCCATTACAACACGAATGTAGTACACCAGGAGTTAATTATGTCACTTTTTTATAATGAAAATCGGGCATGACCGCCCTGACGGACATCTGAAATACTTATGAACTGGAATGAATATAACCGTATTTTCGGCTTCTGCGTGTAACTTATGGCCATGCCCGTCGGCAGCTAACCCCTTACCTCTCGTGCTTTGTGCTCGCTGATGTGCACAAGTTTATGACCAAGTGATCTACTGCCCTCAAATGCAACATACATTAGAGGTTTAGACTACCGTAATACTACAGCTGGGTTGCCAAAAAATAATTCAAAAAAATAAAAAACGAAAATAAAATAAATTGTTTTAGCTATATTTAGCTATTTCTAAGCTATTTTGGGCCATTTTTAATCATCTTTTGCTCAAAAACAAAAACCAATAAATTCATTTTTTGAGGAACGAACCTTATTTTTCAAGAAATATCAAATATTTGTTTGTGGGGTGGCGACCCAACTATGGTACTACATTATGGATCAAGAGTCGTGATCAAGAACAATGAATTATTCTTATGCTCACACTTCCATAGTCACACTTCATAAATCCACACTAATTCTAAGGCTCTCATGCCTCTCACTAGGTGGAAATTGAGTTTGAACCGGGAGGAATGACCATGCATCAAAAAGAGTGTGAGCTGATTTTTTAATGTATGCCTAAATATAGTAACTACATTAACATTGGGCAGACAAACCGAAATGCATGAATAAAATAAAAAATTTAAAAGAAAAGAAGATTAACCCCTAACTGCCTGAGCGACCAAATACGGTCGCCCGAAAATTTCAGCTCAAATCTGTGAGGGCAGTTTAATTCTCCTGACCGGTTTAAATTTTTTTACGGGCAGTACTAAGAGTTAAATTTTAGATTTTTTTATTTTCAACCAAAAAAAGGTAAATTTTTTATTTTAGGGAGAGACTCAAAGGCACTTATGTCTCAACCCCTAACTGCCTAACCAACCATATTTGGTCCATCAAAATTTTAAGATTACCAAAATTTCAGCGAACTTTAAATGTCCATATCTTATGCAAAAATAACAATTTTTGAGCGTGATTTTTTTCCCTTGTTGATATTCAAATTGATCAACCTTCCCAAATAAAAGACCTAAAAAAATATTTATTGATATTCTCTAAAGCCCTCAAAGTGACAGTATCTCAAATTGTCACAAATTTGAAAATTTTCTCAGAATGAAATCTTTAAGTTTTTATCAAATGAGATTAGCTCTAACATGAACAAGGTAACCACCATGTAAAACCAATGTTTTTGACCTATCATACTTGATTCTAAGTCCAAATGACTAAACGTGCATTTTTTATGAATTTTCAAAGATAATTCTTATAACTTGATTATTAAATAATTCATAGCATTTTTCCGAAATTAAATTGTATGGATGTTGTCTTATTGTTGTGCTCTACATATATTTAAGGTTTGTAAGTCATAAAAGTTGAGTACAATGGGCATTATAACACGTCTAGTTTCTTAAGAAAACCCTTGGGCATTTAGGGGTTAAATCGGCATTTTCTAGCCATGGTTTCATGAAGAGAGAGCCATTTTTGCTCGACCGGCTGCAAAACAACTTGAACTATGAAACATTATTCACTAGGCTACTTTATAGGCCTTTTGGGACCTTGACGCTCATGGTCATTATCCTTTTCTTACGGTAGTGAAAGTCCTAGTCATTGTGGGACAAGTTCATAGGCCAATCACAGATTTTAGAGGACCAAGGGACGACTTCTTGGTGCATAGTCTAAACCGGCCCTTATCCTTAGAATCCAAAGTCATATGACTCGCCTCCATTTTTTGTACTACCATTTCTCCAAAGAAAAAAATCAATTTAAATCATAGAAAAATATTTTACAAGAAAGTTTTTTACAGTGAAGAATCAACTTGAAGAATATTCACAAAATATGGCATGTACTGAAATAGAATATTTCAAAAAATAGAATTAGGCATGTATTAAATCTACTATGGGGTATAACCATAGGTGGAAGGCATGGTCCACCAAAAACATATTTCTAGAAAGAAATGCCAAAAATTTAAGAATAATATTTTGCAAAAACATTGTATGGTGAAAAATTGAATACTTAAGAACATTCTCTTTTCCTAACCTTTTATTTTTGAAAAAAATACTTTTTAGCAGAGAAGTATGCATCCACCTTTCATCTAAAGTAGTAAGCATGACCAAATCACCTTGTCTTTTTGCATGAGAAAGATTCAACAATCCCCCTTTGCATGGATTTAACCCCTAGAGGACCAAGAAGCCTGAATTGGGTCTCATGTTTCTCTTAGTGGTTTTGAGTAGGTTATATGTGAACTTCCTTTTGCTCAAATCTGTTTGTTATTTCACCAACAAATGCACTGCTCTTCATTGATTTTAGTGATATAAAATTTGGTTCCACATGAATTATATTTTTCACAATATGAGCAATTTAAAAACCATGAATCCTTGGTCCTTTAGGGGATAGGAATAACTCTAGTGAATATAAAAACGTGTACGGACAATTGAGTATTGGATGAATGTGTGGCACATGACAATGATGATGAAAAAAGAGGTTGAGGATACATGCGAGCCCAGCGCTGCAACTGCAGAACTTAGCAAAATTCAGTTGCAAAGCACTTGAAATTAATTCTTACGGTACTTACCAGGCAGGAGATCTCACCACTGAATGGGGCACAAACAAGTGAGACAAATTCAAGAGAACCCACATGAGTTACTCCAGAGAATCCGCTGGTAAGTTTATTTGGGCGTGTGGGCGTGTTTGGTACTCTCTCACATTTTGGTGTTATTGGCTTGTCACAAAACTCCAGAGTTTGTAACCCCTTGACCCCTTGTCACCCCTTGACCACTATCATGACATCCAAAATTTGGTGTCTCAAGCTATCGTCTTCATGCCCTGAGTCTAAATCCACAATCCATCCCCCCTCCCGACGTTAACCCTTTAACCCCTAAAATTCTGAGCGACCATATTCTGGTCGTTCCACTTTTTGGGCAGCCTCCAGGGACTTCATATTTTTTAAAATTTCAATGAAAATTTCAGTGTAGCTTCCAAAAACTACACTCTACATGTCACACTTCGTTTCATGTCATTCCGATAAGTATTGCAAAAGTTATAAGCATTTGAAGTTTTTGAAGCGAAATCGGGCAGCAAGATTTTTTTAATTTTTTACTCTTTTTCAAAATTTCTTTTTTGATTCATGATTGGTTGATCTTTATCTACAAATGAATCTTTAAATCTACCCATTTTGAGCAATGGGATAAAAGTTATGAGGAGATCTGTTTTTTGGGCAGTTTGGACAAAAAAAACTTTGAAGCTCATTTCTAAACTCAATTTTCAATATTTTTTAATGAAATAAAAAGCACTACGTGAAGATTTCCAAGTACAACATTCTCACCGTTAAGATTGACATTTTACAATTCCATGTCAAACTTATTAATGATTTTCTTTTTCCTTTCACTTTGTACCCACTTCTAGTAATTGTTTTATGAAAAAATTAATATGAGCTTTTTTCTTACAAGATTTTATATTTGAAGACTTAACTCAATTTTTAACATGGCCTTGCCATTCAATGAATTTCTAACCCATTCAAAAAAAAGATATTAATTTCTAAAGTTCAAATTTGTCACCGGATTGAACCCCAAAAAATCTTCTTTTGCAACTTTGATCCTTATAATCTAAGAATATAATGGTCATTTTGCTCTCAAATTTTGTGCTCACATGAAAATTCAAGTTGGGTGTTAGATCTTACGGTTAAATGATGAAAAAACTAAAAAAAACATATGATTTCTTCTGCAACTTCCAAATGCTGCGTTTTTCATGGTTTTTTGTGAGAATACGGTCAAGGAATTTTAGGGGTTAACGCGCCAGCATCCACATAGTGGACGACGCACAGATTGAAACTGCTCGATTCTCATCCAAATCAGACAGTTTTCATCCACCAAAATTTCTCTTAGTTCTTGAGCAAGTTGACTATCCTTTGTACGGTTTGGATCTTCCAAAAAGGTTATTATGATTTTTAGAAAAACAACAGAATTGGTTTATGTCAAGTTTCATTCTTAGTTCAAAAAGTGGGACCTTAAATATGATTTTTCAAAATAAGTAGAATCAAATAATGGAAATCATACCATCTCGTAGTGCATGTTATTTCAATTTCATTACCATATTTAAAAAAAAAATTGTACTAATTTCGGATTTTAAATTGAATTTCAGGAGAAAACCTTGCAAAATTTATTTAAAAATATTAAACAAAAATATAATAAATCCAACCGTACAGATGTGGTCTTCACATTGATATTTACAACTTTGCTTTGACCAAGAACCCCATTTTTGGTTTTCATCAAGCCTTTTATAGCGCTTCTTTGAAAACAATGTTGAATCAGGACGTTAAAGGGTTAATGCAAGCACTATTCATCCATTTTCTGAAATTTCCATTTTGGCACCCTAGGGACCCTTTTTGGAATTGTTTTTGCAAAGTTGGGACCTACGGCCCCAATTTAGTCCAGGAAGACCCCCTTGGAAATATTAAACCCTTGGAAGAGGTTTAGGGCCCCTACATGCTCAAAATAGGGGACAATTTTGTCCTCTTGCATTAACGTTGAGGGGGAATTTAGAGTCGGGGAACTGTATGTGTTCCTGAACCAATCACAATTACTATAAATGGATAATCATTATAATTGTTCATCAATTTAGGATATCGACCCCTTCCTAAACTTAGTTATAGAGGGATGTATTGAGGTGTCTATATATATTATGCTCATATTTAGTGGCTCTCGCTCTCACCCTCCCTAGATATGCATGTTGAGTTTCATTCACTTTTCATATTGGGATTGATTCAATTCCAATTCACTTCAAGTGAATACTAAATGCAATAAGTAGTAGGTGGAATTGGGTGGTTTTAGGTACTTCAATGAATGAAAATAAAATCACAAAGTGATGATTAAGCAACAAAGACAATGAAGCAAGCAATTTTGCAAGGCAATCAAATAGATTCATTGGGTGTAAATGGTGGACAATTTTTACCCTTAACTGCCTAAGCGTCCATTTTTTGGATGATGTACAAATTTCATCCATATTTCCTCATCCGTCATGCACTTTTTGTAGTGTGGATTTATTTACTATATAATTTATGGGAAGTTAGCTTCATGAATGTGTGATCCGATTAGAAAGGGGATGATTTGTGAAACTTTTATGCCTCATTTCATGTTCTAGTGACTCACCCAAAAATTCGATGATTTCAGTGTAAAAGTGCTCTTAAGAAAGTCAACTCATAAAATTAAGCAACCAATAAATCTCCAAAAATCACTACACTTAGAGTATTATATTTCAACCAATCACAACAAATTTCATTTACAAATTAAAGAATTTTGAATTTTAAGTTTCAAATTTTATACAAAAATATTGGTGATAGCTATCATAGATCTAACCGTATGGATAGTATCCAAAATTCATAATGTACAAATTTTATTCATACATCAAGTTCAAAATATCCCTCTTAGTTCCATGTTACAATGCATCTTTGCAAAACTGCCGAATTTGGAGAGGGCTCTAGGCATTTTGGGGTTAAGGTAATTTCTCTATCAATTATATGTTGATTTGAATGATTGTAGAGTATTTTTGGGATACTCATGGTCCCCACCTAAGGACCAAAGATTTTATATTTTTGGGGTAAACCACTTTGAAAATTCATAAAAATTACAAATTTTATCGGAAAAATATGATTTCACTTGGATTCAACTCCACTCAGATTTACCTTTCCTTCAAAAAATTGTGACACACTTGGTATGTCCTCCAAGATGTTCAGATTCCTTGAATGAATGGTAATAGGTTCTTCCACCTTACAATGATATGGGTTACCATCATGGATTGATGTTTTGAAATACCAGCTGGTTACGACTTACGAGTATGGAATTTGTGAGAATGTTAGCGCAGGAGCAGGTACTGATTACGAGGGCAACCCAGGTCAGTAGTAAGAGTGGTCCCTCATCGAGGGCCAGAGTCAGCTTATGGACCAAAGGAACGACAGGCTCTCCAACAACCCTATGTGGAGTCCGATAAAGTTTTTATTTCTAGCCATACAGTGACGAACAAAACTGAGTACTGATTTGAAACTTTCTCATTCAAACAACCATACCATGAGCATCAATGGGCAAAGTCCAAAAGTGAATATACAAAAGTTGTAGTGTGCGACATATAACACATTACTACAGAAGTTTGAAGAAAAATCGAATTGTGATTTGAAAGAAAATGAATTTCAAAGTTAGCCATGTCTAAAACTCGGTTTTGTACGATATAATTCGGAACTACTTTAAATTTTGTCAATTTTTTCTTAGAGCTTCAAAAAAACTTTTTGTGCCTTGGCATGTTGGTATACATGATTTAAGATTGTTGTACACAAAAATCGAAGGAAGTTGATATTTATAGAATTTAAAATATTCACAATTTGACAAACATGCAAATGATGTTGGTTCTCACAATATTTGAATTATTTTTTGGAATTGAGAGCATGGGACTGCATTGGCCATTGTATAGAGAGCATAGGTTGCAACATGAACCATTGTTACATCTTAATGCCCTTGCTTTTGAAATAGTTGTTGAATAGGCCAATGCATTCAATTTATATATTAGAGCTATATGATGCAGTTTTTTGGTCTAAATTTTTTGTACAAAGTCTAGAGTTCATGACGCACATACTCAATCAACCAATTGAACAACTTGTTTTTTTCGTGTTCAGTATCATCAAAAAATTGTCAATTTTATGAAAGTCAGTGTATTTTCTGGCAGTTTTGAACTTTTTGATGATATTGAAAATGATATGTTTTTTTTTTTTTGATTTGTAGGATTGAGTATGTGCGTCATGAACTCTAGACTTTGTACAAAAAATTTAGACCAAAAAACTGCATCATATAGCTCTAATATATAAATTGAATGCATTGGCCTATTCAACAACTATTTCAAATGCAAGGGCATTAAGATGTAACAATGGTTCATGTTGCAACCTATGCTCTCTATACAATGGCCAATGCAGTCCCATGCTCTCAATTCCAAAAAATAATTCAAATATTGTGAGAACCAACATCATTTGCATGTTTGTCAAATTGTGAATATTTTAAATTCTATAAATATCAACTTCCTTCGATTTTTGTGTACAACAATCTTAAATCATGTATACCAACATGCCAAGGCACAAAAAGTTTTTTTGAAGCTCTAAGAAAAAATTGACAAAATTTAAAGTCGGTCCGAATTATATCGTACAAAACCGAGTTTTAGACATGGCTAACTTTGAAATTCATTTTCTTTCAAATCACAATTCGGTTTTTCTTCAAACTTCTGTAGTAATGTGTTATATGTTGCACACTACAACTTTTGTATATTCACTTTTGGACTTTGCCCATTGATGCTCATGGTATGGTTGTTTGAATGAGAAAGTTTCAAATCAATACTCAGTTTTGTTCGTCACTGTATATTGCCAGCTTTGGCCACTGTTGCAGAGTCCCTCCAGAAATGGGCAACTCAATACCGTAGTACCATAGCTGGGTCGCCAAAAAATAATTTTAAAAAAAAAAAAAAAAAAAAAAAAAAACGTAAAAAATCAAAAATTATGAGGACAAAAAAACGAAAATAGAATATTTTTTTTACAGCTATATCTTGCTATTTCTAAGCTATTTTGGGCCATTTTTAATCATTTTTTGCTCAAAAACAAAAACCAAGAAAATCAATTTTTGAGGAACGAACCTTATTTTTCAAAAAATATTAAATATTTGTTTATGGGGTGGCGATCCAACTACGGTACTACGGTAGTGGACAATCGCAGTTCATAAGGTTCTTTAATTCTCATAAGGTGTACCTAGGAATAAGAATCGTTGCAACGGGTTCTAGAATATTGGACATGCTACTTAATTCTTTACCTAAACAATGATGGTGGAGAGTTAGAAGTCCACAGTAGCCCCGCCTCAAGAATCACATGTTTTGAATTTTTGTAATCTTTCATGTAGTGAGAGCAAAAGGGTGAACCCTTGCAAGGGCTATAAAACGTTATGTTTCATTCATGGATTTTTTTAATTTTTTATTTGTTGATAGAATGAGTAGCATCCTAGAAGACAGACATGTCATTATGAAAATGGATAATATTGTGTTTTCATTAACCATTTTTCACATTCATCAATTGTATTGTTTATAAATAGAAAAGTTCATCCAACTATTGGCAACTCTGTAATGGTTTTGGGGATTTCATCTATTTCATTTCTCAAAATTACTAGTGTTAGATCTGCATGGATCCATGTAAGATTTTGGCAAAATTCAGCAAGAAATTTTTAGCTGCTTTCATTGTTCTAATTTTTTGTGATAAGTCCTTGTTGACCCCTAAACGTACCAGGGTGTCCCTGGAATTGACAATTTGAGAAAAAGCATCATAAACTACTATTTAGAAGAATATTTTGGAATAGAGATACACATGAAAGTTCTAGATTTTGAATTTTAGATTCCATCTGTACGGTTTGATTCACTAATACTATCATCAATATTTAATTATAAAATTTGAAAGTTAAAATTTGAAATTCCTTCTAAATTCGATTACAAACAAAATTTTAATATTTTTTTGATTAAAATTTGTTGGAATGAATTTGAAATGAGATACTCTTAAACGTGGTGATTCTTTAAACAATTTGTGTTTCTTAAATCTATGACCTCATTTTTGCAAGGCCACTTTTGAACTACAGTCAATGCAATTTTAGCTTAGTCAACGACTTGACATACTTCTACATTTGTAAATTTAGAAAAATATGAAATCAAGTATGACTAAATCCAACCGTTAGATAGGAGAACAACTTGGTGAAGAATCTCCATAAATTTGGATGACTTTCATCCAAGCATTGATGAGAACGTGAGTAGGGTTTGAATCTGTTAGTCGTCCACTTTCTGGACGCTCTGACGTTTAGGGGTTAACATTGAAAGGATGGGCTTATTTCCGTGTTCATCAAACACTAATAAGATCTATGACCATTCATGATGCTAAACTTAAGTGTTCCAGCACCAAGGAAAAAAAATCATCCACCGACTATTTTTTCGCCTCTGAGTCATCAATAGACTAAGTAGGAAAGTCTCTAGTAAGGTGGAATTTCCCATAATTGCTCACCTCTTCGTTTTGGTCAAGTAGATATCCTCAACAATTGCCACCTAAGGAACCCCAAACCAACCACTTGTGATTCAATTGACGACTTCTAAGGTGAATGAAATTGGGGCTACTAGGATGCAATATTGCAATTTATGATACTTTTGTGTTAAAAAAAACACCATCTATATATCACAAGTGGGATATGGCTATTTTTTTACTTTTGAGATTCATACAAATTAAATTTATTTGAATTTTTATTTTTGTAAATTTTATTCATAAATTTTATTAATATATCAACCAAAAATAGTCCCAAATCAATTTTCAAAAATTTCCAAACACAACAGATCAATTGGGCAGTTTAAGGGCATTCTACCTAGTTTACATTACTCTCAATTCTTTGTAAATTTTTTTTATCATGGTCTCCCCAATTCCTTGATTGAATTCCAAAAAATGAAAGTATTATTATGAATTACAATCATATACTGATATGACATGCCCTTGAGGTAGTCCAAGTGAGAATCATGGAAAACTGAGGTCATATTAATATTGAATTTCAGATACAAAACAAAAATGTCCAATCTTACAAGTAACTATAACCACCCATCCATCATTTTGAAGTCCTTGAAAATACTCAGCATTCTACCTGATGGAGTACTCTTTTGGTATGTACAATAGGGTATAATAAAGTTACGAATTTCTTCTGGGTCCATCCAAAAAAATGTGTTTCTTTCTCTCGCCGGCGGTGATCCCATCTGGTTCTGGTGATGTGTATTTTTTTTCTTTGCAATGAAATGTGTGTCATTTTTTTTTTTTAAAAAGAAAAAGAAGAAGAAGAAGTGTTTATGTACTTCACAATACCTATTTTGGGCGATGCTCAAGTAATTTTTGTAATAATAAACGTAATATTAATAAACATAAACGACTACCTGGTTTGTCGGATTTTGATGTGTTAGAGCATCTACAGTCCATTACCGTAAAAGAGGCGGCATAAATGAGAAATATGTCTTACACGGACATTTCTCATTTATACCGCCCCTTTTTACAGTGATGGACTAAGGCTGCTCTTACTGTGTAAGGCTAGTTGAAAACACACATTTACCCAATTTTTTTTTGTTTTTCCGTTAGTAGAGCGACACACATTTTGGAATGTAGACCAAGTAGGAAAAAAATGGTTAGATTCATTTATACATATGTGATCATATATACAATTATCTATTATAAGGCAATTTCATCCAAATACTGGTGATTTTAGAAAAAAATTGAGAGGATTTTGGCAATTTCATTTACTTTTTTGCCCATTTTTTTCTAGTGTAAAAGTAGCCACTCCCAAAATCAAGTAAGATTCTAGCGAAAATTAGACAAAATAAATTTGGCTATACAAATCCATTCTTGAATTGTCTTAGCTTGATCTCTTTTCTATAGAAAAAAAATCTTGAATTGAAGGTTTACAATGCTATAGTAGAAGCATCATTTCTTCATGTTTTGTCAATTTTTTAAAATTTTATTTTTTCCATTGGTAAAATTAATTAAAAGAAACACATAACAATAGTGTTGGCTGGTGTTGCAGCGGGCCCGGGGGTGTACTTTTCATGTTTTTTTTGGCTGCCCCTCCTTTTGCGACTTTCTAAGGACTCGAGACTTTCTACAACCTCACATTTCTTCTAATGGTTAAGTTTCTAAAGTAAATTTATTCTCCACCATCATGATTGTCCCACGTAATGACAAAAGTAGTATGTAATTGGTTGATGCACTCTATTCCAAGCACGCTTAGTGGTTGTTGTTGAGGAAGTTTTCATTTCTCACACACCACCTTGCATGTGAACTTAGTACACAATGAGCAACTGTTGGGCATGCTCATGGCCCGTTCACACCAAGCCCTTGCCGCATTTGCATCTGCGTTCCAAAAATGAAGGAAGGTAAAACCGAGAAACAATTTTTTTTTCAAAGCCTTGTCTTTTCTTACTGCAACTACTTTTCAGCCACTGTGCAACAACATTACAGTGCTGCAAGTGGAGCCATGCTCCTTTTTTGCGTTGCGTTCCTTTCTGTCATGCGTTAAAGTAGTTTCTAATTGCATAATTATATGACAATATTTGTTTAGTTGGGACTATTCCACCATATTGGGACTTTTTGAAATCCACAACTGGCATACATCCAGTGGACAATTGCCTACTGGATCTATGCCAGTTGTAGATTTCAAAAAGTCCAAATATGGTGGAAAAGTTCCAACTAAAGAAATATAAAATATTATTTTATATTTCTTGGTTGACAACATATTCCCTCAAAGTTACCTGACACATGCATGTGGCATTGGTGTATGTGAATGGGCCATCACTTAGCCTGCAAAGGGTTGTGCATGCCCTGATTGATCATACACAGGACCCAGTGTTTTACTTATAAGATTTTCATACAAACATTGCATAAAATTTGAGATCTTCACGGACAATCATGCATAATGCCATACCCACATAGCATGTTCGATCAGCACATGCCCAACAAAATTTAACCCTTAAAGGGCTGATGGGGATAGTAGATACATTGGCATATATTAGACATTTTCTGTAAATAGAAAGTTTCAAATTGAGACCCAAATAGCTCATTAAAATCATGTCGACGTGAATTTTAACTTCACTTTTGATCTTAAACTTATAGAAGATGTGTTACCATACCAAATACAATGGAATACTGGTATATTGGTCGGAAAGGGCTCTCTGGACCTTTAAGGGTTAATTTCCATTTTTAGATGTATATTTTCTGACCCTGCTCTTGGGGTACAACATTTATCATGAAAGCTTCACTATAAACAATAAAGCTCTTGCAATGCAGGGGCTTGTCGTTGTGCAAGAAAGAGGACAAAAGTGATAAAGACCAGCATAATATGTAAACTCTCATATCAAAGGGACTGAGGCTTTCTGTCCAAGTTGCCCTTCACCCTTGTCAGTGCTGGCTGGGTGACAAAATTTCAACCATTCATAATTTCGTTTTATTTTGTAGTTCAGTTATCAATATCTGGAGAGGTTTACAAGGTACGTATCCACTTCTTATAAGGAACGTACACTCATAATGGTCCCCGTCTAAAAAGTGATCCTACATTTCTACCCAAAATATTTTTGGGCTTGGCATCCTTTTTGAATTAACCCCTAACTGCCTAAGCGTCCATTTTTTGGACGATGTACAGATTTCATCCATAATTTCTCATCCGTCATGCACTTATAGCAGTGTGGAATTTTTTACTGTAGATTCTATGGGAAGTTAGCTTCATGCATATGTGATCCGATTAGAAAGGGGATGATTTGTGAAATTTTATGCCTCATTTCATGTTGTAGTGATTCACCCAAAATTTTGAAGATTTCAGTGTAAAAGTGCTCTAAAAAAAAGTCAACTCATAAAATTAAGCAACCAAAAAATCTCCAAAAATCACTACACTTAGAGTATTACATTTCAACGAATCACAATGAATTTCATCCGTAGATTGTCAATATCTTATTCGTAATTGAATTATAAATTAATTTTGAATTTCACGTTTCAAATTTCATACAAAATTATTGGTAAGAGCAATTATAGATCTAACCGTATGGATAGAATCTAAAATTCATAATGTACAACTTTTATTCATATATCAAGTTCAAAATATCCCTCTAGGTTGCATTTTATAATGCATCTTTGCAAAACTGCCGAATTTGGAGAGGGCTCTAGGCATTTAGGGGTTAAAACTCTATTTTTCTTTTATATCACTCACTCCTAAGAATTTTTTTGTTATAGGTCATGTTTGGAGTTTAGATAGTGAATTGATGTTGAGAAAGCAATTGATGGCTTTTGTTAGTTCATCTATCCTCTCGCATTTATCGAAGTAGGTTTATAAACCCATGTTGGATGGGTGGTTTGGGTTAGCTGTATAATCCTACATGAGGTTGGGCTGAAAATTTTAGGTGCTTTAGGATAGAAAATAGTTTTGACTGAGGACCGCACACGGGGAGTAATTTCAACTGTTGAGGAATCAGTCTTTTAACCATAATCTCGGTTGGATTGAGTTTCGTTGAAAACACTCAATTCAACCCAACCCAACTCTATGACCTCCTTCCATTGATGTTGAGAGATAACGCAGACATACCTATTACCACCCAACACTCAATTTCGCCCTCATGTATTGACAATGTATATCATAGAATACAAATATAGGACATAATTGTTAAATGGATGGTAATAGGTATGTCTACCTTAATCCTTAAACAGTTGGCCTATGACTACGAAATCATGCTTTATATGTCACACTCAATTCGGGCACTATAAATAAGATACGAATTCAACTTTACATTTTTAGTAGATGAAGCCATGTGTCTACCACAAATCATGAATTTTCATAAATTTTGTTGAAAATTTGAAAATACTATGATTTTTTGAAGTGATTGTTATGAAAATTCATATCAATTACGAAATATACTAAAAAAAATTCCCATTTCTTTACCATAGGTGTAAATTACAATGAAGAAAAAGTATAGTTAAATGGAATTCATCAATGTATCTAAATGTAGAAAATTGTTATACCATGGTAATATACACTGAACTTATAACTCCAATAAAACACTCAATTTTTAGATTTTTTCAAAAAACCAAAGTGGAGTAGAAACTAGACTTGGTAAGATTCATTTTATTAGTCAAGTTCAAATTCAATAAAACTCATTTTCATGGTTTAAATTTAGTTTGAGCATGAAAAAACAAAAAATCCAAAATACACTACATCGTGAACCGTTTTTACGACTCTTTGTGTAGTTAGGACTCCATGTAAAATCCAAAAATAGCTTGAATGACCAACGAAGAGCCTTTACGAAAAGAATTGGATGAAAATTCCTTCATCTTCTGTGTTATAATTTAGTTCACTTTGGATAAGTTACATCTATATGCCAATATATGGCTGCAATGACGTTTAATCCCTAAATGCCCACAATCCTCTTCAGATTGGGCAATTTTGCAACGATGCATTTTAAAATGCAACTAAGAGGGATATTTGAACTTGATGTATGACTAGAAGTTGTACATTATGAATTTTAGATTCTATTCATGCCGTTATATCTATAATTAATGTCACCAATATTTTTGTATAAATTTTGAAACTTAAAATTCAAAATCATTTTGTAATTTGATTATGAGTAAGATATTGACAATTTGTGGATGAAATTTGTTGTGATAGGTTGAAATGTAATACTCTATGTGTAGTGATTTTTGGAGATTTTTTTGGTTGCTTAATTTTATGAGTTGACTTTTTCAAGAACATTTTGAGACTAAAATCTTTGAAATTTTTGGTGTAACACTTTTGGTGTAACATGAAGCAAGGCATAAAAGTTTCACAAATCATCCCCCTTCTAATTGGATTACACATGTATGCTAACTTCCTATAAAAAATTCAGTCAAAAATTCACAGTGCAAAAGGTGCATGGCGGATGAGAAAACAAAGTTTGCTTCTGTACATCATGCGAAATATGAATGGTTGCGTAGTTAGGGGTTAAATCTTAAATGTCTAAAAAGCCCCATGGGCTTGTTTTGAAAGAGTAATGAAGAAAAAAGTGGGTTTTCTCAACCAAAATTGAAATGGATTAGTGCTTTGGAAAGGTGATGAAAAATTGAGGCTAAATTTAGAAATTATGCACGTTTTAGTAAATTGTGCATTCCAAAGAAATTGGAAAGAGAATTGGTGGGGAGGGAGTCGGGCAGCTTGGGACCTTGATGCATACCAGTGCTGGCAATGCATGCTAGTACTGTTTAACAATTTTTTATTTTTTATTTATTTTTGGCAATTTTTAAATCTAGAATTACAGAGCTCACTGCAGAGCCGGAATCTCATTGATTTTTTTACATTTGTTTTTGAAGTGACACTGTTCACTCCATTCACTATTCATAGAGGATTTGAGGAATTCTCATTGGTTGTTCACGTTACTCAAGAGGTGACTATTGGGGGCAACTCTCTATTTTTTTATAAATTCCTTTGGACTGCCCGTCCATGACACTCTTGACATTTAAAGGTTAAAGGTGCAATGGCTTTCACAAGTTCATTTATCCAGGTCGGCTAATTTCATCATATTGAGAGGTCTTCATGCTCGTCTTGTGATGCCCCTTATGCCCATGATTATGCTGAATTTGAAGTACTGAAGGCCATACATGGTGTGCTCTCGAGAGATGCTCTTTTACCATTCCCAACTGATTTTCTTTATTGCAGCACATTTGGGACATACACCAAATGATTCCCGTTTCTCCATCAACAATGAAGCTTCCCTCAATGATTCTCTTTGAGACAACATGATGAAATCCTTTGTCTTCAAGACGTCAAAATAACTTAAGTGCTTTTGCTCATTAATCCCCGGTCCATGATAATGATGATGCCAAACTATCTCTCAAGGACCAAGAGTGAGTCTTTAACCCCTAAAGGACCAAGGATTATTGGTTTTAAAATGTCAAATTCAATTGATCATATTGTGAAACATATGATTTTGATGAGACCAAATTTTATACCACCAGAATTAGTTAAGAACATTACATGTGTTGGTCAAAAAATAAACAAATTTGAACAAAAAAATGTCCACTTAGGACCTACTCAAAACTGCTAAAACAAACATGAGACCCAATTTGAGTTTCTTGGTCCTTTAGAGGTTAATTTGCTTGAATTCAATGTGGACAACAAAATTTGCGAATCATTTTTATTTTTTGCAAAAAACAGATAAGAAAATGGATATAAATCCAAGTGTATATTTTCACATCCTAAATAAATCTACTTGTGAAACGAATAAAAACATACTATAATTACCTTCATGTTGTGTTTTTATTTATTTTTTGACAATGTTTTTATACTTTCCAAAATTTGGAGGCAAGTGAAATCCTAACGTAAGGTGGTTTTTCCAATATTTATTAACTATCTTCAAAATCCGATGCTTGATTTTTCACCCAAAATCATATATATATTTGGACTGGAAAGGCTGAATTCATGATTTGCATAAGAACAATTTGATTATATGAATGGATTTGATTTGAATTGTAATGAATTAGTTTTGGAGCATGTTGCAACATACCTAGGAGACACTATGATTGGTATAATTTTGTAACAATTAGAAATTAGAGATTGCTTGTCACCTTTTTAGGTTGTGGAATTGAAATGTGAGCTTTAAAATTTTGTAATTTATGACAAATGGTCATAAGTTTTAGTCATTAATCATGTATTTGTAATAAGCTTGGTTCCATTAATTATCAAATATGTGCTGACTCTATGATTTTGGGTTATCTTTGCTTGCAAATGATGGAGTTTATTTATCACATAAATATTTTACCTTATTTCAAACCTTTCAGAATTGACATGTTTGAACTTTGAAAATTTGTAATTAATACAATACTTGTTTACAAAAATTTGATTCCACTTTGCTTTGAGTTCCATTTCTTCTTGCCCAACTCTAAAAAAATGCTAGCCAAATATACTACCTATTGCTCATATTCAAACATGAATGGGGTATTGAAATCCTTAAGTTTGAGGACTAAAGAAATGACATCAACTAAAGAATGAGAGTCTTAGTATACTTAGGGTATTCAATCATCTTGAGGGGATTGATTATCTTGGTGTAAAGCATGAGATCACGATAAAGCTTGTCAAGATGTTGCAAGGTACTGGGTTTGAATCCGAACTGTCAATAGGGTTCAAAGGTTCATAATCCCCGTTACAATCATTTTTCCTCGGCCAAGGGGGATTACTGGAAATTGCATCCTGTAGATAGAAAATAGCTTTTTGCCTTGAGGGCTTTACATTGACGATACGGTGCTCGAGTTGAGCTACCAATTCAATTAACCCTTAAACGTCAAGAGGGCCTAGGCGGGGCAGCCCGGAAGGCATCTAAATTTTTGGAGGAAAAAAAAAAAAAAAAAAAAAAAAAAAAAACGGCTCTGCGGGACACTGCTGGCCAGCAGTGTAGCACTGCGGCATCTCAGCTGCCCCAACCTCAAAAACTTGTTCAATTTCATAACTTTGATTGCTTACCAACGATTCCACAATCTCTCAAATGAGGCGCAAATTTGCAATCTAGATCGCTTTTTCAGTAGCTTTCCAACGCACCAATCCACGCTTGATTTGGTTGAGAAAATCTACTTTTTTCTTGATTATTCTCTTTTAAATAAGCCCATGGGGCTTACCTTGACGTTTAAGGGTTAAGGTACCAACTAAGGAATGGGATGTTCAAATCCTTTGAGGGCTAAGGAAATGACACCAACTAAGGTACAACAACCTATTACCACCATGTTTCCAATTTTGTCCTCATGTACCAACAACATATATTTTTGGTTTCGAATGTACACCACCAAAACATAAGGGCGGAATTGAAAACTTACATGGTGGTAATAAGTTGGTGTACCTTACAAATAGCCTAGCAAGTAGCAACTTATGAAGCTTGGCACATGACACAAGAGACTTAACCCTTAAAGGTCCCTTAGGGATAGTAGATAGGTTGGCATATATTTGACATTTTGTTGTAAGTAGAAAGTTCCAAATTGAGACTCCAATAGCTCATTAGAACCATGTCAACATGAATTTTAACTTCTCTTTAAACCCATAGGAGGTGTAGAACCATTCCAAATACAATGGAATACTGCTGTATAATACTAGTCGGAACAGGCTCTCTGGACCTTTAACCCCTAAAGGACCAAGAAGCCCAAATTGACCTCATGTTTTTTATAGTAGTTTTGAATGAGTCCTATGTAGACTTCCTTTTGTTCAAATTTATTTGTCTTTTGATCAACACATGCAATATTCTTCACTGATTCCAGTGATATAAAATTTGGTTCAACTTGAACTATATTTTAATATAAGGGTTAATATGATTACAATGTTTGACTAAAACCAAAATGCACACTTGAGCCATCCTTGTCACCAGCTCTGAAATTCAAAGCAGCCCTAGTAGAGAATGTTGTGTAGATCCATGAGTTCTAAGTCCTGCCTGTGCTTCAGTTAATTGAGATGTGTGTCCATTGTCAATCTTTTACACACCAGCCAAATATTCTGTACCATTATTGATATGTTGGTTACCAAAGATTGAAGCTCTCTTGGTTATCCAGGACTACCTTGATCTAATATGCTGATGTAGCTAAGGTTAGAGACAAAGTCAGAATGTGATGAGCCAGATGCCCCTTCAGTGAAAGCTAAGCCTAAGTTAGTGACAGCGCCTCTAGAGCTTGACAGTGAACTTACAGAATGCGATCAAAGCTAGTCTGTTTTGGATTCGTTTAGGCCCAGGTTAAGTATACGTTTTGATTGAGATACCATACCTACTAAGCGCATCTCCACTAGCACTCTGGATTGCACTCTGAAGGTCATCCAAAAAGTCAGACCTCACCATGTATGGTAGACATGCCAATGACCGTACAGACAATACTCAAATCCTTCTCCACGACAATGTAGAAACTTACATCGTTTCAAGTTTTGAAAAATTGTGGTATGTCAAATTGTGATTCACCTTGATAAAATTACACTCAAAAATGTTTTGTACAATAATTTTTATTGCATGTCAAACACATTGGATATGATTTTTAATGGAAATTTACTTGTAGCCCTTCACCACACGACGTGTGGTGATTGGGCGGTACCTTACATTTTTATTGAAATTGTGCGATGAAATTGTGCGGTCATTGGCATATCTACTATGATTGGAATTGTGCAGTCGTTGGAACTGTGTGGTCATTGGCATGTCTACTCTAGTTCCCCCATCAACATCACTCAATTAGACTCTTGAAAATTGTTAGTGAACCACTCACAAGTCACCACGCATGGATTGTGCAATCATATTGTGCAATTATGATGTACAATTAAGAAAAGGAGATACACTAGCAAGAGTGATTTTGAGGGTCCTGATTTTTAGTGGATTATAGAGTGTCACGGGCCAAATAAATTGTTCACCAACCCAGTCTCATCCATTTTTCACTAGCCAGAGCAATATCCAAAGTGCTCATGGAGATGCTCTAAGATATGTAAAGCTGTTTGGGAATGAAAAGAGCATTGGAATGTCAGCTTTATGGGTGCCGTTTTATTTAGTTATATTCGAAAACCTAATAATTATGTGTTACAAAGAAACAAAGAAGTTTGTGTACATAAGAACTAGTAGATAGTGCATCAATTGCATATGTGCTACTGGACATCGGCAATGGGTACATGGTACCATTAGAGGCTGCGGTACACCACATGCTATGCACTATTTAGGACAGCTTTCCATGTAGAGCCTGAACCCGTAGGCTGATGTCATACAGAGCATGTTTGCCCAAAATTCAAGGTCCTTCATTAATACTCTTACCAGGTGGCATTACATGTTTCGTATAGCAAACCCTTTTGGATAGAGTTTCAGCTATTACCGGTCTTGTAAACTAGAAATGCAAGACCTCAACAGATAGAAACTCCGGACCTATAATCAAGGCTGGCGTGAATAAAGTGTCTGTTTGTTTTGACAATGAGCCAGTGTCCACCAGACAAAGGGCCTAGACCTCAACACATTTATGTCAACCTGAATGACTGTTAACCCTTAAGCGTTCACACTATAATTACCTGGTCAAACCTCATCAATTCCTCACATTTTAAAATGTATTATATTCTCTGGTATTTTCCTCGTATAAAGTATCGTTAAGCCGATTTACCTTGATTTTTTCATAATTATTTAAATAAAAACAAATTTTATAAGACTTTTCAAAGTTTTTCTTGTAGAAATCATAGTAATTACAAAAAAGCTTAGAATAGTATGAAATTTTTAGGGAAAATGTAAATAATAGTGATGAACAACAAGGTGTAAGTGGCATGCTTCTTGAGGTTACATAAAAAGAAATTTGATAGAAAAACATTTTCTGCAGTGTATATTGGAATTTTAGGGTTTTGAGCTTTAAAATGCTAAAAAAAACGCAGTTTTAACAATTTTGAAGAACGGTCAATTGGACTAGCCAAAGCAGAAGGTAGCCCCCACATTTTCTTAGTTGGGACCATTTTCATTTGAAATTAGGGAATAGGTGAAAATCAGCGTTTGACTGAAAAACGATCAAGCGTGGCCCTACGAGGCTCCTTGCGCGCTTAAGGGTTAATGCATCAACCTTCATGTTGATATGACTTCACACATGTAGGTTCAGGTTCTACATGGAAAGCCGTCATTAGCATAGCCACTGTCAGTACCAACCAACAGAACCACTATAGCTCATAGAACCACTATAGCTCATAGAAACACAAGTAGGAATCAGGTCCTTTAAAAGAAAGAAAAAGGATTTTTGGGCCATTAAAGTCGTAAATGACGAGTTTAAAAGGACCAGATTCCTAGTAGTCAAAATACACAAGAAGAATAGTATTGATTGCTTCACAGTATAAACTTGATGAAACTTATTAAAGAGAACTTCCAGTTACGTTATTAGAAATGTGACCATTAATTATGGAAAGGGGAATGTGGTCTGCAGCACGTGCATGCTACCACTTAAGATTGTGGCACATGATATGCAATGTGCTATCTAGCTTAGGCACCGACCAATACAACCACTACAGCTCCTTTGGGATTTCCCTACGGAAAGAGGAGAAATTTAGGCAAATTCCCATGTAGGAATGGAGCTTGAAATGGATCTCAAATTTTCCCACCAAACTATTTATAGGGGATTGAATTTTCTTGATTGTAGGTACCTTGAGCATTCTCATATCATTCATTTGTTCTCAATTCCCTCAGCAAATCCCCTATCCATTAAAAGTCCCTCATACACTATGAGGGAACTCTCTATTTTTTCCTAGATGGTCACATTCCCTCACGAGTGTAATTAGAAATGGAAATCACAAGGAAAACCAAACTATTTCCCATACGGAACACCCACAGAATCTCCTTGTGTTGCAACAGTGTTTGTAACATATGTGATCATTATGGAAAGGAGCATTGTATGCAATGCACTTCGACGTGTATTTGGTGAGTATAGAGCTAATCTGATGTTGCCACATGATGTATGCTCTTTGCGAAACAGCGGAGGTGGCTATGGACAGTAAGGACAATTGTATGCTCGACCCGTGAAGTACGTCATCAAATGCAGAAACCACATAATTCATGACTGTGTGAAAAAGTTAATGCGACCACTTGTTTTGTTTAGCACAACTTGGATTCCTTTCCAAGGGCCTTGAGACAACTCCTCAAGATTGTTGAATGACAATAAAACCTCCATGTGCATCCAAACATGTGATAATAGAATGAAACTCCATAAATTTGATCTAACCTCCCAAGGAACTGTTGCATATTGATTTGAAATCAATCTCTATTTAACAGAATCATAGTCAAAGAGTAGTTCACAGGCCATATTACTACATGTTCCTGATTCCAATCATTCTTAGACCCGGCACAACAACCTTACTACTCATATTCCGATTAGTGATCTGTCAAAGCCCATCACAATCAAAAGCATGCCAATTAAGATCAAAATTCATTTTGATTGAACTCTCAGGAGGTTTGCATTACGGGGAATGGCCTGATACGGGT
The DNA here is from genome assembly GCA_022496805.1 of Pohlia nutans. Lineage (NCBI taxonomy): Eukaryota > Viridiplantae > Streptophyta > Bryopsida > Bryales > Mniaceae > Pohlia > Pohlia nutans. The sequence goes on along the minus strand of CM040093.1, from coordinate 4,007,692 downwards.
ACCACTTTTACGTGTCTCACATAGTGTGACTTATGTCTTACTCATTTTATGTGTGCTAGAAATTTCGTCTTTAACACCATGTACATAGTTGCAGCCATGGTGTCTATAACACCTTCTAATTTTTGTAATTTTCCAATTTTTTTTCTTATCAAAAAAAAATATTTCTCGAAAATCACACTATTTTTGGAGGGGGTACCCATATCATGCCATCACTTTGCGACAGTGAAAATCAAAAGCAGAGAAGAAAAAACAGCCACCCTATATACTACACCTTCATTGAATCTCACCTTGAAGACCTCGCACGGCCATCGGTGCTTACATATATGAGTACGAAAATGACAGCACAAATGCAAGAACTCTACAATTTGGTTTCAAATATCACTACTCTTCAAACTACAAACAATACCAACTCTCAGCTCAAACTATTGGAACCTGGGTTTCTAGCAACAAAATCTCTTTTAAATTTGATTCCCACACCCAAAATCTCTTTTAAATTTCATTTTAAGCATGATTCCTTCTAATTCACTTTGGTTTTATTTTAAAGAAGTATAGATCCCTCAAATATGTTCAGTTTGGCATTTAACAAACTCCATTTGGTTCAATGGAGTAGAAGTTATGAGCAGGATTCTTCCTAAATATCAAAAAGCCTGTGGGGCTCTCTGTATCCATTAAAGTTAACCCTTAAGCATTCACACTACATTTACCCAGGCAAACCTCATCAAATTTCTCACATTTTAAAATGTATTATATCTTTTTGGTATTTTTCTCATATAATTTATTCTTAAACCGATTTACACTGATTTTTTTCATAATTATTTAAATAAAAACGAATTTTATAAGATTTTCCAAAGTTTTTCTCTTGTAATAGTCATAGTACTTACAAAAATTCCTAAAATAGTATGACTTTTTTTTAGGAAAAATGTAAATAATAGTGATGAACAACAAGGTGTAGGTTGCATGCTTCTTGAGCTTACATTGAAAACTTTTTTTGCAGTGTATATTGGAATTTTAGGGTTTTGAACTTCCAAGTGCTATAAAAATCGCAATTTTAGCAATTTTGAAGAACAATTAATTGGAAAAAAAAGTAAAAGATAGCTCCCACACTTTCTTAGTTGGGACCATTTTCATTTGAAATTAGGAACCAAGTGAAATCAACGTTTGACTGAAAAACAATCAAACATGGCTCCACAGGGCTCTTTGCATGATTAGGGGTTAATAGCAAATTGCAAAGGAAAAAGAACCCCTCATCCTGAGTACTTTATCTGACGAAGATGGGGCTAGTGTGTTCATGCCTAGATAGTCGTTGCAAAGTGATATCAACCTAGTCGAATTTCACAGACCGGAATTGCTAGTAGGGTTGATACTTTAGTACAACCTTAAACCGGTTCAGACAAGGCTGTCACGTCGAACACTATTTTTCAACTTGACGTCATATTAAATGTCTAACGTTGAATTAGACGAGAGTGAGATATGTTAATCAAGTTGGATGAAATATTCTCAAATATCTTAAAATATTCCTGATATGAGAATTCCTGATATGAGAATATGCTTGTCTGATGAAAGAGAGGTTTACCAGTCGTCTTCGACGTCGTGTTTAACACTTTGTCTAGTGCTTGAGTAACCCTGGATTCAGACAAACAAAGAGTGTAAAACCTTATAAAGAGTGTTGAAATGGTATCTTTGTCTCTCCAATCACCAAAGTCAAATTTTACCTCACACCCTCTTGCAATCAGTCTCCAGAACCTATTAATTTAGCCATGGCATGAAATCTAGCATTCCCATTGCAACATTTGTTTGATATCTATCTGTCACAAAGTTAGACTTGGGCACTACAATAACTACATCACATTCTCCAGCAGCTCACTCTAGATAAAAAAAAATTAAATCCAGTTCTAGAAGAAGCTTCACAATGAATTTGCTTCATACTCGTTTCATTTTAATTACCTTGCTAGCCCCAATCACGAGGTAAACTGGCGCCCAGCACACGTTTCAAAGTGCCAAACATTCATTGTGAGATTCAAGAGCACAGAGCTTTACAAACTAAGATTCTTTTGGTGCAAATTCGAGGTTCGAGATGGGCGACTAGAAAAATATGCTTGAAATTTCCCATTTCAACATGCAGAGATCGATGGTGATGCTATGGTAACATACTAATCAATCCAATTAATAAATTGTGTAACCATGCAGCATAAAATGGGCGTAAGGGCACACGAGTATGTTCTGGAATGTGTGATTTCACATCGTCCAGCTAAAAGTGAACAGGATGTGCACCTGCTAACTACATATGATGCATACAAAGCTCCTCACGTACGTCAGCCTGCGAATAATTAGAATGCACGATTGAAAAGGCCCAATCATGGATTGCAGGTTTGTCAATCTGCCCGCCCTTTGTGACTCTCCGATCCAGCGCAAGACATTACACGTACAAATTCATCTTTGATCGAGCAACAATCGAAGACATGCATGTTCGAACCAGCGCAGAGGCGCTCCGTCTTGAACTACGGGCTCTGCATACAAAATAGATGCACAGACTGATTCGAATTGATCGAAGGGAATCGATCATCAAGCGTACGTAGCTTGAATCCGATCCTCATGTATATACGAAAGGGATGTACTATACTCAATCAGCGACTCAATGTATTGATTTCGCTTTCAGATCGACAGACAGACCCTATCAATCTACAAAGACTTAAGCAGCTCTCCGTCACAAGTTGATTTTCTCATCTCGAACACTGGCATCAGGCCGCGAGCTTAATAGCTTTCGTCTTGCATTAGTACTATTAAGACCGATTCAAAAGGCCCTTACATATTATATGTCCTGCCTGTAACTAGCTAGCTCTCCGCCAGAAGACTTAGTTACATACATTTGTCTCTAGGCAACTTACAATCGAAGACACGTTCGAACAACATTCTAGACAACAAGAGCTCCTGAATCTGATCTCCATATTCCATACAAAAGGGACGCCCGTACTCACGTTCAGAATATTCTACTAATCCTGACGTAATGTCTGCGTGTTGATCGCACTTTTGCAATGCACATGCACGTCCATGGTTAATTATCGTCGTCGATATTGTTGAAAAGTATGTCTGGGTTTCAAGAGATTAATTGGCACTGAGCATTCCTTTCTGCCGTTTCTGGAGCCTGAGGTATATATATATGTCTGTGTGAGGCCTTGCAGTTCGTCACATCCTTGCATGCCAGTCTTGAATTCTACGAGTAGCTACCGAACCAACACAGCGATTGATAGATCGATCATGGCGTCGATGAGCTCCTGCAAATCCAGCATGGCCGTGGCCGCGCTGCTGGTGCTGGTGGCGTGCGCATCATCGGTGGGGGACGGAGCCGCCAACCAGTGGCATATCGTTGCCATCTGTGACCATGGTGGACCTGACATTCGTGAACCAACTGACGGAGAGTCTGACCGTCACCATCGGGGCACTGAGGGTGATCGGGTCGCCGGATTCCGTCACCCTGGCGCCGGGCGCCACGGGCAGCCTGGCGGTGGATGTCCCGGCCGGCGGCCATTCTGGTGCGCGACATTCTGAAGTTCCGGGTCAACAACACGCTCTACATTGACACGGCCAGCGGCGCCCCCGGCTTGCGGGGCGCCGCTGGGTCGGATCCTCGCGGAGGCGGGCTTGCTGAAGGTGGTGGTGTCGGCGGGGCCGTGTGCCAGTGGACAGGCAGGGCTGACTCTCATGGATTATGCCGCCGGTGTCTTGATCAACAATGCGGGCTGTGCCGTGCGCCAATAGTGAGTCAAATTTCCTTTCTGTGATTTCGTCAAGTAAGATGAACATAAAAATGCTGCATAATTTGTGATCTTTCTTCATGATGATATCATTTCCTTGATGAGGCAGTTGTTGTACCTGATCTAAACCCAGGACTGGTGCTTGAGGCTTTGATTGAGACTGAATCTAGTCTATGTCAAATGCAGGTGAATGATCGTTTGACAGCCTTGATGCCTGGAGGTGGGACATGCAACTTGAAAGTGAAGTGCTTGTAGCCATTTACTGTGGGGGAATCTTTTGACTCCCTTAGTCATGTTGTGAGAGTCCATATCAGGGCCTTATTAATAAAATCCTCGGGGTTGCAAAGAGATTACGAGCTGTTATATTTTAGTTCATCCGGTGTTTGTCGTGGGGTCGTCAGTCTTGCTGCAGTTAATGAGGGTAACCTACGTTTTCGTATGAAAATCTCGTTGGAATATTGCAAAGGGGCTCAGAAATATTTGTAGGATCTTGCGCATTACTTAATTGCTTCTCATGCTTTCGCTACTCTGAATATCATGGTAAGTTGCTGATTGATTTCTGTTGAGAAAGATAGCACAGTTCTAAAAGCGTGTGTTGCTGTTAAGTTTCTCTACCTTAGTTCATGCGGAAATCTAGAAACTTTTGAATAATCCACCCAGCATGCCAGCATGGCGCAGGTTAGTTTCCACTGAGGCTTCCAATTAATGTGGATTATAACTTGGGTATTTGTACTACAACTTGTGGCTCTCAGTGCATTTGCCATGGGTCATCTCCGAGCTGATATAATGCAATGCGATAGCATATTTTCACAGAATGGTAAGCTGTCTTCCTTGAAGATATCAGGCAACACTTATTTGCCAACAAGAATAGTACAATGCCTTCAAAATAATTACACTTGCTGCACATGTCTTTATGCTTATGAACATTCTTACAGTGTTTACTCAACCTTCTGGAAATTCACACTTGTGATTACCGTATTTTATGATTTTCTGCATGCAGAAGAACAATGTGCTATAAATATGCATAGTTCATGAGCTGCAGATTAATATTAATGGAAAATTAGTACTTATTGCAGTGCATGAGAGACAAGAGAGAAATTATGAATGAGAGATTGCTTTTCGAGTTATATAGTTGTCTGGCTAATTAAGATATACTGGTCTTTGCTTGTGGAAATTAAGTGACCATTGCAAAAAATATCAATGTACATACTTCCTAGTCACAAAGGGAACATATATTAACCCTTAATCGACATTTTAGGTCCTCACTGGGCATCCCGAGGATCTCTAAAAGAATATGGATTATATATTTAGGCCCAGCATGGGTGCATGACCAATCACAACAAAGAGACAAGGACACGAGGAATCAATTGGGAACTCGAGCAAGAATCAAATGATTCTTCAATACCTTTGATCTAAAGATTCCAAAAATGTATGGAGGAATTTGTTGTTGCAACTAAACTCATTAGATGCCTCACCTTGTTGTGCATCCAATGATTCATGTCTGATGAGGAGTTGACTAGTGTTCTTGCTACAAGCAAGATTCCTTTGAAATCAAGCCCGTGGCTCATGGGGCTCGGAAAGACGCAGTTTAACCCCTAAACGTCATAACATCAAGTTTCTAAACGACTAGCTGTATCAAACTCACTTTACGTTCTCATCAATGCTAGGATGAAAGTCCTCCAATTTTTTGGAGATACTTCACCAAGTTGTTGTCCTATCTTTTGGTTGGATGTAGTGATACTTGAGTACATATCTTTCTAAAATTTCAACTGTAGAAGTATGTCAAGTTGTTGACAAAGCCAAAATTGCATTGACTGTAGTTCCAAAGTGGCCTTGCAAAAATGAGGTCATAGATTTAAGAAACACAATTTTTTAAAGAATCATCACATTTAAAAGTATCTCAATTCAAATTCATTCCAACAAGTTTTACTCAAAAAATATTAAAATTTTGTTTGTAATCAAATTCAGAAGGAATTTTTCTTTTTAGCTTTCAAATTTTATAATTAAAAATTAGTGATAGTATCAGTGAATCGAACCGTACGGATGGAATCTAAAATTCAAAATCTAAAACTTTCATTTGTATATCAATTCCAAAATATTCTTCTAAATAGTGTACATTATGATGAATTTTCTCAAATCATCAATTCCATGGACATCGTGGTATGTTTAGGGGTTAAGGGTTAACTTGGCTGAAACATGAACATGCTATTTCAACATGTAAGCTACTGCCAAGGCATGGGGCTAGAAGGGTAAATTGAAATGAGTATGAAATTGTGAAGTGCAAATCCATTGTGATCGAAGCTCCTTCCAGAAGTGATCTTGGCGAAATCTACTGCCTGAAGTATCGCTAGTGGCACACACAATTTTAGCTTATTTTCACTACTAGAAAATGGGGGGCTCAGCAACACTGCAAACGTTGCTTTTAACACTAGGAGGGCAGAGCCCCCTTGCCAAAACAGACGTTGCTATAACATCTCTACAAACGTTGTTGTGATTGAGCAACGTTTTAGAACATGCATTTGCAACGTCTGTGGGGGGCTCAGACTTGCTTTGGGGACTCAATTCTTTTAGGTTCCCTACCTTTTTGATGGGGTCCCACTTTGCTATTTTCAACCTAGGTTCCTTTTGACATTTACTAACTTGCATTCTTGTTTGACATGAAAGACTAACTTTCTCCCTCTCAGTTTTACTTTCCTAAATTACAGCGGAGTAAAAGGGGAATAGTAATTAGGGTAACATACATTTTGCTGTAAGTAATTTTAGTACTAAATTACTATGTTTTTTTACAGTAAGTTTTCACTACATTTACATAGTAATTGTTAGTAGTGAAAATTATTTCCGTTCATGAAGATTAAAAGAACATTATTTTATTCATAAAGTGGAGGATTATAAATTGCCACGTGTCATTCATGTAGGGGGGTGTCAGAGGCTTTTTTGATTTTTTTTCGTGCCATTTTCTCTCATTCCTCAATGCCACCTGTAATTTTTTATTTGGTTGGCACATTAGAGCCACGTCATGTAAATAACATATCATCTACATTTATGCCAAATTTTCGTGCCATTATCTCTCATTGCATAAAAATACGGCTTGTCGGGTGCATCTTTTTTCATCCATTTCTGGATAGAATAGTCTCTGTCACGGTGCAAATTTGGGGTCCCTCCTATTGGAACTCACAATGGGGCGGTTTTAGTTCATTGCATCATTCACATTCACTGTAGCGGTTTATTACATCAACGACTGCATGTATCATACAATGAGAGGAAGAAGTAGTATAAAACATAAGATTTTACAGTGCCTTTAATGGGCACTATTGCATAATGTTCAAATGAATGCATAGACACAAACTTTGTGTCTAAAAGTATAGGTCATATGTCCACGTTTGTCAAAAATCTTTTCTTCTGCATAATTATGCTAAATAATTACTGAAGTTTTAGAGAGTTGACTCCCTAGGCCATTCCTATACTATACATTTAACAACATTACATTTGTACAATGTCTACACTTTGACAGTAGAGGCACTTTCCTCAAGTTACTAATACATGCAAAAGACGCACTCCACCTGAAATATACCCACACTTGCTTCCATACCTACTCTGATGTTTCCGTTTCATCCTCCTCTGATCCTGTCCTATCAGTTGAGGCTTCCTCACTCTCTCCAGATGTGACAGAAATTGAAGGCTCTTGCGATGGAAGACTCTCCGTCTTCTTAACCGAGGTTTTCTTTGCTTTGGTCCTCATCTCTACTAGAATGTCTTTCATGCATGGGCCTTTACCTGTGAGTGCCGCTTGATTCACTCTTTCTTCAAGGGCAGTCCAACCATTGTGCTTCCCATATGAGAGCTCCTCATCAGTGGGCTCCCGGTTGAATGTTTCAAGCTACATGCACAAGCCGAGGTCAAAACTGAATCTGTCAATACTATTAGAAACATAAGAGATTACACTGTAAAATCGGTTCCATTAGTGGGTTTGTTCCATTGTCTTTCTATTAGGCTTACATAAATTAATTCTATGGCAACAAATTCAGATCACTACTTCTACAAAGCTTAGTCATACACATGGCATTGATCCCAGTAAAGCCGGGGCATTCCCAGCCTCTACCCACCCTATCCAGCCACCAATCCCAACGTCCTAACGATTTGAATTATGCCACTGCCCACAACCATTAGCCTATTACCCACTCACATGGACAGTCCTTTATGTTGCATGGTTTTCACATCCAATCAGAGGAACTAGCTCTACTGGCCTGTCAATAAAATGAACCAATACAAATGCCAAAACTTGAATCAATTGCATAGGCAAATAGCCCTACGCTTGGACTTCTACATTCCAGCCCCTACACACTTCAATTTTAATGGAATCTTAAACATGTTAGGCACCAATGAACAGATTTAAGGGAGGAGGAACATCAAGTTACTAGTCTGCTTTTACCCAGAATAGTCTACCATGAACAAAAGAAAGACTGAATGTCCATTACAGGCATGTAAACTAATATGAGAAAACTGCCTTGCTTTTTCAACGTCAGTAGTCCCTTAGCAATACCATTAATCATAGAGTCCCAACAATTCTACACATGTAACATCAAGCCAATTTGAACAATGCTATACCCACACCCCAGCACATGAATGTCCAATGCTGAAGTCGTATGATAGACTGGATGGAGAAAAAAAAATTGGAAAATCCAACAATGGCATGAAGCCCCAGTCTCCTCACCTTCCCTGCATATCCATGTGCCCAGGACATTGAGACGAACACAATGCATCCAACAATACACCCAGCATCACCATCAAGCCAACACCCAGCAATACCATTCCCAAACCAGTACTTGTCCAGTGCCCCATAAAATTGCAGCCCTCCCCACTTTAAACAACTCGAGCCACCATTACTACAACCACATTCAGCGCAAACGTCCACGCCACTAAATTTTACTCTACCCTCTACCATAAGCATGTACACATGGTTAATACATTACATTTAGTGCGATTCCGGTAACTTAAACGATTACATTAGAATTGAGATGGTGTACTCACATAACGGTGTCCAATTCCCTTCAAGTCGGCTGGACCACATCGGTGACTGCATCCTACCTCCGCCATTCGTGCATTTGCGGCGGCTTTGCACAATTTAGACTTCCTCTTCTTTCGTTCGTCCTTGGTAGCTTCGTAGATTTTTTGCCACGACTCTCTAGAGCAACCACTAGGTCTTGGAACTGCTTTCCAGTTCTTGTAGGTTTCAAATTTTTTCTTTAACCTACACCGTCTCTCCCGCACATTCCCACCTACTGCTGCACGAATTGTCTTTGGCTCCCAAGGACCTGGATAAATTTTTCGAAGCAATAATACAAATCGAGCTTTCAATTTAAATGCCAGGGAAATTCCTTAGACGCCTGGTCGAAGGCGTAATTCCTCATGTGTTCTCCAAATGCACCGGTAGGGGCAGCTAGGGTGTTTACCTCAAATTGGGGAATGTCTGTGGGCTGCCCTCAACTAGCCTCGGATCCGGTCTGCCCAGCGTCCCTGTTGCTCTGCGACTGGATTCCTTGAGAACTATGTGCAGAAGGAGACGAGGTCGCCTTGGACGATTCTGCTGACCCATTCTCAGGTAGTCTAGTGCGCCGGTGCTTGCGTCGTGAGGGACCAACAGTGCCAGTAGATGGTTGTCCAATGCCCGGTGGCTGCATGGCAGTGCCTATGGCTGCATTGGGGTGGCCACTCTGGCAAGGGTACTTGGAAGCCTCCCCATGAAGCCCTGCCAAATTCTCCCTAGCCGGCTGCTTCTCGACTGCCTCCACGCCCTTCCCTTTTGCCAAATTCCCTTCCGCTGCCTTGTCAACACCCTCTCCACGTTTTGCATTATTTTTTTATTTTTTTTCTTATGTTTGTCTTTATGCACCTTCCCATGTGTCTTTCCCCCCACACTCTTGTCCAAGTCCACGGCCTTACCCTTCTCCAAGGCCTTCCCACAATCAACACCATTGACAATGTCCCCACCACCGTGCTTCTCATCCCCTGGTATTGGGGCTCCGGTTGACTCCTTCTCCAATTCTCCCACTTGCACGTCGCCTGCTGGACAAGGGTGAGGGGGATTGTACAGATGCGCGAGGCTCCCCTTTGTCCTCCTATAATGCTCAATGGTGGCCACTCCAAGATCCCACCTTCGTTCAAAGTCCGCCCTCGTTGCGTCTAGTTCAGCTTCCTTTTTAGCATCTCGTTTCCGTGGCTTAGGAGTGGGTTTCGTTGATTTCGTGTTCTTAGACAAGTGACTCTGGGTGCAGGCATGGCTTCTAGTCGAATTGGAGATTGGGGTAACAAGATTATCGTCGCATACTGCTATCGCTTGTACATCAGGGTGTGAAAAAAGGAACGCTTCACGTTCGTGTGGAGGTAAGAAGGTCAACAAATACGATATGTCCCTGGGTGCTATGGGGTGAGCACAGTCACTAGCTTTGGGGTCTACCTGGGTTTCGTTGATTGCAATATCTGCGTCTCTAGGCGCTAGCGCTACTGCCGTGGCCTGGGAAGGTTTTGGGTCTTCTTGCATTGTAGAACGCACAGGATCTACGTCTCTAGGTCCTGTCACTACTGGATCTTGCATGGTAACATGAAAAACATCGGTTGTGTTTGCGTTAGGGGTTTGTGCACTAGTACTGCCTGCCTTCGTAAGATCTATCACTACAGGCGTGTGTTCAGGCTCATCTAGCACTACGTTGGGCAACTGCACATCAGGGTCTACTGGGGTCGATTCTACCGTGTTGGGCACTAGACGGCTTGGTGATGCAGTTCTTTCACCCTCATTTTCTACTTGGCCTGTGTTTTGCACTACAGGGTCCGGATCTAAGCGACGAGGAGTTAGATTTGGGCGGTGGACCGGGCGTGCTCTGACCAATCCTGGACTCTCAGCTACACTGTTTGGGAATACAGGGACTCCTGATACATGAACTCTTGGTGAATTGAAAGGGGCCGCTGGGAGAGCCGATGCATCTACAGGCATTTGTGTAGGGGAGACAAAGACATTTATGTGAACGTGGCCAGAAGGGGAGTGAGGAGGTGTACCACGCGCGATCAAGGAAGCAGAAGGCGTCCCCGGCAGTGGATGTAAATTCTCTTGGTTTTCCACGCTCCTGGCCACTTTCAATTCACTTGCCATTGCAAGCACCTCGCCCATGACCTCCTTCAAGCCAGCCAACTCCTTCCGGCCCCCATGCCGTCAAAGACTCACCCGTCAATTTTGTCCAACAGGCGCCCTTGATCGCTTTGAGTGATGGTTGGCCGCATCTTCCACAACGCGTTTTTTTGACGACGACGGAGCATCACCGCCCACGCCTTGTTCCTCCTCGTGCCTCCCCACTGCTTCCTTCGATTTATGCCCCGTCGCCACGACTTCAGGCGCGCCAGCTGCCTCCGGCGTTGTGATTTCGGCCACCCTTCTAAGTTTAGACGTGCTAGTCAGAACCGGGGACACAGGCGGCCCTCCTTGCCCCGCCAACACCCTCTTCGTTGTGGACGCGAACCCACCCGCTGCATTCTGATTCCCAGTGGTGCTTTTGTCATTCTCTGCCAGAAGCCTGCGCTTCTTCGCGTCGCGTGACTTCCCCATCTGCGGTAAGCACTCCAGCACGATGCTATAGTAAGTACGCTCACAGCCCAACAATACACCCAGGCCGCAGATGGGATCACGCGGTGGCATTGCAATAAAACTTGAAGCACTTGAAGCAATAAAACTTGTGTAGGAATCAGTTGAAGCAAGCAAATTCTAACTACATGGACCAACAGTGTGGAAATTTTAGGGTACAAACCTTGCGCATGCGATGCAGGGGGCGAAACTCCGATGATCAGCACCTAAAGCTCTTCAAAGCGAGAGTTGTGAACTTCCCACGTCCTTCTCTAAAATAACCTTTGACCCTAACCTCCACTGCACTACTAAGCTAAAAAATCTCTCATACTAAGCTCTCATCCTGCACAGAATTCTAGCAAAGTGCGGCTGAGGGATACAAATTGCACAAGTGACACAAAAACGCGCGCGCAGTGACACAAGAACGCGCTGCTGGAGAGTGGAGGCTTCAGCTGAGAATGAGAGAATGAAGGAGACTGCGCAGGGTTTCCTAAACCCCAACGGCCATGATCGAGCTTTTGTAGATGAACGGCCGAGATTGGGAGACGGGCCCGCCGTTCTCTGACGTGGCGGACGTCACTATCCGACGTGGCAGGGTCATGTGCCGACGTGGCAGGGTCATAACCCTTTTTCCACAAAATTAAACACCTTGTATTTATACACGGGTATCCTTTCTAACTTATACGTCAATCTCATATCATTGGTAGATTTAACTTGATAAGATATGTAGAGGAATTGTACTTTTTATTTACATAAGCAATACAATGTATTAGATATTGATCTTGCATGATTTTTTTTGCTAATTACAACATTAATAAAATGTTAAACACATCAATCGTAGTAGTTCATTTTTACCTAATGGAGGGTTAACCTTTTCTCCTTACGCTATGGAGCAACTAATTCCTGCACAAAAAGATAATTTAAAAATTAAGAGAAGTAATCATACTTCATGAATATACACAGCAAGCATTATTTTCTAGCGTAATCGTGGCTTTTTAGTAAATTGCCAATTACCTCAATTAGTAAAAAAACACTATGTCCTTGGCTTAGAGCAACCATTTCGACTCCCTAATGAGCCTTAAGGGAAATTATCCAAGTATTGTCTCTTGTTAAATCGACCCATTCATCATTAGATTCATCATGAGATTTGAAATAATAACAAACTATTTAGGTCATTTTCTATTTCATGAAACAAGATCACATCGGCCATGAATGAAGATACACAAAATATATCGTTAAAACACAACAATAATTTGTGGTAAGTAGTGACCATTAGTAGTATACTCTAAAGCCATGGATTGTTAAATGCGATGTGAATCACAAGTAAATTTTTTTTTTTCCAAACTTGATTCACATATCATTGGTAGATGATAGTTGATGTGATATTTAGATCAATTGTACTTGTGATTTACATAAGTGGTACATTGTATTTGAAGTGGATCATGCATGGTTTATGTGCTCTAAATTCAGAATTAAGAAGATTTGCAACAAATCAATCCGAGTATTTTATTTTTGTCGCAAATGAGGGTTACATTTTTCGCCTTACACTATGTCCTCCCTAATTCCCACACAAATAGTAAGAGGAAAATAAATTCCTAGATATAGATAATCCTACTTCACAAAAACATACAATGTGAGCATTTTTATTTGATTCTTTGTTTTGCAGAATCCTAAAACTTGCGAAGACATGGAGGGCGTGTCCGGTTCTGGTCAAAAAGTATGTGAGTGTGATGCTGAGCCAGTAGAAACTCTTGCCCAACAGAAAGCCAAGCTAAGTCGTGAAGCACGTCAATTTCTGAATCAATTTGACATAGAGGGATCACAAAAAAAACGATTAAAGAAAGAGAAACGTAGGAAGGTCCTCACAGAAATGTTGGAATGGTCAAAAGAAATGTTTCAAGTGTCTGAAGAAATCCGATTGAATTCATTAAAGCTACAAGAACAGTCCCAAAAACTCCTACAAGATATCTCTGATGACCTCCGTGAGTTAGATTCGTAGACATAGGTAGTTTCGGTTCAGTACATAGGTAGCTTCGGTTCAGTACATATTTTATCATGCCTCGTAAAAAAAAGCCAATTGGGGAAGTGCGCTCAGTGGACCTTTTAGCACAAGTGAATTTGAATCAAAGGGGGGGGGGAGGGGGGGGGGGGGGCGTGCACAACGTGAAAGTTCCTCTCGAAGGAGACGGCGTGAAGAGAGTGATGGTGAGCATGATGGAGAAGAAGCTGAATTCCACAATGTATGCCCTTGTCGTAGTTGCGCCCGATTATCTCGGCCGACCGTTAGATTCATGTCTGTAATTGGACGGCACATACGAGCCCATGGCACTTCTACAAAGTATGAGGTACATGTTCTGTATTTTCAACATACCCAACACTAGTTTTGATAAACCCCTAACCGCCTAGATGTGATAAACCCCAAAATTATAATATTTTGTTTCAATGCATAAAATTGTTTCTTTTACATGAAACATACTTGAAATTCAGTACGGTTTGGAATAATGTTTTTCAATAAATTATCAAATATCCGGCAAATAATTTTAATAGATATCAACACATCCACATGTCAAAATGTCATGATAGGATTTGACTTCTAAATTGGGAGATTAATGGTTACCTAACCATGTGAAATAATTGAAAGAACCCCTTGATTTTCTAAACAAGATCACATGATGGTAGTACAATGAAAGAACGCCATAATTGGTATTGACATAAATATCATGCACATGGGGGGCTTGTCATGTCCATGCATTATTAGTATTTGATGTTTTTTTAATTACTTTCTATTATCAATGAACTAATTGGATTAGTTTACGCTAATTTGATAGTTGAATATTTACAAAAGTGATTAATGTCAAGTTTCGATCTTAGTTCAAAAATAAAGACAACCTTCAATATGATTTTCCATAGTAATTAGAATCAAATAATGGAAACCATACCATCTCGTAGTGCATGTCATTCTAATTTCATTACAATATTATTAATTTTTTTTGTGTTAATTTTGGATTTTTAATTGAATTCCAAGAGATAACCTTGCATAATTACTTTAAAAATATTAATAATAAATATGATGAATCCAACTGTACGGATGTTATCTACACATTGACATTTACATAGTTGTATTGTATATCAACTCCATTTCAGTTTTTCATCAACCATTTTATAACAATTCTTTGAACACAGTGTTGAATCGGGACGTTAAAGGGTTAATTACCCAAATACAATTATATGTTTTAATTCTTGAGAGATTCAATGATCCAGTCTGTCTTTGGTGGTGATGGGTATGTATAACACATGTGGGTCAGACTTATAGACCATTTTTTTTAATTTGTTCGCACATTACATCAGAGCTCCAAAATTATTTGCACATAAAAAATTGATATGCCTTTCACCCTGACCTCCTTCAAGCCCTGGTCATGATCATATCACATTCATTCACCCTCCCAATCTTCTCCTTTGATTCTTGAGTAAAGCCAGAATTAACCCAGAATATATATAATTCACCATTCATGTTGAAAAGCTTGAATCCGAGCAAGTTTATAATAATTATCGTTTTAGAATTAATTCACCAAGATGTCTAATTTTATTTTTAGAATTTGAATAATTTTACGATTGGTTGAAACTATAGATTCCATTCTAAAGTTCATAACGCATACGAGCTATCTGTTGTAAATATAGTAATGCAATTATTGTGTTACTGATTGGCAGGCTTTTTATACAGCAGGTTTGGGTGACCGTCCTATAGGGCCTCTCCAGATTATGGCTGCAGCTAGAGCTAATTCCTCTCAGCCAAATACCGTTGCTATGGAAATCGTAGATAATGATGAAGGGGATGACCTAGTCATTGTCATGGCTGATTTCATATTACACCACATAGGTGTAGAGCCAGTACCTTTGGAATTTGAATCAGAGGAGTTTCATGAGGAGGAAGTTACAACTCTGGAGAGAGAGGCCTCCACACCCATTTATGCTGGATCTTCAACTAATAGACTAGCAATTATTATGATACTGCTCAAAATTCAAGCTAAAAATCCAGGGATGACTAATGTGTGCTTTGATGATGTGTTGAATGCTATCAACAACCACATCATTAACAAAAAATTAGATTCAAAGATGCCCAAGACCCGAGCAGAAGCACAAAAGGTAATTACAGAAATTGGTCTAGATTACGAGTCCATTCATACATGCCCATGTGATGATTTTCTATATTTTGGCGAAGGAAATGACGACCGAGACTTTTGCCCTAAGTGCAATTGCTCTCGCTATCGAGAAGGGCTTGTTGGCCTAAAAATTCCAAAAAAGGTAAGCAACAAACTCCTTGTATTTAGCATTGTACCTTCCTATTTTGTTTTTCATTCCCAGTTATGCATCCAATTCTGTTTTTTCATACTTTACTAAGTTTTTTAATACTGGAATTTTTATGCTTCACTAGAAAATGCACTACTTCCCTATAACCCCGAGGTTAAAAGCTATATATCGCAGTCCTACCCTATTGCGGTTGATGACACATCACTATGACCACGCAAGCAGAGATGGAGTTATGAGGATTCCTTCGGATTGCAAGGCTTGGAAGCATGTGTTGAAGAAGTATCCTTCATTGGACGTCTGGCACGGTTCGGTTTTCTTGGGTCTTGCAACGGATGGCGTTAACCCGTTTGGAAATAATGCAACTAGTCACTCGACATGGCCAATTGCGTTGGTGAATTTAAACATCCCCCCATGGTTGGCAATTAAACCAACGCACATCATCTTGGCGGCCATAGTTCCAGGTGCCAACCGTAAACCTCTCATTCCCTTTATTCACGGTTTTTGTGATTGCCATAAATTTAAAATAATATATAGACCAAACTATATGTTGATTTTGCATATAATTGGTGATAATGTAATAATATATATGAATATATATATATATATATGGATACATATACACGTATACATACATATACGTAATAATCGAATTAAATAGCTAGTCAGGTGGCATTGTATCCATGCAGTGATGGTGACTGGTAACAAATTGCAGGCTAGCCACCGCTACCCACGTTCATTCACAATCATGTAATCAAATCACACAACATTGGGGTTACATAGTTATCCTAGAGAGGGGAGTGAACAGTTTAGGGTGAAATACTGTGTATTACTTTACCTTAACCCACGTCAGTAGGTAATTACAAGCTCCATGTGAGATAATGGATATACTATATGTTCCGGAAATGTTCAATGGTAAATATTCTACAACAATTAGAATTATTGAAAGAAAGCACTACACTAAGTAGGTATAGTAATTGTTAGATGCAGCAATTTACATAAACATGTTGTAAGTTTTTATTGTTGGCCAAGTTTGTTACCATCTACATCTACACGATGGGGATATCTCAGTAGTTCCGGAATCAATGTCTTTGGTAAATTTTGGACACTCGACAGTAAAAGTCTATAATATCTTCTCTTCTATAATTATGTACCACTTCTAAACCCTATTTAGTGTAGCTGAATTATCAAAGTTTATTTATTTTCCCATATTCTACGACTTTGCAAATAATTTGTAGAAGGTAACGTTGAATTGAAAGATTAGAGTTATTTCCCGAAGGATTCAACAAACAAGTTTGGCATATCGGGGTGTACCCAAGCACTTACATTTAAATTACATAATAATCTTGTTGTATATGGACAGGGAAAAAAAAGGTTAAGGATATGAATGTATACCTAAGGCCACTTGTGGAGGAGTTGAAGAAATTGTGGACAGATGGGGTGCGTGTAATTGATATGTCTTCCAGTCATATCAACCGTCGTACGTATGTCACAAAGGCGGTTTTGATGTGGACTATGCATGATTATCCCGGTTACGGAATAGCATCTTCTTTACAAACACAGGGTTACCATGCATGCCCTCCGTGCGGGCCAGTTGAGGTATCCGCATATTCTACCGAGTTCTTGGGAAAAATAATTTACCACGGGCACCGTAAGTTTTTGGTGCGGGGTCACAAATGGAGGGGCCCGGCGATATAATGCTTTGTGGGGTGGTTATGACGAAGAAAGCAAGGAACCACCAAAATGGTGGACTGGGTATGAGTGGCTTGCTATGTGGACTAAAGTAGAAGAAGGTATGGTGCCTTTGGCGACATCAGGAATGAAGGGGTTGAGTATCTTCTTCGAACTCGATTACTGGGCAGTGAGTACTCTACAATCTCATTTCTCTCCAAATATATATAAGCTTTTTTAACCACTAAATGACGGAGGGTGTAAGGGCAAAACATAAACTTGATACAAAAAATTACTTATGAAACTTTGAGGAAGTTGGGTTGCATAGAAAGAGTGGGGAGAATGATTTTTAGTATTTATCCATACTTTGAGGAAACTTTGAGGAACTCATAAGGAATTTAAGAGCATTCATGCCATTTATTTATCAAGCTTACATAAAAAAATTTAAGAAGTTTATAATTTTTATTCATCGTTAAACTAGACATTTTATTCTAAAACTTTTTACCACAAAATTTTCAAAAGAGAGCACATCATTACTTTTCCCACATATGAAGTGCTCTAAAAGGAGACAATGTAGAAGTGTTTGGCTTGTGTGGAGTTTAACTCAGATTTACATGAACAAAATTTGGTTGGAAAATAGAGTTGATTCCTTATTTGAGAGTATAGTTTATTTGCTATGAAAAAGTTTATTCTATATCGAGCACCCCGTAAAACAGTGGCAAAGACCATAAAATGGTTGATCCTTCACTTAGGAGTTAATGAAACCGTTTCAAATTATAAACTTATAATTGGAATGTGTGCAAACGCAAGATCATTTAATCCCTCATTTACTAGACCCAATGCATATTGAGAAAAATTTGTGTTCAGCTCTTTTTAAAACTATCACAAACGCAAAAGGCACAAAGGCAAATTCGGTGGAACAAAGGTTGGAGATGGAGGGCATGGGCATAATGGAGCATTTGCACGCACAAGAAAGTGGCGTAGATGCCAAAGGTAATACGGTGTACACTTACGCAAATGCTCCATGGGTATTGACGAAAACCGATTTCGACTTTGTCATTGGTGTACTGAAAGATATAAAAACTCCCCGGGGTTATGGCTCTTCGTGGAAATATAAGTTTCCTGATAATAAAATATCAGGAGTGAAGACCCATGACTACCACAACCTCTTGTTGGATTTATTGCCTATAGCAATTAGGGGAACTTTATCTCCAGAACTGCGGCAAATCATTTATCGTCTAGGGGCACTTTTCCGTTGGTTGAACAATAAAGAAATATTGGAATCGGAGGTGCAGGGCATGGAGGAAGAGGTAGCAGAGTTGATGTGCTTAATGGAGCAACACTTGCCACCTAGTTTTTTTGACATTCAGCCACATCAGATAGTACATTTGCCTGGAGAAGTGGCATTAGCAGGTCCGATTCATTACCGATGGATGTACTATTTGGAACGGTACATGAAGGTCATGAAAGGCTGGGTAAGACAACGGGCACGACCAGAGGGCTCTATGGCAGAGGGGTATGTTATTTACGAGGGAATGCACTATCTCACGGAGTACACTAGCAGATTATCTCCGAGTGCTCCGCAGTTGTGGAGTGTGAAAGAGGATCCAAAGATTACTAGTTATTTATTGCCCAAAAACCACAAGATGCGAACATTAGGCAATGAACCAGTTGGGAAAGTTTTTTTACACCAAGCTCATTGTTTTGTACTTCGAAACGATCCAAGTTTGGCACACTGGAGATCTCCCTATGAAGCTCAAGATTCGTCCACATTGCCTCCTTTTCATGAGTGGATTCTTTCACAAATTCAGGCCCTTATTAGTACGGGCACTCGGGTGTCGGATAGGGAGTACCATTTGGCCTTGGGTCCCCATCAGATGGTGAAGTTTTTTTCACACATGTGGGTGGAAGGAAAATTCCTCAGAATACATGCACGGGAAGGGCCAAGCAAAGTAACACAAGACTCAGGTAAATATTTCCCACTTAATTTGTAGTTAGACTTACGATCATTTTTTTCCAATTTAAAAAAAAATTGACTTTAACAAACTAGTGAACCCTTAACCCTTGAGTGCCCAATCAACCATATTATGCTTGTTGTTTAGTCAAACGTCCAAAAAATCAAGTGCTTTAGCATTTTTGTAGTTGGTGTAATAATTAGATGTTTAAATAATGTTATGATACATCATTTGTCCGCTGGGATTGGAGGACAGACTTCATTTGAAGTTTTTCCATTAAAATGGAAATGGCAATGGGGAGTGTCTTAAATACAAAGGGATTTCTAAGGATGCTCCATTCGTAGGTCGAATTTATTATATTGTCTTTCATATTGTTACTACTTGTAAATGTAACTTTTATATACCTTAAATACATTTTTTGATATTAATTTTGATAAAAATATATTAATTTTGAATTTTTATCTTATTTACATAATAAAGTTTGTTACAATTCAAAATATCTTACAATCATGTTGAAATATTTGTCATGCCTTCATAATGCTAACGACTATCAATGAAATTTTTTAAATCATCCAATGTGATATTTCAAGTACACAAATTGCAATGTTTTGACTGTTACAAAATAGGTGAAGACATTTAGGGATTCAAGGATTCAAGATATAGTAGATACATTGCCATAAATTTAACAGAATTTGGAATTAAGCTGTTACGGTTGAGATCCCAACATCTTCATGTAAACCATATGTCTGTGAATTTTAATGTCACTTTTGATTTGAAACAAATAGGAGGTGTAGAACCATTTCGTATACACTGAAATACAACCGTATAATATAGGGCGGAATGGCAAATGCTTATCACTTAAGGGTTAAGTGAGAGATTTATTTGCACAGGGATTAGTGTGTTCTACAGACTAGAGTGGGTAGGATCCAAGGAATATGAAATAATGAATACTGAGAGTGCGTTCTTAGTGGTGATTATGATAAATCGATGTAGAAGTTTTTAATTACTTCGAGACTAATTGGATACATCTTAGGTAAATTTTAACTTCTAATTCTGAAATGAAGTTAGTGTCTCAAGGAATCAGATTTTTCCCAAATAGAAACAGGCCGAGAAGATGTTGTATTGGACCATGATCCAATAATGGGTAAATGCATGCGTGTAATAATTGCCGAGGTATGAGAGAGTGGAGTGGACAATATAATGTCTAATCAGAGGTAGGTTGGAGTCAACATTATGTGTAAAGGACGAATGATGGCAGTGCCCAAATATATGTAGTCCATGCCAGAATAACGAGCTAATTATGAGATTTTAACCCCCCCCCCCCCCCCCCCTCCATGCACTACCAATTCAATACCACAGTGGATAATTTATGGGAATAGCTATTATGTGGTTCGTAGTCAAAGTGGTTATTCTTGAATCTGTGTCTCAGTGAACTGTCAAAATTTTTTGCTGTTCGATAAATCCTAACCTTGCTGTTCAAATTATAGTGACTACCAAAATCGTCAAACAACATAGCAAATGCAATTCCATGTGAACTCTGAGGCCAACTTTCCCTAAACCCTTAACCATATAACTCCTAAACGTAGCAGGGTGACCCAAGAATTAACAATTTGAGAAAAAACATGTTAAAGTACCATTTAGAAGAATAATTTGGAATCGATATAGAAAAGAAAGTTCAAGACGATTTACAATTACATTCCCTCTGTACGGTTAAATTCATTAACACAATTACCATTATTTAATTATAAGATGTGAAAGTGAAAATTATAAATTCCAGTTGAATTTGATCACGAACCAAATTTATTAAATTTGTAACAAAATTTCATAAAATGTCATACTTGTACATGTCTCATTTTAGAAAAATATGCATTATAGTAAGACTAAATCTAGCCATTAGACAGGACAAGAATTTGGCACCCGAAACTCCCAAGCAGTGGATGAGTTTTATCCAAGCATTGATGAGAACATTAAGATAGGCTTTGAATACGTTTATGATCGAGTTTGTGAACTCTAGGCGTTTACGGGTTAAGGACGGTCCTTCTTAGTATTGCATGTGAACTGGTTTAAGCCAATTTTGACAGTGAGGATTAATTTATTGCTTAATGATTTTGTACGAGAAAATGAAGATCAGTGAGGTTAGTATTAACAGACCATTTGGGTTGTTACAAATTAGAAGTATTTATCCATACGAATTGTTGTTAACAGATGGATTTTTTGGGGTAACAGTGAATTTCTTGAAGTAGGTGACACAACATTTCGTAAACTTTTGTTTGAGGAGTAAAATAATAAGAATAGGTTAGCACTAATAGGACACATACATTTTCATGCATGAAAATGTGGAAGGAAAACATTTCAAGAAATACAGAATGCCAAATAGTATATGAGAGTGTATTTTGACAATTCTATAAAGGAAGGAGACGTTATAAAGTTGAACAAAATTATTTAATTAATTTTGAGAGATAGCTTCAAGCCCCGTAGAGAACAACACACTATGAATTTTACGTTTGTTGTACATAATGATAGCATTATTTGAGAAAAGTTGATGCGGTGTTTTAATTAATTTGGAACGTTTTACCGCAGGTGATGAGGGAAGTAACTAATCAAGACAGGTGTAATCATGGGAATGTGGTTGTCAGAAAATATTTGATATAATATTACATAAAAATAGTGGGGAGTAATTATGCCTTGTGTAGAATAATTTGGTATAGTAAACGATGAATTTAAACATAGGAATTGATAGAATTAATATTTATGGTCAAATTTTAATAATAGATTACCTTGAAAATATCCATTATAGTCGCAAATTTGTGGAGCCAAATTTGTGCACATGAATTGGACTAACATAAAGCAGAAATATTAATTAGTGTTTGCATGAATGTGAACATCTTAAATTGTTTTCTCATTGAAATGAACGGTTATTGTTGCACCAAGTATTAGCGCACATTTCTATAACAGCGAAACTGAAGGTGAAGCACCTAGTACAACGGAATATTTTGGAAGGATTCAAAATATCGTACAACTTCACTTTACATCTATTACCGTAACTTTATTAAAGGGGTTGTGGTATGATAGCAAATCCACCCGAAGATCCGCTCCAAACATGATCATTGACGAGTGTGGATTTCCCAGGGTGAGAACGAGAACATACCTTCCATCACATCTGGTATGTCATGAGCCATTTGTATACCCACACGAATGTGACCAGGTGTTTTTTGTTGAGGACCAAATTAACCATGGGTGGAGTTTAGTAAAAAAGGTGGATCCATGGTCCAAACCAGTTGTCTACAAGGGCATTCTAGCTTCATCAGAAACAGGAGACTCTGTGGCTAATGAAATTGAAATTGGCAATCCAAGATTTGGGGTGGACAAGGCCAGCGGTGAACCGGTCCAGCAGACCGCGGGTTTGAGTGTGGAATTTGTGGATGAAGGAGTGGACTCACAAGACGAAGAATCAAGTGGGGAAGATGAAGAGCAAGAATATGACGTGGACTCCGATGTGAATTTGGAGTCAGCACAAGCACCAGAGGAAGTAATCCAACACCCGAGAAGAACATTCCAGCGGTACATAGGAGACCAAGTAGTGGCAGAAGAATCTGTATCTGGATCTGAGAGCAAGGATTACATTGAGGATGAGGATACATTAGGGGAACCAGTGGACAGTGACTGATTTATAATTCACATCAGAACTTAGGGTTTTACCCTTTTTTTCTTTTCCATGTATTAGGATTCGACTGGAAACAATAATGTAAAAATTTTGTAGGAGAAATAACTAGAAATGAGTATATCAAAATCCGAATAGATGGGATGGCCTCTGTGTGGGCCGTCCTTGGCCTTCATGTCTTGGGCAGTAAGAATGTGTGTAATCTAAACCCCCTGACAGTGTACTGTAGTGTGTAGATTTACCTTCAGTTGGTAACAAATTCTAGGAGTGCAATAAAATGTAAAACAAGTCACGATAATTGTGAAGGAGAAAGTGAAACACTATACAGTCAACGTACTTGTACACTCGAATTATAGGACTGCAAGGATATGGGCATCTACCATTTGTAGAGTAGAACATTTCAATGTTGTGGTAATTTTATTTTGTTGTATTTTATTAAAGTAAACATCGAGTATTATTATTTTTGAACTGTAATCGTAGAATCTTCGTAAATATTACCAGAGGAGAGCATGTTCAAATTTTCATATATTTTGACGACCCAAATTACAAGACTACAACGTTTGAATGGAAAAAGATGAAATTGCAGTGGTTTGGATATTTTTTTACCACATTTGAAGAGATGGGAAAATTTGTTAAATTGGTCAAAAACAAATTTAAATTTTATTTAAATGTTTGACTTGGAATTTTCTAGCAAGAGGAATATCAATATTCACAATAAAATGAGTATAAAGAGGTGAAAACGATGCTAAAAAACAGGGAAAACCACGGTCCATTAGGGGTTAACAGATGGATTTTGTTTTTAACTCTAATAAAAATTGAAGACTATTTGGAGGATGCATTTTATTATTGTTAGCTTCCGAACAATTCTAAAAAATTCTCGAATGGAGTCCTCGGACTGAAAGCAGATTTTTCCACATGTCGCAAATCCTAGTCAAAAAGCACATAGATACCAAAAGACCCAATGACATATATATATATATATATATATATATATATATATATATATATATATATATATAGTATGTATATATATGTATATATATATGTATGTATGTATGTATATATATATGTATAGAAAAACAAATAAAGAAAGAAATAAACAAATAAATAAATATAAAACTAAAAATAAAAATAAAAATAAAAATAAAAATTTAACCATGTATAGTTATATATATATTAACGGATGCGTTGTATTAGCAAAATCCCATGAACTTCTAAAGCACCAACTGTCTTAATTAGGACATTTCAATGTTCAAGTAGGTTCCCATGTTGTCAATTTTTTCTTTATTAGTTTGAAATAAATATTGTGAATGTAGTATGTGAATACAAAAATGGGAATCTAAATTTTTTTAGATTACATCTTTTCGAGTAGAAATTAAGGAACAAAATGGACTTTATTAGAAGAATGGGCAGTGCGAGCAGGGCTTAAAGTAAACATCAAATATTATTATTTTTCAACTGTAACCGTAGAATCTTCGTAAAGATTAACAAAAGATAGCAAGTTAAAGTTTTCATAGAATTTGACCGCCCAGATTACAAGATTATAGCGTGTGAATGGAAAAAGATGAAATTACAGTGTTTTGGATATTTTTTGACCGTATTTGAAGAGATTGGAAAAAAAAAATTAACTGGGAAAAACAAATTTAAATTTTATTTAAATGTTTGACTTGGTATTTTCTAGCAAAAGGAATATAAATATTCACAATAAAATGAGTAGAAAGAGGTGAAAATGATGCTTAAAATCAAGGAAAACCAAGGTTCTTTAGGGGTTAACAGATGGAGTTTGTTTTTAACCGTAATAGAAATTGAAGACTGTTTGGGGGATGTTTTTTACTATTGTTAGCTTCCGAGCAATCCTAAAATATTCTCGAATGGAGTCCTCGGACTGAAAGTAGATTTATCCACATATCGCAAATCCTAGTCAAAAAGCACATAGATACCAAAATACCCAATAACATATGTATATATATATATATATATACATATATGTATATAATATGAAATAAAGAAAGAAAGAATGAAATAATAATAAAAATAAAAATAAAATTTTAATTATGTATAGTTTTATATATATATGAATAACTAGAGGGAGTTCGTAATTACCTGAAATTACCCAGACCACGGGTACCAATAACTGGGTAACATAACCGTTAATTAAATCTGAAACTATTTAATCCCGGGGTTAAAGTTGTAGCCCACTTGTTTTAATAACAACTGGGTATTACAACAGTGGTGAATTTCAGTTTTTATTTAAACCCGTGGTAAATGCTGAAATGGTAAGGTACAGGTGGTATCGTAATCAAACTGGTGGTAAGCACCAAAAAGAAGCCCCATGCCATTCTAAGACTGCCAAGGGTAAAATTCCCAAACCAGTGGACCCTACTGTTTAAAATGAGCGTGAATGCTTATGTCAGGAGATGTTGCCGATGAATACGGGGAACGCTGCATCCCGGTTATCATTCTGCGGGAACGCATGCAGTCGTTGGGAACGCCAAAACGTTGCTTGCCTGACCTCGGAGCCCCGCCAAGCCCCTAACAGCAACGTTGGAGAAGTCCAGCGAGGCCGGAGCCCCAAACGTTGCTAGAAAACGTTGCTGAGCCCCCCATTTTCTAGTAGTGTTTTATAATCATTTGGCTGATAAGGTTTTGTTCTATGCCACGTAAATATGATATGAATGATGTGTGAAACGGGGCATGTGGTTGTACCATTCTTAAGTTGTTAGATCTTACTTTTCATCTGAGTAATTAAATGTATGAAAATATAAGATGTGATTTGGATTCAATCAATATAAATGAGAATGGTGTGCAACAATATATTAACGATGCAGAAATAGTCGGCTGCACACCAGAACAAAATACACTGGCATGAAATTCACTCAAGCAATCTAGAACTAAATAATCCAGGATTACTAGCTACAGTTCCATGCTAGCTGAGCTCTTGTTCTCGTTTCACTCTAACATGTCACATGTACAGTATACTAAGATATGCTCTGACTAGGAAGTGGAGCTGGTCGAAGGCTTTGCTGAGCCTGGCTGCTGCTCGGATTTCTCTGCTGCACCTTCACTGATATCTATTCTGCGAGGCTGCGAGGCTTTCAGCTTCAGCTTCGGGACTGTCACCGTCAACGTTTCGTTCGTCACCTCCGCTTTGATCTGCTCCAAGTCCGCCGTCTCTGGAAGCTTGAACTTTCGCATGAATTCGCTGGGTGACTTCTGCTCTTTCGTAGCAGCCCCCTCCTTGGCTGTTACTTCTTTGGGCTGGTTGCTGTAGCTGATGTACAGAGTTCGGTCGTCTTCTACCTGGATTTGCAGATCCTCCTTTTTCAACCCTGTATTCGATCATTAATTCATTAGATTATGCTACGTAGAACTAAAAGAATCCACAGAATTGCTTGCAGCAAGAAGTCAGGATCGATATGGTGTCGACCTAATCATCTGAGCTTTCTCTCAAAGAATGGAACGTGTTGGCACCATATTATTTGGTACCAGTTGGTATATAATTGAATTACCTGGCAGGCGAAGCTTGAAGGTATGGGCCTCCGCTGTCTCAGCCCACTGCACAACACGAGCGTTGGACATGGCGTTGGGGCTAATTCCAGCAGGTGCACAAGAATTAGCCTGCCTCATCTGCAACATAGGAACCTTGAAGATGACGAGGTCGGTGAACAACGAAGGGCTGCCAAAGCGGAAGGGCCTCGCACGCCGGCCACACCCTCGCCCAATCCACGGTGACATCACGAGAGCCATTTCGATTCTAGTCTCCACTCAACTTGCAGCAACTGAGGATTCAAATTAAACAACAGTATTGAGGGATCCGAGCTCCAGTACTCTCCACGTACAAAGACTAGACGATTTGAAAGTGAAATGAACTCAGACGAGCTGAGTGATGCATTTATATAGAATTACAGATTGCAAGAGTCCACACGTGGAAGTCTAGTTGCGTCAGTGGTAGAATGCTCCGGAAAGGACTGGAAGGAATCATGAGGACTTCTGGACACCTCGATCGCACTGTGCATGCACGCAAGTCTTCAATCGTAGTCTCGAGATGGTTCCAAGCTACATTATTTGACCAATTGGCTGATTAATGAAATAAATCCCCGGCCTGCTAGTTTTGTTAAGAGAGTCAATCACCTAGCTTTTCAATAGCTCACAACTGGTCCGTTCACTTGTACTCAGTCAGATCTGTTCAGAACTGGATGGTATTCGATGAAGATTGAATGTCCTGTTGTCCACCAAAATCACCGACCAGTGACAGGTGTTACAAAATACTAACTTTAGTAGTGCCAATTGTGGTCCGTGGATGCCAAGAATTGTGTATCGGTGGAGCTGCTGGAGCTGAAGTTGCCATCTATTGATGAACAGTATCACAGCCTTTCCATCTGGGTCTGGCTCAAGTAGAAATTTTCACTAGATCAGTCTTGGTAATAGAGTTATCCGTAAAGTCCCTCAAAAGTGGGTGAGTGGACTGTAGTTTGAGTGAATAGTGACATTAATCCTCAAAAAAGAACATATGTCGGGCACTAAAAAAAACTGTGGATGCAAACTTTGAAAGCACCAAAAACGGTGCTAAAAGACTTCTCACCCAAGTTTTCCTGCGCGCCCCGAGTATTCTGTGATAGAGGGAGGAGATGTGCGTTAGCAAGGTGCTTTCAGATTGAAAGCATCTAACAAAAATAAGACCTGACAGCAGCTGACTCGAGCCACGCATCAGCCCGACAGCCTCATCATCAACGCACTCACCTATCCTTTTTAACTCCGGAAAACTCTCCAGCCGCTTTAAGTTTCCACACATTTCAGCAAAACTGAGGCCCAATTTGCCCACTTGTTTACGGATAACTCTAATATCACAAAAACTTGCAGCAAATAGCAATTGTCGCCCACCATCGAGAACAATTGCTCAATATCAAGTTTATTGACTACACTTTCATCTTTGAAAAATTTAACCCAAATTCTATCACACACCCTCCAAAATCACATTTTTGAGTGTGCATTATACAGTTCAAAGACATACTATAATGTTGCAATTCCACCATTGAATGATTCTCTAAATTTGGAAAAATGTCTCCAATCCAGTTGAAAATACAATTGTATGATTACCAGGGCTTTTTTTTTGCATTGTAGCAGTGCCCATGCATGCAATGGAAGGTGGTCCCTCCAGATTTAGACCACTGTGACTGTGCCACGACATTGGAGTCTGGCTCCAAGAAGCCAGAAAAAAAAGCCCTGATGAATACTTTCTAATTTAATCCATTCCATTTATGATAGTATCAATCATGGTGAAAAAATCCACTGAAACCCTTGTTTTCAAATGTATGTATTTTTCTCAACACTATTGTTGCTAAAAAGAAAAGTCGCCTCAATGCTCAAAAGATGGTCTATTTTTAATAGTAACTTGTGGTTTCTAAATGACTCTCATTGTTCACCCCTGTTGAAGTGAATAGGGCTCACATTTGAAGTATACAATATAGGACTAAAACTATAAATAAATAAATGCCAAAAACTAGGACTCGTAATTTGAAAGGGTGTTCATCGGGACTGCTTAGATCCAGTGCCAACTACTTCTTCATCGTCCATAACATTCAGTAGCCTCTGTGACTGCTGCCTTCCCCCAACAGAATGATGTGGAATATCCCACATCATTTCATCCCTCAATGAAATGATGTGGAATATTCCACATCATTTCATCCAACAATGAAATGATGTGGGATATTCCACATCACATTATTAGCTATTGGGGCAGGTGGCATTAAGCAAGAGCAACTAACCATAGTGAATAGTAATCGATAGCACTCACTCAGTCACAATTTAATAGTGCCTTATAATTGTTTATTTGATTCAATAGCCCATTCAATTACAGATCACTGGTCACTCCATATATAAAGGTGGATGAAAGTGACATGCAACCTTCTTGAAGGCTATTGAATGTTATGCCTGAGAACCCACACCGTTAACCCTTTAGTGCCCATGGTGGTTCTAGAGAAACCACCGTTTTTTGAATGACGTTTCTTTAAAACTCTCTCTGTTGAAATTAGGGATACTATTAATAGTATCCAACCGTATGAATGTAAGCATAGCTTAATGAAACAAGTCTCGGTTAAATCTTGGTAAGATCGGACCATTGAATTGGAAGATTATAGTATATCTTTGAACTATATAATGCACACTTAAAAATGAGATTTTGGGGGTGTGTGATTCCAAGGTTAACCCTTAAACGTCAAAGTAAGCCCCATGGACTTAGTTATGAGAGAATAATGAAGAAAAAAGTAGATTTTTTCAACCAAATCAAGCGTGGATTGGTGCGTTGAAAAGCTACTGAAAAAGCGATCTAGATTGCAAATTTGCGCCTCATTTGAGAGATTGTGGAATCATTGGTAAGCAATCAAAGTTATCAATATGAACAAGATTTGAGGTCGGGGCAACTGAGATGCCGTAGTGCTACAGTCCTGGCCAGCAGTGTCTAGGAGAGCCGTTTTTCCATTTTTTTCGTTTTATTTTTTATTTTATTTTATTTTCCCTCCGAAAATTTAGATGCCTTCCGGGCTGCCCCGCCTAGGCCCTCTTGACGTTTAAGGGTTAAATAGAATTTGGGTTAAATTTTCAAAAATAAAAGTAAAGATGTTCAGCAATGACCTATGTCAACACCTCTTCATTGCAATCTTTCATGTCAAGAATAGACTCATACATAATTATTGTGAATTTTATAAGTGAGAGTGACTTATCCATGTAAGGTTTAGGACAAAATTTATACGTTAAAATAATAAAGGATTTGGTACATTGATCAAGATCAGACTACATACACTAATGGAACATGAATAAGAAAACACAATCCACAAAAAATACAAGATAACAAACTTGCAAACACAAGAATTACCACATAGTACGTGTGTTGTATTTGTAAGTATTTGCTGTATTTTGAGGTATTTGCAGTATTTTGGTGTTTTGTATATAGGTATTTGGATAGCCAAGAAAGTCAGATTCCAAATTTTCTTTTTGCATCATCTGCAAGATCAAAAGTTACACATCTAAATTTAACACACCGGACTCAGATGGTTCACACAGATTTTCCTGCATTTCATTTTCTAGTGATCTAGTGACCACTTAGTGGTTACCTGGGCACTAAAGGGTTAAGAAATTTAGTTTCTGGGGATTTTAGGAATTGCAAACAGCAAGAGTCAGGGGGCACAAATCATCCTAGGGGCATGTCAAGATTCACAATTTCTCACCCTCCGTGGAAAAACTAAACATGCTAAAAATAGAATTTGTGGACCCCAGATACTTTTTTGACATGCACGTTGAGATCTACACTCTGGTGAGGTCAAATCCATATTTAGCCAGCATGAACCGTTGGCAAAGTTACTAATAACGTAGTTACGTCCCTGCCGTTTGTTTGAGTACTGTTGTGTGTTTCCGCAAACAAACATACGTGGTGGATCTGAAGAGTCTCGTGGTCGTGGCGGTCGTGGTAGAGACCTGTCTCCTGGTGCAAGCAGCTCTGTTAGGGTTCGTGAGCGTGGTCGACGGGTGACTGCTTCTACAACAGTTGTTGTTCCGGCGAGCGAACTTTTGGCCGTACGTGATATGCCTGCCGTTGTTATGCAGCTCAGCTCAGTACCCGATTCTTTTGATCATGGTACCAGCTCTTGTACTTGTAAGCGCGAAGCGAAGCTGGAATCTTGGCAAAGGCGACAGCGCACGTACACGATGCGGCCCGTGAGGGATTGCAACTGCTCCAAGAAGTGCATCGCCATGCTCAATGCAGTCTCCCCATTGATCATCAAACAGCATCGCGAACGATATGAAAACATTCGGGACTGGGCTACCCAGTCGGCTCATCTCGCATCGATAATCGGCGTCTCGAAATACACATCAGGTTCTTATCGATTTTCCTTTGCGATCCCTGGCCTTGACGCCGTTGAAATTTTGATTTGTCGCGTTGCGTTCACGATTGTGTTCAGTTTGGGATCCGTCAAGCTCTTCAACTTGACGAAGCGAATGACTGGACAATATGATGTTCTTGATGGTGATGCGGTTTCCGTTCCTAGCATCGGTGTCGACAGCCGAGGCCGCAACTCCGTCGTTGTGAGAAATCGCGTTGATGTTGAGCACATCAATGCTGCCCGATCATATGTTGTGCAGGAGATCCAGAAGCATGGCGTTCCAAGCCACTATCTCCAAGGCCAGTCGTCGGCCAAAGTGATCTACATGTACATGCCGTCGTCATTGTGTATAAACGAGTTATGGAATGGATTCCTGCATCAACATCATCCTGAATCGTTTCAAATGATCATTGATGCCCGTGGCAGCCAAACGAATCTCAATTCGAACCAGTTCAAACCGTTGGTCACCCAACGACGATTCCACGACCTCTTCGCTTCCGAATTCGGCTACTTGCGGTTTTACAAACCGAAGACGGACAAATGCAAAACCTGCTTGTCGTGGAAAGCCCACATCGCCTCGCTCGGTAGCAATGAATCCAGGGCTGCAGCTATTGTCGACTACGAACACCACCGCTTGATGGCGCAGATGGGATACCAGGTGATTGCCTTTGACAGTGAAATGGCGGTTGAGTCTCGGCAACGGGAGCCGGGCAATCGATCCAAATGGATTGACACTCTCGTGTTTGACCATCAGAAGAAGTTTGATGTCCCACACTTGGTGACAAAGCAGGCTCGCTTTGGCAATCAACTTGTTGTGTTCAATTTCGGAGTCTTCAATGCGTACTCGGGAAAGCATCATTTTCACTTGTGGTCCGAATGGGATGGCGCATGTGGGTCTAATGAAACCATTGCATGTTTAATCAATGTGCTGGAGAGCGAGGGCAATGCGATGGGATCGGGAATTCTGAACCTGATCTCCGATTCCTGTGGCGGACAAAACAAGAACCGATTTATGTTGTCATTTGCTGCCGAACTTGCTCGTCCGGGGAGTCCTTTCCATCGATTCAACGAGGTCAACATCAAGTTTCCAGAAGTCGGGCACACCTTCCTGCCGAACGATCGCATCTTTGGCGTCATTGCTCAATATGTGACGCGTCATGACTACTACGATCCTAATACTCTCTACAAACTGGTCAAGAACGCGTTTCGTGTTGAGGATCCGCAGAAGGTGACAGTGATGACACGCGACAAATTCTTGAACTATGGTGATCACTGTGAAGCCCGCTACAAGAACAACCTGCTCAAGGCCAAGTTTCTCGACGGCAGTCGTTGGGAATCCCCCATTCCTGTCAACTTGAGGGACGACGCGCGGTGGATCAACTTTGGTCGCTACCACGATTTGTCTCACGTCGGCGAAATGTGGATTCGGCATTCACTAATGACGGCCGAAGATTGGAAGAATTATTCCATCGTTGTTCCCGACAATGATATTCAGCATGTCTTTTTGCGAATAAAAAATGACCAGCCATGTTCGCTGGATGCCGTCGAGATGCAGTCCTGTTTTGAACTAGCAGCCTCGATACCGGTTGAATTCCGTCACATGTATCCTGCACCAGAACCTCTCAACCTTCAACGAGAACAGCTCGCTGTTGCAGCCAAGAACGCATCAAAACGGGCGTCAAGAATGCAGTGAAATAGTAAAACTTGATTTCTGAGCGATCTACGAAAGCCACCCAAAATTCTATTTTTAGCTTGTTTAGTTTTTCCACGGAGGGTGAGATTTAGCACGTTCATCTGACACATGGACTAGCTGAAGTCATCAAAACTTTCAATGGGAATAGGCCTAGATTCCCAGGGATAATATGTTTGTGATAAGAGGAAATTGGATGCAATTAACGCTTAAGCGTCCACACTACAATTACGCAATCAAACCTCATTTATTCCTTGCACTTTAAATTATGTTATATTTTCTGGTATTTTTCTCATGTAAGGTATTGTTAAACTTGATTTACCTTGATTTACCCTGATTTTTACATAATTATTCAAATAAAAATAAAATTTATAAGATATTTTAAAGTTCATTTCTTCTAAAAATCATAGTTTTTATAACAATGCGTAGTATGGTATGAAATTTTTAGGGAAAATGTAAATAATAGTGATGAACAACAAGGTGTAGGTGGCATGCTTTTTAAACTTACATAATAAGAAATTCGATTGAAAAACTTTTTCTGCAGTGAATATTGGAATTTTAGGGTTTTGAGCTTTTAAGTACTATAAAGAAATGGAATTTTAAATTTTTTGAAGAGTGACAAATTGACTAGAAAGTAGAAAATATTCTGAGCCACAGTTTCTTAGTTGGGATCATTTTCATTTCAAATTAGGACCTAGGTGAAAATCAGCATTTGACTGAAGAACTACCAAGCATGGTCCCATGGGGTTCCTTGCACGTTTAGGGTTAAGAATTAGCCAAACTTCCAAGGGTTTAGTTCCATGAATGAAGTATCTCACTAAAAAGACAAGGTTTTAAGGACTTCATAGACCAAGTTCCACATTCCAAGTGAGTTTTTGAAAAAAAGTAGTAGTAAGAGAAGATGTCATGGATTTGGAGGGTTTCAAGTCCAAGACTTCATGGTAACTTCTCCCTAACCAATCAAATTTGTTCATGTTCAAGTCCATGGAACATGCACAACTTTAATGACCACGTATAAGCTCGGGGAAGTCACTTAGTGTAAATTTTGGGTACATATGAGCGAACAAAGGGTATTTAATTGGGGGCTATGAAATAATTGGAATATTCTACTATTTATAGTATATTTAGGGTACATTTCATACATATTCTAGGAATATTCCTAAAATATTCCCAAATTGGTTTTAAAACACCCTATATTACTTCTATAATTTTATAATTTTATCTCAAATGAATAAAGACACCCTATATTTGTACTCTCATAGTTATCTAAATTCTTGACAGTGACTTCCCCGGGCGTATAAGATAAATCATACTTCTACTTTTCCCCTCTTGCCTACTTCTATGGGCAAGTTCTCAAACCCATGGAGTTTGGCTCAAAGATGGGCTATAGAATATTATGATAACATGAATATTATTTATCATGTCAAAGGAATGCACCAAAGTCACCATATATTATATGGGCCACGGTATTTACAAGAGGCATTAACAATGTACATTTGTCATAAATACTTTGGTGTGAAAATTTAAATAGTAACTAACACTTGTTTTGTTAAAAGTGCACATAGCCATGTGCACTATTTTTTAGTGATATGTGCACTGCATTTTTTTTATTAAAAAGGAGAGGGGGGTGGGAACATACCCACCCCCCTAAAAAAATTCGCACTGCATTTTTTTTGATTTTAAGGAGGGGGGTGGGAACATATCCACCCCCCTCTAAAATTTGCTCTACATTTCTTTTAATTTTAAAGGGAGGGGGGTGGGAACATACCCACCCCCCTCTCAAATTCGCACTACATTTTTTTTAATGTAATGTACATTCAATTTTTGCACTTTATAGGTAAATTATGACTATACTTTCTTCAAACGTACAAAATTTCAGCATGTGCACTTTCTATATGGCACGTGCACTTTTAACGAAACAAGTGTTTGAACATTGTTTATGTATCTTTGCATTCTTCAAACCCACTATAATTTTGAATTAGCAATGAAGAGATTTCAAAGCATATAAATCAAATTTGATGAATGCAAAGGTGTAGAACAATTTATGCTTCTTTTGTCACATTTAGGGAAAATGGGCTTTAATCCCAAAGTAACTTCTACCACAAGACATAGTTACTCTGGGCCACAATAATAATGCACTCGCAACATTCATCCAACCATGATATATGGTGCCTGGTTTCATAAAGTTGTTTAGCCCCTCTGTGCAACACTTTAGAATCTGTGCCACTATTCCTTAATCACTCTAGCAAACATCTGAATTATGGCAAGTTCGCGTCATCTTTAGTTAGAAACTAGGTGGTGAGACATTGTATGTGACGTCAAACTATCTACATTGCTATTGTTGAAAAGAGATAGCTCTACCTATTGGTTAAAAATCTTATGTTTAGTGTAGCATATTTGCAAAATGCCCTTGGTCACGCAATTTGTTCAATTTCGCCAAAAATGGAAGAGTTGATGAAAAGGGGAGCTTTGTGGTTGATTGTAGTGGTAAGGTAACCAAGCCTAAAAGAGACAACATCCTTGATGTGACACCTACATTCAATACTAAATAGAACGTTCATAGTCTCTAAAATTAATGATAGTTTTCAAAAATAATTAATGAGATTTGAAGTGGGCTTTGAGACATCCAAAGGAAGTTGAAGTATTTTGTATTTCAAGGATGTTTAGTTAAAGATAGTTTCAAGTCCTAAAGGTCAAAGGTATAGAATTTACGATTTGCAAAAAGTCATTAAAAAGTACTATTTGGAGAAATGATTTGGAATTGATGAACAAATTAAAGTTGTAGACTTTGGATTTTAGATTCCACCCGTACGATCAAATCTACCAATGCTATCACCAATATTTAATTTTAAAATTTAAAAGTTGAAATTAAAAACTCCTCCTAATATGATTACAACCAAAATATGAACATCATTTGAGTACATTTTGTTGGAATGGATTTGAAATGAGATAATCTTGATGTTGTGGTTTTTCAAAAAAAATTGTGTTCCTTGAATCTATGACCTCATACTTGTAAGGCCATTTTTGAACTAAATGCAATTTTTGCTTGCCAAATACAAGTAGCATGATTGAAACAATTGATATTCTGATGAATCAACTAGAAGAAGGCAATACTACCGTATACACTCCGTGTACATGTACGTTGAAATTTCATAGCAGTGCTTGAAAGAAAATGACCTTGCGGCGTCAAAGCCAGTTCATGAATGCATCATCAAGTTCGAGCGGAATGGGACGAAACATATTTTTGGCGAACAACTTATTGACAGTCTACATTCATTAGATGTGGGAGATTTCAGGATGCACATCAAAGGTTTGGTGAGCTTGTGAAGAAGAATGGTTTTAGCTTTGGGTCACTGTTGAAAATTTAAAACCTACGTGAGTTAAAATATAGGGTTCATTTTATCCATTGGGAGCTAAAATTTCTACTGATTATAACATTTTGATTTAAATTCAAGTAAAGAATAATTCATGAATTAAATTGGAATATTTATGGAATATTATGGAACATACTTCAAATATTTCAATTATGTGATAGCCCCATTTAAATATCCTTTGTATGCATGTGTATCTCAAATTACACAAAGGATGACCCCCTTAGATTTTTAGTTGGAACTTCACGATTGAAGAGTTATACTCAGCATAAACCTCGTGCAATGGAGATTTTCAACCAAATGTAACAAGGAGGTGCACAACGGATAGAATGAGTTTACTTACTTGAGCATTAATCCCTAAGCTCTGAAGAGACCATTTTTTGGTCGATGCCCAATTTTAAAGGGTTGCCCGGAAAAAAAGAATATATTTTTAAAAAAAAATTAAAAAAAATTTAAAATACTGCTTCAAGTTTAAATCTACAGTTATTTTTGGAAGTTTGACTGTATGGATAATTTGTAGAGGTGATGCCCTACATTTTGTCTAGTGAACCAAACTTCATCGAACATATGGAAGGCACATATTGTAACACATCTATGTTTTGTTCAAGACCCCTCGGGCTATTAGGGGATAATGTGGAGACCTGTGCCAGTCCATCAGCCTTGAAAATGGGGCAAAGAAAGAAGGTTACATGCGTGATCAGCCACGGTGGCTTTGAATCAGATGTGCATGCGCAAGGGACCTGCGCTCGCTCCCCAAGGTGTATGCAAAGTACTGTGGGAGCATCAAGGAGGCAAGGTGAACGTACTTTCGATAGAATGACCAATCGTAAATAAATACAGTCATTTCCTGGAATGTAATGATTGGAGCCTAGTATGCCAAAAGTAGGTTTGGTGCAGAAGCGTATCAACTCTTTCTCCAAATGCAACTTACAGGAAGGTCTTAAGCCAACCGCAATTACCTATGTGAGCATCTTGAATTATGCAAATTTATGCAAGCACAGGGGCTTTGGAGTGGGTGAAGGAGGTTCACAGGCATGCCCTTCAAGCACGACTTGAGTTGGATATATGTGTGACTGGGCAGTGTACGCAAATAGTGGCAGTATAGATGATGCCCCGACACACTTTCACAGGAAGAACAGGAGGGTGATACCGGGGGTAGCTGGAGGCCAATGTAGGTTTACCCCCCCCCCCCCTCGACCTACTTGTTTAGAAAGTTTGGGGGGTAAATCTGCATTGGCCTCCGGTATCACCCCCGGTATCACCCTCCCGTTCTTCCTGTGTTTTGACAGATTGAAGGAATGCAATGTATCCACATGGAACGTGATGATTAACCGTGGACTTGCACAACATGCATGGATGTGGGCGTGATGCATATGAACTTCTCCAAATTTATGCTAAGAGAAGGCTGTACGTGTACCAAATGAAATCACTTACACAAGCGTCCTGAATTAATGCATCTGCAAGTGCGGCCTGGGCTTTGGAGTGGATGAAGTAGGAGGTTCACAGCCTTGCTCTGAAAGCTGGACTGGAGTCGGATTGACAGTACTGTACTTTTGGGCAAGGCACTTGTTCACATGATGTATGCAAAGACTGGCAGTATTCATGATTCATGCCTGACAAGTTTAGTTTTGACAGAATGGAGGAATTATGCGATGTACTCACATACAGCGTGATGATTGGTGGACTTGCTCAACATGGATTTGGGCATGAAGCTTTGGAAGTATCCAAACGATAGATTGTGGCTAGGGATGCTAATCGCTTTAACCACTTCAAAAATATATGGTGCGAGTGTTCTTGCATTGATTACTGGTGACCAAGTTTGCAATTGTCCTAAAAGGAGACTAGTGGTTGGTTGTGTTTGAGCTCAAGAACCCGAACTGACTATATGAATAGTTCGTGAACATCTTTTGCATCAAGGATTACACGCGTGTACAAGAATTGTCCACAAAGTGTCTTCTGCATGTTTCAGCATTGCATGCTTGGATCATTTGCATACACAGCATGTACATTGCTCCGTCATGAGTTCAGGTTAAGTCTAGCTCCAAGTAAGTCATGACTTTACTTTTGTAGTGGCAGGTTGGTGGTCTGTGATTGATATGGAAGGTCAATTCTTGCATGAATTATACAATAGTGAAGTTCTATACACTTTTTCTATATCATCAACCAACTGTAGTATATTTTCTAGACCTGTTGAACTAATCTCTTCGTGCGTTTGTGTGAACAGTGGATGGAATGAAAGTAGTGTCAGTATACTAGCAAAGCAAGGGGTATCATACAAATCACTAGGTTAAGGATTGCATGTGAGACTATCTAGAGCTGGCATGAAATGAGTGATGGTGCAGATGCTACTCTATGAATTAGTGCTAGTGCTTTCAGACATAATGTTATTTTTATAATTCCATCCATTCTGCTTCACTCTCCATATATTCAAGCTGTGTATCATGCTGTTGCTCATCATAGTATTGTGAACTAGTTAGTCTATCTGGAGCTGGCATGGATGGTGCTTACAATGAAGTCTGTTTAAAGTCTGGGGAACTGTTTGAATAATTACTAATGCAATGCTTTCAGCCAGGAAAGATGTGTGATTTAATTTGCTTTGATCTCCATGTGATCAATCGGTGCATCGAACTGATGGTAAGTGAATTAGCTATTTACTGCAATCAGTGACAGAATTTGATCTCAAGAAACAAGGTCGTTGTATCGTATAAACAAAGCTGCAAATGCACACAGCGCTCTTCACCACTTGGCCCGTTCATTATGAAGTGCTGTCGGACCGGTGCGGTTTAAACGTAGTAAGAAATCTTTGTGAAAGTATTGGTAATCAAAAAGAATTACCATTAGACACTCATTGGAGCTAATGCACTAGTTGTTCGGATGCAACCAAAGATCACATGAGTTACCACAAGCCCCAAGTACTGCGAGTTTTGGGGGAAATGAGGATTTGATCCCCAGACCTCTGAGTCCTGAAACACGGAGTATTTTGGTTGCATCCAACCAACTGGTGCGTTATTTACAGTGACTATCTAATGTCAACGCTTACTGATTACCAACAGCATAATTACAATTAAATAAAGAATTTAATCTAGAATTCAACAAATTGGTTTAGCAAATCCTGCAGCCTCGGAAATTCTTTTCCTACCTTATACAAAGGTGGATACTGGAATATTTCACACTAAGTTAGTAAGGGTGAACTACTACCTCTCATCAAAATCAATAAAGGTGGATACTGGAATATTTCACACTAAGCTAGTAAGGATGAACCACTACCTCTCATCAAAATCAATAGGCAACGACCTCAAATTAATAATTTGACATCACAAAAATTCTCCGCTTGCTTTATTTCCATTTTTCTCTTCTTTAGGGAGAATTTTAAATTGTTTACACTGATCTGTGGTGGATTGGTTTTAGGATTAGTTGGCTTGATTTAATCCAGTTTTATACATTTGATTCGGGATTTAGATCAGGGCAGCATATGATGCAGGAGCAGACGTGAAGGCTCATTATTGAATCCCAAACAGTAAGATCTCTTTTCATTTAGGGTTTGAGCATAGAGTCTAAGGCACTGTCCAACGCTTGAAGAGGAAGAGCCAGAGGATATGGTTTCATGGAATTGTTTCATGTTGTAGTGACTCACCAAAAATTTCTAAGATCTTCGTTCAAAAGTGTTCAAAAGTACTCTTGAAAAAGTCAACTCATAAAAATAAGCAACCAGAAAATCTCCAAAAATCATTACACTTCAACCCATCACAACAAATTTCATTCATGGATTGTCAATATCTTATTCGTAATTGAATTACAAAAGAATTTTGAATTTTAAGTTTCAAATTTTATACAAAAACATTGGTGATTGCAATCATAGATTTAACCATATGGATAGAATCTAAAATTCATAATGTACAACTTTTATTCATACATCAAGTTCAAATATCCCTCTTACTTGCATTTTATAATGCATCTTTGCAAAACTTCCCAATTTGGAGAGGATTGTAGGCATTTAGAGGTTAAACCCTCAAAGACGAAGGATTTATGGTTTTAAAATGAACAATTTGATTGATTTTGTTTTGTAAAACACGGAATTCCAATGGGGTTAAATTTTATATCTCCACAGTCAGTGAAATAATAAAATGTGACAAAAGAAAGTCCCCATGTGACCTAAAACTTGCTACAAAACCCATTTGGTCCATTTTAGGTCTCTTGGTCCTTCAGGGGTAAAACTTATCAGTCACATGCATTTTTTTTTAAAATATTTTGGCTCATGTTTTGGGGGAGTTTTTGGAGATTATTTGTGGATGTTACTAGGTCTGATGGTGATGGAATACTGTACAAATGATAGTCAACTAGCATAAGAACCAAAAGAAATTTGAATGGATGAAAAATTGTAAAGGAAGCAGTTAAGACAAAGGTTGCAATTTGCTCGTCATCCATTATATGAACGCAGGCGCTTTAAAGTGTAAAGTCTGGCTCACCACTAACTGAAAATTCTATGGCCAATGCTGCCATGAAAAAACTAGCATAAAAATGTGTTGCAACGTTTCTCAACACAAAGCATGATCTCTATATTGTCCAGCTTATCTAGAACACCAAAAGCAATTTTTCTTGAAAGCAATATCAACTTTTGTTAGCTCGTGATTTCTCCATTTGAGGCCTCCAACATTCCAAGAGCTAATTTGGTCATTTTGGCCATAAGCCGTAGCTACTCCTATTTGTCAATCCAAATGTCAACCCAACTGTCAAGGATGGATCCGTTGCAAGAGGAGCTTCATCATCAGAGATAACTTCATCAGAATTGGAAGTTTCATCATCTGCATGGGACCCCTGCAATTATTGCCCCAAGGATCTGTTTTTTTCCTTAGATGATGATCCTTCCTCATCAAGACCAGGGCGCCTTGCTCTTGCTCTGAGGTTCTCAACTAATTGCACATGTAACTTCACTTCAGACACCTCTATATCGACATCTCTCACACATGCTAAAAGATCAACATCGGGAAATACTTCCAAATTCTTGCAACCTCTTAGTCGAAGAGTTGCTAGTGCCGTCAAGAGCCCGCTGCTGCTCAAACTTGTCAAGTTCTCACAATACTCCAGGTCGAGATCTCTCAAGCAAGGAAATGAACTCAAATTAGGAAGCTCTTTGATTGGCAAGTAGGATAGAGCCAAAGATTCCAGCTGCAAATGATTGGACAGACAATGCAGAGAAAAACTAGAGTTGTTTAGGTTATCCAGCAA
Organism: Pohlia nutans; assembly: GCA_022496805.1. NCBI lineage: Eukaryota > Viridiplantae > Streptophyta > Bryopsida > Bryales > Mniaceae > Pohlia > Pohlia nutans. The sequence continues at coordinate 3,966,575 of CM040093.1, read as the reverse complement.
AGGACCATATTCAACCAAAAGTTCCCTTAATCGTGGAAAGTGACTCAAATCGGGAAGCACAATGAGGGCAGAATCAATCAACCGTAATACCTCCAAATGTGGAAGAATCCAACTGCATTGCAAAACCACCCCTTCTTCAGATTCTGACAAATCCACACCATCTCAACCTGTCAAACTCAAGCAATTTGAGATTTCAAGATTCTCCAATCTCATGTCCTTTCCCATATCTGGTAACCTCTCTAGGCCAACGTCATAAAGGTAAATAGTCTTTAATGCGGTCGCGTAACCCAAACCTGACAAAGTCTTCAAATGACAATCATGAATTGTGAGGTCTTGTATATTTGTCAGTTTATCGAGGTTGGTCAGTTCATATCGAGTATATGCGACATTAAGTGTAGATACGGATTGCAAGATTGCCAAATTGAAGGAACTTGGTTCATAAAGATTGAGTTCATCATTCTTTGCGCTAGCTAACTCCCATGAATCTTGCTCTTGAAACCACCCATCCAACTCTACAAATTCCAACTTACTAAGATTTCCTCTATCAAGCAAGTCTTTTAGAAATGGACCACCACCATAGAATTTCTTCAAAGCAATTAAATTGCCCAAGCCCGGAATGTGCTTCAACGATCTACAATAACTCACATCAAATACTTGTAGCTTTGTCAGATTACTTAGATCAGGCACCTCATCAAGATTGCCACAATTACTAGCATGTAAAGTATGCAATGCAACCAACTTCCCTAAACCCGGCACTTTTTTCAGATACTCGCAGCCCTCGAAGTCAAACTTACGTAGATTTGTGAGCTCTTGTAAATTGTGCAGCTTTTCTAGCTCTTTGCAGCCCTTTAACACGAGTACCTCGAGGCCTATTACGTCACCCACACCCGAGCAGCGACGCAACCTCTTGCAACCCTCAAGATCTAAGATTCGAAACCTCGTCATTTTGGAGCTCAAGCCTGAAATAGTCAACTCGCCCCAGAATTTAATTCTCATCTCTTGCAACCACCTAAACTGGCCTAAATCCAACCTTGTTGAAACTTCCTCCTTAAAGCATGTCATTTGCAAGACTTGGAGGAGTTTGAGACAGGAAATCTCTTCTACAGCGCTCATTGACTCCACACTGATATCCAACCATATCATTACTTTTAGATTGGTTAACATCCCAATTCCACTCACTACTGGAGTCATTCTTGACGAAAGTCCATCAAAATCGTAAATGATTTCCAAACTTCTGAGCTGCTTCAGTGCACTCAAGTCAAGGACGTTCTCCACCTCCACATCCACCAACTTTAACACTCTAGCTTTTGAGCAATCACTAAAATTAAGGCACTCCACACTATTTTTGAAACTTGTCCTTCGGACGTCGCCTGCTTTTATAACAGAAATTCTTTGCACACTCATCCAACTACCACCAGATAAGAAGGATTCTACAACTCCACCTTCCAAAATCTCATGCACCCAACGCCGACTTTCCAATTCACCTTGCTTTGTTTCCATAATACCAAACTCCCGCCACAAGTCGTGCATACCTATTTGATCTGAACCATCACCCAATTCTTCTAGAAGTGATTTTTTCGTCCAGCCATTCAACTGCAAACCATCGCAAAATCCACATCAACACCAATATACCTTCCCATGTATTACCATGCTCCTTGAAGGTACTACATATTTGCAATTCAAATTCTTTATTTGATGTCCTAGTATTGTGCACCTTACATCAATACATCATTGGAACTTATAATCAATGTTATCTACAAGCAATCTAACTACAAACATATCAACATGAACCATAATACAATGACCATCATAGCTGAATGACAGGAATGCACACTCACCTGCTTCTTAACAGCGGTCACACTTTTTCCATGCACCATGCTAAGCCATTCAACAATGAACCAAGACCTCTCATGACTTGCGTATGCATCATCGAACCTCCATGTCTTATAATCATCTTGCGTATCAAAAAGCACCACATCAATGAACATCATTTTATCTTCATCCATCAATTCGTCATAACTTCTCCTCAAGATTGAAAATACAAGATTCTTACGTTCCAGTCTTTGATTGAATACATTTGCCTCTTTCAATTGCATTATCCACTCCTCTGGATCTTTCGTTGCCAATTGACTCCCCAAGACCTTAAGTGCCAATGGATGGTAATGAGAATTACTATCATTGCCTTTGGAAAAATAACATCGATTCACACATTGCTTAAGGACGTCCTCATTAACATCACTTTCTTGAGCATGGTAGAGGAACAAAGATCTTGCCTCATCTTCTTCTAACTCTGGCATTTCACGACAATCGGAACCCTCTATCTTCAAGTACTTCAAATCATCAAGCGCACAACTTGTTACCATTACAATGCTACCTGAGCAATATCCTGCTCGAAGATATTTTTTGGCTTCATCGATTGACTTGTTGTCCGACACATTGTCAATCGCCAGGAATACCTTTTTATTTTTTATAAAGTTATTTAATCGACTCCACCACTGCATTCAATCAAATACTTCAATGCTAAAATTCATTCTATAACATCTACAAAAACAAACACACATAGTAATATACAAGGTATAAAACCACCATATAATTTATGTACATACACATGAATCTAAAATTGAAATGCAATTGTACCTCATCAATATTCAAGTCTTTTATAAACTCATTGTTTGAATGAGTAAGCTGCTTCAACACCTCTTGGAGTCTTTCCATTTCACTTGAATCGTTGCCAAATTCCAAATGGCATACCCTTCCTCCAAACTTCATAGAGAGATCGTTGCACAACGACTTGCAACATGTGGTCTTGCCAATTCCACCAACACCATATAACCCCACTACTTTTGCTCCGTAACGTTGGGATACTGGAATCTTCTCAATCTTCTCAAAAATTGCCTATCATACACATTACTAATTATTAAAATCCAAAATTTCAAAGAACGCTCATCTTCCAATACATGGAGAATATCATCCCTTTCAAACAATTCTAAAGCTTGATTTACTATTTATATGATAGAATACAATTGTGAAATATATTTGTATTCATAATACCTTATTTAAACGTGACCTCCCTTGCACGTGTGAATCATCCCACCTATGGAATGGTGGAACTATGTTACATATACTCTTCACAATTTCTTCCCGAAACTTCACTTCACCAACCGCAGGATTGTATACCAGGCCATTTGTTGCCTTCACCACTTTTAAAGCACTCTCAAAGTCAGATACGCCTGTTCTCTTATCAAAATTTTCCCACTTGGCCTTCCAACCACATAGTTTCTTCTCATCACCAAGGTCTGTACACGAAATGCTAAGAAATATAGGAATTAACCTCATTTGGCCAGGTCTTCTTTCAATTGTCCGCACCATTTCTACCAACTCCACCATTGGCCACTTTGAACTCAAGAATTCCTCTAATAGAACCACCACACCAACCTCACAATGTCCAATAGCCTCAAAAATATGGCCTGGAAAAGGCTCTCCAATTGGCAAGCTATCTCGATCCTTGTCGAAAAAAGGATATCGATCACATCGTCTCAAATCAACATCCAATTGCTCCACAAATGCCTTTTTGTGAGCCACTGTGACTAAGGAAAACTTTATGCTTGGGTTCCAAAAACCGATTATCCCTGCTTCTGCAAATGATGGAAATTTTCAACTCTTATGCAAATCAAGAAGATGGCAAGGACAATTAGCTAAAATTTGAACACTAATTTACAGATCACAATCAAATAGTGTACAAAATACTTATTTCAAACATATCTATCTACCAAATGAACAAGGCATGGTTAATCCACACAAAACGCCCACCTAATTGCTGGGCCATCCTGTAGAGCCATTGCTTCAATTCACGCAAGTCCATAAGTTGGCGCTGTCATACAAAGCTTTCACCAAAGATAAAGATGACCTGCTTATTGTAAGTTCACCTACATCCACATGATACAATATAGAATGTCGTAACGCAAACTCAAATCTAGGCTTCACTTTATCAAGCTCTAACTACACCCAGTTTATGGCGTTTGGTGATTCGTTTCAACTTTTAGACCTTGGTTCAATCTTACATGAGGGGATAGTTTACTAGGTTGTAATAATTTACAAGCTTATCTCCTTGTGCAATGGATGTACTTTTCATTCATCAAAACCCGAAAAAGGCTTTTCAACTAGCTAGAATTGCACTCAACTTGATACTCTTTCTTTTAGAACTTAATGGTGCAGTGCACAAAGGACTCCCTAAGTACAGCGGATGCACATCTAGGAAACTACAGTATCGCTAGAGGAATAATAAGCACAGAGAACGAGCTGTAAATCCTATTGTGTAGCTGTGCTGCAAACCGAAGCATAGCAACTAAGCACCTAAAGCACCACTGTAACAAAGCTATCCAACAACTCCAGATAAGCATGGAGGCTAGGTACCAGCGTAGTGCAAATCAATTCTATTATGACCACAAGTAATTAAGTCAGTCAAGAATTTATTTTTCAGAGGATAAAATTGGGACAAATAATTTGAAGAATGATTAGGTAATTCAGTGTACTTCAAGCTCTTTCTCGGGGTTAAGTGGAGCACTCTTGAAGTCTAACCTCTTTTTAGATGATTTTGAACCTCGGTTCTTTCTTTTGCATCCATCTTCGACTGTTATCTCCTCACTCTCGTTGACAGGATTCAGCACGTATATATTGAGTCTTTATGTGCATCAATTTCTTATTTTACAGAACTAGAATATTTACATATAAAGACTGATTAAAGGTATAATTACCTATTTGAGTTGAGTCTTAAGTACAAACAAGAATTCCTCAGGCTGAGGGTGTATGAGTTCCAAGACCGTGATTGAGTTTCGATTACATGGATTACAAGAGATAGCATGTTTGAGACTTTCCAAGGCTACCTCTTGTCATCCATACCGGCATTTTGTTCTAAACTTCATCACGCCTATTTTTAAAAAAAATCGGATACACAAGCTAGCACGGCGTCAGCTCAAGAAGGAACAGAATGACGCTAAAAAAAAGGGTACTGGAATATCTTGCTTCAGCTCTTCCTTGTACATGCTACTCGCTTAAGTTGTAATTTTAGGATCGAGTAATTTAAATGGAAACACAAACTGCACACAATGTTTTCCGTTACAAATCCAGTGATAAGGTAGAAGGTGTTCGAAAATGGAATACACTCCACATGACAACAAACTCTGAATTCATAGGTTCACAAAGGAAAACCTAAGAAAGAGATGATCACGTACAGCCGAATGGCCTCGATTCGATATATGTCGAATGAGCGTGCAATAGCGCCAATCGCCTCTCGGAACGATCGATCTTCGGCAGTCACTACCAAGCCGTGCTTTGATCGATGGTGAACCATAAACTTACACCGACAATTGGACCGAATTAAGCGAGACTCAAAAAACGGCCGGCCCCAATGAGTCAATGATCAAATGCAAACCCTAGACTGAACTCAGTGCATGAGCCCTCACACTGATGCGGGGAGAGGAGAGTTGGACCAGTCGCCTTCAAGGGCTCGTGCGATCTCAGCCACTCAACCCGACGGACGGCCACGATCAAGATGGACAGAAATATCAAAACCTCCCGTATGCAAACCTGGCAAGGATGCTGAGGTCGAGCCTAGCTTAGCCCCTAAACGTACTAGGGTGTCCCTGGAATTGTCGATTTGAGAAAAATCATCATAAAGTACTATTTAGAAGAATATTTTGGAATTGATGTACAAATGAAAGTTCTAGATTTTGAATTTTAGGTTCCATTTGTACCGTTCAATTCACCAATACTACCACCCATATTTTATTATAAAATTTGAAAGTTAAAATTAAAAATTCCTTCTAAATTTGATTACAAAAAAAATTAATATTTTTTGAGTAAAATTTGTTGAAAAGAATTTGAAATGAGATACTCTCAAACGTGATGATTCTTTGAAATTTTTGTGTTCCTTAAATCTATGACCTCATTTTTGCAAGGCTACTTTTGAACTGTAGTCAATGCAATTTTGGCTTGATCAACAACTTGACATACTTCTACATCAGTAATTTTAGAAAAATATGTACTCAAGTATCACCAAATCCAACCTTTGGTTAGGACAACAACTTGGTGAAGTATCTCCAAAAAATTGAATGACTTTCATCCAAGCATTGATGTGATATCACCACTTTGTGGATTTTGGGTGAAAAATTGTCCAATTATTGTTGAGTTCTCTTCACAGGGTGTGGATGACTGGGTCGTAGAAAGCAATAGGTGGGATTTCTACTCAATGTAATAAAGAGGAAGAAGAAGAAAAATTGAAAACACCAAAAAACGAAAAAATTAAAAAGAAAAATGAAATATATATATATATATATATATTCTTCTTCAGTGCGGCCAAAGATATAAATGAAGATGTCTTAAGGTACGTTCTCACCTGGTCTTACGTGCCGGTGTAGGAGCGCTGTTTGGTGCAGAAAGGGCGGTGCAGTTCCCACCACCGCTCTTTCGTATATGCCGATCCGAGGTGGCCGCCCATGTGGCAAGATAAAAGACCCGGTATTAGCAAAAGCAGTGGAGGATTTTTAGGGAGAACTGCGCAAAAAGAGGGGGTGCGTAGTTAAGAGCTAGTTTTAGTGAAATCTAGGAATATGTACATTTCAGACCCGGACCCACGGTTTTATCTAAAATGGCCATCGGGGCTACATTATGAAAGAGCGCTTTTACGTTAACGCACGCACAGCACAATGCGATATTTGAGCGCCGTCGCACAATTTCAGTCCCACTCTACAAATTCCTCGGCACAACATGGACCTTCATCGCAAATTGATCGGGACGCAAAGAGCTCCGATTACAGAGCCGCCCTACAAATTGCAGACCTTAAAATTTTGGAGTATTTTATTTCCTTGCAAAAAGTGCAGGACGGATGAGAAAACGTGGATGAAATCTGTACATCGTCCAAAAGACTTTCCTATTGGGCAGGTAGGGGTTAACGGTTTAGAGACGCCTAGAATGGACTGGAATGATCCAGAATCAAGTTTCCATACCGCCTTGCAGGCACGAAGTTGTATCGACAAATTCCAGGTTGAGGTCCGCGGTTACCCTGTAGCAATCATACCCGGCGTTGAGGTGCTCATGCCGGAGTGGTTATCGGGCATGACTAGAAATCATGTGGACTTTGCCCGCGCAGGTTCGAATCCTGCTGAGCACGGGTTACTCTTTTTCTCGTCTTCGACAGAACTGCTGTATAGGCTACGTATTATTTTGCTCTATCTATCTGGAGTAATTTTTAAAAAGATTCACATATGGCATAGCCGGAACGACCCTGGGCCGGCATCGTTCCAGATTTTTCAAAAGAGTTACTCTCAACTGTCGGACACAACCAAAATGCATGTCATTATATGAAGTTCTGTAACCTTCATTTGCAATCACGATGGACGTTAGTCGAATTCCTTGTTATCAGATTTGTGTGTAACTCAAGAGTCTGATGCCTGCGGTGAGAATACAGAGTGAGTGAAGAGACTGGAACGATCCAGAACCGAGGCAACTTGCCGCTCACTCCAGGCAGCGAGATGTATCGAATGATCATAGATGGCAACTTCAGCTCCAGCAGCTCCACCGATACACAATCCTTGGCATCCACGGACCACAATTGGCACTACTAAAGTTAGTATTGTAACACCTGTCACTGGTCGGTGATTTGGTGGACAACAGGACATTCAATCTTCATCGAATACCATCCAGTTCTGAACAGATCTGACTGAGTACAAGTGAACGGACCAGTTGTGAGCTATTGAAAAGCTAGGTGATTGACTCTCTCTTAACAAAACTAGCAGGCCGGGGATTTATTTCATTAATCAGCCAATTGGTCAAATAATGTAGCTTGGAACCATCTCGAGACTACGATTGAAGACTTGCGTGCATGCACAGTGCGATCGAGGTGTCCAGAAGTCCTCATGATTCCTTCCAGTCCTTTCCGGAGCATTCTACCACTGACGCAACTAGACTTCCACGTGTGGACTCTTGCAATCTGTAATTCTGTATAAATGCATCACTCAGCTCGTCTGAGTTCATTTCACTTTCAAATCGTCTAGTCTTTGTACGTGGAGAGTACTGGAGCTCGGATCCTTCAACGCTGTTGTTTGAATCCTCAGTTGCTGCAAGTTGAGTGGAGACTAGAATCGAAATGGCTCTCGTGATGTCACCGTGGATTGGGCGAGGGTGTGGCCGGCGTGCAAGACCCTTCCGCTTTGGCAGCCCTTCGTTGTTCACCGACCTCGTCATCTTCAAGGTTCCTCTGTTGCAGATGAGGCAGGCTAATTCTTGTGCACCTGCTGGAATTAGCCCCAACGCCATGTCCAACGCTCGTGTTGTGCAATGGGCTGAGACAACGGAGGCCCATACCTTCAAGCTTCGCCTGCCAGGTAATTCAATTATATACCAATTAATACCAATATGATGCCAACACGTTCCATTCGTTGAGAGAAAGCTCAGATGACTACATCGACACCATATCCTGACTTCTTGCTGCAAGCAATTCTGTGGATTTCTTTAATTCTACATAGCATGATCTGATTAATTAATGATCGAATACAGGGTTGAAAAAGGAGGATCTGCAAATCCAGGTAGAAGCCGACCGAACTCTGTACATCAGCTACAGCAACCAGCCCACAGAAGTAACAGCCAAGGAGGGGGCTGCTACGAAGGAGCAGAGTTCACCCAGCGAATTCATGCGAAAGTTCAAGCTTCCAGAGACGGCGGACTTGGAGCAGATCAAAGCGGAGGTGACGAATGAAACGTTGACGGTGACAGTGCCGAAGCTGAAGCTGAAAGCCTCGCAGCCTCGCAGAATAGATATCAGTGAAGGTGCGGCCGAGAAACCCGAGCAGCAGCCAGGCTCAGCAAAGCCTTCGACCAGCTCCACTGCCTAGTCAGATCATATCTTAGTATACATGTGACATACTGTAGGAGAATGAAATGAGAACAACAGCTCAGCATGGAACTGCGACCGTGTAGCTAGTAAGGGATTATTTAACTGTTCTAGATTGCTTGAGTGCATTTCATGGTGTATTTTGTTCTGGTGTGCAGACGACTGTTTCTGCATCGTTAATATATTGTTGCACACCATTCTCATTTATATTGATTGAATCCAAATCACATCTATTGCTTTCATATATTAAATCACTCAGATGAAAAGTAAGAACTTAAGAATGGTACAACCACATGCCGTTTACACACCATTCATGAATAGCATATGACATGGCAAAGAAAAAATCCTTATTAGCCAAATGATTATAAAATAATCTAAAATAGAGTGTGCCACTAGCTATACTTCAGGCAGTAGATTTCGCCATGATCACTTCTGGGAGAAGCTTCGATCACAATGGATTTGCACTTCGCAATTTCATACTCATTTCAGTTTACCCTGCTAGCCCCATGCGTTCAGGAGCTTACATGTTGAAATGGAGTGTTCATGTTTCAGCCAGGATAACCCTTAAACGTCTTTCCAAGCCCCACGGCCTTGATTACAAAGGAATCTTGCTTCTAGCAGTACTACTGAACTCCTTACCAGACATGGATCATTGGATGCACAACAAAGTGAGGCATCTGATTTGCTTAGTTAATTGCAACAAATAATTCTTTCATGCTTGTTTGGAATGTCTAGACCATCGTAGATATTGAATGATCAATTGATTCTTGCCCAAGTTCCCAATTGATTCCTCGTGTGTTTGTTTCTTTGTTGTGATTGGTGATGCACCCATGACCGGCCTAAATATATAATCCATATTCTTTTAGAGATCCTTGGGCTGCCCACTGAGGGCCTAAAATGTTGTTTAAGGGTTAATATATGTTCCCTTTGTGACTAGGAAGTACATACATTGATATTTTTTGCAAAGGTCACTTAATTTCCACAAAGACCAGTATATCTTAATTAGCCAGACAACTGTTTAACTCGAAAAGCAATCTTTCATTCATAATTTCTGTCCTGTCTCTCATGTGCTGCAATACTAATTTTCCATTAATATTAATCTGCAGCCGATGAACTAAGCATATTTATAGCACGTTTTTCTTCTGCATGCAGCAAATCATAAAATACAGTAATCACATGTGTGAATTTCAAGAAGGTTGAGTAAACACTGTAAGAACGTTCATAAGCATAAGGACACAGCAAATGTATTTATTTTGAAGGCATTGGACATACTGTTCATGTTGCCAAATAAGTGTTGCCTAATATCTTCAAGGAAGACAGCTTATCATCCTGTGAATATATATGCTATGGCATTGCATTTTAACAGCTCGGAGATGACCCATGGCACTTGCACTGAGTGCCACAGGCGGTAGTACAAATACCCAAGTTATAACCCACATTAACCGGAAGCCTCAGTGGAAACTAACCTCCATGCTGCCATGCTGGGTGGGTTATTCAAAACCTAGATTTCAGCATGAACAAAGTAAGTAGAGAAACTTAACAGCAACACACGTATTTAGAACTGTGCTATCTTCCTCAACAGAAATCAATCAGAAAATTAACATGATATTCAGATTAGCGAATGCATGAGAAGCAGTGAATTAATGCGCGAGATCCTACAAAAATTTCTGAGCCCCTTGCAATATTCCAACGAGATTTTCATACGAAAACGTAGGTTACCCCCCTTAACTGCAGCAAGACTGACGACCCCACGACAAACACTGGATGTACTAAAATATTACAGCTCGTAATTTCTTTGCAACCCCGAGGTTTTTATTACAAAAGGCCCTTATATGGACTCTCACAACATGATTAAGGGAGTCGAAAGACTCCCCCACAGTAAATGGCTACAAGCAGTTCACTTTTAAGTTGCATGTCCCACCTCCAGGCATCAAGGCCGTCAATCCATCATTCACCTGCATTTGACACAGAATTGATTCAGTCTCGATCAAAGTCTCAAGCACCCTGGAGTCCTGAAATTAGATCAGGTACAACAACTGCCTCATTAAGGAAATGATATCATCATGAAGCACAAGGAGATCCTCTGAAATTCCCTCATACACATATGGGAGATTCAAGCAAATTCCCTTGTAGGAATAGTAATCTAAACGGGATTCAAATTTTCCCTGTTACACGTGTATATGGGAATTTAATTCCCTGGTACTAGTAAGGGAATGTTACATCACACAGGGAATTTGACTTTGATTGGGGAATTTCCCAATTTATCTCAATGAAGTATGAATTTCATTCATATTCGGTATGGTAAATTCATTATGATTTTGATAATTATTTTCAGTATAGACCACACTATACCTACATTACCACAAGTACTACAAGTTATCTCAATTACTTCGACTTAAACTTTCTTCGAATTCTACAAGTAGTCCAAATTTTTATTATTATTCCGGATCCGATTAAATAAGATAATTGGTGTATAGTGGTATACATTACTTCTTAAGTCCTAACTACCTACCCAATCATTTTTTGAGTGATGCTTGCTAAGACATTCTGACCATTCAAATTTTTTCCAATCAATCCAAATTTATGAACTTTCAAGTTTACTTTTTTACTTTCAATCTACATACCTCTTTTTTTTACTACATTTCAAGGTGAGTATCCAAGATTTTACGTTTCTTTAATTTTTTTTATTAAACCCACAACTAGTTTTTCTTAATATACAATCAAAAAACTGCAATTGAAGTAAAAAAGGCATATATGATGAAATGTCATAAAGTGGTAAAGAAGATACAAAAACATAAAAACACTTACAATGATAAAAATAAAATTTGGTTGAATCAAACATAAAATGAAACATAAATTGGAAATAAATGTCTCTGTAACATAAAATAAAATATATATATTGGAAAATAAATTTTTTTAACATCACTAAAAATATGCAACTTGAAAGAAAAAAAAGTATTCAACCATCATGATTTCCTCAAAAAGAAACAATTCAAATTCTTTGAATTTTTTTTAGATATAGAGAAAAGCCATCATGATGTAGTGCAAAAAAAAAATTGGATCACTTTTTTCTTTTCATCGCAAAAATATATATAAAGTCCGGTGGAAGGGAAAAAAAAAACAAAAAAATTCAAAAAAATTTGAATTTTTTTGTAGATACAGAAAAATCCCTGCATGAAATAGTGCAAAAAAAAATTCAAAAAAAAGTTTTTTTTACGACGGTAAAAATATCCAAAGCCTACCGGGGGGAAAATACAGCTCCAGCAAACCAGCAATCCAGCTCCAGTAGACCAGCAGTCCAGCCCCAAAGATTTCGGCAAAAAAAAAAATGCAAAAAAAATTGAAATTTTTTTTAGGTACACAGAAATCCCTACATGAAATATTGTGCAAAATAAAATTTTGAAAAAAAAGTTTTTTTGACATGGAAAAAAATTGCGAATGGTTAAGTTATTTTATAATAATGAAGAAAATCCACCCACTTGCATGAACATTTGCATGTGGTGTGGTGGCTTAGTACGCGGTTGGAGTTTGGAAGGTCTTGGGTTCAAATCCGGCCATTGGCAGTTGACCTTGTGTTGACCGTGGTGGGCCCCATTGTGGTGGTTGGAGCTCTAGATATATTGGTGAGAGTTGTCAAACCTTTTTTCGGGCAGCTAGTTTTCCCGAGCAGGCCAAAAATAATTTCGAAAAAAAAAAAAGTTCAGTAATTTACTAGGTCAAACCGTGAAAACTATTTGAAGTTTTACTCATCCTCAAAGTCCCGGATCAATTCCCATATTCATTGAAATTCCCTCATTCACAATGTGGGAACTGCCCTTTTTTTCACACATTGCCCTATTCCCTTATAAGTGTAAGTAGATGAGGGAAATAAGAGGGAAAATAGAGCAAATTCCCATATGGGATAGCCGTAAGATCTCCTTGTGAAGAAAGATCACAACTGCAGCAATTTTATGTTCATTGCACTTGACGAAATCACAGAGAGGAAATTTTACTCACTATTGGCGCACGGCGCAGCCGGCATTGTTGATCAAAACACCGACGGCATAATCCATGAGGGTCAGCCCTTCCTGTCCACTGGCACACGGCCCCGCCGACACCATCACCTTCAGCACGCCCGCCTCCGCGAAGATCCGACCCAGCAAGCCGGGGGCGCCGCTGGCCGTGTCAATGTAGAGCGTGTTGTTGACCCGGAACTTCAGAATGTCGCGCACCAGAATGGCCGCTGGGACATCCACCGCCAGGCTGTCCGTGGCGCCCAGCGCCAGGGTGATGGAATTTGCAACAAGGAGATCTTACGGCTATCCCATATGGGAATTTGCTCTATTTTCCCTCTTATTTCCCTTATCTAAATACACTTATAAAGGAATGTGGCAAAGAGGGAAAAAATAGACAGTTCCCACATTGTGAATGAGGGAATTTCAATGAATATGCGAATTGATCCGGGACTTTGAAGATGAGTAAAACTTCAAATAGTTTTTACAGTTTGACCTAGTAAATTATTGAATTTTTATTTTTTTTCGAAATTATTTTTGACCTGCCCGGGAAAAACTAGTTGCTCGAAAAAAGGTTTCACAACCCTCACCAATACATCTAGAGCTCCAACCACCACAAATGGGATCCACCACGGTCAACACAAGGTCAACTGCCAACGGCCGGATTTGAACCCAAGACCTTCCAAACCCCAACCAAGTACTAAGCCACCACACCACATGCAAACGTTCATACAAGTGGGTGGATTTTCTTCATTATTATAAAATAACTTAACCATTGGCAATTTTTTTTCCATGTAAAAAAAACTTTTTTTTCAAAATTTTTTTTTGCACTATTTCATGTAGGGATTTCTCTGTACCTAGAAAAAATTTCAATTTTTTTTGAATTTATTTATTTTTGCCGAAATCTTGGGGGCTGGACTGTTGGTCTGCTGGAATTGTATTTCCCCCCCCGACAGGCTTTGAATTTCTTTTTTATTTTTCCTTCTATTGGACTTTATATATTTTTTGCGATGAAAAGAAAAAAATGATTCAATTTTTTTTTGGACTACATCATGATGGCTTTTCTCTATATCTAAAAAAAATTCAGAGAATTTGAATTGTTTCTTTTTGAGGAAATCATGATGGTTGAGAGCTTCCTTTTTTTTCAATTTGCATATTTTTAGTGATGTTAAAAATAAAAAAATTCCAATATATATTTTTTATTTTATGTTACAGAGACATTTATTTCCAATTTATGTTTCATTTTATGTTTGATTCAACCAAATTTTATTTTTATCATTGTAAGTGTTTTTATGTTTTTGTAACTTCTTTACCACTTTATGACATTTCATCATATATGCCTTTCTGCTTCAATTGCAATTTTTTGATTGTATGTTAAGAAAAACTAGTTGTGGGTTTAATAAAAAAAATTAAAGAAACGTAAAATCTTGGATACTCACCTTGAAATGAAGTAAAGAAAGAGAGGTATGTAGACTGAAAGTAAAAAAGTAAACTTGAAAGTTCATAAATTCGGATTGATTGAAAAAAATTTGAATGGTCAGAATGTCTTAGCAAGCATCACTCAAAAAATGATTGGGTAGGTAGTTAGGACTTAAGAAGTAATGTATACCACTATACACCACATTAGAGAAAAAATGGACCCTCGAGAGGGCCCTTCCAGAAAGTTTCCAGAGCCATCACTTTCAAAAACATACTAATCGCCATGATGCACTATTACAGGGCCTGGTTCCACTTTTACCCCAAAGGCCGAATGGGTTGACGTGATGTGTACCAACATGTTGGCCGCTGCAAGTCATCCTGACTGCGACAATAATAAAATTACTCTCTTGAGCATTTACAGCTTGAGTGATTTTCTGAGCATTTACAGCATGAATGATCTCCTGAGTGATTTTTTTTGGCATTTACAGCATGTACCTTATATGCAGAATACGTGCCATACACAGCATTCACTGCATGTATTTTTATGGGAATTAATCTTCTCTGCAACTAAACCTACCATTGGAAATTCACATCAGGTGGTAACTAATTTTAGTCAGGGTTTTTGTTCTTTAATAAGCCCCTAAGACCCAAATTATAGACTTGCTTGTCAAACTCAAAGGGCCCTCCTGAGGGTGCATTTTTTCTCTAATGATTATCTTATTTAATCGGATCCGGAATAATAATAAAAATTTGGACTACTTGTAGAATTCGAAGAAAGTTTAAGTCGAAGTAATTGAGATAACTTGTAGTACTTGTGGTAATGTAGGTATAGTGTGGTCTATACTGAAAATAATTATCAAAATCATAATGAATTTACCATACCGAATATGAATGAAATTCATACTTCATTGAGATAAATTGGGAAATTCCCCAATCAAAGTCAAATTCCCTGTGTGATGTAACATTCCCTTACTAGTACCAGGGAATTAAATTCCCATATACACGTGTAACAGGGAAAATTTGAATCCCGTTTAGATTACTATTCCTACAAGGGAATTTGCTTGAATCTCCCATATGTGTATGAGGGAATTTCGGAAGATCTCCTTGTGTGACGACCCGATCGTCCTCACTTTCCCGATGGTGACGGTCAGACTCTCCGTCAGTTGATTCTCGAATATCAGGTCCACCACGCTCACAGATGGCAACGGGATGCTAGAGGTTGGCGGCTGCGCCCCCACCGATGATGGGCACGCCACCAACACCAGCAGCGCGGCCACGGCCATGGTGGATTTGCACGAGCTCATCGACGCCATGATCGATCTATCCATCGTTGTGTTGATTCGCCAGCTACTCGTAGAATTCACGACTGGCATGCAAGGATGTGACGAACTGCAAGGCCACACACAGATATACAGTGGTTAGCAAAAGTGTCCGGACAGTAATGACAATCTCAGTTTAGTAGTAACACTTGTCAAGTTTGGTAGGTAGGTGCTGATTTTTTCAGCTAATTATAACTAAAGAGCCATTTGTAAACTAGAAAGAGTACCATCATTGACATTGAGCCACTTGCAAGGGCAGCAGTTCATGATGTGTCAATCATGGGTGTCCAATTCATTGTGCACACAAGTTGTGCATCTAAAAAATCTTGAGAATCAACATGTATTTATGGAGACCTCTTGCATTTCAAGATTCATTGTGATTGAGTAAGATTGCTCTTGATTAGCTATGGCTCCTAGAAGGTCTCTTGTTGAACGTGAGTTAGTTCTTCAGATGCATGAGAGAGGGAATTCGTACTCTGAAATTTCAGCGGTTCTAGGCATCTCTCGAAGCACTTGCCATGCTATTGTGCGGAGGTTTACAATGAGAAGTCATTTGAGAGATGCTCCTTCACAAGGGAGACCTCGAATTCTTGATGAACGTGATGATCGTGAGGTTGTAAGGTTGTTGAATGCACCATCTAATGGTACAGCTACAGTAGTGGGTAGAGAAATGCGATCTCAAGGATTGGATTTGAGTGATGATACAATTAGAAGATGTCTTCAGACGCAAGGATTGAGAGCACGAGTGAAAACTAAGAAGCCATTCTTGTCAAAGAAGCACAAAGCACGTCAATATGCATGGGCAAAGAAGTGTAGGCATGCAAGTTGGATGGATTGGAGTTATGTGGTTTTTTCAGATGAGTCAAAATTCAATTTGTTTGGCTCAGATGGGAGGCAGTATTGTTGGAGGAAGAGAGGAGAGCATCTTTTAGATCAGCATGTGCAACCTACTATCAAATTTGGGGGTGGAAACATTATGGTTTGGGGATGTATGACTTGGGAGGGAGTTGGCAACCTTCGTCTTATAGAAGGGAACATGGATAAGTTTGTGTATCGTGAAATTTTGGAGATGGAGCTCATGAATACTATACACATGCATGATTTAGGAGAGGAGAATGTTATTTTTCAGCACGACAACGATCCCAAACATACTTCTAAGTATGTTACAGATTGGTTGTTAGCACAGGAGTTTCAACTAATTTGGCATCCGGCTCAATCTCCTGACTTGAATCTTATAGAACACCTTTGGAATGAAGTAGATCGTCGTATGAGAATGTCGGAGAAGAAACCCACTAACAAGAAGGATTTGTGGGAGAAATTGCAAGAAATTTGGTATAGCATTGAGATTGAATGATACCGTGAGGAAATTGATCATGTCTATGCCTGAGAGAGCTGCAGATGCTTATCAAGCAATAGGTGGCTATACACGATGGTAGTCATTATGATTGTACATTCAAGTTTTTAGGTAGTCATCATGATTCTACATTCAAGTTTTTAGCTTGATTTTGTAGCTCATGGCTTTGTTTCCAATGTAAATAGATAACCACTTCACTTTTTGCATAAAAAATTGGACACCCACATCATGTGTTTTATTTTTGATTGATTTCTTGATTGACATTTTTGATTATGAATGTTATGTTACATGTTTGTTGTAACTATGTGATTGTATGTTTAAATTTTTACAACTTGAATGTGAGTTATGTAGGAAAACTAGCTCATATTGGAACCGGAAGCGTCCTGTCCAAACACTTCTGCTGACCACTATATGTAAGGGCTATTTGAATCGATCATAGTAGTATGAATACAATTCGAAAGCTAGTAAGCCCGCGGCCTGATGTCAGTGTTCGAGATGAGAATATCAACTTGCGACGGGACTTGTGACGGAGAGCTGCTTGAGTTTTTGTAGATTGATAGGATCTGTTTGTCGATCTGAAAGTGAAATTATTGAACTTCATTACTGAACCAGACAAACTCACTCAAACGTGATCACACAGTATCATGGCAATGGTGTGTAGCACCACTTTATTTCAACACAAAACAAGAATACAGAAAGACTACGCAGGACAACGAGAGAGACAGGTAAGTACACGACAGGCTGAACGAGGGAAGATAACAGAGTTCATCCAAATGATGAAGTTCATCTACACTACAAGACATTCATCTAGAACTAAACGACAGCTACATCTACTTGGTACTTCAACTACAATGTAAACCAATAGAAATCAATGTGGATCGCTGAATGAGTATAGTACATCCCATTTGAATATACATGGGGATCCGATTCAAGCTACGTACGCTTGATGATCGATTCCCTTCGATCAATTCGAATCAGTCTGTGCATCTATTTTGTATGCAGAGCCTGTAGTTCAATGCGGAGCGCCTCTGGTTCGAACATGCATGTCTTCGATTGTTGCTCGATCAAAGATGAATTTGTTCGTGTAATGTCTTGCGCTGGATCGGAGAGTCACAAAGGGCGGGCACATTGACAAACCTGCAATCCATGATTGGGCTTTCTCAATCGTGCATTCTAATTATTCAAGACTAATGAATGTCCAGGGTCACAGGCTGACGTACGTGAGGAGCTTTGTATACATCATACGTAGTCAGCAGGTGCACATCCTGTTCACTTTTAGCTGGACGATGTGAAATCCCACATTCCAGAACATATGCGTGTGCCCTTACGCCCATTTTATGATGCATGGTTACACAATTTATTAATTGGATTCAAGATCAGTATATTACCATAGCATCACCATGGATCTCTGCATGTTGAAATGGCAAAATTTCAAGCATTTTTTTCTGGTCGCCCATCTCAAACCCCGAATTTGCACCAAAAGAATCTTAGTTTGTGAACTCTGTGCTCTTGAATCTCCCAATGAATATTTGGCACTTTGAAACGTGTACTGTACGCCAGTTTACCTCGTGATTGGGGCTAGCAGGGTAATTAAAATGAAATGAGTATGAATCAAATTCATTGTGAAGCTTCTCCCAGAAGTGACTATGGCAAAACCTACCGACTAAAGTCTGGTTTGTTGCAGTCATGTCAAGCTTGGTTAATTAGCTGTACATATTTTCTCTCACACACACACATATATATATATACACATACATATTTATTTATTTACTATTTATTTATTTGTTCACTTAATTGTAGCAGGTGTGGAACCACATTTGGTTTTCACAACTTACGTGCCTAGCTAGCTACAGCCTCTGTCAGGCTCAATTCATGGAGTTACTTGCACAAGTTTCAATTGGATTGATCAATTTCTCAGTCATGTTATGTATAATGAGGGGACCCCTAGTATGTACCCGATAGGCTTTGCTACAATGGTTCCACTCTGTCTATGTATAAACTCTGGCATCCAGTTTGTGAGTTCTTAGGGCCACTTCACACTACGGCTGAAGGTCGAGAGGCTGTTGATATCTACCAATCAGACTGCAAGAAACTAGGGATTTGGTCTCTCAACCCTTCACACTAGAAGCAAACTATTCTTTCGCCTTTTACTAAAGAAAACTGTGTGCTGAGTACACAATAACAAACCATGGTAAACAAAAATCGCACTCAAAATTGATTGCAGTTCTTTTTGCCACGTTTTTGTGCAGGCCCACTACGCGTGCAGCCACTGTTTTTTGCAATTTTTGACTGCAATTTTTGGAATTTTGGGGCGTGTAATATACCATTGAAAAGGTATTTTCAGTACCTTTCCAACGGTATATTACACGCCCCAAAAATCTAAAAATTGTAGTCAGAAATTGCAAATGAAACTAACAGCCCACCTTGGGTACCATTACAAAAAGTCTGAACCCTCATGTAGGCCCCTTACATGTTACCAAAAAAAACAGCAAAGCTAAATATGAGAAGCTACTTTTTGACTAATTGGGGGTGTCAGCTTGTGTAAATTTCAAGAATTTTGATAGGAGCTAATCAATTACAGTAGCTAATCAAGTACAGGAGCTAATCAATTACATGTGGGAGTGCATAGAAATAAAGTAGTTTGAGTCCCAGCATGTAATTGAGTCCCAACATGTAATTACAGCATAGTGTAATTCCAGCATAGTAATTACAGCATAGTGTAATTCTAGCATTGTAATTCCAGCATAGTGTAATTCCAGCATAGTGTAATTCCGGCATAGTAATTCCAGCATAGTAATTCCAGCATAGTAATTACAGCATAGTAATTCCAGCATGGTACTTACAACATAGTGTAATTAGAGCATGTAATTACAGCATAGTGTAATTTCAGTAGTTTGAGTCCGAGCATGTAATTACAGCATAGTGTAATTCACTCAATTACCCTGCATGTAACATGATAGGAGCTAATCAATTTGTATTGACATGATAGGAGCTAATCAATGTATATCCAGCATCTGACCCAGCTGAAGCCGTCATGATCACATCCCTACAGTAGTGAGCAAGAATAGGGGATATTTGGACATTCAACACAAAACAAATGTAATCTTCGGGTCCTCTTCAGCACATCCTAGAGGCCCCCCTGTGGGCTGACATTTTCTCTAATGGCAACTCCTATATTATACGAGGGGGCATCGACATTAAAACGGCTTAGAGGTTGGCTTTCGTAAAATTTATATCAAATTATATATTATTATTTTTTAAAAAGCAGATCAAAAAGTTAGGTGAAGACCAAATTAAATAAAATGAGATGTAGAAAATGTTGGGTTGCATACTTATTAAAAAAAAGGCTCCACATTGTATATAAAGAATTGAAACACCTATGTATAATTATTAAAAATCCATACGAGAAGTTGCCTCCAATTAAAATTAAAAGTCATTTGCAGTGATTTATTCATAATAAAACAATCTTGAATTTTTATTAAAAAGCCAAAAAAGCTGGGTAGCTTGGCCTATGCTACATGTATTAAAAACCTCATACAATTAGGTTTTTAATGCTAAAATCGTTTTCAAAGAATATTTAGTTCCTGAATATAATTACATTTTTGGATTCGTTGTTACTAGGGCTACAAGAGTTTCTTACATTAAAACAAGTTATATCACTTGAGATTGAACTAAAATGCAATATAAGTGATTATAATCAGGGGCATATAATACGGGAGTTGCGTACCCGGGCAGCCCACTACGCGTGCATGCACAAAGACGTGGCAAAAAGAACCGCAGTTTTGAGTGCAATTTTGAGTGCAATTTTTTTTACCATGTTTTGTTATAGTGGTACATTCCCTGGCATACCCCATTTTTTGGATTCCCTCACATGAGGCCCAACAATTGAATACCAAAATGGACAGTCGGCAACCCGGTGGACTTTCATTTCAAACGTTCAAAGTGATGCAAATCTTGATCACTGCTTCAAAACAATCTTAACCCTTTAGTGCCCAGGGTACTATAGCTGGGAGCACTGGATTTCACTGGATTTTTCCACTGTGATTGAGATCACCAGAAATAGAATGGATTAAATTAGAAATCAGCTGTACAATTCTATTCTCAACTGGAGAGCACACATTTAATTAAAATTTGAGAATCATCCAATGGTGGGATTGGAAGATTATAGTATGTATTTGAACTGTATAATGCACGCTCAAAAATGAGATTTTGGGGGCTGTGTGACTTCAAAGTTAAATAGAATTTGGGTTAAATTTTCAAAAATGAAAGTAAAGAAGTTCAGCAACGCCTTATGTCAACACCTCTCCGTTGCAATCTTTCATATCAAGAATAGACTCACACATAATTATTGTGAATTTTATAAGTGAAAGTGACTTATCCATATACGGTTTAGGACAAAATTTATACGTTGAAAATTGATAGGAGTGGGTACATTAGTCAAGATCAGATTACACACACTAATAGAAGATGAATTAGAGAACACAATCCAAAAAAATAAAACAAGATAACAAACTTCCAAACACAAGAAATACTGCATAATACATGTGTTGTATTTCTAAGTATTTACTGTATTTTCAAGTATTTGCAGTATTTTCGCGTTTTGTTGATAGGTATTTTGATAGTTGTACAATTCCAAATTGAAAATTTCTTTTTCTGAAAGGTATGTAATGTAAATGGGCAAATCTGAACTTCAAAACTGAAATTCCAATTCTTCACAGATTCTCTGCTATTTGCATTTCGGACATTGCAGTGACCATAATGTGGTCAGCTGGGCACTAAAGGGTTAAGGCCTGCCCACATGTGAGCCCTGTTCCAACCCAGCTTATTATGATAAGCAAAAATCAAGCCATAATAACCTAATTTAGTCATTTAAATGGAACTATGGGCAAAGACATGTCTCAAATGGAATCTGCCCCTGAAACATCTAGATTCTTGTTGAGCAACATCAACACTCATAAGAATGTATGAAGCAAGGTATTGTAGGTGGAGGGTAGGGTTTGATCAAAACATTTCTAAAGAACTTAAGAAACTTACGAGCTGATTTGTGGCCCAAAAAATCTTCATTTAAAATTTAAAAACTGTTGTCAATTTTTTATTTTTTTTAGCCAGTTTAACTATCCAAAATCATCCAGTGGAGCTAGCGTTAGAAAACCCTCAAAACAAATCTGTTATCACACATTTGCATACTGGGTGGGTGCTTGAGGTTGTCATACATCACAGTTTGTTGTTCATAAATTGACGGCCTCCTTACATGTATCGGTGGATGGGTGCGTTCACCGATGCCGGAATATAAAAAGCACTATTTTGTGTCATCTACAATGTATTCCACACTGAGATCGGTGGAACTCGCTCTCCTCTTTCCACACTCACTGATGATTGGTGCAACTACTCTTGTCTTTTAGTGGTTATTTTGCCCACCGGCTCTACATGTAAGTCCGCCCTAAGTGGAGAGAGAGTAACTTTGGGTCAGCATGAATGAAGAGTCTGTTGGGGAAGTTGGGGGAAATTCTACCAACTTGGCCACGAGGACCAAGATGGCGTGTGCTACCCTTGAGGTCCTCTTTCGAGGGTAGATTCGAAAGTCACAAAACAATTAAGTGGATTTTGAGTCACTAAAGACATGTTGTAAAAGACATTTAGTCGTTAAAAACATGTCACATTGAACAAGATTTCTACTAGTGGTCAAATATGTTAAACAACTTGAATCACTTGGATGAAATATTCCCGAATGTCCAAGAATATTCTAGTTATATTCTTAAAATATAATTGTCTGACATAGGAAGGTCTGTTGGATGTCTTCGACGGCGTGTTCAACAATTTGTCTAGTGGTCGAATAAGACAACCATGATGATCAATTTGGACATAAATTAATTCATTTTTATCAAAATATGCCACATGTCATCTTGGCATTGGTATAAAGTGATGTGAACCTTTCAAATAGCCAAGGTATTCTCAAAAAATACTAAAATCACCACTATTTGGATGAAAGTGCCTTATAATATATAATTTTATGGATGAATATAAAGGGATGAATCTATCCATTTTTTTCTTACCTGGCTACATTCCAAAGTAACACCATATTCATTATAATGGGAAAATTCCATGATTTGGGTAAATACAGTTTAGGTCGAGTCGACCTAAATTGTACCCATTGAATGGGTACTTCACTGAAACTGGACAAAACAACCAATCGTCAAAATTTTCAAATGGTCATAGCTTACTCAAATTTTGTCCAAATTGGACATATAAGGTGTTTTTTGACATCTACTTTTTTGTATATGTCAAATAACACCTCATATGCTCAATTTGGACAAAATTTGAATAAGTTATGGCCATTCCAAAATTTCGATGATTGGTTGTTTTGTCAAGTTTCAGTGAAGTACCCAATCTACGGGTACAATTTAGGTCAACTCCACCTAAACTGTCATTAAATTGGGAGACTGGAAATCTCCCAAAATAATAAATATGGTGTTAAGTGTGTGTTGCTCTACCAATGGAAGAGCAAAAAATTGGCTACAAAGAGTTCAAGTTGAACAATCTAACTTCCATAATATGACGATATTGTTGTTTCAAGCAATACACATGCAACAAGTCATTTTTTGTGACTAATCCACGCTTACCACCTTGAAGTTAGGGCTTCCCAAACATGTCACATAATAGAGAGGGACAACTATATAGCAAACTATGATTGGAGAAAAGCATTGCGTAAGGGCCGCTTCACACTATCAATGCCCGTCAAACTCGAGAGGCCGTCGGACTTCATGGCCAATTTATGTTGAGAGTCCAAAGGCTTGGGCTGAAAACGTATAATAAAATTTAGAAATCAGAGCCTTTGGCCAACTGTACTGTGAAGCCCCATTTTGGAAATCCAAAGTCCAAGCCTTTGGCCGGCTGTAGTGTGAAACCCCAAATGCCAAATTCGAAGTTCAACTCTTTGATAAAATAAAATAAAATCCCATCAGTTTATCAAAAGAATTCGACAGTCTCTCAAAGGAGAATTGGGTTTCCATTCTCGTCCGACTCAATTCTTTCTCGAGAGTCCATCAACTTGGCGCCAAAATGGCCAAAAAATGTTGCCATGTAGGCATTTTCGAAGGCTACGTCCATTGGACTTTGGTCACTAGTGTGAAAAAGTCGAAGAGGCTTATTTCTAACTTTCTTGCAATCTGAATTATTTGGTGGAATTCGACGGCCTCTCGACCATCGACCATAGTGTGAGGCGCCCCTAAATCTACAGAAAGGAAACACAATTTGGCAGGGGCTGATAGGCAGTGGTGATTTTTTACAAGGTCCCTAACATGTCCAGGGACATGTTCAGAAAAAAAAAACATTTCCAGTGGACGGGTTCTAAAAAAAATGAACCGGTTTTTGGACAGGTTAAATTCACTTTGGACGGGTTCTAAAAATAATTTATCTTTTTGTAAAATTTCCCAAAAAAATAAATGGTGCAAATATCATTTACATTATGTCATACATGACATGTGAATGTAAGCATAATGGAGTCAAACCACTAATACCTAATCAAAATACCAATCTTCAAGAGCTCGATTCACCTGCACACAATGATTCATCAACTACAATATTTAGAACCTTTGTAACACAATGTCAAAGATTATAATTGAAGGTACACTTAGAAATTGAATAGTTAATATTTTATATAAGCATGTTCAAAATTATATATAAAAAAAAAAAACTTACCCTTCAAACAAGTGGATGAATTCTCCTATCCTTCGTGTTTCTCCAAACAAGCATCACTGCATTCCAATTGATGTTTTCAATTGGAATATTTGCACATGTTCAGCGCATCAAAGCATATAAAGTCTCCAACTTCAAGCTAGTACGTAGATGACTTTTGATGAGGTTTTGTTTAGAAAAACCCCTCTCACATATTGCAGTGCTCACATGAATGACCATAATGGCCATAATGTCCTTTTTTTTAAACATTACGGGACGGGTATTTTCAATTTGCAACCGGTTTTGGGACGGGTTGTTTTTTTTTCAACCTTTCCATGGACGGGTTGATTTTAAAATCACCGGTTTTGGGACGGGTTGCAATTTTTTTTGCCTTTCAATTCAAGGTTTTTGGACGTGGACGGGCTAGAACTTCGTGAAAAATCAGCCCTGCTGATAGGCATTGAGAATATTTACTTATTACATGGAATTGATGATGAATTCCTGTTGGCTAATGATAGGTCCAGAGGAACTTCTGAGAGGATCAAAGTATATGACAAATGTACTCGGAGTGAAGAGTTCAGACCTGTCATAATTGATTATAAATATAGCCAGTGTTGTATGATAAATTTATCAGCCCTAGTTTGAGGAAACCAGCAAAATCAGTTTCTTACAGGGACCGCAAGGCAAAAATAAGCAGACGCTGTTCAGAGCTCCTAAGCATGTACGCCCAGTTTCCTGCCTGTACGCCCTTTTCTGGTACATTTGTGGCTTGAATGATGGAGCTTGATCACAATGGGAGAATTGACACAATCAACTGCTAGTAGTTAATAGCATCTTAGAATCAAAGAAATCTACCATCAATGCCCAAATCTTCGATTTCAATTGCCTTCCAGAATTTATGAAAAGCCAAGATGCGCAGGTCATGTCCGTCATGTGGCTGAGTAGGACAGCGAATTTTTTTGTTTTTAAATTGGTAGAGCAATATGCACACCGGAATGTAGCCGGGTAGGGAAAAAATTGAATAGAATCATTCATATATACATATGTGTTCATCCATAAAGTTATCTATTATAAGGCACTTTCATGAGTTTCATCTAAATACTATCAATTTTAGAATTATTTTGAGAGGACTTTGATGATTTCATCCACTTTTTTGCCCATTTTTTTCTAGTGTAAAATTGGCCACTTCCAAAATCAGGTAAGATTCAGGAAAAAAATTATCAGAATAATGGACTGGTGGTGCTGAATATCTAGAATTGATATGGTACAATATTTAGTAGAGAATTTTTCATATATTCCAATTCAAGAGCAGTTTGGATCAGAAAGTTAGCAGCACAACATTTGCCCTTGGAACCCGAGAAGGTCACTAGTAGAAAAGGTGGCATTGCCAAGAGAGTTGCCCAGGCATGTGGTGCCCAATTCCACGCATGCATAGTGATTTTTCCTGGGCATCTCCCTAGGGAGTGTCACCTTTTCTACTAGTGGGTGCCCACGGTCATTTGTCAGAATTTCCAACGTTGCATCATAACCATCGTTTGTGAGTGTCTTGCTGAGATGTTGCATTGTGATTGGTCACCTAGACAACTTGTAGGTATCATATATCTTCTTCCTTTTGTCAAAGTTCTCATGGAGATAATTTCTGTCCATTTATCCTATGGATATGAGAATTTATGTATTTTTCCATCAACAAGAGGGTTACAGAAACATCATCAATTTAGAAGAGGAATATGAGTCAACTTGACACTCCTAGAACAATGATTATGTCGAGTAATTGGTGTTTGGATTAGGATTACCCAAAAATAATCTTCCTGCTACGCGGATCAACTATTTGCGGTAATCTTTCTCCAAACATTGGTCACCTAGAGTTTCAAGTGACCAGTAGGAGATGATGACATTTTGTAATTATGGAATATTAAATGTACACTCTAAACTCATTAGGCTGAGTTAACCCCTAAAGGACCGGGGGTGTTTTAGCTTAGCTCCTGTTTTCTTGACTAGCTCTTGTAGCAAGCTCAATTTCTTATTAGTGTGGGGTAATTTTCACGATCGGCACCGTTGAAACTAAAGAAGACTTACATAGCTTGTTTATGAAAAAAAGATCAACAAGATCGCACAATTTTTGAGAAAATGCCACCGTTGAGAAGATTGATGAAAATTGTTCGGGCAGGGGGTACTTTGTACTTATGCTGAAATCGGATTGCTTGAAAGTGCTCCAAATCATCTGAAATTTTTACCACATGTAAAGAACATCATGAACCTCATGTGGAATTTTTTTGTCAAATTCTGAGGTGTAGGAAAAAAAGATATGGGACTCTGAAGTCTCCAAGCAAGGAGATTGGGCCCAAAAACTGAATTTTTTTTTACTGCCCCATGTCCAATCCAGTTTGGTGCATGGTATGGAGCATGGGATGGAGCTGAGGCTCTTCTCCAAAGGCTCTTCTCCCAAGGCTCTTCTCCCAATGCTGGGCTTTGATTGCCTCAGAAAGGTGGGAGAGAACAAGTAAATCAAAAAATAAAAAAGAATCACTCCCATTGAGAGTGATGTGTAACAACCCATTGAGAGCACCTGTGAGAGCAAAGTCACAGGCCATGTTCAAGCTCCTGATCAAGCCCATTTGTTCCAAGCCCATCTGTTCATGCTCAAGCCCATTTGGGTTGATCATGTACTCAACTTTTTTAGCAATGTAAAATATATAATAATTATCTAATAAAATATTTAACAAAAATGCTCAACCCATAGCTTATAAAATATATAACAAATATATTCATAACTCATAAAACAACATAGAACACATAAATTTCATCAAATAAGGAATGAAATTATCGTAACTCATGATACATAGTCAATAAATCCGTACTCATAATAGAGTGCAAATAAAGCATGACACATATGGACATGAAAAAAAGTCTCAATAAAAACCGCAAATGACATGCGAATAGTACATGATCATCAACTATGGCGTACCACAAAGCAATCGCCCATGCAAACTGGAATGTCTCCACATGTGGGGCAATAAAACTGTTGCCGCTTCCCACATATAACACACTTTTTCCGCGTTACTTTTCCCTCGCTACGTGTCCAAAACAAGGTATAATGCAATGCATCTGGGTTGGGAATGCCCGCTCGGAGAGGAATGACACGCCTGCGCTGCACACTGGAAGTACACATCTTGGTGGCCACTTCATAGTGAAATTTTAGTCTGCTCATCACACTTTCACCCATCCTTTGCATACGAGCACGGTACAAAATATAGGCATTGACAAGAGATGTATCTAGTAAATGTAACAAAATCCTATGCCACCATTTGTGATCCCGTGTCTGTACAGAATAATTGCCCCGCAATTGATCTTGCACATCTACTCCCCGCATGTGGTCTTGGTAATGTACCAATGCGGGTGAGCAAGGGATGTCTTTTACGGCATTTTTATGCCATCTGCCCACAAACAACTCATTTGTTGCATCTATGGGGGACACGGCCGCAGTCAAAATTGTCACTGGCTTGTTATCAAGCCAAGTGACAATGGCCAATTGATGTGATGCGTGCATTCGCCACCACATTGTACCACGAGGAACTGCTTTAAAGGCTTTACCCTTGTCAATCGTCAATGCACTTGGCCAACCTCGCCTATTGGTTCGACAAGTCCCAGTAGCTCTGAAACCGAGCTTCAAAAGATCCCAAAATAAAATTGGACTTGTAAACCAATTATCGCAAGTGATCACATGTCCCATGTGCTCCAACCCACTCACTAAACTAGTCACCACTTTGTAACCGACATTTTGATCTTCACCCTCACATTCTTCACTTTTACCGCAATAAATTTCCATTTTTTGAACATACTTTGACACACTATTTGCTAAACACCAAATTTTTATGCCATATTGTGTGGGCTTTGCCTTCATGTATTGTCTAATAGGTGAATATTTCCCGCAATACTTTACCATCATCTCATCAATGGTAAGGTTTTGCTCGGGCTGCCAGTATTGGGAATATAACGCATTATGCTCGCGCACTAACCACTCACACTTGGCGATTTTGCTATAACTTGGTTCATCTTTATTTGTAGTTATGTGGTCATTATCAACAAGATGTATACATCTCAATATGTCCTCAAATCTTCTTCTACACATTATAGAGCTAATTTCTCACGAATGGAACATATCAATAGAGGACCAATGCAATCTTTGGTTTGGAATTTTTTTAGGCCCATCAAAATTACAATTCCAAACCAAGATTTCAATTCGGACACGGTCAAATACACCCACTTTGCACCACCTACTGTGCCATTTTTCCCGTTAGATCGACCGGCATACAAATTCGTCATGCGTACAATTTTGCGCATCATGGCTAGTGGCCAAAACAACATCAAATACTCCTCTAAACTCTCAAACTCGCCCAATCCGTCCTTGAAACCTTCGGACCCACCTTGCCACTCAACATGTGGAATACACGATACCGGCGAATTCCACATGTGTTCCGCAAACCTTTCTTTCTCGGATAACCCATCAAGATAGTCAAAATCCCCATACCCTATGCCAAGTTCGTAGTCCGCCCTATTAGACTCCATAAACCAAGTTCTGGTTTTTGGAGTCAATCTATTCGTGGTTTCCAAGGGGTCCTCCTCACCTTGGTCACTCGGATAGTAGTCACTATCATTGTTACTAGGATATTCTCCAGAAAGAGCCCACATTTGTTGTGTGGGCACTTCAAGGACATCATCATTTTCATCCACCTATTCTACTACGACATCGGGTACATCGTGCAATCCAAAAATACCATACAATTGGACGCTCAAAAATGTCAAACCATGGGCCGGTTCGTAATATTCGTTCATGACAGTTCCCCAGAGGTAGTCAGACTCTGAGAAATTGGCATCTAACCACAAGACATCGGGGAGTTCAATACACGGGACCCTCACAACTTGACCACAACGCCCAAGCGCATGCAACGATGGAATAAGCGGCCTCTTAAAATTGGATCTCAAACCCGATTTCAAATGAGGAGACTCTTGCGATAAATTAGAGGAACCTACTCCATGCAAACGGGAATTAGAACCCAAGGGCTCACTTTCATTATCAGAAGTAAACAACGATTTTTGGCTCGTGGACCCGGGCTCTACCGCTTTAGAGGACGTCCCAGCCTCGCTACGAACAACAACATGATCACAACCCACATTCACAGTAGGGCTCCCGGTGCCAGAAATGTTGATAATAACAGGAGGAGGGGTGGTCTTACACCGCTTGCGAGCTCGGCCCATCGTTCTTCTCCTCGCTTGCTCGGTCTGGCCACAAGCGCCGCACTGTAGAATTGACACTCGTTGGAAAGGATCCCACTTCTCCCTCGCTCAGTCGTTGGCGCCGCCCCAACCGATGCGCCACCACACGCCTCCACAAGTATCGCAGGTTCCGTGCTGCTGGCTTTGCAGGCAGCCTCACACCTTTTGGCCGCGGCGCTGCAAGAAGAACATCCTCGTCTAGAAGGGAAACAAGATCCACGACAAAGTCTTCTGTCTTCTGCAATTCCTCTCTCACCCACACAGCAACTGCTACTCGAGCTTCAGATAACACATTGTGACTCTCTCCACAGGCAGTGGCCATATTTTATCCCCTTTAGGCAAAAGGTGTCGCTGAACTTCGTTTGCTCTGTCGCTGTCAACGTTGCCCTGCCCTCAACGTTCTGCTCTGAAGCTGCAGGCAGATCTTGCGATCCCAACTGCAAGAAACCGCTGTCCTCGATCCAACTGGTAATTGCTACCCCAGAATTGCAGTAATGTCCCTGAATGCCCCTGAAATCCCTGAATTTTCAAGAATACCCCTGAATTTCGGCCGGCACTGTTGCCCTGTCCAACGAGCCCTGGCAACCCGATTCACTGCCTAAACCGAAAACCCAAATCCCTTTTCGCTGACGAATCCTCTCTGAGACTCTGACCCAAAACCCAAATCCCGATTCATCAACGGAATCGCCCAAATTCCTTTTCGTCAAATTTCGGTCGCAAGATCGAACTGGTCAAATCCCTTTCACGATTTCGAATCCCGGTCCCAATCCCGCAGTTGAAACTCCAATCGCACAAATCCCAAGTTCATGAATCCTAATCGCAATGCAGAACCGAAAACCCAAATCCCGATTTCAACTACTCACACTGACTGATTTCAAGAATGCCGTTGCAATTACAAAACCCAAATCCCGAATTGAAGAAAATCTCCACAATCTGCCGCCCTGCCAATCGCAACGTCGCCCTGCTTTGAGTCGCTCTGCCGCATTCTCTGAATTCTGCTTCATTCAACGGAATTCTTCTGCTTCACTCAACGGAATTCAACTGCTTTGAGTCGGAATTCAACGGAATTCTTCAACTGCGGAGCCGGATTTATTCAACTGCTGAGTCGGAATTCTTGAACTGCCGAATTCAACGGAATTCTTCAACTGCTGAGTCGGAATTATTCACACGGATAGAGTCGGAATTCAACGGAATTCAACCGAATTCTACGGAATTCTTCTACTTTGAGTCGCTCTGTAAATGTCGTCAAATTCTGCTGAACTCAACGGAATTCTTCCAGAACCGCAGACCCAAAAATTCAATGGAATTCTGCCACCGTTGCACGCGCAACCTGCCAGCTTGCTCCGACGCAATCAGAGGTTTGATGAAGCCTGCCATGGTGCCAGTCCGACACAATCAGAGCCCTGGCAAGCTTCATTTCGTTCCCTTGTTTCCTCTGGAACTGCACGGTTTTGCCAAAACGTTGCCCCGCCAGACCGTCGAAGCAGTTCAAAGCTCTCCAGGGACTCAAAGAATTCGCCAAAAATCCAATCCTTCATCATTTTCCGATCGGAAAATACCATTGGATCCATCTCGCAAAAACAGCCAGGGTCCTCTCCCCGCAAATTTGGACTTCTTTGGAACAATCTCATCCAATTTGCACTTTTCTACCTTCAGAAGCCCCCTGGGGGCCTTACGGTCCTTTAGGGGTTAATCGAAAAGAGTGTCTCAAAGTGGAAACCCTTAGACTCATTTTGAGTTCAAAAATACTGCAAAACTAGTCTATGGTGAGTTAGAGAATAATCTAAAGCAAGGTCTTATACCACTGTGGGATATGGAACTCACGACCTCCCCAATGCTAGGAGAGGGTTCCCACAAGTTCCCCAAAGCCTAAGGGACTATTCCTAAACAATGCTTGTCAGAATTTGTTATTATTGAACGCAGACTCACCTTACAAGTTACAAGTTAGAAAACATAGACTTTGTTTTTTATTAACTCTATTATAATCACACTCTCCAATATCACATTCCAATATGCAAAGAATATATGATTGGACACTTTCCACATGACGAATTCTAAATTCATGTACATTGGTTACAAAAGGGGTGATATTAAAGAGTTTTGACATTAGAGTGACAACACTAATAGTTGAAAAGGAGAATGAGAACAAAGCCTTGTATACCATAAGTGAGGGTCAGATTCATCTTGGTGTCAAAATTGAGTTTCTTTGTCAGATTTTGAGAGGTCTACATCACCTTAAACCAATTACAAGATGACATGATGTGGCTCTTATTGACAAAACGGATCAATTCATGTTGAAACTAACCATGACATAGGGAATATTCCACCGTCGGGTTGTCATATTGGGGAGGTTTGTATCATTGAACGTATTCTTCACGTGCAAACAAGACAACATGGTGGTCCTTTTGTTCACTTTAGATTGGATAACTAACCCCTAAAGGACCAAGTGTCCTAACTAGGACATTTCAATGTTCGGGTAGGCTCCCATGGTGTCAATTTTTATCCTAATTTTTAAAAAACATTATGTGATTTCTTTGGGAAAATGGGCAGTTCAGGCAGGGCTTAAAATAATCCTTTGAAATTATATTTTTGCATCTCTAAGTGTAAGATCTTGCTTTAGACTACCAAAAGAATGTATGGTAAAATTTTCATAAAATATGATGATACAGATTGCAAGTTTATAGCATTTGAAGTGAAAAAACGAAATGACAATCTTTTTTGACATTTTTTGACTGCATTTGGAGTCATGGGAAAATTTGTTGAATTGGTCAAAAATTCCTTAATTTTTTTTTTGTAATGCTCAAATTTGTATTAGCTATCAAGAGCAAAAAAAATTCACTAGAAAATAAATAGAAAGAGAAGAAAATGATGCTCAAAAACAAGAAAAACCCACAGTCCTTTAGGGGTTAACCCTTTAACGTCCCGATTCATCACTGATTTCAAAGATCCATTATAAAATGTTTGATGAATACCAAAACTGGAGTTGATGTACAAAGCAAAGTTGTAAATGTCAATGTTTAGATAACATCTGTATGGTTGGATTTATCATATTTTTTAATAATTTTTTTAAATTAATTTTTCAAGGTTTTCTTTTGAAATTCAATTAAAAATCCCAAAGTAACACAAAAAAATTAAAAATTGTTGTAATGAATTTGAAATAACATGCACTACGAGATGGTATACTTTCCATTATTTAATTCTACTTATTTTGGAAAATCATGCTGAAGGTCTCACTTTTTGAACTAAGAATGAAACTTGACATCAACCACTATTGTTATTTTTCAAAAAATCACAATATCTTATTTTGAAGATCCATACCGTACAAATGGTAGTCAACTAGCACAAGAACCAAGGAAAATTTGGATGGATGAAAAACTATACAGGATGTAGTAAAGAGAAGGATTTCAATCTGTTCGTCGTCCATTATATGGACGCAGGCGCGTTAAAGGGTTAAGATTTATACTATCATGAATATTTTGTAATCAACATATACACAAATATTCTGAGAATATGCTTGAATATTTTGATATCGGATGGACGGGAAGCTAATTGGACCGGACCGGACAGGCAGGCGCCGTGACAACCCTGGTATATCCATTGGATTATTATTTGATCACTCATCTAGGGTTGAGCCTGAATAATTGTACAGTAAATTTTCTATAAGCAAAATAAGTGAGAATCTGTATGACACACGAGATGACGCAGGACAGCATCCCTGAAGGATATGCCTCTTCAGGCCTGTAATCATCCCTACCTACTGTACTACTTTTTCTTTTTCTTTTTTAAATTTCTTTTATAAATTTCTACTGGATTTTTATTTTTATTTCTTTTGGAAACACACGTCACTAAACCAAAGGTTCAAACCCGTGCCGAAAGTTGTGGTAAGGTTTCCAACGGACCCCCAAACTTGGGGTGCATTCATGATCCCCTCTAAAAAAACCCCATGTATACAATGTGTCATGTGTCTAAAAATCTTTGTATACAAATCTATTATGTCTAAAATATATGTTTAACCCCTAAAGGACCACAACTATGTTTCTCTCCAAACACTCCAAAATATCCCTTCTCATAAAAAGACAAATAGTTTTTGATCTAAAACCTTTTTGACCGATTCAACCGTAGGATATTTCAACCAACTTGAATTTATTACAACCTAAAAAATTTCAACCGTTCAGGGTTCTTCAATGGTAAGATTATAAGCTTCAAGTTGGTTGCACTTCTTTTTTTGCTTGTTGCCCAAATTTGAAACTTTCTGAAAATGCCCAAAATGCAAAGTTTAGTCTCAGATTTGGTAAAATGAATTTGGCAGTTGTGTATATGGGGGCGTTAGCTCATTGTGTACAAAAATTCATATGCATAGCTCATTGTATGAAAATTTTCAGGAGTTGCCCGCAATTAGGTTTTTCACCTTTGCATGATTGTATCTTTTGATCTATACATCATCTACGTACGCAAATTACCATCCCATCTTCGTTACAAAGAGTAGAATCACCACAAAAAATCTCAAAAATTGAGGATCAATACTCATTCCATACCGAACTTGGAAAATCAGCCTTGGTCCTTTAGGGGTTAATGGAAGTATACGCCAATATTTTCAGCTCTAAATATATTTATTGTATGTATACAAAATACGGCAATGTTCAAATTAATACCCCTTTTGTGCAGTCATATATACTTGTACGTGTTTAGTCCTAGGCACCGAAATTTCTAACCGGTGTAACTTTTAGCTCAATTGTTCAAATCTCAGATGTCTAGGAGTGCACTCTTCATTAACTTTTTAAACCTTAAGAGGGTCTTGGCCGGGCAGCCCAAAGGAATTTTTTATTTTTATAGAACTGCTCCCTGCAACAGCCCCTGTAAGTAACTTGAACATCCAATGAGAATCCGTCCAATCCCATAGAGCTTACTTTGACGTTTAAGGATTAAACCTTGGGATCATGTGCGTTCATGACCCCTTTTAAAATACCCCTTGTATACGTTAGAATGTTCTTATATTTGTTCTTGTATATATGTTTAATGTAAATACACAACCCTAGTTTCAGTCCTAAATATGCTTTTTATATGTATACATAGTACAATAGTGTTCAAATTAATCCCCCTCTTGTGCACTCACATGATTCCTCATACACATAAAAGAGTGCAACCCTTGGGCTCAAGTATGAGCCCATCTGCACGATGCACTCTTTGAGTAGATCATGATGCTATATTCACTTTTCTCATTCCAACCCGTATTGAGGATGTTATGGGTCTTCAAAGATTTGGATCTGTATAAGGTAACGTTTTCAGTTCTCCCCTCCTTTATTGGGCCATAATTTCTAAGTCCTTCATTTTGTTGAAGTAGAAGATGTAGGTTAGTGTTGCTAGAAGCCAAAGGGGTTTGGCTGGAAATAATGATGTGTAGGAGAGGGGTCAAGGCATGAGTTGATCTTAGAGGCCTCTAGTGGTGAGTTATCCCATATGGGTTGTCATGCACACCTTCTAGTGTACACCTCTTAAGGAGGGAAGCTCTTGAGTAAAGATCATCTCTTTCTACGCATTCCTTGTGTTTGTGTATGTGCCTTGTGCATTCCTCTATCACCTTCAATAGGTTATGGGCCCACTCATGTGTGCTGCGTGAGTGTTGGATTGCATTGAGGCGTTTTGTTGGGGTCGTTGCGGAAGGGGCCGATTTGGAGCTTTTGGGAGCATTTTATTTTTGGAGCTTTTTGGAGGAGTCTTGTCTCTTGGAGGTGCGCACGGGCTGAAGTTGCACATTGGAGCACTCTTCTTGGTCAATCTCTTCCTTTGGTGCTTTACTTTCTTGATTCCAAACCCCTTTTTTAAGTGGAACATTGTTTTTGTTCAATTTGGTGCACTTGTGAGATTGCAAGTGATTTGTGAGGTGTTGAGGCTCTAAGGGAAGAGTCTACAATCTGATTTTAGTGATTGGGCACTTGGGAAGAGGTGTTGCATGAGTTTCATGCCCTCGGAGTGCTCAAAATTTCATGTGGAGTCGTTTAATGCAATTGGGAGCACAAAGGTGCGGTTTTGGGCAATTCAATGCAATTCGGGTTTTGAGGGGCTTGTGTGAGTCTATGAGCATTGATTTAGTGCTATTGAGGGACACAAAGGTGTCGATTACGTGCATTGAGTGATTGGAAACACTAAGGTGTTGTTTTGAGGCAATCGGAGTTGTGGAGAGCTCCATTGAGTGATTTGAGGTATTTGGTGAACATCTTGGCAATTTGAGTGAGTAACCTTTGCACTTGAGTGTTGGAAGGTGTGTGTGGAGCACAAAAGTGCTGATTTGAGGTTTAGAGTTGTTGTAGAGGCATTGCAAGCACAAAGGTGCTATATTCTATCAAAAATCATAAAAAGAAGTGTCATTTTTTGAGTTTGAGGGTTGATTTGAGTGGGGAGACGTACATCATGGCATCTTATGAGGGTGAGGGTCCCAAAGTGGTGGACAAGTTTGATGGGGTGAATTTCCACTTGTGGAAGTTCAAAATGGAGATGGTGATGGCCGAGAAGGACTTGTGGGAGATTGTAGATGGTAGTGAGGAGCCCCCTCATTCTATTTCGGACCCTCGCACTATGCAAGCGTACATAAGGAGGGAGAAGAAGGCATTTGCAATTTTGGCTCTCAATCTCTCGGATTCGCAACTCGCGCACATTCGTTCTTGCAAGACACCCGCAGAAGCATGGGCCAAGCTTTGCAACATTCACGAAGCCAAGAGTTTGACCAACATTTTGTTTTTGAGGCGCAAGTTCTTCATCATCAAGATGGAAGAAGAAGACGACATGTTGGAGCACATCAACAAGGTCAAGGCACTTGCGGATCAACTCAACGGTGCGGACGTGACCATCTCGGATGGGGACATCGTGATGACGCTCTTGGAGAGTCTACCACCCTCATTTGAGTATCTCATCGTGGCTATGGAGACGAGGCCCATTTCCGAACTCACATTGGAATATGTGACGTCGCGGTTGTTGCACAAGCTTTCGCGGCGAAAGAAGAATGAGTCTCGTGGAGATAGTGCGACTCTTATGGCGAGGCAATCCAAGAAGGGAGGCGGTGGGAGCTCTAGCGACAAGGTGTGCTTCTATTGTGGCAAGGAAGGTCACCCCGCAAGATATTGTTTCAAACGGAAGTACAATGAGAAGGGCGAGAGTGCCAACAACACAAAGACACGTGACAATGATGATGAGTATGCTTTCACTACAAGGTATGTCTCTTGTGACGTAAGCATGAGTGATGATGATTACGAATACGCAAACATGGCAAGTCACGTATCATGCAACGGTAGTGTGAGCGATTGGATTGTAGATTCGGGTGCCTCGAGCCACATGGCAGCCGAAAGGAGTTGTTTTCATTCCTATCATCTTATTTCGCCAAAGAGAGTGATTTTGGGAGATGATACGGTGCTTGAGGCCGTGGGCAAAGGCCAAATTGTAGTGGACACCGAGGTGGGGGGCCGTGTGAAGACAATCACTATCAAAGATGTCCTCCACGTTCCCAAACTAAAGGCCAACCTTCTTTCGGTGAGGCATTTGGTTGCAAAAAGCTTGTGTGTAGAGTTTAGTGATACGGGGAGCTTTGTGTTATCACCGAGTCGAGACAAGATGGCCATCATTTATGAAATCGACGGATTGTACCACATCATGTTTTCGAAAGTGCATACAAGTGAATCGGCGGCGTTGGCGCAATCAAGCGCAAAGGATGACAAGTTGAAGTTGTGGCATCGTCGACTCGGCCATTTGAACATCAAGAGTGTAAAAACTCTTCGTGACATGGTAAGCGGCATGGACTTACTTCAATCACATGTGGATCCTTCTTCATTTATTTGTGACGGTTGCATTGAGGGCAAACAACAACGCTTGCCATTTGCGGGTGAAGGGGCAACTCATGCAACCGAGCCTTTGGAGATTGTTCATTCCGATGTGTGTGGCCCGATGAAGACGACGTCGATGGGGGGATGTAAGTACTTTGTGACCTTCATTGATGATTTTTCAAGGAAGATTTGGCTCTATCCAATTAAGGCCAAGAGCGAGTGCTTTGACAAGTTCAAGGAGTTCAAGGCGTTGGTGGAGAAGCAATCCGAGAAGAAGATCAAGGTGTTTCGATCCGACAACGGCGGCGAATTTATGTCCAACAATTTTGATGAGTTTTTGAAGAAAAAAGGCATTGCGCATCAAACATCGGCCCCGTATACGCCTCAACAAAATGGAGTTGCGGAGCGCGCAAATCGAACCATTGTGGAGATGGCAAGGAGCATGTTGCATGCTCAAAACTTGAAGTTGGAGCTTTGGGCGGAAGCGGTGGTGAATGCGGTGTACACTCGCAATCGGTGCCCTACAAGTGCGGTTGCGAACATGACACCCGAGCAAGCGTGGAGTGGGAGGCGACCTTGCGTTTCACACATGCGCATCTTTGGATGCATTGCATATGCAAAGGTACCGGATGCTCGTAGGACCAAACTTGATGCAAAGGCCGAAAAGTGTGTGTTCCTTGGATATTGTGAAGGTACCAAGGCGTATAGGTTGATGTCGGTGGACACGAAGAAGATTATTCGATCGCGCGATGTGACCTTTTGTGAGGAGTCTACGGTTGAGCCGCATTTGGAGGATGGTCCAAGTGGGAGATGTAGAGACGTTATTATGGACACATCCTCCAAATCTCCTATCGTTGATGTTGTCAATAAAGATGGAAGTGAGGAGGATGGCAAGCTAGAGGCTCCATCGAGTTTGAGCACCAAGAACGACGCAAAGGAGGTGCAAGTGGAGAACGCTCTTTCAAACAATCGGCGATATTCCAAAAGAGTGCGCAAGCCGCCCGGAGAGTGGTGGAAGATCTTCCCTCCTAGTGATAACGAACATGCAAATGTGGCGTTATCGGATAGACCGTTGACTATTCGTGAAGTATTGCAAGGTGAAGATGCAGTCAAGTGGGAGCAAGCCATGCAAGAGGAGTATGAGTCGTTGATTGCTAATGGCACGTGGGAATTGACTCCCATTCCCGAGGGTCGCAAACCCATTGGTCGCAAGTGGGTGTTTTGTGCAAAAAGAGATGCTTCCGGTGATGTGGTGCGCTACAAGACAAGGCTTGTGGCAAAGGGATTTGCGCAAGTTCAAGGCGTGGATTTGCATGAGACGTTTGCTCCCGTGGCCAAGTTCACGACCATTCGATGCATTCTCGCAATTGGAGCGGCCATGGATTTGGAAATCCATCAAATGGATGTAAAGACGGCATTCTTGAACGGCGATTCGGAGGAGGACATTTATATGGTGCAACCCGAGGGATTTGTGCAAGAAGGTAAAGAGGATTATGTTTGCAAACTCAAAAAGTCATTGTATGGGTTGAAGCAATCTCCGAGGGCATGGTATCAAAAGATTGACACATTTCTTGTACAATGCGGGTTCACTAGAAGCATTGCGGATCATAGTTTGTATTTCATGCAAGAGGGTCAACATGTTGTGATTGTGATCATCTATGTCGATGACTTGATCATTCTTGCGAGCCTCATGAGTTCAATGGAGGCGCTCAAAGCCATGCTTGAGAAGGAGTATGAAATGAGCGACCTTGGCGAGTTACATTTTTGTTTGGGAGTTGAGTTTGTGAGGGATAGGGCAATGCGCACTATCACGATGAGCCAAGGCAAATACGTGTTGGATGTGCTCAAGCGATTTGGGATGGAGGATTGCAAGCCCATTGCAACACCATTGGATGTCAATTCTAAATTCGTGAAGCTCACCGAGGAGGAGTATACGGCGAAGGCTCAATCGATGTCGGAAGTGCCATACAAGCAAGCGGTGGGGTCGTTGATGTATGCGATGATTGCTACACGGCTAGACCTTGCGTATCCAATTAGCAAGGTGAGTCAACACATGACAAGACCGGGCTCAAAGCATTGGATGACGGTGAAGAGGATCATGCGCTACTTGAAGAAGACGATTGATGTGAAGTTATGCCTCGGTGGCTTTGACATCGTATTGAGCGGTTATTGCGATGCGGACTACGCGGGAGACATGGACGATCGAAAATCTACCACGGGCTACATGTTCAAGGTTGGATCGGGTGCGGTATCGTGGAATAGCAAGCGGCAACAAACCACGGCCACGTCTACCGTGGAGGCGGAGTACATGGCGACAAGTCACGCTACGAAGGAGGCCATTTGGTTGAGACAACTAATGGCGGATGTGGCTTGTGCACAAGGGGAGGCTACAACGATCATGTGTGACAACCAAGGGAGCATTTCACTTGCAAAGAACCCGACACATCATTCACGCACGAAGCACATTGATGTGCAATACCACTTCATTCGGGAGAAGTTGGAGATGGGAGTTATACGATTAGAATATTGTCCAACGGAGCACATGATGGCGGATGTGTTGACAAAGGGTCTTGCACGAGATCGACATGAAAAACTAGGAATAGCATATGGACTTAAAGGCTTTGGCTCTACGCAAAGTGGGAGTGTTGAAGTAGAAGATGTAGGTTAGTGTTGCTAGAAGCCAAAAGGGTTTGGGTGGAAATAATGATGTGTAGGAGAGGGGTCAAGGCATGAGTTGATCTTAGAGGCCTCTAGTGGTGAGTTATCCCATATGGGTTGTCATGCACACCTTCTAGTGTACACCTCTTAAGGAGGGAAGCTCTTGAGTAAAGATCATCTCTTTCTACGCATTCCTTGTGTTTGTGTATGTGCCTTGTGCATTCCTCTATCACCTTCAATACATTTGCTGCTTATGAGCCTTAGCAACTCTAGAGAGTTCTTTTGCTTAGCTTTCCAACGACATATAATATGCCCCACTTTATTTAGGGTGTCATTGGGAACCTTGAGTCTTACTCTCAATTCCAATTTATATGTCCAATGACATTGCCAATTATGAAGAGCCATAAAGTTTAATTCACGACTCCAATTCATGCATACTTTGGACCCATTGGTGCGTACTCTCACAAGGTTTCCAACCATGTATAGCACACCCCATCTTAGACTTACACAAAACGCTATCATGTACTCATTTTAAAGTACTCAAATATGTTTGGTTGGTATGAAGTTGTTGGCATTCCTGATACATCACGTATGTATCTGATCTCGACATCATACAATTGTGATACCTACTGTTTCGAAAATACGAGCCAATTGTAATAAAGCTAGGATACCACCAAAAGTCATAATTTAACTACTCTTCATAGGTGACAAGGTAGAGCATCACCTCCTTGACAAATGACTTCCAATA
Organism: Pohlia nutans; assembly: GCA_022496805.1. Taxonomy (NCBI): domain Eukaryota; kingdom Viridiplantae; phylum Streptophyta; class Bryopsida; order Bryales; family Mniaceae; genus Pohlia; species Pohlia nutans. The sequence goes on along the minus strand of CM040093.1, from coordinate 3,925,439 downwards.
GATTCATTAGGGGAGATATAGGGGCTCAACAAGGCCCTTAAGCTTTAAAAAACTGTTGATCAACAATGAACCAACAACAACAAACCCCAAAAAATAAAATAATAATAATAGTAATAATAAAATTAAAAACCGCAGTCTAACGTGGATGATAGCCATCCACATGCCTCAAACTGCGATTTTTAATTTTTAAAATTTAATTTTTATTCAGTACAACTGATTTCAGCTGATCAGAAGTGGGGCCTTGTTGAGACCCCATATCTCCACTAATGGATATCCTCTTCCAAACATTTGAGCCAAATTTGGCTTGGTGTCCGTGGTGCAAGAAGTCAGGAACCATTGCAAAGCCTATGGCCCATCTGCCACCCAGGTTGTAAGGTTGAAAGTTAGATAAATTGTATTCTGTAATAGAGCTATTCGTAAAGTGAGCACCTGACAGCCTCTCTGCAGTAGGAAGTTTCGATCTTGATATAGAATTTTTTGACATCCACTCACATAAGCTACTAAGCTCCTTCCCGTGGGAGAGCATGAGGTTGGTGTGGGGTATGTGGAGATTACTCCATGGGATTCAAGTTAGGTTTGGAGGAGCTTCTCTTGCATTGGGGAGGTTCAAAGTTCAAATCTTTTGATAATGCAGCGCATTGTGATTGGTAAAAAAAAAAGGGCCAAAATTCATCTCCGCCGCCTTTCAAGCTAAAAAACCAGTTATACCTTGTCTTTCATGTTGTGGAATTTTTTTGCTCGACTTTAGAGATAACTCTAATCAATCAAAGCTTTGAAGTTGTAGTTGCCATTCTCGCATGCTTCATTTAGATTCCATTCCCAAAGAAAAAAACTCCTTTGTATTGGTGTAGTTGCATAGTTCAGTGTACCAATTCGGTGATCAAAAGAACGTGCATGCAATTTTGGTCAAAACCACTCTTTTTCAAAAAATACTAAAACTCATCGGTGATATTTTTAACTAATTTTTTTAACAAACGGTGACTGAGATTGATGCATATGAAATCTAAAGATACATTCATTTTTGATCTAAAGGCTTTACATTAAGAAATATGAATTTTTGAAAGTACCCTTTTGAACAAAAAACATGATGAACATGATGAAAGTTCAATGATGAATATTGTGCATGATTTCTAATCTTTTTGCAAACTCAACTAAAAGCCAATGTGTAATATCTTATTTAGATTACTATAATGATTTTGAATTTATTTAAATCTTCTTTTACATGCTGAAAATGCCTAAATTCTAAAAGATGTTTATATTAAGTAAAATTGCAATACAGAAAACATTTTTAAATAAAAAAATGCAGAAAGAAGTACAATAAGTAAAATTCTATGTGCATAAAGAGTTTGAAGTTTAAATTTCAAAAATCGCATTACAAAGAAAGTGCATTTGTCAAAAACAGTGCATTGTGACATAATCAAAAATATTACAAATGCACAAGGTTCTCTAATTTAACAACTTATTTTTAAAAATTGAACATCATATTTGTATTTTAGGGTATGGATATTTCTTACTTGTCATAGTCCTATAAGTTTATTTCCATCCAATAATCTTGTATTCAGCTTGAAAGGTACAAAAACACTCTGGCCAAAAACTACAAACGTGACTAAAATAGAGGAACACCTTAGTGTACTACTACGGTATGAGGAAGGCAGGGTCGGCACTTTTGTGTCGAATAATTAATAAAAGTTCAAAAAGTGAAGGTCGGCACTTTCAAAAACAATTATTAAAAATTTGGCTATTAAGAACTAACATTGAATTTTACTAGCGGCTAAACGTTTTTTTTTTTTTTTTTTTGTCTACGATTTTTGTTGACTTCATTTTTGTTGATTTCGATAAAATACTTGATAAATTTATTTATTTTTTTGACATTTTTTTGGGGAATTATTTTCTGCCGACCCTGCCTTCCTGGTACGGTACCCATTGATGTGTTCCCAAAAACTAATCAAAACAAAAATGAATAAATATTAAATGAAATGAAAAAACCCTCGTTTTTGTTGTACGTAAATTTTTAAATTTATTTATATCAAAAACACCTGAATGAAGCAGTCAAACCCTAAGAGCGTTGACACCGGAAGAAACGGTTACAGGTGTCCAACAACAACCGATGATTAGCACCCAAGAAATAACCCAAAAATAAGTTTCTGCCAAAATCATGATATTGCTAAATAAAGTCCCCATTCATAAGTGAGTACAGTCCAAACCCCCTGGCACACTTTTCTACTGTAATTTCCCTGTCCACTAAGGTTGATTGTCCTAAAACCACCAGCTTAAGCAATCTGGCCTATTTTTGGCAGTGCTAAATTCGAAAAAAAAATATGACCACATTCGAAATAGGTTTTGATCAGGATTGCAAAAATTTGCAACATCTAATTCGCATTTGTCAATTTTATACAAAATTCCAAAGTGGAAAGTAACCTTTGACTCATACATCACATACCAATTTCCTAAGTTCACACTTTGTTGTTCCTAGATTCCGCTCATGAGCTAACCCAAAACCACCAACTATTTCTTCGCAATGCTTGGCATGCCATTGGTCTACTTGAATAGTGAAATTGGTAGTTTTGAGTCTCAACTGTGGTGGCCCCAAGAAAGCTCTACATGTCATAATTGGGGGAGGTGGTGGTTTCAGGACATCCTACCTTAGCACTCTGGATTGTACTCTGAAGGTCATCCAAGAAGTTAGACCTCACCATTTAGTTTCCCACCAACATTACTCAATTAGACTCTTGAAAATAGGAATTGAGCCACTCATGGCCCATTCACACCAGTCACTCAACGTGAGTGCCACAAAGAATCTGCATTCGTCAAGTAAGTTTTTGGTAGCTACAGTGTACTCCTGTATTTTATTTTATTTTTTACTTGACACATGCAAGAAGGTGCTTCAACGCATTTTGGGTGCCGCAAGAAATTTGCACTCCACCAACGCACATGCATTGGCCAAAAGCAGGAAAAGACAAGGCTCTGACACTGCAAGAAATTGTATATTATTTTTGAAATTTACCCTGCAACATTCTAAGAACGCAATGCAAGTGCTCGAGCTTCTCAGTGTGAATAGGCCATCACAAGCCACCACACATGGATTGTGCAATTGTGATGGACAACTAAAAAGTGAAGACACACTAGCTAGAGTGATTCTAAGGGCCCTAGGTTTTAGTGAATTATCCAGTGTCACGGGCCAAATACAGTGACTCCAAAAACCGAGTCTATGCATCAAACAAGGACTTTAGTGGGCCTTTCACAAAAAGATAATGATATATTTAGGAAATGTAAAATGTAACTATAAAAGAACTATAAGTTAACTGTCAGATGATGTCATGGTGACGTCATCAACTTCACTAGGGTTTCAGTGAGAAGAAGAGAGACGTCGACGTCGCAGAGACTTAGTTTTTGAGTTGCCGCTTGCTACTTTCTGTGAGGGCTCTCATTTTCTTGTTTCTTCATCGTTTTGAGTCAAAAAAAATTTGTGGGTTTCGTGTGTTTGTCTTGAATACTTCTTGTGGCTTTGTGGAAGTTGTATAGAAAGATGAGACCTATTTCACGAGAGAAAGAGCAAAATATTGTAGCATTGATAGAGAAGGGGAGGAACAGTAGAGAGATTGCAAAGAGCGTGGGTTTGGCACAATCTATAGTTAATAGAGTGAGAAAGAGGCTTTCTACAAGTGTAGCATTGTCTAAAGGAGGTCGTCCAAAGGTCCTAACAGAGTGGAAGAAGCGTTATGCTTCACGGCTAGTTACTGTTGGCGGTTTAGAAACTGCAACAAAGGCATCAAAAGTGCTTGGAAGAGAGATGGGTGTAAAGATGTGCGACAATACCTTGAGGAATGCATTGAGAGAACAAGGATTGTCTTCTTTTACAAAGGTTAAGAAGCCTGCTTTGAGTCAGAAGAACATCAAAGACAGATTTCGCTTTGCTCAAATGCACAAAGATTGGACTGTGAGTGATTGGGAGCGGGTTGTGTTTAGTGATGAAACTAAAATATGTCGTTTCAATTCAGATGGGAGGAGTTGGTGTTGGGTAGAGGACAAAGAAAACATCCCTGTGCGTGCTGTGAACCAAACTGTGAAGCATAGTGGAGGCTCTATAATGCTTTGGGGTTGTTTGACTTGTAGAGGATTGGGGTCATTGCAGAATATACAAGGGCGCTTGAATGCTAGAGGCTACATTGCAATTTTAGAGCAAGATTTGTGTAGTACATTGCTTGCATTTGGGTTCAATCTTGAAGAAATCATTTTTCAACAAGACAATGCTGCTGTGCATACAGCCAAGATTGTTTGAGAATGGCTTGGGAAGCAACCATTTTGTGTTTTAGAGTGGCTTGCACAATCCCCTGACTTAAATCCTATTGAGCACATATGGGCTTTACTAAAATGGCGATTGAACTCATACTCTAGTCCTCCCAGTGGTATTATTCAATTATAGGCTCGAGTGCAAGAAGTTTGCAACTCTATCAGTCTAGAGGAGTGTAGAGGATTGTATGCTAGCATGCCTGATCGAATTGCAGCTGTTTTAGCTGCAAAAGGGCGATGGACAAATTTTTGAGTGTCTTCTACACTCGAGTGCAAAAACCGAGTCTATGTACACACTTTTCTTCAACATCTATATCTACTTTGTTGTAATTGAAATCATGATTTTATCATTACAATGGTGTGTAGAACTTTATACTCTACAATAATTGTTTTTATGGCTTTTCATTTCGATCACTCTTGTTTCCTACATTGTTATTTGAAGTTTCAAGTTCCTTGCATAGACTCGGTTTTTGGAGTCACTGTATATTGTTCACTAACCTAGTCTCATTCATTTTTCCATAGCCAAAGTGGTATCCAGAGTGTTAGTGGAGATGCTATTAGGGAATAGAGGGACTTAGGTAGACACACAAGCAAGTGTGTTGTCACCTTGCATCAGCTCCACTTCACTTTTGACTTTATCTTTATTTTTGTTATTTTTTATTAATTTTTGGTTTGAGATACACGGTAAGCTTAAAGTATGAACATGTGACTAAATGGAACATGTAGTTAAGAGCATCCGCACCCTTCTCTCTCAATTCACCCCTTGACCACTATCATCACATCCGAAATTTGGTGTCATAAGCTATCGTCTTCACACCCTTAAATCACTAAGTGTCCCTCTATATAGTCGGTGAACTAATCACATCACTATTCATGATTGGGTTATCATTATTTTCCATCAATTTAGGATACCAAGCCCTTCCTAAACTTAGGGCCTCTTTACACTAGAAGCGAGAAGCCGTGAGGAGAGAAATGTCATTCAATGGGACCGAGAAGACCAATTTCTCATTGGTTGAAATTTCTCTCCTCACAGCTTCTCGCTTCTAGTGTAAAGAGGCCCTTAACTATAGAGGGACATATTGATGTGTCATTCTATTGCACTCATATTCATTGATTCTTTCATCGTCCCTGAATATACATGTTACATTTTCAATAACTTTCTTTGTACCTTGTTGGACCACGCCCTTTTACACTGTAGCAACAATGTAGAGAAACTACTAATAAAATAATTCAACTCTTCAACCCTCTTTTGCTTGGCCAGCTGCAGTTAGAGAAAATTCTCTGATCCCTTCACAGATGCTTGAGATACGGAAGGGGACTGGGTGAATTGTAGTCACATGCAAAGTCCCTCCGTCACTTTTCCTCCGTCACGCCCGCGTCTCCGGCTCCCTCGACGCCCGCTCCCGCGACGTCCACGGGGGTCATCACGAAATCCGTCGGTCAATCGCCTCCTCTCGGGACCCCCCGGCCAGGATCCACTCAAACACTGCCTTTCGCGCAATTCGTGCCAAGCCGCTCCAGCCGGGAGTGGACTTCTCAAAGCATTCACAGCCATTTCGCAAAAGTTATCAATCACTCACTGGCCGGTTTCCTCAACAATGTGGCAATTCATTCCGATGCTGAACCTTGTCGTCATGCAGCCCAGAGCAAGAATATCAGTGAGGCTACGGACATGAAGAAGCTCAAGGCATTCGGAGCGCGTCAACTGCAACGGCGCTCCAGCTTCGACTCGGAGAATCCCAAGTCTAAACTCTCGCAAGTGGTGGCCCGCATCGATTCACCACGGCGCGACGAGAAAGAATCCGTGAAGAATCGACCAGGCTCATTTTCATCGTCGACGACATCTGACGTCCAGAGCGCGCGCCTCTCGAACGCCTGCAGCGAGGTGGCCGCGACGAGCTCGTCACGCGACGGGAGTACTAGAAACGTTAATGGGGATGGGGCGAGGGCAATTGTGGTGGCGTTTGATGCCAATGCGCGCGACGCGATGGTGGGCGCGGTGACGTGGGCGTTTCAGAATCAGGTGGTGAGGTCCGGGGACTTGCTGGCGGTGCTGGGCGTGATGGATTTCGTGCGCGGGCCGCTGGGTTACAAGTGCCAGGTGAATTCGAACGACCAGACGTGGCTGGGCGCCAACGCCAAGCACCTCCGCGACGAGATTGCGCTGCAGAAACTGAGCTGGGCCGCCTCGCCCGGCTTGCAGACGCTGTGCGAGGCGCGCGACGTCAAGCTCGTCGTCAATGTCAAGGCCGCGGCGCGTCCCGAGCTCGTCATCGTCCAGGTAACGAGCCATTTTGCTTTAATTTTTTGCTCACGTTCAAACTTCAATCTACAATGTCCACTTTTTTCTTTCTTTTTGTTGATCAGAGAGCTCAGGCACTACAAGGAGAAGGCGTCGTTTTCATTCCTTCTGTTAGTCAAACGGCGCCACTTCGCACTCACCAATTTTTTGGTTGGACTTGGTGAGTGCGATTCGTCACGCAAGACAAGCGTGTACAGTGAAAAGCGACAATGAACAAGATCCTCCAGAGTGAGAAACGGCGCCTCTGCTTGTAGTGAGGCAAAGAAAAGTAAATGGGTTCTAATTCTCCTCTAGCTGCATAATGAGAGAGTGATACAGTTATTTGGGAACTTAACCCGATATTAGTGTCATTCTTTAACCTCGTTTAGATTCGTAGTTTTTAAATGACAAATGCAATTGATCATATTGTAAAAAATGTAATTTAAATAGGACCAAATTTGATATCACTAGAACTAGTGAAGATCATTGCCTGTGTTCGCCAAAAACAAATAATTTTTGAACAAGAGGAAGTTCAAATTGGACCTACTCAAAATTGTTATAGAAAACATGGAGCTTAATTTGGGCTTCTTGGTCCTCTAGGGGTTAACTCAGAGCTTATTAAAATTTCAAATTGTTTCCATTAGAATTGACGAGAAAGTTGAATTTTTTTGAGTTATAGGTTCTAACTCTCTTCTAACTGGTTAATGAGAGAGTGACACAATTACTTTGGAACTTGAAGCGGACATTAGAATTAATCCTTTAACTCAATGAAATCTCAAAGCTTGTCAAAATTTCAAGTTGTGTCCATTAGAATTGATGAGAAAGTTGAAATCGTTTTGAGTTATAGGTTCTAATTCTCTTCGAACTGTGTATTCACAGAGTGACAGAGTTGGTTTGGTACTTGAAGCTGACATTAGAGTTAATCCTTTAACTCAACGATATCTCAAAGCGTGTCAAAATTTCAAATTGTTTCGATTAGAATCGATTAGAAAGTTGAAAACTTTTAGAGTTATAGGTTCTAGAACTCTCTTCTCACTATCTGAGCACTGAATGGGGAGTTTTCCAAGGGAACCAGCTAAAATCCAGTATTTTACAAAAGCAACCAGTTTTAGACAAGAACCCATCCGGTTATTATCTATGTGTCACCTAGGTAGCACCCGAGTATCACAAAATTTATCCAGATTTTAGCCTAAAACTATGAGTTTCAACCAGTAATTTGGCAATTTCATTCGGTTAATTTTACACTAACTGTCGGATCTCCCCATACATTGCTACTGAGGGAGTGACAAAGTTGCTTTGGAACGTTAACCTGACATTAGAGTTAATCAAGAAAATTTCAAAATTTCAAGTTGTTTCTATTAGAACTAATGAGGATGGTGAAACCTTCAGATAGCTCTGTTATGATTATTTTTTTCTTCATGGCTCTTATTTTGATCTACCTAATAAGAGTTCTAAAAATTATATATGTGGGTATGGCCCAACACAATTACATTCTCACTTTGACAATTGTAAGGAGATTATTTGTCAGTAATTTCTTCACAATGAGGGTTTTTTGTATGGGGGTTTGTGAGAAGGCAAAATCCCACAACAAGGAGAACACAGAAAATGCCCCTGTAATGCAAGGTAATTTACTAACTGCAGTGCACGTAGCGGTTGAACTTTCGCCGTGTTCTCCCAATTGTGGGATTTTGCCGCTTACAGTTGCCTTATCAATTGATTTTCCCTCTCTTTGATTTTTATACGACACTGTCACTTTTGCAAAGATTTTTATTTTTATTTTATTTTTATTTTTTGATCTGGATGAAAAAGATGATATCCATAACATTCAGTAGCCTTCATGCCCACTACCTTTCCTTCATGCACTTTGCTCACCACCTTGAGCCTCCACATGTCCACTTAGCTACTGATGAAGTACTGTTGGGTGTGAAATATTCCACACCATCTACTGAAGAGCCAAGGCAAAGACAGTGCATGCTACTGAATGCTATGTCTTATTTGATGTTGTTGAGCTTCATAAAGAAACACCTGCTTATAATAATAATATTAACGTTGGTCTAAGAGACCATTGTGAATGGAAAGTCTATTTGGGGTAGTTTGTCTATCTATGCTTCAAGGGCAGCAAGGACGTGCTTATAAAATGTTAGTTGCCTACTTGGGTGCAGGACGCAATTGCGTTTGGCGCGGTGCAAGTGGTGCTTTGCAAAAGCTTGAAGACACATGCACGTCAGCGGAAATTCTACATGGAGCGCTTGAGTTGCGAAGTGACGCGCATGCGGCGTAGTGGCGGGGAGGACATTATCCGTGTGAATTTGGTCAATCCGACGAGCGCTACGGCCGCACCCGATGTCAAAGCCAACAATGACAAAGAGGAGCTTTTCACCATTGACCATTGCCGTCACGGTGATGGTGGTGGTGGTGGAACCATGGTTGAGGAGGGATACGAGAGCGACGACTTGTTCAGCATTTGTGATGAGGCGTGGCGAACGAGCTCGTTTGCTGCGCAGCTGATGCAACGCGAATCCGCCCGGCGCTCCACGGTTTCCGTGCACGACTATGACCCCGCCATGGCAAGCTTTGTGCCGCCCCGGTCGAGCGTCGAGTCCGGCCCGGGCCTTGACAAACGCCTGCTCTCGCTGCGCCTCCAGTTACGGGACTCAAACTTAAGATGAAGGTAATCAACACACCGTTAGGGGGTGTTAGGCTGCGAGCTTGTGAGCAGAGACTCGGGCATCTCATAATCCACATTTACGATCGCGAGACTCTCTCACCAAAACAGTTGCATTCTACTTGCAAACTGAAACCGGGCGGGGTTCTGTGACTGCCCTTCAAGGAGAATAGGGGCCACGTCCTTCCTCTGAAGTTCAACGCAGATGCTCACATGATAGTTGGTGCAAATACTCGCACTTTGACACCCCCTACTGTACAATATTGAGGAAACTTTCCCTTTTTTTTTCTTTTTAAAATTTTTAACAGGAGAATTAGATTTTGTAGTTTCTTTCTTGAATTCTTTGTCATATTGTAAATGTAAATGATACAATCCTCTCTAATAACACTGCCTTTGGGGGACAAATGAGCTTCTACATGCTCTTCACAACTTGACATGTGGAAGTTGTCCAATCAGATATGTATACTACATGATAGGTTTACAGGGAATGTGCAATAAAGCCCATTGTAGAGTCTGAAATCACCTTCTGCAGGCCAGTTCTGACACCCATATTGTACAACATTGAGGATACTGTGGTTTTTGTTCAAGATTTTAGAACTGGATGTTTTTTTTTAAACTTTGTAGTGCCACTTCATAAACATACTGCAATGCAGAAGATATGAAATATATGATTTGATCAATGCCTTGGTTATGGGCTACTTTGTTACTGGTTTCTTGTCTGTGTCATGGAGATGAGAAATTGTAATAAATGTCTCAATTTGATATTTATGGAGGGACACTACCAGAAAAGAGTGATGTTTTTGAAATCAACATCCATTAGAGAAAGTCTGAACCCTCAATAAGGTCCCTACCATGTCACCAGCAAAGTTAAATAGAGCGGGTAGGCTTTATGACAGATTTGGGAAGTAGAGCGTAGGCTTTCTGATAGATTTGGGCTTTAGCTTGTGTGAATTTCAAGAGTCTAACAGGAGCTGGCCAATTAAAAGAGCCCTGCCTCCCAGTATATCCAACCTCCCATGATGAAGATAGGGGAAAAATCATTACCGACATAAAATTAAATATGTGAGACCCCTTAGACCTGGCAAACAATGTAGTCCCTCAGTCCGTTTCAAAATAAGAGCCCACTTCAAAAGCATTTATTTTTCTTAACATTTTTGTTGCCAAAAGAAGCAGTCTCAGTACTCGGAAAATGGTCTATCTTTAATAGTAACATGTAGTTTTTGTGTCACTCTCATTGTCCACCCTGTTTGAAGTGGATAAGGCTCACGTTTGAAGTGTAAAAGATAAGACAAAAACCAAAAAAAATTTGATAGAAACTAGGAATTTTTTTGGTCTAAATTAGGACTCTTATTTTGAAACGAAGGGAGTAATTATTTTGATGCCACCTAGATTGTCTTGTGAGTTACAGCCAATGCTTAGGTGAAATATGGAAAAATAATTTTTGACAAAATAAAACATAATTATTTTTGTACGAACTTGCTATGCATGTACGATAGTAGTTTCTCAAGTTGTTACTTTCTTTCATGTAGCCTAAGCCATGACTCTCTTGCTCTCACAGTTTATCTTCCTGACGCCGTTCTAATAGAATTAAATTGTTTCTAGTACGTGTGTGGTGAGAAGAATGATGGACATTGGACATTTTAATGCCAATGGTTTATTGAGTCCGTGGAGAGAAAGAGCTCCTATGACTTGTGATTATTGGTACTACAGTAGTTTAGGGTAATGCTTACAAGTACTGCGATAAATTTAACCCCTAAAGGACCGCGGCTTTTCCTGTTTTTGAGCATCATTTTCACCTCTTTCTATTCATTTTCTTGTGAATATTTTTTTTCCTCTTGATAGAAAATACCAAATCAAACATTTAAATAAAATTTAAGAATTCTTTTAACCAATTTAACAATTTTTCCCATGTCTTCAAAGACGGTCAAAAAATATCCAAAAAGACTGCAATTTCATCTTTTCACTTCAAACGCTATAATCTTGCAATCTGTACGGTCAAATTCTATGAAAATTTTACCATGCACTCTCTTGGTAATCTATAACAAAATCCTATGGTTAAAGTTGAAAAATAATAATTTTTGAGGTTTATTTTGATCCCTGCCCGCACTGCCCAGTCTCCCCCAAAAAAACCCTTTTGTTCCATAACTTCCACTTAAAAAGTTGGAATCAAAAAAAATAAAATTAGATCCCCATTTTTGTATTGATATACCTAATTAACATGATTTATTTCAAAAAATAAAAATAAAAATTGACACCATGGAAACCTACCTGAACATTGGAATGTCCTAGTTAGGACACTCTTTAGGGGTTAAATTGGTGAGTTGATAGGGAAAAATTGCTCTTATTTTATGACACTAAGAATTAGAACGCTTTGCAACTGCCGTGATCTCTAAAAACCTTGAAGTCATTGCCAACCTGATGATAACATATGGATTCATCTTTGTATACAAACATTTGTTAAGCTTCAAGAGATTGCGTAGAGAGAGAGAATTTGGGGTATAATAACTTTTTGACTGCAGAATAAAAACTCTTTATGTAGACAAAACAACCTAGACTCTTTATGTAAATTGGATTATGGAATACTTAACCCCTAATCGTCCAACCGTCCAGAAAGTGGACAATGGACAATGTACAGAATCAAACACAATTTTCTCATCCGTCATTGACTTTTTGCAATGTGGACTTTTTACTATGTATTTTATGGGAAGTTAGCTTCATGCATGTGTGATCCGATTAAAAAGGGGTTGCTTTGTGAAATTTTTATGCCTCATTTCATGTTGTATTGTTCACCCAAAATTTCGAAGGTTTCAGTGTAAAAGTGCTCTTAAAAAAGTCAACTCATAAAATTAAGCAACCAAAAAATCTCCAGAAATCACTACACTTAGAGTATTACATTTCAACCAATCACAACAAATTTCATGTACAAATTGTCAATATCTTATTCGTAATCAAATTACAAAAGAATTTCAAATTTCAAATTTTAAATTTTATAAGAAAATATTGGTGATAGCAATCATAGATCTAATCATATGGATAAAATCACCAATGGACCTTTGTCCGGTGGACACTGGCTCACTAGCAAAACGAACAGACACTTTATTCACGCCGGCCCTTTAATAGGACCGGTGTTTCTATCTATCTATCTATGGATAAAATCAAAAATTCATAATGTACAACTTTTATTCATATATCAACTTCAAAACATCCCTCTTAGTTACATTTTATAATGCATCTTTGCAAAACTCCTAAATTTGGAGAGGGGTGAGGACGTCTAGGGGTTACCTCTGTGTCAAACCTTGTTTTAGGGATAGTATCAATTCATTAAGTGCAATGGTGCTTAGAGTTGTGATCACCACTCAGAGGTGGTATTTTTGACAAACGTTGGTGACCTTTATTTACCCCATATCCATTGCTAAAAGCAGTGCATTTTGTTTGTGATAACATTCAATAGCATGCACTATCACTGCCTTGGCTCTATTCCACACATGAAAAAAGGGCAGTGGGCATGGAGATTATTGAATGTTATAATGTAAAGAAGAACCCCAGACATGTCCATCGCCAAATGGCCGGGTGTTGAGCACAGAGCAAACTATTCTTTTGCCTTTTACTAAAGAATAACGTGCACTAGGTACACCCACCGGCATATTCGTCTTTTTGGTTTGCCCCACACGGGGCCCAACAATTGTACACCAAAATGCACAATCTGATTAGCATTTTTGCACTAGAAATTTGGTCCTCTAACCCCTGCAAAGATGCATTATTGAATGCAACTAAGGGATATTTTGAACTTGATGTATGAATAAAAGTTGTGCATAATGAATTTTCAAGTCTATCCATACGGTTAGATCTGAGATTGTTGTCAGTTTGTCACCAATATTTTCAATAAAATTTGAAACTTAAAATTCAAAACTATTCTGCAATTTGATTATGAATAAGATATTGAAAATTTGTGGATGAATTTTTTGTGACGGGTTAAAATGTAATACTCTAAGTGTAGTGATTTTTGGAGATTTTGGTTGCTTAATTTTATAAGTTTATTTTTTCAAAAGCACATTTAGACTAAAACCTTTGAAATTTTTGGTGAATCATTGCAACATGAAATGAGGCATAAAAATTTCACAAATCATCTCCTTTCTAATTGGATCGCTCATGAATAAAGCTAACTTCCCATAAAAAATTCAATAAAAATTTCACACTACAAAAAGTGCATGACAGATGAAAAACAAAGTTTGCTTCTGTACATCATGCAAAATGTGCACGGTTGGGCAGTTAGGGGTTACAACTTGTCTCATAAATGTGGTGCTCAGGGTTTCTTTTTTGGTTTTCCGGTCATCTAACTTTAGGCTACAAAGTTAGCATGCAAGTGAATGAGGTGGCTTTTTTATCCCTTATTTTTAAAATTTTAAATTTGAAAAACCTAGCGATGAATATTTTTTTTTCATACATCATATCTTTCCATCCAATATATTGGCCTTTCGCAAAACCCTTCATACATCGTGTCTTTTTCATCCAACATCTTGGCCTTTTTATTTATTGCGTGTGGTTTATAAAGTCCCAACCTAGTGTGCAATCGGCGTGTGCCACTGCCTTGGTGGCTACTTGAGGTGACATTTTTCTCATTATGTTCCCATATGGTGGATTTATGTAACAAACTGGCTCTAAAAAGCTAGAAAAAAAAAACCCCTGGTGGTGCTCAAAAATGAGGAAAAACTCTGGACAATCAAGGGTTATTGAAGTCTTGTCTCTACACTCTCATGAATGATTCTTCACCAAGGTAGAAGCACCTATCACCACCAGTGCCCAGATAACCTCACCGGAGACAGACTACTCTCAGAGCCACCCTTCCCTCAACCAAAAACCACCAATCTATGGTTCACCCTTCACAAGGAAGCAACCGACTAATAGCATGTCAAGCATTGGGAGAAAATGGTTGGTGGTTAGGGTGTTGTCATGACTGGAAATTAGAACTACATGGAGTGGATATGGAGAAACCTATATACCAATGTGGAGTTCGAGCCACTTTTAACTTTCAAAATTATAGTAATTTCAATATTGGGAATTAAATCATGAAAAAATTTGCATTCCTCAAGAAAATTTTCTTCCTATAAAGGAATTTTTTATTATTCATGGTTGGTCCATAAATATTTGCATTACTTTAAGTTGGTGGTAATAGGTGCTTCTACCTTAACATTTTCAATTCTAGCACTGATAATGCAATACGTATATTGGATCATGTTATTGGCTTCCATGTGGCAATTTAGCACTCCCTTCTTGGAAAATATTATGCAAACATCTTGAGATATTTGCATTACAATATAAGGTGGAAGTACCTGTTGCCATACTTATAAGCAATCTAAACATCTTGGAGGACATACCAAGTGCGTCTTAAATTTTTGAAGTTAAAATAAATCTTAGTGGAGTTGAATCTAAGTGATATCATAAATTTCCTATTAAATTTGCAATTTCTATAATTTTCAAAATGGTCTACCTTGAAAATACAAAATTGCTCCTAGGTGGGGGCCGTGGGCATTCAAAAATTGCTCTATAATCATTCAAAACTAGCCTAAAGTTATAAATTCTAACAGCCAATTAGGTGCGTATTTAGTATTAGGATTATCTATTATAGGCTCCAAATTTGTAGGAGGCCAAGGGACCCTACAACACTCTGTATTTAATGTAATGTGACATTTAATTACTTCGTAAATTTTTGAAAAAAGTATTTCAATGGTGCAAGTTGGAGACTATATATACACACAATTGTCAAGATTGCGGTAATTGTGTAGTTTCACCCCGAACTCCTAAATTGTTGTCCCCCGTTGGTGCACTCTACATTTGTTTAAAAATCACGTGCGTTCAAGACTCCCTCTAAAAACCCCCTGTATACGAGGGGTTATATGTCTAAAAACTTATGTATATAGATATATTTTGTTCTAAATATATGTTTAATGTAAATATACATCAATTTTTTTCAGCTCTAAATATGTTTATTGTATGTATATGTCATACGGCAATGTTGAAATTAATACCGTTTTTGTGCATTCACGTATACTTGTTCGTATTTAGTAAAGTTCACCCCTGGATGTTGTCTCTGTGCAGTTGAAAGCTTCCTTCTCAATGGTTGGGTTGGGTCTTCAAGATTGGATTGCGTTCAAAGAAATTGGTGGGCTTTAGTTCAAAGCTTGTTGACAACGTTGGCATTATAGGAAAATCCTCTTGACAGGGCACATGGTGGAATCCCAACAAGTACCATAGCGTAATGTCCGTGTTCTCAATATTACGATTCCTGCATGTATGATCATAAGTAACTATTGTATGAATTTCACCAAAAATATTTACTCAAAACTTTTTATTATCACGCCCTACTGACCCTAGGCAATCAACTTGCATGTGATTATAAAGAATTATATAATTTAGTTTATTTTTTCATCCATTTGAATGTTTCTTGATTAGTGTACTAATTGAACAATATTTGACTGTACGGATGAACAAATTTTTCATAAATTGTGGAATGAAAGTATTTTGTCACATTTTTGCTTATTTTAAAAAGTGTTCTTAGAGAGATTTTTTTACAATGCAAGTGAAAATTAAATTTGAAAAAACCCCATTACAAAAAATTAGTTTTGAAATTTCAAATTTTGATATGTGTTAAAATTTATTAAAAAAATCTTATCTTTATGTTATATAAATTTATTGGTGATGATATTTGTTCATATAACTGTAAAGATGTAATTTTCGGTTCTTAATCTACAACTTTTATTCAAACCTTGTCACTAAATTTCTCTTTCAAGAATTATTTTATAAAACATCTTCATAAATCATCAAATTTTAAGGTACCCTTCGACCTTTAGGAGTTAAATACCTGTTGGACCACACTGCAAGACCATCGTCACCATGGCTTTGAGATGTGAAGAAGCCACCGGCATATTTCTCCGTTCGATTGTAAGGTGTCACCCAAATCTGCATCCATAACATGCAAATATTGATGAGCTCAACATGTAATACGAGGCCCATTCTTTCACTCAAGAATCCTTCATTGTAATTCTATCAAATGTTTCTATAAAGTTTGCAATTAATAATATAGCAAAGAGTGAGCAAGAATTGTGTAGGAATAGAAGAATGTTCAACAAAATTCAAATTCAAGAAATTTCTATATTGGCTTAAATTCTTACAATAAAGGGTGCAAACTTACAAGTACTAGAGAATAATATGCAAAAACGTACAACGAAACCACTAGGGACTTGATCTCACCTCTTATACTAATCTTTTATTTATTTATTTTGACACTTCGTTGGTATTATATTAACAAGTAATGTAACTATGACTTGGCTAAGTGTTTATAACCACTAATCTTTGAATGAAAATGGGGTTGTCTACTAAGGCAGACATACCTAATTCTAACCTAGATCCAATTTCAAATTCTATGAAACCATCCCAATTCCACCCTTCTTCATATCCTTTTTCATCACAGTGTGAATGAAATGTGAAAAGGTTAAGTGAGCTGTGGAAATGGGTTGCAATTAATGCACTTTCAAACTTTCAATGAAATGGTAATACACTTTTTTAGTGGTGGTTGAGAAATTCATACATTATCACATGAGATAATTCACAATTTTGATTGAATATTGCATTCATGAGGGAAGTGCTCGACTTTAGAATATATTTTGGGTGGATCAAAAATACTCATACATGGGGCCATAGGCCACAAAGTGTTTGATTATGGATTTCTCTTGGGAAGTTCATGACTCCTAACTACGAACAATTTGTTTTTCATAGCATGCCACTTTGAAAATTCATAGAAATTATAATTTTTGTCAAAAATCTTATGATTTCACTTGGATTGTGTCCACTCAAATTTATCAATGCCTGAAAAATTTGTGCGGTAGTAGGAATGTTCCCCAAGGTGTTCAAACGCTTAAATGGATGGTAATGGATACTTCTAATTTATCACATATATAGTAGTTTACAACATAAGACTCACTTTAGCAGTTAGTGGAGTCCATCCTTTTCAACAATAGCACTGTATACGCTTCAACAATGTCTCACCACCCAACTTCTTTAGCTAAAAATGATGTGGACTTGCCATGATTCGGGGGATTTGCTTCAGTGATTCGGGAATAGTGGGAAGATTATGAGGTATTATAAAGAAGAGCTAAAGAACCTTATGAACTTCCCACTTTAAACAATTCATATATATATATAATCATTTTTTTACCCATTTGTTTGTTTTTTGTTTTTTTAATTAAATTTTTATTCAGCAAGGATGGCAGTACCTGGTTATTAGTGAAAGCAGCACGAGTTTGAGGAGGATGATGTGGATCCAGCAGCGAAGAAATAGGGGAGCCAGGGACGAGCCGATAGCTTACATGATTGCCAAGTCTTGTGGTCTTTGAGGGATTTACAATACAATATTGGGATGGATGGTCCATCAACTTAATGCGAGCCTCCTCCTCGGTCTTTGCCACATGCGTCTCCACCCCCCAATAGCTGCCCCGTGGTGACACCTTTTGATCAATATTCATCAAATTGTGTTAACCCTCAAACGGCCCAAAAGCCCTTTGCAAAATATATAGTCTTTTCTGTATTCGGTGGAATTTGATCAAAATAACAATGACCAAACACTTTTCAGTTTGTACAAAGTAAAATTAGTAACCATAATAATATGTATATCACAATTCATATATTAAATCACAATTGAACAATTATAAGGCTAAATACGAGTTGTAGAGAGGGACCCTAAGGACCTTTCAAGGGTTCATTTGACAAAGTTTTCATATTGAACCCCTAATGTGCAAAATGTACACACTAGGTACATGGTCTCATGATGATTGTGGGACCATGTACCTATTGCGTACATTTCTCACATTGGGTTGTTATGTCTGACACTTTTATCCAACTCGATGTTTGACGTCGACTGTTTAATTAGACGAGTGTCAAATATGTTAAACAATTGTGTTTGGAACTAATTGTGGTTGTGGAATCATGTACCTAATGTGTACATTTCTAACACTAAGGATTCAATATGAGCTAGATGTATTTGTGCAGCTATGCAAAACTAAAGTTTACAACTGTCTTAATTTTCAAAGGAAGAGCCACTTGTGCATCTCATTTTGACAGTTGGAAAATCACGAACCAATGTAATCATTGAAATGGCAAAATTTAAAGAATTGATATTTGTTTGGAACTTGAGATTTATCGCAATCTTAACCCCTAAGGACCAACGATTCATGGTTTTAAAATGACAAATTTGATTGATCATGTTGTGAAAATATAATTTAGATGGAACCGCTAAATCTCACTAGAATTTATATCACTAGAATCACTGAAGAACATTGCATTTGTTGATAAAAGAAACAAATAAACTTGTCATGAATAAAAAAAAGTCCACAGAGAATTTACTCAAAATGGCTAAAACAAATATGAGGCTCAATATGGGCTTCTTGGTTCTTTGAGTTAAGTTTAAAACTTTGTGCACTTGAATATCACAAATTTGATGCCATTTTAACAAACACTAGTAGAAAAGGTGCATGTGCCGAGGCAGATGCGGAGGCAATGTTGCCTAGTTCTAGGCAAGTGTTGTCCATTTGCCTGGACATCTGCCTCAACATAGGCATCTTTTCCACTAGTGAAACATGACCATTTTTAATTAGTTGATTTGCCTTACCTCGGGAGGTACATTGTATTGCACAAACTTCCCTTCCACAAAGGAATTGTCCGGGCCATCGACATCCAAATCTATGTGGAAGCTCATGAAATGGTCGTGAATCACCCCAATGGTGTTTTCAGAAATCAGGGTCCCATGCATGTTGTGAACCTCATCGTTGGTCATGTTTGCATTCACCGTCTCCATTTCCGTGGCTTGCACCATCACAACTCCTGTTGCTCCCACCTACAAATTCCAATTTCAAACTTCAGACCTGGGATTGTTGTATTACCGTAGTACACAATTGGATTCATATATAAGGTGCCGAATATTTAATTAGTTTTCTTCAAATAGATTCAGCACTTCTGCTTTTATGAAAATTCATTCTTTAAATTTGAGAAAAAATTGAAAAAAATTCCTAAATTTTCTGCCCTTCTTAAAATAATACACTAGTAGAAAAGGTGGCACTCCCTAGGGAGATGCCCATGCAAAATCACTATGCATGCGTGGAATTGGGCATTACTTGCCTGTGCATCTCCCTCGGCAATGCCACCTTTTCTACTAGTGTTTTAATTAGTGTTGAAGCCAATCATGTACTATGGTACATAAGTTAAACCAACTGATGTTTTATAAAGCATGCGTCTAATATTAGACAACCACATTGATTCAGAATATTCACTAAAGAGAAACCAACCCTCATATTAAGGACGTTTAAGACCATTTTGATGAAGTGCAAGGTAAAATTTTTAAGGCAAAGTTTAAACTCCTAGAGGATTAAGGAACCCATATCAGGCCTCACATATTTCTTTAGTAGTTTTAAGTAGGTCCTAGGTGGACTTCCTTTCCTTTTTAATTTGTTTATTTTTATCAACACATCTAATGTTCTTCAGTAATTCCGGTCATATAAAATTCAATCCTATTTGAATTGTACTTTTTTGCGATTTGATTGATTGAATTTGTCATTTTAAAACCATGAATCCTTAATCCTTTAGGAGTTAAAGATTAATCATTCCTTACATAAAACAGTCGGCAGAGCTGATTTTAAAACACAAAAAAGATTTAAGACATATTTTAAGATAAATGGCCAAAATATTTCAAAAAATTATCAGATGTTATAAGTATACTTGTGTGAGACCTAGGGGTCTGTTAGACGTTGTGTCGAACATTATAGACATTGTGTTTGTCTATATGAGAAAATAACCCTACTTCATGGATGAACATGGTTGTCATGTCTAGCTATTTTTTCCAACTTAACGTTGTATTAAACCTTTGACGTCGATTATTTTATCAGACAAGTGTCAAATATGTTACACAACTTGGATGAAATATTCATGAATATCCAATAATATCCTAAAATATTCCATGTATATTTTAAGAGAATGCTTGTCTGATAGACAGATGTTCTACTAAACATCTTGGACATGGTGTTTGACACTTTGTTTAGTGGTCGAGTAAGACAACCCTAGACATGAACCTACTCAGAACACTAGTAGAAAAGGTGGCACTCCCCAGGGACATGCCCAAGCAAAATCACTGTGCATGCGTGGAATTGGACACCACATGCCTGGGCAACTCCTTCGGCAATGCCACCTTTTCTACTAGTGGAATGAAAGCAAGAATAAAAGCCATTTTATAAGAAAGTTGATGCAAAGATGAATGACACAAATTGATGCACCTTAACACGAATAACGCCATCTGTTTGAAACTCCCAGTCAATGATGTAGTCGTAGTTTCCAATCGAGGCAATCATTCGTACCACCAGGGTCACCTTCGCCCTTGCTTCATGTAACTGCAATGGCAAAAAAATTGCCTCCCATTTAGAATCTTGTATTTGTTGAATTGGCACATTTTATACTGTAAGCTAAAATGTTTGTATTTGTAGTAATTACAAATTTCAAAACGCCAAAAATGACATGTTCAAGTGTCTAGAATTTTAAAACCTACAAGGGATATAGATTTAAGGTGATTTGAGGTTGTCGTGAAGCAACTCAAAATTGCTTCACTTGGGTTGCTCAGAAGTCAAAACTATACCAATTCATTGTAAGCCTTTACCATGGGCGCTCACTTTTGTAAAATTCTATTCATGCAATAAATATGAGCATTTAGACTTAAACAAAATTGAACCTCTAAATTAAGCAAGGCTATGTCCTTGCATGAGTCTTGTGAATGCGGATTATCAAATCTCCTTGGCCACATTATTTTTAATATGTGATAAAATAGAATGAACTAAATGCAATAAATTCCTTTTCAACTGATATTGTCTTCCTTAACTTTGACTCTTTTTATTTGTAAGTGTCATAGATTCTCAACCACCAATCACAACTCTTGCTTTCTCTTACTCATTACAGAAATATGACATCAATAGAGCCCATTTTTGTACAAATGGCAACCAAGCATTGGAGAGCATACTTATTTATATTTCATAATCTTGGCATTAGCCATATACACGAGTGTCCTTCATTTCATTCAATATCTCATATGATTGAATAGGTTGAGTGTTGTTATAGAAATATCATCTCTTGCCACTCCCATGAATCAACATCTTACATAACATTCAATAGCATGCACTGTCTCTGCCTTGGCTGTACAGTAGATGGTGTGGAATATTTCACACCCAACAATACTTCATCAGTAGCTAAGTGGACAAGTGGAGGCTCAAGGTGATGAACAAAGTGCATGAAAGCTACTGAATGTTATGTTAGTTTTCATTATGAGGGCATGAGGCTCTACTTTTATATTACTTTCAATTTACTTAAAATCCGTTACTTTTAATTGAGGTTTAGGAACCGCTAATTTTATTCAGTACCAATTGGGTGTCGACAATTATTTACCTTTACGAGTGTGTCAGCATGCTGCCAAGCAACATCACCGGCGTATCGCTCAAAGATGCAAATGTAATTTGGGGTGACGTACGGGGTCCCGTCAGGCGAAGCGAACATGGCGTTGAGGTACCGCGCGTGGCGAGGGCAATCGTTGAGCGGTTGAAGCGAGAGTGACAAGAGGCCCAACCCATACTCACCTGCATCAAGGTATGTCCGGAAATACCACCCTTCGTCGGGCGATTGGTAAGGCACAAACATCTCGGACAAAAATCCCTGGTACAAGACGCTCCGGCTGTCCACCTAGCACAATAGTAACGGAATAAGGCGAGCAAGTAAATTTTCCCTGGGGGTGCATTGTACTAAACATGTACAAGTAACTATACGTGAGTGCACAGAGGGGTATTAACCCCTAAACGTCTGAACGTGCCGTGGCGGCCAGTAGAATACGGTGTATTTTGGTTGTACTTGGAATGGATCCACATCTTTAATGGGTTTGAGTTCAAAAAAGAAGTTGAAATTTAAATCAATGCGGTTCTAGTGAGCTATTAAGATCCCAATTTAGAGTTTCTTGTTGATAGCAAATCTCAATTATACGACAAGATATATACTATCCCCATCGGACGTTTAAGGGTTACTTTGCACATTGTTGTATGACGTATACATATAATAAACATATTTAGAGTTGAAAATATAAACGTATACTTACATTAAACATATATTTAGGACAGAATAAATCTGTATAACAAATTTTTTAGACATATAACCCCTTGTGTATAGGTTTTTTTTAAAGGGGGTCATGAATGCACACGTGATTCTCAAACATAATTTAGAGTGCACCCCTAGAAAATTTTCCTTAAAAAATTAGGAAAAGTCTATGTTTAATCTTTGCATATCATTTTTTATTAGGACAAAATGTTTTCATCCAGGGTTTTCATCTGAAAAAACAAAATAAAAAATGAAATTACTCTGCTAGTTGTCAAAACAAACAAATTTTCTAAACAACCAAACATGGATTTGCATGTTGCAATTCATACATGTGGTTATTAACAACTCATGTAGTATATTCCTTCATTATTTTTTTTCTTTTGCTGCTCAAAATTTCAAAGACACCCCAATCCTTTACTTAAGACTATTATGTGTATCGTTGCATGAATCTTAGCCATTTTAACCAAAAAAATTTACTAACTTAACCTCTAAAGGACCAAGAAGCCCAAATTGGGCCTCATGTTTTTTTTTAGCAATTTTGAGTAGGTCTTATGTGGACTTCTTTTTGTTCAAATTTATTTGTTGTTTGACCAACATATGCAATGTTTTTCACTTATTCTGGTGATATAAAATTTGGTCTCATCTGAATTATATTCTTTACAATATGATCAATTGAATTTGTCATTTTAAAACCATAAATCCTTGGTCCTTGAGGAGTTGGTGAAAATCCCTTACCTTTACTTGGGAGATGACGTTCCCCACACGCAAGTGGGGACGCACGTGGAACTCCCAATTTGCCCATTTCACCATGTGACCCTCAAGTGTGAAGCTCGGACCGAGGGGCTGCTCCATGGAAATGGGATTCAGGGGCTGGAAGAAAGGAGGAGCTTGTGCGGAAAATTGGTAGTCTGTTCCTTCGCTCTTTGGAACCGGTGCATGGGTTGCATCAATGTACCTTCCTCATAGAAGTCACTTTTAGGTTTTATAATATGACATGAGATAAAATAAAAATTAAAAAAGGATGAAAAAAAAAATCCCGGGGTGTACTATACTAAACTTGTACAAGTATACATGAGTGCACAAAAGGGGTGTTAATTTGAACATTGTCATATTATATATACATACAATAAACATATTTAGAGTTGAAAATGTTGACGTATACTTACATTAAACATGTATTTTGGATGGAATAGATCTGTATGCAAAGGTTTTTAGACCTATAACCCCTCGTATACAAGAGATTTATAGAGAGGATCATGAACGCACGTGATTCTCAAACATAACCTGTAGAGTGCACCCCGCAAGAAAAAAAATCGTAAAAACATAATGTCAAGCTATGATTTCAAAGTAGCTTTGTAGTGAACATTCTTGTTGGTGGGTTAGAGGAGGGTTATCTTTAATTTATAACCTTGTTGTTGGATGGGAACTCTTAGATCGATCCAAAGTACTTCAAGTGGACTTTTTTAATTCAATGGTAGGACTTGGCATTATATCTAGTAACCCTCTCCAAATGTCAAACGAGATGTCAAAGGTTAATTAGTCCATAATTTTTACAATACCATCAGAAATAACATAGGGTGCAATTGTAACATTATATTCTTATATTCTTTATTATAACAGAGTATTCTAATAACAATCTACAAACATGTATTATATCATAAGACCTTATGTTCTCAAGTATTTACTCAAATTACTTATAGTTACTTTCTGCAAGTGTCAATTTTGAATGCATATATGCAAATCAATGACATTTTAGGACAATTCACTTTAGACAAA
The DNA here is from genome assembly GCA_022496805.1 of Pohlia nutans. Taxonomy (NCBI): domain Eukaryota; kingdom Viridiplantae; phylum Streptophyta; class Bryopsida; order Bryales; family Mniaceae; genus Pohlia; species Pohlia nutans. The sequence continues at coordinate 3,901,260 of CM040093.1, read as the reverse complement.
AATTATAGGGAATGATTTCCCCAACTATAAGATAGAATGCCCTTAAACCACCTATTAAGCTCTTGTGCTTGAAAAGAAAATAATAATAATAATTGGTTGTCTAGTTGATAGATTCATAAAATTCATGAATAAAATGAATTATTAAAAAAAAGAAAAAAGGAAAGAAGAAGTGATTTATATGAATTTTGAAAGTACAAATAATCAAAGATAGTTATATCCCACTTGTGATGTATATAAGATGGAATTGTTTTTTAAACACAAAAAAAGAATCACAAAATGCATTCTAAAAGCACCAATTTTACCTATCCATAGAAGCTTCCAAAGAGATTGCAAGTGGGTGGTTTTAGGTTCTTTGAATATCGGTTGTTGAAGGTGCTTACACGATGCTTATGGGGGGGGTGGGCAATTATAGGATAATCTACCATAACACTTGTCTTAGTGTGAAAACCATCATTTTCTATTCACAACCTATGTAACATCTAATAGGGTTATTTTACTAAAGAGAAATGTGGAAGTTTAGAGACAAAAGAAAGAGTTGATAATAAAGAATTGAAAAAAGAAAACAACATGAGATTCAAAGGAGACAAAAAAAGTAGTGTAACATTCCTTGTTTGTGTCTTCTAAATATTTTTTTTCTAGATTTCTTTCTTGTGCAACTACGACTTCAGATAAAATTGTACAAGGTGAAATAAAAGATCTATTGTAGAGTCCAATTGGAATCAAGTTGGGCAAAAATATATCTTTACAACGCATTAGGTGATTTTCTACAAGCAATTATGTATGATCAAGAATGTTAGGACGGTACACTACCTTTTGCTAATAGTGAAGGTGGGTTTATAGTGAGGGCGGGTTTATGGTAAGGGAAGGTAACTAGTGAAGGTGACACTAAAATGTGAAATCAGTGCGAAATGAAGATTTTAGCTAGTCAGTAAAAATTTCAGCCCTCACCAATTTCATGATTTTGCAAAATAGAGTGTGTTTTTGAAATTAGTACCACACGCACTATTAGCAAAAGGTAGTGTAGTACCTGTCAATTGTCATTGCCACCAAATTGACGACAATTGTGATGCCCTCCACGGGACGCAAGTAAAAATTTGGTGTGTCCTTCGTGACAAAGCACCCAAGCTTCATAAGCGGCTTGTTCTCTTCCTCGGGAGTCCCATACCAGCCAGGACTAAGTGGTATGCACAAAACATCATCAATGTGCAGCCCACGTGCGGCAAGCGAGTCGAGAAAGGATGGGTACGTGGCCGCAACCGCAAAGCTCTTTGTCCACTCGTCGGCTGAAATCGCAGGATAGCCCGAGCCCGGAATCGCTATGTTTTCATGGACTATCGTCTCCAAACCAACATCAATGACAATCTTCCGTGACACTCCATCGATGGTCATGATCACTTCCGCATGGCGAGCGGGGATGGGCTCCCCGGGCGCCCATTCCAAAACCTAATCATTCATTAAATTGACACATAACATTCTTAAACAAGGCAAAAGAATCAAGGGTTGTCATGTCTGACACTTTTTTCCAACTTGATGTCGTGTTAGATGTCTGATGTAGGGTGTCTAATTAGACAAGTGTCAAATATGTTAACCCCTAATTGCCCAACCGTCCATTTTTTGGATGATGTACAAATTTCATTCACGTTTTCTCATCCGTCATGCACTTTTTGCAAGAAAAGAAAATAGAAAAAAGACTACAAATATCTATGGCAAGATAGCTTCATGTATGTGTTATCCGATTAGAAAGGGGATGATTTGTGACAATTTTATGCCTCATTTCATGTTGCAATGATTCACCAAATTTTTTGAAGATTTTAGTCTAAATATGTTCTTGAAAAAAATAGACTCATGAAATTAAGCAATCAAAAAATCTCCAAAAATTCTTACATTTCAAACCATAACAACAAATTTCATCCACAAATTGTCAATATCTTATTCGTAATTAATTACAAAATGTTTTTGATTTTCAAGTTTCAAATTTTATACAAAAATATTGGTGATAGCAATCACAGATCTAGTCGTATAGATAGAATCTAAAATCCAAAATTTTATTCATACATCAAGTTACAAATATCCCTCTTAGTTGCATTTTATAATGTATTTTTACAAAAATGTCGAATTTGGAGAGGGATGAGGACGTTTAGGAGTTAAACAACTTAGGTGGAATGTTCTCAAATATTCCTAAATATTTTGCGCATTATTTAGGAATATGCTTGTTTGACAGACATGGCATCTATTAGATATCTTTGATGTCGTGTTTGACACTTTGTTTAAAGGTTGACTAAGACAACTTTGGCTTGAGGAATTCCCAAGTATTTAGGAAAAAATGATCTTTCAAAAAAAATGAGGTGGCCTAATTTCTTTGGCTCACACAATGGATGATTGTTTTTTTTGAGCCTATGTTATTGAATCTTCAATGGTAGGGGGGGGGGGGGGGGGGGGGGGGTTACTACAAGGGATGCTTTTAGCGAACTCGTTGACAGTTGTGAGGTCGCAATGTGAAGAATGAAAGTAGTAACACTGAGTTTCATTTTTCACATGCTACCTTATAACTAACTATTTTGGAGACCCTTGCTACACTAGTATATAATGTTATGATTGCTAAGATGGACTACATAACTGACAAGTCGCGAAAGAGGCCACTAGTACAAAACCACCCCAATTTATGTTTTTTTGCAATTGTTTTTTCAAAGTTTATTAACAATTTGTAACAATTTATTATTACTAAATCATGTTAAAAAGTGTTAGAAAACCCATCCCAAAAACGTAAACTAGAGAGGTTTTGTACAAGTGGGCAAGTAGGTTATGAATAATGCCAGGTTCAACTTTTCAATCTACAATATTCAGATATATAATTTTTGTTGATAAAAAGACTCACAAAGAGAAAACAAAGAGGAGAAGAATTATGGATTTTAATAACCCTCTTTCAATTAGCATATAAGAGAAGAATAGAATTGACTTAAAACTTGAACCTGTCATTTGAGTTAACCGAAATCAGAACATGTGATCTGACTTCCAAAATATAAGAAAAACCAGAGTCTATGTCTTTTTTGACTATAATCAAAATCAAATAGTGAACCCAACACCCTCCACCTTCAATTTTAGACATGAGCTTTGCAAGCCAATCCAAATTGTTAGAGGCACGGTCTAAATAAACCAACCACCTAATTATATCTCAAGCCTGCCACATGCCTTACCATTATCTCAAATTGGATGTGGGCCAACGCCTCCAAGTCTTAACTCCTTGTGAACTCACCTTAGACTGAGATTAGCCACCTTTGTGACAACAAAACTAGTTCACCCTCCTTTCTATTTTTGATTCTTTGGAAACCATGTCAATTTACTTGGCTGCCTTAGATACCAATCAGACTCACCTTACCTAACATGTATTCTCTCTTTTCTTTTCGGTTATCTCTATTATGAGATGCACAAGTGGTTCCTCTTTCAAAAGCTAGGGCAAAGATACAGATTTTTGACGTTTTGTACACCCAACCTCGACAGATGCTTGAGATTCAGAGGTGAACATCAGTGCTGCTTAAAAATCTTATGCTATGTAGTTATATTTGAAATTGATAAGATACTAAGTTATACCAATCAAGCTCAAATCAAAGTTTTGGGTTTTTGTTTTTTGTTTTAAAAAAATTAAAAAATTAATCCACAATGGAGAAGGCTGAATTATCACAACTACTCAATAATGTTATGAAAGTCACAATTTCAGTGTTGTGAAACATGCCATTTCAGTGAACAAGGTATGTGCACTCCAAATCGCCAGTCCAACCTAGATTCTTACTTAGAATGATGATATCAATAATAAAGATGTACACCATCTAAACAACAGAATCTGGGGTAAAATTATGGTACATCTACGTTCAACACTTTAAATTTTCATAACTCATTCATTTTGCATCCAAATTGCATAGTAAAGTGTACAAGAATCCTTTTTTGCTTGCCAATTATAAGATCCAATACAGTCAGTACTTTTTCTTAAAGGTAGTGAAACTCCTAGCTCTTCATAAGTACACCAATTATTGTCGTCATTGTGAGTTATAGAATTAGTGTGAGATTTCCCACCAATCCTCAATTAGTGTGAGACTTTACACACAATCTTCACTACTCATTGTGAGAATTCTCAATTACTGTGAGTCACACCTTGTTCTAATACCACAATTACTGTGAGAATACTGAATTACTGTGGCTCACACTAATGGCAATAATCGATGTAGTACTTTCCAGGGAAGAATCTAACTGAATTTTTCCAGAAATTAAAAAAGCACACATAATTTATTTCTAATAATAGAAACTCTGCTCAATTGCTATTAGTGGCCATTATGGCTGGCACAACTGAAGAAGGAATTGGTCCAAAACATAAACGGAAAACTGCCAGTTTTAAGTCGGAATGTGCCCGTACCTCCTGCTTGTCGGGGTCCTCGAGCTCGACGCTGTGGAGCACTTGGCTGTCGCGATTCCCCAACAGCGACGCGTTACGCAACAGGCGTTGGACTGTCAAAAACTCGGCAGAGGTCAGAGGGTCCAAGGGATGCTGTGGCTTCATCTCCAGCACAGAATTCCATGGCGGTTTCCTCTGCCTAGCGGAATCATCATCATCATGGGATGATGGTTTATTGTGGTTGACAGTGCCATTGAAATGGAGTAGAATGACGAGCAAGAGAATCAGCGATGTAGCTGGTAACACACGCGTCGTCAAAGGATGCGCCATCTTGAGCTCGTATGTGGAAAAAATTCCTCAAAGAAGACCTAACTGCGCAACAATCGTAATAGAATACGGAGTGTCAAACTTGTGCAAGAGTTTTACTAACTCCAAAGAAAGAGGCAAAATTAAGGAGCCTACTATGAAAATTCACTACTAGCAAAGGCGTCGCTTCTCACTCAGAACAGTGTCAGAGCTCACTGTACACACTTGTCCTAGATGACGAATCGCACTCTCCAAGTCTTGAGCACCTGTGCAGTGAGTGTGAAGTGGTGTTGATTGACTCACCTACCAAGTGAAAAGCGACGCCTTCTCCTTGTAATGATTTGAGCCGGTTTCAAAAAAGAAATACAAGAGTCTCTCATATTGTGACTAGTCTCACTTTTCTCACCGATGTTCAAAAGAAGACATCTGTCCACATCACCTCCTTAAAGGACCAAGGTTTTAAAATGACAAATTTAATTGATCATATTGTGGAAAATGTAATTAAGATGGAATTAAATTTTATATCACTGAAGAAAATTTCATGCGTTGGTCAAAAACAAATAAATTTGAACCAAAGGAAGTCCACATAGTACTTACTCAAAACTCTTAAGAAAAAAAACATGAGACCCAATTCACGCTTCTAGGTTGAAAAAAATGAGGGGGTTGTAGGAATGGATAGATAGATAGAAACTTCGGTCCTCTTTCAAGGCTAGCGTGAATAAAGTGTCTGTTTGCCCTGACAATTTTTGGAGGTTGTAGGGAAATGTGAGACTAGAAGGAAAATGCATCAATGGAGATTCTCCACTAAGAGACTCTGGTGAAAGAAAGAGGCCTTTGAACACAGTCGTTCTCAACTCTCAGAAATTTCCATAGAAATGAAACACAATTTAAGAAAGAAATCACAATTGTTACCAGATTCTCTGTATCACAACTTCAAGGCTCGATCGTCCAAAGCTTCAGCTACGTAGCTAGCGCCGGTTGAATGTCATGCATACAACACCCATTGAGAATCTGTTTGCAAGTAGACAGATAGACAGAAACTCTAGACCTCTTTCAACGCCGGCGTGAATAAAGTGTAATAAAGTGTCTGTTCATAATGACAATAATCCAGTGCCCACCGGACCTGTTTGCAAGCAAAACTCACTCCCTTGTTGCAAGTAATTTTCAAACAAGGTTATACTCAATCAATTCTAAAAAAACATGGAATTCACTCTCTTTTAAGCTCTTTTAGGCTCCGTCAGGATGGGTTTTTATTTTTATTTTTAATTAGGTTGTTAAGTTATCTAACTTGTGGTTACATGATGAAACATTAGGTTTCAATATCTACAACTGGAAACTGCCATTGAAACTGCCATTTCAATTTCAAAATCTGCCATTGCGAGTGATTATTGATAAATAACATGGTCAGGAAGAATGGGAACTAGAATTGCGAAGTATCCACAATAGTCCCCTCCATTTCAAAATCATTTGGTCATGGGTCCCAACAATTAAGACATGACACTTGTCACTTATATTGGTGTGGAAAAACCAAAAGATCCTAAAAAGGTGGGGTTTGTGGAATATACCCCTGCAAGTGGGTGAAAGGCAGTCACAAAAGAGTAATGTGGGCTACGGAAGATGCAAAATGACGTACGTTGCTTGCGTGAATTGCTTTCCTGAATACTGTACTGTACATCAGGAATGTGCGGTGTTGTTCTTCTTGTCAAAGTATGTCCCGTGCAATGGTCATAATATCATCACATCCTGGCATTGTTGTCTACACAGTTAGTACCAACGTTTTATTAATCAACATAAATACAGTATGTAATCCCTGCACAGCATAACATTCACATAACATTTAGTAGCCTCTGCGACTGCTGCCATCCCTCCAACACAATGATGTGGAATATTTCACATCACATTAGTAGCTATGGGGACAGGTGGCATTAAGCAAGAGCAATTAATCAAGGTGAACAATAATCAAAAGCACTCACTCAGTCACAATTCAACAATGTTATGTAATTGTTTATTTGATTTGATAGCCCATTCAATTATAAATCACTGTTCACTCCATTTATAAAGATGAATGAAACTAAAAGGCAGCCTTCTTGAATGTTATGCAGTAGGATGCACTGTGTTCTACAGTAGATGGTGTGGAATATTCCACATCCAACAGTACTTCACCACTAACTAAGTGGACAAGTTGAGGCTCAAGGTGATGAACGGAATGCATGAAGGAAAGGCAGTGGGCATAAAGGCTATTGAATGTTATAAGACAATTGAGTTGAGAAGTTCAGCACTAAACTTCGTGTGCGGACACAATTGGATTAGATTGAGTTATTTACAAGTTGTGGTTGAATTTCAAAACTCAACCAGATAAGAAGATGAACCTTGAATCACCATTCTATTTCATGACTTGATTCATTGTAAGTGATTGCCCGCATTCAAACTCAACTTGTCGTAGAGTGACTAACGTAACAATACCTAAAAGCGTCAATGTTTGTTTGAAAATTTAGGTCTAAAATGTCATATTGTTGTAGATAGGATCGCTTTTACAAGCATTGATGCTTTAAGGTATTATTACCTTACTAGGGTCTACAATCAAAGCATAGCGTGCATACTCAAGTACTCAATTGAATTAAATTACAATTGAGTTTTGTTTTCAACTCAACCATTAGTGTAAAGCTCGGATAGGAAATCCCAACCAAAAGGAAGGCCCAAAGTTGTGTGCTTTTGTTACTATTTCTTCACCCCCGAACGGCATACCCTATGGTTGTGTAGTCAGATGTGTATAATTTTCCAGAAAATTCTGTGATGTATCATTTCTTTTTCTTTTTTGAAATTTACAGTAGATAAACCAATTTTAACTAATCATGCTAAATTTTAAACTCTAAAAGTGAAAATTATAATTTATACAATTTTTTAAGATTAATGCTTATAAATTCATTAAGAAAAGATCTAAAGTTTTTTTGAAAGTTTGATTGTATGGACAAACTGTAGAGGTGATGCCCTACATTTTGTTTATTTGAACCAAACTTTATCAAACATATGGGAGACACATATTATAACACATCTATGTTTTGTCCAATATTCCTCGGGCTTTTAGGGGTTAAAATGGCCATTTTGCATTCCCAATGCAGCCTCAAGTGATTTCAAGATCGTTTGAAAATGTTTTTGGATCTTATTGGAACATTTTTGGGTTGTTTTGAGTCAATCTTGGCTAATTTTAATTTTAATTTTGTTTCTTGTCTCAAGAAATCAGAACAGGCGTTATAATTTCTCCACAAATTACAAAATGACCATACCATTTTAACGGAATTTGGACAACGTCACATGTTAGTGACAAAATTGATCCATTTGTTTGTTAAGGCAATGCAATTAGAGAATAGAGAGGGTTGAATGTACCCATATAAACATTACATTCCATGTATGTGTGTGTCTATATATATATCACTTGAGGTTGCATTGAGAATGCAAAATGGTCATTTTAACCCCTAAAAACTCGAGGGGTATTTGACAATACATAGATATGTTATAATATGTGCCTTTCATATGTTTGATGAAGTTTGGTTCAATAGACAAAATGTAAGGCATCATCTCTACAAACTATTCATCCGGCATACTTCCAAAAATAACTTTAGATATTGTTTTAAATGAATTTAAAAGCATCAACCTTTAAAAACATGAATTTAAAAACTGTATACATTATAATTCACTTTTAGAGTTTAAAATTAAGCATGATTAGTTAAAATTGTTTTATCTATTGTAAACTTCAAAAAGGCAAAAGAAATGATGGAGGAAACATCATTATTTTCTCCAAATAGCAAATTTTATAACACGAAGACAATATTGAGGTGATTCACTTTGAAAAATTCTCCCCGATGAAGTTTAACTTGGATTGACATAATTCAAATTACGTTGAAAAGTTGACTTGATGTAGTATTTTAAAATATTTTTATTTTTGCCTCATATTACCATTGATTACATGCATAAAACTTTTTTTTGCCTCATATCACGATCAACGATGATATGAGGCAAAAATCATATGAGGCAAAAATCATATGAGGCAAAAAAAACCTCATATCACCGATGATCGCATGTATGATCAAAGTAGGATATTTTATATCAGCCATGGTCCAATGAGAAAATTCCCTATCACTCATTATCCCATACATCATTGAAATAGGATATTTTATATGACCCCTAATTCAATGCATGAAAAATTACCTATCAGCTTTCCAATCTATATTAATTCTAATTTTTTTTTTGCATGGACAAAAGAAAGCATGAAGATTCTTCTAAGAGTGAAAAGGCTCGTCATTGGATAACATAAATGTTGTACAAAGCTCCTGTAAAATTTTATGCAATTTCACACAAAATTTCATGATTTTAATGGAGCATAAAAGAGATTTGAGACTAAAGAATCAATTGTGCACCCATGTCTTTCCATTTTTGATTCTAAATTCCGTTTTATGATGGGCCATGCACTACTAAACACAAGGGTGTTGAATTTTGACAATTTTTTGCAACCCTTTAGATTTAGTAGCAGATCATGCAAACCAATGCCACAACATACCAAATTGATCATCACCGGCTGAAAGGTGAAAGTGCCAGGTTTATATATCCATTGAAATTTTGAAAAAGAAACTTCATTGCTTCTCACAACATGCTAAATGATACAGAAGCTTCTCACAACAATGCTTCTCATTGCTTCAATAGCTTTTTAAGTATATGATTGCTTAGCAGATCCAAAAACCTAACTTAGGGACTCAAAGATCACAATTGAGATTGCATGAATTGAAAATTGCTTTGTACAAACAACAACAAATGGTGTAATCCATCTGATGCATGATTTGACTACATGTCCAAGGAAATGGGTTTGCTACTATCACTTATACAACCTTCTACTTTGAAATTGCACAAGAATTTCACTTATTGATGTCACCAACTTGAGATCTTACACCCTAAAATCTCTCATCTACATTATACATCTCACAACAACCACACTCTTGAATGTGTTGAAGGGACACAAAGGGTATCCTCTACTTTACAAATGGCCAGTCAACTTGAGCTTCGCTTTCTCAGCGAAGCTTAAGCCTGATGAATGAGTGGCACCAGTACCATGAGTGCCATGGGTTCCTCCATAGCCCGTTCCACTTGTGCCATAGCCAGTTCCCTGATCATGTCCATAACCAGTTCCTGTACTGCCATATTCACTTCCGGTGCCACCATAACCAGTTCCTTGATTCTGTCCATAACCAGCTCCTTGATTATGTCCATAACCAGTTCCTGAAGTGCCATAATCACTTCCGGTGCCGCCATAACCAGTTCCGGTATTGCCATATCCAGTTCCAGAATTGTCATATCCAGAAGCTCCGGTAGCTCCATAGCCAGCTCCGGAGCTGCCATAACCATTGCCGCCATAGCCGGTTCCATGAGTACCATGGCCCATAACAGCTGCCTCTACCTTGCCAAGCATCCCTCCTTGGTTTTGGCCCGTGGTTGTGCCATAGCCAGTTCCAGTGGCACCAGTTCCGTGAGTACCCTGGCCCATGACAGCTTGCTCTACCTTCCCAAGAATTCCTCCTTGGTTGTTAGTGCCACTGGTGCCGTAACCAGTTCCAGTCGTGCCATAGCCGGTGCCTGAGGTGCCATAGCCAGTGCCAGTACCATGAGTGCCGACACCATGGTGGCCGCCCCCGCCTGTCCCAGCAGGACCAACGCCATAACTGTGATTATCTGTACCAATAACGTGCATTAAATTAGTAGTTGAACTGATAAGTAAACACTGTTTGCAATTCTTCAGCAAAAATTGTAGAAATGTTTCATGCCATTAATGTTTCAAAGCCATTTTTTCTGTACAAAAGGCTGGAGATGCGGAAAGAAACACAACACTGCATCGAATTCTAATTACGAAATGCAAAAGCAACTCATAGGCAATCTTGATGTAGAAATGTTTCAGGTCATTAAAGTTTCACTGCCATTTTATCTGTTCAAGAGATTGGAGATGCGGAAAGAAACGCAACACTGCATCGAATTCTAATTACGAAGTGCATCAACAACTCTTAGGCAATATTGATTTCATGTCATTAAAGTTTCACAACCATTTTTTCTGTACAAAAGATCGGAGATGCGGGAAGAAACAACACTGCATCGAATTTAAATTACGAACTGCATCAGCAACTCACAAGGAATATTATTGTAGAAATGTTTCAAGCCATTGAGGTTTCACATCCATTTTAATTCTACAGGATGCGCATAGAAAACACGAAACTAAATCGATTACGAAGAGCATCACGGAGATGGAATTAGTAGCATACCTGTGGCGGTGTAGTTGTTACCGTGTCCGACTCCCAACATGTTCTTCACCTTATCAGTCATGCTTTGGTGCTGCATCTTGTCTAAAATAATCTCAACAGAAAAATCCTCGTGTAACTCGATCAAGAATCGCTCAAACTATCAGGAACAATCAACAATGATTCAACTCAGTTGTGTGATCACTAATTACATGCTCTGAAATGGGCGAGGACGGCGAGCAATTTATTCAGCCAACAACAACCTGGTGTCTTGTCACTTCCGATCAGCTGACTTTCGCAAGCGCCATTGACAAGATGACACCATGGCGGTGTCAGTACAAGAGCGCTGCGAGGCTGCCACCGCTTCTCGAGACAAAAGATCTGCATAGGTACGTGTCCATTTGTCGCCAGGTGTTGATAGAAAAAATCCTTCCAGCTATCAAGAAGGATAAAATTACATAATTCTTCTTGGAAATTCACCAGGTTTGTTGACGCGAATTTGCGGCGATCCAGTCCGTGCACAGCAGCTGGCAAGAAGCTCGAGAAGAGCTCCTTTCGTGTTAGACAGGTGTCGTTGAGGTAACAAGAAATAGCACCTTGGAATCTAAACATATTCTTCTTTTCCCGTTGCAAGAAAAATTTCGGAGATGGCTTGAAACAACTTCCGTCAATCTGCAGAGAAGATATTGATCTCTACAATTTACCCTAGGTGTGCTTGTTGAGTTTATTCAATAACACTCCTCGGATTCTTTTGCAAACCTCGGATTGCTTCTAGGTTTTCCTTTCACTACGCGAGAGAATTTTTTCGGAGATGGCATGAAGTGCCTGCGAACATAGATCTCTACACTTCGTCACAACTGATGTATATCTTTTTAGGTTAGAAATGTAATCAGTGCAGGAGGCAGAATATATTGATATTGTTGAAATCCATGGATTGAGCTTAATCCCGTGATTAGCAAGGGAGTATGTTGACTGCGATGCATCAGTAAAAATGGGGGCATCTTTCTGATGTGAAAATGGTATGAAACTCAAATTCATGCCCATTAGAACTAGCATGGGCCTTGACATTGAAATCACACCAGATCTATGGTTGCCAGAGTTTACAATGGAATGATGGCGTGATTTTTGTGTTAAAATGACATAGATCATCCAAATAATTAGTGATTAGCTCCTTTGTGTCAAAAAAAGAAGAAGACAGTAATTAGTGTTTGCTAGTGCAGCATGAACCTCATGTTACAAAATGCATGAGCTTTGCATGAGATCCATGTTAGAATGATGCTGCATGATTTTCACATAAAAATCACACTACATTTATCTGCCCCAAGTTTACTGATGATGCAAATTCACAAATTAAGTGACTACAGAGCGAGTATTTTGATTGCTACAAACCATATACATGCATCAATAAACTTGGGGTAGATAAATGTAGTGTGGTTTTCATGTGAAAATTATGCAGCATCATTCTGATATGGATCTCATGCAAAGCTCATGCACTTTGTAACATGAAATTCATGTTGCACTTGCAAGCACTAATTACTGTTTTTTTTTTTTTTTTTTGACACAAAGGAGCTAATCACTAATTATTTGGATGATCTGTGTCATTTTAACACAGAAATCATACCATCATTCCATTGTAAGCTCCGGCAATCATAGATCTCGTGTGATTTCAATGTCAAGGTCTATGCTAGTTCTAATGGGCATGAATTTGAGTTTCATACCATTTTCACATCAGAATAATGCCCCCTGTTTTTACTGATGTGATCAAAATCCATGCCAATAATCCATGATCAGCATGATTAAAATCCATGATTAGCATGATTGAAATCCATAGATTAACCCCTAAACGTCCTCACCCCTCTCTAAATTTGGCAATTTTGCAAAGATGCATCATAAAATGCAATTAACCCCTAAAGGACCGCGGTTATTCCTGTTTTTGAGCATCATTTTCACCTCTTTGTATTCATTTTCTTGTGAATATTTTTTTTCCTCTTGATAGAAAATACCAAATCAAACATTTAAATAAAATTTAAGAATTTTTTTAACCAATTTAACAAATTTTCCCATGTCTTCAAAGACGGTCAAAAATATTTAAAAAGACATCAATTTCATCTTTTCACTTCAAACGCTATAATCTTGCAATCTGTACAGTCAAATTCTATGAAAATTTGAACATGCATTCTCTTGGTAATCTATAACAAGATCCTACGGTTAAAATGGAAAAATAATAATTTCTGAAGTTTATTTTTAGCCCTGCCCGCATTGCCCATTCTCCCCAAAAAAGCCCTTTTTGCTCCATAACTTCCACTTAAAAAGTCGGAATCAAAAAAAAATTAGATCCCCAGTTTTGTATTGATATACCGAATTCACATGATTTATTTCAAAAAATAAAAATAAAAATTGACACCATGGGAACTTACCTGAACATTTAAATGTCCTAGTTAGGACACTTGGTCCTTTAGGGGTTAAGAGGGATATTTTGAACTTGATGTTTGAATAAAAGTTGTACATTATAAATTTTAGATTTTATCCGTACGATTAGATCCGCAATTGCTTTCACCAATATTTTTGTATAAAATTTTGAAACTTGAAATTCAAAATATTTTGTAATTCAAATTATGAACAAGATATTGACAATCTATGAATGAAAATTGTTGTGATTGGGTTGAAATGTAATACTCTAAGTGTAGTGATTTTTGGAGATTTTTTGGTTGCTTGATTTTATGAATTTATTTTTCAAGAGCACTCTTAGACTAAAATCTTTGAAATTTTTGATGAAACATTGCAACATGAAATGAGGCATAAAAATTTCACAAATCATCCCCTTTCTAATCACATCACACATACATGAAGCTATATTGCCAGAGAATTTAGTTATATTTCTTTTCCTTGCAAAAAGTGCATGTCGGATGAGAAAATGTGGATGAAATTTGTACATCGTTCAAAAAATGAATGGTTGGTCCTTTAGAGATTAAGTTGCCAAATTGTCTGCAATGCCATGAAGTAGTTGTTAAACGTGCGCGAAGCTTGATTGTTAGTGGTGAATGAGTACAGTTGGAAATCAGGGTTTTGTTTTGGGACAAAATTTAAGTCAATATCTTGGTCTTTTTATGGAACGGAGGGAGTATATCATAAGTAGAAAGCAGGGTTGACACATCTTTGATGAATAGGTAATTTTTATAATTAAAAAATTTATTACAAAAAAAATAAAATTGACTTGTGCTAAATTTTAAAATATTTTTCAAAATTCCCTTTCCCATCATAATTTTTCTTGAAAAATATATTAGGCATAAAAGGTTGCCCGAAGAGAAAAGAAAAAAGTGAGGGCAAAACTCAAAAAATCTTGGACCCTTGCATGAATTCTAATTATCCGTGCATCGTGGATTTCAGAGTGAAAAATGGTTCAGATAGATAGATAGAAACTCTGGTCCTCGTTAAAGGGCCGGCGTGAAAAATGGTTCACTATTTACCTATGAAGATTTGATCGTGAACCTTGAAGGTACAATTGATCTACCCTTCACCCAATCCACTCCTTATCAAAATTAGAATGATGAGCTGAATCTCTATGACTATTGTTTGTTGTTGATTGGGGATACAACATTGTTTCGTTAAAAGTGCACATGTCAAAAAACTTGTACATTTGAAGAAATTATAGTCATAGTTTAACCCTTAAAGGTCCAGAGAGCCCTTTCTGACCAGTATTATACAACAATATTCTATTGTATTGGATATGGTTCCACACGTCCTATAGATTTAAGATCAGAAGTGAAGTTAAAATTCACATCGACATGATTTTAATGAGCTATTGGGGTCTCAATTTAGAACTTTCTGTTTTCAACAAATGTCAAATATACGCCAACGTATTTACTATCCCCATCAATCCTTTAAGGGTTAATTTCTTTTGACAAAAATTGAATGTACATATATTTTTTCAAATGTATATCTAATGCTTTCAATATATGCATGTCAATAATGAAAGAACCATTAGATTTCACATTCAATTTCATGCACTCAATTCACTCATTTGTAACAACCAAAAATATACTTGTAACTTCATTGTGAAATTTGTAAAACATAAATTACAAAAATTCAAAGTCTTTATTTATTTATATATATTTATATATATATATATATATATAATTATTTAGGAGGGTGATAAACACGCACACACCTCGTTTTGCAATCAAATTTTTTCCACAAGAAAATTTAGAGAGTAGTAGGCCTGTACCCACTCTCCTTTGCAATCAATTCTTTTTCACAAAGAAAATTTACATAGTGTTATATGCTCACTCCCCTCGTGGTGGGTTTTTTAAGTTGAGAAATTTGCGTCAAGAGAAGTGGATAAGTGCGTAGTTTTTCTCAATTTTTTTTTTCAAGAGCTTGCTAGAAGGGCATTTAGGCATATGCCCACCTCTTTCTTCACCCTTAAAGGGCATACCAACTTTTGGGTATGTGGTTAGAATCTTGCTCATAACTTCTACTCCATTGAACCAAATGGGGTTTTAAATGCCAAATCGAGCATATTTAAGGGATCTATACTTCTTTAGAATATAACCAAAGTAAATCAAAAAAAGATTCATGCTTTAAAATGGAATTTAAAAGAGATTTTGGGTGTGGGAATCAGGAAAGCTGTGTCTTTAAAGGATTTTAAAAAGATATCAAAAAGTAAAGAGGGGGGGGGGGGGGGGGCATGTGCCCAACCCCTTTGTGGAAAAACTCTCATCTTCGTAAACTTACTACAAGGGAATTGAAGACATGCCCACCCCTCTTTCAAAAAACAAATTCAAAAAGCATTGGTAGGCATGTGCCCACTCCTTCTTTCAAAAAAAGAAGTTCAAAAAACACAATTAGTTCAAGGGATGGACAACATTATTTATCACCCATTAAATCTACAAGATTTTGGCATCAATTTGATCTGAAGCCAATGTGTCCAATTTGCGAGGGGTTCTAATTCATTAGAAGTGAGGATATGAATTTCCTTCTTCCTTATTCTTTGAGTAAAGAACGGAGTAAAGAATCATCCATAAGTCTAGCCCTTAAGCGTGCAAGGAGCCCCGTAGGACCATGTTTGATCGTTCTTCAATCAAACGTTGATTTTCACCTAGTTCCTAATTTCAAATGAAAATGGTCCCAACTCAAAAAGTGTGGAGGTTATCTTTTACTTTTCAGTCCAATTTACCATTCTTCAAAATTGATAAATTGCATTTTTTCCCAGCACTTTAAAGCTCAAAACCCTAAAATTCCAATATACACTATTCTACCAAAAAAGTTTTATATCAAATTTCTTTTTATGTAAGCTCATGAAGCATGCCACCTACACTTTGTTGTTCATCACTATTATTTACATTTTTCCTAAAAATTCATACTATTCTAATTTTTTTTTAATTACTATGATTTTTACAAGAATAAACTTTGAAAATCTTATAAATTTTATTTTTATTTAAATAATTATGAAAAATTCAAGGAAAATTGGTTTAACAATACTGTATATGAAAAAAATACCCAAAAAATATATAATATATTTTAAAATGTGAAGAATTGATGAGGTTTGACCGGGTAATTGTATTGTGGGCGCTTAAGGGCTAGTTAGTACTAGAGAAGCATCATTAAGATGGAACTGTCCAGGCCGCAGAACAGAAAAATCGATTCCATCAATAGATCAAGAAACACCCAATTCCCTATTTTTGCATTTGGCCAAGTGCAATCATTTCCGGACCTAATTGTAAAAATTAAAAAAAATTAAAAAAATTAAAAAATTAAAAATTAAAAAAATCTCAAAAAAAATTGGCAAAAAAACATCGATTTCTTTCTTTGTTGAAACTTGTAGTATATTGCAATAAAAGACTAATATTTCGAAATTTTCATAACAAAAATTTGAATTTCCTTTATTTTTAAAATTGCAAGATTGACTATTTAAAAACTAATACAAATTATGAATAGATTAAGACATTATAACACCGTTGCTAGAGTGTATGGAAGAAGGAATTTATTTATTTTTTCTTATATTCCGTTTTCTTATTTCTTTTTTTGTGTGCCAAAAAGTACTTAAGGCTGCGTTTTTCTCCTTCCTCCATCCAAAACAACATTCGAATGCTGCATACCCTGAGCCCCTCGGCCACGCCCAATTTATTTATTTATTTAATTTATTTTCCGAGATTTTCGGGTTTTCCGAAATTTCCGAGATTTCGGGGGCTAAGGATCCGCGCGCGCGGACCGCATTCTATTTTCTCCATGGGAGAACACAAATATGTTCTCCTATACTCCCATGGCCGCCTTATATATTCTTAAGGCGACTATGGGAAGGTATGAGAGAACACATTTTCGTTCTCATGAGGGCTGTAGAACAGAGGGTGTGCTGCCGCATACCCTCAGCTCCTCGACCACGTCCAAATTTTTATTTATTTTTTAATTTTAAATTTTAAAATTTTTTTTCCGGGATTTTTGGGATTTCCCGAAATTTCCGGGATTTTGGGGGCTAAGGGTCCACGTGCGCGGACCCCATTCTATTTTCTCTTCACATGAATACAAATAGATTCTCCTTTGCTTCCATGGCCGCCTTATTTACTCCTAAGGCGGCTATAGGAGGGTATGAAAGAACTTATTTTTGTTCTCATGAGGGTTGGAGGACAGAGGAAAGAGGGTGCGCTGCCGCGTACCCTCCGCCACGCCCAAATTTTATTTTATTCTATTATTTTATTATTTTAGTATTTATTTTTTTATTTATTTATTTTTTACAGGTTTTCGGGGGTATAGGGTCGGCGCTTGCGGACCCTCTTTTGTCCGCACCTCAAGCGACTCCTCAAGAGAACATCTGTATGTTCTCTCATTCTCCTATAGCTGCCTTATATACTCTTGAGGCGGCTACGAGAGGGTATGCAAAAACATACGCATGTTTTCTTTACGAATGGAAGAAAATAAAGGGGCGGCTATGTATCATTAGCGACCCGCAAAAAGTATATATATATAAATAGACAGATAGATAATTGTTTAATGAATTTTTTGTTTTATTTTTTGTGCAGGTGGTTGAGTGTGTATGGTCACACATTCTTTTTTCCCTTTTCTTAGTGCATTTGGAAGCCCTGCTGGAATTGACAATGATGTTGTTTATGTGGAATTTCATAGATTCTGTATAGGGGAGTGAATTGCTCAGCTCGTTGTTCTGACAAGTTTGTTCGAAGAGGTTAAACAATCTATTTTGATAACATAGTAAAGAAATGTCATGGTGGAGTTTCTATTTGGAGGGAGGAAGCAACAAATGCAACAGTGGCGCTATATGATTACGTGCGGATGAAGCAAATCACTATTCCAAATGAAGCGAAGTCGTACATACTTGAATATGTTGCAATGCAGATTGAAGGCATGGGTGACAAGAGGTTGCTAGATGCTTACTAGAGTAAATGAGTACATTACTATATAGTATGTGATTTTCTAGTTCAATTGTCAAGGTGCTGATTTAAAAGTTTGTAGTATTCTTATAAATTGTAAACAAGTAAAGTGTTTTTATATACTAAAATGTATATTTAAAATATAATCATCTATTTGTGGCCTACTTCTAATTGCTTACAATATGTTTATATGGTTTGTAAGATGTGTACTTATCCTCTTGTTTGAGAAGTCTAACCTCATGTATTTTTCTAATATACTATGTGTCAAGATCAATTTCAAGGAGAATTTTGTTGCGTATAGAATTCAATTAGAAAATATTCAAAGCACAAGTAATGACTTTTCAAGAAAAAAATGACTCGACAATTTCCAAATTATCCTTTTTGCAACCAAATCTGTAGAAGAAAAAAATTGGCCAAATTTTCATGCAATTTCTACCGATTTGAATTTTTAATGCGCCCGGAAGCCAAGTGCATGATTATATGGCCAAGTGCAAAAATAGGGAATTGGGTGTTAAGAGCTCCATTGCCTACATTGTACAGTCGAGTACAACATGCTTACAATTTTTTTCGTAAGCATTGAAAGTAGGTAGATCCTATAACAAGTGGCCGCATTGATTCTGAAGATTGCAAATATGGTAAGAAAAAATTCCTACCAATAGAGGACTAGAGTAGGAATGTCCCTTTCAATTTGTAGGTCCATGGGTGCCATATCGAGCACATTACAATTTAGGGAAGGGACTATGTTTTTATGAGGGAGGAGTCAAAAAGTTTGTAAGCAACTTGAACCCGATTGTACACTTGGACAAAGAAATGCAGTAATAGGCCCAGGCACATGTAGCTGCAAGTTGCAACCGGTTGCTATGATGAAGATGTATGTGGAAGGCTAAGAGTGGCTCGCTATTTTCGGCAAGACATTGAATACTGCCTTCGAAGCTCAACTAGGGTTGTGACAGCCGTGGACAGTGACTACAAGCAGCTACAAGGTTTTCGACGACGTGGGAGCGCAGTCGCATTTTGCAGCATCTCGCAGCTCTTCCAACGAGGACACTATGCCGCTTGTATCGGTGCCGCGGCTGCAACCGGCAATTGAGGTCGATGTGCATGGGCCTAATGTCAAGGAACCTCGAGTGTTTGAGATTGGACCAGTACCCCAGGTTACACTAGTAGAAAACATGGTAAAAAAAAACCGCAGCCAAAATCGGCTGCAGTTCTTTTGACCACCCTGATCTGTAGTCGCTAAACGACTGCAGATTTGTTTTTTTGGATTTGCAACTGCAATTTTAGGAATTTCAGGGCGTGTAATATACCGTTGGAAAGGTCTTGAAAATACCTTTCCAACGGTATATGACACGCCCTTAAATTATTAAAATTGCAGTCGTAAATTGAAAAAGAAAAATCTGCAGTCGCTTAGCAACTACAGATCAGGGTGGTCAAAAGAACCGCAGCCGATTTTGGCTGCGGTTTTTTTTTACCATGTTTTCTACTAGTGTTATGCAATTGCATTGTATCTGTCACCCCGATCGACAAACTCGATAAAATCAGACCAAGGCGACGTACAGCAGATGCTAGGACTGGGAAATGAAGATGCGGGAACTGGGAAATCTTTTTGCCTTGTCCATGTGCCCAGTCTTGCGTTTTGTTTAAGTGCTTGAAGAACCACAACACAATGGTCGCCATCCGTTTCTTCTCCCCATGAGATGAAGAGATGCCATCGCCAACACTATTCCACACACATTTATATCCACGCCATCCATGGCCAGCCTTCTGGTTTTGTTCTAACAGCGATGGCGTCAGCTCCGAGTCCTCCCTCTTGCTCAAGAGTGACCGCAGCCTCATCGCCCAACCTCCACATTGTTGAACGTCGCGCCTTTCCTCAAGTGCAATTTCATTTTGGTCCCGTTTTCTTTGCTTCATCTCTATGTATAGTCGGGTACAAGTTGCTTACGAATTTTTGACTCCTCTCTCATAAAAACAGATTCCCTTCCCTAAATTGTAAAGTGCTCGATATGGCACCCATGGACCTACATATTGAAAGGGGCATTCCTACTCTAGTCCTCTACATGTAGGAATTTTTTCTTACCATATTTGCAATCTTCAGAATCAATGCGGCCACTTAATATAGGATCTACCTACTTTCAATGCTTACGAAAAAAATTGTAAGCATGTTGTACCCGACTGTACACTCTTTCATAAATTACCACCTGACACATTGTACTAGGACGTGGAGCGTGAGCTCAGACGGAAACCCAGTGTCACGCCAGTCCAACACATCTAGAACGCACGATGCAAACTCTAACCCTAATCATGTGTTTGATTACTCGGGTTGTCCTCCCATTATCAGGAGTTCGTGAATGTACATAACATTCAATAGCCTTCACTGACTCTGCTTTGCTTGAGGAGAATGTGCAGCATATTTTGCATTATCATCCAAGAACAATCAGTACCTACCTATGTTTTCTTACATATGGAGGTTTTAGAAAACTAAAAGGGAAGGTAACCATGCATGGTCTTTGCTGACACATCCCCATATGTCCCTCACTTTTAAAGAGAGCAACATTATAAGTAATAATACTTTAACCCAAGAATGTTATGGTGCATAGCTAACCAATAGAAAACGGGCAACCAAAATTTTAAAAATTCCTTGAACATTGCGCCACTTCTTTTGTCTGTTCATTGACAATGGTTTATGACCTTCCTTCTTCCTTCCCCACTCTCTGAAAAATGAAAAATAAAGGGCTGCACTTAATGCACTAGATGAATGGAAATCAATATGTATCCAAAATTCTTTGTCTAAATCTTTTTAAGGGGTGTGCATGTGCCCACCCCCCTCCCCCTTTGTAATCAAAATTCTTTATTTAACTTTTTTTTAGATTTTCTTTGGAGGAGGAAGTAGGTAAGTGACCACCCCCTTTGCAACTAAAAAATTTACTCAGAATCTTAAAAGGGGGTAGGCACATGTCCATCCCTTCCTTAAATATTTTTTAAAAATATTGGAGGTGAAAGACACGGTCAAAAAAATTCTACAATTAGAAGTCAATTTTTTTTGAAATCGTAAATAAATTTCGCCAAATTTTATGTACACTACTTTTTGAAACCATCAAAATGTAGGAAAATTACCCTTCTTCACATTTCTCAAATATTTTAAACAATCAAGAGGCAATTATAAAGGAGTGTTGATCTAGTCTTATAATCAAAATCATTTTAACCCCTAAATGCCTATAGCCCTCTCGAGAGATTTGGAGGATTGCAAAGATGCATTATAAATTGCAACTAAGAGGGATATTGTGAACTTAATGTGTGAATAAAAGTTGTACATTATGAATTTGAAATTCTATCCATACGTTTAGATCTATGATTGCAATCACCAATATTTTGTATAAAATTTGAGGATTAGAGATGACGGTAGAGAGCGCTCTGTAAGTTGTTGGTGGTCAGGGTGAGTAGATGGGTGTCTGCGCTCAGGGGAAGTAAGAAGTGAGTGCGATGCGGTGCCAGATTTGAAATGAACAAGGGTGATCCCATTTTCGTATGAGTGTGGATCTGGATTGTACTGGGGCTGCGTGGTATCGATCTGTACTGGGGCTGCGTGGTGACGATTTGTACTAGGGCTGCGTGATTGATCTGGGTTGCTAGAGGGAGTACTGGGGTTGTGCTAGATATGGAGCTACGTGGACTGATCTGTGCTTTGGACTAGCTTGATCCCGGAAGCTTGATCGACTTGGTTGATCTAGTTTTTGTGGTTGTCAAAGTCGATCTAGATCGCAAGCAGAGAGTCGACCGCTGGAGCTGTGTGCATGTAGGACACCGGAATGTATGTTGGTCGCTGGAGGTGCCGAAAACTCTAGAGTGGTGCTGATCTGATCGCCGGAGGTGTCGATATCACCGGAGTGTGTGCTGATCGCCGGAGTATGCTGCGTGTGTGCTGATCGCCGAAAACGAATCACTGATTGACGATCGCCGGAGTTGCAGGGTCCTGGGAGCCACCGATCGCCGGAGTTACAACTGTCAGGGAGAACCACCGATCGTACCGATCGACAGAACGACAGATCGACAGATCGACAGTACCGACAGATTGACAGTACTGATCGACAGAGTTGCAGTGTCGTAGGAGATCCACCGATCGCCGGAGCTGCAGTACCAGGGAGAACCACCGATCGCCGGAGCCGCAGAGCCTTGGTCGTCGAAGTTACAGGGTCTTGGATCCGGAGCAGCGGTGCAGCAAACTCTGCCCCGACGGTCAGTGAGTTCTTTGCAGTAGTGGTGTGCAACTTCAGTAGGTTGAGTTGTCTCCGACGCAGGCAGACCTCCGATCAAAGACAGAGTGCCTCCCTCACTGCATCGGCACACCCAGATCTGAACTTTCCATTGCACAAACACTCCTACTTTGCCTGATCCCCTGTAATAGATTGGGCTAGATCTATACGTCAAGGGTGAACCCATTCCATGTGATCAATTTTTGTGAGGAGATGTGCATGCAGCCCAGTTCCAAAATTGTTGGATAGTAATGCAGATCTAAACGCCAAGACTTGAAGACCCAAACTGAGCGGGCTGGGGAGCGATACTGTATAGTTGGAATACAGTTACTACTTCAGACCTTAGCGTTGGAGCTGCATAAACGTCCAACAAGACGGAATTATCAAGCCTGCACAGTTGCCCAAGCTAGTGCAATATTTGAGAGCCGGTGTAATTGGAGTGCATCCCCGGTGTTGCTAGAATTTGAAGAGTCGGTGTATTTGTGCGAGCTGTCTGGACCTGTGCCTGAGTGATTGGCAGGACAATTCAGTTCTACTACGATGGGACTACACACCAGTCAAGACCGGCCCAATAAGCACTAGCTCTATTATTGCGGAAAGCCAGCACCCAAAGCTCACCCAACCCACCAAGGCACCACTTGCACATGCAAGCACAACAACTTCCCGCGCACCAAGATTTGCTGACCAAGGCGACACAAGAAACGACCGCTGCTAACAAAGGTGAGCATCCTAACCCACTTAATCTTTCAATCTTTCACAACGCCTTTTTTCTTTGCAACTCAATTAATAATAAACCCAAACACTATAAGCTCTATAATTGTTTTTGCTATGCATTCTCAAAACCCAACTTTTGGCCTAGGAATAACCCTCAACCTTTTTATAATAACTGTAACAACCATAGAAATTTATTGTGCTCTAATCTTTTAAAAACCCTTACCTTAACTCTGCATAATTTTCATTACCTCCATTTGTCCACTCACCACTCTTGTAAAACCTATAGTCAAACAATTAAAAGCCCTAATCTCCTCTACAAAGCCCAATTGCACGCGCAAAAGGGAGGAGGAGATGAAGGCATTATATTAAAAATCCACCAAATCAATTGCAATCATTGTGCTCAACAGATGGCCAGTAGAGGCAAGGCGGTACACGACGCCATTATGGGGAGCTCCACTGACACCAATATGGAGGAGGCAGAGGACACAATGGAAGTAGAAGCCAATCAAACCAAGAGGATACAAGAAAAAGGAGGAGGCAGCTCAAGCAAAAGGAAGAAGAACTCCGAGTTTCAAACTAGATTGAAGGATATACCGCGTGATTTTTGGCTCGGGATTATGGCTATGGAGAAACTCGCCATCGAGGATGGTGTAAAGGCCAAAGACTGCAGACCATCTATGGAGAAAGAAGACCTTATTGATATGGGCATCTCGGATGAGGAAGCAGTAGAGATGAGCCAAATTCGCAAGATTGCATTTCCACATGTGAAGCAACTTCTATACCCACTCGAGAGGCCAGATAGCAAAGGTGGGCAACACTTTAACCTTACTCAGTTGCCCCTTGAAACAGAAGTTGATCCAGGCACAGGGCTTTCCCTAGACTATCACATAGCGGTCTACTTTGACACACCAACCACGGACTATACTCATGCAGAGATACTTGCCATGGCAACAGCTAGACTAGTGCATATGGACATTGAAATGGGGATAGGGATGGCTGAACCTATTTTCATTCCATGCAAAGAGAAAGAGAAGAACAGTAAGATTAAATTCTGGTCGGGGACCATTACGATCCATCTCAAAAATCCCAAAATAGTTGGCATAGGTTTGCTTAAGGGGCTACGCCCCTTTATCTTGACGCTAGATAAAACCCCTACTCTTGGCAAGGTCTGCAAATGCTATGACTCTGTAGCTAGAAACACCCTTCTATCTGCAAAGATAGAGAACCCCAAGCTTCATCTCATCTCTTCTAGTGAGCTGCAGAGAGATGTTCTCATTGAGAGTTTCAGACGTGGTTATGATTACGAGATTGCTAGTGTGCAAAAGGTCAAAGAAGAAACATGGGGATGGCTCATTTCAACCACGCCAACACAAGCCAATAGAATCATTCAATATCTGGTGTCATACAAACAAGAACTCATGCAGGTAATCACACCACAAACAGCTAAAGCAGAGAGAAGTAGTCGCGGTGAAGGGCTCACGGAGGAAGAACTCAAGAAGAAAAATGCAACAATGTTATGTTTGTATGGTCTTCACAAAATGAAGAAAATAGAAGACACAAAGGACTCCATCAAAGCGGTTCTTGGAGGGTTAAATGTGGCATCATTCTATTTCCCGGGACAAGTAGGTGATCTCCACAAAGGAACGGCAAATGTTCAATGTCTCAACGCCATTGTCTATAGACAATTTGTAGGCAAGACTATAGAAATTTTTGGCAAACATGTGAACTTTGCGCCACACCCGAAGAGTTTACAAGGAGCGATACTACCCACCAAAGAGGAGCAAGAAAAATTTGGCTTTTGTGACATCTCCACAGCAATTGCTGATACACTTGAGGTAACACGTAACGCACTACAAAGCAAAGGGAAGAGTAGCATGATAACGCATGATGACATAGATGCATTGGTAGAAACCGCTATGGACAAAAGAAATAGACAACTCAAATTAGAGCTCAAATCAGAGATCACAATAGAGCTCAAAACGGAATTTCACAAGGAGATAGAAGACTTTAAGAAAGAGGTGTCTTTGGAGGCAGACGTACGTGAAGAGAGAATCACTAGAAACTTAACAGCACATGTCAAACTCCAATTGGCAGAAATCTGAAAGCAACTAGCTACGACATTGCAAGCGGTTGATTTGACAACGAAAGCGTTGGACTCCATCTTGGCCCCAGAACAACCACGGTTGGAAAACTAGATTGGACAAACAATCACATAGTTTGCCTACAAAAAATGTGTATTTACACAAAAAAAAAAAAAAAAAAAAAAAAAAAAAAAAACCAAAGAAAAAAACCAAAAAATGTTGAACATACTAAAAAACAAAAACAAAAAAGAAGAAAAAAAACATGATAAAACAAAACTCAATAAGGTATTTGGGTGATTGCAAGCTACGGTCTACCAAGTGGAGAGTGCAGCTTGTGCAGCTAAAGGCCATGCAGCTCGTGCACTAGCGTAGTAATGCGCACCTCTCAACTTTCAATTAGATCAAAAATTTCACCATCCCAAATAGGGTTTATGCTAATACTTTCACTTTAGCAATTGTTAAGTTAATTTCAAGTATTTGGACATTACTCAATAGCCTTTCCTGTTTTTTACCAAGCATGGGTAATTAGAGCCTTTTTTACATAACATCCTTAGCTAGGTTTTATGAAAAATGCATTTCATATCCCACCTCTGAAATTGAACCATTATTTCATTTCCAAAAAAAAAAATCCAAAAAAAAGTTTTAACTACACGAAAATCTTAAAAAACAAAAACATCACCAAACAATTAATTAAAAAATAAGTAAGCGTAGTACCCAAAAAAATAAAATATGGTAGCTTTGTACACACTTGTGGTATGTTGCTATAAATTTTTGAAGTTCAATTTTGACCCCCTTCTAGCATTTCCCATAAAATAGGTGCACTTTTGACAAGCGACACGCTACCAAATCTAAGTAGAAATGCTTAATTTGGATAGAAAGATTGAAAATTTGCAAACTTTATTGTGGTAGACATCTTAACTTTAGAATTCTAGAAACAATGCAATTTGTTTCGTCACAAAATTCCATTCCAATATTTATTGATGATTTTCCAAAGATTGGGTAAGTGCACCAATTTGCATGCCGCGACAAAAAGTTTGGGTGACCGTAGCTTGCAACCACCCATTTAGAAATACCAAAAACAAAAATACAAAAACAAAAACAAAAAAACACTCCAAACAAACAAACAAACACATCAAAAAACCTACTAAAAAACACTACCTATCAATGACAAAATACAAAACAAAACACACGAAAACTTCAGAAAACCAAAAACATTTCAAAAACTAAAACAACCAATTATAACATCTCACATACACCCTTCTACAAAAGAAAAAAGCAAAACAATACCACATATAATTATACCAACAAGCAAGGAGTATCTATACACCAAAAAACAAAAACAAAAAAATTCAAAAAACAAACAAAAACAATAACAAAAATAAAAATAACAAAAAATATTTATAGACACACATCAGCAACAAAAAATAAAAAATCTCCCAAAAAGAATAAAAGTAAAAATAAACAACAACAACAACAATGGACTCGGCCTACCGGCCTCGTCCAAAATAAACAAACAAAAAAAGGAAAAATAACACAAAAATCTCCTCTAAAAAGAAACTTTTTATAGCAAATATTGCTATTATGCGGGGGCATCGAAACAAACCCCCGGCCCATGCCCGACTTACTAAAAACACACCCACCTTCACATAGAATAAGATCAAAGGCATACTTTATACCAAGCACAATTAAATTACAGCCAGAATACAAACATTTAGCAAAACAATTTTCACCCATTCTAAATATAACACACCCAAATCACGCGGAAGCCAGTAATGATTATCCACACATATCAAAATATATTTACCAAAATCAATACCACCCATCACCTAGAATACTATACGCTCTTATCATTACAATCAGTCCATCAAAAGAAACATGTGACCAAATCCTAATACAAACTCCAAATCCTGATTGGACAACATTACTACTAGAAAAAATGACCATACTACAAAACCCACCTGAAAGACATATCTCAACTACACATCCATACACAGAATTCACAAATAATAATCAGAATTTAATAAACCCGCCAAATACCATCCACAAAGAAATCTATACTTTTATTCATCAACATAATGGCTCAATAACCCTTCAAAATATGATTGACAAATTTCCATTCCTCTCTATAAACCTGTTAGAAGAAACCTTAAAAATACAAGAACCATTACATGGATATACTCACCCCCCACCACTTCCAAACATACCCACAATACAACCACAGGAAATACATACAACAAATCATAATACGAGATTTATTACATGGAATGCCTCATCACTGAATACGGCCCTTCCCAATTTACATGAATTAATTATCAACACTCCAGATGAACCCGCTATCATCACAATACAAGAAACTAAATTCACCGCTACAAAATCCACCAAATATATACAAAACATTTTCCCAAAATACAAATTACTTTTTAACAACACACATGCTTTAACAAGATGCATGCAACAAAGAATGTCATACTCTCCCGCAAGAGGTGGTCTCCTCACACTAATAAATCAAAAATACGCATACCCCGGCAATATCACTAAAATCCCAACTCCTAAAGAAATATCTCCATATCTACAAATAATAAAAATTGATAATAAACCACTACAAACTTGGCTAATCGCCCATATGTACATGCCGTTACATGCAGACGACATACAATTTATACCGATGATTCAACACAACATAACACAACACATAAATGCACACCCAAATGCCACACATATATTATGCGGTGACTTTAATAGAGACATAGCACTTAGTGGAAGACAAAATGCAACCGACACAACCCCACCACAAACAGAAGATATAGAATGGAGAACATTTACAAATAATCTCCAACTAGAATACATCCCAACAGATTGCCCATTCACCAGACAAGGGGGACTAAACTATAATCAAACCAGTCTAATCGATGGATACTACATTAAAACACCAGATAACACTTTATACACATCAACTACAAATAATGACCATAACCTTAATTCTGACCACTCGCCAGTAACGCTATACATACCACCAAACACACTATTAGCAAGACCCATCCCAATAACAAATAAAATAAAGAGAATTCTAACCCCATACCACAAGAAAACATGGAAAAATTCAAAATAGAATATTTTGAAGAAAATGCTCTACAAATAAATGAACTTATCACAACACTATCAACCAACCAACTAACAGACGTTCAATGGCAAACATCCTGTTCAAAACTAGACCAGATGATACAAAACATATCAGATAAAAAACAAGAAACTTGTAGTGCACCACCGCTCCCAACATTAACAAACCGTACTTCCCAACAAGGAGGCTTCCTACCAAGAAAACTACAAAAAACATGGAAAAAACACCTATCCACCTACCATCTAATTAGAAAAACAATCTACATAACAAAAAATAATCATAATTGAAAAACACATCCAATAATCAAAGAATTAAAAACTCACACAAATGTCACCATTCCACCACTCCCAACCCAAGAACATAATCAACAAGAATGGATTCAATCACTAGTAGAAATAGCCAAAACAGCAAAACTACAAGCCCGTAAAATCACCACAAAATACACCCAAAGTTGTATAAAAAAGGCAATATCAAAATACAGACAATTATACGACAAAAGCCCAAAGAAAATAAACAAAAAAGTTTTCAAAAATCAAGAAACACCACCATTAGACTGCATTATAGACAGAAACAACAACATACTAACAAGTCCAGAAGACATAGCTAACGAAATCCACATACAGCAATCAATTAGTAATAGACCTACAGTACCAACATGTTACTACCAACCCGAACACCCAACACAATGCACTTGCGGAGTTAGACAATATCCATGGCACGACCTTGATGGCTTTGTAATAGAAAAAAGAGGAAACCCACAAATTCCACTTTATAAACACTTTGATAAAGAAACATACAACATATGTCTTAAACACCTATCAAACAACAAAACACCAGGCCCAGACAAAATCCCCAACTCAATACTAAAAAACATGCCCGAAAGCTTCCATAAACTACTCTTTTTATTTTTTACTCATTGTTACAAACAAAAACAAATCCCAGCCTCATGGAAAATGAGCCTAACCATACTATTATACAAAAAAGGAGACCCAACACAATTGCCAAACCACAGACCAATTGCACTTGCAAATACAATATACAAATTCTTCACCAGCACACTAACATACATATTATCAGCATATGGTGAAAAATTCCAAATCCTACACGATAGTCAAGAAGGATTCAGAGCAGAAAGAAGCACAGCAAGACAACTACAACTCCTCATTGCAGCACTAGAAGACGCAAAATTTACAAATCAAGACATATATCTACTATATATAGACTTCAAAAATGCATTTGGCTCTTTAGATCATGCAAGACTCTTAGCTATAATGGAAGATCTTGGATTCCCGGCAGATGCAGTAATGCTAGTAGGAAACATATACTCCCACTCAAACACTGTATTTATCGGAGAACACTTTGGCAAAACAAAACCAATACTGATTCAAAGAAGAACCATACAAAGAGACACACTTAGCTCATATCTCTTCTTAATTTTTCTAGAATCACTCTTGAGGTGGTAACAAAGAGGAGAAAATGGATATACATTTGGTACATCAAAAACTAAAATTAGCTCCGCAGCATACGCAGACGATCTAGCAGCTATATCAAATAATACAAAATCACTACAAATACAACTAAACAAAATTGACAAATTCTGTGAATGGGCAGGTATGGACTTGGGAGTCACAAAATGTGCCGTCACCAGTTGCTCAAACAAATCCAAAATGCAACCAAACAAATTCAAAACCCACATGACAAACCAAAAAATCAGTTACAGGGACCAAACACTACCAGTACTCCATCACAATGAACCTTATGTTTACTTGGGCATACAATTAGTTCCATCACTAAAATGGAAACTCCAAACACATATCACCACTACTAAAATAATAGACCAATGTAAACAACTATCAAAATGCCCTGCCACTATCAAACAAAGAATCAGTATGGTGGACACAGTAATCAGAGCAGGCATAGCCTACAGCTTCTTTGCAGTCCCATATTCACTACCAACTATTAAAAAACTTGATAAGAAAATTATTGCAATCCAAAAAACAATATGTGGACTACCTAAAAGCACTGCAAACATAATAACACAACTACCTCATGATTTATTTGGACTAGAAGCCTTCTCTCTAAAAAATGCCTACCTTAGATGCATTGGAGAACAACTTCGAAATGCACTTAACGACAAAGGGAGACTAGGAATAATATATAAAGGACTAATACAACACAAACTTGCTAAAGCCGGTGGTGCCGAAGACATCCCAAGAATTAAACGCCAAGATTGCATTACATCACCTACAACACGAACATTATTCCTTCTGAAAACAGCAGGTGGTATACACCTAAAAAGCACTGAAGAAAACTTCCAACTCCACATGACCGAACTAGAACGAGAATGGCGATCCACAGTCATAAACGAACTACCACACTTAGATCCAAAACTCTCCATCAAATTATTATATAAATTAAGGGCACAAAATTTACAATATAAAACAAATCATCCTTCCCAACGGCACAAAACTAATGTCACCAGAAGAATTTAAAATATACTATCAAAATCCAACTAAACTAGACAAAAGTGCACTAAACATAGCAGAACAACTCTTCTGTGAACCAAAATGTACCCTAGATTGCCCAAAGCCATGCCAAATACATTTGCCACCCCGCACACTAAAAGAAAAATATAAAATATATAACCACAGAATAATACCAAGAACACCAATAAACCCCGTGCAATTCCCTCAACCACTTCAACCACAACAACCAGCCCCACCACAAAACATAAAAAATGACCCCATAAGATTCCCCATTAGCACAATATTAAATCACAAAACAATTACAACAAAAGACAAATATAAAATATCTAAAAAATATAACACCTATTTATGTCAATGGATAGACTCAAACCACATAACATACACTAAATGGTTAGTACAACGCGAACTATTCCCATTAAACCTACCAACAGTAATACACCACAATCTAAACTTACTTACAAAATACTACACAGAATATCAAAACAGACATTATCAAAATATGATAAACACACAATTTACACCCGCACAAAATAGAGACACAAGATACATTCCATCTCCAACAATAATTCCCTACATTAAAACATCCACAATTGAATGTAACCCAGAAAGAGATATAAACACAAACAAGTGCACCATTCAAACACAAAATGACAAAACCCACATATACAACGACACCGGAAAATACATCACCACCATTCCGACTACAAGAATTAAATGGTTATGGCAACAATATAACAACAACAAATACAACATCCACAGACTAATACCTGCTATACAAACATTTGAAACAGAAATAGTTTGGTTATACCAAAGATACGAACACAAAAACAGCAAACAAGGATCAATAAAAACACAACAACATACCATTCCAACTAACATTCTAGACACACTAATAACAACATTTAATATAACACACTCATACTTTTCCTCACCAATAACATGTTCCATGAAATCCACCCAATTCTACTCAACATTTGCCAGAGACAAGATTTTTGGCTCACTAGGGACAGCCTTTCAATACAAATGGAAAGGTATCGGATATGCACACCCAAATGATGCCGAAACAGCACAACAAACAATACATTGGGCAAGACTAGCAGCAAAACAAGACCCTGAAACTGTCACCATTTTAGCAATCCCAGACACCAACTGGTACCAAAATCCATCACCGTACAACGGACCCTTTCCGGATACGCACGCCATTATACATTTTGTTGCGGACACCATTACATATGACGAACTAACACTACCACTAGAACCCAACAAAATCAGAAATGAACCACTTGCAATGCACATATGGTGTATTCACCATCAAAACAACAACATTGGCACAATAAACCAAATAGACACCATAAACACAACAATAGAAAATCTACAAATTTCGCAATACTATACACAAACAGCACCACCCACACCGCCGAACACAAAAGTTAACAAAAGCATAAAATGGAACAAACTAATATACCCACCATACAATAATCTACAAAACATTGACATAATACCCCTACCAAACTTCGAAATAAACACTACACTAAAATTCCTACCGGAGTACAGCTACTACACAGATGGTTCCTTTTTACCGCCAAAAGAAGTAGATGATGGCCATTGGAAAAAAGAAAAAGCAGGATATGGAATATACAACCCATCTAAACCAGATGTACAAATATCAAAAAGACTGCCTGGACTACAAACATGCTTCAGGGCAGAACTAATGGCCATACATGAAACACTTTCACTAATCACCACTAAATACATAAACGAACCTGCACATATTTTTACTGATTGTCTCAACTGTAAACACGTTCTAAACACACAACTAAAACACCCAACCCAACAAAACAACCACGCCGATAAAACCATGTTAGAAGAAATGCTAAAAATGCTAAAAAAGCGAACACAACCAACCACAATATACAAAGTTAAAGCACACGCTAAAATCAACGGGAATGAACACGCAGATCAACTCGCAAAAGAAAGAACCATGAAAAGAGGTTATCAATTTGCAGCAAATCCACACGAATTTAAACATAACACACCTTACTACTTCCAAAAAGACACATGGCCCGGTCGTATCAAACGACCAGACAAAGGACCAGTTAGATGTTTGGAAGAATACATAAAGAAACATGACCGAGAAAATAACCTAGAAATACTGGCAGAAGACTTTCCCAACCTTAACAAATTGACAACAAACCCCATCATAGATAACGAAATGTCCAATGACTTTTGGAATAATCCAGAAATAACAGACGCACAAAAAACAAGCATACTAAAATTTAGAACCGGTCAATACATGGGAAATACCAGAAAGCAATTAATTTTCGGCATACAAAGATTCCCCTCAAAAACATGTCCCATCTGTAATTCACAAGATGCAGATACATGGCTACATGTACCTTTACTATGCAAACAACACCATATACACGCACTAAGAACCAAAAGACACAATAAAGCGGTATGGGAATTAAGAAAATTAATAATATCCTCAAATAAATCAAGATGCTACACTCTCATGAATGCGGGCACATTCAACAATAATCCACAAGAAAACACAGTTCCTCCATGGTTATTACCATGTACTTGTAATCAACAAAAATGTCAATGTAATGCCAGATTCAAACCAGATATACTATGCATTAAAGGCCTCCCATATCAAAGTCCACATCCCCTAAACCCCCATGATAACCTAACTATACAATTTATAGAATTCACATACACAAACGACAGATTTTCACCAGAAACAATTGGCAGAAAAATTGTAAAATACCAACCTTTAATTAATAACATCATACAACAAGGTTGGAAAGTAGATCCTATCATAGTCATTACAGCTGGAGCCAGAGGAACCACACACGTCCCCTCAATGAAACAACTAGAAACAAAATTCAACATTTGCAAAACCTCCATAAAACACACATTCAAAGCAATAATTACCATTGCCATACAGTATGCCGGATCTATCCTTCTACATAAAAGACGTATAGAGAATAATCAAACAATACCAACAGACGTAGTACATTAAAAGAGGGGGGGGGGGGGGGGGGGGGTAGTAGTGAAAACCACTGCTAGCCACTCTTTTCAAACAACTAGATCATCTTGTCTCAGGGATAGGTAGGGCCGGTTGGTTGGTACAAACTTTCCTGCCATGACAACTCACTAGCAGCACCAAGCCATGTGTATCACACCACTGCTCAAACAAGCCCAATAGGTTTCGAACCCGGACCACATAAATGTGATACAACGCCCTTCACCAACCAACCAAAGAACTCACGACCTGGCGATAATAATTAACCCAAAACATACCTTTATACTATCTAGCATCTAAAACACGCAATTCGCTATTTACTCACTTGGCCATATAATCATGCACTTGACCCCCGGGCGCACTAAAAATTCAAATCCCAAAAAATTGCAAAAAAAATTAGGCAAATTTTTTTTTCCCAGCAATTCCCTTCTAGTAAGGATAAATTGCAAATTCATGGAGATTTTCGACGGGGGATTTCCTTTAAAGAATTTGTATTTGCATTTTCTATATGTCAAATTTTTGTCCTATACGCAACAAAATTATCCTGTGATATTCATTCTGCACATACTATGCGATAGGTACGAAAGTGGGAATTCTGAATCCCTTATTTGTGCACGCATCTTACATAATCATACAAGCACATTGTATGCATTTAGATATGGGCTACAAACATACACATAAGATTTAATTATTCTTTGTATTATATAAAAATCGTGTACTCGTTCACGTTTTATAATAATAGTACACACGTTTCCCTTCAATACCTCGACATCTAATACAGAAAACCATATACTGTATAACATATACAATTCTATTCTAGTAAGCATCTAGCTCGTTCTGCATCCTCTCGTCATCCATGCCTTCCACCTGTAATGCAATATATTCAAGTATGTGTGGCTTTGCTTCATTGGGAATAGTTACTTGGTTCTCAGTTCGAACTCCTTGTATAGAAATGAACTTCACCTTTAAATGTCCACTTCTCGTTCTTGCTGGTACATCTCTCCATGAAAATATAGCAGCTTCTTTGTCCACCCAACCATGTCTCTCACCAGATGGCTCCCAAGTTGCTTCCATGCAGTTCCTGTATCGTTGTGGCTCAGAACCTGCTTCATCCGTCACACCTCGCCTCATAATAGGCCAATACCATATCACCTTCACTTTCATTGCCCATTTGCCTTGTCCAAATTCCACAACCTCCCCCACATAGAATGGTACTCCAGCCCTTACTACTTTCCGCTCTACTGTTAAAGCCACGAACTGTCCAATCTCCAAGTCCCTCGCTGGATTGAAAACTGGAAACGGATCATCTGTTGCCTCCAGGGTAGCTGTAGATGATGCTTGGCCCACGACTTCCGTCCCTGTTCTTCTAGGCGTTCTCGTTACCGCTGCAGTAGATGGTCTGCCCTTTCGAGGTCCGAAGTACCCTCGAGGCTCTGGGTTCGGCACTCAAATCCATCGTCATCCGTATCTCTGTTCACCACATTTGCAATCCGTACTCAGTATAACAAACATTTATAATAGCTTATCGATAACGCTGCTATTAACTACGATCTATACATAAAGTACAATTGTTTTGTTATGTTTTGTTATGTTTTGTTTGTTTGAAACGGTGAGAACTCTTAATCCGAGTGTCCCCGGGCTTGACCCCAGGCCCCATGCGGTCTTAGCGATGTCCCTCCGGGCCCAAATGCTAATTCAATCCACTTGAGGGCCCCAAACAGGGCCCCCAAGTGTTCTAGGAGCCCCCGTGGGGCCCCCGGGGTTGACCCATAGCGACATGCGCTCCTAGCGGTGCCCCTCGGGGCCCAAATGGCAATTCAGCCCACTAGGGGCCCCAAACGGGGTCCCCAAGTGTTCTAGGAGCCCCCGTGGTTGACCCCTAGCCCCATGCGGTCCTAGCGGTGCCCCCCGGGGCCCAAATGCAAATTCAGCCCACTTAGGGGCCCCCAAGTGTTCTAGGAGCTCTCGTGGGGCCCCCGGAGTTGACCCCTAGCCCCATGCAGTCCTAGCGATGCCCCTCGGGGCCCAAATGCAAAATCAGCCCACTTGGGGGCCCCAAACGGGGCCCCCAAGTGTTCTAGGAGCTCCCGTGGGCCCCCCGGGGTTGTCACCTAGCGCCATGCGATCCTAGCGGAGCCCCTCAGGGCCCAAATGCAAAATCAGCCCACAACTTGTACTTAAAAATTTGTTAAATTTGTTAAAATGAATTCATCCATTCCAACAACTTCTACTTAAAAATTTGTTAATATGTTGCTTACAATCAATTTTATAAGGAATTTAGAATTCTCACTTTTAAAGTTTAGAATAAAATATTGGAGATAGCATTGGTTAACCTCACCATACGGATGGAATGTTCAATTCAAAATCTAAAACTATCATTCATACATCAATCGTAAAATATTATTCCATATAGTACTTTATGATGACTTTCCTCAAATTGTCAAATCTGGAGACACCTTTGTACGTTTAGGAGTTTAAAATGAGCCCACTAGGGGGCCCCAAATAGAAACCCAACTGTTCCTAGGGCTCGTATGGGGCCCCCGTCGAAGTACACTTGCAATTTGCTAGAGTACAAGCCGCTGTTGATGACAACATGAATTAAATGCTAATGCAATGGTTTAGGTATAAAGTCTTACCGGGAAGTCCGGGATTCGTTGTAGAAAGCTCCTACACCCCGCTGATCAGTACTCCACTAGTGCTGAATAAATCCTCCCATATATATACCTTTCACAAATCAAAAGGAAATGGAATAGACTGTTAATTCAATAACAACGATGATTTTTTCTGTAGATTTTATGAGATAATAGCTTCACGCAAGTTTGAACCGATGAGAAATAGGATGATTTCTGAAATTATTATGCCTCATTTCATGTTCTAGTTATTCATCAAAAACTTCTAAGTTCTTAGTTGAAAATGAATCAAAACTGCACTCGAAGAAGTCACCTCATACAATTATGCAACCAAAATATCTCCACAAATTACTACACTTAGAGATATACATTTCAACCTATCACAACATATTTCATCAATATCCTATTTGTAATGGAACTAAATAGATGCTTGAAATTTATTTTAAAGATTATTATAAAAAAAAAAACAAAAAAAAACAAAAAAACAAACAGAAAGAAAGAAACAAATAATGCAAAGAAAAAAACAAAAAAATTAAACCAAAAACGGGAAAAACCAAAAAAAAAAAAAACACAAAAATTTTAAAAAAATATAAGCAAAAAAACAAAAAAACAAAAAAACACCAAAAACAGAAAAAAGCCAAAAAACAAAAGACAAAAAAAAACAAAAAACCACAAAAACAAAAAAACAAAAAAACAAAACAACAAAAAAACAAAAAAACAAAAAACAAAAAACAAAAAAAACAAGAACTAAAGAACAAAAAGAAAGAAAGAAACAAAGAATGAAAAGAAAAACACAAAAAAACAAAAACACAAAAATTCAGGAAAAAAAAAACCAAAAAAACCAAAAAACAAAAAACCACAAAAACAAAAAAAACAAAAAAAAACAAAAAAAAAAAAAAAACCAAAAAAACACAAAAATACCAAAGACTAAAACATAAAACAAAAAAACCAAAAAAAAAGAAAAAAAAAAGAAAAGGAAGAAAACCAAAACCCAAAAAACAAAAAAACTGTAATAAACAAAAAAAAACCAAAAACAAAAAAAAAACCAAAAAAAGGAAAAACGAAAAATAAAATAAAATAAACAAAACATTAAAAAAATAAATAAACAGAACAGTAAAAAAAAAAACAGAACAGTAAAAAAAAAACAGAACAGTAAAAAGAACAGAACAGTAAAAAAAAACAGAACAGTAAAAAAAACAGTAAAAAAAAAAACAGAATAGTAAAAAAAACAGAACAGTAAAAAAAACAAAAAAAAACACAAAAAAAAAAAACGACGCCGGCCGGGCCCGCCAGCTGGGCCGACTAGCTGGTCTCCCTTGGAGACACACACAAATAGAAGAGGGTGCGCGGCCGCGCACCCTCTTTGCCCATTTTTTGGCTCAAGCAAGTGTCTCTCTCCAGCCCTCCGTCCCTCTTCCACATTCTCCTTTCTCTATAACATCAGATTGCGTTCAATTTTTCTCAAAAAACTTCAAAAAAACCCACTATTTCACTTAAGCTCTCTAACACATACCATGGTCAGTTCTCCATCGTTGTAATGAGAAGAATGAAGGGTTCTTCTTATATATATGAAGAACAACTCACGAAAGCACTTCATTTAAAAAATTCACTCTTTCTCAACTAATTTTCTGTTCATGTTCGTTTCGATTCGTGACAGGAATTTGGAAGGGAGCATTAATTCGTTAGTGGGGGAGTTCCATCTGCTGAGTCTAAGAGCTTCAACCACGAATTCAAGACTTTGAGGTAAACGTTTCTCCCTAAACCATTCTTTTATCGATCAGTTCATGCGCTGAATAGGCATCTAGGCCCGAGGGGCACCGCTAGGATCGCATAGTGCTAGGGGTCAACCCCGGGGGCCCCCAAGTGGGCTGATTTTGCATTTGGGCCCCGAGCGGCACCGCTAGGTCCGCATGGGCCTAGGGGTCGACCCCGAGGGCCCCTTGGGAACTCCTAGAACACTTGGGGGCCCCGTTTGGGGCGCCCAAGTGGGCTGATTTTGCATTTGGGCCCCGAGGGGCACCGCTAGGACCGCAAGGGCATTGGTGTCGACCCCGCGTGACATGGAGGTGTTGCCACGATCAGGGATGGATGCGGGTGGATCTGAGCTGTTGCCAACACCAGGAGTAGTTGTGGATATTGATTCCACCCTACGTCCGTTTCATTGGGCCCTACCAGATCGAGATATGACACTTGCAGCGGACGGATTCTACTATGACGTTGATGGAGTCAGATACAGGCGTCACGGGATTGGAGGGCAGTATACGTTTGAGCAGGCGGCGTCTATCATGGAGGAAGCGTCGCCTGTGCACCGGGTGTCATCTCCGATGGTCAATGCCATGGTGGCT
The DNA here is from genome assembly GCA_022496805.1 of Pohlia nutans. Taxonomy (NCBI): domain Eukaryota; kingdom Viridiplantae; phylum Streptophyta; class Bryopsida; order Bryales; family Mniaceae; genus Pohlia; species Pohlia nutans. Next base: position 3,862,261 of record CM040093.1, on the reverse strand, counting down.
CAAGCTTTGGAGTATACAGATCCCGAGACCCCTTCAGATGTTCGTGCGAGGTTGGAGGAGCAGCGTGTAGCTAGTGAGGAGGGTTGGGACGACGGAACACAGTCATCTGAGAGGATTCCGGAGACCCAGTTCCCCTTCGAGTAGTAGCTTTTTTAGACAGTGTGGATTAGTGCTATTGGTTGCACTTCACATGGCCGACTTGTACTTCTTTATCATATGTATTTTTTATTTATATATATATATATATATATATATATTTTATATATATATATATTTATATATATATTTATATATATATTTATATGTGGATCCATACTTTATGTGGATACGTGGATATGTGGAGTAATGATGTCGTTGTACGAAAATGTATTGCGGATTGTATGTGATTGTAATATGAGGGGAATGGGGAAAATGCGGTTGAAAGATAGTAAAATGTTGGATATTTATTGCACTTTTGAAGGGGTTTTATGAAAGACACTTTGAAAAATTAAAAAAATGTATGAAATTCACATATTTATTATTGAAAATCCGTAATATATTTGATTAATTGCAATGCACTGCACTTTTCACCATAGACAAAAATCACACCCTTTTCAAAAAAAAAAATTGATTTCTGAAATTTTTGGCACAATGGGGCCCCGAAATGACCGCACTTGGCCAAGTGCGTAAATAGCGAATTGCGTGTTCTAACCATCATTAATTTGCTATTTTTTGTTACTGTTACTGTTACTTTGTTTCGATTACTATAGTGTCCATCCTCGAAAGGGGAGAGTAGTTTTGTCCCAATGTCCCTCTGTCCAGTGGGCACCGGGTCATTGACATTACGAACGGACACTTTATTCACGCCGACCTTGCAATAGGGTCGGTGTTTCTATCTATCTATCTATCTATCTATCTATAAAATTTGAAACTTAAAATTCAAAATTCTTTATTAATTTGGTTACGAATAAGATATTGACAATCCGTGGATGAATATTTTTTTGTGATGGGTTGAAATGTAATACTTTCAGTGTAGTGATTTTTGGAATTTTTCTTTTTTGGAGAGGGGGGGGGGGGGGGGGGAGATGGTGGTGATGGTGGAAACATGCCCACCCCTTCTTTCAATTCAATTTTTTAAGAAGTACGGGGGATAGGCATGTGCACACCTCCTTGATGCAGATTTCTCATTTTTAGCCATAGCTACAATTTTCACAAAAAATGTAGTAGTATATTTATCTATGGAAGACCTTTATAATCTAGGGTTGGGTTCTTTGAGGTTAGAGAATGGAGAAAGTGAATTAGTTAGAGTTTACAATAATTAGTGAGGCATGAATATGTCATTGCTGATATGTAAAAGATTTGAGAGAACATTATGATATGGATTGTGTTATATGTGTGCATTTTATAGAAATTAAAATTTGTATATTTTCTTCATTTAATTTGATGTTTTAAAATGTGTATTGTGCAAATCACTGTTACTACAAACACTTATAAAAATGGCTAGGGTTCTTCATGCCCACCCCTCTTTGCTATCAAACTTTTCTGCAAAGGAATTTTAGAAAGTGGGTAGGCTCATGCCCACCCCTTAGTTGCTATCAAACTTTTCTACATGATACTTTTAGCTAGGTACTGGTAGGCACATGTTTATCCTCCTTTGCTATCAAGCATTTTTGCAATAAATTCTTCCCATGGAATCATCATATGGATCTATATTTACATTGAAAAATAAGATATAAAGGAGAATTTGTAGCTTTATGTAGAATCTAAACTAATCAATAAGGATAGTGAAACTAAAAGTTTCAACTACTTCAATACATACATATGTTTGAAATGGATGCCTTTATATTTGATGCATAATTTTTTAAGAAATTTAGTATACGCGCATATATATATATATATATATATATATATATATATATATATATATATTAATACACAATAGTTAGAACATGGGTTTCGTTAAAAGTGCCTATTGAAATGTGCACTATTTTTTGGGATTATTTTTTAATATTTTAATCACAAATTTTGGTATGTATAAGCAATAATATTGTACTTTGACTAGAGTCTTTTCAGATATTATTGATTGAAAATAAATCCAAAGCAAGCTATGTAAAATATATGTGTGTCATATTTATTTTGTGCTTTGAGTTTATAATCAAGAATTTCTTATAATATTAGATCAATTAAACGCCTAAAAAACATTATTTTGTGCATCTTCAATAATTGTTCGTAAGTTTAATAGAAAATGTAACACTTACACCCTAATTTTTAGTTAAAAGATTGAAAAATAAATCAATCCTAATTGGCAAGACACACCATGGAAGCAAAAACATTCAAAATGATAAATTCAGAAAAAAAGAATAATGTACTTGTGTCACCTTATATTTGAATACTTAAAAACAATAAAGTCAAACAAAAAAATAAAGCATGTGTCTTATTTATGTATTTGAAGTTCTGAATTTTTAATAATTAGAACAACAACTAAAAAATATATACTAAGTTTTGAGAACCATATCCATAGTGGTAATCTTAATAAATCCATACAATCAATTAAACCAATTTTGTATTTAAATTTACATATTACAATGTATACTATAATGAGATTGAATGTGTGGTACTTTTTATGAAAATAAACTTTAAATCATAAAAAAATATTATTGAGGCAATTCCAAGCAAACAAACTAAATTCAATTTGTTGATTATGTGTTTATACAGTAAATTCTTTGAAGGAATTTGAAAAAAGATACACCATGATAGTAAAACACAATAATATATAGTATACTCAAGTAATAAGTTACATGGTAACAAATATTCTATACTCTATATCATATCACTATAATACTATAATATATTATTAATATCAACTAAACAAATCTAGCCATCCAAAGAGTCTAAACCCAAGCCTAGAGAAAACATATCCTTGCGCACATCTGGATGTATCAATGCATTTTCTTCTTTGGGGGGGCCTTTGAAGGCCCGCCCCCTTTACTCCGCATGAGAAGTCCTCCAAAAAGACCTCCTAAAATCACACAATAACATCAACAAACAAACAAATAGTCAATATGCATGAAAAACTACGAATAATAAGAATAAGTGATCTTTACTAAAAGAGTGCGACATGTGCCACACCTCCAAAAACTCCAATTGCAAAAACACTCAAATTTATAAAAGATTCATTCTTTGTACAATCAATCAAAGAAATGCCACACCTTTCAATATAACATCAACAATAGGAGTAAAGCATGTGCATCACCCCCTCAACCCTACATAAGCAAAGAAACTTAAGTACAACTAAATTCAAAATTATACAGAAAGAGTGTGGCATGTGCCTCACCCCCTAAATTCAAGAAAAGCAACAATGCAAAAAATACATACAATCACATCGAGAATAAGAATTAAACACATTGAGTGAGACATGTGCCTCATCCCCAAAATCCCATATGAAAATAACAACTAAAAACGTTATAAATAAAAATTAAACACAAAGGGTGCCACAACCTCACAAAAATATGAGAGTATGAACTCAATGACATCAAAAAAAAAAATCAAACACAACGGAGGAGGCATATGCCTCACCCCCTAAATTCAAGAAAAGCAACAATGCAAAAAATACATACAATCACATCGAGAATAAGAATTAAACACATTGAGTGAGACATGTGCCTCATCCCCAAAATCCCATATGAAAAATAACAACTAAAAACGTTATAAATAAAAATTAAACCCAAAGGGTGCCACAACCTCACAAAAATATGAGAGTATAAACTCAATGACATCAAAAAAAAAAATCAAACACAACGGAGGAGGCATATGCCTCATCCTCACAAAAATACAAGAGCATAAACTCAAGAACATCAAAAAAAATTAAACACAAGGGGGTGAGCCATGTGCCTCACCCTCACAAAAATATGAGAGCTTAAACTCAATGACATCAGGATCAAAAACCAAACACAAAGGGGTGAGGCATGTGCCTCACCCTCACAAAATTATGAGAGCATAAATATAAGGGCATAAACTAAATGACATAAAAAAAAAAATCAAACACAAAGGGGTGAGGCATGTGCCTCACCCTTACAAAAAGATGAGAGCATAACCTCAAAGACATAAAAAAAAAACTAAACATAAAGGGTGGGGCATGTGCCTCACCCTCAGAAAAATATGTGAACCTAAACTCAATGACATCAAAAACAAAAATCAAACACAAGAGGGTGAGGCATGTGCCTCACCCTCACAAAAATATAAGAGCATAAACTCCATGACATCAAAAACAAAAATCAAACACAAGGGGGTGAGCCATGTGCCTCACCCTCAGAAAAATATGAGAGCATAAACTCAAGGACATAAAAAAAAAAAAAAAAAACTTAAACACAAAGGGGTGAGGCATGTGCCTCACTCTTAGAAAAATATGAGATTATAATCTCATTGACATCAAAAACATGAATCAAACACAAAGGGTGAGGCTTGTGCCTCACTTCCAAAATGTCACATGAGCAAAATTCATCAAGTACAATCAAAATTGAAATCAAACACAGCGGGGGTAAGGCATGTGCCTCACCTTCTAAATTCTACAGAGTGAAATGCATAAATACAATCAAAACGAGAACCAAACACATGGAGTGAGATATGTGGCATACATTTGGTATGTTTGCATAATGAACATAAAATGAGATTGTGATTACGATGCAAGGAGTGAGGTATGTGGTGAGTTTAGAAATTTAAAATCAGATTGCAATTCAAGTAGTGAGGCATGTGCCTCACTCCAAAAAATGTTCACAGAAACTCCACACATCCTCCTCAAATTGAAAATAAAAAACATTGAATTTTAAAATTTAGAATTTGGTAATAAGTGAGATGAGAACTTAATTACAAAACTCATAATCTAGATTTTGAGATTGTGTCATCAAGTGATATATGTCGAGAACCCTAAATATTTAGAACTTTAAAGGAATGTGAGTTATAATACAAATAATTTAACATATGGATGATTCAAAAATTCTCAAAGATGCAAATTTCAGAGTTTCATAAATACAAGCAAATGTTATTGGAACTGAGATTTGAGATTGTGATGTGCACATAGCAACAATTTGGTGGTTGAATACTAAATGAAGCTGGAAACCCTAAAAAGAATTTAGATCTAGATCTAGATGAAATTTGAAAGTCGGAAACTTACCCTTATTTAAATACTGAAGTGATAAACACAATAGATCTGAAGGAAACTAAGAATCAGAAGCGCTCCAAAGTAGATCTTAGTACGAGAAGTTGGGGCCCAAGTGAGATAAATTAGCAAGATTCTTGGTAGTGTGCTGAAACTTGTTTATAGATGAGGTGTTAACCGCATAGTAGAGTTGAAGTGATGCGACCTGTAGCAAGAAGGTAGAAGGTTTAGTACCACACAAACAAGGTTATCTAGATATGCAAAACAAGTAGATCAGAACGTGGGTTGTACCAAGGCGGAGGCATTAACGTTGCAAATCACCACTATACAATATTCAGCACTTTGCAAGCGAAGCAAGACGGTGGAGAAGAGAAGCGCCGCACAAGCAAGGAGCGGCAGAAAGGAAAGGCGGCAGAGCGGCGGAGAAGAGAAGCTCCGCACAAGCAAGGAGTTGCAGAGAGGAAAGGCGGCGGAGAAGAGAGAAAGGTAGGAAGAAGCGAAAACACGACCTAAACCCTAAGCGGCCGTTTAGGTTTTTCAAATTTTAATTTATTTATCTTTTGTGAGATCTCCAAGTCTGTATAGCTCTAACTTACACAGATTTAAGAATTTTGACTTGAATTTTTTTGGGAGCGCCGGTGGCACTATATTAATAGCACCCTTAAAATGGTTAGGCATGTGCAATATTAATTCCTCTACTTAGTTTCATTTACTTCAACTTATTACTCTGAAATTTAATTTTGCTTGTGACTAAATAAGGTGACGCAAATCTTACAACCTTAATAAATTTATTTGGTTTTATGAGGTTTAAAAGGGTGAGGCACATGCAACACCCTTTATGAGAATAATCACCTTTGTTGAAGTTAATTTCACTTAAGTTTATGAGGGTTGAGATACATGCTACACCATCTATACATGTAATTGGTTAAGTTAGGATTTTAGGGTTCCGCATGTGCCACTTCCTTTATGAATTTAATTGCTAGGCTTGCAAGTAAGACACATGCTACACCCCATATGACACTAATTAACTTTGTTAGAATTTTAAGAGGTGAGGCACATGCCACACTCCACATAACAATATTAACCTTGTTCAAATATGAAGGCATAAGGTAGGTGGGACACCCCGTAAGACAATAATTTGCCTTGATAGAAATTCAAGGGGTGAGACATGTGCCACACCTCATATAAAAATATTTTGCCTAGTTTAAATCTTAAGGGGTGAGGCACATGCCACACCCCTCATGACGATATTTTGCCTAGTTTGAATCTTAAGGGGTGAGGCATATGCCATACCCCTTATACTGTAGTTTACTAGCAGGTTCGGCATAAAATAATTCTAAATATAGATGTCTAAAATTTCGGAATATCACTGGCATTTTTTGTCGAATATAATATAAATTATAATTCAAAATTGCCGAAAAGTAAGAAATTGTTACTTTCCACTAGATTTTTACTTCGTTTGGAAGCATGTGTGAATTGTAGTGGAGAGAAGGTGTTGCTCTTGTAATCAAGTTCATTTACATCCGTCCACAAAGAATATGGGTTAAGAAGTAATAAGACTCTAGCTTTTGAAATGTGTCCTACACAGATTTTTGGAGTCCAATTGAACATAGAAGATGAAGTTTTATCGAAATTTTTCCAACTAACAAAAGTTGAGAAATCAAGCCTTCTTCCACCTCCAACAAGTTTTGTGTCAAAATAAGTCTTTATGCAAAAGATATAGACAAACCAGAGCAGCCGTGTAAAAGTCAAAATCAAAATGCGTTCCTAAAATTTTTTCGGAGCTCATTTGTGCATAGAAGATCAACTTTTTTGGAATTTTGTAGGTCTAAGAAAAGTTTAAAAATCAAGTAATCTTTCACCTCCAACAAATTTTATGTCATTTGAAGACTTTATGCAAAAGTTATGCGTGTTATAAAAATGAAGACTAACTAGGTGCTTCACCTCAAAGTTTACATATCCCATATGCCTTGTTGGATACAACTCCACTCCACTTGCATAAAGCACAGAGCATTCTCCACTCTTATCTCACATCTTACTTGTCAACCAATGCAAGAGAGTTGTACAGGACAATAAGCCGAATCTTAAAAAATTAAAAGAGAAAATTGCCGAAAGTATTAATATACTATTTTTAGGTGCCGAACCTACTTTTTGAACTTTAATTAAATATTAGGTAGCAAGTTGCCGAACCTGCTAGTAAATTACGGTAACAATATTTTGCCTAATTTAAATCTTAAGGGGTGAGGCACATGCCACACCCCTTATAACAATATTTTGCCTAGTTTAAATCTTAAGGGGTAAGGCACATGCCACACCCCTCATGACGATATTTTGCCTAGTTTGAATCTTAATGGGTGAGGCATATGCCATACCCCTTATAACAATATTTTGCCTAGTTTAAATCTTAAGGGGTGAGGCACATGGCACACCCCTTATAGCCCTATTTTGCCTAGCTTAAATCTTAAGGGGTGAGGCATATGCCATACCCCTTATAACAATATTTTGCCTAGTTTAAATCTTAAAGGGTGAGGCACATGCCACACCCTTTATAACAATATTTTGCCTAGTTTAAATCTTAAGGGGTGAGGCACATGCCACACCCTTTATAGCCCTATTTTGCCTAGTTTGAATCTTAAGGGGTGAGGCACATGCCACACCCCTTATGACAATATTTTTCCTTATTTAAATCTTAAGGGGTGAGGCACATGCCACACCCCTCATGAAGATAGTTAATTTTGTTCGCATTTAAAAAATTAAGGCATAAAGTTACATCATCTATTTTGATTATTGTTGAATTACATAAAACTTTTTTTTTAACATGTTCTTACAATCATCTTGTTTTTTTTGTATGACCAGGCATTGTTTTCTCTTAAAACAAATCATATGGATTGAAACTTAGGCATTCCTTTTTTTCTGGCAAAAGTGCTCTCTCTAAGTCAACAAGCTTGTGAGAACGGTATTACAAACGTTCTATGGTATCAACCAAGAATGCCAAGAGGATTACAAGATGAAGAAGGGACGTTTCACAATTGGTACCCGGATTGTATACACCGTGCTTGGGAACCCTCTCGAGAACCACATGGTTGTGTTCCAATTGATTCTATTTTTACTGCTTGGGAGAATACCGTTGGGACCCAAAATTTGATTACTGTTTTGGGTGTTAGAACCGAGAGAGAGTTAAAAATTCCAAATGGTGAAAAGTTTCATTTTGAATATCATCTTAACCTTTTAGAATAGATTTGCCATATTAGCTCTATATTGTACTTTATACTTGACAATTTATACAATACGATATTGATATATAATTTTGTCAAGGTTTCATGTGAATGAGATTTTTTTATGATTGAAAATTTCTTGCTATTAAGTGTGTATTTAAATATCCAAACTTTGTCATATGCAATGATGTTTTCTCAGTATTAGACGTGCATGTACATACCTCAATCTTTTATCTTGTAAGTAAAATATATATTTTTCCAAATATATATTTAAATTTATAACCATATTTGAATTATTAATATAAGAAATAATTTAAAATTATAAGAAATTTCTAGCAAGGTTTCTCATATTATTGTTAACTCAACTTTTTTTTATAAAAATCACAAAATTGTAATTTGATCAATAACCAAGCATAATGAACCTAAAATGTACCCATATCTATATTCTTTATTTTTCTTACTAGGATAATTATAAAATGATCATTTTCAATGAAATTTATAAATTTCCAAAAAATTGTTCATGTGCACTTTTACATATTGAAATGCACTTTTAACGAGACCCTTGTTTTAGGCTCTTTTTGACATTATATAGAGCAAATTGTACAATTCTCACAAAAAGTGCGCATAGCTATGTGCACTTTTAATGAAACAAGTGTTATACATCAAAAATAAATATGAGCACATTAATCGTGGTTGATTCAATTATAATTTCTCAAAAAACTTGACATTTGTAAAAAAAATATGATCTACCAACTTTATCTTCTACCTACAACAACGCTAAAAGAGATCAAAATTAAGAGCATGCGCACCCTTCTTCCTTCAATTCCAAAAACTATAGAATAGTGTGACAAACCATCCTTTCTACACCCTTGAATTGCTATAATATCCTTCTATATAGTGCGTGAAGCAATCACGATCACTATACATGGATAATCATTATTGTTCATCAATCTAGGATATCGAGCCCTTATTTGAATTAGCTATTATAGAGGGACTGTAGAGGAACTATAGAAACAACACTATATAAGGCGTGGTTCTCTTACCTACCTTGCAAAAATAGCATTAAATACAAGGATATTACATTCAATTTTCAAAGTCAAGGGTGGATACCAGCGGGGTTCTCATGCTCTGAAGGCTTGTTTCCATGTGCCACCCAACCCATCATCAACCACAAGTGACCACTGTAGAAGATATCTCCAAAAATAAAATTGAGTGCAACCATGTCCACCCTACTCATACATAATTTCCTCAATCAGAAATAATAACTACACTTTTCTATTGGTGGCATGTGTATGCAAAAAAAATACCATGCCCACGAAGGCTTGAATGCTTGGAAAGCGCATTTAACCTCTAAAAGTACCAACCCTTTGAACAGAAGTAGATGCTAGCCTTAAAAATAGATATTTGCATGGCTCAAATGTACATGAGGTGTACATAAGAGGTCCATTGCAAGTATGAAATCTACCCAACAAATGTGACATACTTGCATTTGGAGGCCTTTCCAATATTATCAACATCTCCCATCACAAGAGATTTACTTTAATTGGTAGAGAACCTAATAGGCTTGCAAAGATGACTTAGATGAAAGTCATCCAAGATTGTATGAGAAAGTTACAAGGCTTTGAATCTGTTTGTGATCCAGTTTCTGAACGTTGGGACATTTAGGGATTAACTAAAAGAATCTTTGCAATGATGCAAAGGTTTGGTTGAAAATCACTTTTAAAACACATAGCATAATATTGGTTTCATTTCCAGTCAACGTCGGATCTTCCAAGCCGTTTTTTTCCCAAAGATGTTGCGAAGACCTGTAATGCAACCCAACATGGTTTATTGTGGGATGAGTTATAAAAAGAAGCATGAAAACCACCCAATCAATCAACGACGGGTTAAGTTGCACATGGAAACAGGCCCTAAGAGGACAAAATTAAGCTCTCCATATCCAAAGCTGCCGCTGCCACCTCGACAGAAATGGGCTCCATTATTATGAATCCTGGCAGGGTCAGCCAGTACGAAGGCATCACGGTAATAGGACGCCCGCAGTGACAGGGTAACGGCTGCGCGTTCAACACACGGAGGCCAAGTGTCTCCGTTGCTTCATCACCTTGGCGGGATCTGTCAAACACTTTCTCTCGAGGATTGCGCCAGGTCGGGGATTGCATTGCCGCTGTCCTCACTTTCGCTCACTTGTCGTTGATCGTTTTCTCTCAACTGATTTTCGAAGGTGAGCTAATCTCGAGTATCATATTCACACATTTTTTTCGAGATCATCTCACAATTTTTTTTCAGGATGAACGCTTCCTTATCAGAGACGCCTGATTAGGTTACTGTAGTAAAGCTTGATAAGCGCAACTGTTAGTGTTTCTGCTTTGAATACTGCAACTATCTTTCCCGCTTTGGCTCTTTCCTGCTTTGTTTCTTGAACTCTTAGGACGGGACTCTGTTTCTTTCGTTCAGAAAATGACGACCAAGTCACGAATAAATCGCTCATTCGATGTCGACTTTCGTGTTTTCCAGAATCTCTGCCACAGTGTTCGTTGTTACCCCCGAAATTCGGTCCATTGCGTTCTTGTTCTTGAAAGCTGTTTCTAATTTGGCCTACTCTCGCTGATTTTCTATCTCTTAAGGTGTTAAGTTTTGGATTTCGGAATCCATTTCAGCACAGTGTTCGTTGTTCGGTCCATTGCGTTCTCGCCTGCCGGTTCTTGAAACTTTTCTTTTTTCGGTTTGGCAGCGGCGCCTGCTCTTCCAGCTTTCTGTACTAAGTTTTGGATTTCGGAAGTGGAGTTTCTTATCGAGCTAGGTCATTTAAATTTGGAGAACGACGGGTGCTGATCGCAATGGTTTAAGAGTTTGGTTATGTCGTGATTGATGGTGTGGAGCTGCAGGACTGGCTCAGCGTCACAGTGTGCATGGTGACAAGCGAAGTGAGGATTGTTTCTTGAGGAGGATTGAGTGCGACCTCGTTTGAAAGGTACTTGCTGATAATTCGCACTTTTGGCCGACGTGCTGAATTTTTTTGCTCTTATGTTACCCCGGGTGATAGTTGAGATGATCTAAAGAATACTCTCACCCGTAGTTTTCGTGTTCTGCTTCAAGGAGAATATGTGATAGAGGTTTGAATGGAGAGAATTTGTGCAAATCGGTATTCTGAGTTTTTAGTAGGGCTTAAGGAACTCTCTAATACGGCTCATTTATGTTTACAATTTATGTGACCTTTAATCTCGTGAATATGTGCTTAGCATTCATTGTGCCGTTACAAGAAGAGTCAAGTCGATGCTGACTAGGATCTTGTGATGCAGAAATAGGATCTTGGGACAGGATTCTGTTCTTTCTTCCAGCAATGGAGCTTCACTGTAATGGCGCAGAACTTCTTCCAACAAGCTTTTAAGCGGGGTTTAAATTTATTAAATTTAGTATAATCTCAAGCTTTTATGCTTGAGATTTTTCAGTATCCGCCTTTAAGCATCTGGTGAGAAGCGATTAAAGGGCTAGGTTTTCATGACGAATGATCTCTAACTATCCTTGGTCAGAGTGGAATCGTGAGTGGGTTGGTATGGATGTCAATATGGACGAAGGTGAAGCTAGCTCAATGCCTGATACTGCTGAAGTTTCTGAAGGGGAGGGTATTTATCAGAACGCGGATGAACAAGAGGATGAAAACTCAAGAAGTATGAATCCAGACTTTGAGGAGGACACTGGTATCGAGCAACAACTCGCTGGTGGGGAGAAACTGAAGCCTGACAATTCTGTCATGCAGGTAGTGCAATTTTTATCCTCTATTTTCTTTCTTTTTGCTGTTCAGCTCAAGAAATCTCTCTTGAATTTTCCTTACTGAACGGGGTGTGGCCCTTCTTTCACAATAATGAGTTCGAAGTATATATTATTTGCTCAAAACCCTTTTATACTTGCAGAATCCTTTGGAAAACATTGATGAGGAGATTTTGGTCCCTGACAATGAGACACGGGAGATGGGAGAGAACCTCCTAGATCCGGAATTGGCACATGTCATTGTCGATGAAGAGGTTGACTTCGACCAATTTGGAGCTCCACCGCCAGATTTGCCTGTTGTTGATGATTTGGATAATAAGCAACCCGATGGGATCGGTAGGCCTAATGGTGAAAAAGGGGCGAGTGGAAGCACAGAAGTAATGAAGCCTGAAGATGAAATTACAGATCTGGATGCTGATACTGGGCTTGAGCAAGGTGAGTCGTCTTTTTATGGTAATAGTGTAACAACCGTTATTCTCAGGACCTTAGTAGTTTATGTTGAGGAAGTCCTGTGTGGCTTTTGGTAGGTGCGGCAGATGTACAGGTTTTCGCTCGTTGTTTTCAGTCGTTAAATATCCACATCCAAGGACCATATTTCATTAGCAGTAGTAATATAAATGGCAGGTATGAAGAATCTAAACGATGAGGCAAGCTTGAAGGATACAGAAGAAAAGGAGCAACTTCAGATAGAGGGGAATCCAGAGCCAGATGCGGATCCAAAGCCAGCAGGTGAGATTAATTTGCCTAAGGACCAAGGAATACAGAAGCTGGGTAACAATAGTTAGTTTCAGGATATGTAGATTAGAGTTTTCTTTCACCGATGTTTTGTGAGTATTCTTGTTTGAATTATTTTTGAGCCGGATCTGTGAGTTCTAAACTCTACGTAAATGTGTATGTCCATGTTCGTCTTGGAAGACAATGACGAGAGCGACGTTCACAGAGACTTCAACACTGAGCCGACTGCCGGAAGAAATGGAACCTCGGAGCTTCGGGAACCGGAAACTGTGAATCCCGAGAACGTAGACGATGCTTCGTCTGAAAGTAAGCATGATACAACCCACTTTGTGTTCATACTTCCGGAAACTTATGACCTTTGTCCTGTGACGTGCCCCGGCCAAATTGTAAAAGGCTCACAACAACAAGCTGCGCTAGTGCACAGCTTCAACGCTAAGTCATTTTATGTGAATTTGTTTCGCTAAATCTTATCTTGTCTTCCCTCGCTGTTTTTTTTCACCATTCTCATGTTCTTCTTCACTGAAATTCCCAATGAATGCGAGATGGCTGTACTAAAATATGATCCCTATCTTGGATACGACGTAGATCCGACTGTATTTAATCGTCATTCGTATGAGTATTTCTGCTTTTTAGTGATTGTTGCCTTTGATCTCACTGACCAATTCTTACATATGCAGGCGCTCCAAGAAGCTTGAATACTAAAACGGAAGAAGAAGGATCTTCTGCACAAGAGGAATTTCAGAAACGTACTGAAGACCTTAACCAGTTAACTCAGGAGCAAGCAAAAGAGCTTGAAGGCATTCGACGTCAAGTAGATTTGTCATATGCACAATTGGAGGAGCAATCTAAAATGTATGAAGAGCTAAAACTCAAATTCGAGGCTGAATGCGATGAGAGACTAAAAAGTGAAGCGAAGTTGATGGTGCTTCACGAAATATTGCCCAACATGGAGGAGAAGCTGAAGAATTTATCAGACCAGGTGCAGTTCCTGGAAGTCCAGCTTCAGGAGCAGGCTAATTCAAGAAATAAACTTGAAAATGATGTGCAGCAGGAACGGGAGGAGAAGACGCAATATGTTACGCAACTGGAGGAGCAAATCAGATTGCATGAAGAGCTATCAAAAACACTTGACGAGGAGCGGGATGGGCGGCTGAAGAGCGAAGCCGATTTGATGGTGCTTCGTGAGATGTTTACTAACGCGGAAGAGAAGATGAAGGATCTCCGTGACCAGGCCGATTCACTGGTTGTGCAGCTTCAAGAGGAGACTGAGTTGAAGAATAGCCTCGAAGAAAAGACGAAGGATCTTCGTGACCAGGTTGATTCACTGGTTGTGCAGCTTGAGGAGGAGACTGAGTTGAAGAATAGCCTCGAAGAGAAGACGAAGGATCTTCGTGACCAGGTTGATTCACTGGTTGTGCAGCTTGAGGAGGAGACTGAGTTAAAAAATAGCCTCGAAGAGAAGACGAAGGATCTTCGTGACCAGGTTGATTCACTAGTTGTGCAGCTTCAGGAGGAGACTGAATTGAGGAATAGTCTCGAAGAGAAGTTGGATTGGGAACGCAAGGAAAGGATGCAACATATGACAAAAATAGAGGATCAATCCAAAATGCATGAAGAGTTGTCACTCAAAATTGAGGAGGAGCGAGGTGAACGACTCAAAAGTGAAACCCATCTGAAGGAGCTTCGTGGGAGTTTGTCCAACAAAGAGGAGAAACTAAAGGACCTTCATAACCAGGTTGTGTCGCTGACTGCACAGCTTCAGGAGCAGAAAGAGTTAAAGAAAGAACTCGAAGGTAAATGGGATCATGAAAGAACGCAAGATATAGCGACCTTGCCAGTCTCATCGATGCCATGGTCAGAAGAGAAGCTTGAGTTTGAAAAGTTGTTGGATGAGCAAAAGACTTTGTTGGCAAACCAAGTGCAAGAAGCAGAAAAATTAAAGAACGCGGCTGAGATGAGAGTGGGGCTTCTGAATCACCAAGTAAGAGAACTCTTGACGGAATACCTTTTTTGAGTCAGCTGCAACCAGTCACGAGTTAGTCGTAGTGTGTCCATACACTACTTCGCTGACCTTCATTTGGGGTTTTTGGGCAGGTACAAAACTTGGAGGTGCTATCAGATATTGCAGAAACCATGGAGCACGTATTCAGTGCAAAGGAGCAGGTTGTTAGGCAGGCAATGTGGACAGTATTTCAGGCCTTGTGTCTTGGTGTGGGATTGATTTCCTTCGTCGTTGCATACAGAGACCCACTACGGAGCTCCCTTCAGCCCACCTAGGTTTACAATGTTCAAGTGTATCATAAATCATTCCATTGAGTGACCTGTACCATAGGTATCTGGCAAGCGTAGTATCACACTATTGATTAGTTTTAAGTGATTCAGGGTGGTTTGCTTGTTCATTCTGTTCAATATAGGGCCTTTCAACCTTGTGCTTACAAAGGTGGTGTGTTTTATGCATGTCTGGAAGCGTAGCATGATCATCCTTCATCTTTATTTCTAAGTGGACATGATTTGTGATCTCTCTAATGAGATCCTTGGCAGCTTTTAGTTGCATTTAATAACAATGGGATTGTCATGCAATCCTTCTTTTTCTTCTCTTACTATTTTTTTGACATTTTTTTGATTAGTGTTAGTTATATATTAACTTTTGATGGTTTTCGTTTGCAACAAATGAGCCTTAGTGTCTAAACTTACAGGAGGTTTTTGAGAAGATAAAACAGTCTCTTGTAGAGTACTTTTTTGAGAAGTTATCCAAGGAACGAGGTCTTTGGTTTTTCTTTAAGAGAGGCTGTGGAAGTCAAGTGTTATCTGAAACGTGAAGGGTCACGGAGTTCGGGATTGACGGTGCTCTTGTCCCTTCGAAGACAACAATGGTCGTATTATATCGCCAACACGTCACTTGACACCTCCAAACTCTGCCTCTTCCCATCTGACCTTTCAGCTCCGCACCAAAATGCCTGCTCAAAGTCGGTGAACATGCTGTTGCTATTCCTCCTTCGGTAAGGATTTTGCAACCTTAAATTACAGTGGTGGCATGTTGGTTGGTCTTCATGAACTAATTTACTTATGAACTTTGCATGGTAGCTTCTTCACGTTTGATTTATTTATTCACATCGGTAGATCATGCTGTTGGGTGGTCAGTGTCTTGGTTTCCGATTGCTTACCTTTTTGGACCTTTGTTTTTTGGTGTTTTTTTTTCTCCAGGAGCTTCTGAGGTTTAAATGGCAGGATGAGTTGCCAGTGATACCTACAAGTGAAGGTGTTCAGTTGATATGCATTACGATTTGAAACGGGCGTGTTGATCGATGATCCCCAATGCTGATGGAAGTGGAGCAGCTCGATGATCTAGTTGTATTTGTACAACAAGCGTGGAATTGTGGAATAGGGGGAGAAGCAGATGCCATAGTTGTCACATTCCGCCATTCATAGTGACACAGTTCATGTGTGACGCCATCGATGGGTACTTTCTCAATCATCAGATCTTATTGTATCATTATTGGATCTTAGGATGAAGTTTGCTTGGTCATGTTTATGAATGTGCATCTTGCTTTCCTACTTTTTTCCTTGCGAGATTGACACCTTTGCAAAGTAAGGTCATGTTTGAACAGGTTAGGCAAGTGGCGCTTGTCTCTGTTCTTGAGCTGAAATGATGTGATGATATCAAGTGTTGCTCAGCCTTAGTTGCTTGAATAATTGAGCAAAATGTGTTTGAATGCCAGTGGTTTTGCAACCTGCCTGTGCCAACCAATCGCAATGGACGACTACAAACTCAGCGTATGGAGAATTCTATGTTTCTGTTCACAAAGAGGTACACATTATCAACCCCACATCAGGAACTTTAGGTAGGTTATTCTAACGGTGGAATAGAATCAAAATGATCCATAACATTCTTGAACATGAAGCATTGTGTCCTTCAACATTGCTACTGTTAAGGAATGATTCCTCAACAATTGCACAACTGGGGATAATGTCCTAATGTAAGGTAACTATATCTAAAAGCGATTATTTCCTTAAAGTGTCCATAGCTCAATCTTTCATAATAAGTAGATTCTGACACCCTATTGTTGATGAGAATGTGCACAATCTGAACATCAGAGTTTAGGGTCGCTTTAAGGTCAACCTATAATCAGCACTTTGGAAATTCATAACTTATTCATACGGTGTCCAAATAATGCATGCTAAAGTGCGTTGGAATCCTCTTGAAGTTGCTATTAAGACCCACTGAAAATATTTTATGTTTTATGTGTAAATAGGCTCAGTTGGTAAGGTGAACGCTTTAAGGTATAGTTACCTTAGTACTTAACATTGACACAATGTCAACTTGATTATGATGAGAATGACGTTAGCATCAGGTCAACTTGCCTTAGCTTACAGATGCACTCACCCTCTCAAATTTCAATGTTCCTCAACCCTACATTTCTGTACTTAAAAGTGCATTTGCCATAACATTCAGTAGCCTTTGTGAGTGAGTGCTACCCTCCCCCAACAGAATGATGTGGAATATCCCACATCATTTCATCCCCCAATGAAATGATGTGGGATATTCCACATCACATCAGTAGCTATGGGGGCACGTGGCATTAAGCAAGAGCAATCAACCATGGTGAGCAGTAATCAAAAGCACTCACTCAATCACAATTCAACAATGTTTTGTGATTGTTTATTTGATTCAATAGTCCATTCAATTACAAAACACTGGTCACTCCATATATAAAGGTGGATGAAACTAAAAAGCAGCCTCTTGGAAGGCTACTGAATGTTATGGCTACCTCAGAGTTCTTATCCATTTTTGCACTTCAATAATTTAAATTTAAATTCAAATAACAGCAAGACACATTACATATGGCACATAGTACTTCCCTCAAGAAAACAACTATTTGTCCAAAATGGGTAAGGCATCGTGATACTTGCTTGGTGAAAAAAAGATGTAGAATGTGCTTGGTAAAAAAAGATGTGTTTTCCACCAGCGCTTGGGATATTCCAGTAAAAGCAGCCAGGATCCCGTCTTTAGAAAAATCAAATGGTTCCTCTTGGATCTATCAATTAGGAAAAAACCATGGATTCCTCTCAGTAATTAGCTTCAAGCTTGGAAAATCAATTGGCCATTTTAGAAAATCAACCGAATCATTTTACACTAATTGCCGGTATTTCCCGAGCATTGTTTTCCACAACATAATGTTGCTCTTGTTTAATTGATGTAATTATTGATATACATTGAAGTTGCAGGTCCGGAAGCCGCCAGAGCCAGTGGTCCACAAGGAGTGTACTAAGAAGGCAGAGGCATTAGGGAAGGAGCTTAGTGATGTCAAAGCAAAGCTTGAATGTTTAACACAACGATGCAAAAAAGAACCTTGCCCCAAAACAGGTAAAATGAACACATGTGGCTTCATTACTCATATCAATATAAACCAGACTTAGTGGCATCATTTTCTCGTGCATAAAGTTTTTTTACATTTGAGTTATCCATTAAGGAGTGCGAACGAGGCTTTTGACCATGTGCAGCTATAAAGTAGTGATATGGCCTAATTTCAGTAAAAAAGAGGAGGTTGTGGGTCATATGTCTTTAAATTTTGGTGTGGGGTTTCAAACAAATGGACTCTTGATTCATGCATGTTCCAAAAGAACTAGAGTTCTTTGTCTTTGTTCACTTTTATTTTTTGAAGTTTGTAAGGTGCTCTCTTACATCTAAACATAATTATATTTTTTCTTGCAATCTTATTGTAATTGAATCTGCAATATAATAAGTGTTCCATTTGTACCCAAAATAAAATAAAATCTATGATATAATAGTAGTTAAAACTTGTTTGAAATCTAGAGTTAAGTGACTTGCAAGATGAATAATGAATAATGAATAAATTGATTAGTTGAAATGCTTCAAAGTTATAAATGTGATCAAAAAGATGAAGCTTTTATTTAATTAATGTTTAAATTTTCACTTAATAATCAAAAGCGGTTTTAGTGAAAAACAAATTTAGGAAGTAGCTTAAAGAGGTTACGTTATTATGCATTGGTAGAATTTGACGATACTATAATAAAATTAAAGAACTATAAGTATGTGAACTTTTGATTTAATTGACTTCCAACCAGAAGTGGCATTAAGAAAATGAGCTCATAGATTTAATCCTTTAAATCCATATATTGGACGCGTTTGAGTCCATATATTGGACGACAAACAAATTACAACTGTTCTAATTCCATCCAAATTGAACAGTTTTCATTCTCCAAAATTTCTCTTGGTTCTTGTGCAACTTGGCTATCCTTTGTACGGTTTGGATCTTCAAAATAGTTTATTATGATATTTAGAAAAATAAAACAATTGGTTTATGTCAAGTTTCATTCTTAGTTCAAAAAGTAAGACCTTAACCCCTAACTGCTTGAGCGACCAAATATGGTCGCCTGAAAATTTCAATTCACATCTGTGAAAGCAATTTAATTTTCCCTACCCGGTTTAATTTTTTTCACAGGCAGTACATTATGCAAATCAAAAAGTGAAATGAGAACCATTTGTTTTTTGTTTTTCAAATTTGAATACCTTCATATGATTTTTTTCAAAGCAAAAAAAATATTAATCCATTCTTTAGTCTTCTAGAAATGAAAAATTTATAGAAATTAAAGTGAAATTAGCTTTAGAAAATTCTATTGGAATAAAATATTTTTGAGTGCACCTTTGGAATAAAATTACATAGGTTGAAGAGTAATTTAATAAAAATAGGTTTATGGTCATATATTCTATTTGTATAGTTAAATTTTTGGTCCCTATCTTCAAAAAAAAAAAATTTAAATGAATACATTGTGGATTGAATCTTTTTTTGGACAACTTTGTATAGCTTCAATTTTTGGTATTGTTTTATGAGTTTTTTTGGGAAGTATATAAATTTCAAATTTACCAAGCATTCAATTCTTTTGGAATTCCAATTTGAGCAACAAAAAATCTCATTTAAAATTTAAAAATAAAATAAGGCTTTGATCGTATAGATTTGTTTCTCTACAAAAGATTCTATTCATTTTATTCTCACTAGTAAGGTAAAATATATAAGGATTTTTGTTGACATCTTCATGTTGTGGGAAAAATAATATATGAAGTTTATTTTTTTAGCTCAATTTATTAAAAAAATCAAATCAAAAGTTCTATAGGGTGTAGGGTGTTTGCTACAATATACTAACCATTGGAAATTTGGAATTGGTATTTCTCAATTCTATAACTTTATTACTAGACAATAATACATTTTTTCAACTATTAGGGTTTAATTTTTGACTTTAACATTTATTTAACACAATTTGGTAGGTTGTAGTCCTTATGCATTATTCTATATTGAATTTCAAAATCTACTAATGTAACCTATCGAGAGACTAGGACACTTTATTTTTCCTTTAAACATTATAAATTCCAAACCATGTGGGCTCGCATGTGGGTAATTTGAGTGAAATTGTTTTAAGCACTCACTTATATAGATTAGAAATAAGGTCCTAGAATTGGTTACCAGTGTTTTTGCACCAAATCGGCCTTGAAATCTCAAATACCATTACCACTTGAAAGTTTTTCACTGGTGGTAGAGATACCTTGCCGGGGGGGGGGGAGGCGCGGGGGTTTCACTCATTTATGTGTGGGAAGAATCACATGAGTGCACAAGAGGGGTATTAATTTGAACACTACCGTACTATGTATCATACAAGAAGCATATTTAGGGTTGAAAATAGGGTTGTATATTTACATTATCATTATATATATATACACATAAACAAATATAAGAATATTCTAATTGTACAAAGGGTATTTTAAAGGGGTCCATGAACGCACAAGATGCGAAGGTTTAATAAAGAGTGCACCCCCCGGGTAGAGATATATCCATAGGAATGATTTCAACTCAAAACTTTGATATTGTATAATAGTTACAAACTTAAAATAATATCATTTTCACTGTAGGTTTATTTTTCATTGTTGTTTGTAATTCTAGAAGAAATATTGAATATGAAATATAGAAATTCAACACTTGTAAAAATAATATTATATATGGTTTGAGAAGTGAATTTAGTTCCAAATGCAATATTAGCCCTTTGAGGACGAGATCCTTTGCATAACGGTCAAACTTCCCTGAACATCATGAGGCATTTTCTGATTGAAATTTTGTGAATTTATTTTTGAAATTTTCTAAATAGATGAAACTATATGTCTTCTTTTCATCCTATTTTTTTCAAAAATTTTGAAACTCAAATAAATTTAATATGATTTTGAGATCTATTATGTGAAATAAATCACAATAATTAGATAAATACTCCAAATGATCTCAATTCTTGGTTGGGCATTCTAAACGTATACATAAACTATCTAGTGTACTCAAAACAAAAAAACTATTTAAAACTTGAAAATTTGATAAGTGGATATGCAATGTAGTGAAATGATTGAGGACATTAATCTCTTGAATTTGCAAATGTGATAAATTGTTCAATATTTAGAATTTCTCAAAGTCAAAAAGTAATATAGAAACTAGACTTGTTAAGTTTCATTTTCTTAATAGCCTTGAAGGCAAAAAAAAATTCTTTAAGGTTAAAATTGAGTTTGACTAGCCAACATCTACTACATGGATGATTGTCCTCAAAGAGTTAACTTCTAGTAAAAAATTCTTAAAACTCTTATTAAAATTGTTCAATTATTAAGTAGAAATGAAATGTTAATTTAGTTTATTAAATATGTTATTATATTATTTTTTTTGGTAATTTTAACACTAAGAAGCAATACATTCCAATTGCCTATTAAATTGTGATACAAATATTTCAATGATGACATCCTTATCTTTACAGGATATATTCTACCACTTGGATCAGATCTAAATCTAAATTTATTCTCACCCAAAATTGGAAAGTGTCATTGTCCAACTGGACCTGGGCCTCCAAATCCCAATCCATACATTTCGGTTTGTAAAAATGAATTTAACGGAGCAAAGTTGCATGATCCTCAATTTTTAGAAGGACATATCAAGTCAGAGCATCCCCGACTTGTAAAACGAGTGTCTCCACCCAAATCATATTCTACACAATGCATTACTGGGAGCATTGACCATTTTTCAGGGCACGTAATACTACTGCACTGATAAAAATATTTGTATAATATATTTTAGATTTTAATTTAGATATTTAGGTATTTTTTAGATAATTCATAATTAAAACCAAAGAAAAATAAAATCTAGATTTTTAATATAACTAAAATAAATTTTATTTAGTACAAATTTCCAATACTAGAAATCATTTTAAATTATATAATATTTTTCATATTATTAGTTATTGTTATTATTCTTATATTTGAACATGTTATTATGACTTATTTATAATTTTATGTTAAATTGTCCTCAAAATATAAAGCCAATGTAAATATAGAAATAAAAGTATATAAATGGATTTTGTTAATAAAGTTTTATTAAGTTATTATAGGGATTATAGAAATGAGCATGAAAGATCTAAGAGTGAAAGACCACAGCAGTGTAAGATGATTGGTTTATATAAACGCACAAATGCAGAGTGTCCACCTAGATGTGCATCACAAGAAAAACCTTACAACAATAGTATGAGAGTGAAGGTTTTTAAAAACAGTGGAAATAATTCAGAATCAAATTTGACTCCTGATTTAAGTGTACGACTTCCAAACGATCAACGATACAACTTTTATAGATATTATGGTAATGATTTCAATCATATTCATTATATATTTTTCTCAAAATATATTTCAATTCTTTTATTTATGTATTATAAGAATATGATAAAAACATGTGCAAACAACCGTTTAAATTATTATACAAGTAACTATTATTAAAAATAATTAAAATATATATATGTATATAATGAAAATTTGATTTAATCATACAAATTATTAGTCAATTCAAATAATTTGATTTTAAATGTAGAAAATTGTCCAAGTGGATTTAGCCTTGGAGATATTTTTAACAATGACAATGAGAGTATTTATGCTAATACTATGCATGGAGATTACTTAGGAGAAATATTTCCACATGTTAAATCTTACACACCTCCAATATACAATTCTTTTCTAACATGCAATAAACAAGTTGCACCATTTGCACATAGTATAGAATGTCCAAATCTTTTAAATGAAAATATTAAAGGAACAGGTTTTGATTTTTGTTGTTATGGAAATATTTCTAAAGGAGAAACTTTCAATTTTACTACATCAAAAGTGTCCAATTGTTTAGAATCGAATAAACTTCCTATACCATGTTCTAATGTACAGAAAGACATGTATAGTTTAACAAATATAAAAAGTACGCAAACGTTAACTTCTCTCAATAGTTGTAATGAAAATTTTGTTGAATCAAGTATTTTGGATACTACTAACAAAAATAAACATGAACCAATCTCTTTAGTAAACAAGGATTCTACAAAAAATACCCAGGTGTTAATTTCTACTTTCAATGAAGAAAATAAATTTGGTAAAAGTATTGCAGAATTTTGTAATGTAGATGAAACTTTAAATGATACTAATAATAATAAATAAGAATTAGTCTCAACAAATGAAGACAAAGTAGAGATTAAAAAATTAAAAACATCTAAGCCTAAATTATTCTATGAGTTTGATGTGTTTTTAACACCAAACCATGATTTGCTTAATCGTTCCAGTAGTAGTTTATTAAACAATAGTTCAATTAATAATGTTAATTCATATACAAATGAAGATGGAATTGAAGAAAGTATAGAATGTACAAATCTAGATTGTAATCTTGAATCTTTCAAAACATTATCTGAACCAAGGTTGTGTTATGAAGTAGAAATAAGTCCATGTAAAGATGGTAAAAAACTAGGTTCATTCAATGTTAACAATGAAAATGAAAATAATATTGACAAAAATATAAAATTTATTAAAATTGAAGATAAAAAATCTCAAGTTCATCCAAGTACAAACAAGGACTCTAGAGAATTATGCTTTGAAGTTAATTTAAACTCTAAATTCCAAAATGACGAAGGTGGTAGGGACATTGGCGAGTATAAATCAGGAAATGAACAAAATACAAATTTCAAAAAAAACAAAAATGAAGAAAATCCTAATGTAGATTTTGACATAGATCCTTTTAGTAATTCAAATGTGTCAAGCAATTTCTCACAAGATTCGACCAATAAATCTAACTCCATAGATTATCAACTTAATAATGAAGACGAACGAAATGTTATGCCATTTTCAAATGTTGAATTAAATTCACTTGATAATCAACTAATAATCAAGTAGATTTGAAAAACTTATCTCCAAAACAATTTGTATTTGATTCTAAAGATCCATTGTTTCTCAATCTTTATGTTAATTATGATGGTCAACGTGTGGGCCAACTACAAATGCAAACAAAAATTAAAAAACACAATTAAACTATACATTGAATAATATCAACTCGATTATAAATTAAAATTATAACCTACCATGATGGTTATTTTTTAATACTATTTAATTACATAAAAATCATAAACTGATATTAAATATTTATGATTTAAAAAAAAATTGAGATCACATGTGAAACTTGACAAAAATCGAATTTTGAAAAAACATCTTTTAGCATAAATAAAAAATGTTTTTAATCGATCTAAACCCATTCTATTGATTATAATATCATAATAAGCCATAATTTTTTATTTAATTTAATACTTATGCATATGATACTAAAGTTATAAACTAACAAAGACCATATGTGAATTCATACATATAAGGATATTGAACGAATTAATGCATTTTTCAATATGTTTAAGCTTTATTGATTTAAATCTGGAAACAAGAAAAATTACAAATTTTTAACAATAATTAATATATTCATTTCATTCATGAACATTGAATACAATAAGAATTAAGAAAATTTAGCAAAATTTAGCAATAAAATTTACGAAAATTTTAGATGTAGTATAGGATGCTTTAAATTCATGTAAGGAATAATTCAAGAATATATCTAGAATATTCTAGAATATACCTCGGATATTCCAATTACGTGATAGCTCTATTTAATTACCTTGTTAATGCACGTGTTCAAGTGAAGTGTCCCTCTAATATGTGATTTATAAACTAATATTTGAAAAGGTAATTTAATAGATTTTAATACAAAATTCATAGATATTTATCTAACGCCATGAGTAATTAGTTATTATTAAATATTTCTTCCAAATTATATATGAATTTTAAAATATATGAGCTATTTTGATTAAATATGCATTTTCTAAAATTTATATAAACTAGTATAAACATATATTAAAAAAATTAATTGGGTAAAATAAATAAATATAAATTATTCAAAATTACAATACATGCAATTTTTTAAGGGGTATACTTAATCATTTGATATTTTTAACAAAAGAAATTGGTGGAATTAATTATGGGATAATTATTTTTTAATATATATATATCATTTTTTCAATATAAAAAAAGTGACAAAGATTTCTTAAAATACAAAATTAATATTTATACTATTGCAATTTCGCAATCTATTTTTTCAACCAGACTAAATAAAATTTCATCATGTTTCTAATATTTATAAATCTATGTAAACTATATAAACTATATAAAATCATTTCTTCATAAGATTATAGGATTATAAAATATATTATTTTATTCTTAAATTTTTGAAATTATAATTATTTGTCCAAATTTTAAAATCATTATAAATAATTATAGAAATAGTCATCAAGATTCTAAAATAATATTATAATTCAAGTAAGTTTAAGACAACAATTATTTTCATTTTTCATCAATATAATAGAAATTTATATGTGTGTGTATATATATATATATATATATATATATATATATATATATATATATATATAAATATAATAATCTCATCAAAAGACCAGAATTAATTTTTTTTTAAATTCAATTAATTTTTAAAGATTTTCAAATACATACATGTATTACATGAACCTACTTAGAGATTCCATTAAATATATTGTATACAAATTGAATACCATATGTTTACTAACAATTTTAGTCTAAATTTTATGTATTTGTAAAGAATAAAAGGATATTATTATTTTTAATTGTAAAACAATGAATAAATTAACATTTTTGGTGGATAATATGTGAAGGTTATGCTGGAAAAGGAGCAATAACGAGTAAAGGATGGCATTCAAAACTTAGATTTTAAAACACACATTAGTATTGATAAATTTTAAAATGTATTATTTAATTAGTCACATTTCTTTTAATACTTTGCATATTAAATCTACATATTTCCTACATCCATTTTTAGACACAAATTAATCAAAACAGTTGAGACCATATTAAATAGCGTGGTTAATTTTTATACATTACACTACTTTGATATTTATTATGCCTTACCAAACATTGTTACACTAAAAAGGTTTACTTATAGATGTCAATATTAATAAATTTTCAATCAAGTATTTAGGTGACATTCTATATTTCTAATATTTTGTAGGACAATTGACATAAGAGAATTGGTTCATATTCAATAATTTAATAGTTAAATAAATGACCATATAATAAAAACATCAATGATTTAAGCAAATTTATATTACAAAAATTGCACCGTATTATAGTTTACATTTCAAATCTAACACAAGAAAAATTGTTAAGAAAATTCAATTCCAAATTTATGATTACAATTTGAATGAAATCCATCCTAAGTTTATTATGTGTTAATATCCTATTTTCTAATAAAATATTTGTTTCAAGAAATTTTAGGCAATTTAATAGTAAAATTAATTAAGAAGGAGCAAAGTAAAAGTGTAATTTATAAAAAGTTTTCCCTTGTAAGAAGGCCTTTATACTCGTTTTTATTAAATTAAAAAGTACTTATGCTTGAATTTATGTGATTTTTTAATAATAAAAAAATTAAAGGACAAGAAGCTAGATTTGGACCTTATGTTTCTTTTAGCATTTTTGAGTAGGTTCTATGTGGACTTCCTTTTTTAATTTATTTGTTTTTTTGATCAATACATACACTGCTCATAAGTAATTCTAAAGATATAAAATTTGATCGCATCTATTTATATTTTTTAATATATGAAATCTTGATTGAATTTGTCACGTTAAAACCATGAATTCTTGGTCCTTAGGGATTACCAATAACCTTCAAATTTTCAACAATTTTAGTTAAACTCTTCATAATTAACATACTACTACCAACTCTCCAATGTATAGCACGTTAGAATTGATGAATTACAATCCTTGTTAATACATCGAGAAAGATTTTATTTTATTTTTGTATATTTGAGTATTTGGTCTTCTAAGTATATCATTGGTAGTTGTATTTTAACATAATTAGAAAAACTTTGACTAACATAATTGTTTCACTTGGTTTGATTCTACAAAACAAGTTATTATATTCTAAATTCTTTATTTTGCAATTTCAAAAAAAGACTCCCTAGATTGAAATGTAGAGAAACCTCTATATATGTACTCAACGGCACAATGCATAATAAAGAATATTTGTAATATTTAGAATACATCATATAGATATAATGTTATATCTAGTAGGGATTAACCCCTAAACACTCAAACAACGATTTTTGGTCGCTGCCCAAATCTAACGGGATACCCGGAACAAAAAAAATATTAAATTAAATACTACATCAAGTCTACTTTCCCATACAATTTGAATTATGTCAATCCAAGTTAAACTCCACCTGGGAGAATTTTTCAAATTGGATCACCTCAACATTGTTTTAGTGTTATAAAATTTGCTATTTGGAGAAAGTAATGATGTTCCCTCTATCATTTCTTCTGCTTTTTTGAAGTTTACAATAGATAAACCAACTTTAATCAATCATGCTAAATTTTAAACTCTAAAAGTGAAAATTATAGTTTATACAAATTTTTGAAAGTTAATGCTTTCAAATTCTTTAAAAAAAAATCTAAAGTTATTTTTGGAAGTTTGACCATACAGAGTGTTTTTAGAGATGATGCTCTACAGTTTGTCTATTGAACCAAAATTCATCAAACATATGGAAAGCACATATTATAACACATTTATGTTCTGTGCAATAACCCTCGGGCTTTTAGGTATTAATAAAAGTCTATAGTTTGTTCATCACCTCTAGAGGCAATGAATAGGAGGATTAATTTCAGGGAAAGTTACAAAGATCCCCTACAAACCCTACTAATATTTTTTCTAATAACCTAATAATAATGTCACTTGAAAATACAATTTCAAACTTTCCCTTTGTGACATATAGCATTCTGAAGTAGTTGTAGCATGCCTTCTTTTGAGAAAAATGCCAATTAAAAGCTATTTAGAATGAAATCATGACTCAGGGGGTGCACCCTACATTACGTGTGTTCATGACCCTCCTAAAAACCCCATCTATACGAGAGGTTAAATGTCTAAAAACCTTTTTATAAATATCTATTCCGTCCTAAATATATGTTTAATGTAAATATTTGTCAATATTTTCAACTCTAAATATATTTATTATATGAATACGTCATACGGCACTGTTCAAATTAATACCCCTTTTGTGCACTCACGTATACTTGTACCTGTTTAGTATAGTGTATTCCCAGGAAATCATGCCAAATCAGAAAAAACTACAATTGTGACATATAGTATTCTTACACGTTAAAACAATGCCTCGTCAGGTTAACCCTTAACTGCCTAAGCGTTCATTTTTGGGACGATGTACAAATTTCATTCACATTTTTTCATCCGTCATGTACTTTTGCAGTGTGGATTTTTTACTATTGATTTTATAGGAAGTTAGCTTCATGCGTGTGTGAACCGATTAGAAAGAGGATGATTTGTGAAAATTTTATGCTTCATTTTATGTTGTAGTGATTCACCAAAATTTTATAAGATCTTAGTTCAAAATAGTTCAAAAGTGCTCTTGAAAAAGTCAACTCATAAAATCAAGCAACCAAAAATTCTCCAAAAATCACTACACTTAGAGTATTACACTTCAACCAATCACAACAAATTTCATCCACAGATTATCAATATCGTATTCGTAATCTAATTACAAAAGAATTCAGAATTTAGAATTTCAAATTTTACACAAAAATACCAGTGATAGCAATCATAGATTTAACCGTATGGATAGAATCTAAAATTCATAATGTACAAATTTTATTAACCCTTAAAGGTCCAGAGAGCCCTTTCTGACCAGTATTATACAACAATATTTCATTGTATTTGGCATGGTTCCACACCTCCTATGGGTTTAAGACCAAAAGTGAAGTTAAAATTCACGTCGACATGATTTGAATGAGCTATTGGGGTCTCAATTTGGAACTTTCTATTTACAACAAATGTCAAATATACGCCAACGTATCTACTATCCCCATTAGCCCTTTAAGGGTTAATACATCAAATTCAAAACATCCCTTTTAGTTGCATTTTATAATGTATCTTTGCAATTCTCCAAATCTGGAGAGGGTTGTGGGCATTTAGGGGTTAAGGAAATTTTGTTTATTCAAATTGAATTCAACTTTGCAAAACAAGTTATCACGGATCCCTTTTTATGCCTATTTAGAGGGTACTCAATAAAAAAATCTCTAGAATGTCATGCATTTTGTAACACATTTGTACAATGGGCATTATCCCTTGGAACTAGGAGAAAGAGCTAGAAATTACAAAGAACCCAAATTTCAAAGTATAGAACATTTTAGTTTGCCCATAAAAATACCTTTTGACTTTTACAAGTTTTTCTCCATTTTGTCCTTACCAATTTGATTCTTCCATCATCTTCTTCACTATTCTCTATATCAATCATCCCAACAACTTAGTATAAACCTCCACATGATTCTTATCTAAAATCAATTATTTCCCATGATTCCAGATAAGTAGATATTGATTAAAAAGATATACAATGGGTGAAAATGGCTCAATTGGATGTCTCCACCTTGTTCATTTGAGTAGATGAATTAGATGAATTGAAAATTTGGTTGCAATAAGCTAGAATGCCCTATAGTCGCCCCATCATCTTGTCAATTCTAGTCATGTAGGTGTCATCAACAACTGCTACCTTAAGAACCTAGAATTGACCAATTGTAATCCCTAAGGAAACTAAAACAAATTACTTGTGATATAATCACGGGCTTCTACAAGTAGGCGAAAACGAATCTTGTAGGATGCAATTCATGATACATCTTTGTTAGAAGAAATACAACACCTATATGACACAAGTGGGTACCTACAACTATCAATTCACTTTCAAAATTGATATAAATTACATTTGAATTGGAAAAAATAATTTCTTCTCATTTTTATTCATCTTATGTGTTTATCTGCCAAAAGCAATCCCATGTTTATTTTCCAAAAATTTCAAGTACAAGACCTTAAACGGACAATTCTACTTTAGCATGCTTTTTAGAGACTATCAGATTGATTAGATGTCGGTTTGGAAAACTCAAAATGAGATTATGATGATGGGCATTCACACCTAGTATTTGCCAACGGTGTTAAGAATTTTGGGTCTTCAACTCGTATATTGCTCAACAAAGAAAGTGCATTGTTCAAGAAAGCATCCACAACGGTTTGATTAACCCTTAACTTCCTGAGCCATTTTCAAGGTGTTTTGGATACTGATTTTGTAAGTTAGAGAGATTTGGTGCTCAAACTAAGGTAACTCACTTTTTTGCAACATTAGAGTTAACCGAAAAGAAGAGAGAATACATGTTAGGTAAGGTGAGTCTGACCGATATCTAAGGCAGTCAAGCAAACTGGCATGGTTTCCAAAGAATCCAAAATAAAAAGGAGGGTAAACTAGTTTTGTCGTCACAAAGGTCGCCAAACTCAGTCTAAGGTGAGTTTACAAAGAGCCAAGGCTTGGAGGCACTGGCCCACATTCAATTTGAGATAATGGCAAGGCATGTGACAAGCTTGAGATATAATTAGGTAGCTTGTTTGATTAGGTGGCTCTGACAACTTGGAGTGGCTTGCAAAGCTCATGCCTAAAATTGAAGGTGGAGGGTGTTGGGTTCTCTATTTGAGTTGATTTCAGCTACACTCAGAAACGGCATAGACTTTGGTTTCCTTATATTTCTGGGGTTAGATCCCTTGATTGTCACCTTTACAAAGTTTGGTGTCAATCCAAGCCATAGATTGCAAGATTATAACATAAAAGTGAAAGGTATTTCAAGAAATTCACTCCATTGGCATAGCTAAAATTGTGCTTTGACCAACTCTCCTGGTGGCATAAAATTTTAGAAAGTTGGCATCTGCTACTCAATCTCGAGATAGTCAAGTTCCCTACGCATGGAAACAAGTCTTGTATTTTTAGGACCAAAAACGAGTGAAAAAATGATGTTGATGTAAAGTCCATTTTTAATTTGGATTTCTGAGATAAATGGAAGATTTCCCACAAATCTGAAGCTTCATTGCAAAATCTGACATGGTAGATTGAATCTACACAGAAAAACACATAGAGTAGAATTTATTTCTTTTGCAAAAAGAGTGAAATTCAAGTGCAAGATGTGCATTTCGGCAGCTGAAGGGCCTGCCCGACCCAGTACACGTGCCTTGCTCCCATTCGCAGAAGGCTCCAAAGCGTTGACTTTTTCCTTTAACTCAGCCTGTCACCCAGCCTTTCAGGATTTTTCTAAATTCCAGAGTGCATCATTTTCCATATTTGAGCACACCATTGGATAGCAAACCCTAAACCCTAAACCCTACACAGAATTGGCCAAAGTTTGAGTTCATTTGGGCACTCCTACATACAGAAAAGGCAGTTCTAAAAATAGATCGACCCAGGAAGTTAACTGTGAAGAGTGCAACAAGCCCCATGGGGCTATGTTGATCGTTTTTCAGTCAATCGCTGATTTTCACCTAGTTTCTAATTTCAAATTAATATGATCCCAACTAAGAAAGTGTGAGGGTTACTTTTTACTTTCTATTACAATTTACCATTCTTCAAAATTGTTAAAATTACGTTTTTTATAGCACTTTAAAGCTCAAAACCCTAAAATTCCAATATACACTATAGAAAATGTTTTATATCGAATTTCTTTTTACGTAAGCTTGAGAAGTATGCCACCTACACCTGTTGTTCATCACTATTATTTACATTTTCCCTAAAAAATTCATACTATTCTAAGCATTTTTGTAATTACTATAATTTTTACAAAAAGAAAACTTTGAAAAATATTATAAGACTTGTTTTTATTTAAATAATTATGAAAAAATCAAGGTAAATCGGCTTAACAATACCTTATATGGGAAAAATACCAGAAAAATACAAAATCTTTTAAAATGTGAGGAACTGATGAGATTTGACCGGGTAATTATAGTGTGGACGATTAAGGGTTAAGGGTTAAGTTGGGATTTCCATTTTGGAAGATTGTTCTAATGTTGTTGGGTCTTTGTTGTATTGCGAGAGGTGATTGAGTGCTTTCCAATTGTGTCATTTAAAAAATTGCTTCAATTCAAATATAAAAATGGGGCATCAAAGTGTAAATATTTGCCAAAGCTATTGCGGGCGCTTTTACAACAAGCTTTTGACCAAGGACGTAGCCCCTCTCTCTTTGAAGGGTAGTTTGCGATTTCAACCCCCTAAAGGAAGGCAATTGTTTTGATGAGAATTTAGCAAATATGAGTGTGGGTTGCGGGAAGCAACACGTAAGAGAGTCTCACCTCAGAAGCTCACACTCTGAAACCCCTATAGATTTTAACCAACACAAATTGATTTGATTTGAATGCTCTCGTGTGTTCAAGTATTGGTTGGTGTACAAACTTGAACTAAGTAGCAATCGGTTTTGACTTGTGATTGGTAAAGGGTGACATGGATCTTCCAAGAGTTGATTTGGAAGATTCAATTTCTTCAACAATAGGCTTTCTGAATCTGACATAAGGTAGAGGTATCCATAGCAAATAAGTACCTCATAACTAATATGTAAATCTCCTAAAAACTACGTTTGATGGATCCAAAGCCAACATGTTGCTACCCAAAAGCCAACAAAGTGATGGCCAATCATGCACAACTTTTTGTTTGGAATCATGTGCAACTATTGTATATGTTGCGACCCATGACTAATATATGTAAGTCATATGCACCTATATGTTGAACCTATATATTAGTCATGGGTTTCAAAAAACTTTTCATTTAATTTTTCTTAATAAATTTGATTTTGAGATTTTTTTTTTTTTAATTTACCATTCTACAGTATCTCTGTTTCACTATGAAAGAAAAAATCTCATTAGTGAAAATTAAAACATTTTCCATGCTTAAAAACCTTATTTTATCGGTTATGGGTTCTTCTACCTTATATACAGACACATTATCAAAATTAGAGATAACACCAGGTTTTATGAAATTTCACTTTTAAAATTTGACTAGTTCAGCAATCAACACCTAATGTTAATTTTTTACATTTTGTGGTTATTTGTTCTTTTTCTTTTTTCTTTTACACAAAAGAAGCTTTATTCCGATGCAAGACATGAGAAAAAACAACACATGAACCTAGACCCCAAACAGGGCCTGGCGGAATTTTGGTTTTTCATCTCTATTCTGTTTTCCTTTCTTTCTTGAAAAGGGGATCACCCAAGCCTACCAGCCGAGTTCACCCGAAACTCCTCGTTAAATTTTTGTGGTTATTTGAATGTTGAATTTTCTTGGTTTCAAAAACTTCAGAGTATTTTCAAAAAATGTATGAGAAATTCATAATATGCATAATTATTCTCAAGATTGCAATCTGCATAGGGTGGGTTTGTTTCAAGATGAACTAACAATGCAGAGGAGACACCTAAAAAGCAAAAATCAACCTTTGCCAAGGAAACGATTTTAAATACCAAAAAAACATCGACCTTTTATAACAATTGCATACAATATCCAAATGAAGCAATCTTTGGTGCGATGAAATCCTCTTTCAGTTGCCACCAAGAAAACATAAAATATTTGACGACTAATAACACTAATTGTCAAAAGAGTCCACCGTTAATCAAGCACCATCATCAGGCTCAAAAGAGAAAAGCGCACCCAAATACCAGTAGTCAATGCAATCGCGAGGCAAGTATTTCACAGAAAAAGGTGAACAAGGCTTACAATATCTGAGCGGAGCTTCATTATGCCCAGAAACCTAACCTACAGAAGTAACAAAACCTACACATAGCTTAGCGAAGTGTAAACGGGATATCTGAGTGCCAGACTCCACAACAGCACTACTTGTAGCAATTCAACCCCTTGAGGCACAATCTGGCGTGATGTTAGTTTCACGCACAAGAAGGTGCTCAATCAATAAATTGGAAAATTATGTTTACGAACTAGATTCACAGCTGCCGTGGACCCAAATGATACAAAACTCCTAACACTAGAAAGTAGAACAAACCTCACCATTGAATTCCAGGAGATCAAGTACTTCATGACTTCCTCCTCTTGTCAAAGGCAAGAACTGGTAGCAGTGGATCGGTCCCCTGAAGACGTAGGTGTAGATACAAGGCAAAGCGTCTCCCAAGTTCTCGGTAACAATAGCATACAAAGTTCGTCCTCCTGCAATTAATTGAAGACCTCACAAGTTGTAAATGATACGGCAAGGGAGGAACCCAGCATCCGGTGTTCAAGCAAACACCCACAACCTGCGTCAGTTACTAGTGTCAATCTAAGAACAAAGGTACTGATGAAATTTCAATCCATGAAGATGAGTAGAAAACTCAATAAAGCTCGTTGTTGAATTTCGCATACGCATCCTTCAGGAGATCAAAAACCTTCTCAGCGATGTACTTTTGCTTAACATTGGCTCCTTTCTGCTGCACTTTGTCCGGATGTACACAAAGTATCGCTCTCTGGTAGGCTTTCTTCACCGAAGGACCCGACACCAGATCCGACATCGATACCATCTTCCAGTTACATTCCGCCCACAGCATGATGTGCAACGTCGACAGCAGTGCCCGTAAATTGCCTTCCTTCCCCGTAGACCACCGCCTCACATCTGCATCCAGAGTGCTCGCAAACCTTTGTCTTTCTTCTTGCTCACGCTGCAATGCCTCATCCCGCATGTTCTTCTCTCGCAACGCTGTCGCGGCTCGCTGCTCTATCAGCATTTGCTTCTCCAGTCGCAATTTCCTTCTATCTGCCGGCTCTCCTGGAATCTCTTGAAACTTCTCTGGAAGGCCAGAAGGAGCCTGAGAATAAAGCTTTGTCCACTCATCGCCAGCCTTTCGGCCAGAAGGCGAGTTCCGTGCATCTGCTGTCCCTGACAGATTACTCAGGCTTCCTCCTGACGAAAACCTTGAAAGTCCAGATGGAGAATTGCCCGAGACAGTTGGTCGTTGTCGTGGTTCACTGGTGGCCCGGAAACTGTCTCTGCTGCGTAATTGTTCCCCAAGTCCCCTTTCCTTCTCCCTCAGCCTGTCCCGCAACTTCTCTTCTTCCCTGTCCCGTTCTCTTTCTCTCTCCCTCTCTTTCTCTCTCACCCGTTCTTTCTCGCGAGCAGCTGCAGCCCTCTGACGAGCTGCTCTCTCTGCCCGCTCATGAGCTTCTTGGACCGCCCTCTCCACCGCAGCTCTCTCAGCACGCTCCTGCGCCTCAAAAGCTGCCTTCTCTGCAGATCTTCTTAGCTTATCACCAGACCTTTCATTCTCTCTATCTCTTGCCTCCTCTTGCCTTGCTAACCTTGCCTGAAACTCCTTTTCTTGCTGCCTCAGGCCTCGGTACTGAATGTCCTTCT
Organism: Pohlia nutans; assembly: GCA_022496805.1. Lineage (NCBI taxonomy): Eukaryota > Viridiplantae > Streptophyta > Bryopsida > Bryales > Mniaceae > Pohlia > Pohlia nutans. The sequence continues at coordinate 3,826,815 of CM040093.1, read as the reverse complement.
CATCCCTCCTCCTCGTCGATTCCTGAGACTGCCGCTCCCTTGGGTCAAAAACCTTCTCTCGCCTGCCCTCTCTCACCCGAGAAGCCTCTCGGGCACCGCTCGTGTCTGCGTCATTAGAAATCGACTCCCTGGGATCGAACACCTTCTCCCGCCTCCCATCCCTAGGCCGAGAAGACTCTCTGCCGCTTGTATCTGTGTCATTGAAAATCGAATCCCTAGGGTCAAATACCTTCTCCCGCCTAACCCCTCTTGCCTGCGAAGCCTCTCGAACGCCGCTGGGCTGTGTGTCATTGAACATTGACTCCCTCAGACCCTCTCTCTGAAGCCTTTCCTTCTCCTTCACCCGCTCTTCCTCCCTCTTGGCCCGCCGTCGCTCCCTCTCAATTTGCTCGCGCATCCTCCTCCTTTCCTCTCGGGATGGCTTCGTATCCTCCGGACCCAGATCAACCACAGTCACTTCCGGCAACACATACCCGGTCTTCTGGTTCTCCGCCTGCTTCTGTACACCCCCATTTGCTCTTTCGTTTCCGGAACGCTCATGGACCTTTTCACTAGAATGAACCTTCTCGGTGCCCGAAGACTGCGTGTTTGGGCTAGAACGCTGCTTCTCAGCTCCAGACGCTTCAGACCTCTGCCCAGCTTGGTCCTTACTGGCTTCCCAAGGTTCAGACTTTTGGCTCGAACGATGCCTGCCGGCACCAGAATACCGATGCGCGAGAGGGGGAGGTGGAGGAGGTGGTCTAGATGGGGGTGGGTAAGTACAAGGCTGAGTCACAAGCCTGATTTGGTCAACCGTCACCCACAAATCTACCAAAGGATCCGACTTTCTCCGAGCTCTCTGTGATCCCGCAGATGCTCCAACCGTAGGCAAGTTCACCTCAAACTTGGTAAGTGGCTCATCCAAACTCGATGCAGAACCGTTTGGACGGCTCACCACATCAGCGCGTGTAGATTTGCGGGACCTGTGCACATACGATGGCGATACCGTGGGACTGCCCATTGAATTCAAATCAAAAGCTCTTCGCATAGGTATGCTTTCTTTGGTACTCACTTCTTGAGATGAATCGTGACTTCCAGATTCTGGAGCGAATGGGCCGGGACCAGAGCTGGGAGAATCCTTCAGCTCAGTGCCGGCTGCAGCCGGGGTCTTCGGGGTTTCCAGAAACTTATCCGATGACTTGCGCAATGTATCTCCAAACTCCGCCTCGGAACTGGATACCCTCAGCTTACTCGGGCGTTTAGTGGGCAAGTCCGTACTGGAAGGAGCATAAGGCTCGTTCAGATCTGGAAACGCAGTACCATTCGATGCAGGTATCGTGAACCCTGCAGTTGAATCACCCCTTCCAACAGATTCTGCTTCCGAACCATCCATGGACACAGATGACGCAGCTGACATCGTCTTGTGATTCGAGTCTGTCTTCACCCTATTTCCTGTCAAACCGTTGTTCCCATCTCCGGCTGATACCTCTGGGTAGGAATCCCGAGTCTCGGGGCTGTACTGCGGCGATGATCTTGCCGTTCTAGACCGTCCAAATCCTCTCATGAAACTGCCTTTCACTGGACTGTCAGAGTCTGCTGATGCAGTGGATTTCGGGGTCTGTGACCTGGGACTATCATACGAACTTGGATCCTGAACAACCGTTTTACCTTCTCTGTTTACGGAATCCAGAAAGTCTTCCTCTGTAGATCGCCTCGACTCTCCGCCCAGGGAAGATCTTCTTCCAACCCACTCTTTCCGAGCTTCTGCGTCCACAAATTATCCATAGGTGAAACGGTCAATTCCAACGTAACATCGTGTCCAATATTAACCACATTACTCATTGACCACCATCGTGTGCACAATACAAACCAAGGCACTGTAGCTATAAGCACTGCATACGGCTGCCAACTGCAAGTTAGCCAACAACACGTGCTGGTGTCGACATCAAACATGAATGAAGCTAATCGCACTTCGGACTAACCGGGTGAGAACCATAAATAGGGGACTGCCTGCAGTCAACCTTTCATTACAGGTCGTGCACATCCGTAATTACTTGTAAACTACATACGCCAACCTGTTTCTGCGTCACCGTGCGCGAATACAGAGTGTAACAACTTAGATTTGGGCGGGGGAAGCCACTAAAACGGGCAATTCAATCCACCACGTGAACCCCGCCAAACCTAAAGTGACGCTACTCGGTCTTTTATCAGCGCTTGCATATTATGCAAACTGAATTGCAACCAAGAAACGAGATACCCTAGACTGACCTAATAACAGTCTCACTAAAGATGAGGGAAGGACTGACTTCTCAACAATGGTGGACAATTCTGACGTTCGCTTTCTAAACCCCTTTCGGATGGAGCATCCCATGAACAGCAAGAAGAGTTCATGTGCGTACCTTGCTCATTCATACTCTGAGTAGACTGCTCCGTTGCTCTTGATCTGCTCTGAGAGTAAACGCCGGGATTCTCCTCGTTATTCAGGCTATCTGAAGATGCGGCTGTTGATTTTCCCACGCTTCCTTCCAAAAAGTCGGCCAAGCTCGAGCTCGAAGCAGATCCAGACCTTGCCCCGATGTAAATCTCGTCAAATCCTCCCACACTGCTGCTTCTGGAAAACCAACGGACACACTCAGTACCTACAGCTACCTCTCATGCAACCACCAGAAACAATCGCCACCACTCAACGCCATAACAACTCAACCTCTCATCCCGGAGCGCCAGAATATGCGGCATCAAGTCACCATGAAACTCCCTCGAGTTGAAACAAAGCATTCTACAAGATAGTGCCCATACACTGACGTAATCCAATTCAACTCCTCTGTATCACAGCAATTTAAAACGCTCCATACAAAGCCCCAACTACCAACTGTCCCTGCAAATCCGTGAAGATGAAGGCTACTGCTCATAGCGCATGAATTTAGGTCATTCATCACATATACTCAGCCACACGACAACACACAACGGATTCGACGCACACAACAGAATGATGAATCCACCTCCGGATGTGTGCTTACTTGATAGAGCCACGAAAACCTTGATCGCGTGCGCTCCCAGGTGGATCTGATTGCCGTGCTGACTTACTCAACCCACTATGTCCTTGCGAATACACGCCCATGTTGTCTCCTGCCGCAACCACTGCGGCCGCGGCAGCGGCCGATTGATTGATCCGACCGAGTCCACTTCCCACGCTCTGCCCTCTATCCAACGCCCGAGCGGAGATTCTCTCATCTGATCGAGGTCCATACGATGCCGACTTCCCAACGGCCTTCAATCCATAGTTTCGCTGTAAAATATTCGCGAACTGGTCCTCCATTTTCAATTCACGGACTTTCCAGATTCCCTCACTATTTCCGCGCCGCTATTTCAACTAAACTGCTACAGCCGGCCATTGGTCATCATCACCCGCACGTATTCTCAAACGCGGCGCACCATCTGCACCACCAACTTCACTCATAAGAACTCTTTCAAGATTATGCCCGCCTGCCAGCTACTGCACATTCTCGCAGCCAAGGCAGTTTCAATCGCCACACCTCCGAGGCCAATCCCATCCTAACAAATCACAAACCACTAAAGCTCCCTGATCGCACTCTCCACCTCACGACCCCAACTAACTCAGCTCACGCACCACCATTCGTAATACCCGAGCTTTTTGGCTCATGACCAGTTCTAGGATCTAAAGCTGCGAACACTAACCAATACGCTTCGCCGGTCCAACAACAAAGCGCGTCCCGGCTGCCGCATTCCCCTAAAACACAAAAAATCGAACGATCCTCTCCAAAGAATCCTTCTCCAGAACACCGACCCTAACTAACTGAGCCGGCCTCCACTCACCACTACTATTCGAAATGCCCCTGCTTCTTCAGCTCTCGAGCAGTTCGAGGATCTACAGCGCCCCGACCAACGCCGAAAAACCGCATTCCGACATCTGCATTCGCGTAAAACATACAAATCAAACGTGGAATCGTTTTCCACAACACCGACACACGACTCTAAACCCTGGACCAAGGCTACATCCGTACCCTGAATGGACGGCGCCCTCAACCACGGACCGCAAAACACCGCTCCCGTCGCCGTCCACCTCCCCGATGCGCCTCCCGCTCACGAATCTCCACCATCACATCACGGCATTGCCACTCCTCACCAGCGACGACGACAACAACAACCGTCCGCTGTCAGATCCATACGTCTCGTACGACTTTCCAACCCGCAAACCCTTCCGGCCCCGGCCAAAGCGGAACCGGCAACCGAAACCCGTGGCTAAAAATAACGGAGCTACCGTGACGCTGCAAGCGCTATTCCGAGCGAGGCGATAGTTGCGCATTCAGCGCAGCCAGCTCGGTTGAAGGCAATGGCAGGCTCTGCTGATGGGAGTGGACAATCAACTATGGCAGCGCGATTCCTGCTATCGCTCGATTCTCAATCCCGCTTGCTTGCTCGATGGATCCCCTTCCTTCTTTCGAGCTGCAAATCCCTTCCAGTGCTCTCCTGCCACCATCTCGCCAGCACAGGCAGAGTGCAAGCTGGTCTGCCCGTTCGGGTTTTAGGGTTCGACCCGCCGATTCCGCCCGCCATTTCGCCGGGTCCCCCGACACTCCACGCGAGCAGAATGAGCCACTCCCCTTCCCTCCCCCAACTCGTCCCAAATGCATGAGCTCCTTGATCCTCACAAAAGTGTGGCTGGCTAAGTTATTGAATTTGTCATTTCATTGTTCCTCCAACCATGTCATGCCACATGGATTTGAATTGGGTATTTGCGTACTACAGGAAATGAACATTCCCATGTTTCTTGGAATTGGTGAACTCTTTCATCCTACACTAAATGCCCAATTAACTATTTTTTGTTTGCTGCCCTGTTTTATCATGGCAAGGTCGCCAAAAAGAAAAAAAAGATAAAATAGAAATAAAAAAACTGAAATTTGTGAGTGCAAATCGTGAAAATAAAATAAATTATTTTTCGCTATATTTTGGTATTTGTAAACCATTTTGGGCCACTTTTAATTAAGTTTTCCTTAGAATCGAAAATCAAGAAATTCATTTTTTTATGGGTGGACCTCATTTGCTCATTGGGTGGCAACCCTGCTATGGTACTACGATATAAGTTTTAGTTTTTTTTACAATTGGAAGTTAATTTAATTTTGCGATCCAATTTGAATTATTTTGTATTTGACTGAGTTTACTCATCGTAGAATGGTTCCCGATTGTGTGCAAGTCCAAATGAAGGGCTTGATTTAAGGGCGTTCTCATTCACTGTGCATATTTGCTCTTTGTGTGCAACATCCCTTTCTTTGCTGATAGAAAGCTCTGAAAATCCTTTGGGATGTGTTTCTTCACTTTCTTGATAACCAGCTTTGAATGTGTTCTATTCAATAGTATTGTAGTGATGGATGAGGTTCACACTTTTGACTCGTTCTTGAAAATAGCAAGAAAAATTGGCCTTGTGTTTGGCAGAGATTGCAAAATGGTGTTGTGTAATTCAACGTGATTTGATGTTGTCACTGTTTCTCAACGTCTCAAACGTGCACATGATAACACATATTTCAAAACATTGAGGGACGAGTCACCTGAAAATATTTTTCTAAAAGCAATGTCAAAAGTTTTGGAAATTTATTCTTTCAAATAAAGTTTTTTAATGGTGAGATAGAGAATTTTGAAAATATTCATGAGTATTCCATACATCAAACCTTATTTTTCGAATATTATATATATATATATATATATATATATATATATGTGTGTGTGTGTGTGTAATATTAAAGAATATCTTGCACTTGAAAGATACATTCTAAACTACACTACTATAAAACTTCATACCATAGGTCATAGGTGGTATATACATACATATGTGTATGTGTGTATTGTGTATGTATGTATGTGCATGAGTATATGTATATGTATGTATATATGTGTATGTATGTTATGAACGTGACACGTGATTGGACTTTTTCCCCATGCCAACATCTGAATTCATATATGTTGTTTAGCAAAGGGACGATATAAATGGATTTTATATATATAGTATATATAATCTAGTCACGTAGCCATATACAAGAAAAATGTCTTCTTTTTGAAATTGGTGTAATGATTTTTTTTTTTAATTAAACATCTTCGGCTTCTGTTCATAAAACAAAAAACATTTTTACAATATTAAATTTAAGAAACAAAATTTGTCCCCGAGAACCATACTTTTGTAGTTTAACCATGTGTGGAGAATAGGTTAAAAATCCTATCTATGATTTATGGACAATAGTTTTGAATGCTTGGTTAATGTACACTTGCAACTATAATCAATTTATAATCAATTTTATATTACTATTTTACAATTTAGTTAAAATCAACTATCTACAACCCATTTGAATTAAAGTACTAAGGCACGTGCATGGCCATTGACTTATAAAGAGCATGCTTTTTTTTTAAGGAAATAATATATTGGTTTTACACTAAACCCTTTAGTTGCATCAGATTGCACCATGCTATTTTCTCAACATTTTACATTAATATACATAATCTACACTCACAATGATAAATAAATATATATTGAGTTTTTATTATGTTATATATATATATATATATATATATATATATATTCATTTACCCAAATGTTAAATAACTCAACCTAATTCAAAAGGCAACGAATCTAAAAGGTACACAAGATTTAATATTAAAAATATCTAAACCAATAAAACATATATATTAAAAACTCCATATGAGCATTGTACATAATTTTCTACACTAATTAGGGGTTTTAACCCCTAAATGACAGAGGGGGTAAGGTCAAAACCTAGATGTGTTATAAAATTTTACTTCTGCAACTTTGATGAAGTTTGGTCCAAAAGAGAGAATGAAAAACATGATGTTTAGTAATTATTCGTATGGTCAAACTTCCAAAAATACTTTCAGATATTCATTTAATGACTTTAGAAGCATTTACCATTAAAAATTCACCATAATTACAAATTCTATTTGTAGGGTTTGAAATTTGGTATGATTGATTAAAACTAGACATTCTATTCTAAAATTTAGAAAGGAAAATTTTTCAAACGAGAAAAAATCAATAGTTTCCCAAAATAGTAAGTTCTATAACACTGGGACAATATTGAGGTCTTTGTCTTTGAAAAAATCCTTAGTGAACCTCAATATTTCAAATGAAATGTATCAAACACTACACTAGAACATGATCTCTACCCCAATTTCGGCAAAAAATCAAAACTTGAGAAATGTCATTTTATGACCATGGGCAATCATTTTTTCTTTGGGCTGCGACCAAAAAATGGTTGATTGGTTATTAAGGGGTTAAGGGGACCAAAAAATTAAAGAGACTTACCTATGAAAACTACCTTGTGCAGTAATGAATGTCTCGCTAGCTTGGTTGGACACCAATCACATGAGCTTGTGAAATATCACAAGTAGGCACAATGGACACTAGACAGGTGCTAGCATCTCTTGAGATGCATGAAATGCATTTAACCCCTAAAGGACCGGGGGGGGGGGGGGGGGTTAGCTTAGCTCTTGTTTTCTTGACTAGCTCTTATAACAAGCTTAATTCCTCATTGGTGTGGGTTAATTTTGACGATCGGCACCGTTGGAATTAAAGAAGACTTACATAGCTTTTGTTTGAAAAAAGGATCAACAAAATCGCACAATTTTTGAGAAAATGCCACCGTTGAGAAGATTGATGGAACTTGTTCAGGGTATTTTGTGCATATGCTGAAATCGGATTGATCAAAAGTGCTCCAAAAATTCTGAAATTTCTACCATGCATAATGATCATCATTTTGAACATGTGCAAAAAAATTGGAAGTGTGAGGAGAAAGATACGAGGGTCTTAAGTGACGCCCAAATAACCTCCTTGTAGCTCAAAAAAATCACGAAAAATCGCACACTTCATGAAATTTCGATCAAGAAGTACTCACGGATTCAGCTCTCCAAAAGAACTAGGATCTCTTTGTTACTCACTTTACAATTCACGGTCCAGCAACTCGAAATTCCTCACTTTCTAGTTCCAGAAGCCACGTGGTGGCCTCGTGGTCCTTTAGGGGTTAATTCCCTACAATGAGTGGATATTTATAAACTTATATGTTGCAATGACTACATGGTTTACTATTCACCAATTGTTTGTAACCGAAGCTAGTACAAGCCAAATGTTAATATTCTTTTGTTGTGGTAAATATTCAAATAGAGTGAAATGTCAATAAATTAGTATGGTCCTCTTAAAACCCTTATTCAGTGTAGAAAATATTTATTGAACATCTTTTGAATTGGCATGAAAGAGGTTTCTAACATATGAAAAAACCCCTCGCACTTTACTTTGTGCATTTGAGCAATGTGAACAAATGAGAGCCTCCTAAAGTCAATACATACACACAATCTTTTATATCATTTTTACAGCATGTACAATCCTCTACAATAGAGGCGCGCAACATTGGAGGCTGCCGTGAGAGTAAGCAAAAGGACGGCAATGTGAAGCAACTTTCTAGACAATAACCACAGGGGAATGAAGAAACGAGGCCTGTCACGGCATACTAATGTGGCTTTCAACTCGTTAGCTGTGTTCAGAAATCAAGGCAAAAGACTACAATGTGTGTTTTTAAAAGAGAACCATAGTTGCATCTCATTCTCTTGTACTAAGTTTACTGATATTTTGTTAGGTTTGTCATGAAATTTGGTGGGTTACAGTAGGGTGAGAATCCTTGGTGGATGTAGTTGGTCCTAGCAGGATCCTCTTAGAAGGTTGTTTAGGCTACAAAGGGCTATGCATACCCTTAAGTAGGTGTAGGATTCTACTTTGGATAAATTCAATATCAACAAATGTTACTTATGATTCTATGTTTGAAAATGTTCTATGAAAATTGTTTAACATAAAGAGTGATGAACAAAACAACAATAAATGAAGTTCTTTATATAGGGCTTTACTACTATTGAACACGGTGTATGAGAGCAATGCTATAGAATATTATATTAAAGAGATACTTGTTGGAGTTGCAATTTAAAAAATATAAATAAAACCCAAATAATTTTTATAGACCAATGAAAAGAGCTATAGAAACTTAAATAATTAGATGGCCACAAAGAGCTTGTTTGAATTAGAACACTTACCTTCATAGTTAAGAAGTTTATAACATTCTTACTTTAGTGCAAGAACACTCTTTTAGAGCAAGCTTATGTAATATTTGGTAGTTACTTATTTAAGAAGGTTATCTCGAAGTTTAAAAACAAAGGAAATTCAAAGAAGTTGACAATGACAAATACATAGAAGTTCACAATGCTGGATACAAAGAGGTTGAAAATGACGGATTTAAAACATGAGACAAAACAAACAATGATGATGATATCATAAGAGGAGATTTCAAGATTTCAAACGGCCCATCTCATTTTGTGATCCCATCTCATTTTTGTGGTCTAACCTCATCCTATTTGTACTTCACATCTCTCACATTCCAAATGTGAAGCAAAAAACTTGCTCTCATATTGTTGAACCGCATCCAATTCAATACTATCAGGGACCTTTTGAATCCTCATTCTTTCTCAATGATAATTCCTTGCTTGTTTCCTACAACAAAAACAAAATCTTCATTTCCGTCAAATATAAAGACTACTTGTAATAAATTTGTACAAGGTGAGATAAGATTTGGAATCAAAATTGGCATCTACTTATACAAACAAGTATCTTCATGGTGCATTGAGTAATTCAAAAAATAGACGAGATTCCACAAGATCAAGATAATTATGAAAGTCCTGCAAATAGTAAATGGTTCTTACTACTATCATAGCCACTAGTTCATTTAAGTTTACTTGTTCATACACACTAACATAGGTAAACTAATTGAACAATATTTATAAAACACTCGTCCTATCTTAAGCAACAATTTTCTCTTCTTATACTAAAGCTCTTAAAGCAGGTGTGTATTCCCCATTCCTTAAGAACCTAGAAGATTTCAAGTCTCCACGAGTATGAGAGTGAGCTGACAATTCCTTGTTGCATACAAATCTGAAAGGTTTGCCATCACCACACCATTACAATTCACACAAGATTTGAAAATCACTCATAGTGTACACAATTCAGACAGTTAGAAATTAGACGTAGTCAAATTTCAAAAAGATAATCGCGATACTTTCAATTTGATACGAAACTCAAGAATTGAGGTATTTATTTATATCTACAATCATTAAAAATAAATAAACATCAAGTGAAGCATGGTAACTCTTAAAATACTCATTGCGCACAAATCGCATGGAGTAAGAAAATGGATTTAGGCTCTCTATAATCTTCTTGATCTAAACTACAAGATAGAGTGTTTGTTTGACATTTTAAAGTTAAAAATGCTCAAGATATTGAACGTCTTCCTTGCTTGTATACTTGAATGGGCAAGTATTGAAATGATAGATTATTAATTGCATGCACACACTTGAGCCGTTGCGTGGCGCATAGCAGGCAAAGCTTATTAGTGTGATCAGATCTTGTTCCAATGGCTCTTTGTCTGGTGGGCACTGAATCATTAACATTACGAACAGACACTCTATTCATGCTGGCCTTGAAAGAGGACCGGAGTTTCTATCTATCTGTGATCAATCTGTGATCAGATCGGTGGAGGTCATTGGCCATAGCCACCGGAGCCATTGCTGCTGCGGCCATGGCCGCACCCTCGCGCGTCGTGAAGGTTGCGGTGGCGCAGATGACCGCCGTCGCCAACGTCGAAGCCAATTTTCTCACCTGCGCTCGCCTGGTCCAGGTTTGCATTCTCCGTTTCGCATCCATGCGTAGGTTTTGGAACGCTTCGAATTCGGTCGAGAGGACATGTTCGTGCATCAAGCAGTCAGAAGGAGGAAGGCCTGAAGTGAGAGAAAACATTGAGTTCAGTGTTGCTGGAAATACAACGGAATAATTCTCGTACTGCGGTTTCTGATTCAATACTTGATTTGAACGTCTTGGAACGTGTCGTAATCTTTGTATGTGTACTTACAGCTTAATAACAGAGTCAATTATGAAAGAGGCGAAGAAAATGCAATCTAATTAGAAACGCAGACACATCCGAAAAAAATGTAAGAACAAGAATTTTCCGTTTTCCAGTAACACTGATGGAGCTGATGTGGACGACTTTTAATCTTTGTATGTGCGCTTACTAGAAGAGAGTATTTTGAAAGAAAATACAGTCTAAGGCAATTTCAAATTCACACGCAACTGAAAAATTGTAAGAACAAGAATTTCCGATTTCCGGAAACACTAATGGAGCTGATGTGTACGATTTTCAATTTTTGTATGTGTACTTACTAAGAAGAAAGTACATTGAAAGAAAATGCAGTCTCAGGCAATTTCAAATTCACACGCAATTGGAAATTGTGAGAACCACGATTCTCTCTTTTCCTGGAACAAAGATGGATCCCAAGTTCTGTGTGTAAACTTTTAGCTCGGATTTCATTTGTTTCGTTGTTGCAGCTCTAGGAAAATTTTCCTACTTGTTGTGTTCCCGGTGTTGTATTTAGTTTCTTCCAAAAGACGTGCCTCATTTGTGACACATTATTCTTATTTTTGATTCTCAACTTCTGAGATTCTGAGTTTCATCTTAGGTTAGGCTGTGGAGTTGTCTGGGCTGTATTCGCCGTCTAGGTAGTTTCCTGATATGGAATGCCGGGGATTCGATGCAATCTACTCCAAGCAGGTCCTTACAATTTCCAGAGACATCGTGATTGAGCAAGGGCTTGATTGGTCAGGTTTCCATTGGAGGTAATTGGATTGCCGTGCTTGGTTATGGAATGGATTCGTCAGGTAACGGTTCCTCACGCCTCTCTTTCCAATCGTAATCCAGGAAGCAGCGGAAGCTGGCGTAAGGTTGTTGTCCCTTCCGGAGTGCTTCTCGTTCATTGGGGCCAAGCAGGGCGAGTCTTTGAAAATTGCTGAGCCTTTGACAGGGCCGATCATCAAACGCTACCAGAGTCTCGCGAGGCACGTTCCTTGTCCAATCCGTGTACCTTTGATGTGTCCCGTTGAAGATTATATGAAATTTTGTCAATGTTTACTTTTCTGCAGAGAAGTATCATGTGCTGAACGAGTTTTAGGACCTGTAGACAGACTGGACATTCTTGTTGATTTAGCGATTTAAAAGGAGAATATGTTGCCTAAAAATCGGGGAACTTCTCAGCAGAAATTTTGAGCCCTTAAGAAACATGTGCAATTCTTGTTAGCAAAGGGGGATTCTCCTGTTCTCTTTCGGAAGTTTCAGTACATTCTACGGAAGCAGACTTTTTCTCAAGTCTAAATTAGAATTAATGCCTCGTGAGCTCGATATGATCCCATCCGGTGAAAGTACACCTGATGTGTCTAATCATCGATTATCTTCAAATCCGTAGTTTTCGTCTTAATTACACAGGAGATGATGGTATGAACCTGGTCGTGATCTAACAGAGATGTTGGGACAGGGAGGCAGGGTTATGGCTTGCGCTTGGCGGGTTCCAAGAAAAGGGGCCAGATAACAATCACCACTACAACACTCATGTGCTTCTTGACGATATGGGCAATATCTGCAGTGCCTACCGAAAAATTCACCTGTACGTGCTCTGCCCTACTTTGCTGTGCATCAACTTGTCACGTACCAAATGCAGTCGCATTGAATTTATTCTTCCCGAAACGGAGCTCCCTGGGACTGTAAGAATAGCATCGGAATTTTATCGTCGGGGAACTTTTAATCGATTTGCTGAGTAACTGTTTGATATTTCATGAAATCGCGGTGGAGTTTCGATGTGCTGTGAATTCTATTTCTGCATTCTGTGCAGAATCGAAGTCCCTGTTGTTTCTTTCAATCTCGTTCCTGAGTGGTGCTTATGATGTTTCTGATCGCATGTCATACTCAATCCCTTGGTTGTCAGACTGTTGTTTTGTTGAGCGCAGTGATAATTCTCCCAGTGGTCCACATGGCCGGCTGTCTGGCTACTTCCCATCAAGTGCTTTGGATAAGACAGGCCTTCCGGTAAAGATCTGACAAAGACGCATCTTGCTGTGCCAGGTTTGATGTGGATGTGCCTGGAGGTCCAGTATTGCAAGAGAGTAATACCACAGCATCTGGTATGATCCCTTGAGGCACTTGCACTGCCTGGTGTGATCGGCGACTGTGCATTGTGAAAACTTCGATTTTGATTCCGAGTGTTTTTTGGGCAACATTTCCCAAATGTGCTCTTATGACCTGATGTGGACGTCAGTGAAATCTCATGCTGTTAAGGAGTCACATCGTCTTCTGCATTGTCAATATAGAGAACAACATCAGTAACATAAATGTGGGGTCTCACTTTGTCAGGTACGGAGGTGGTTGCGGTTGATAGTCCAGCAGGGCGACTGGGGCTGACGGTGTGCTACGATCTTCGCTTCCCGGAGCTCTATCAACGCCTTAGATTTACAGAGAACTGCGAGGTCGGTTGGTTCCAAAGCCACCTTTTTAACGCGTTTAATTTCAACTGCCCTCTTCCCATCAGAAGCAGAGGAGCTTTTCTATAGTGATAGCTAGGATGCTTCTCTAGTCGCTGACTTGTGATAGTGTTGTTAGGTTCTGTTGGTACCATCAGCATTCACAAAGGCTACGGGAGAGGTTCATTGGGAGTTACTTCTTCGAGCTCGTGCTGTTGAGACGCAATGTTACGTATGACCATTTCCTCGTCTATTTTCCATTCCGTTTTGTTAAAGGCTAACAAGCAACATTCTCTGCATTTCCAGTTTTCAACTCGACTATCTCATCACAGCTCTGTTGACCTTGTTTTATACCCCTACTATACTTCTGTTTGACCTGTTATCTGCAGGTTTTAGCTGCGGCTCAAGCTGGGAAGCACAATGAGAAAAGAGAAAGTTACGGAGATGCGATAATAGTAGACCCGTGGGGCAAAGTCATTGCACGGTTACCTGGTACACCACTCTTCTCGTGAATGACCTCTTCCAATGTGTCCTAGCTTTTTCCATGTTACGTTTCTTGGTCAAACGTGGCGTGAAACAGAAGGGTGAGGCCTCAACTCGAGGAGTAGTTGTTTCTAGGATTCATTGGAAACAAGGGACATTATGAGATACCGAGGTAGTGAAGTACTCGTCATTTTTCAGTTCCAAGTTAACGTGCATCGTCGATCAAGAATGATGGGTGCTGAAAGTGGCTGACTTTTCCTTCACCTGAATATTTGCAGACAAGTTGCAGACTGGGTTAGCAATTGCAGATATAGATCACTCGGTGTTACGCAACGTTAGGCTTCGCATGCCAATTGAACAGGTGAACCAAAATGAAACTTGGCAAAATCAAATGCAACGAATAATCATTAACCGTCCTTTCAAGTTGTGCAACGCAGAAGTAGCAATTCCACGTTTTGTGCATAGCGTGTCCGCCTTTCAAAGCCAGTGAGAACTTTCCTAGGAATTTGGATGTGAAAGTCTTATCCTACAGGTTCAGTACTAGGTCGTGGAAAAATCCCAAGCCTGGAGGTGCCGGGGAAGGTGCATGGTTTGAAATCGATGAAAACTCTCCAGCAAGCACCACCATGATGTGCTAGTCAATGAAGACTTCAATTGTATGGGCTCTGATGGATTTTGTGACTGGGTTTTGCAGCACCGGCGCTATGACATTTATGCACCATCGAGTTGTGTTGAACCACCTCCAAGACCTGTATCTGGGAAACCTTCGTCTTTGTAATGTCCATCGGACATTATTGTGCTCACTGGTAGCAATGTCCACAATGTGCGTTTCTAAACAGTGTTGCAGTTTAGGGTTCACGATAGAGTAATGGTTTATAATAATTACGTGATTGAAGAGGTACGGTGCATTTGTGATTCAGAGCAGAAGTGCATTTCAACTTATACATTGGAAATTGTTTGGGAATTCTTGGATGCTTTGGAAGAACTGCTCCTTGGTGGAAGGTTAACCGCTAAACGTCCTCACCCCTCTCCAAATTCGGCAGTTTTGCAAAGATGCATCATAAAATGCAATCCAGAGGGATATTTTGCACTTGGTGTATGAATAAAAATTGTACATTATAAATTTTAGATTCTATCCATACGATTAGATTTACGATTGCTATCACCAATATTTTTGTAATATTTTTGTAAAAATTTTGAAACTTGAAATATCTCTTCGGGATTACTTTGGGTGCAAGTGCCATATCTGTTTTTGATCAGTTTTTTTGTGACTATGAATTCTTTTTGGAATTTCCGAGTAAGGGGTTTTAGACCACTGAAAGTGACATTAGACATCTCCATTTTCATTCGAAGACCAGTGGCCATATGTATTTAACCAAGTCATGCTTACACCTGTTGCTATTGAAAGGCCAACCAAGTGTATGAAAGATGAGTTGTTGCTAACAAGAGTCAATATTGGAGATGTAATCAGGGTTCTTAGGGTTTTTGTATTCTTCCCCCGTTAGGCATTCTGTCATGACTAATTTATTTGTTAATGGTGATGAACAGATACGAGACATAAAGGAAGCTCAAGTGGGGCTTGCAGGAGCAGAGGGTGTAGAGGTTTTGATAGGGGGTACAACATTTTTATATATCATATATGTAGTCTTTCTTGCAGCATTCACGGGCAGTGTGCGATCATCATGTGGGATCATCATCATGTGAACTTTTTCCATCATCTTGTGCTCTTGTAACCAGGGTCTTGACTGCTCAGTTCAATTGCAAATAAAGTGTTGATGTTTGAGGAATACTAGAGAAACACAATTTTTGTTCCGGCCGGCTTGTTGTGACTTACCGCTTCATTTTTGTTGCTTATGTTCTGGTGTACAAGGGGTTTAGGGTTGTCATGACATTGAATGGAGATTAGGTGTGGAGGGAGTGGTAGTGGAAGCGTATGAGAATATCTATTGACATTTAGAGGTTGGTATATGAAGGAATACTACTTTGTGCGTGTTTGGGAGCTTTTATAGTGATGCCACATTGTGAAATAAGTTTAGGGATTTTCTTTCTCAATGTGACTTCCCCTTCATCTAATAAATATAGTGTTTTGGATCTATTTGTTGCATATCAGTGTTTTTCTATTATCATATGGTATTAGGTGAGGTCTTTGGAGATCTCTTCAATGTACTTTATAATCACAAGCAGATCGACAATTCTGTATAGCAGATCGACAATTCTGTATACATAGTGTATAGATTTCAAATGCTATGTACACAATATTATTATTGAGGTCAATTTACAAATTAGTCTATTGATGTTTTGACATTAAAATTAAAATTAAGTAATATTACTCTAACTTCCAGTGTCATAAAATCCAGATTGAAAAAGTCTCATTACTAATTATCACTTCACAGTGTTGTGTCACATTGTCGAGTTACATTCAAATATACATTGATTCAATGTAGAGATAACTAACTATCAAATCACTTTTGCATTCTGAAAGTACTTTCTAACTATCAATGCATTTTTGCACCTAAGATCAACAATAAAACAAAAATTGATACTATGTTTCACAATCATACATTTGAGGTTCCCAATGTATGCCTATAGTACACTATTGATTTTGGGTTCCCCATTGGATTGGGGTTTTGAGTTTTTGACCTATTTATTGTCCTACTTAAGAGTTGGGTTAAAATTTTAACAATATTGTATTTTGTAAATAAGAGTCCAACTTCAATAATAATACAACTATACAAAGGGTAGAGGAATAGAACAATAGACCCGGTCACACTTTTGGAGTTCGAAGCTAAGATCTTTCCTCTCATATCACATGCAAGCAAGTGCCTCAATTTTGCTAAGCCGTAGCTGTTGACAATTTCCACACAATGTCACATCTTGCAAGTGTAACAAAGACCTAAGTTGAGGATTCATCTGGTATTTTATGATTTGAAAGTGAATGAAACCTGAAGTGTTCCATAAGACGTGAGCACCTTACATTTCCTCAAACTCGGATCTTGCATGATAGAAGAAAGGAACTCCGGCTTCTCCAGCGATAGCATGAAGACGATACAATACAACGTAATGTGAGAATTTGCAATCAACTGCATATAGAAAAAATATTATATCAACAGAAACGTGGTGGCAATCACCTACATGTTTATGGTCAGGTAAATCAATCAACAAACTAGCGCCATCAACATCCTCTACACCTTCGGCAGCCATACCGTCACTGTGTAAGTGCAACCTACAAGTCCTTGAATTCTTAAAACCCTAATTAGTAAGGAGCTTAGATTGCGAAAGTAGCAAAAACGCTAAATTGTCTCGAGACTGGAAAAAATCACTACCTCACAAAACAGAAAGAACACCTCACACGCTCAGACAGTAATACCATCAATGAATCAAAAAATAAAAGACTTCAAGAAACAATACTAAAAACACTAATTATCTGCCAATTATGGATCGGGTACCTTGCCAAGAAGGTGCAGCATTTTGTCCATGACTTCTTGAGGCGACTGGCAGCGTACACACTTCTATGATCACGCGCTGCACTTCAGTTTGCACAAGCACGGCGAACAACAGCAAATCGGCGCTTCATCGGCATCAGCACAACTACGCATCGTCAGCACCCCTGAACCGGAGAAGAAATTCGAATTGCACTGAACAGGACAAAATCGGAAACCCTAACAACAAAAGCCACAAAATAGAGGCTTAGATTGCAAACCTCGAAACCTACACAAACCTCAATCGGGGTTTCACGCTTCAATCACCCCTACAGGAGCAAGGATTCATAGTTTTAATTGTGAAATGAAGAAGAAATGGTCATGAAATTGAACAAAAGAAATTCCCACTTCAAAAAACACAAGTGGCCGGCTCAATTATGAGCACACTCATCCCCCGATCCACATCACGAAATACAAGGAAAATTTTGCTCGAAACAAGCTCTGGCAGGTAAAGCACAATTCATGTGAAAGAAACATACCCCGCGATGAATTCAGATCGATCATCTACACAAAAAGCGACAATTGAGATGAGCAAGGTTGGCAATGAATGAAAGGAGAGACTCGAGAGTGGGGGCTAGAATGGCAGAACAAGTAATGCACTAACAACACGCAACAATAGGCTATCGCCAGTCTGGTTGCTCGGGGAGTTCACTCTTTGTATCATTTGAGTATCACGTGTGAACAAAGGGTATTTAAAAGCACTCTAAAATTTAAAAATAAGTTTTACTATAATTAGTAATATTTTAAGAATATTCTCATTTTTATTCTTGTAATGAATTGTGAACATCCTATATTAATGTAAATCATTTATAAAAATTATCTTCAAAGATTTATTTGGACCCTATCTTTGTTCGCACGTTGTTACGTAATATTTGGAAGTGACCTCCCCGGGTCTGGTTGGCGACGAGATGAGCAAACAAGAACGCAAAAAACCCTACACATAGACAAGTTTGAAGATACAGGGGGTCGAAAGATGAATGTACGGGACTGAGACGATCTCTCATTTCTCCCAATCGTCGTGAATCTCCTTGCGAAGCTCCTCGATCTTCTTCTGCTTCCCTCAGTGCATCTTCAAGAACTCCAAGAAGCAAGCCGAAACAAAAAAAACCTCACAACTGATTGAGAACGACAGAATTTTTTGAACCACGACAAGATGAGAAGGCAAGATGAGTAGCAAGTGAGCAAGTGAGCAAGTGTTTGTATATACGCGCGATGCCTCAGATCTAGATCTAGATTTGAATCTCGTTCTCAGTCAACAATCACAGACAAACGAAATGTTTGATGGATGAAGAAGGATTTAAAAAGCTTCAAATGTGAAAATGATTGTACATAGTAAATTGGACTTTTAAGGGGCAGGGTTGACGGGTGACATTGGAAAGTCTCTGCCCTAAAGGACAGAGCCAACAAACTAGGAGCAACACTTCGATCCGGGGGAATTAATGAGGCCTCAAAATTAACTGCATATGTTGTGGCCTCCTTAAGGACGTCTTTTCTACTTAACTCCCTCATCGACTCCTTTCGCATAGCTGTTGGTGTTGGTTGTTCAAGAGGTTCAGGAGGCTCTTTGTCCTGACTACTAATAGGTTGTTTAAGTCTCTCACGATGAGATGATGCTATATAAGGCCATATTCGTTATATTGAGACTTTTGGTAGTCTCATTTTTATCTTCGACTCAAAGATAAACCGTTTTATCTCTTTACTAGTATTTTTTTATAAATAGGTAACAACATCAACTTTTAGAATTTCATTATAGAATCACTATTTGAGCATTATTATTTTTTTGGTTTCAATTACTAGTTTTTAAATGAATTTTTGAATAACTAGCATTCTGTCTCAAAATCTGCAAAACGTCTCAATAGAACGAATCTGGCCTTATATTAGCCTTCTTTTGCTGCAAGAGATCGTGTTCCATTTTTGCCTCTTTTGCCATGTTGGCCTCTTTGACAACGTCTTCTTTATTTAACTCCCTCATGAATTCTTTCTGCATGACTACTTGTGTTAGTTGTTCAAAAAGCCCCCTGCTCGTACTAGGCTACTCAACCTTCCCACCATGAAATGATGTCATCTTGGCCTTCCTCTGCTGCGGGAGACTTTGCTCTATTCCTACCTCGTTTGTCCTGCTATGCTTTTGGAAATGTTTTACCATAGCTGCCATCTTCACTTTCTTCTTCTTGACTTGGTGCTCCTCTTCCGGCGGTGGCCATACAAGTTCATGTTTTGCTAAAATTGTGTTCACTGTTGTCTTGTCACATCTTTCAAAGGTAGGATACATTTTCAAAGGAGTGATATCATCTTACTTTGGGCACCCTTTGACGCAATGATATGACACAAAGTTTTTATCGATGAAAATCTTTTTGCAAAATTTGCAACTAAATCAATATTGTTTGTCCACAGTTTTACCCAATGACTTCTTGTGAGAACACCGACAATACACGTGGGCCTCACAAATCAACTCTTCATATTTGGTTTCAGTGAATAGAGCAGCACATGTTATTCGACCATGTTTCAAGTTGCTCCTAATGACTTGTTTCCCTCCCATTGTGACATGTGATTATTATAGTAGTTAGTATAGCATAGCAAAGCAAGACAACAAAACATGACTACAAGCATGACAAGAGATTAGCATAACAAAACAAGACAATAAAGCAAGACAACCAGTGAACGGGGAGGTTTTGGGAAACTTCAGTATTTATCCTAGCTCTTTTGAAATCTTTGGTCAAGGACCATCGTTGGTCGGTCATGTCCTAAGTCCTTCATTTTGAACCGGTCAATGTCCTAAATTTTTTTTCTTCATCGGTTGTGTGTCCTAAACTTTTCAAAAGCATTCAGTCAACATCCTACATAATAAAATTTCCTTCGGTTCACAACTAAAAATTCAATGAAAAAATTCAAAATAACGCCAAATGAAATTACCATTCAAGTAACCATTCATAACATCACCTTAAATCACTATAGCAACACCTTAAAACACCAAACTTCACCTTGATACACCAAAACAACAGCTTAAAACACCTAAACAACACCTTAAACCACCAAAACAGCACCCTAAAACACCAAAACAGCATCGTAAAACACCAAAACAGCACCTTGAAACACCAAAACAGCACCTTGAAACACCAAAACAGCACCTTAAAACACCAAAACAGCACCCTAAAACACCAAAACAGGCACCTTAAAACACCAAAACAGCACCTTAAAACACCAAAATAGCACCTTTAAACATCAAAACAACACCTTAAAACACCAAAACACCTTCAAATATCAAATTTACACCCCAAAAAAACCAAAACAAAACAACTAACATCCTAATGAACAAGAAGATGATATCCTTGGGAGGAGTTGAACCTCACAAAGTCCTATACCACCTTAGGACCAAGGATCCCCAACCCTTCCAAGACCCTATGCTATAAAGTCTTAGAAGGGTTCTATCTAAACCCATCCCACATACAATGAAGTTAACAAAACACATCAATAGTTAGGAATTTCTTCATGGTCTGCATGCATTTCATTAGTAATGGCATGGTCAATCAAATATTTTTCAGGGTCAGAATACAAATACCTGAACTTGGTGGTGTTTTTCCAAAGTCCAATAGCATCTAGAAGAAGTGAATCACAACCTTCTTGAGGTCCTTCTAAAGCAATACGCATAACGCATTCCAAATGTTGTGTCTTCAATCTATTTCTGAATTTTGATTTAATACAATTTTGTACAGAAAATGCTCTTTCACAAGAAGCTGTACTAACACATTGCACACTTGCAATTTCAGCTAAGATCAAAAGATTAGAATACTTTACTTGAAGTGAAGAATTCCAAGAAATCATACTCCACAAATCTCTAAAATTCTTTTGCATCCAATCAGTTGTAGCTTGAATTTTAAATGAAAAGAATTCACGTTTGACTGCATCGGGGTTAATGAGGGGGCTGAATTTCTTACCATTCAGCTCTTGCTCCTTACCATAGTGAGAACATAAAACCTCTAAATCTACAACACCCCAACTTCCCAACCCCACAGACTTTGATGGCATGTTACAAGGATTGAGGACTTTGAAGGCATTCATGATTCCATTATCTTCAAATCTACTTTCTAAAGCATCAATCACAGCTTGAGCATATGCTTTTTGAAAATCTAAAGCCTCCTCAAGATCATGACCAATTCTATCACGAATCGTTTCAACACCATGATACCAATTACCTCTAATTTGAGATGAAAGGCGTTTTAAATAACCTCCTTCGGGTCCAAAATCAGGGATCACGTGATATCCAGAATCCTCATTAAAGGTACAAACATTCAAATCAGACCTTTCTTCTATAAACAACATCCTAATTTGTGTGATTTCAGCCCTAACAATTGATCCAATACTACTAACATCAACAAACTTATATTGAAACAATCTTGACAACAAAGAAAGCATGTGTAAAATGTCAGCCAAAAAGTATAAGCAATAAATCATTTTAAATGACCTTAACTTTTCATACAAATAAGGAGCATCCTTATCATCTTTTTTATGTGGCACATCACGAAAATATGTTATAACACTCTCTAAACTATCACACAAAGAAGTCACGGCTTGCCACCTAGATAGCCACCTTATTTTGTGGTATCTTTTCAATGACTTTTGAGCATCCAGAAGCTGGCTTTGAAAAGCTTGTAAACCAACTCTCCGCTGACATGACTTTTTAAAATAAAAAGCAACTTTGTTTAATACTTTATCAACATCAGATGAAATCACTTTGCAAGAATCATGTTTGGCAGCCTCTAAAGCTGCTAAATTGGTTCTATGTGCCACACAATGAACTGAAGTTAAAAAAGGATTGAGTTTTTTTAACCTCGTAGAAACTCCATTTTTTTTACCAACCATAGTTGCTGCTCCATCAGACCCAAACCCAATGAATTTGTTAAAATCTAATCCACAGTCTTTTACTAAATAATTTGTGAGCCTTTCATACATTACTGCAGCATCCTTATGCCCATCAGCAATGAAAAGAAGGCCTAAAAACACTGAAACTGGTATCCCCTCTTCAAAAAAAGAAGCAAACACTACTAGATGACTAGTTACTGCAATATCAGTAGATTCATCTATCATTATTCCAAAAAATATTGCATTTTTGACTCTATCAAGTACTTTTGTTTTTATGACTTTAGAAATACAAAAAATCATATCAGCACATGCCTTCTCATCATGGTAAAGCTTCTCAGTAATGCAAGCCTTCACTCTAACAAACAATTCACATAAAGGAGGAAATTTATTAAATGGAATAGTGTTTTTACCAATGTAATAGGCAATTCTGAAAAGATTGAACACTGCCTCATCACAAGTCTTGTTGGCTTGGGCAATTGCCTTAACCATGACTTTCTCTCCAGATTGCATAGCCCATACAAAACTCTTGTGCTCATCAGACCTACCATGGTCTTTGAAAGCAGAAACTTTAATATTAACTGACCCCGTCTTTGCAAAAACAGACCTTCCTCCTTTCTCTCTACAAATTTTACAAAAAACTCTACCTATTGTTGCATTAAATTCCAACCAATCATAATCTAAGTACCAAGAATCTTTCCATTCCCTCTTAGCAGCCTCAATGGCATTTTCAGATTTTTTGGTACTTCCTGATGAGGTTAAGGGCAAGACTTCCCTTTCCTCATCATGTATTCCACCTCTAAAAAACATATTACTAAGAATTTTTTGTTTTTTAGCAACCAATGGGAAAATGAGAGCCAAAACAGAAAGTGTAAACCAAAATGAACCAAAACCAAAGATACAAGTGACCATTGCAGCCATGATAATGGACCAAACCAAACAATGCAAGAGGAAAAGGAAAGAAAAATAGAAAATCAATCAATGACACAGAAAGATCAAAACAAAAAGAAAAAGAAAAAAATAAGGTTAGAAATTATAGCTGCAAGTGCAGCGTCTGGAACAAGCTCCTTGAATTTGCATCCAACCTACAAATCGTAGAAAACAACAAAACCAACATCAGAACATTAGATAGAAGAGAGATAGAAACTCCGGACCTTTTTAGAGGTTGGTGTGAATAAACTGTCTGTTTCTCTTGAGCTACTGTAAACCAGACAAAGGGCACGTGGTGTTTGAGAACATTACTGTAAAAATGCAACAAAAGCAACATCAAGGAACCCTAAAACTCAAAAATGAGCAGCAAAAATGCCTACTTACCTCAACTGCAGCCAATGCACCTCAACTGCGGCCAAAGCACCTCAACAGAGCACTGTGAAACAGCAGCAAACTTCAAAGAGGCCGTGAACCACCGAACAGCACCTTCAAGTAGCAAACCCTAAAAGCAAATCCTAAACAGAAAACAGGGTTGCAACAAGCAAAACCGACCACAAAACCGACCTCAAGAGGCAAAGATAAACGCCAACACCAAACCCTAAAGAGAAAACAAGGCTGCAGACCCTCAAACCGACCACAACAGGCAAAGATAAACGGAAGCACCAAACCCTAAAGAGAAAACAAGTTTAAAGCAAGCAAAACCGACCACAAGAGGAAGATAAATGCTAGCACCTTGAAGATAAACGCCAACACTTTCAAAAGAGCAATGCCGCCCCCTTCAAGCAATGTCGCATGAGACTTTCAAAACACCGAAAGAGCAATGGGAATTGGATAAACGCAAACGTCGTCACTCATGAACACAAGTTGTGAGCAAGAACATATTGAGAGCGAGAGCGAGAGTGAACGGGAGGGTTACGGAGCTTGAGAACCAGAGCGGTGAAGTGAGAGAGGCGAGGAACAGGCGGCTCCGTGGCTAGGGCAAGAATGAGCCCGTTCACAACAGAGCCGTTCGAGCCCTCGATGCTCTAGTTGATAACCGACCCCCTAAACACCAATCAGCTGAAATCCGGCCATACCCTCGGGCCATCCTCCAAAATCCGGCCATACCCTCGGGACATCCTCCAAATTTCTGGCTTCATATTTTACATCCAGTGCATTTCCTTCCCTATTTACTTTCTTTCGGTTTTACTGCCGAGTCATTCAAAATGGAATCAGAAATTTTCAATTTCTATCGGACAATATGTAAGCAGCTGCCGGTTCTCGCCGTTCATTGAAGACAACACAGCAGGACAACAAAGTAAGACCACAAGTATGACAAGAGATTTTGTTCTAAGTTTTATACTTCAAACTTGAGTCCCATCCACTTCAAATCCTATTAGGTCATGTCTTTTATTTGGGCATGTTGATTTGAATGTTAGTACAAATTGTTTTGGCATTTATTGTTTGTCATACCTATTTGTCCTCTGTCCGACATTTGAAAATTTTATTGTTACTTTTCTTGAACATCAGTTTGTTTTAAGATGTCTGATGATGCGATGGTAGAAGATAGTCTAGACTTGAAGGCTGCGGATGATCTCATGAACCTTGGAACGACTAAATCGAAGAAAAAGCAAAGAATTTTTGTACATGTTGATGACTCAAAGGATGTGAGCGATCTAGATGGTGCATCATCATACATCTTAAAACCGCTATAAATTTAGTGGAGGCAATCTTTGAATAATGAGCACAAGACATTTTCAAACGGTTTATAATGGTTGGGGAAGAGGACTAAGTGATAATTGGAAAATAAATAAAAACACATAGAAATCAAAGATCAACAAAAGATTAATTACAAATGGATAGTATTTATATTAATTTTTCATTAGATTGTTATGTACAATTTCTAGATTTTCAAGAAAATAAAAGATAGGAAAAAAAATTACTCTATCTTATTTTTTATATTCTGAAAGAACTAATTGGTAATTGGAAAATCTTTACAAAAATAGAAAACAAGGATCAATATATATATATATATATATATTAATTATTTTTGTATTTATTATCATAAACATTATTGGTCTCTTTTTGGTCTCCAAAATTTTATAAAACAATAATCAACACAGAGATTAATTCTAAATTAATAGATATTTATATTTATTTCTCATTAATATTAAATTTTTATTATGTTTTTATATTTTATTTGGAATTTCCAAAAGATAGGAAAAAAATTTAAAAAATAGATTCAATTTCTAATATTGAAAGGACTAATTGACAAGAAGAAAATTCAAAAAGGAAGAAGCAAACAAAGAATATAATCATTTTAAATGAACTCTTAAATAAATAATTCCGATATTAATACTCCATGATTAATTAGAAATATGTATATTAGTACATTTTTTGTTTTTTAGTGTATAGTCACATATATTTGTTGTTTTTAGTGTAAATTCACAGATTTGTTGTATATTTCTATATTTTCCAAAACTTTATACATCAATGATCAACACAAACATTGATTATGTATTAATATATTACGGAATGTATATTGATTTATAATTTATATTATTTTTCCATGAAAAATGTTTTATATTATTCTTGGATGTTTGAAAGATAAAAGATAAATACATAAATAAACATTATTCTATCTCATTTTTGAATTGATAATTGGAAAATTTTAAATTATTAAAATTATTAAATAAACCAAACAAACAAACAATGAATATAAACATTTTACATGTACTTTTAAATAAATAAATCTAGTATCAATACTCATGATTAATTAGAAATATATACGTTATTGCATATAACAACCTCGATTTCTGAATAAATATAGAGCTCCCTTCCTCGGCCATAAGCGGGGTTTAGTTGTATAGTTCTATATTTTATTGTGATATTCGATGCACTTTGTACTCAAATGTTTTTTTGGCTTCAGAAGATGAAAAGAACTCCAACCATTTATAAGTTAAGAATTGCATTTCTCAATTTCAAAAGACATGAGTATTTTTGAGTTTTCACCTCAAAATATTCAAAAAAATTTACATTCCAAAAATGTAGGTACATACTAATCATGTCACGAATGATGCCTTCAAAAAACATTCATAAAAACAATTCTTCATTATTAGTAATTCATAGTCAAAGTGGTCCAAAATTTGAGAAAACTAAGTCCAAGAGGCATGGTATGTCTTTTAACCCCTAAATGCCCACATCCCTATCTAGATTTGAAGAATTGCAAAGATGCATTATAAAATGCAACTAAGAGGGATATTTTGAACTTGACGTGTAAATAAAAGTTGAACATTATGAATTTTAAATTCCAACCAAAAAATTAAGTCTATAATAGCTATCACCAATATTTTGTATAAAATTTGAAACCTCAAATTGAAATATCTTTTGTAGTTCCATTATACATAAGATATTGACAATTAGTATATGAAATTTGTAGTAATGAGTTGAAATGTAATACTCTAATTGTATTGATTTTGGAGATTTTTTAGTTGCTTAATTTTATGAGGTGAATTATTCAAGAGCAATATTGAACTATTTTGAACTAAGATCTTAGAAATTTTTGGTGAATCACTACAACATTAAATGAGGCAGAAATTTTCACAAATCATCCCCTTTCTAATCGGTTCACACATGTATGAAGCTAACCTCCCATAAAATCTATAGTAAAAATTCTACACTGCAAAAGTGCATGACGGATGAGAAAACGTGGATGAAATCTGCACATTGTTCAAAAAATGAAAGCCTGAACAATTAAGGGTTAAGGGTTAATATTGGACAAAGTGCAAAGAATACCGTATCAATAGTTTTACAATATTGCACCAATACTACATACAAGTATTACTTTGATATTGTTGCAATATAAATGCAATACATTTTATAAAATATTGATCTAAGACAAGTTTTTTAAACTTATACAATATTGTTGGAATAGAGATGCACTAAATAACCATTGTTGAAAATAAGAATGGTAACTATAGTGATACAATATTGATGCAATGTAAATGCAATATAAGGAAAGAGCCTTGAAATTAGTATTGTATTTGTATTAACAAAGTACTGCATGCAACATTGCAAAGTACTAGATTGTATAGCAAGTGTCCCAGTACTGCATCAATACTAATGGAGGCAAGGGAGAAGGGGAGCACTTTCCTAATGAATCTCTTTTCATGAAAACTTCAAAAAAAGAGTTGTAAAACACATATTTTACAACACATCTAAGTTTTATCTAAGACCCCCAGTTGCATTTAGGGGTTAACCCCTAAAAGTCCAATTGTTCAGAAAGTGGACGATGTACAAAATCAAACACAGTAATCTCATCCATCATTGACTTTTTGCAGCGTGAATTTTTTACAATATATTTCATGGGAAGTTAGCATCATACATGTATGATCCAATTAAAAAAGAGATGATTTCTAAAAAAATTATGCCTCATTTCATATTGTAGTGGTTCACCCAGAATTTCAAGGATATCAGTGCAAAAGTGCTGTTTAAAAAGTCAACATATGAAATTAAACAAACAAAAAACTCCAAAACTTACTACACTTAGAGTACTACATTTCAACCAATCACAACAGATTTCATGTACAAATTGTCAATATCTCATTCGTAATCAAATCACAGAAGAATTTTCAATTTCAAGTTTCAAGTTTTTGACAAAAATATTACAAAAATATTGGTGATAGCAATCGTAAATCTAACCGTATGGATAGAATCTAAAATTTATAATGTACAATTTTTATTCATACACCAAGTGCAAAATATCCCTCTGGATTGCATTTTATGATGCATCTTTGCAAAACTGCCGAATTTGGAGAGGGGTGAGGACGTTTAGCGGTTAACCTTCCACCAAGGAGCAGTTCTTCCAAAGCATCCAAGAATTCCCAAACAATTTCCAATGTATAAGTTGAAATGCACTTCTGCTCTGAATCACAAATGCACCGTACCTCTTCAATCACGTAATTATTATAAACCATTACTCTATCGTGAACCCTAAACTGCAACACTGTTTAGAAACGCACATTGTGGACATTGCTACCAGTGAGCACAATAATGTCCGATGGACATTACAAAGACGAAGGTTTCCCAGATACAGGTCTTGGAGGTGGTTCAACACAACTCGATGGTGCATAAATGTCATAGCGCCGGTGCTGCAAAACCCAGTCACAAAATCCATCAGAGCCCATACAATTGAAGTCTTCATTGACTAGCACATCATGGTGGTGCTTGCTGGAGAGTTTTCATCGATTTCAAACCATGCACCTTCCCCGGCACCTCCAGGCTTGGGATTTTTCCACGACCTAGTACTGAACCTGTAGGATAAGACTTTCACATCCAAATTCCTAGGAAAGTTCTCACTGGCTTTGAAAGGCGGACACGCTATGCACAAAACGTGGAATTGCTACTTCTGCGTTGCACAACTTGAAAGGACGGTTAATGATTATTCGTTGCATTTGATTTTGCCAAGTTTCATTTTGGTTCACCTGTTCAATTGGCATGCGAAGCCTAACGTTGCGTAACACCGAGTGATCTATATCTGCAATTGCTAACCCAGTCTGCAACTTGTCTGCAAATATTCAGGTGAAGGAAAAGTCAGCCACTTTCAGCACCCATCATTCTTGATCGACGATGCACGTTAACTTGGAACTGAAAAATGACGAGTACTTCACTACCTCGGTATCTCATAATGTCCCTTGTTTCCAATGAATCCTAGAAACAACTACTCCTCGAGTTGAGGCCTCACCCTTCTGTTTCACGCCACGTTTGACCAAGAAACGTAACATGGAAAAAGCTAGGACACATTGGAAGAGGTCATTCACGAGAAGAGTGGTGTACCAGGTAACCGTGCAATGACTTTGCCCCACGGGTCTACTATTATCGCATCTCCGTAACTTTCTCTTTTCTCATTGTGCTTCCCAGCTTGAGCCGCAGCTAAAACCTGCAGATAACAGGTCAAACAGAAGTATAGTAGGGGTATAAAACAAGGTCAACAGAGCTGTGATGAGATAGTCGAGTTGAAAACTGGAAATGCAGAGAATGTTGCTTGTTAGCCTTTAACAAAACGGAATGGAAAATAGACGAGGAAATGGTCATACGTAACATTGCGTCTCAACAGCACGAGCTCGAAGAAGTAACTCCCAATGAACCTCTCCCGTAGCCTTTGTGAATGCTGATGGTACCAACAGAACCTAACAACACTATCACAAGTCAGCGACTAGAGAAGCATCCTAGCTATCACTATAGAAAAGCTCCTCTGCTTCTGATGGGAAGAGGGCAGTTGAAATTAAACGCGTTAAAAAGGTGGCTTTGGAACCAACCGACCTCGCAGTTCTCTGTAAATCTAAGGCGTTGATAGAGCTCCGGGAAGCGAAGATCGTAGCACACCGTCAGCCCCAGTCGCCCTGCTGGACTATCAACCGCAACCACCTCCGTACCTGACAAAGTGAGACCCCACATTTATGTTACTGATGTTGTTCTCTATATTGACAATGCAGAAGACGATGTGACTCCTTAACAGCATGAGATTTCACTGACGTCCACATCAGGTCATAAGAGCACATTTGGGAAATGTTGCCCAAAAAACACTCGGAATCAAAATCGAAGTTTTCACAATGCACAGTCGCCGATCACACCAGGCAGTGCAAGTGCCTCAAGGGATCATACCAGATGCTGTGGTATTACTCTCTTGCAATACTGGACCTCCAGGCACATCCACATCAAACCTGGCACAGCAAGATGCGTCTTTGTCAGATCTTTACCGGAAGGCCTGTCTTATCCAAAGCACTTGATGGGAAGTAGCCAGACAGCCGGCCATGTGGACCACTGGGAGAATTATCACTGCGCTCAACAAAACAACAGTCTGACAACCAAGGGATTGAGTATGACATGCGATCAGAAACATCATAAGCACCACTCAGGAACGAGATTGAAAGAAACAACAGGGACTTCGATTCTGCACAGAATGCAGAAATAGAATTCACAGCACATCGAAACTCCACCGCGATTTCATGAAATATCAAACAGTTACTCAGCAAATCGATTAAAAGTTCCCCGACGATAAAATTCCGATGCTATTCTTACAGTCCCAGGGAGCTCCGTTTCGGGAAGAATAAATTCAATGCGACTGCATTTGGTACGTGACAAGTTGATGCACAGCAAAGTAGGGCAGAGCACGTACAGGTGAATTTTTCGGTAGGCACTGCAGATATTGCCCATATCGTCAAGAAGCACATGAGTGTTGTAGTGGTGATTGTTATCTGGCCCCTTTTCTTGGAACCCGCCAAGCGCAAGCCATAACCCTGCCTCCCTGTCCCAACATCTCTGTTAGATCACGACCAGGTTCATACCATCATCTCCTGTGTAATTAAGACGAAAACTACGGATTTGAAGATAATCGATGATTAGACACATCAGGTGTACTTTCACCGGATGGGATCATATCGAGCTCACGAGGCATTAATTCTAATTTAGACTTGAGAAAAAGTCTGCTTCCGTAGAATGTACTGAAACTTCCGAAAGAGAACAGGAGAATCCCCCTTTGCTAACAAGAATTGCACATGTTTCTTAAGGGCTCAAAATTTCTGCTGAGAAGTTCCCCGATTTTTAGGCAACATATTCTCCTTTTAAATCGCTAAATCAACAAGAATGTCCAGTCTGTCTACAGGTCCTAAAACTCGTTCAGCACATGATACTTCTCTGCAGAAAAGTAAACATTGACAAAATTTCATATAATCTTCAACGGGACACATCAAAGGTACACGGATTGGACAAGGAACGTGCCTCGCGAGACTCTGGTAGCGTTTGATGATCGGCCCTGTCAAAGGCTCAGCAATTTTCAAAGACTCGCCCTGCTTGGCCCCAATGAACGAGAAGCACTCCGGAAGGGACAACAACCTTACGCCAGCTTCCGCTGCTTCCTGGATTACGATTGGAAAGAGAGGCGTGAGGAACCGTTACCTGACGAATCCATTCCATAACCAAGCACGGCAATCCAATTACCTCCAATGGAAACCTGACCAATCAAGCCCTTGCTCAATCACGATGTCTCCGCAATTTGTAAGATAACTCCACAGCCTAACCTAAGATGAAACTCAGAATCTCGAATCAAAAGTATAATCAACGTGTCACAAAAGAAGCACGTCTTTGGAAAAATAAACGCCATTATGAACAGAACAAGCAGGAAAATTTGCCAAAAGCTGCAAGAACAGAACAAATGAAATCCGAGCTAATAGTTTACAAAGAGAAATTGAGATCCATCTTTGTTCCCGCTCTCGGAAAATCCTCGTTCTCACAATTTTTCCAATTGCATGTGAATTTGAAATTGTTTTTGACTGCATTTTCTTCCAATAATCTCTTCGTAGTAAGCACACATACAAGGATTGAAAATCGTACACATCGACTCCGTTAGTGATACCGGAGAACGAAAAAATCTTGTTCTTACATCTTTTAGTTTCTGTCTGCGTTTCTAATTCTCTTAGATAGCATTTTCTTCGCTCTGTCGTAAATGACTCTGTTCTTAAGCTGTAAGTACACGTACAAAGATTGAGACACGTTCCAAGAAGTTCAAATCTATTACTGAATTTTAAACCGCAGAACGAGAAATATTCCGTCGTATTTCCAGCAACACTGAACTCGATGTTGTCTCTCAATTCAGGCTTTCCTCCTTCTGGCTGCTTGATGCACGAACATGTCCTCTCGACCGAATTCGAAGCGTTCCAAAACCTACGCATGGATGCGAAACGGAGAATGGAAGGGAGAGATTGTGCGAGAGAAAGGGGGGGGGGGGGGGGGGGGGGGGGAATGCAAACCTGGACCAGGCGAGCGCAGGTGAGGAAATTAGCTTCGACATTAGCGACGGCGGTCATCTGCGCCACCGCCACTTTCACGACGCGCGAGGGCGCGGCTATGGCCGCAGCAGCCATGGTTCCGGTGGCCATGGCCAGTGAGCGCTACCGATCCGATCAAACTAAATGAGCTTTGGCTGCTATGGGCGAGGGAATTGCCGGCTCAAGCCGTCATCACATTCAATTGAGTGATGCTAAAGCCGGTGGAAGAGCGGAGTATCCAAGTCATCTTTCACATTCCACGCGCACTCACAACATTCTTAGCACTACGGTATTCATGCTTCTAGAAATTTTTCCCTGTGCTTTGGAAGCTACCTTTTGGCGCACAAAAGTACATAACATTCAGCAGCCTTCACTGCTCTGCCTTGCCCTTGAGGAGAATGTGCAGAATATCCAACATCATCATCCATACAAAATTAGTAGCTAGCTTGTTTTACAGGAAGGCGGAGGTAATAGCACCCGGGAAGGGAAGGTCAATAAGGGCCGCTTCACACTATGGCCGTCCAAGTCGAGAGGCTATGGGATTGAGAGTCCAAACTTTGTTGAGAGTCCAAAGAAATCTACTGAAAATAGCCAATAAAATATAGTTTCATTTTTTATGAAAAGAAATCGACGGCCTCTCGACCATAGTGACGGGTCTTGCAAAATGTAGGACCCAAACTTCCTCTCGAGAGGCCGTCACCTTGGTCAAAAAGTGTTGCCATGTAAGCATTTTGAAGGTTCACGGCCTTTGGACTTTGGCCTCTAGTGTGAAGGGTCGAGAGGCCGAAACCATGGTTTCTTGCAATTTGATTGGTGGAAACCGACGGCCTCTCGACCTTTGGCCATAGTGTGAAGCGGCCCTAAGATCTCAAAGCTCCAAACACATAATAATAAAGAAGAAGATATTGTAGTGACTTAATGCCGGCAGGCTACGTGCCGGCAGGCTATGTGCCGGCAGGCTATTTGCTGGCAGGAGCTGGAAGCATTTTTTATTTTATTTTTTGGTGGTTTTTTTTCTTCTTTTCTTATTTCATTTTTTTCACTCCACTCTAGCAACCTCCAGCGATCGGCTCTGTCCATCCCTTTTTTGAATGAAATTCTATATTGTTGGATGAAAATAAAGGTAGTGCATGCGAAGGCTACTGAATGTTACGTAGGGACGTTATTCCAATTCCCCCCGTTACAAATAATTAATTTTTGTCTTCATAAGTGGATGTGACTTCGCGTGTGAGGTGTATGGTTTCATTTTCCTGCCTTGACTTTTCTTTATATCATCCACATGGAAGTGATGCACTCATGCACCTTACTGCTATGTCAACATTATTTTTCATTTTATTTTTAAAGAATGAGGCATATGCCTCACCATAACATTAAGTAGCCTTTACGGAGATTGCTCCAAGCTTAGAAAGGATATGAAGAATATATCAAATGATCATCCACAAGACAATCAGTAGCTATCATCTCTCACTGAAAGGTGGAGGTAATGGCAATTGAATGGGAAGATGAACAAGAGCCAAAAAGAGTTCACAAGCACGTTGCAATTTTTGACACTTGAGTTGTAGCAGTCATCGTTTGTGAAACCAAACTATGTATAAACACGTGTATGTTTCACCATGTTGTATTGAATTTTAAAACATTGTGTGGTTTTTGCTGACATGTTGCCAGTTTTGGAACTTGGATGGTTGGAAAAGAATGGCATAGCGGGAATATAGATGGAGAGGCAGAGCTTTGAAAGGCTAATGAATGTTATAAACACCTTGTAACAATTCATTTTGATGTCATCCTCAATGAGCTAAGGCGTGTGCTTCGATTTTTGTCATAGTTATTTTTCATGTTGGTTTCAAAGAGTAAGGCGCATGCTTCACTCTCCTTGTTATAAATAATTTCTTCAAATAAAAGAGTGTACGCTTCGTCCCCTTGTTTTGACTATTTGTGATTTTGTGTTCAAGGAATCAGTGTTGTATATAGTTAATTAGTTAATTGTAATTTTAGAATTTTATAACAATATAAAAAATAGGAGGGGCACATGCCTCGATCCGCTGAAGATAAAATGAAGAATACATGAGATAAAGGGGTGACGTGTGTGCCTCACTTCTTTGAAGAGAATTTGAAAAAAAAATTGTAATTAGAATTTTAGAGCTCAAACATACATAGTAAATTCACTTTTTAGAGTTTTGTTCAATTTTAAAAATGTGTGCAATGAACTATAGCTTAACCTCCAAAAAAGTTGTCATTGGAAGTTTTCATGATCAACTTATGCACAATTATGTGGATGACATTATTGGTGATGAAGAGTGCAAGTTTTACATATCCTATAACACACAATTTGCTATTTACGCACTTGGCCATATAATCATGCACTTGGTCCCCAAGCGCATAATTTTTTTTGCCTAATTTAAAATAATAAAAACCAACGATTATTGTCTTTCTTCAATCCCTTACATTATAAACAAAAAAATATTTTTTATTATTTTTTATTCCTATCATTATCTTTTTTTTATCTTTTTTTTTAATCTTTTTTTTTGTCTTGATTTCTTTCTTGTCTTCTTTTTTGTCTTCCTTTTTTGTCTTTCTTCTTGTCTTTTTTTTTCTTCTACTTTTTCTTCAGTTGTGGCTGTTGAAACCTAAACAATGGGAGCAAAGTAAAGTTTTTTTTTATTTTTTATTTTTTATTTTTTTTAATTATTTTTAATTATTTTTTTTGTACTTTACGTGGCCGCGGGGTGCTACTAAACCCTAAGTGGCGGCCGCCAATATATATATATATATTTTTGGCCGCGGCGTGCTACTGAACCCTACACTGTGGCTGTCCACCAAAAAAAAATAAAAAAATAAAAAAAAATATGAAATTTTCAATTTTTAGCCACTAGGTGCGTAGCTGCGCACCCAAAGACCCTCCCATCTCCCTCATCTCCATCTCCCTCCCCCATCTCCATCTCCCTCCCCCATCTCCATCACCCTCCCCATCTCCATCTTCCTCCCCATCTCCATGTTCCTCCCCATCTCCCTCCCCATCTCCATCTCCATCTTCATCTCCATCTCCATTTCCTTCCCCTCTCCTCATATATGTAGGGGAGAGGAGAGGGTCTCTCCCATTCACTCTTCCATTCCCTCCCCCTCCCCTCTCTCCTCTCCCCTATATATATGAGGGGGGGGGGGGGGAAGGAGATGAAGAGGGAGAAAAGAGGGAGGGTCTTTGGGTGCGCGGCCGCGCACCAAAGCGGCTAAAAATAGAAAAAAATTATTTTTATTTTTATTTTTTTGTTTGTTAAGCCGCTGCAATGTAGGGTTCAGTAGCACGCCACGGCCAAATCAAATTTTTTTTTAGCGGCCGCCGTTTAGGGTTCAGCAGCACCCCATGGCCAAATAAAGTACTAAAAACATTTAAAAATAAAATAATAAAATAAAAACTTTTTTTTTGCTTTGCTCCCATTGTTTAGGGTTCAACAGCCACAGTTGAAGAAAAAGTAGAAGAAAAAAAAAGACAAGAAGGAAGACAAAAAAGAAGACAAGAAGAAAGACAGGAGGAAGACAAGAAAGAAGACAAGAAAGAAATCGAGATAAAAAAGAAAAGATAAAAAAAGATAAAAGAAAAGATAAAGATAAGAATAACAAATAATTAAAATAATTATTTGTTTACAATGGAAGTGATGGTAGAAAAACAACATTGATGTTTTTTAGAGAACTTTTTAACCAATTTTTTTTAAAGTCAAATATGCTTATGAAATGAGTACACTTGGCCAAGTGCATAAATAGCGAATTGCATGTTCTATATGCATTGTTGACACTAGTGCACTTTGCTTTGCATGAAGCAAAGGCTTTCTCCATCACACTTTTCTACGCTTTCATAAAAATAATTTACATTCATCAAACGGTGATTGGTTCATTGATGAACCCTCTACTTAGGGCTTTTTTTGGGGGCAAAATATTGTTAAATAGCACCAAAAAAATATAATATGGTTAAAAAATAACCAAAAATCATGAATTTTTTTGCCATAAAACTTCAAATTAAAAAATATATCTTGGATGAAATTGCCAAATTGTTAATAAAAATAATACAAAATTATAGATTCCGTCCTACCTGTTCAAGATTGGCAGTTGTCTGCCAAATATTTATTTAGTTTTCAAACTGGACTTCAGCAACAAAAATTGTAATTATGATTAGATTTAGATTGTATGGACATCAAAACCTTTTGACCACAAGGAATGGTGGAACCAGATGGCTTCCTAAGGATAGGTACATCTGATACTAATTGCCGTAATTGGAGGCTTGGGTTCGATCCCCTAACGTGGATATTAGGAACTTTTGACATTCAAAGCCTTCATTTTCTTGAAAATTCAGCACTCTTACTTTGCAATAATTTATGCCAGAACTGAATATATACTACAATATGTGATATCTTCTATCCAATATGGAGCACCACTATAACATTTTATACTGGTACTTCATGAAAA
This sequence comes from Pohlia nutans, assembly GCA_022496805.1. NCBI lineage: Eukaryota > Viridiplantae > Streptophyta > Bryopsida > Bryales > Mniaceae > Pohlia > Pohlia nutans. The sequence goes on along the minus strand of CM040093.1, from coordinate 3,790,435 downwards.
ATGAAAAAAACATGCCATGCTCTATTTATCTACTTGATCAAATCACTTCCTTTTTACAATTATTTTCCACGTAATCTTCAAGGCGGTGAGGTATACACCACGTTCCTTCATTACAAGCGTTTTTATTTGATATTCAAGAAAGTGAGGTGCAAGGTCAAAAATATGCCTAAACCCCAATGTCACGACTATTTTCATTTAGATTTGAAGGACGTAATGTATATGCTTCATCTCCTTGTCATAATTTTTTTCATTTTGTCTTACAGGGGTGAGGCATGTTCCTCAACCTCCCCCCTCATTTTCATAATATTTTTAAGGTCCTCTTGAAGGAGGTGAAGCACCTCACCTTCTTGTCACAACTATTTCTCATTTTAGCTTCAAGTGGATGAGGCGAGACATGCGTCTTATCCCTTTTCCAGGATTAGTTTTTGCTATTTGCTAAAAACTACAAGAAATAAATGAATGAATTGGTTTTAATTTTGGAATTTGAAATTTGGTTCTTTTCATCATCCTTAACTTTTAAAATTGTTTAATTTAATTGATAATTGAATTTTTTAATTGGTAATGAAGTTTATAAGGAGTGTATCTTTTTGAAAAAACACAAACATACACACACATACATACATACATATATATACATATATATGTATATATATGTATATATATGTATATATATATGTATGTATATATATGTATGTATATATATGTATGTATATATATGTATATATATATATATGTATATATATATATATATATATATATATATATATATATATATATATATATATATTAAGTACACAACGTTACGATACCATGTCACAAAATCATCCACATTTCACATCCATACCTTTCATCCAATTTTTCATCATGTTCACCACAATTCCCATAATGTTCCCCAAAGCTTAACATGACATTCCCTAGCCTTCCCCTCATGCTCCTTAATGTTTCCTTATGTATCTTTGAATATATATTTAAAGATACACTCTATGGTAGACTACCATAAAACTTCAGAGTGCATGATATCATGTGCACATTTGAGAAACAGTGACATCCTGAAATCACATTGAATTACACAGCACCATTTTTGCAATCTGTGCTAAACAAGCAGGTTGAATTTTCTTGCTCTTTCAAAGAGCAAGTCAGAGGGGTGAACCTCACCCACCACTAACTTACTATACTATTAAATCCAACACGCCATGTGATGCAATTCAAAGCTGGTTACCAAGAAAGTGAAGAAACACATCCCGAAGCATTTTCAGAGCTTTCTAGTAAGTTCACTCGTCATCAAGGAAAGCGATGTCACACACAAAGAGCACATATGCACAATGAATGAGAGTGCCCTTGAATCAAGCACTTCATTCTAACGTACACACAATCAGAAACCATTCTAGGAGTGGTACTCAACAAACTCAGTCAATGCTTCATTTTGTGACTCATCAAATACCGTAGTACCATATCTGGGTCGTCAAAAAAAATTCCAAATAAAAATGTAGAAAATCGAAAATTACGAGGACAAAAAACGAAAATAGAATAAATTATTTGTAGTTATATTTTTATATTTCTAAGCTAATTTGGGCCATTTTGGATCATTTTGAATCATTTTTTTTCTCATAAAAGAAATTCAAGAAATTCATTTTTTGAGGAACAAACCTTATTTTTCAAAAAATATGAAATATTTGTCTGTTGGGTGGCGACTTTGCTATAGTACTACAGTATACATAAGCTCTTTAAAGAACTTGATTTCAAGATGGAAATACACTGCAAGGAAATTGGTCTCTCTTACTGCTATTTATCATTCCAAAGTTGGTGAGTGCTTTTGGTCACACAAGACAAGGGTTTCCTCAATTTCAGTCAGTGAAAAGCCACGGGTTTGTTTGTAGTGATACTACTATAAGACTTTAGAATGAGAATACTGTAGTCAGTTGTTAAGAGCGGCAAAAATTAATTATAAAAAGAGAAGCCCAAATGTTTAAGAAATTATTTTTTCAAAAAAAAATCTATTTTGTATAGTTGTGAAAAGAAAATCTTAGAAAATATCCACAAAATTTGACATTTGAAAAGTAATTTTTCAAATAAATGACTTACTCGGCATGACCTGCCAACCCTGACAGCCAGGCATGGACCTACTACTAGACAACCATTCCAAACTTGATCAACACCAACTCCTATACCATAGGTGGAGGGCAATATCGGTTTAAATTTCTCAAAATAGATGATAAAATTTTGAGGATTTTTTGAAAATTTTGTAAGGGGAAAAAGTAATAAAAAAGAATGTCCATAAATATTTTCTTTTCCAATAGTAAATTTAAACTTTAATTAATTATTTGACATTCATTTTCCACCTACCTTCCACTTATGATAGTTTTGCCAATGTTTTTTCAAACTTGAAATGTTATAGTAAAATATAAGCACCAGAAACTGTTAGGGACCAATTCAAATCACCTAAGCAAGTACATGTTTCAACTTCAGGAGTTCCCAATCAGATTACTACAACCATTAATTCTAGGAGTTTGGTGATCAATTATGAATACTAAGTTAGCAAAGTGATTGAACTAAAAATGAAGACGATTATTGGCCTCTCTACTGACATCAAAGTGGTCTATGCAGATAAATTTTGAAAATTCAAAACAAAATCATACATTGTGACAAACTTAAATAAAAATTGGACTTGGTTCTTAAACCCAAAGTTTTATGTGCTACAAATTTTTTTCATTGAAAACCATCGCTCTATATAGGTTGAAATGCTTAAACTGATAGGTATTGGTGCTTCTACTTTAACCCCTAATTGTGCAAGGAGCCCTGTGGAGCCATGTTTGATTGTTTTTGAGTCAAATATTGATTTTCACCTAGTTCCTAATTTCAAATGAAAATGGTCCCAACTAAGAAAACGTGGGAGCTATCTTCTACTTTCTAGTCAAATTTATTGTTCTTAAAAATTGTTAAATTTTCTTTTTTTACAACACTTTAAAACTCATAATCCTAAAATTCCATTATACATTGCAAAAAAAGTTTTTCAATCGAATTTCTTTTTATGTTACAAGCTTGAGAAGCATGCCACCTACACCTTGTTGTTCATCACTATTATTTACATTTTTCCTTAAAAAAATCATATTATTTTAAGCATTTTTGTAATTACTATGAAAATTACAAGAGAAAACTTTGAAAATTCTTATAAAATTCATTTTTATTTAAATAGTTATGAAAAATACCAGTGTAAATCGGTTTAAAAATTAACTATATGAGAAAATGACCAGAAAAGTATAATATATTTAAAAATGTGAGAAACTGATGAGGTTTGACCGAGTAAATGTAGTGTGAACGCTTTAGGGTTAAGGTAAGAGAAGTTTCAGCATTTTCAACATTGTTTTTCTTCTTTTTTAATTATTCAAACTGGGTCATGTCTGACAAGGACAAGCAGACCAAAGTCAAACTCTTGTGCTACGGTCAAACTCCTAAACTATCACAAAATCTTTTGCCAGAGTTTTTCAAATGTTCTTTGTTTGGTAAGAGAGTTTTCAACATTTTAAAATTCCATATTTACTATTTGAATTATTCAAATTGAGTAATGTCAAACCAGACCACTGTAACATTCTTGAAGGAGCTCATAACTCATAGCAATTTCGGCATATCTGCTAATTCAAGGAAAAATCAAGGTATTTAACCCCTGAGCGTCGTGGGGCCATGTTTGGTCGTTTTTGTCAAACGCTGATTTTCACCTAGTTCCTAATTTTAAATGAAAATGGTCTCAACTAAGAAAGTGTGGGGCTATCTTCAACTTTCAAGTCCAATTTACCATTTTTCAAAATTGTTGAAATTGGGTTTTTTTACAGCACTTTAAAGCTCAAAACCCTAAAATTCCAATTTACACTGCAGAAATGGATTTTCAATCAAATTGCCTTTTGTGTAAGCCCAAGAAGCATGCCACCTACACCTTGTTCATCACTATTATTTACATTTTCCTAAAAACTTCTTACTAGTTTAAGCATTTATGTAATTACTATGATTTTTATAAGAAAAAATCTCTTAAAAGCTTATAAAATTAATTTTTATTTAAATAATTATTAAAAAAATTAGGATAAATTGGTTTAACAATAAATTATATGTGAAAATAACCAAAAAAAGTATAATATATTTAAAAATGTGAGGAATTGATGAAATTTTGACCGTGTAACTATAGTGTGGACGTTTAAAGGTTAACCCTTAAACGACAATGCCAGCCCCACGGGCTTGGTTTTAGTTTGGAAGAATCTTGCTCATAACTTCTACATCATTGCACCAAATGGGGTTTTTAAAATTCCAAACCGAGCACCTTAGAGAGATCTATACTTCTTTAGAATAAAGCTAAAGCAAATTAAACACAGAATCATGCTTAAAATGGAATTTAAGAGGAGATTTTGGGTGTGGTATCAGGAAAGGAATTGTCGTTTAAGGGTTAAGACACTAACAATGATGGTTTGACAAAAAAAATTAATACAAATTGTCTTACATCTTGAGTTTAATTTTTTTTGAAGATGGAGACTTGACAAAAACCTATGGACATTTTATAAAAAAATAATGAAAATATAGAGAGTGCCCTATAGTAGAGCAACACTTAAGGTACGTTCACACCTAGCCTTAGGCCGGCGGTCCTTGCGAATATTATATGCATTATCTTTGTGGGTGTTCCCACCTATGTGCTTTGTTAACTACCGAACCTACATGGCTACGCATGTGACATGCCGATAAAAGCATTGTTAAGAGAAATTTGCTACAGTTCTTTTCAGAAAGCTACGGGATAAAAGTGGCAGCTTTTACGTAACATGAATTCTTCTGAAATTGAAGATTTTAGAGCTTTTGAGGTGGTCTTATGTAATCTCCCTCCCCTAGGTCTATTAAAAAAGAGAAGTGTTGGATCCTATGCGCATTGACCTCATGTCAACTAACTCCTGCATCTGCAAGAGCCTTCTCTATACAAAACAAAACACCGACACCTGCACAGATTCAGTCTTTAGTTTCATAGCTGCCAACATTTGCTAATTTTTTTTGCTTTTTACCACTACACAAGACCTCAATTGGCTTCTGAATTGAATTGATAATGTATCATCTTCTTGGTATATGCTTCAGTATTGGGGTCATAGTGTCACGATGTACAATTTTGGGCTCATCAGATGTGAATTCTCTCATTCAAAATTAATTTTCTTTTCATTTAATTTAATTTAATTTAGTGCCACGGGACCCCTTTGGAGGGCTGCCACATGTCAAAAACAAAATTAACTATGGGATCATATTGTCACAATGTGCAATTTTGGGCCATTTGCATTCTAATTCAATTTAGTGCCACATGGACCTCCTTCTGGGGGTGCCACGTGTCAAAAATAAATTTTGAGCCAAAATTGAAAATGAGCCAAAAAATTTGAAATTAAAAAAAAAAACATATATAATACAAGAAAGGGAATCACCTTTCTTCAGCAAATGGCTACGCATGAAATAAAGTCAAGCGCAACCTAATTTCAAAACCAAAAACCCTAAATTCCATATACACACAACTGAAAACCCTAAAGCCTAAATCCCAAATACACACAACTGAATACACAAGTGATCACAATAATTGATCCTCACAAATCACACAACTGAACACACACACCACGTTGTCTGGATCTGAAAACCCTCGCATTCAGTGACCTTCGAAACCTCATATCGCCTTCACTCCTACCGCCTCATGCATGCATTGGATTAGTCCTCCACATCTTCGTCATGCCCACCACCAACACCAAATCAACCTCTAACACAACCCCCACGCATAAAGAAACCAGCCCAAACAACTCCTAATTCCAACACAAAGCTCTCTCCAGTATCATACCTCATATTCGTCTTCCTCGTCATCATGGATCTCGGACTTCAACTTATCAGACTCCTCGACTTCTGCTGTCTCCTCGTCATCCTCATATCCCAAATCAAAAACAACTTACCATTATAAATCCACCCACCATTCCACTCATCCTCATCTTCTTATTGATCCTCCCATTTAATAAAAAAATGCCTCCTAAACTCCACAAACATGCTTCTGGAAAATCAAAATCCCTGATGCTAAACCATAATGCTCACACTCATATTCCTCAAATCACTTTCTGAATCCTCCTATTCCAACATTGAAAACACAACATTTTTTATTTCATAAACTACTCAAAAACCCATACATGCTTCAGCAAAACCAAAACCATAAAGAATCGACCCTAAAACCCTAATCTATGAGCCATTTGTGCAGATTATTTGTTTTTGAAAGAACATGTACTTCAAAAAAAATTATGGAAAAGGAGGCTAGAATTAGGGTATAATTACCTGGATGAGGGGGAAGGATAGAACCTCTTTCTTTTGGAAGAGATGCAAACACACATACACGAAGCCCAGTGCAACGCCACAGACACTAATTATCACCAATGTTAGGCGGCAAGAACTACGTGGACGCAAGCGCAATGAGCAACAGAAACCCGAAGATCGTGGACAAGAAAACGAAGATGATTTAGTCGTGTGTGGTACTAATCTTTCCAGACAAGTATCGTATAGCTTCAGGCTCCCAAACGGTGCCCAACACCACATTGCAAGTGATTTTCCACACATTGGAGATCAAGTCCAGCGCCGAGGCTGCTTCTTTCTCCTGGAACGTGGTCATGAATAGCTTGCCAATCAGAAACATCGTATGAGGAATCGCCTCCTCCATCAAATGAGAAAAACCTTGCTACTGCCATCACTTGCAATTTAGGGTTTAGAGCGGACACTGAGGAAGACTAAGAAGACGAAGACAAAAGATAAAGATGAAAACAAAGACGATCTCCCCCAGTTCATCCATCACACGTGGACCCCTCCCCAGTGAGAAATTTTCTTGGACCTCACACGTGGACCCATTGAATTATTTCCCCTTCCACAATTCCAGGGCCGCGTTTTCTGGCCACCCTTGACTGCCAATTTTAGGCTCATAGTAATGAAGAAAAAATGATCATCTGAAGCTGATCTTCAGAATGAGGTTCAGTTGTGTAGTAAGCATCACACGAGAAGATCCCTCAAAAAATCGCAGCATAAGTTTTTTCTCTCGTTCCTGCAACCAACACAAGCACCAAATTTCGGTGTCTAACTCTGAACACAATTCTCAAATAGTACGCAAATGGGAGATTCCAGTAAAATGCAAGATAATTGAGTATTGCGTTGCTACCTTGGCGTGTTCTAGCTCCTCCAATAGAGACATATTATTTGAGCAAGCGGAAGGACACAAAAATATGCACGCAACTTGCAGCATCGACCACTCCTCTTAAGAGTCACGCCTTGTGCAAGAGGAAGAACAAGTTGCCCCCACGATACTTTCTGTAACATCGGCTCCATATCTGAACGCAACGTTCTTACATCATGTTTGAATTGACACACTAGCCAAAATACCTAATATGACAATCGTATATGTGAACAGGGTATTCTTAAGTAATACCGTAATATACGGAAATTGGAATCAGACGCTATGGAAATCAACCTATCTGAATATGAATTTGACGTCAAAATTTGAAAAAAACATTGGAAAGGTTACTATTTATGTGCATTTTCATGATTGGCGTGTGTTGTCACAGGATGGGAAATAAGTGAAATCCCCATGGCACTTGAAATTATTGAATAAAAAAAAAGGTTTGTATAACATGATGCATTAGAAGCTAGACTATGGAATGCACAACCTTAACGATCATAGATAGACAATTCAAAGTGAAATGAGATTACGTAGGAACATATTCACAAAATGGTCCATATTCACAGGAGACCTAGGTATCCTGTCCAGAGCACGCTCTTGCCTGCTACTAAAGTTTTACAGTCGTGTTTGCTCGCATCCCTCCACCTCCTCCCTGTCAAACATCTCCTGGTCGAAATGTTTGAATCCAAAAGACTTGTACTAGTCGGGAGATACGGCTTTGTTGCATCAAGAAATACGACACCTATTGAGTCGTTGGAAATGCATAAAAGTACACCACGGATGATATACATGTAGACAAAGTGCTACAATTATGTCACCGAATTGGAAGTTACAATGACACACAACGCAGACGATTAAAACTAGGGTTGTTGTTGATGCAAGGGGATCTGAAGCAAGGTAGTACATAGAGTGGAGATGCAGACATGCAACTTGTTTGTTCTCCCGCAGAAGCCTTTGCTATGCACCTAGGAGTACACAACAAAATCTTTGTAGAAGAGCCAAAGAAATTCAGATTCTTCGAGGACTTTCTCTTTCATTTCTAACTTGCCCATTAGTCTTGTGTATTGTACCTCATGCTTTTGAAGCAATCCCTGCAACATCCTATGCCAAATTTGTTCTTCACTATCAGTGAAAGGCATCCCAACAAAGCGCTCCATGAACACGGACTCATCTTAACCACTAATTTATGTCTCGGAAATAACATCCCCTAGTTTGGAGGCATATGATCCACATCCAGTATTGTCTGTGACGTCCAAAGCTTGTGGTTTCAAGATGGTAACCTCAGCGCCGTCGACAGCCACCCCTATGACAGAGCTCGAACCATATTCCCACCGCGCACCCGTCGGGAACGTACTTTCATCACCAAAGAGCTCTGATTGTACAAATTCAAGTAGCAGATTTGAGTGCAAATAAGATCTTGAAGGCTCTTTGCATCCTTTGTTAATTCCTCCCACTTTCCTTTTACTGCATACCACTCAATGGAAGTGAGAGACTTCAACTGTTCAATTTTGGCGCTCAATGTTAATAACCACTATGTCGGAGGTGGAAAGGCGATTGGAAAAAAAAGTGTGTCAAAACTGCCCCTGCATTGCATAAATGCTTCACCATCAGACTTTACTCCTCCATAACCAGCGCTATGTGTATCAGTACGACCTCCTGCACGGAAATTGTTTTGCCCGGTTTTGTGGTATGCGACGTTGCCCATCTCCTAGTACGCCACCCTCATATTCCAAATCATCGACGCATAATTGCACTCCCATTTCAAGGAGGCGCTTCCTCTTCTCCAATTTCAACTGTTGAATTGTTTCCCTGTACTTGCTATTCTCGTTGTCATTCGTTACCTCAGCAAACAATGCCCATGACACATTTTCCTTCTTTTCAAGCACAATCCCTATAGCAAACTTCGCAGCAACCAATTTCAATTGTAGTATTTCATCCTGCCTATGGATGCGCAGCCATAGAAACTCCATTCTTCCACGGACCTCCATATCCTTACAATCAACATATATGTATAAGCCCTTGCTAGTAGTTTTTCCAAAAATCCTTCCACCTCTGATCTAAAAACCTCTCTACTAAGCACAAAATGGTGAGGGTTCTTTCCGTGTGACTCAAGCCTAATGCTGACGAAAAAATAAAAATCATGAGGTGGTGGAGGCTTCGTCATTCTTTGCATTTTGAAAATGATTTCATCCAAATGGAGTCTCTCATTCGGTGCGTGGGCACCACTTGTCGCAGGCTGATCCCGGACACTACCAAAAAGACGCCTCCGGCAATGGGCTGCAAAAATGATTTTGGACTGCGCTATGGCCATAACAATACTTTGCATTATGAGGATTTGAATTCAGTAAGCTTAGTGCGTTATTGCAATGATTGCCAAAACGAAGAAGATGATAAATGTGCATGGCATGTTGCTTCGATGACAATAGAAAATTGGTGGCAGCCCAGTTTACGTGACAATCACAACAATGCCATCATTAGCATTGCATGCATGCAATCTAATCGGCAACCAATACAATCCGGTAGAGGCGGTGCAAAACCAACATCCACCGCATGACCCAACACCCTAAACAACAAGAAATTACGATAATATTGTTGATCCAAACAAGTGTCCATGGAAAAGACTCAATACTTTGTCTAGGTAATTAATAACTCAGAGAAAGACTCGGCAATACACAACAAATTCGGAGCACGTGAAGACAGAAACTGTAGGACTCGAAAGCATTTACCCACTGTGTTTTTCACTTTCACTTTTCACACTAATTACATAGCATGGGTTGTATGTTCGTCATAGTCCATGGTGTTCAATATGTGCTCGAAGAAGCACACTGTAACACGCAACAACCCGAAAACCATCTTTATTCATAAAAAATCTATTTTCATTGTCTTTTGTTTCATTATTTAATATGTTGTGATGTACGTCCTTGAATAAACCTTTGATGAAATGTTGATCCCAAAAAGGATCTCTCTCATCTCTCTTAAAGCTCTTTCAAGGATTCAAATATTTTCAATTAATTTATACAAATATCCTGCTCTAACAACCATTTTTAACATTCCAATTTTCTTTTATACATTTATATACACTTTCAACTTGTTATGTTCACACTCTTCAATATCCCAATCAAAAATGGGAAGAGAATACTTGATATAACGTACACATGTGATTAACACTTTCCACATACCAAATTACAAATTCATCTATACTAGTGTAGCCTTGTACCATTGGCCTAGTATTTTCTGCAATTTAACCATGCTATGCTTTTTATTATATTTCAAGAATAATTTATTTAGATAATTTAATTCAATTTATGGTGACAAAATTTGATTAAAAAAACATAACTTCCACATTGTAGATCAAGAAGCAACGAAACAATGTTGGTGTATTGGTTCTCGTCGAGAGCTTTCCGATGATACCAAGAACTCGACCAATGACCTCACGATCCGGGAGACAAAACAAAACAAACAGACAAACTACCTTCTTTCTACCTTACATATGAGACACCAAAGTTAGACCTTGGTGCCCATGTCTTTTGACACATGGATAGACAAATCCAACGGACTTTTAATTCATGTTGGGCTTTACGTTCATGTCTTTACTTTCAATTCATGTTGGGCTTCACGTTCATGTCCTTACTTTTGTTACCAAAGTAGAGAAATCTAAGTCAAGCAAGAAATAAATGGATTTTCCCATTCCAAGAAACATGGGAATGGTCTCCTAGGGCTCCCAAGTCCCACAAAATAATCCATGTGGCATCATATGGTTGGAGGAACAATGAAATGACAAATTCAATAACTTAGCCAGCCCACACTTTTGTGAAGATCAAGGAGCTCATGCATTTGGGAAGAGGGACCGAGGGAAGGGGGGTGGCTCAATCTCCCCGCATGGACCCTCGCCGACCCGGCAAAACGGCGGGCGGGATCGAAGGGCCGAACCCTAAAACCCGAACGGGCAGACCAGCTTGCACTCTGCCTGTGCTGGCGAGATGGTGGCAGGAGAGCACTGGAAGGGATTTGCAGCTCGAAAGAAGGAAGGGGATCCATCGAGCAAGCAAGCGGGATTGAGAATCGAGCGATAGCAGGAATCGCGCTGCCATAGTTGATTGTCCACTCCCATCAGCAGAGCCTGCCATTGCCTTCAACCGAGCTGGCTGCGCTGAATGCGCAACTATCGCCTCGCTCGGAATAGCGCTTGCAGCGTCACGGTAGCTCCGTTATTTTTAGCCACGGGTTTCGGTTGCCGGTTCCGCTTTGGCCGGGGCCGGAAGGGTTTGCGGGTTGGAAAGTCGTACGAGACGTATGGATCTGACAGCGGACGGTTGTTGTTGTCGTCGTCGCTGGTGAGGAGTGGCAATGCCGTGCTGTGATGGTGGAGATTCGTGAGCGGGAGGCGCATCGGGGAGGTGGACGGCGACGGGAGCGGTGTTTTGCGGTCCGTGGTTGAGGGCGCCGTCCATTCAGGGTACGGATGTAGCCTTGGTCCAGGGTTTAGAGTCGTGTGTCGGTGTTGTGGAAAACGATTCCACGTTTGATTTGTATGTTTTACGCGAATGCAGATGTCGGAATGCGGTTTGTCGGCGTTGGTCGGGGCGCTGTAGATCCTAGAACTGCTCTCCAGCCGAAGAAGCAGGGGCATTTCGAATAGTAGTGGTGAGTGGAGACCAGCTCAGTTAGTTAGGGTCAGTGTTGTGGAGAACGATTCTTTGGAGCGGATCGTTTGATTTTTGTGTTTTAGGGGAATGCGGCAGCCGGAACGCGCTTTGTTGTTGGACCGGCGAACCGTGTGGGTTAGTATTCGCAGCTTTAGATCCTAAAACTGGTGATGAGCCAAAAAGCTCGGGTATTACGAATGGTGGTGCGTGAGCTGAGTTAGTTGGGGTCGTGAGGTGGAGAGTGCGATCAGGGAGCTTTAGTGGTTTGTGATTTGTTAGGATGGGATTGGCCTCGGAGGTGTGGCGATTGAAACTGCCTTGGCTGCGAGAATGTGCAGTAGCTGGCAGGCGGGCATAATCTTGAAAGAGTTCTTATGAGTGAAGTTGGTGGTGCAGATGGTGCGCCGCGTTTAAGAGTACGTGCGGGTGATGATGACCAATGGCCGGCTGTAGCAGTCTAGTTGAAATAGCGGCGCGGAAATAGTGAGGGAATCTGGAAAGTCCGTGAATTGAAAATGGAGGACCAGTTCGCGAATATTTTACAGCGAAACTATGGATTGAAGGCCGTTGGGAAGTCAGCATCCTATGGACCTCGATCAGATGAAAGAATCTCCGCTCGGGCGTTGGATAGAGGGCAGAGCGTGGGAAGTGGACTCGGTCGGATCAATCAATCGGCCGCTGCCGCGGCCGCAGTGGTTGCGGCAGGAGACAACATGGGAGTGTATTCGCAAGGACATAGTGGGTTGAGTAAGTCAGCACGGCAATCAGATCCACCTGGGAGCGCACGCGATCAAGGTTTTCGTGGCTCTATCAAGTAAGCACACATGAGGAGGTGGATTCATGATTATGAGGTTCTGTTGTGTGCGTCGAAATCCGTTGTGTGTTGTCGTGTGGCTGAGTATATGTGATGAATGACCTAAATTCATGCGCTATGAGCAGTAGCCTTCATCTTCACGGATTTGCAGGGACAGTTGGTAGTTGGGGCTTTGTATGGAGCGTTTTAAATTGCTGTGATATAGAGGAGTTGAATTGGATTACGTCAGTGTATGGGCACTATCTTGTGGAATGCTTTGTTTCAACTCGAGGGAGTTTCATGGTGACTTGATGCCGCATATTCTGGCGCTCCGGGATGAGATATTGAGTTGTTATGGCGTTGAGTGGTGGCGACTGTTTCTGGTGGTTACATGAGAGGTAGCTGTAGGTACTGAGTGTGTCCGTTGGTTTTCCAGAAGCAGCAGTGTGGGAGGATTTGACGAGATTTACATCGGGGCAAGGTCTGGATCTGCATCCAGCTCGAGCTTGGCCGACTTTTTGGAAGGAAGCGTGGGAAAATCAACAGCCGCATCTTCAGATAGCCTGAATAACGAGGAGAATCCCGGCGTTTACTCTCAGAGCAGATCAAGAGCAACGGAGCAGTCTACTCAGAGTATGAATGAGCAAGGTACGCACATGAACTCTTCTTGCTGTTCATGGGATGCTCCATCCGAAAGGGGTTTAGAAAGCGAACGTCAGAATTGTCCACCAGCGGGGAGAACATAGAACTTCTCTCATCTTTAGTGAGACTGTTATTAGGTCATACTAGGGTATCTCGTTACTTTGCATATCAGTTTGCATAATATGCAAGCGCTGTACTGAAAGGTTATCGGCAGGCAGTCCCCTATTGTTGTTCTGATCTGGTTAGTCCAAAGTGCGATTCGCTTCAGTCATGTTTGGTGTCGACACCAGCACGAGTTGTAGTTTCTGTTGGCTAAATTCCAGTCTGCAGCCGTATGCAGTGCTTATAGCTACAGTGCCTACGTTGGTATTGTGCACACGATGGTGGTCAATGAGTAATGTGGTGAATATTGGACACGATGTATCGTTGGAATTGACCGTTTCACCTATGGACAAATTCTGGACGCAGAAGCTCGGAAAGAGTGGGTTGGAAGAAGATCTTCCCTGGGCGGAGAGTCGAGGCGATCTACGGAGGAAGACTTTTTGGATTCCGTAAGCAGGGAAGTTAAAACGGTTGATCAGGCAGTATCGATGCCAGGTTCGTATGATAGTCCCAGGTCACATGCCCCGAAATCCACTGCATCAGCAGACTCTGACAGTCCAGTGAAAGGCAGTTTCATGAGAGGATTCGGACGGTCTAGAACGGCAAGATCATCGCCGCAGTACAGCCCCGAGACTCAAGATTCCTACCCAGAGGTATCAGCTCGAGATGAGGCCAATCGTTCAACAGGAAATCGGGTGAAGATAGACTCGAATCACAAGACGACGTCAGCCGCGTCATCTGTGTCCATGGATGGTTCGGAAGCAGAATCTGTTGGAAGGGGTGATTCAACTGCAGGGTTCACAATACCTGCATCGAATGGTACTGCGTTTCCAGATCTGAACGAGCCTTATGCTTCTTCCAGTATGGACTTGCCCACCAAACGCCCGATTCAGGTGAAGGTCTCCAGTTCCGAGGCGGAGTCTGGAGATACATTGCGTAAGTCATCGGATAAGTTTCCGGAATCCCCGAAGACCCTGGCTGGAGCTAGCAATGAGCTGAAGGATTCTCCGAGCTCTGGTCCCGGCCCATTCGCTCCAGAGTCTAGAAGTCGGGAGTCGTCTCAAGAAGTGAGTACCAAAGAAAGCATACCCATGCGAAGAGTTTTTGATTTGAATTCAATGGGCAGTCCCACGGTATCGCCATCGTATGTGCACAGGTCCCGCAAATCTACACGCACTGATGTGGTGAGCCGTCCAAACGGTTCTGCATCGAGTTTGGATGAGCCACTTACCAAGTTTGAGGTGAACTTGCCTACGGTTGGAGCATCTGCAGGATCACAGAGAGCTCGGAGAAAGTCGGATCCTTTGGTAGATTTGTGGGTGACGGTTGACCAAATCAGGCTTGTGACTCAGCCTTGTACTTACCCACCCCCGTCTAGACCACCTCCTCCACCTCCCCCTCTTGCGCATCGGTATTCTGGTACCGGCAGGCATCGTTCGAGCCAAAAGTCTGAACCCTGGGAAGCCAGTAAGGACCAAGCTGGGCAGAGGTCTGAAGCGTCTGGAGCTGAGAAGCAGCGTTCTAGCCCAAACACGCAGTCTTCGGGCACCGAGAAGGTTCATTCTAGTGAAAAGGTCCATGAGCGTTCCGGAAACGAAAGAGCAAATGGGGGTGTACAGAAGCAGGCGGAGAACCAGAAGACCGGGTATGTGTTGCCGGAAGTGACTGTGGTTGATCTGGGTCCGGAGGATATGAAGCCATCCCGAGAGGAAAGGAGGAGGATGCGTGAGCAAATTGAGAGGGAGCGACGGCGGGCCAAGAGGGAGGAAGAGCGGGTGAAGGAGAAGGAAAGGCTTCAGAGAGAGGGTCTGAGGGAGTCAATGTTCAATGACACACAGCCCAGCGGCGTTCGAGAGGCTTCGCAGGCAAGAGGGGGTAGGCGGGAGAAGGTATTTGACCCTAGGGATTCAATTTTCAATGACACAGATACGAGCGGCAGCAGAGAGTCTTCCCGACCTAGAGACGGGAGGCGGGAGAAGGTGTTCGATCCCAGGGAGTCGATTTCCAATGATGCAGACACCAGTGGCGCTCGAGAGGCTTCTCGGGTGAGAGAGGGCAGGCGAGAGAAAGTGTTTGACCCAAGGGAGCGTCAGTCTCAAGAATCGACGAGGAGGAGGGACGAGAAGGACATTCAGTACCGAGGCCTGAGGCAGCAAGAAAAGGAGTTTCAGGCAAGGTTAGCGAGGCAAGAGGAGGCAAGAGATAGAGAGAATGAAAGGTCTGGTGATAAGCTAAGAAGATCTGCAGAGAAGGCAGCTTTTGAGGGGCAGGAGCGTGCTGAGAGAGCCGCAGTGGAGAGGGCCGTCCAAGAAGCTCACGAGCGTGCAGAGAGAGCAGCTCGTCAAAGGGCTGCAGCTGCTCGAGAGAAAGAACGTGTGAGAGAGAAAGAGAGGGAGAGAGAAAGAGAACGGGACAGGGAAGAAGAGAAGTTGCGGGACAGCCTGAGGGAGAAGGAGAGGGGGCTTGCAGAACAATTACGCAGCAGAGACAGTTTCCGGGCCACCAGTGAACCACGACAACGACCATTGGTGTTGGGCAATTCTCCATCTGGACTTTCAAGGTTTTCGTCAGGAATAAACCTGAGTAATCTGTCAGGGACAGCAGATGCACGGAACTCGCCTTCTGGCCGAAAGGCTGGCGATGAGTTGACAAAGCTTTATTCTCAGGGCTCTTCTGGCCTTCCAGAGAAGTTTCAAGAGATTCCTGGAGAGCCGGCAGATAGAAGGAAATTGCGACTGGAGAAGCAAATGCTGATAGAGCAGCGAGCCGCGACAGCGTTGCGAGAGAAGAACATGCGGGATGAGGCATTGCAGCGTGAGCAAGAAGAGAGACAAAGGTTTGCGAGCACTCTGGATGCAGATGTGAGGCGGTGGTCTACGGGGAAGGAAGGCAATTTACGGGCACTGCTGTCGACGTTGCACATCATGCTGTGGGCGGAATGCAACTGGAAGATGGTATCGATGTCGGATCTGGTGTCTGGACCTTCGGTTAAGAAAGCTTACCAGAGAGCGATACTTTGTGTACATCCGGACAAAGTGCAGCAGGAAGGAGCCAATGTTAAGCAAAAGTACATCGCTGAGAAGGTTTTTGATCTCTTGAAGGATGCGTATGCGAAATTCAACAACGAACTTTATTGAGTTTTCTACTCATCTTCTTTGATTGAAATTCAGAGTGGAGAGTGGAGTGAGTGTGTTTGGCCGAGGTGGAAGCATGTCGTGGCGTTTGCAGTGGTGTGCAGCTCTTGGTGGGAAATCACAATGTAGCACGTCCGGACACTGGAGTAGTCGGGCTGGTTTCCATTTTCGAGTGCTTTGAAGCAGGTTGGATTGTAAGAGGATGTGAAGTGGCTGTGAATGGAATGTAGTTGGATCTTGTGATTGAGGATGTACGAATATTTGATGTTTAGTTTGGAATACCGACTGATGCTCAAGTAAAATATCAGTAGGTAGAGTAAGTGTTATCCTTTTTATTTCTACGGATGTGGTTTTCCTGGTTTACACTGGTTTGTTTTGTCGTTCCGTTATCATGGACAATAGTGATATCGTGCATGGTGAGGTTTGGATTGACTCGCATGTATCAATCGCATTCACTGATCTGGCATTTTCACTGTTGCAGCCTGGACCTCGTAAGAATACCGTGCAATGCTTCATAATGCGGGACAGGACCACTTCAACATAACAGCTGTTTTTAGGTCTTCCTCCCAGTGAGTTTCTTTCAATCAAAACCTGATCCGACCTACTTGTGTGGATGTAGCAATAATGCTCGGTTTGGTCTGTACTAGGAGGTTGTTTGGTATGTTGATCGATTGTAAGTTGCATGTGTTGTGTGATGTAGGTATCTTTTCATGTTAGCAGGAGGTTAAACAGTATAGAATGCCTCTTTTTCAGTTTGGGCGTTCCTCACTGGGATACTTCTACAGTGCGGTATTCTGGAACTTTAGGCCAATATATCTTTACCGCTGTTTCTATTAAAATGAACAATAATTATTTGCAATCGATGTCTTAAGCAAAGGCCGGACCAGCGATGGAGGGATAGTGTTTGTAGCCTGTGACGTGTGCACCTATATTCCTGCTTTCTTTTACTAAACAAGATTGAATATTCATTGATAGGATATATTGATAAGATTGAATATTCATTGATGCTTCTTTTAATTTTATGCACAGTTTGAGTCTATCAGTGGTGTTGGGCAAGCAGAATTTTAGTGGATTTTTTTCTCGTTTGTCCAAGCACAGTGCGCATCTTCAGCTCGCTGACCATGGAATGCATGGATTGATATAGCGTTGGTGGAGAATGGGAAGTTCCTCTTTAGCTGCAAAGGAAGTTTCGGCGGTCAACCACTTCTGACTACATAATTTCTGTCAACTCGGAGGATATGTCAAGAGGGAGTACTGCATATGTTGGAAAACTAAGGTATTCACAATGTTTTTTTATTGCATTGAATTTCCTAGATACTTGACATTTGTGGTTTGTTGATCTCGTAGTTTCTTAACAATGCATTTTCAGATTAAATGATAGTTTTCTAACGGTATTTGTTTGCAATGTATCTTAGGTCAAATTTCTTGGGTACGTAATTCACTATCTACTACAGTCAGCCTCCTCACAGTGGAGTGTTTGCATCTAACTGCATCACTCGACGCATTTTGTCATCATGTGTACATTCCAGAAGCTACAACGTAGCACACACAGCGTACGAGTTGAACTTCCTCGGTACGCGAGGCCTGTGACGCATCCAATGCACGCCCCATTCAATACTGGCATCTGCAATGGAGTTGGGAGGCAGTGCACCCACTCCGACCGAGTTCACAGCCAGCACCCTGGAGGAAACAGTCATCCCTACTGGAGTGTACTGTCATTCGAAAGCGGCTGTGGTGGATAGCAGCAAACTGGAAGGGGAGTTTGTATCAGGGCTTTTCAGGAAGGACGAGCTTATGGTACAGAAGAACTGAGCCCCACGAACAGCTCTAGTGCTGCTGTCTGAACTTCCGAGTGATTGTGGCATCAGTGATGAACTTTCTGTGTTGGTCTCCTACGACATCGATAATGTTCTGTTGCAGTTTGGGAAGATTGGGAAGGACATGTTTACAATGGACTATCAGCTTTTCAGGCGTTTGCTATCTGTTTGAGCAGCTTCGACACGAAGTTGGCGTGTGATTACAGGGACAATGAAGCATGGTCCTTACTATTATTTTGCTGCCTTATTTTTGGGAGGTCTTGTTTCCAAATGAAAGACTATTCCAGTAGTAGATTACTGAAAGAGTCTTCTTAGCATGTAATGTTTTGGACGCTATGAATAATTTATGAAATTTCAAAGTGCTAATTCCTTGTTCCACACTGACTTTAGGCTTTCTTTTCGAGACTAAATGTTTTATGCAATATTCTGTAAGGGTCACTCGACAAGGTAAAATTTGGAAACATGTGTTATAGAATGGCTAACCTCATTTAATCTAACTGATTTTCAACTAGCTTCTTACTGATCGCTTCAATACAACCACTTGTTCAAAAACATGTTCGGATCAAACAAAAACTTTGGCTTAATGAATGGTCTTGAATGTGGGGAAAAGGACAAGAATGGCAATGACAATGGCAAGTGGGATAAAAGTCAAATGATTTGTTTTAATTGTGTCAAGAAGGGTCATCTTGCAAAGCATTGCACCAAACCTAAATTGAGTACGGTAAACATGCAAACCCATATTGCAGAGCGTATGTTTCAAGGAGGCTTTGTTGCAAAAACAAGTATCTCCAAGTTAAAATTTGACTTGTTCTTTCAAGGATATATTGGAAAATGCCATTTTTCATTTTTGCTTAATATATAAGGGCAATTCACTTGTTTGTGACTTACGGAGCGGCAAAACATTAGTAGCCTTCCCACTGCCTCAGGCTTTGAAAGAATGTGAAGAATATTCTTCATCTTCATCCTCAAAGATATCAATAGCTGCATTTGTTACAAGAAGCCGGAGGTAAGGTAGGATGTCCTAAAACCACCACCTCCCCCAATTATGACATGTAGAGCTTTCTTGGGGCCACCACAGTTGAGACTCAAAACCACCAATTTCACTATTCAAGTAGACCAATGGCATGCCAAGCATTGCGAAGAAATAGTTGGTGGTTTTGGGTTAGCTCATGAGTGGAATCTAGGAACAACAAAGTGTGAACTGAGGAAATTGGTATGTGATGTATGGGTCAGAGGTTACTTCCCACTTTGGAATTTTTTATAAAATTGACAAATGCGAATTAGATGTTGCAAATTTTTGCAATCCTCATCAAAACCTATTTCAAATGTGGTCATATATTTTTTTTGAATTTAGCACTGTCAAAAATAGGCCAGATTGCTTAAGTTGGTGGTTTTAGGACAATCAACTACAGTGGAAATTGCTTGGAAAGGTCACATGAAGAGCTTGCAACACACTTGTGCTATATCTAGCCAATGTCGGAAAACCATGAGGTGACATGTTATGTGAAAAGTTTGCATACTCCTTGATCGCCTTTGACCGTTGTGACACTTCATGGCTCCTTCTATGACTTTGTGCCTTAGATGGACGGAAAGGCAGAGCCTTCTAGTCTATTGAATGTTATCGTTCAAGAGTTTGTGCTTGCAACGTGCAATCAGTTGCAAAGGACAAGCCACACCAGGCAAGACAGATGTATACAAATGGAATGTGGTAAGTTTACCTTGTGAAATAATTCACATTTTGAGGCAAATGGAATTGATACTTATGGAGCCAATATAAGGCAACGACCATTGTCGAAGGTGGATGCCAATCTAATGGATAGAGTTTGAATTAGGAATAGCTAGGCTTCAATTAGAATAAAGGAGGGATGGGGGTTCAAAATTAAGGTCTGACAAAATAAAAAGATTAAATCTTTCTAAAATAATCTTCTTTTCTGATTGGCTACTTTTTCAAAAGCCAATTATGTTTTCAATGATACTAGACTAACTCTTAAAATTTCAAAATTGATTGACTGCAAGAATACTTAAACCAATTCTTTTTAACATAATCAATCAAGACAAGAAAAGTTACAATTTTAGAATTCAGCTATAGGATTGTATACCTAAGGGCGACTCAATGCAGCCTTGCAAACCATTTAACACTCAATAAAATGAATGAAAAGCATTATGAAATAGTGCAAAGGGTAAGTAGACATGCCACGTTTGGAGAGTGTGCTGAGCCCTCCAAAACACCCTCTAAAATTAAACTTATTAGTAGATTCTTGTATTTGATTGCATATGTGATGGAATCTTGTTCTATGTTCTATATAAGTGACATTTGTGATTAGTACATTAACTATATACCATGCACATATAGAGGGTGTGATTGGATTGCCTAAAATTGAAGTAAGAATGAAACTATACTTTGAAGTGTAAATATAAAGATATGGATTGAGGATGCCCTAAGTCTCATATATATATATATATATATATATATATATATATATATATATATATATATATATATATATATATATATATATATATATATATATATATATAAAGTGAGTACTGAAAAACTTCACACAAGAGCTTGTATGTATTGGAAAATTATAATGTTTGACGTGGAAATAAAAGATATCTTGTATCATGCAAATATTTGGTGAGATTAGTAAATTTTGAAATTCAATTTAGAATAATACATGAAGGGAACAATCGACCAAGTTGCCTAAACATCCAATTGTTCACTTTTTGGACGATGTACAAAATTAAACACAAATTTTTCATCCGTCATTGACTTTTTGCAACGAAGATTTTTACTATAAATTTTATAGGAAGTTAACTTTATATATGTGTGATCCGACTAAAAAGAAGATGGTTTGTGAAATTTTTATGCTTCATTTCATTTTGTAATGATTCATCCCAAATTTTGAAGGCTTCAGTGTAAAAGTGTTCTTGAAAATGTCAACTCATAAAATTAAGCAACCAAAAAATTTCCAAAAATAACTACACTTACAGTATTACATTTCAACCCATCACAACAAATTTCATTCACAGATTGTCAATATCTTATTCATAATCATATTAAAAATAAATTTTGAATTTCATGTTTCAAAGTTTATACAAAAATATCAGTGATAGCAATCGCAAATCTACACGTATAGATAGAATTTAAAATTCATAATGTACAACTTTTATTGGTACATGAAGTTCAAAATATCCCTCTTTGTTGCATTTTATAATGCATCTTTGCAAAATTGTCCAATCTGGAGAGGGGTGAGGACGATTAGGGATTAAGTGAAGGTAATCAAGTCAACAACTAAGACCCAAAAGTTAAAAAGAAGTGTTAACACCAATAAATAAATAAAAATTGATTATTAAAAAGAAAAGAATATACTTGATGAAAGGAAAAACTAACTTCCTAAAATTATGCCATAAAATTAAAAAATGTCAATTCCAATTATAAGCATTTTGAAGCAAACACATCCTATATAAGTTTTGGCTTTAAAAAAATATGAAATTTGAGTTACAAAATGAGGTTTAGTTGTTGTTGTGCTAAAAAATGTCATAATTTCCTTTGATATTTTATAATCTTCATATCTTTCATATTTACCACTAAAACTTTGAAGTTCAAAAATGAGCAAGCGACTTGGTAAATGAAATAGTTTAAACTAAACCCCTAAGTGCCTACAATCCTCTCTAAATTGGGCAATTTTGCAAAGATGCATCATAAAATGCAATTAAGAGGATATTTTGAACTTGGTGTATGAATAAAAGTTGTACATTATGAATTTTAGATTCTATCCATACGGTTAAATCTATGGTTGCAATCACCAATATTTTGGATAAAATTTGAAAACTAAAATTCAAAATTCTTTTGTGAATCGATTACAAGTAAGATATTGACAATCTGTGAATGAAATTTGTTGTGATTGGTTGAAATGTAATACTCTAAGTTTAGTGATTTTTGGAAAAAATTTGGTTGCTTAATTGTTTGAGTTGATTTTTTCAAGAGCACTTTTGAACACTTTTGAACACTTTTGAACTAAGATCTTAGAAAATTTTGGTGAATTGCTGCAATATGAAATGAAGTATAAAAATTTCACAAATCATCCCCTTTCTAATCGGTTTACATACATGAAGCTAACTTCCTATAAATTCTACACTAAAAAATTCACACTGCAAAAAATGCATGACATATGAGAAAACGTGGATGAAATTTGTACATCGTCCAAAAAATGGATGCTTAGGTAGTTATGGGTTAAATGAGTTTTACAAGTGAAGAAAAGAACCTTGAAAGGAGATAGAGTCACATTCTTTCAATCACCAACGGATTTCTTGCTCGAGAGATAGATATCAGCTTTCATTGGTTATAAGTGAGGTGTCAAGTTTTTATTGATTAAGTGTCAAGTTCTTATTGATTAAGTGTCAAGTTCTCTAGGTTCAAAAAATAATCATTGTTCTAATATTCAAATTTTGCACTATCCCTTTCTAATTGTTATGAAGAAGCATGTTATATTTATTTTTCTGATCACTAGAGAAGCAATCATTACAAAAGGTAAATTTGATTAATTGGACTATTGTGTTAGAATATGGTATAAATGGTAGTTCACTATTATGTTCTATGCCATAAGTGCTTAGGAAGTTTGGGTGTCTACAAACCTCACACGTATTTACATGGGTAGCAAATACATGATAATAACAAAGAAGGTACTACCGATTGTTTGAGCATTGAAAATTAAATGTTTCTACATTCATTAACGTAAAACATTGGAAGTAATCATCCCAATACCTTTTTATAAACATCCTGAGAAATATTTTGTAGCTTGTTCAAGTAATTAAGTAGTAGAATTAGTTGTGATTATAGTTCTCACCAATCACTCTCTACTTTTTTTCCTCTTGAATTGTACAAAGACATAATTTTCTCACGAAGGAAGATTTAAACTTGGTATCCAACAATATGTATTGTACATAAGATGTACATAGGGGTACTTGCAAGCCACATCATGTAGCCACTCATTCCAAAACTTGCACACGCAAGCATACAACAATACATATTGACTTTCAATATCTTGAGCATTTTTTTTCTAAATGAAGCAAACAAACACTCTATCTTGTAGTACCATTGCAAGAGGTTTTCAAACAGCCTAAGCTCATTTTCAACCCCTAAAAGCCCGAGGGTATTGGGCAAAACATAGATGTGTTATAATATGTGCCTTTCAGAACTGGACAATACATGGGCAATGCTAGAAAACAACTATTTTTTGGCATTGAAAGATTTCCATCTATCACATGCCCGATTTGCAACTCCTCTGATGCAGATACATGGCTCCATGTACTTTTAAAATGTAATCAGCACCACATACATGCCCTTCGAACCAAAAGACATAACAAAGCAGTATGGGAACTAAGAAAACTAATTTTATCAACACAAAAATCAAGATGCTACATCCTCATGAATGCAGGGACCTTTAACAACAACCCACAAGAAAATACAGTCCCCCCATGGCTCCTACCCTGTACATGTGGACAACAAAGATGCCACTGCAATGCTAGATTCAAACCCGATCTTCTGTGTATTAAAGAGCTTCCACACCAAAGTACTCCACTAAATCCAGCAGATAACCTCACTGTACAATTTATTGAATTCACATACACAAATGACAGATTCTCACAAGATACAATTAACAATAAAATTCAAAAATAGCAACCTTTAATTAATAACATCATTCAACAAGGCTGGAAAATAGATCCACTTATAGTCATCGCGGCTGGAGCTAGAGGAACTACGCACGTCCCGTCAATGAAACAACTCGAAAAAAAATTCAATCTATCTAAAACTTCTGTTAAACACACATTCAAAGCAATAAACACTATTGCGGTACAATATGCTGGATCAATCCTTCTACATAAAAGACGAATAGAAAACAACCAATCAATACCAATAGAATAAAAGAAGGGGTAGTGGTGAAGATAACTATATATTAGCACGATGTCACCACTTGTCTGAGGAAGGCGGGTAGGGGCCGGTTGGTTGGTACAATTTTCCTGCGTATGATAAACTCACTAGCAGCACCAAGTCATGTATATCACATTAAACGCTCAGACGGACTCAACGGGAATTGAACCCGGACCGTATAACTGCAACACAAACGTCCTTCCCCAACCAACCTAGGAACCATGACTTGGCGACCACCAACACAATAAACTTCAACTTATACTACAACAAAGACGTAATTGTGTAATATGCTAATGGTTACTGTGGGCTACTTTTACAAGTTTCTGGTTACTAAAGTGTCTATTCTCAGAAGGGGAGAGTAGTCTTGTACCAATGTCCCTTTGCCCGGTGGGCATTGGCTCATTGTCAAGACGAACAGACACTGTATTCACGCCGGCCTCGAGAGAGGTCCGGAGTTTCTATCTATTTGTGCCTTTCATATGTTTGATGAAGTTTAGTTCAATAAACAAAATGAAGGGCATCATCCCTACTAATTATCCGTACAGACAAACTTCCAAAAATAACTTTAGATATTTTTTAATGAAAATTTGTATAATATATAATTTTCACTTTTAGAATTTAAAATTTAGCATGATTGGTTAAAGTTGGCTTATCTATTGTAAACTTCAAAATAGCTAATGAAATGATGGAGGGAACATGATTACTTTCTCCAAATAGCAAATTTTATAACACTATGACAATGTTGAGGTGATCCACTATGAAAAATTCTCCCGGGTGGAGTTTAACTGGGATTGACATAATTCAAATTGCATTGGAAAATAAGCTTGATGTAGTATTTAAAAATATATTTTACTTTTTTGAAAAACTAATTTTTTGTTCCGGGCAACCTGTTAGATTCAGGCAGCAACCAAAAAATAGTTATTTAAACATTAAGGGGTTAAAATTTGAGCAGTTTGTGCATTATAAGCATTTGAATATATACTATTCTTCACTTAGTGTTTGATGTTTTTTATAATTGAGTACACAATAGGAAACCTTAAGTCTTGAGTTTGGTATAAAATTCAAAACTCTTGTGATTGTTTTCGAAATGAAATCGTACCCAACTTCTAATTCTTAAAATTATGCACACTACCAGTAGTACCGGTTCAGTTTTGGCCAGTAATTATTATGGGTTCATTTTCAAATAATTATTAAAGTCTTGAAAACCTAGTTTGACAGTAAAAATATTATTTATATCGCCCCTTTAATAACCAATGTACATGAGTTCAAAAATTTGATAAAATTTGACATGTGGAAAGTGTCCAATCACGTGTGCACAATTGAAAATATTCTGTTCAGATACTGGAATGAGATATTAGAGTGATGATAACAAAATGTGATATTAGAGAGTGATGATAACGATACTCCCATTCACTAATGAGGTCCGCATAAATGGATGAAGCACTGTCAGCAATATACGCTTTCAACATTTCACCTTGAAAAGTGACCCTTACAGAATCTTGCCTAAAATATGTACAGCCTAAAATGAGAGCGAATGGGAGCTAGTGGAACAAGCAATTACCACATTGAAAATTCATAGTTTATTCATAACGTCCAACACAATACATGCTAAGAATATTATTCATAGCGTCCAAGACTATACATGCTAAGAATACACTTTCGGTACCCTTTCAGTGGAATAATCTTTCGTTTGCCTACAAAACCCAAGAAAATTTGAAGCAGCTAAATAATAAACCAACCATGCTTATTTAAACGCCTTCATATGTACAAATTGTACCTTACAAGTATACACTAGTAATTTGGACATCAGATTACCAATTCAAAACATATTGGCTATAAATAAACTTCAAGTGCTAAGTTCTAAAGAGGAACGGGTCGAGCGACTGGGCCTCACTTAACAAAGTTTATACTATCCTGAACCCAAGTCCCAAGGGTGGGAAAAATCTACCTTCTTTTGGAAACGGCTACCGTCCAGACAAATTTGGGGCCTTTCAAACCAAATTTAGTCTCGCGGCCTACGCGTTGATTTCAAACCGGCTCACGTCAAGAGCATCTCTTTTGACACGTTCCAACGAAGCCGTTCACCGAAGATCGATTCTAACTTAGTTTATTCCAAAAGAAATTCAAACACAACAGCAACTTGAATCTCTTCGACGGCTACCCCTCACCAAGTCACCATCGCTCTATGATAGTGGTACAACAGCTTTATACCCGCTTCTAGCCACTCCAAAGCAGCCGACAAAAACAGAATAATTCCAACAGACAAACTGAAGCACCAATAAGATAAATGGGAACGGAACAGATACTAGAAGCCAAACACAAAAGGATTAGACGTATTTACAGTCTTGAAGAGCTCAGAACAGCAAGCTGTCGCTAAAGCTATTCAGCAAATGAGTAACCCTAACAAACCCACAGTAAGTCAAGGACCCGCCTATGCTTTTTATCATGATTCAGATGACCACTACTGCCAATGTCTGCGTTGAGACAAGGGTTTGAGACTGCGTAGACAGATGATTGTGAACCGCCCTTGACGATCCAATTCAACCAACTAGTCAAACCCCTGCCTACTAGATACTTTGCATGCAAGCCCCCCCAAAATCCAGACGATGCATCGAAAACCCAGACCTGCCTGAGAAGCCTCCATCACTCTTCCGTTTTAGCAAGCTGCATTGATGGGGCCTTTCAACTATGGACACAGTTTGGGGAGAACCGAAGTCATCGCTGTGCCTGTACAACCTACTACTCACACGCCAACTTCGTGTCGAAGCTGCTCAAACAGATCGCAAATGCCTGGAAAGCTGAGAGAGGATACCGGTAGTCCATTGTAAACATGTCCTTCCCAATCTTTCCAAATTGCAACAGAACCTTGTCGTGGTCGCTTTGCGAGGTCGTTGGAGGCGCCTCCGTTGATGCCACCAGCTGGAAGTTCTTCACAGACGCCACCGTCACCCTGCCTCGGAAGTTCAGACACCAGCACTGGAGCTGTTCGTGCCATCGTGGAGCTTTGTTCTTCAGTACCAAAGGCTCGTCCTTGCTCAAAAGCCCCGATACAAACTCCCCTTCCAAAGTGCTGCTATCCACCACAGCCGCTTTGGATCGAGGGGACGACAGGACACTCGAATAGGGGATGTGTGTGTCCTCCAGGGTGCTGGCCGTAAACTCAGTCGGAGTGGGTGCACTGCCTCCCAACTCCATTGCAGATGCCGGTATTGTATGGAGCGTGCATTGCATGCGTCGCGGGCCTCGTGTACCCAGGACATTCAACTCGTACGCTATGTGTGCTACGTTGTAGCTTCCAGAATGTACACGAGATGACAACTGTTTCGACCCGATGCGTCGAGTGCCACGGGTTGATGCCAACACTCCATTATGAGGAGGCTGACTGTCATAGATAGTGAATTTCGTACCCAAGAAATTTGACCTAAGGGATTCAAAGATACATTGCAAACAAATACCGTTAGAAAACTATCACATGATATGCAAATGCATTAGTAAACAGCTACGAGGCCCACATCAAATTCCGACCACAAATGTCAAGTATTCATGATATTCACAAAAATCAAAAAACGCTTGTCAATACCTTAGTTTTCCAACATATGTAGTACTCCCTCTTGACATATCCTCGGAGTTGATAGAAATTATGTAGTCAGTACTGGTTGCCCGCCGAAACTTCCTTGCAGCTAAGAGGAACTTCCCATTCTCCACCAAAGCTGCACATTCAACACAGTCAGCAAACTAAACATGCGTACTGTGCTTGAGCGATGCGTACTGTGATTAAGCCTAGACCCATCGTAAATAATCAGTCCTCTTTTTAAAAACATACAGCGGTAATAAAATTATATATATTGGACGAGAGTTTCAGATGGCGGCACTGTAGAAGTTTCCTAGTGAGGGACGCCCAAACTGTAAAATTAGTATTATGTACTGTTTACCCTCCTGCTAACATGAAAACATACCTACATCACACACAACACATGCAACTCACAATCGATACAACATACCAAACAACTTCCAGCTAAAGGCCAAACCGAGCATTCTTACTATATATAGGCAAGTAAGTCGGATCAGGCTATGATTGAAAGAAACTCACTAGGAGGAAGACCTAAAAACAGCTGGTATGTTGAAGTGGTCCTGTCCCGCTTTATGAAGCATTGCACGGTGTTCTCACGAGGTCCAGGCTACAACAGCGAAAACGCCAGGTTAGTGAATGCGATAGATACATGCATACTCATTTCAGACCTCTCCACTGACGCTATCATTATTGTCCTCGATAACGAACGACAAAACAGAAGTGATATTAAAACCACCCTCAACCTGGCGAGTGTAACAATCCATTTCCACATCAACCCTGCTCCCATTCTCTAATGACACCCATGGCCATTCAACTACAAGCATAGCAGGACTAAGAGATAACAATCACAAAATCTCGTTCATTTCTTTTTATATGTATCAAAAAGCGGCAGAGTGCAAACCAGGAAAATCACTCGAGAAGAATAACCTTGCTCTTCCTAGGCGACTTTTACTCGAGCATCAGTCGGTATTCCATTTTCCTAGCTCAACACTACAACTTCTCGTTCCTTCCATTTTATGAATTGTATAAGAAGTACCAGCGGCCAAGTGCAAACCAGGAAAACCACATCTGAAAAATCGAAAAGGACAACTCCTACTCTACCTAGTGACTTTTTACTCGAGCATCAGTCGGTATTCAAATTTAAACACCACAGCTTCATACATTCTCATTTCCACGATCCAAGCACATTCTTTTCACACCCGCTACACATCCTCTCTTTCAATCCTACCTGCTTCAAAGCAATCGGAAATGTCAACCGCCCAGACTGCTCCGGTGTCCGCACGAGCTCCTTCGTTATCTCCCTCCACGAGCTGCACACCGCCGCGCACGCCACGACATGCTTCCGGCTCGGCCACGCGCTCTCGCTCGCCTCCACTCTCTGTATCACGTCCCGCAGAAGCTCCGGCGGCATGTTCGCCCAGCAGCTCTGCTCCACCGGCGGCTCCGGGCGCAACTGCGACTCGTCCAACACCATCCCGCTGGACCTCCCCCTGTGGTGATGCGGGAACTTGAGCTCGAAGCTCCGGCGGGAAATGCTCCCTATCCCGCCCTTCATCTCCTGAAATTCCCGTATCAAGCTCTTGAGCGGCATCATGGAGGACGACGACCTCTGGCCTGCACCAGACATGCTCCACCTGCACAACCTAACCCCTTCGCCGCTCACCTCACACCAAATCCCCTCCAACGCTCTCTTCACCAGCATCAACCACACCTTTAACCATCCACGTAGTCCCCGCACCGTCAAACACTCGTCGGACACCATCCATACCTCATTGCACGCATCTGCAACTCCTTCCGATCACGACAACGTTGCATTCGCGCAATCACAAAATGGCTACAATAACCACGATCGGCACGTATGTCCGTGTGCTTTCCAATCACGCCCCGGCCGATATCCAACAATATCAACCAAAGCAAGACTGATTACAAACGAAAGCAAACTGAGTCTCTCAATCTCTTCCTTCCAACGGCCTCGGCAATAACTCCGCAAAAGGTCCTCCGTCCGACATCCTTGATGGTCTGGATCTTTACACTTCGTCTGATTCTCCCTTAGACAACATGAAACACGGAAGCCGCGACCAAAGGTGGCTCACTCTCACTCAATTTGAAAGCAGTTCAAACACTCGCCTTCCACATCAAACCTTTCAACTCACTCGCCAACACGCACCGCTCATCGGAGAGCAGCAACAACATCGTTGCGCCACTACTGACCCTAGGGTTAGCTCGTGCGCATTCAATACTGAACCAAATTCGGAAATTCCGGGCTCAAAAGGGAGAGGACGAGAGGCGCGAGACGGTAAGCTGCAGAGGAGCACCGAGGATGGCGACGAAAGACGAGGTTGTCGCGATGGGGAGCGAAGTTGCTGCGGCAACGACGACGACGGAACCCTCGACAGCACAGGCAAGCCCAGGCAACGAGCAGCAGAGTCAAGGCCTATCGCCTGGCCAGCCAACAGCACCAGCTTGGTCCCGTCCCATGACCGCGCCCTACGCGAGAGCCTTCGACCGTGGCCGCCCCAAAGTAGTAGCCCATGCGGTCCGCCCCATGACCGCGCGGTAATGATGCACGCCCTGACCGTGGCTCCAGCTAGACTTGCGGTCTGCAACATGGCGGTGTACTCCTTTCTTGACTGCATTATTAAACTATTAAAGTAAATAATAAATTGTTAATTTTAAAAAACATTGAACAAGTCAGACCAGGATCTCTGCCTCTTCCGGGAACTCTTGGAGCAACGTTGGAATTTGTATCTTTCAAACAGCAAATGAAATTATGGCAAGAAAGCTAGAGTTTTTCATGTTCAAAATGACTTTAAACTACCCAAATGATCCTAGTTGTTGACTTGGTTGATCCGTGTGAGATGGGCGGTTCAGCATTCATATTCCAAGCGCAACCCACTAGTTTGATAGACACGGTTTGATAGACACGGTTTGATAGGCACTAAGGCAAGGCTTCCATGTATGGGTGGCCGATCCTCAAAAGGAGGAAGCTCTACCGAAATGGGTGAAACCAGGAGAACTCAAGAGTACATATTTCATTTATACCGAAACGGGTGGAATATGGGTGGTTCTTGAGACCTCATTTCTTGTCTTCTAGTATTTTTCATCCAACCGATCCCCACATGGAAGCCTGCCCTAACTCTCAAGTAGTACAGTAGTAGAAGCACCACCCACGTAGACTAGTGAAAAGATCACACATGACGAATTAGACTAATTGTAAGTCTTTTGGGGCATGCTTCTCTGGTCTATGCAAGCAGTGTTTCTATTAGTGAAGAGTGTCTTCTAAGCAAAGCTCTTTACGCCTTGTTGCTTCAAAAATAAATAAACAAATAAACAAAATTACAGTTTTAAGTTTGAGCTCTTTATGAAGAACGAAGAGGAATGGTTTTAATTTTCGTTTTGAAAATTGCCATATATTAACTCTAATTGCCCTGGAGGACATACATGTCCCTTTCATCGTTTCAAACATTGTTTTATATTATTTTTTTCATTTAGAAGGTCCTATGAAACTACATATGGTATTTTCTTAAAGCATAATCAAGTTCACTTCAAAGTTACCTTTGCATTTGTACGTTTTGTATCTCTACCATGTGCTTTTCTAAATCATGAAAAGTCTAAATATTTATGTATATCTACAATTTATTATTCTGTATATTGCTTTTCACAATTTGAAACTCATAAAACACTAAATACAGTGTACTTCTTATATCATGTTGATTGTTTCATAATTTCAACCTATCACTCCAAAATTCATATATTAAACTTAGAAAAATATGTCTTTCGTGAATTTTTGAAAGATAATTGTTTTTAGATTGATTTGACAAAACTCTATGATGCTTTTTCAAATTCAATTATACACATAATTTCAAACCATTATTCCAAAAGTAGTAGAAGTTGTGTATTATATCACATTTAAGTTTTGTTCAAAGCCCTTGCCTCCATGTACTTATGGGCTAAAAAAATCATTCTTTAAAGTCCCATTACATTGCCCACTTGACAATGAGAGTGACTCAAAAATTACATACCCCTTTGACCCCTAACCACCCAACCATGCATATTTTGCATGATGTACGGATTTGAAATCCATTTTCTCATCCATTGTGCACTTTTTGCAGTGTGGATTTTTCACTGAAACTTTTATGGGAAGTTAGCTTCGTGCATGTGTGAACCGATGAGAAAGGGGATGATTTGTAAAAAGATTATGCCTCATTTCATATTGTAGTGTTCCACCCAAAATTTCGAAGAATTTAGTCTAAAAGTGCTCTTGAAAAAGTCAACTACTAAAATTAAGCAACCAAAAAATCTCCAAAAATCACTACACTTAGAGTATTACATTTCAACCCATCACAACAAATTTCATTCTAAAATTGTCAATATCTTATTCGTAATCAAATTACAAAAGAGTTTTAAATTTTAAGTTTCAAATTTTATAGAAAAATATTGGTGATAGCAATCATAGATCTAACTGTATGGATAGAATCAAAAATTCATAATGCACAACTTTTATTCATTCATCAAGTTGAAAATATCCCTCTTAATTGCATTTTATAATGCATCTTTGAAAAACTGCCAAATCTAGAGAGAGTGAGAACGTTTAGGGGTTAACCATAGATTTCATACAATCAAAATTTTAAAAAATTACTAGTCACAAGAAAGGGGGAAAAATGTGTTTGAGCTAAAAGAGAACCTTTGTCTTTGTTATGTAAGTTACCATCATCCATCATCTTAGTAGAGTTCCTAGTTTCCCACGAGCATCGTTAGTTTGTCATCACATTGAAGTTCCGAACTCTCTACAAGCACAATGTATTCCAAAATTTTATCACTCAATTGTAGCCCGGGGAGTGCGCTATGCTAAATACGTACGAGTATACGTGAGTGTACGAAATGGGTATTAATTTGAACATTTCCATACTATGTATATATACAATAGACATATTTAGAGTTGAAAACATTGACGTATACTTACAGTAAACATATATTTAGGACATAATATATTTGTATACAAAGGTTTTTAGACATATTAACCCTCATATACAAGGGAGTTTTTAAATGGGGTCACGAACCCATGTGATTCTCAAACATAATGTAGAGTGCATCCCCGGGAATTGTAGACATTCACTTAACCGTTAAAGGACATTTCCTAATTTAGAAAAAAATAATATTTTTGAGTTTTACCCTCAAAGTATAAAAGTAATTTACATTTTACAAATACAAGTACATAGTATTCTTATCATAATTAGACCTAAAAAATCATAAAAAGATTTCTCTATGAATAGCAATTCATGGTCAAAGTGGTTTGAAAATTGAGAAAACAGTAGGGGTAACAAAAATGAGTTGCTCACTTTTGTCTACACTTGCTACCATGAGTTTGCTAAGGATATTGTGAAACTTGCATTTACAAATTAAAATGTGTCTTTCCATTTTTCACATCACCAATATGTGACAAAGGTTTTGCTCTATCAATTCAAATATCTACCCATCGCGTGGAAGGCAAAACTAAGAGTAATGTGTCACAAAAATGCAAGGGAAAATTAAGGTAATGCAACATGAAAATTTATTCCTTAAAAGTAATGTAAAGGATAATTATGAGTAATGTATCAAAAAATTAATGTAAAAATTTTAAACGCACTTGTCAAATTCCAATATTATCTTGGAGCAACTCACATAAGATAACTACACATAAAATAGTTCCAATAAACATATAAGCATTGTTCCCATTATTAAATAGTATTATTTTTAGTTGAATTGTATGGCAATTGAATGAGGGCATTTATACTTTTTTTAGTTTGTTTTTATTTAACATTGTATCAATAAATTATGAATTTTCAAAGTGTGAATTAGAGGTCAACCAAAATTGACCTTAGGCTTTAGTATTCAAAAACTGTACATTGAAGGCAAGAATTTGGATAGGTTGATTATACTAATAGGATTAATTTTAGGTGTATTATCTTGTGATACTGAGTTATGCAAAATAATTACTACAATTATTCAATTGGTTAAGAAAGAGGCTCTTGTTCAAGTTGAATTAATACTAGTGTTGTGCATAGATGTAATACAATTTTTATATATAGATATATATAAGGCGGAAATATTACTTTGTAATTGAAAATAATTTTGATATCTCTAAAAGCACAGAGACATCAATAACGATACACCTCTAGTATTAATTTTTGAAATTATGGCTTTATACTACCGTAATACATGATCGGCTTTGGCACTAATTATGTTATTTTAATAAAGGCCAAAATTTTATGAATTTTTTTCACTTTTTTTTCTATTTAAAGATTTTTTTTTTAAGTATTAGTGCCGAATCTATTTTTTAAAACTAATTAAATGTTTGACACCCTGTGCATGAATTTGATTGTGTACTATAGTAGTATTTTTTTTTAATTATTTGAAATTCTAGTATGAATAATAAAAAATAAACCATTAAAGATATTTTGGTACACCAATTGGTACAAAATTTATAATGAAATTGAAGAGTCCAGTCACAAAATCACAAACTCATACATTTGTAGCTGTTATCATTGACCATAGTTGTTCGAATTAAGCAATTACAACAAGAATGAGACTTTAGTACTAAAAAAATTATGCTCTTCGCACTCTTCAACTTTTATCATCAATACTTTTGTATATCAATGTGCCTTTATTAGTTGCATTGCAATTCTTGCATTTAAGTGTGTATAATTTATGCTTTCACCCGTCAACGAATGAATCTTTTGTAACTTAAACTTTTTGCACAATGGAATTTGACAATTTGGTTCTTTTTTAAGATGACTTGTGTTGAGAATCTATGAAAAACAATTTAGAAAGAAAAATATTATTTTCATTCTTGCATTTAAGTGTGTATAATTTATGCTTTCACCTGTCAACGAATAAATCTTTTTAACTTAAAATTTTTGCACAATGGAATTTGACAGTTTGGTTCTATTTCTAAATGACTTGAGTTGAGAATCTAAGAAAATAAAATTTAGAAAGAAATGCTTTATTTTCATTCTTCAAAAAATTGTTAAGTATAAGTAGAAGTAGACACAAGATGAAAAGAAAAATTAAATCATTATCAATTCCAACATGGAATTGAAACATGTCAAACCTAACAGTCAAAATGTTGTATCAATCAATTTAAACCATATGACTTTTTTTCCAAAGGAAATAATGTAAAAAATGAGTTTAAACTCAAATCCCATATGTTATTTTTTGAAGAACTGAAGAGGCCTTAGTTGAATTACGCAAAACAAGATTATTCATAATTTTCCATCACTAATCCAAATGGAAAATATAAAATAATTCCAAGTACATACAATCAAAAACTACAGAAAATGAAATTTTAAGTAATTATTTAGGATTTTTATAGATTTTTACAATTACCCGTTGAAGTCGACAAATTTGTTCTAAAGCCAACATAACTCTTTCTTTGGAGCATGAATTGTAGAAAATAAAATAAAATAAAATCATAAAAAATATTTCCTATGAAGCTTGTCCATAATCCCACCTTAACCCTTAATTGCATAAGTGTTCATTTTTTGGACAATGTACAAATTTCATCCATGTTTTCTCATCCCTTATACACTTTTTGTAGTGCGGATTTTTTACTATTGATTTTATGGGATGTTAGCTTCATGCATGTGTGAATTGAGTAAAAAGGGATGATTTGTGAAATATTTATGCCTCATTTCATGTTGCAGTGATTTACCAAAAATTTCAAAGATCTTAGTTCAAAATGAATCAAAAGTGCACTTCTAAAAGTCAACTCATATGATTAAGCAATTAGAAAATCTCCAAAAATCACTACACTTAGAATATTACATTTCAACCCATCATAACAAATTTCATACACATATTGTCAATATCTTATTCGTAATCGAATTAAAATAAAATTTTGAATTTTGAGTTTCAAATTTTGTACAAAATATTAGTGATAGCAATCATAGATCTAATCGTATGGATAGAATCTAAAATTCATAATGTACAACTTTTATTCATGCATCATGTTCAAAATATCCCTGTTAACTGCATTTTATAATGCATCTTTGCAATTCTCCAAATTTGAAGAAGGCTGTAGGCATTTACGAGTTAAGATAAAATTCCAAAAGATTACACTAAATTTTAACATCATAGGTATCCATCCAAACTTTCGATTGTCCCTCGAAAGAACAATGGTCCTTTAGGGGCTAAAATTCATTTTTGAAACAATATTAAAAATCATAAAAATAAATAAAAAGGACGTGGGGTGTAGATGACTTGCTAGGACATTTCAACCATTATATTCAACATGACACGTTTCAATTCCATGTTATACATATTAGAAATTTAGATTTTTCACTTTCACTGTAATTCATTCCATGTAATGAATTTTGAGACGATGAAATTCAAGTTTTCTTTATTAAATTCTTTAAGTTTATCAAATCAATTTTCTGACATTATGCCAAAGTTCTTGAATTCCAAGAAATACACATTTTTCCTAAAAAAATTTGAAGTTTAAATTTTACCTTTAAGCATGCTTGAAAATAATTTATTGCACCACTTTAATAATTAAAAATTATGATCTTAGAGTTTGAAAATTGGATGAAAAAGTAGATATACAATTAGATAAGGATTCAAAAATTTGGAGGTAGAAATAATGAACCAAATTCAACCAATGTACTTGTAATGAACATGTGTTATTTTTTTTTGGACGATTGTGCTCAAAAACAATAGATAACTTTACAAATTAAAGTCTTATTTTAGAAACCTCCAATATGGTATTGAAAATGCTCTTAAAATTGTTAGATGATAGAAACTCGGGTCCTCATTCGAGGCCAATGTGAATAAAGTGCTTGTTCGTAATGTCAATGACCCAATGCCTATCAACAAAGGGCCATTGGAACAAACCTACTCTTTCCTGTCGAGAATAGACACTTTAGTGGCCAGTAACAAATAATGGTAACAAACAGTAACCTTGAATGGGTGGTTAGGTCTAAATAGAGTATAAATTAGGATTAGTTTAGATGGTGATTGCCAAATCATGGCTCCAGGGTTGGTTGCCACAAAGGACGTTATATTACAATTATATGGTCCGGTTTCGATTCCCATTTGTGCCCGTTTGAGCAATAGTGTGATATCCATGACTTGGTGCTGCTAGTCCTCCCGAGACAAGTGTTTATATCTGAGCTAATTCATAAAATTGTCATCATTGAATTAGATGAACAATCTTTGTTTATTTATTAGAATTTCGTTGCTCTCAACACTCTTGATAACATTAACTCCTAATGGTGCCGAATTTGTTTTTTTGTAACATTGGATGATTAAAACTTCAAGGAGCCATTTCTCCTTTATCCGGAGTTGAATTTCAATGAAAATTGTTCGGTTGGATTCTGTATCAAGTCTAGTTTGTTCAGTAAAAATATGCTCCATTCAAAGATGTTGGGAATATTTAGAAAGCATTTTAGTACCACAGGGGGGGGGGTGGTCTAATTTTGGACATTTTTGCTTTGTAAAAGTTAGGCATCATCATAATAACCTATTTTGAAGATCCAAACCGTTCAAAGAATAGTCAGTTTGCACAAGAACCAAGAGTAATTTGGGTGGATGAAAACTGTCCAATCTGGATGAGATTCGAACAGCTTCAATCTGTTCGTCGTCCAATATATGGACGCTAGCGCGCTAAAGGGTTAACCTGTAAAGTATTTTGGTTATTTTCAATGAAATTACAGAGTTTTTGACATAAAAGGAGAAGTTCAATTTTCACAAAAAATAAATTCCTAATTTATTGAGGACACTTCATTGCAAGATCTTGAAGTTATCTTCTTGGACATCAACCTCAAAAAAATTCACGAGTCAAAATTATAAAATTCAAACAAAGGTTTTACTTTTTTTATTTTTTATTTTTTATAATAATTTATTGAGTCAAAATTATGTGGATTTTTATATTATATTATATTTTATTTTTTAAGAATTGGGAAATTGCATGTCAATCAAGTTGACTATATATATATATATATGTGTTAATTTTGAGCTTTAGAAAATGAGGTGGGAGGAGTGGTCTTGATTCAAATCTCCAATACTATGGAACTTTTCTTTTAAATTCAAGAAATTCAAAAACTTCAAATTCAAATCCAAGCAGTCACATTGAATATTACATTATGTAAAACCATGACGTATTCTTCATATAGAATCATGATGGAACTATGACGGGTCTTAGGTAAAATTTGAATGTGCTATAAAATATGTCTTCTACAACTTTTTTTGAAGTTCTCGTAACACAAAATTATAATATACATCACGAATAGATAGAGGCACCAACGGTAGACTCTCCATTCACGATGGTCCTCTTGACGAGGGTTACTATTATTTATTATCATCATGAATAGGAATAATTTATGCAGTTGAATCTCAACAAATATATTTCAAAGCATTTCACTTTGAAAATTCACCAAGTATATCCTTTAGCAGATATATATATATATTTTTTATGATTGGATAAAATTTCATTTGACATTGATTAGCTGAAAAAAGGCCTAATATTCGATCATGAAAACATCATTGTTATCCCTTAAAAGTAAAATTTTAACTCCACAATAATGTTGCACTCTTTGTGTTCCTTTTTTTTAATATAAAAATAAAAATAGGCAATAGCAATTTCAACTTGTAACATAGGCATACAAAGAAAATCCATATTATTATGCATTAAAAATTTTGAAAAAAAAAAATCCCACCCAAAAATGGGTTGCAACCACAAAATGGTTGCGTGGATCATTAGGAATTAACATGTCCCATGGAGTCAATTTTTTTATCAACCTTATATTAACCCTTTAACGCGCCAGCGTCCACATAGTGGACGACGCACAAATTGAAACTGCTCGATTCTCATCCAAATCGGACAGTTTTCATCCACCAAAATTTCTCTTAGTTCTTGAGCAAGTTGACTATCCTTTATACGGTTTGGATCTTCAAAAAAGGTTATTATGATTTTTAGAAAAAACAACAGAATTGGTTTATGTCAAGTTTCATTCTTAGTTCAAAAAGTGGGACCTTAAATATGATTTTTCAAAATAAGTAGAATCAAATAATGGAAATCATACCATCTGGTAGTGCATGTTATTTCAATTTCATTACCATATTTTTAAATTTTTTGGTGCTAATTTTGGATTTTAAATTGAATTTCAAGAGAAAACCTTGCAAAATTAATTTAAAAATATTAAACAAAAATATAATAAATCCAACCGTACAGATGTGATCTTCACATTGACATTTACAACTTTGCTTTGACCATGAACCCCATTTCTGGTTTTCATCAAGCATTTTATAGCGCTTCTTTGAAAACTATGTTGAATCGGGACGTTAAAGGGTTAAGAGCCACAAGACATGTTGCTGTAAAATTTTCAAAGTTTTTTCTTGTGCTGAAGATTGTGAAAGAATTTCCTGTACATTTGTGGTAGTGAGAAACAGTATAGCACATTGAGGTTGTTGCATGCATTAGGGGTTAACTCATTTGGGACAGGAATCATGACGCATCTGTTGCCTATTCCCAGGGTTGAATAGTCGAGGGTTTCCTATTCCGGTAATTAAAAATAATTAAAAATAATAATTTTCTAATCAAGAATAATAAAAATAATAATTTCATAATAAAAATAATATACTTAATAATTTTCTAATCACCATGTCATCACTGCAGGAGGCGGCTAAAATGTGTGAGATTCCACATGAACTATGGCCAATGCTCCACATGAGACATTATTTCATTACCCATGAACAGTTGGCACATTTAAGGCATTGCATCAAAAATAGAGACTGACCTAAGGAATTGCATGGTCAGGGGCATATTCATGTAAATTTAGCACTCAATGTTGATACCTATATGTTTGTAGAGATTCTCGAATTTCCAAGTGGCATTAGACTTGACCTTAACCCCTAAACGCTCAAAGGATCATTTTTTTGGTTGCTCCCCAAATCTAACGGGCTGCTCGGAACAAATAGCATGTTTTTAAAAATAAAAAATATTTTAAAATACTAAATCAAGTCTGCTTTTCAAGACAATTTGAATTATGTCAATCCGAGTTAAACTCCACCCGGGAGAATTTTTCAAAGTGGATCACTTCAACATTGTCTTAGAGTTGTAAATTTTCTATTTGGGAAAAGTAATGATGTTCCCTCTATCATTTCTTTTTCTTTTTTGAAGTTTACAATAGATAAACCAATTTTAACCAATCATGTTAAATTTTAAACTCTAAAATTGAAAATTCTAATTTATACAAATTTCCAAAGATTAATGCATTTGAATTCATTAAAAATTTATCTAAAGTTATTTTTGGAAGTTTGACCATACGGATAATGTGTAGAGATGATGCCCTACACTTAGTCTATTGCACCAAACTTCATCAAGCATACGGAAGGCACATATTATAACACATTAATGTTTTATCCAATACCCCTCGGGCTTTTAGGGGTTAAACGTCAAGAGGGTCCTAGACAGGCAACCCAAAGGAATAAAAAGAATTAAGATAGTTGCTCCCAACAGTAGCCCCTTGAATAACGTGAACAATCGATGAAAATTTGTCAAAATCAATCCTCTATGAACAATGAATGGAGTGAATAGTGTGACTCCAAAAACAGATTAAAAAATACAATGAGATGCCGGCACTGCAATTTTAGGATTTAAATTCATTAAAAAATAAAATAAAAATAATTAAAAATATAAAACAATGTTGCACAATACTGGCAGCTTTGGTATCTATCAAGATCTCAGGCTGTCCGACTCCCTCCTCTCCCTCCCAACCAATTCTCTTTCCAATTTCCTTAAAATGTACAATATACTAAAACATGCGTACTTGCTATATTTGGCCTCGCCTTTTCATCACCTTTCCAAAGAACCAATCCATTTCAATTTTGGTTGAAAAAATCCACTTTCTTCTTGATTATTCTTTGAAAAAAGGCCCGTGGTGCATTTTTTACGTTTAAAGGTTAACCGAAAAGAGTGTCTTAACCCTTAAACGTCAAAGCAAGCCCCACGGGCTTGTTATAAAGGAATAATTGAGGAAAAAAGTAGATTTTCTCAACCAAATCAAGCAAGGATTGGTGCGTTGGAAAGCTACTGAAAAAGCGATCTAGATTGCAAATTTGCACCTTACTTGGGAGATTGTGGAGTCATCGACAAGCAATCAAAGTTATCTAAATGAACAGGAGTTGAGGTTGGGCAGCGGAGGTCGTTTCTTTGAAAAGTGCCGCAGTGCTACAGTGTAGCAACACTGCTGGCCAGCAGAGCCGTTTTTTCATTTTTTCGTTTTTTTAAATTATTATTATTATTATTATTATTATTATTATTATTATTATTAGTATTATTATTATTATTGTTATTATTCGCCTCCGAAAATTTAGATGCCTTCCGGGCTGCCCCGCCCAAGCCCTCTTGACGTTGAAGGGTTAAAATGGAAAGAAACCTTAAAATCACCTCAAACTCGTTTTGAGTTTAAAAAGACTACAAAATGAGTCTATAGTGAGTTGGAGAATATTCTAAAGCAAGGCCCTGCACCACCATGGGGTGTGGAACTTATGACCTCCACAATGCTAGAGGAGAGTTTCCACACGTTTCCCAAAGTCAGATTCCCAACCATGGAAATAATTCATGAACAATGCTTGTCAGAAACTATAATTATAGGAAGAGAACTCCATTTGAACTCCGCTCATGGACCAATTTTGTTTTCGGATAACTCTATTTCACCAAACTTGTTTCAAAAACAATGATTTTGGTGCAATCAACCAAAAAAAAAAAATTCCAAAAAAAATAAATTAACCTTACAATCTTATTTTAACTAACTAGTGTACATTAGTAGATTTTGGAATAATATCGTAACTGGAAAGTAGGGTCGGAAAAAATAATTATAAATAGAGATGCCCAAATATTTAAGAAGTTTTTTTTATAAAAATAAATAAATCTATAGTGTAAAGGAGGAACTTAGAGAATATTCTCACTGTTTTAGATAATATCCGCATAATTTTAGAGAATACTTACATCAATTTGGCAAAACAAACTAAATATTCGGCATGGACTGCCAACTCTGCCTTCCGGGTACGGTATATGAGCATGCAAATTTCCAATTTGTACCAAATTCTAAGCAGTTGAGTAAATCTAATTTCAATAGTTGAAAAGAAACTCAACTGCAAATTTTTTTTGAAAAGAATATCTACATTCAGTAAATTCTTGATGAAAGGAAAAACTAAATTGATAATAACATTACCATGGAATTGAGAAAAATCAATTCCAATAATTAAAATGTTGTAAGAAGTACCCTACACCCTATGATATATTTTATTTTGAAAAAATATAAAAAATCAACCAAAAAAATGAAAATAATACGTTATTTCTCCTTCTTTGCATGTAATATAAAAATTCTCATATCTTTCACTTCAAAATTGGAAATAGAATGATTTGAAACTTTCCACAAATACATAGATTTATCCAATCAAAACAATTTTTTTGTGTATTTTGAAAGACTATTTGTTGTCCAAATTGAACTTATAAATACACAAATCCTACAATTTTTTACTTGAAAGTTGGAATGCCATGAACTTAACCCTTTAGCGCGCCAGCGTTCGTATATTGGACGACGAACAAATTGAAGCTGTTCGGATCTCATCCAGATTGGACAGTTTTCATCCACCAAAATCACTCTTGGTTCTTGTGTAAGTTGACTATTCTTTGAACGGTTTGGATCTTCAAAATAGGTTATTATGATTATTAAAAAAATAACACAATCAGTTTATGTCAAGTTTCATTCTTAGTTCAAAAAGTGAGACCTCAAACATGATTTTCCAAAATAGGTAGAATCAAATAATGGAAACCGTACCATCTCGTAGGACATGTTATTCCAATTTCATTACAATTTTTTGAAATTATTTTGTGTTGATTTGGGATTTTTAATTGAATTTCAAGAGAAAACCTTCCAAAATTTAATAAAAAATATGATGCATCCAAGTGTACAGATGTGATCTTCACATTGACATTTACAAGTTTTCTTTGTACATCTACTCCATTTTAGGGTTTCATCAAACATTTTATAGTGCATCTTTGAAAACAGTGTTGAATTGGGACGTTAAAGGGTTAATTACAGTAGAAAAGTTGTCATCATCCTCCGTAGTATCAATAAATAATTTTTACATTTAGGTAGAGAATGACAACTTTATTCTATTCAAATTCCAAATAAAATAAAATTACTCTTAATTGTATAAGTGCCAGGACCCCAAAGATCTGACTTAGCTTTCTCCCATCTCTTCTTTGGAAAATCAAATACGGTATTTCTGGTCTTACATTGGTAAGAACTCCGGTTCCTTTTGGAAGTCGGTGTGAAGGAAGTGTATGTTCGACCTACCTTTGGTTTAATGTTCACTAAAGAAAGAAACACTGGTGCTGAACTACTCCCCCCTCTCGAGAGTAGACACTATAGTAACTCGTAACCATGTAAACACGAA
Source organism: Pohlia nutans (assembly GCA_022496805.1). Classification (NCBI taxonomy): domain Eukaryota; kingdom Viridiplantae; phylum Streptophyta; class Bryopsida; order Bryales; family Mniaceae; genus Pohlia; species Pohlia nutans. The sequence continues at coordinate 3,747,153 of CM040093.1, read as the reverse complement.
ACCAAATAACCTCATAACTATTAAGCCAAATAGGTGTGTAAGATGGGGCCCATGATTTTAGACGTGGATGATTTTGTGTATAAGGTTTTTATTTCTCTTTCGCTGAATGCCAACAAAATATTGTTAAGCCCTAGACTTTGCACCCCTACTAAAGTTTCCAAGATTCTCTTGGATGCTCTTTGTTTTTGTTTGTCTTACTTGCTTAATTCCTACTAAATTCCTTCATATAATGGCAAGTATCATCTTTCATTTTAGTTCCAAGGAAAGTTATTGTATCGGTAAAATCAAACGAAGTAGTAGGTGGTGCAGAACCCTATTGTTATAGAATGTAATGAAGTCATGAACTCAATGATTGGTTGTGAATGGTTGTTTATTTCCCTAGGTGGTCTGAGTTAGATTCCGGTTGAATTCATTTGAGCGGCTATAAGATATGCGTGACTTAGTGAACTATTGCAGGGTAGAAAGTTTTGACAACCAACTGGCCTCGTCTCCAAATTTGTAACAAATTTTTAATGTTTTAACAAAACTAAATAGTTGTCAAGATTTTTTATTTTTTATTTTTTTTATGTTTAGTTTTCAAGGTGGGTCTAGTTTATTGATAAATGTTGGTTGTTTTCTATTTTTCTTTTATGGAGGAAGATTGACATGGCATCGTGTATTCCAATGGTGCTGATTTCTTTAAAGGTTTTTCTAATGGATATTTTTGGTATTTGGAATTTTTCTTCAATAATTTTCATTGCGGGAATATGTGTGGCCGCTCTCGCACCTACAATAATGACAATGAACGGTTCCACTTTCCATCCTTTGTTGAATTTTGGTCTTATACAAAGTAGTTTAATTGCTAAATGTCATAAAAACCCTCTCTTGCCATGTATTCTTGCATGTGTATTTGCATACAAGCATGTAATGATTGATGTCATGTCATTTTACTACTTCAATTCGTTTAAATATATTATTATATTTAAGTATATAAAGTATTTGAGTACATCATCATATTTTAATGCATGAGATGGATTATATGAGAAAACATGCGGTGGTATACATATTGAACCTTATGAACATTTGGGAGTTAATTGAAGTTTTGTGATTTTACATAGCAAGAATATTGTTTTTTTGGTTTTTTTAACATTTTTTTTTGTTTTGTTTTTTTGTTTTTTTGTTTTTCTTAAATTCAATTTTGTTATTTTTTGGTTGGAAAGGTAGCTGAACTCCCAGTTCTTCTTACGTGATATTTTTTTAGGGAGGATCTAATTGAAATTTTCTAGAAAAAATAACCATTTATTAGTAGTAAAAATGGAATCACTAGGTTACTCAATCCTATAGATTGCATGTGGGATCCGGATCAGCCTAGTTTTTAATTTACATTCTTCGCTTTTACACCATAACAAGAAATTCCCGAAAAAAAATGGCATTTATATATATATATATATATATATACATATATTCCACCAACCCTATCCTTGTATCTACAATAAGAGCATCGCCAGAGTGTCTGGCTTGCCACAAACTCGCCATGCGGAAGAGGCACGGCTCCAACCAAACTTGTGCCACACAACATACAACACTAGCCCGAGCACTTCAAACCGAGGCCCGTGCGGGTAGGATGCAAAAATAAGAGCATCTCTTCAAGTAACTCCTCAAACTCCACAATTATATCCAAACTTCTTATGCACCAACCTATTTGCATAATATTCATTTGTAGGCAAGGTCTTAATGCATGATCAAGGGTGGGAAATGTGGCGTGAATGACTTTGGTTTTGAAACATCATCCTTGTCAAGCAAATTAGTGCAATGTTCATGGATGGCGATACTCTACCGTAGGTTGGTAGTACTTTGGACAAAAAATAATTGCTAAAACTTATGCCTAATTTTTAGAAAATTCCAGCCCACATTTATCCAAATAAACAATAATTAAATTTGAAAATGCCCAAATCATGAAAAAAAAATTAGAAAATTTATGATCCAATAATATTTAACATATTCATCATATTCGAGATTTACACTATGGTGTGCCCAAGTTTTTGTAATTGAATTTGAAAATACCAAAATGTGGAAATCATTTCTTTTTCCCAACACTTTTTTCAAATTTTATTAATCATTGGGGCATTGAGGTGCCAAAGGTGCTACTAACCTACCTTAACCCCTAAAAGCCCGAGGGGTATTGGACAAAACATAGATGTGTTATAATATGTGCCTCCCATATGTTTGATGAAGTTTGGTTCAATAAACAAAATGTAGGGCATCATCTCTACAAATTATTTGTACGATCAAACTTCCAGAAATAACTTTAAATATTTTTTTAATGAATTTAAAAGCAGCAACTTTTGAAAATTTGTATAAATTATAATTTCCACTTTTAGAGTTTAAAATTTAGCATGATTGATTAAAGTTGGTTTATCTATTGTAAACTTCAAAAAAGCAAAAGAAATGATGGAGGGAACACCATTACTTTCCCAAAATAGCAATTTTGATAACACTAAGACAATGTTGAGGTGATCCACTTTGAAAAATTCTCCCGGGTGGAGTTTAACTCATATTGACATAATTCAAATTGCGTTGGAAAGTAGACTTTATGTAATTTTTTTATATTTTATTTTCAATTTTTTTGGGGCAGCCCATTGGATTCAGGGATCGACCAGAAAATGATCATTTGAGCGTTTAGGGGTTAATAGAATTGAAACAAACCCCTCACCTCCAAAGGAAAAGATAATTTAAAAAATTAAAATTTTGAAAAAAATAAATTAAAAACCAAAAAATAAAAACATGTTCTAGTCAACATGATTAATTACAAATAGGTTAGGATTCCACTAACTCACATTCATTACAACTCCAATCACCAGTCTCACATCATGTGAGACTGTGAGTGTGCTTCTGGGATTCTCCAAATCCACTTGGGTTGCTAAGCTAGAGATTGTCCCAGAAATTGCACATCTCATGAATAGTCATGGTCAGTGTTCCAAAAAGAGCTTTTCAATGCTCTCTTTTTGAGACTTTTTAGGTCTTTTCTTTCACTGAAAATGGTCACAACTATTTTCCTATAGTTGGTACCAGCCAAATTTTTATTGGCTCTGACCATAGGGAAGAGGCATTGCAGAGACACCCATTTTCTTGGGCTAAATATCACTATAGCAAATATATTCCGTTCATGATTCCACTGAAATGCATTCTCGTCCTTCCGGTCAAAGTTCCTCGTAGCGTAGTTGCTTGTTTTTTAAAATTTTATTTTCCCGTTGGTAGAACGACACACATCTTGAAATGCACTAGGTATAGAAAAATATGAATAGAAAATAAATAAATAAATAAATAAATAAATAAATAATAATAATAATAACAACTGTATATGGCATTTGATCTAAATAGTGACGATTTCATCCACTTTTTTGCTCATTTTTTCAAGTGTAAAAGTAGGCACTTCCAAAACCATGTAAGATTCTGGTGAAATTTGCCAAAAATAATTTGGGTGATTGACACAATGTCAAGACCCTAAACTAGTCATGTTCTTTTATATTTATACTCTTTAGGTCTCTTTTTCACTTAAATTTGAGGGACCTTATCAAGATTTTTTAAGATTTTTTTTTCCATCTGAACCGAAAACACAAATTTTAAAATTTATACAATGTTGGAGGTTAGAAATGATCAACTTTTACAATTTAAAATAAAATAAAATTGGTATTATTTTATTTTGATAAATAAGTAAACAATAAATTTGAGTTGTTACCTATATCTGACCCTTTAACCCTTTAACGTCCCGATTCAACATTGATTTCGAAGATGCATTATAAAACATTTGATGAATAACAAAAATGGAGTTGATGTACAAAGCTAAATTATAAATGTCAATATGAAGATCACATCTGTACAATAGGATTTATCATTTTTTCAATTACTAAATTGTAATTAATTTTTCAAGATTTTCTTTTGAAATTCAATTAAAAATCCCAAGTTAACCATTTTTAATTTTAATTTTAATTTTTTTGTAATGAATTTGGAATAACATGCACTATGAGATGGTATGATTTCCATTATTTGATTCTACTTATTTTGGAAAATATGTTTAAGGTCTCATTTTTTGAACTAAAAATGAAATTTGACATAAACCAATTTTTTTATTGAAAAAAAATCACAATATCTTATTTTGAAGATCCATACTATACAAATGATAGTCAACTAGTACAAGAACCAAGGAAATTTTGAATGGATGAAAATTGTCTATGTATGTAGTCAAGAAAATAATCTGAATGTTTTTGTAGTCCACTATGTGGACGCAGGCGTGTTAAAGTCATATTATTGTGATCATGCAAAGTACATAAACATGACCTAGAAATAAAAGCTTGATTGGTGAATACATGTGGGTTTAGAAATTTGAGGGGACGGTTAACCCCTATATGTTTGACCATGCATTTTTTGCATGATGTAGAAAAGAAAACTCAATTTTTTCATCCATCATGCACTTTTCGCAATCCAAAAATTACTACAAAAGTCTATGGCAAGACAACTTCATGCATGTGTGAACTTTGTAGAAAGAGGATGATTTGTGAAATTCTTATGCCTCATTTCATATTGGAGTGACTCACCAAATCTCTAAGATCTTAGTTCAAAAGTGCTCTTGGAAAAATCAGCTCATAAATTAAACAACCAAGAAATCTCAAAAAATCACTATACTCGGAGTATTATATTTCAACCCATCACAACAAATTTCATCCATGAATTGTTAATATTTTATTCATAATAAAATTACAAAAGCTTCAAATGCTAATATTTCACAATTCATATAGTCAAATAATTTGATTTTTTTCTCATTCATTCTAGTGGTTTGAGATTTTGTTTCATACATTCTTGGATTCTAGTATAAATCTTGTAGTTTATAACTAAAAACATAGAAATGAAATTTATATAATTTTTCCAAAGAAATTTCTTCCAAAATCATAGTAATTATAAAATGCTTAAAATAGAACAATTACATTAGAGAAAATGCAGATAGTAGTGATGAGCATTATGATGTATTTTTTTTTCCCTCATATCATGAGAAATTTGAAAAAAAAAAAAAAAACTTTGTTAATGGTGTATTTTGGAATTTAGGGGTTTGAGTTTTGGAGTGCCTCTATTCGGAAATAAAAAGCACCTTTGAAATTACAAATACATGAATAAATCGATCGGGCGAGCCATGACTTCATTGGGTTAATTAGTGCAATATATAGCACACTCGAAAACGTAAGGTCGGGCAAAATAAGCAAAATAAGCAAATGGTCGTTTTATCACGGAGCAAAAAAGATTTTCCCATTTGCTTTTTATTTCGGAACAAAGGGGGTACAATGTCAACAATTTTTGACAAACTCGAAAAGGAATAGAAAGTTGATTACTACCAAAGCTACACTAAATGGGCTATTTAATGTCCAGATCACTATTTATTAACATGGACACTATTTGATTATTTGGAGACATAGTGTCCTGGTAAGAACAAAATTATTATAAAATTTAAAATGATAAAAACTTCAAGTAAACCTTTTAGATATAGTGTTCAAATGACAAATGACAACTTTATTATGAACATGGCATGCTACCTCATGTCACTCTCATTACTTGGAAGGAACATGGCATTCTCAATGAAATTGGGAATGACAAGTGACAAACTCCTATATAATGTAGGAACACTATTTCTCCTCACCTTTGAACAAATTGTGGTAAAAGACATCAATTCTCACTGGACACTAAATAGCCCATTTAGTGTACAATATCTAGGTTGGACTGAATCATAACATTCTTTAGCAACTCCAATGTTCACCCTTGGGAATCAACATCACAGGCCATTATGATTGCAAGAATTGTAATCTTCTAAAGAATCAAAGCCATTATTAGCTAAAAATGACTTGGCAGCTCAACAAACTTCTGTTTTTTAATAATTTCTAAATGTTCCACATCATCAATTCCTTGTTCAGATGTTGATTATCTGCACAAGCAAAAGGGTGTGCTGCAGTACTAACTAAAGAATGCTATGATTGCATTTGAAATGAAGAATTATGTAAAAATCAACATTTGAATGTAAAAGCACCCCTTGGATTACACTTTTAGAAAAGGTGGCACTCCCCAAGGAAAATCACTCTGCATGCGTGGAATTGGGCACCACTTGCATGGGCATCTCCCTCGGCAGTGTCACCTTTTCTACTAGTGTTAGGTATAGGTATGAGTTAGGTATAACTTGGGTTAAGGGTTAATTATTTTATACGAGTTGGTTTGAGTCTTCAGCTTCTAGGTTCCTCTTCAATTCTTCGCACATGCAGCTATGGCGACGTGAGAGTTCAATTGAGACACAAAAGGAGGAATTCCAAGGGCCAGGGACGCATCATGAAGTTCACCACTGTCCACCGCTCATGCAATTCACTGTTCAATAGATGGAAGAAAAGATGAAGGAAAGCTTAACTTGCTGCAGGGAAGTGAAGACATGGTGGAGATAAAAAAAAAAACTCTGCACTAGACCACTCACTTTGCTGCTGCGCACGCGCATGCAAACCCTAGCTCCGACGATATTCTTTTTCACACCTCTTGAAGAAGTTGTTTACTCGTGTTGCATACTTCCGCCTGCGTGTTCTTGTGTGTGAATCTTTTTTCATGCACGGGCGAGTGAGTCACATGGCCTGACTTGACAATCGAGTCAATAACCTGTTGTCGTCGTTTATTGGAATTACGACACGATCTTCCTCTGTAATATTGCTTCAATTGCTCGTTGTAATTTTTCTTAGGTGAGAGATCAGAGCTCGTTGTAATTTTGCTTAGGTGTGAGATCAGAGCTCGTTGTAATTTTGCTCAGGTGTGAGATCAGAGGTCGTCGTAATTGTGCTTATGTGAGAGATCAATGCTCGTTGTAATTGTGCTTCTAAAGGTGAGAGCAAGTTGCAGGCCATGTGAACTCTGTACGGTGAGCATGTGGTGGGAGGAACCTTAGTATAGTACAGCTCTTTAGAAGCCACGGTTGGATTGAGACAGAATCACAGGGTTGAGAGGTCTATTATTGACGGGATTCAGAATAAGTTGTTTTCAAGATTTACAGTGAATTCACGCGATCTTTGGATGAGCCTATTTTTGGATCCTCACGGTCAGCAAGCAAGGGATGCTCACAAAGTCACAAGCACATGTGCAGAACAGGTACGACGAGATGAGCCGTACGTCTTGCTTTTCCAGATTCCTTGTCAAGTTGTCCTTGTCGAAATGTATTAAGAGGACTGCCGAATTGATCAAGCCTGATAATCTCAATTACAACGAGCTTGATCGTGTGAGCGCATGATCAAGAGAGCGAACGATCTAATTGTAGCATATCCTCTTTCTCTTGCCAGTACTGTACTGTACTCTGTATGCGGTCTCTTTCTCTTGCCAGAACAGCGTCTTTACCTTGTGAATGGAGTCAGAGTATTGTTCATTTAATCATACGATGTTGACTCAGCCAGCGTTTATTGACACTGTCAAACACGGCCTGGTTGCTCAAAATTCAAAAAAGGTAAGACGTATGTCACTCTCCAACCATATCCATCTCGGCTGCAACTTTAATGTAATAATTAAAAGAAATTATGAAATCTGCAAGAAGGTTCACCAGCATATATCCATCAAGCTTTTATCCATCAGCTCGTTGAGTAGACGTCGACTGGTGCATCGGGAGATGGAACGATATATACTTAAGAACAGCTCATGAGGAAGACCGAAAAGCTTTTTGTCGGATCAGCGAGGTGAGAAGCAGCGCACTTTGCTTCCAGAGATTGTAGGAAATATCTGACTACATTGCAAAGGTGCCATTGTCATGCCGCTGATTCAAAGTTGCGATCGTATTCCTCTCGGTTTCTTCATAATAAGGAGCAGAAAAGAGAAGCCCATCCTGTTTTATGGAAGGGCGGCAACTGGAGTCAGTGTTGATAGACTTCAAGGACGGCCACCTTGACAGTGGGACCAGGTATGTCCATGCCTCACTCTGTCACTCGAATAATGACCTCGTCCACTGTCCGAGTTTATCAACAGCTCACTCATGAGCGAGTCGGAATATATGCATTCTCTATACCTATTTCCGAAAGCCCTATTGTATGAAAATAGGAAACATCAATTTGTCTCAAAGGCGAGTAATTAGTAAAGAGTGACATTAGAAATGCTGTCGACCGGAATACATTCTGCGACTCTTAAAATTCGGCTACATACGGTATTCTCATACTTTTTCGTGCAGACATAGTTCTATGAAGTGAACAAGCTCGATCGGGAAGATGAGAACATAAATCGGCTTTCGCAAAGTGATGCGCACGAGGAGCTGCAGCATGACGATCGGCCGTATATATAAACGCAAGATCGTCCGCTCTACTGCCGATTGATTGCGTCCATTCCCATTGCCTCCCCTTGCGCAGATCAAAGTGGATGGATATCAATGGTGAATATGCATGTATCTCGTACACTACCTCTTAACCGTATTAACTTCCAATTTCTGTACATTGAGACCTACAACCCTTGCGGATCCTCCATGGCCGGGAATTACGAGACCTCAGCAGTTGCTGTGCAGGCAATAGTCTGTTTTCCTCTTGGAGATTGTCCTCGGCGTGAATCCACTCTGGTTTGGAGGAGCTCTGCTATGTTCAAAAGATTTAAAAGGCATTGCGAGGCGGAACAATAATGCATTGCCACGGCTCTTGAAGCTTGGTGTACAGGGAACCCTAAAAGAATGAAGAACATCACAGCCGCAATCGACTTTCTGCCGAGAAATTTGATGAAGCCACATGTGTAGTCATATTGCCGGCAGGCAGACGGAGCATCTAAGGATGAGAGGACCTCATTCATAACATCAGTAAGAAAAAGGTTTCGAACCTTCCCTCAATTTCAATACAAATTCAGGAGTTGCAATTACTTGGACATGGATACTCGAGGCGGTCCGAGACCTAGTCCATACAGCGTCCAAATGCTGGACGCTTCTTCTTCGAATCCAGTACGGGCTCCGCCACAGAGAACCTCTCCCGAACCGGGCGGTTACAGTCAAACAATACTACAGGGAACTGGTGCATCGAGAACTGGCACCAATTCCGCTTCTGGAAATCCTGCTTCCACAAAACCGACTGGCTCACCCTACGAACTTCAAATGACGAAGAAAAACATGGATCCTTACGTTTCGTTGAATATGAGTGATCGAGAGCCACCGCCTTACGATGAGCACGAGAAGCACCCCGTGGAAGCCCGATCAAGATCCGATCATGAAGTGGTGGAGCTTCATGAGGGTGGAGGCATTCTTGCAGATCAACCACAAGCCATTCAAACGATGGTCAAGATGGTTACCATGTTGAACTTCATGAAGGTGATTCACTTTTACCTCTACTCTCTGCTTTTGAGTCAATTTGCATAGACCAAGGAACAGATGACTTAAGGAACGTTTCTCCTCCAGATGCATCCAGACAAGGGAATTAGGAATTCCTTACTGAACCTATTACAGATTCTAATCTATTATCATCTTATATGCAGGTTGAGCTAGGAGAAACTAAAACCTTGCGGTCTATGGAGCAATGGCGAGCTGCGGCTGCTGAGTTCATTGGCACCATGTTGTTTGTGTTTCTTGGATGCGGGTCTGTGATTGCATCAGGCATGTCTTTGTGCACCTGTATCATTCTATTGAAACATTCATTCTTTTAATATTGTCAGAAAAATTCACACCATTGTAGAACTTACCCGCCGCCTCAATTTAATTCCAAAGTTTTTGATTACAAATTATTCGAATCTCATACATGCAATAGAGACACACGGTATTTCTCATTAAATAATGTGTAAGAAGTGATGCAGGAATGATATCGCGAGACATGACCTGTGCAAGGATAATCATCATAGCCGTGGCCCATGGTGTTGCTATCTGCTGTCTGGCAGCAGCAACTGGAGCCATTTCAGGAGGCCATCTGAATCCTGCTGTAACATTGGCCTTCGTTGTGGCTGGAAAGGAGACCCTAATCCGTGCTGGCTTGTATGTAGGAGCTCAGGTACGCAATGCAACAGCCTCTCTTTCTGTTCTCTATACAGCTTCTTTAACAGCCTCTCTTCACAGCCTTTCTTCACAGCTCTATACACCGAATTTCATTGTCAGAATGAGGATGCACTAAATGTATTTTCAATTTCCAGTTGAAACATTTAGTTTTAAGTTGTAAAACTGAATAACCCCTCTTTCTTGCATGGGATGCCTGTCATTTGGGTCTTGAGTTAGTTGGGTAGTCTTGAAAGTCGCACATAAGGTAGTGTATTCTAATTCACGTCAATTCAAGCATTTTAACATATTTAGGAATGTGGTATTTGGGAGATGTGTAGAGCTGTGAAGAGATCTTTGGGTACAAGAGCCAAATCCGTTGAGATCAATTTTTTTTTATCACTGTAGGAATTCCTTATACAATTTTGAAGTGGGAGGTTGTAGACAACCCCATTTTCATAGATCAGTGGCCACAGGCATTTAGCCAGTTCATGCTTACACCATTTGCTAATAAGGCCAGCCAAGTGTATGAATAAGTTAGATGAGTTCCAGGGGTCAGTCAATAGGAGGCGAGATCAGGTCCCCAGCAAACGGTTTAATATTCTCTGCTTTGATGATGTTTGTTAGCGTGACGAAGTAAGAAAGCAGAAGAAGAACCCAGAATATGCAGAAGTTGGTTTAGCCTGGAGCTAAAATTCTTGTGCCAAAAGGGCCAATGGAAAAGCAGGGGGCTAATGTGGAATTGTTTTTAGCCCCTCTTACTCTAAGATTGTCCTGGGTTAATTAACACAATCCTCTCGGTGAATTAGTGAACAGAAATGGATCATCCTCTTCCAATCAAGAGGATATATCCTATTCACTGAGACATTTATCACCTCTTGATCCTCCCAAAAAAAATTCAAAATTTCCTCATGTGTAATTTCCTCATGTGTCATTAGTCCTCAAAAAGTCACCCTTGAGCTGGGGCTGCTGTGCGTGCAGCTCTTTGGAGCAGTAATAGGGGCATTGTTGATACGAGGTTGTACTCCCGATTACTTGCAGAGGAGTTTGGGCTCCCATGACCTTGGGAGAAATATATTCGACAGCCAAGGTTGCTTGATGGAGATTGTGCTCACCTTCATGCTCATATTTGTCATATTTGGTGTCGCTGTTGACCGTCGTGGACCTGGTTAGTTCCTAACAATTTTCATTGAGAGGTCTTGACAACCAACTTTGCGGTGTTCTTGTTTCGTGTTCATATAGCAAAATGCCGCGAGTCTGCTGCTGTTCCAGGAGAAATCTCAGTTTAAAAGTAAGCTATTTAGATTGGCAGCGATAGTAAAAGTTTCTCATATTAAAAGTTTCTCGTTCATTTGCAGGTGTTATTGCTCCGATACCCATTGGTTTTGCTGTGTTGGTGGATCATCTTGTAGGGGTGCCCTACACAGGAGCATCCATGAACCCTGCAAGAAGCTTTGGGCCTGCTTTAGTGAGTGGACATTGGGGTCGAGCTCATGTAATTTACTGGTTTGGTCCTTGCTTTGGAGCTTCATTGGCCTCAGCAATATACAGGTATGTTGCTCATGCTATGTGACTCTCAGTGGCATCACAACCATGATTGTAGAAAATTCATAGGACCATATTCATATAGAATGCTGTTTCTCTTCACCTGTATATTTTGCAGGTAGGACATCATGCCCTACAGAAGGTTGGGTGAGTTTCACCATTTCAACGCTCAAATTCCAATTTTCGTCATTGAAACAAACGGCCTCATGGAGTAGAGCACTGCCAATAAGTTTGATGTGTTCAACTTTGCATCCCTCCTGGCCTTGTGAACAGACCAGAATAGCATTATTGTCGTTTAACGGCTATCGTCCCTTCTTTGAACTTTGTCTGGAACCCCACTATTGAACCCCACCATGAAGGTGGAATGCCCCATAACCGCCCAACCCCCCATTTCTTGTCATGTAGGTGCCTTCAACAGCAATCGCACAAGGAATCTAAAACCAACCACTCGTGATCCCCCCAAAAACCTAAATTGACTACTTGTGATTCAATCGGGGATTTTATATGTGGGCAAAATTGGAGCATCTAGGATGTAATTCATGAACATTTTGTCTCCTAAACTGCTCTAAAACTCACTAAGGTAAACCACCCTATTTGTGCCATGTGACTATTTGTCACTTTGTACATAGCAACACAAATAGGATGACTTCCAAATTGTGGCACAAATGGGGTGGCTAAAACTTTTAAGGCACAGTCGAGGGCAGTTCAAGTATCAAAAATGCTCTGGTGATTCTATTCACAAAGGATCATCATGGCGGAATTTTGTGTTGTGCAGACTAGGATTTTTGGAGCCTAGCTTGGCTCAAGCTGCTGAAAGATTACGAAATAACCCTCCTTTGACTTTGAAGTCATATGCTGCAGCTTGAAGAGAGTAGGGCAGGTGGCTGCATTGGAGAGGTTGATATCATAATTTTGAACATCTTGCATGCTCTACTTCTGCAGAAACTGAGACAGTTTCTTGACAGAAAAAATATTGGATTAATTTCACTTGCTTGAAAATGCATAAGGTAAACCACCCTATTTGTGCCATGTGACTATCTGTCATTTTGTGGTCACTATGTATTAGTGTCTTACATTTTGAAATTTGATATGTATAGTACTAGTACATAGTGGCACAAATAATGTGACTTCAGAATCGTGGCACAAATAGGGTAGTTTACCTTGGATTAGATAATCAATTGTTTGTGATTTTTCAATCACATGCACTACTTGAATAAAACCGCTGCAGGTTGTAATGTCCATAGCAAAACTTTGAGAAAGGATCTCATTCCACTAGAAACTGACTCGCGCTGTTAGCTACTGATCATGCATTTGAGTGAAACTAGAAAGTTGTGTGACACTTGGCTTTGTCCTCATCATCCTGGTACTACCGGTATTACTCAAATATATGACTTTTTTAACACACTTCTGCCTAGGATTAATGATGAATTTCTGTCCTTCAAAATTCTGTCCAGGAGGTTCAACCGTACAAGGAGAACAAACAGCTATGTTGTCGCTACTAGAGGCTCTCGTCCTTTTGTAGTGCAACTATAAAGCTAGTGGAGGTTCTGTAGCTTAATTCTTGTTAGGGACTAGGGCTCAGTTTTGACTAGGCTCAACTTTTTTTTTTTTTTTTTTTTTTTTTTTTGAAACAAATGAAACGGAATTTCATTGCAAGGAGAAAAAACAACAAGCCAAACCAGCCACAAGTGGCTTGGCTGGAGAGACATGACTAACGGACAGACCCGACAAGGGGGACAGGGGGGGAAGGACCGCGCCTCCGCAGAGCGCAGGAAGCGGCCGGGAGGCCCCTCTTGGCCCTGCCGAGGAAGGCGGGGCACCCCTGGCCTCGCCGGATGAAGCCTTCAAGGAGGCTGAAACACGAAGCCGGCAAGCGGACCCGAAAGCTCCCATTGAGGCTGGCCATGCTAGCAAAAAAACCAAATCTACACCAACGCCCAGCAAACCTATTCACCAATTGCTGTGATGTAGTAAGACTCCTAGGATTCTTCAGCCTAATGCAATCCCACTCAACACGACCATAATCAATAATACCGTTCTAGATGTGTTGCAAAAGCTTGGACGGCTCCCACACCTAGTTGTTGAAGACAACATCATTACGTTCGATCTGTAAGGCCCACAACACAACCGTACGGATTTCAAGCTACAATCTCTTGAGAGGGTTGAACTTCTGAGGGATCCTTTGGAGAAAATACCCTGACGCCATGACAATAAACGCCACGGTCCTTGCGCATTATGTCCTTCTAAGAGCGCATTCATAATACGAATCGCCCATTGCCAAACACGTTGCGTAGACAAGCACTCCCAAAATCGATGGAGCACTGATTCCTCAGACCGCCGAGGACACACCAGACACCGGATGCCGACAGTCCCGTCAATCTGGCCTCGCCAGTAATTAACTGCTACTACTCGGTGCCAAATAAGCCACAAGAGGCAAGTTTCTTTTCTGGTCCTGTCTTTGAGCCACACCGTTTTCCATTTCAGTTGGTAGTCATCAGGCAACACACCATTCCACTTGCGCGTGACCGGGTTGTGAATATGGTGTTTCCTCTTCAGCAATTCGCAACCCATCTTCACACTGTACTCCATAAGTTGGATGTTCTTGTCTCCTAAGGGCCATTGAAATTTGTGAGGGTCCCAAACAATTCTATCAACCCGCCTATAGTAAAGCCTCACAGGGACTTTCTTTGGCTCTCGCAGTACCTGAGAGACTTTGACCTGGTGCAACATTCCTGCCGAACCCAACGCTGTGATGGCATCGTCCACAACATGATTGGGCCGAAGCGTGCAAGACAGGGGTAGAACAAAGTAGCTCTCATTCCTCAGTCTGGGCTGCCAAGGCTGTGCCGAGACTCCCAACAGTACTACCACTCTCTTAAGAACCTGAGCCACAATCTAAGGCAACCTATCCGTTTCCGTGGAAAACCACCCCAGCTACTCTCCCTCAATGGCGCTAGGATTGAGGGCAGTGAACAAGCCACTCCACATAGATTGAATGGCGCACAAAGCCGCCCTCCATGCACCTCTCTCTGTGGGCAACAGTCCAAAGCGCGCGCCGGCCTAAGTCATGGAGAGAAACCGGTTACCCAATGTCGCATTGTGAATTTGCTTAAGACCGTTTTTGTGTAAATGCGTTGCCATGTTCTTAGAGAAATCAGGGCCGATAATTGACAGGAAGGGAGACCACCATAACGACTCCGCGCCCACCTCTTCTGGGGTTGTAGGCCTCACCGGCAACAGGTCCGGCTGCAACTTTCTCCACGAGGTGCCCACTCTGTTCCACGCCTTGGACCCCTGATGTGCCTGGAACTGCCCGAGAGTGAAGTATTCAATACTTGGGGCCCAAAGCCCTCCCTTGTAAGGTTGAAAATGCATGAGTCTGTACCTTAGAAATTCATGAATGTTAGACGTACCAAGTTCGCAAGCTTTGAGCACTCATTTTGCCATCAAAGCAACCACTGCGTCTTGAGGATTGATGACGTTAATCCCACCCTTGTCCTTCGTTTGGCAGCATTGCAATCAAACAACCTTCGTCCAAGCTTTATGCATAGCCCCTGACCACATGTAATTTCGTATAGACTCTTTTATTCTGCCCCAAATCAATTCAAAGAAGATCAGTGAGGAAAGAAGCACACTATTGACAATCACTCCGCAACTTGTCAAGTTTATTTTAGCCGTACACCAGTATTGTAACTTCTTCGTCTCCTTCTATTGCAAGAAAGTATCCACAGAACGTGCTGCCAATTTCATATCAAATGGAGTCCCCAGCAGTTTGCTTATGCTGGCTTCGTCCACCCAAACAATATTCAATTGCTGAGTCCATTGGGGCCGAGCCACTGCGACAGCCGAGCTCCAATACCCACTGGATTTCTCCCAGTTCAGAACCAAGTCAGAAGCTAGGCATAAGCAGTCAAGTATTGCGACCAAGGCTTTTACCAGCTTTTCCTCCCCAAGTAGTGTAAAAGACGTGTCATCTGCGTATTGTGCCAATACTTGTTACCTCACACCGCCCGGGAACTTGATCCCTTTCACCGTCCCAGAACTCACACCACTTTTGACTGTAGCATTGAGAGCTTCAGCCACGATCAAGAACAAATAGGGTGCCAATGGGCAGCCCTGTCGCACACCTCTCTCAATCGAGAGCAAAGAGGACTGAGACCCGTTTACCTTGACTGCGGCTTTGGCGTCGTAAAACAGCAGCTGCGCCACCCCGATAAACTCCTACGGGATTTCCATTTCCCCCATAGCTCAGAACAGAGAGGCCCAATCCACCATGTCGTACGCTTTTGAGAAGTCAAGTTTTAGGAAGATGAGGTCTTGTTTTGAATGTTTCGCCCAAGCCATCGTTTCATGCGTGAGTAAAATGTTGTCCAAAATGAAGCGCATGGGCAAAAAGTTGATTGATCAAAATCATGGACCTCCATAAGCACTAGCTGTAAACGCAGCTACAAAGCCTTTGCAAACAACTTGTACGCTACATTCAAAAGGGTGATGGGCTGCCAATTCGTCAACCTTCCTTGGGCATCATCTTTATGAAGCATGGAGATTAGACCTCTCGTGACTCCATGGGCCAGTCTCTGCTGCGCTACTGCTTGAGTGATCATGAGGTGATAATCCGCCTTGGTGAGATCCTAATAGCTCTTGAAAAACTCTATAATTACGCCGTCGAGTTTAGACGACTTGCCAAAGTCCATGCCCTTCAAAGCAAGTCCCAGTTCGTCTTGACTGATCGGTCTTCTAAGCGACTGCTTCATGGCTTGAGACAGCCGATCTCCTAAACACACTAGGGCTTGGGCAGAGGCACCTTCTTTTGCAGCCGAGCAAGGCGAGTCCTTGTACAATTTTCCATAATAATTGGAACACACGTCTTCCAGGGCAGCTTGGTCAGACTGAAGAACCCCGTGCTCATCTTCTAACTCGGTCAAGTTGGATGCGCCTGTGTAGGCTTTAGAAGCTCTGAAAAAATCTTTGGAACATGAATCTCCAACCCGTTTCCATTTCACCCTGCTTCGTACACGTTGGCCTTCAACCAGATGTTGCTCGAACTTTCCGAGCAGGTCACTCGCCTCACCAATCCTGCCTTGCAGTGCACAGTTGTGAGGGTCGTCATGCAAGTTGGCACGTAGAGCTTCAAGTTGTTAGTGCAACACCAGCTCAATAGCCTTCCTGTCTACCGACTTCTACACACTAAAGGCCCGGTAGAATTTTACAACCCTCCTCAACTTCCCAGTGAAGCCCAGACGGGAGTGTTGCCGCTAAATTCGTTCCACTCCCTCTTTCACCACCGGGTCCTTAAGGAAAAAGCAGATCATTTTATATGAAGAGCGTTTTGGAGTTCACTACTAGAAAATGTAGTCCAAATCAACAGAAAACCAACACATTCCTGTTGGTTTGTGCACTGCATCGACCATTCCAACTGATTTTCAATCTTTCTGTGCACATAGTCAAAACACATGCCTCTTTTCTGTTGATCTGGGCAGTGTACTTTTCCACATGCAACTTTGTTTGAGTGTAGCTCCTGCTTTGCTTATGTGGCATGTCCACTGAGTTACGTGATGTAATTTTCAAAACATGATACATTTCTTTACTTGGGGTATTTCCAAATTCATTTACTGCATCATCTGGTAAATCTTGAGGGTTTTTTTTCTACAGTGTCTACTGATATTTTTGACAATAAGTACTTTCCTGAAAACATAGTGTATTTACTATATGTAAAAACAACCGCCCACTGCTGTGAAACAAATTAACACATGAAGTTATAATGTAAAATATATTTATAGAATAATAAGAACCCATTTCACCCTACTCTTTGCCTCCGTACACCACTGCCGCATATTTCTCCCAATCACATATTTTCAACATGTGATCTGTAATGTCCAACAAGCTCCCTTATTGATCGAAATGTACTACATATTCTATACAGCATGTTTTACTTTATTTGAACATTGCACACTAATTACTTTGCAATAAAAGTCTTTGAAACTTTGCATACATGAGGCAGCGGTTTTAAGGGGCTAGCTCCGTGGTATGGTGCTCTCAGAAGTGGCTTTTCTAATTTTGCAATGACCTCCATACCAACCTAGTCTAGATGAAATGTCACTACATTAACCCGTATGCGGCCTGTCCTGTCAAACTCCAACTACAATACTGTTTCTGATATTTTCAGTCGTATCTGCAGTCTGCTTTTCTGAAAGCCATCCACCACTTTTATGATGCTCTGACTAAAGCATTAGATGAGGGTCATGTTTCAAGAAAAACATGATTACGTAAAAACCGCATGCAGGGACAATGATTTATGGTTTACGGTCGAGTTAGCTCCTACTTGCTTGTATGCTGTTCATGGTCTTGGATTCCATATCAATCCCTAGTTCTTACTTAACATCACAAAATCTGCTCCTCCATACCCCTTGATCTGCAAACAGAGCCTTGCTATGTGAGCATATGTACAACCATGTTCTGTGATAATGCAAAATTAATTATACATAAGGCCAATTCAACTAATAGAAATAATAGGAACGGCCATGGTTTAGGGTCAGTAAAGTGATCTATTTGACTATTCCATGTTATGGTAACTCACTTTCACCTTCACAACGTAGAGTTCTCTGTCCACTTAATAAATTCTTTACTCAGCTACTTATTGTCAAGCAGAGTGTGATGTTTTAGGAATTATCAAGTCATTTTGAAGGAAAGGCTACTTACCTAGTTTTACAAAAAGTACTCCTCTTCAGATGATTCTCCAACGTCTCTGTCAAAATATTCGTCATTCGCTTCTCCCATTTGCTCCACAATTTGAGGCATTCGGATGTTCCTTCCTGTGGGGAGGGGGGCTGGATTTGTCTCGGGAATTTCTGCTGGTGCGCGGGGTTTTTTTATTGTTTAGTTTTAAATGTTGTAATTATTAGAAGATGTAGTGTTTGTGTTTATGTTTTTTCCACGTATAGAAGGATGTAAGTGTGCAGTGACGAACATCATGCTACTGGATTTGTAGTCAAGGGTAGGTATTGTATGAGGTCCTAGGAGATTGTGGTATATGTTGGACTGCTGAAGTACGTATTATAGGCTCGGTCATGAAAATGTAGAGCCACTTTTAAAACTGTTTTGTTGCTATGGTTATGTTGAATGTCAACATAACATATTAACGGGGTTTATTGAGAAAATTCAGAAATGTAAGATTTTGTAGTACTTATGACATTAACTATGTAGAGCGAAGCATTAAATATGGATGGATAACAGCAAAGGAGGTTGATTGTGTAAGAAACGAGCAATATAACTGTAATCATTCTAATAGGAGGTATAGATGTGTGAGCTTATGAATGTCATGTGGGATAGTGCTTAGTACGATATTATTAGAGTGATGCAGCGTTTATTGCCATTTTTGGTACAACTTAACTGTACATGATCTATTTGTGTGGTTGGTGTTGTTAGTATGTGCAGAAGGGTGTTCGAATGGGGCTTCGAGATCCTGTGGTGTGCCGCCTAGATGTACGTGTTCTGCGTTGTTACACGGACCAGGTACATGAACCTCACATGAATATCTTATTAGAATACAAGGGTAGAATCATGAGTGTTCAATATATATCAAGTAAACCGCTAAAGTGGGTAAATACTGTAGTACTTTAAAAAAATTTACAGACTTTTGTGTGGTAGCGATGTTAACTCCATGACAAGGTACTGTTGAATTAGTAGATGGTGGTGACGATATACCAGCAGGTGGGAATTTTTTTAGAGAATGAGGAACTGACGTGTTAGTACTACAAGTGCAATGTTCGTTACTCAGACATGACGCACGCATGCATCAGTCGTGGCCTGCTTTCTGACTATATGTACACGATACCATTTGTCAGAGCATCTAGTAATAAAACAAATCTCTGTCAGCCATCGGGTACAAAACCTATTTCCTCGAACGGTTGTGCCCAAAATCAATATAGTAGTGTCCACTATATGGATGTAAATTTAATAGATTAAGGTCACACTTCGCTGATGAGTATTACTTAGTATTATTGTGATGTTTGTTGCAGGTTGGTTATCATGATACTAGTGGATGTTGATATTGGGAAACAGCGCCATGACCCTTACCGTCATTCCAAGCTCACCTTCATTCTGCAGGTTTTCACTCATAGAATAATTCAAAAGATAACTTTATCTTATTTTGCTAGTATACTATAGATTGAATACGACGTACTGACGTTCTTCTGGTGTTACATCGATCAAAGTTATTTTGTGGGATTGTTTTGCACGTTGTAGGATTCCCTCGGAGGAAAATCTAAAACGACTGTTACAGCCAGTAGCAGCCCTTCATGAGTGTAGGTATCCTGCACTTTGGGTTAGTGTATTATCTCTAGATGTTTACAGAATTCAGCGTTTGTCTTGGGCTGCTGGATGTGAACTAAACATTTGCTGTGTCAATTTACATAAGTGATAGCAATTATGCCTGGAGTAATTTGAAGCTGATAAAGGAAATGTGACACATATTTACCAAGAGTAGGCAATTACAGTAGATATAGAGTAAGTACCGGTAGTCTATCATCGAAGGGTTCTTGGATCAAACTACACAATCTACGCTTCTCACACTTGTTGTGAGGTAGCAATTTTTTAAGCGTGTATATATATTGTGTTCTACCTATTTCATGAGCTGAAGCATTTTACTGGGATGCAGCAATGACATGGAGACAATGAGCACACTTCAATTTGGTCAACGGGCAAAGTTCATCCGTAACAATGTAAGCATTTTTTCTAGTTAGTGGATGTTTGTGTATATTTGGATTACTGTAGTCAGAGTTTTGAATTTGATTGCAAGTGACGACTTTTTTTGCTGTTTCCAGGCTAATATTAACAAGGATTCTTTTGGCAATGTGACTGCATTACGTCGTGAAATTCAGCAATGGAAGGTATAGTCGAACTCTTCTCCCACATTCCTTGCACAGAAGAGACAAGCCCAGTAAATTATGTTCGATTGTCACTAATACTCCTTTAATGCTCGATGCACCTTGTCATTGCCGTGCAGGAAGAAATCAACCAACTGGAATTACAGAATGTGTCGGCTATGTCGCCCGCGGAATGCGAACAGCACAATCTGTCGGCTCTGAGTCCGAACCCTGGATAGAGCTCAAACAATTTACTACACAAGGTGACAGGAGGAATCTCGTCCAGCATAAGTTTTTTCAGCTCTTACTCTGAATTGATTTAATGTTGGATTTAATGAGTTGGGAATGCTTATCTCGCAAAAGGTCGATGGTGTTTGTAGGTTACAGCGGTGGAGGCTATGCTCGCAGCTGCTTTGTGAATGGAGCAGCAGGCTCAATCCGCAGCCAAGAAACCAGAAACCGAAATCGTCCAGGTGAAGTCTACCCTGAACTACTTCTGTGATATGTAAATTTTCATAATATGTAGTAACATTGTCTAGTTTTGCATGTGTGATGGACGTGTAGTTTGATTTATGAACGATCTATTACGCCGGACAAGCTTCGAACGTCTGCAAGTACATAGTTGGAGGAGCTTACAGGCTATGTTTTGCAAAACTTTCTGAGTTGCAGTCGTTATGTTCTTATTGGTCAATAATGCACTCTTATGATTTTCCAATTCATGCTTGAGACGATGAATACACAATCTAGCACTCATTGGAAGATGTCGTACTGTTTTATTGTTGTCGTAATTTTTCTTCATGCAGCTGCGACAGCATGATCAGAACTCTGAAAATACGTGGTAGGATGATTTTTCGATTTAGGGACGAATAAATTCGCAGATTAGGAGTGATAGCTGGAAAACTATCCAGAGATAACAATCTCGTGGAGAAGAACAAACGACTGGCTGAAGACCTCGAACTCGTAAGAGCTCAAACGAATCGAAATCCAGAGCTAAAACAGCTTCGCCATGGATAATATTCGACTTCAGGAACAAGTTTGAGGGTATGGACACGCCAATTTGCTGACTCTGATTGTTTCTGTACATGCAGGGAAATCTTTTGCAAGTATTATACGATTCCAATCTGTGAAGTAGGATGTCGCTGCTCGACTAACACTTGTTAAAAGATTTCTAGAATTTCATGGAGAAGGGGAGCGCACAATGATGATTGAAGAGCTGGCAAATCTCAGAGATCAGGTTATAATTTGCCCCACATTCTGAATATCTCCAAGTTTAAGGAAATGATAATATATGCTTCCTGTAATACTTGCATACAAGTTGTTCAACCACTACATTATCTTTATTTTGAATCCTGGGTTCTGACATGTCTTCAGAATGACAGTTGCAGGACATGACCGAAATGAAGCTTGCTCTGGACCAGGGAGCTCTTACCCTCTCGAGTGCTCAAGTGTCGTTTTTGATCTGTACGCAGTTTTCGATTGTGAGGAAAAATTTAATTGGTTGCTCAGTGGTCTTCTTTTTTGGCATTCTAAACACAGTTAATTCACGTAACTTGCGATACATACATGGACTATGAAATAATTTTAATGTCTTGTTGCAGTAATGTTTTATTTCAAGACTTTGTAATAATTATATGAATGTGGTCATATGAATTTTGCAGGTGAAGCAGTGTATTAGAAGATGCGGAATATTTTAGAAGCATCGAAGTGGACCACAGAAACCATGAAGAATTGCGGACGGATAATGACTGCCTATTTCAAGATTCATAGAGGTAGAATACTGCGATACAACGGGGCATATTACGCATGAGTGCGAATTGCGTGCTTATGATGCAGTAATTAGGTAGCATGTATCAATGTAAATTGAGAAATTTTAAGATTTATGGAATGTGTGGATGTAAATTTGAGTTCGAACATGATTGGCCACTGTAAATCGTTTGTCACTGGATATGCAAAAATAGATGAACCTGTTGTGCACAGGGTATAGGGGGACGGCTTCATATTCTACCAACCAGTACAATACAGGTGGAGGACTAGTAAGTGGTGACAACCAAACTCGTAATCACAAGTGTCAAATAGAACAAAAAGCGGGTTGCTTTAAGAAGGCACAACCAATGCAGAAAGAATACAAAATCCGGTAACAGACTAATTTTATACAACATATACAGTTTACCGACTCAAAATTATTACTGATGCGTAATTGAAAGTAACTTGAGCATACAATGTACTGGACAGAAGTCATCGCCTTACATCAGAAACGGATGTTCAAATACGTGGCACATTCTGCCACATCACTGACCACAGCAGCAGGCGTAGGTGACGTGGCAGGTCCAGTCACGCCGGAGGACGCTCGTGGCACGACCGAATCAACAAATAGCGATCAACACACCTCTGTTAAAACATGTCCTGGTCAACGCGACCGGATCAACAGCTAAAATCAACGCTCTCCTATTGGTTTTCTGTTGATCCGGACACAGATTTTCTAGTAGTGGTTGTTGGCAAAAGTTGGACCGTGTGCCGCATTGGAAGGTGATCCGCATGGCTGCTGTCACCCTAGATAATGTACTCCGTGACTGGCGCGGGGCCAGCATCGTTATGGATAAAGGAATAGCAGCGATCCAGTCTCGCAAGTCACCACGTTCCATTCCGGCGCCTATTATCCCATGAAAATTTGAGGTTCAACTTATTTCAAAGTGTAACTTGCACTATAGATGTTACTTTATTTCTAGTCAGGGACTAGGAGTCAACTTTTGACTACTGTAGCAACTAACCTTGTATAGAAGAACCTACTCAAACTTTCTCACTTCCTCACTTAACTATAGATGTAGCTTATGATGCAATGTCTCTTCCCCTCAGCCAATAAACGTTGATGTTTTTACTGTTGAGATATTCCATAATACTAAACTAACTGATCAATGTAGATGTGTCACATATTCTTTAATTGAGAGGAAGAAAATTATAATCCATAGTGTTGCGTTCAATATGATGAACAGTCAAAAAATAAACTCTTGAACATTTTTGATTCAAGAATACTCTATACAACTTAGCATTATGTTCTATAATCTTTCTTGAGGTTATTTGATCCATTATCCATCAACAATAATTTCTTGATTCATTATTTGATGTCTCAACTCCTTCACAACCCAAAAAAGGAGTTGTTTTTGACACTTTTTTTGACATATGAGTTAACCGAAAACAAGCAACTCACCCTGCTGAGTCAATGCGGAGTCCGCCACCCAATATTATCAATTTCTGACAATGCTTTGTTCATGAATAGTCCCTTGGTCCCTTCACGAATAGTCCATTAGGCTTGGAAGAACTTGTGGGAACTCTCCTTTAGCATTGGGGAAGTCACGAGTTCCACTCCCATGGGTGGTGTAAGGCCTAGCTTTAGATTATTCTCCAACTCACCTCAGACTAGTTTTGCAGTCTTTTTGATCTCGACATTGTTTTGACATTGTTTTAAACAATAAATTTTTAAAAAAATCGATGTGATTTGTAACATTGTTTTTGGCATTGTTTTTGACATTATTTTTTACACTATTCTTGACATTGTTTTTTACACTCTTTTGACATTATTTTTTATGTTATTCTCAACATTGTTATTGACATTGTTTTTACACTCCTTTTGACATTAATTTCTACATTCTTTTTTACACTCTTTTATATTATTTTGGACTTTTTTTAATTGTGCTTCTTCAACCCTTAGCCTGATGGGATCTAAAATTCTGAACACCTATTCAAACTGATGAGCTCCTTGCTTGAATGATCTGCTCCCATGGCTTCAAATAAGATCATTCCAGGATGTATGATATTACATGGATTTGTTACTTTTTGTGGACTTTTGACGTAAGCTCTAGATTGCATTTTACACCTCTTTTCACCAGTGATGAGACTGCTGTCGTTTTCTTGTCAATATCACATGAACAATTCACTCTCTGCAACGTAGAACGATCAACATGTCGTAGAGTACTTGAAGGTTTGATTTGACACCTTGATATTGAAACAATTTCTTTTTGGTTGAAAAAACATGATTTCTAATTTTAAGTATGTTTTTGTGTTTTGTGTCAAGAAATTGCAAAGTTTCCATCAACAAAGCTGTCAACAAAAACTAATATTGAGATGCTTTCAAATGTTCCAAGGATTTGAACCCTTTAGCCAGTATACATGTTTTGACAAAATGAGTTTTTTATACCCGTGGGCATTGTTGCTCTTTTATTGATGCCCTCAAAGGCTACATTTATTCCAATCATACAAAAATGGGAAAAACTATTTATGGGATAGTGTGCCCAAAAAAATCCATATCTAATGGAGAAAGTTGAAGATTATAACATGTATTTGTGAACTTAAGGTGCATTGATATATTGAATAAGTTTAGACTTCGTATGTTCATATTTTGAATTAGTTTTGTTTTAAAAAAATTGGAAATTTTGTGATTTTTCTTTATAAAGTTCTATTTGGAC
Source organism: Pohlia nutans (assembly GCA_022496805.1). Classification (NCBI taxonomy): domain Eukaryota; kingdom Viridiplantae; phylum Streptophyta; class Bryopsida; order Bryales; family Mniaceae; genus Pohlia; species Pohlia nutans. The sequence goes on along the minus strand of CM040093.1, from coordinate 3,722,323 downwards.
TCAAAACTAAACAGATGTATCTATTTAATGACATTATAGGGGAGTGTATACAAATTCTTATTGAGTTTTGCTAGAATAAGTTCAAAGTTCATTCATCACATTTTTATAAATTAGTTGTATAATGCATAACTTTAATCAATTGAGATCAAAGCACATATTTGTAAGCCATGCTATTTTATGGATGTATTCTACAAAAGAGAAAAAGACAAAAAAAGAATGTCAAAATAGCAAGAAATACCTAGTAATATGATAATTGCAATAGTTGCATAGCATTTCATTTCCTTTACTTCTTGCTCTTTACAAACCACAATCCACTTGTGCTTTCTTTTTGCTATAATGTCTTCCAATTGTTTATTTTCTAAGCTGATTTTTTTTTGTATGCATTTCTTAAGCAAATTGCACTGTATTAATGCGTATTTGTATGACTTACGATGGTCCAAATTAAGATGTATTATTTTTTAATTATTTTTTCAATGGATTTAAAAAGTAATTCTTTACATTTGGCAACGTTGGAAATGTTAAGAATTCATCATTAAAAACAACATCCAATTCTGTCCCTGCACCTATTTGCACACCGTAGATTTGTTTTGAAACCACCTCATATAATACTTTAGAACCATCTCCAAACTGAACTCTCATTGATTGAATTTGGATTTTATAGAGTTTGGTTTTATGACCAGTCTCTGGGTTGGTTTGAGTGATTTAGGCAACTCCCACTTTGAAAATTCATAGCACTTACATGACTTATCCTTAACCTCATAATATTTTATGTTGTGACCCTAGTTTTTCCCAAAATATATAGTCGATGTATTTTTGGCTTCAGTTATCAAAACTTCACATACTTCTACGTTTGTAATTTTAGAGAAGTAGGTACTCTAGTAACACCAAATCCCACCCTTGGCTAGGACAACAACTTGATGAAGTATCTCCAAAAAATGTTTCATGGTAAAGAGGTCGATGAGAAAGGAGATATGGAAGGAAAAGAATGCCATCAACCCAATACAGGTTGGTTGGGCTTTTAGGGATTAAATTCCATCTTTTTTTGTGGCAGAATCATCATTTTCAATTATTAATACTACAAAATTATTCTACTTTGAAAAAGTATTGAATCACTTAAAAGTATGGTTTTAGGGATTTTTGCTTTAGAACGTCGCCACCACGTGACCGTTTGGCTACACCAACAGGTTGTGGCGCCTTCCTCGCTCCTCGGCGCTAAAGCCTACTGCACTAAATTCCTCGTTTCCTTGAAATTTTGGCCCTCGCCTAGAAGAATGTTGTCTGCTCTGCGTCCCTCCAATCACCTCGGATTCTAGAATTGACCGCACTCAACCCCTTTACTTGGCTTGTTTTTACATTTTTAGTATGGAATGTGATATTAACAATAATTTGGTCATTAATCTTAATGTTTGTGAGTGAGATTTGAGACACAATTGACCAGATCTCGAGCCAGGTCTAGATGGGGTATGCAAGTGACCTCACAAACGCTTTCCACAAATAGACGCACCATGTTGTGAATGACATGCACATTTGAGGCAACGCGGTGGCGATGCTCTTAGAGTAGCTCCACAGCAAACGTAGCTCGACCCATGACCGCAACCATTTTGGCTCCAACTAGAAAATGTTCCCCACCGCGACCCTTGAACAGCCTTTTGCTTGGAAAGACACACGCTACTCCCTTCCGCAACCCGCCATTCTTCTGCTCTATCAAGTCCGTGCCACATCTCCCACGACAACTGGTCTCCCGTTTGTTCTTTCACACCGCTCTCCGTTCTTCGAGCGCTGCAACAGAAGATCGAAAGTGCCCGAGAACATGACAATTTGATGACACACGTGGCGTTAAGATAAGCGGCAGTGGCTAGGCCGAAACCGTGATTGCAGCGGGATGGATCCAAGACAAGCAAAGAAGCGACGGAATGTGGCCCGTGGCTTGCCCCTCAAAGTTAACTTGCTTTTCATGTTCGTAGTTCAGGTGATGCGGTGGAGCTGCTCTAATTAGGATATAAAAAAATCATATTCACACTACTAGCAAAGGTGTCGCTTCTCACTCAGAACAGTGTCAAAGTTCACTGTAAACACTTGTCCTACGTGACGAATCGCACTCACCAAGTCTTGAGTGCGTGGGCAGTGAGCGCGAAGTGGCGCCGTTTGACTCACCTACCGAGTGAAAAGCGATGCCTTCTCCGTGTAGTGTCAGCACACAGCCGAGAGTCTTCAAAAGGACAAGAAAACTACCTAAACTTTAATGTGGGCAATGATTGAGTGGAAGGGAAATTCAAGTTGCATGCGTTTGGGTTTTGAACTTTGTATGAGTCAGATTTGTGAGACTATTCCTACTTTTGGTCTGACCACATGAATGAGCAGTTGTGGTGTTCATGGGCCCATGTCACTTGTCTAGCTTTTGTTGGTGGTGGGTAGCCTTTCCCATTGGCATATCCATGATACTGGATAACCTGTTCTCATTCTGTTCCCACAAAGTTCCAATGGAGTTCAACTACAAGGTTCTCCTACAATTCTCCATGGTGGGCAGGCTCTGACACACGGGCAAAGCATGTATTTTTGGGTTCCTTTTGAGTGTGTTTGGAGAGGGCACGGATAAAGTGGCAAATTATAGACAGTCTCAAAGTCTAAATTCTCCCCTTGACGTTACATTCCAAAAAAATTCAGGCCTCCAAAAGGCTGTGAACTCAACTAAACTGCCATGCTAAAATAATAATATAATGTTAGTAAAAAATATTCACAATTTTTAAAAAGAAAATGTAGTCAAATTTTGCCAGTCAAATTTTATTTTTTAAATATTTTTTTGTGAAAAAATATTTTTTATAATATTTTTATAGTATTTTTAAAAAGTATTTTTGCATAGCAACTTGGTTGAGTTAGCAACCTTTTGGAGGCCTGAATTTTTTTATAATGAATGCATGAGAACAAAAATTGGCCCCTATTTTGAATCTGTTGGGGCTCACTTTTAAAACTAAACCCTCTTCCAATTGTTTAAAATTCCTGAGGGTCTTCCTAGATTAAATATGAACCATAGGCCCCAAATTTGAATTCTTTTTTCCGAAAAAAACCCCTAGGATGTCCAATATGGAAATTTCAGAGAATTAGGCCTAGGGCTCTCAACCCCACAACAAAATTAAGTGTAGAAGAACATTTATTTAGATAATGACGTCACTCCACATGTGGTTATTTGTGAGCAGTTTGTCATCTTTTGAGGGCCGTGTGTGGATGGGGGAGAGCAACTTCGAAAGCCTTTGTTTTAGATGTAGACATGACCAATTGCAAGTGTAGTGGTGGACATGTTCTAAGCCTCAACATTGTTTTTAGGGGAGACGGGCGATTTATCACTAAATTGCTATATCAATATATAGTCTCAAATGGACTACTGAAAAATATTGCCAGTATCGCTGAAACAAGATGTAATTTAAGAGTAACGCCGTTGTTATAATAAGAGGTATTAGCGTGCAAGTATTTGTCCCAGATTTTGCAACAAGCTTTCAAGCAAGAACTTGGCCCTAGTCTCATTAAAGACAGTGGCAGAATACATCGATTTCATTTTGCAAATAGAAGACCAATGTTTCAATGAAAATCTTTTAGCTGTAAGCATGGATTATGGAATACACCACGTAGGAGTTTTGTCACAAGCTTTTACTCACAAGCTCACACTCCAACACCCTTATTGTGAATGAATGTACATGTTTTGGATGAATGACATAAATGACATATTTTACATGATTTTATCCACATCATGAAAATATTGAAAACAAATATCATTGCAAACCATTGAAGGGTGGTGGCAAAATTCAACAATTTTAATTGCAAATAGAAGGCAAATGTTGTAGCACAAATCTTCCAACACTAGTAGAAAAGGTGGCACTGCCGAGGGAGATGCCCAAGCAAGTAGTGCCCAATTCCATGCATGTAGAGTGATTTTGCCTGGGCATGTCCATGGGGAACACTACCTTTTTTACTAGTGCAATTATAAGCATGGATTATGGGATACACCACATAGGAACCTTATCTCGTCTTACAAGCTCGCACTCCAACACCGCTATTGTGAGATGAATGTACGTGTTTTGAATGAACAAATGACATATTTGACATGATTTATCCACATCATGAAAATGGTTGAAAAAAGAGAATCACTGCAAACTGAAACCATTCAACGAGTGGACTGCAAAATTTACCTTATCCCGGGGTCCCGGGAAAGAAAGCGGGGCTGGATCCCCGAAAGATGGGAGCTGTCTATCTTTACCGAGCGTCGCATCTTTTACGTTAAACACGTGGATGCATCCCACGGCTTGATCTAACGGTGGATATTGTGGAGACGTGGAGGGCTTGATCTGACGGTGGATATTGTGGAGACGTGGAGGGCTTAAGACTGTGGGTTGGTTTGTGGACCCTATTGCCGCTGCCTTTGAGAAATTACGGCCTACCAGTGTGAATCTAATGATTGTCTGTGTCTTTGGTTTATAACTGAAATTATGTTCCGTACTGCTCCGTCTTAATTAATGGCTGCCTAATGCCTACTCTAGGGTGGAGCCCATGACCGTGATTCAAGCTCATTTAGAAACCCTCTGCCCCCCAAAAAAAACACTTCCCATTGAAGGAAAATTGAAAAATTAACTCTTTTGCACAAGAGCAGTACACCATGCATGCAATGAAGGGTGGTCCCTCTAGATTTAAACCATTGTGACTGTGTCACAACATTGGAATCTGGCTCCAAGAAGTTAAAAAAAGAAACCCCTGCTGCCATTGTAGTCCTATGGTGTGAACCTTGAGCTCAGTGGTGTGAACTCTTGGCCAATTGGAGTAGAGTTAGTTTAACCCTTAAACGACAATTTGGGTCCTGGGTGGGCAGCCCGGAAAGAATCTAAATTTTTTTGGATTTTATTTTTTATTTTTTATTTATTTTTATTTTTATTTTTTAATTTTTTTTTCAAAAACGGCTCTGCAGTGCACTGCTAGCTAGCACTGTAGCACTGTAGCACTGCGGCACTGCTGAACTTCAGCTGCCCCAACCTCAAAACTTGTTCAATTTGATAACTTTGATTGCTTACCAAATATTCCACAATCTCTCAAATGAGGCGAAAATTTGGAATCTAAATCGCTTTTTCAGTAGCTTTCCAACGCAACAAGTCTCGCTTGATTTGGTTGAGAAATGAATCTTCTGTCTCAATTATTCCATTAAACCAAGCCCGTGGGGCTGGGGTTGTCGTTTAAGGGTTAAGAAAATTGGAAGCTTATTTTGAAACAAAATGAATAGGGGTACTAGAAGCTTTTTTTGGGGACAAAGGGAGTATCTTTCACTCTATGTGTTTCATTTTAGTCGTTATTCTACGCCGAGGTTACTTAGTATCGATATTAACCCCTAAATAACCAAGGATTCATGGTTTTAAATTGACAAATTGAATTGATTATGTTGTGGAAAATATAATTTAGATAGAAACAAATTTTTAATCAATGAAAATAGTGAAGAATATTGCATGTGTTGATAAAAATGAATAAATTTGAACAAAAGGAAGTTCAGTTAAGACCTACTCAATACTTCTAAAAAAACATGAGGCCCAATTTGAACTTCTTGGTTCTGTAGGGGTTAACCAATTTTTTGGTCAAAAAATGTCACAAGTGAGAGCCAATTTTTTTTGTTTTTCCATTAGTAGTCATCAGGAATTTAGGACCTCACTGATTATTAACGATTTTCGTGCGACATCCGATATTTCATGGGTTTGTACAAATTTCGCATGGATTTCGCGCTAATTCTACACCCGAGTCTACACTGAATCCGCACGGCTTCTACATTCACTCTTTTTGTTATTTAAGATAGTGCAGAATTCGTGCGCAATTAGCGCAAAAACCGTGCAAAATCCGTGTGAAAGATGTACGAACCCATGAAATATCGGATGTAGCACGGAAATTGTTTAAAATCCGTGGGGTCCTAAATTCTTGATGTAGAGCCATATTCACCCTAGAATGTAGCCATGTAGAGAAAAATGAATAAAATCATCCATATATATTTGTTCATTCTATTATTAATTCCCACATGAAATTCAAGCAATATAAGAATGATATATGACAAGATTTAAATTTTTTTCTTCAAAATAGAGAGCCCTCTACTGTATGCTACCAGAATCTTCCTTTGAAAAAAGAAAAAAATGCAATCTCATCAGAAACGAATTAGATTAATATGCTTACCGCATTTCATAGGGAGCCCTAAGACCAGCGGGCAGGGAGCCCTAATACCGCGCAATGTAGCCACGTCTCTCGCTGCCCAATCCGTATACTCTCCCATCCATACGGAGTATTATACACCTCGATACGGATACGATCTCTCTCTCTCCCTCTCAAGGGAAACTCTGGACACCACGTTTTCTTTATTGTTTGCCTTGCGCACTTTGGCCTCCGAGCCTTTTTTTTTTCAGCATCGGGTTCAGTATAGAGGAATTAGTTTTTCATAGCCATTTAGAAACTCTTGGAAACACTGACAGGAGTGTTTTTTTCCTCGACTTTTTCCGACATTTTTTGAGCCTGTAGCTTCAAGTTTGTCAATTCCTGTTAGTTCTCGTCTTGCTGGCTGCATTGGTGTCACGAACGGCGGAGGTGTATTTTGCAGCTAAATTTTGGTAGAGAAAGTTTGGTGAAATTTAGAGCCGAGTTTGGTTATAGAGTAGTGTGTTCTGGTTTAACAAATTTTTGATCGTGTATTTTGAGCGCCGCATTTGCTTTCCTCGGAATTTTACGAAACAATACGGTTATTGAGCCCGCAGAAGTTTTCATGGTGAGTGAGCTCTTCGTTTCTCTAATGTAGTGTTGTATTTTTGCTTTTCATTTTGCTTTCAGAGTACTGTAGTGTGTCGTTTTTCTGGTTAGCAGGCGTAGCTGCTTTTCATCATTCTTGTGTATGCTTGCCTCTTGTTTTTCAGAACTTAACTCTTTCTTTCCCTATCTGGTACATTTGATTTCAAGGCTTCGTACAGTTTCTGTTTATCTGAGAGGATTCAGGATAATGATTTTGTGAGTTTCAGAACTGCGTGGTTAGTATATTAGTAGCTCTGTTTTTATTTTATTATTTTATTATTTTGGTCTCTGAAGCAATTATTCTCGTAAGTGTTAGGCTTGTTTCCTAATGTGATTACGCCTTAAGTATATTTCGCCGTGAAACATGTTTTTCTCGTGGTTGTGGTTGCGGCTCTGTGTGGAGATACTATGCCTATCCCCTCCAATCTGGGCCTTGCACGACTGTGTTACTCTGCGAGATATTTTGACAAATGCCAGTCAAACGTTTCTACAGTAATTGAATATTCTTAATTTAGGTGTGGAGAGGGTGGCTTATCCATCGATCTGTGACAATTTACTGCGATTCAGATAGTAGCAGAGTGAAGTGAGATTTCGCTGAGCTAATAGTTGGTACCACTTGTGTAGGCTTAGGTTTTCATTGACGGTCTTAGATGTAGCGAAATGATGAGACAATCTAAGTAGTGAAATGATAAGCCGTTTATCGTGCTGAAATTTTGCCGAGAATTGTTTCCAACCTCTTTGAAATTCGACGTAGTTTAGAGGAGTATGGGTATGCGCTGACATGCAGTATGTCTATGAACTTGCAAGTCAGCAGGTTCAAAATGCCGGATCCGTCGTCTTTGTCGTACAATGACTTTTGTGCTGTTGGGCAGCAGGGAGTAAATTGCAGCAGAATGCTTGTGGTAGTCACACTGTGACTGACCATTGTTTCTGTGGTATTCTTTGACAGGTTAAACTGGATAAGTAAAGTTATTGCCCAAGATCTTTGACGTGCACCTTCGGAACTGCACGGCCGCCGTTGTAATGGCTGCTAGTATTGCGAATGCTGGACACAGTATTCGAAGTTTACCAACACTAACTGGGATCTCTACTCGGTCTGACGCATTGAGCAACCGCTCATCATCAAGTAGAAGCAGCGTTTTCCTCGGCTCCCGTCTTCCCAAGCACGATCTCTTCTATTATGGATTTATTAGGCGCGCAGAATTGTTCCATCATGTCTTACAGTGTAGCGCCAAATGTAAGTCCTTCGTACATATTCGCAGACCACTTTGCGAAATTTCCTTTTCGTGTCGACGAGGCTGGCATGCTTACCTGAGCTAAAATTGACCCAAGTGTGTCCGTGTGATCTTTTGTTACAGATAGAGGTCCTTCTGGAGACAAGAGCAGACCATCTCATCATAAAAAAATGTGTGATAAGAGTAAGCGCCATTTGGATGTGAATGCTGGCAATTCTCAAGCCTCCTCTCAGAATCCTCGCGCCTCTACGTCCTACGAGGGACAGGAGGTGGCTGCTATTGAGATGGTCAGAGCTCGCGACAAAGGCAGAGTTGGTACGTACATACGAGAAGGCAATGTGTCACTGGCGTCGTTCGGAATCAAAGTCAAGCGTGACAAGAAGGGACAGAAAGTTGATCTCACCAAGTCACTATCCCAAATGCTTCCTTACGTTGTTTTAGCAACGGCAGTAGCTGCGTTGACTCAACCCGCTTCGTTTGCTTGGTATGTGGCAATCGATCTTTCTCGTAACCCGTTGATCACTATTATTCGTGGCTCTTGTTAAATGTAGCGACGGTCTCATTGTTAATGTGTGAACGGAAAACAAATTATGTCTTTTCTTCTACTTATTCAGAGATTCTGGATTATCTGAAGAATTGGACAGGAAGGGTTCATTTTCCTCAGGGTTTAGGGCTCACCATTGCATTTAACTTTCATGTGCAGGGTCAGTAAAGATTATTACGCTCCGGCCCTAGGGGGAATCATGCTATCAATCGGTGTGCAGCTCTCCGTTTCCGATTTTGCTCTTGTGTTGAAAAGGTATGGTCTTTTTGAAATTGATCGTTCTTTCCGAAACTAATAGATGTTCCACGTACTAAAGATTTGCTTTTGCGCAAAACTAGACCGTTCTAGGATCTCTTACTTGTCCAGAATGTGTCTCTTTACAAGTTCTAAGGCTTGTACTGTTTGATTGTCCCAGGCCTCTGCCTGTGCTCGTAGGATATGTCGCTCAGTACATGGTGAAGCCTGTTCTGGGACTACTGGTGTGTGCGGCATTCAGTGTTTCGCCAGCGTTCTCGTCTGGGTTGATCCTGACATCATGCGTCGCTGGGGCTCAACTCTCAAGTTATGCTGCTTTTCTAAGCGAAGGCGATGTTGCCTTGAGCATCATCTTGACTAGTTTGACCACTGTCTCTTCAGTAATTATTACCCCTCTGCTGACGAAACTTCTGATCGGATCTGTGGTGCCGGTGGACGTCATTGCTATGGGCAAATCCATCCTTCAGGTAATATCACCTGTAGACTAGGCTGCTTTGGTGAATGATGCACAATTAAGCGACATCATTTGTAGGGCATTTCCATTGTTATCATTGTTGTTATTTAGTTATCTTCATTGTTATTTTGTTATCTTGGGGATAGTTTGTGCGGGCAACTCATATCATTGTCTATGTATGTGTGGTGGTTTGCAGGTGGTGATCCTGCCCATTGTGCTTGGTCTCAGTCTGAACACATATGCTAAAAGCTTTGTGGACAAGATTAGGCCATTTATGCCTCTGATGGCGATGGTGTGCACGTCGTTGTGTATTGGAAGCCCATTAGCCTTGAACAGAAGTCGTATTGTGTCCATGGAAGGATTTCGGCTTCTATTCCCTGTGTTGGCTTTCCACGTGAGCGCTTTTGTTCTGGGATATTGGGTTCCCAGATTGCCGTTCTGGAAGCAAGAGGAGAAAGTGGCACGGACGATCAGCTTGTGCACAGGCATGCAAAGCTCCACTCTGGCAATGCTGTTGGCCACCCAATTTCTGGGAGGAAGTCATGCAGTTCCTCCTGCTTGCTCCGTGGTTGTCATGGCTATTATGGGCTTGTCGCTCGCCTCCTTCTGGGGGAAAGGCCATCAGATTCGGAACGTCATCCATAGGCTCGGAGATCGTGTATCATACGCCTAAACATTGGAAGATTTTGGAGAGCTTCTGATATATGCCACTATGGGGTTATCCTTGTAAATTTATTAATAGGTATGCCATGGATTCACCAAGTAGCATCGGTATCTGTATTATAAAGCAAGCATAATTATTGTTGAGTTCATTCATTTTGTCATCGTCCATCAGTTGAGAGCATGATTGACTTGTTGGTTTGTGAGCACACTTTCGTTTGCTAACATTTTATTTTAGTTTCTAACCTGTGCTAACATTTCATTTTACTACGAACTGGAGAAAAAGGAGGTTTAACAGTCGAGTGTACAGCCATGCTGCACGATGAGGAAAATAGCGACCCCATGAGGTACTTGTTCAAACTCTGCAATGAGAACGTTCGCTTCTTTCCCGAACTAGGCAAGTAAGGCGACCTTCTTTCAGGAGAGCTTCTCACGTCGGGTGTACAGTATTCATGGCCTTCCGATTGGATCATGGATCTCGCGTTGTTTGTAGATTCAAGGCCTTCTTGCAGTATGGGTTTGCACGCTTGGTCTGAGTCCTGTGACTCCGCAGGTCGAATATGCACTACCTGCAACTTTTGTATTGAGAAGATCTTGGTCATCTTCATCTTCACTTGAGTCCATGTAATCAACACCTGACTCACCCCGGCATAAAAGGCAAGTATCATTAATTGGCTTTCTCGGTAGCAAACCAATTCAATTGACTTTCATAACGTTCTTAAGCCCTTGCTGGACCACACCCTTTACACTGGAGAAATTGCAAATAAAACAATTCTGCTTTGGCCCAGCTGAAGTTAGAGAAAATGCTTTGTGATGCCTCCGATCCCCTGACAAATGCTTGAGATTCGGAGGTGCAACAGCGGGTCCTGTAAAGAACGTTATGCTGCTCATAGATAGTGGCTTTTGAATTTAAGAACTTCACAATAACAAGCAGTTCTTACCCAAGGACTACCGGTACACTGCAGATATTAACATGCTGCAGTCTCTTTACCTCAGTGGAAATTGTCTGCCTTGCACTTCTTTCCCTCGCCCTGCTCTTGAAGCTTTCTTATGGTTCTCTGCAAGCTTTTTCTGAGTTTTTCCTTCTCATGTTAGCACAGATTAGCACATGTTAACATTCTAGTTGCTTGAATGGCCTCCTTGACCAATTACAAATTCATCATTTTCAATTGACATTGTATTAGACGCCTAATGTCGGTTGTCTAATTAGACGAGTGTGATATATGTTACACAACTTGGATGAAATATCCTTGAATATCCTTGAATACTGTAGAATATTTTGTGTATACTCTAAGAATATGTTGTGCATACTCTTAGTATTGATACATTGTAGAATATTGTAAAATATTCTGTGTGTACTCTTAATTCAGATGCCTTCGCCTTCATGCCAAGACTATCATTTGAAGTTCTAAGTGATCTCTATAAATTGCATGCTTTATACATTTCCTTTCAAGACTGAAACATAGAAAAGGTTCATATATTAGAATCAACACGCCATTTCTTTCACAAATGTGGTTAATCCACACTACAAGAGAAGGCGTCGCTTTTCACTCTGTAGGTGAGTCAAATGGCTCCACTTCGCACTCACTGCCCAGGTGCTCAAAACTTGTTGAGTGTGACTCGTCACGTAGGACAAGTGTGCACAGTGAACTCTGACATTGTTTTGAGTGAAAAGCGACGCCTTTGCTAGTAGTGTCCAAGATCCATGTCCATGTTTGCTGATCCATTCAAGCAGAAGCCAGCCATAGTGATGAGAAACTTGCCCGAATGAGGCAAATTGCACACTACATCATCATTGTCTTTCACATGTTCCCTATAACAATTCTCTTTAGCGGTGTTAATATTGTGTCCAAGCCTCTCGACAACTAGTCCGTTTGTCCATCGCTCACTACACTCAAGTTTCGACATTGGATAATCTTTGTTGCCATATCACTGTTGTCTTTGGCTTGCATGATTTGGCGCTGCAAGGGGAAGGCGTCGCTTTTCACTCGGTAGGTGAGTCAAACGGCGCCACTTCGCACCCACTGCACATGCGCTCAAGACTTGGTGAGTGCGATTCGTCACGTAGGACAAGTGTGTATAGTGAACTCTGACACTGTTCTGAGTGAGAAGCGACGCCTTTACTAGTAGTGTGGTAACATATTGTTTCACAAGTTGTGGTAACATATTGTTCCACAAGTTGTTGTAACAATATTTATGATTCGCCCTGCGCACGGTTGTCTAATGTGGTCAATCCCTCTTCATTGGGGACCATAAAATATTCTCGGCAATCCTTGTGCAAATAAACTATCCAAGGGTACTATCCAAAGGTATTGTGCAATTCCAGGGCAAAAACGGCAACACTACAAGGAGAGGCGTCGTTTCTCACTTTGGAAGATTCTTTTCATTGTCACTTTTCACTATACACGCTTGTCCTACGTGACGAATGGCACTCACCAAATCCAACCAAAAACTTGGTGAGTGCAAAGTGGCGCCGTTTGACTCACAGAAGGAGTGAAAAGCGACACCTTCTCATTGTAGTGCAAGTGCTGTACGTTGTGGAGCAAATGTTTGCAAAGTAGGAGATCCTATCACTATCAATGACGCCCGATGTCGGATTTCCTTTGATCTTAGAGCGTCCTTCATGGCCTTTTGCAATATGTTGCTTCCTAAAGCAGCGTCAGTGTACTAGTCCAAGAAGGCCATCTCTACTCAAGGTCCAGGCAGCTTACTCTTACATCACCCTCCTCGCAACTCTCAATCTCGTAAAAACTAAAGGAGTTTTTTAAGACATGCATCATCTACAAACGGAACCCACGTAAATATACACTAGTAGAAGACCTGTTGTTTTTCATTCCCCATTTCGTGGGAACAATGAACAATGGTTGAATATTATGTTTATATTTTTGTTTTCTTGTAACCAAAACCACTCACCAGCACCAACACAGTCCATGTGTCTAGCGCGATTTCATTCCTTTTTTATTTTTTAGTAAGTGAAAAACAACACATTTCCTACTAGTGATATTTTCTAATCTTGCCGTCACTTGAACTTATTGAGAAAGTGCTGCTACAGACTCGAATCCCCCAGGTTTGCTCAATGTAAAGCTCCAAAACAACATTATCTTATGGAACAACACAATTATTTTCTTTCACTGCAACCAGAGGCGTTGTTTCTCACTTTGGAGGATCCTGTTCATTGTTGCTTTTCACTCTACATGCTTGTCCTATGTGACAAATCGAACTCATCAAATCCAACCAAAAAATTGGTGAGTGCAAAGTGGCACCGTTTGACTCACAGGAGTGAAAAGTGACGCCTTCTCCTTGCAGTGTTTGCACTTTCCTATACTCTCATGTGCTTTTTCAAGAAGAAGCTCATTGCACCTCGGTCTTTCATTATAATAGAAGCTCCAACATGTTCAAGGAAAATCTTAGCTACTTTCTTTAGATAGATAGAAGATAGATAGAAATTCCGGTCTTCTTTCGAGGTCGGCGTGAATGAAGTGTTTGTTCATCTTGAAAATGAGCCAATGCCCAACGGACAAAGGGTCACTGGTGCAAGAATACTCTCCCCTTTCTAGAATAAACACTCTAGTGACTACTAACTAATACAAAAAGTAACCATAATCTAGTGGTTGTTGGGTATTGTTAGAAATTTGTCATAGCGATGATTGCCAAATTATGGGTTCCGCGGCTGGTTGGTAAAGGGCGTTGTATGTGGTCCAGGTTCGATTTCTGTTAGTCTGTTTGAACAGTAATAACACACAATTTGCTATTTATGCACTTGGCCAAGTGTGCTCATTTCATGAGCAAATTTGGCTTAAAAGAAATTGGCTAAAAGTTCTCTAAAAATCATCGATTTTTGTTTTTTACAATCCCTTACATTGTAAACAAACAATTTCTTTTATCCTTATCTTTATCTTTTTTTTCCTTCTATTTTTTCTTCATTCCTATCTTTCCATTTTTGGCTCTTCTTGTGCAACAGCGGATTCCATATTCGCACCAAGGTTGATTTATTTTTATTTTTATTTTTTTTCTTCTTCTTAGTTAGGGTTCAGCTAGCCATTTGTGGCGCTACACTCTAATTTAAAAATAAAAAATAAAAAAAAAATAAAAAATAAAAAATAAAAAATAAAAATATATATATTTTTTATTTTTATTTTTTTGGAATTTAGCTTGCCAATTGTGGCGCTGAACCATACAAAATAATAATAATTTAATTTAATTTAAAAAATAAAATCAGGGTGGGTATAGCTATTGGCTAAACCCTATACGACGGCGAAGAAGAATTTTTTTTTTAATTTAAAAAAAAAAATTCCGATCGTGGAGTGCGCGGCCCTTCTCCCCTCTCCCTCTCCCTCCCCTCTCCTCATATATATATATATATATATATAGGGGAGAGGGGAGGGAGAATCTCTTCGCTTATATAGAGGAGAAAAAGGGAGAGGGATAGGGAAGTGAGAGGGAGAAGGAGAGGGAAAGAAGAGTGATAATAAGAAATATGATAAAAATCGCAATAATTTTTTAATTTTTTATTCATTTGATAGATAACAAAAAAGTTCTTGGTCAATGAATTTTTTTAGAATGCTTGTTAAGTATGTCTATGATATCTTATAATAACATTAAAGGCAGAGAATTATTAATGCTGAAATAATAATCACCAATGTAAAATAGCTTCTCACTTATAATCAAATTCAATATTAAATCAAGGTTTTAATTGAGCATAAGATGATTATTTTGAGGCACTTGGTCTTGTGTCTTTAGGATAAAATAAAAGAACCTTGAAAATTTTCAACTGCTTAAAATTCAAAAACAACATTAATATTTGCAGAAGTAAAAAATGCATTTTTTCACTAAACACTAAAAAAGAATATTAAACTTTCAAAAAGAATTAAGTAATGAGAGAATTGTGCCCTTGACACCTAACAAATTTATTGCTTATACCTTACAATGAATGGATCTACATTAAAATTGTTGAAGCCATTAGGAGTTTGGCTCAAGTCGAGCCTTGGCACAACTATTGGGTGACCAGGATTCAAATTCTAATGTTGCCCAGTTGGCTACCACCATGGTCTACCTAATCATGATGGGGATCTGGGAGAGCATGTCGGTTTTTCTTAATAGTACCTAGTGGTACGCTTAATTAGGTATAGAAATCACTCTTTCAAGAGAAGGCATTAAGGATAGCTTGCGCTATTTAGGTCTTGGTGGCGTAATTAGTAGCACTATTCTCAACGGACGCTTCATTCATATGGGCTTGTAGGTTTGTGCTATTCTTCTTTAAATTATTGATGTTATGATATTTTAATAAATAAGAAAAATGAAAAAAACAAAAAAACAAACACAATGATTGATAGATGTGGGCCCGAACTATCAAATTTTATAAAATGATTTTATATTTTGTGACATTTAAAAAAAATACTACATTCAAACATTTTTTCAATTTCTATTTCCATGATTGATCAATGTGTCTCCTTGTGATTATGTTGGAGTTTTATTTTGGGAATATTCTTAAATAATTATATTTATGAATTACTATTGGGAAACCATTGATCTTTCATGATATCTATGTTTTCAACTTCTAGAAATTGAATAAAGTCTCTAGCTGAAAATGAGGCATTTGCTTAACCCCTAAACGCTCAAATGATCATTTTCGGGTTGCTGCCCGAATCTAACGGGCTGCCCGGAATATTATTTTTTTGAAAAAGTACAAAATATTTTAAAATATCACATCAAGTTTGCTTTCTAACGCAAATTGAACTATGTCAATCCGAGTTAAACTCCATCCGGGAGAATTTTTCAAAGTGGATCACCTCAACATTGTCTTAGTGTTATAATTTATTCATTTTTTGGGGAAAGTCATGATGTTCCCTCCATCATTTCTTTTGCTTTTCTGAAGTTTTCAATAGATAAATCAACTTTAATTAATCATGCTAAATTTTAAGCTCTAAAAGTGAAAATTATAATTTATACAATTTTCAAAGGTTAATGCTTTTAAATTCATTAACAAAAGATCTAAAGTTATTTTTGGAAGTTTGACTATACGGATAATTTGTAGAGATGTTGTCCTACATTTTGTCAATTGAACCAAACTTCATCAAACATATAGAAGGCACATATTATAACACATCTATGTTTTGTCAAATACCCCTCGGGCTTTTAGGGGTTAACCCCTAAATGACAATGGAATAAGGGCAAAACTCAGATGTGTTATAAAATGTTACTTCTGCAACTTCGATGAAGTTTGGTCAAAAAGAAAAAATGAAGAGCATGATGTTTGGTAATTATCCGTACGGTCAAACTTTCAAAAAATGTTTAGACACTCATTTGATGAATTTAGAAGCATTAGCCATCTAATATTCACCAAAATTACAAATTTTATTTTTAGAATTTGATGATTGGTTAAAACTAAACACTCTATTATAAAATTTGAAAAAGAAATTTCTTCAAAAGAGAGAACATTATTAGTTTCCCCAAATAGTAAATTTCATAACACTAGGACAATATTGAGGTGTTTGTCTTTGAAAAGTTCTCCTTGGTGGAGTTTAACTCGGATTGACATGATTCAAATTGGGTTGAAAAGTAGACTTGATTTCCTATTTGAAAATATTTGAAAATATTTTATCATTTTATTATTTTATTATTTCATCTTGAGCAGCCCGTAAAAAAATTGGGCAATGACCATAAAATGGTCGTTCGGTCATTTACGGGTTAATCATCCAAATGCACAAATTGTCATCTAATTGAGATAGTGTACTTCATTACCATATGCTCAATGGGTTTCTTAGATTTCAAAATGAAAATGGAAATCCCATCTAAATTATATTGCAATTGGATACTACATTGATTATTGCCATTACTGTGAGTCACAATAATTCAATATTTTCACGGTAATTGTGGTCTTAGAACAAAGTGTGACTCACAGTAATTGAGAATTCTCACGATAAGTAGTGAGGACTATGTGTAAACTCTGACACTAATTGAAGATTGATGGGAAATCTCACACTAATTCTGTGACTCACAGTAATAGCAATAATTGGTGAACTAATACAACCCATTGAATTACCTTCAACAATCTGTAAACGAGAACTACAAATGAAATCATATCATCAATGAAATTTTGACACTGTTTGTATATATTATTGTACCTTGTGGCCAGTTTCTACATACTTCTGTCATAATTGATTATTTCTAAGAGACTTGAATACAAATTTTTGAAACATTAAAAAATTTATCCATTTGAACAATTTCACATTCATTTGAACAATTTCACATTCATTTGAATAATTTCATATTCATTTGCACAAATTCATATCCATTGGATAAGTGAGTCGTTTTTGCACATTCAAAAAATCATAATGCATAATTTCTCAATACAATAGATTTATCCGTAAAGTCAAGCAAAAAATTTCCACAAGAGGAAATACAAGGCAAAGTTGGTTTTTTAGCTTGAAAGGCGGAAAAAATAAGTTTTGGCCCTTTTTTTTTTGACCAATTACAACACACTGCATTGTCAGAGAGATTCAAACCTTGAACCTCTCCAATGCAAGAGTAGCTCCCCCAAACCTAACTTGGGTTCCCACGGAGGAATCTCCATATACCCCTACACCAACCTCATAGTCCCTTAACCCCTAACCGTCCAACCATGCATATTTTGCATGATGTACGGATTTGAAGTCCGTTTTCTCATCCATCATGCACTTTTTGCAGTGTGGATTTTTTATTGAAACTTTTATGGGAAGTTAGCTCCGTGCATGTGTGATCCAATTAGAAAGGGGATGATTTGTGAAATTTTTATGCCTCATTTCATGTTGCAGTGTTCCACCCAAAACTTCGAAGATTTTAGTTTAAAAGTGCTCTTGAAATTAAGCAACCAAGTGTAAAAAATTCTATATCAAGATTGAAAACACCTTGTGCCAGACAGGTTGCCTGGTTCTCACTTTACGGATAACTCTAATGCATAATTCCTCAAGATAATTTTCAATTAATTTATGTCGAAAGTGGCCACAATGTTGGGTTGACGAGGGATGTGGATGATAATTTGTAACTCATTTATTCATTCGTCATGGAAGGGACTCGAACTTGCCAAAGCTCGCTCGTCGAAGAGGCCCCGAAGCTCACCGCGCTCAATTCCATTTGCTTGGCATGCAAGACTCAAAAGCAAAGGTGATGAGAATGGCTGATCTTCAGCCTTTATCATCTTCTCACTGCAGGTAATCTGGTGCCCTAGACACAGCAATTTGGCGAAGCAGCCTCAATTTGGAATAATTTGGTAAGTTTTTGTTTCCTTGCTCTGTTTTCGAACTTTTGTTTCGAGTTTGCAACTGTGCGATGTCATGTGCGAAGTTTGAGTGATTTTTACGTCTTCCGAAAGCTTCTGTTGCGTTTTAGGTGTGATTGTTTGCTAACAGTCACGTTTCTTGGTTATGCACCTTCTTTTAAGTCACGTTTCTTTGATTTTGTTGTAATTTGAATTTTGTTTTGTTTCTGCGAGTTCATTTGTGCCTTCTTTTGTGGCTTGAAGTTCTTAATGATGAATCGTCGAGGTTTCTGAGTGCGGAAATGAGTATAATGTATATCGTGCTCGGTTGATTTAACGTGTGAGTATAGTTACGATGAACGGCGTTCGAGAATGTTCAATTTAAACGTTTCTCCAAGGGTTTTCAGTTATATCTGCGAGGTTACAGCTCAAGAACAATGTTGAAAAAGAATAGACTGAAATGCAACACTAATTAGCAAAAACGCAGGCGAATCTGGAATATTCCACCGTGAGTGATAGGAGAGGGAGAGGTTAAAGGATTATTAATTCTTAGTTTAGGGATTTTCAAGAGCTTCTAGGGTTTGGGAGGTGATATAAGTGGTAATTTGTCGTAATTTCTGTTCCTGCTTGGTCAAGGTGTTCGATATATTTTTTAAGAGTCGGTGTGATGAGTTTGTTTTGGCTCTGGCAGTGAAGGATGAGTTTTTTGCCAGGCAGATTGGCGGCCTCCGAGGGGGCATTCTTCAATCAACACTCTAAGCAAGCTGCGATTGCACTGAGGCAGAAGCTCCAAAGTTCGACACCGAATTCTGCATCAGCTAAATCGGAAACAACCTTGAAACCGTCAGAAGCTGATGTTCTTCCAGAAGTTCTTCGTCACTCACTTCCAATTGCACCAACTGCGGCAGAGCTCCAAGCCAATAATGCAACATCCACTCCAGCACCTTCGTCACTCGCGGCCTCATTGAAATCAGTGTTGAAACCGCGATCAGATGGGACCGTGCGGACTGGAATTATTCCATCTTTTGAGGCAGTGGATCATTTGGCAAGTGTTCCGCAGACCTCATTCGGTCGGAAAAAGTGAGCCGTTCTATGCCATTTTGTCTCGTGGTTATGGGCAATATACTCTGAAAAATTGCTGAAGCGTACTTTATATTGATCTGCTAATTGAACTTACAGAGTTCAAGTTGTGAAGGAGAAGGTTCTTCAGTCTAATATAGATGTTGATTTGGTACAGGTGGAATATTGATGCACCAGATGTTGAAATGGTAGCCTCAACAGCTAATGAAAGTCGAGTTGCCAAGAATAGCAAGGTGAATGAGAAAGATGTAATGGAAGGCTTATTTGTCGGTACGCCTCTCACCTTTATACACTCACCGGTCCACCGTCAGTTCATTCGTTCAAGTATCCAAGTGACTGAAGTTTGTGGGTATTTTTTCCATTATTACACTTTTGTTAAAATGCGCTATTTCATCTACAACCCTACCATTAGCAAACGAGCCGGCGGATTTTCTCGACCGCTATTGTGACATTACTGAAGGTGTTTTCGCGAGGATATTGACAGGTCATATTGTCACTTTCTAATCGCTGAAATATCATCTTGCTTGACTGAGCAGTGACAAAAGCATTCGCAGTGGCCACGGGTTTGGTTTTTGGGGGAAGTGTTATTGCAGCATCTGTAGCAGCATCCCGGCATGAAATCAAATCAGTACGTTTCTTCCTTTCCATTGAAGGTCGACGAAATAATGTCGTGTCTGGGTAATGGGTCATAGAACCGAGCACCTTCAGCTCAATAATCTTGGCGACCCTTTTTCTTATACCAATCGCTACATTTTTGTGGACTTCACATATTCACTTGAATATCTACATAGCTCAGTAGCAAGACCTTCTCATGACCTGCACAATGCTTTAGTTTGTTCCTCATGGCCATATTGACAACTTCAGTGTAGTTTTTCGTTTTCAAGTTTCAATTGGTTTGTCAGCAGTCGATTATGACTGTGCTTGTTGCAAAGACAGTAGAAATGCGAAAGTTTTGTGATCCTTTTGGAAGTGTTTTTGGACTCACTCACATAAGATTTTATTTGTCATCAGGTCGATGACTTCCGCACAAAAGGAAGAGAATACTTCACACCGCGCGTTGAGCAGATGAAGCACACATTTGAACCACTGAAATCTTGGGTACCAACTCTTCTTACTCCTGTTCTGTAATTCAGTCCAGAAAGATGACGAGTACAATAGTATCTGATTATTATGTCGTGCGAGTTTGTCCCTGCATATGATTATTATGTCTTGCGAGTTTGTACTTATTCATGTGACCTCGTTGTGTTATGAACAGGCAGACCAGAAAACGGAGGCTTGGAAGATAGAGGAATCTCGACGTCGTGCCATTGGAGCTGATTATGCTAAATCGTTGGGCCTCCAACTAGCAGAATTTGAGAAATCGAAAGGTCGATGAATGTTTCTTTAGACATGTCAAGTATGAAGTGATTCACATTTCACGGCTGAATTTCGAGTGGTTCACATTTCAGCTTGACCTATAGAATGATAATAATAGCCAACCAGTTTCCTCTTAGTCTCTTGGGCATCTACGTGTAGTCTTGTGCTTTGGATGCCCAGGACGCATGGACACACCACCTCCGTCGAAAGAGTTGTCGATGTGAACATGACTCCGTATTGTCATACATTGCAAATGAAAGCATTCTGTGCAGGTTATTCATTTTATTCACTTCGTACAGTGCATGTAACTTACGATGGTCATCGTTACATTTGTGATTGAACTCAGGCGGCCATTTTATCCCCTACACGTCCAACCGTCCAGATTTTGGACGATGAACAGATTTGAACTCCGTTTTTTTATCCATCATGCACTTTTCATCATGCACTTTTTGCAAGGTGGTTTTTCTACTGAATTTTTTTATGGGAAGTTAGCTTCATGCAAGTGTGATCCGATTAGATAGGGGGCGATTTGTGAAAATTTTATGCCTCATTTCATGTCACATTGTTCCACCAATTTTTAAGGATTTCAGTGTATAAGTGCTCTTGAAAAAGTCAGCTCATAAAATCAAGCAACAAAAAATTTCCAAAAATCACTACAGTTAGAGTATTACACTTCAACCCATCACAACAAATTTCATTCTTAGATTGTCAATATCTTATTTGTAATCAAATTACAAAAGAATTTTGAATTTTGAGTTTCAAATTTTATACAAAAATATGGATGATAGACATTGTATAATGAATAGAATCGATCCTATGGATAGAATCTAAAATTCATGATATACAACTTTTATTCATACATCAAGTTCCAAATATCCCTATGAATTGTATTTTATAATGCATCTTTGCAAAACAACCAGTATCTTATAATGCATCTTTGCAAAACTGCCAAATTTAGGGAAGGTGAGGATGTTTAGGGGTTAAACTTTTCAGTATCGTCACTGCATTAGGGGCCAAAGATTGCATTTAGAGGACTTGGAAATGCAATTGATTGTCAGTATAGATCAATATAAAGTTAATTCTCAAATGGCATTGTGCTGAATTCTCAAAAGGAATCGTGATATTGTAAGATTGTTTACCCTGTACTAACCTTTGAACGTATGGTATTGTGGCAAAGGAGATAATATTGTATGGCTGTTTACCCAGTACTAATCTTTGGACGTATGGTATTGTGTGGCCAAGGAGATATTGCCAGATGAAATAGCATGGAAGAAACACACGACCAAGCAACAAAAACTAAGGTATCCTTTTGCGTCACTTTAAGTATTTGAACATACGTCACAGGGAACCCTCACAGTTTGACTCTGGGGCCAAACTTGGGTGGGGGGTAAAAATGAGGAATTTTTACCCCAGGGTAGTTTTTTTGGCCCCCACGCCCGTCAAAAGCACCATAGTTTTACCCTGGTAAACCATGTTTTACCCCGGTAAACCATGTTTTACCCCGGTAAAGGTTTCAGAAAGGGAGTCAGTTTAACCCCCGACTCTCAATCTACACTTTTGGACACAATGCCAAATGGGGTAAAAAATGAGGCCAAACTATCCACTTTTTACCCTGGAAAAAATGTTTGGGACCCCTGTGCGTTGGAGAATGGTTTTTGGGAGATATGTAACTTAGAGCATTCACACCCATGCACACTAGAGTTCACTCGTTGAAATTATTCATCTACATTTGAAGAGTTCTTGCACTCACACTTCCCCACCCTTGCACGTCCCTCACACATCAAAAGTGCACATCAAATAGTCAATGGACCAATTACAAGTAGAATGTGGGGATAGAGTCAATTAAACAGTGATTTGAAGGGCCATTTTTTAATACGCTAGGGTTGAGAGTCAAGAGGCATTTATGAAGGGCCCTTGGCACTTTTCATCTAATTTTTGAGTGTGAGAGACTCTGGGAGGACATAGATAGCCATGCTCTTAGAGCAAGCCCAGCAGTTCGTCAGTGTGCACAAAGTCCACATTCAAGATGGTGTGAAAGAATTAGGAACTTCCCCAGCAACAAACACCAAGCATGCCTAGAATAGAGGTCATCAATCAATTTTAAACTATTACTTTTGTCACAACTTGGGACAATCATAATGATGGAGAATAAGTTTACTAAAGTTAACTTCATAAAGTGGGAGCACTGTCTTGTCACAAAGTAGGACAAAGTGCTTGATGTGGAAACCACCTCCGCCATATGGACAATATTTGGTGTAGAAATATCAAACTCCAAACTATACGAGGCACTTTATCAATCAAAAATAGCGTTGGTGAGTGGAAAGAGGATGCTGCTGGGCCTGCTCTTAGGAAATGTGAAGAGGTCTTCGAGCAGAAGAGCCAAATCTGTTGAGATCAAATTGTTTATGGGATTTTGAACTAGAAAGTTGTAGATCAAAGTTGTAGATCAATATAAGTTACAATAATAAGTGACAATAGACAACTTCATTTCTATTCAAATATAATTGACCGTAGATATTTAGCCAAGTCATGCTTATCCAAGTGGTCTAACCAAGGGCCTTGTAAGCTTCGACGTGGGACCCTGAATGAACAGACTCTTCAGGAATTTATGCGGTTCTAAGGTAGAGGTGCAGAAATCCGTGCGGGTCTTTAAACCGTGCAGTAGGCTTCAGGGCTGGGTCCCATAAATACACTCAGCTTGATACCAGAATGTGCCCAAGAGTGCACTAATTCCGTCCATGCTTGGAAAATTTGAGTGCTTCTGATTGGTGCAGAAGTGCTTTATTTTGAGAATCCAATCTGTCATGAAAACCAGGACCCTATGAACGGTTTATGGCCACTCTATGAGTCCACAGTCAAAAATTCACAAGAAATTATAGACTTACTCGAAAAATGTGTTTTTTTGGGGGATGGATTTGCACTCACTTTACAAACCATTATAAAATTATAAAATTTTTCCACCACTGTCCCAAGTAAGCAAACCTGAAATTTGCACGGTTTCTGGCACCTCTACCTTAAAGAGGAACCGCAATCATCTCTCTCTCTCCCACCAACCAAACTGTATCCTCTACCATATTGTAAACTTGTGAGCTTTCCGTTAAAGCATCTAGTTAATTAATCTATGCATGTTTCTATCTTACAGGTGAACTGGATAACTGCTTCTGGCTCTTATGGTACCGGTATACAGGTTTACGTCAAACCATCAAAAACGGGAAGATTATATCCGGCAGTAAGTCGGTACCAAACGGAAATCCCGGCAAGACCGAAGAGTTTAAGCAGACACGCCTCCAACGAAGACTGAGAGCGGCTCTGGTGATGGGGGCCTCTGTTGACGTAGATTTGGGTGAGTCCTTCTAACTCTCGTGCCATCGCTTCTAGTCCCTGCGTCATCACACCATATTCCATATTACATGAGCCACGTATCAATCAATATCCTGATCTCAAGCACAAGTACGTAGAACATAGTAGACAAGTGATGTGTGATTGAGTTTCGGGGATCAATTTTTCTTGGAGTATCGAGCAGATTAGCGAAAAGCAAATTCACTGGCATCAATGGGACTGAACTAGTTTTGAAAATTGAAAAGACTGGATCTATTAGAGGCTAAAATCGAACATCCCTGCAGGAAGTGGATCGAAGAATAGTATACCGACACAAGGGCCATGCTGAAAGAGCCGGCCAGCGGAGTGCAACGAAGAAGGATAGAACGATCCAGGCACTCCCCATCTTGCATAAGAGGTAGCATCTAAAATTGCCAACGACCCAATGTGGCCAGCTACTTTTGAACCAGAAATGAACTACTTTTGAACTAGAAATGAAATCTTATAAGTCCGAAAGCTACTAGCAGCTTCCCAGTTGTTGCTTCACAGTTGGTCTTTTGTTTCTTTTGGGTAAGTCTACGGCTTAGAATAGGTGTCTACAGCACCCTTGCTTCAAAAATTCCTGTAAAATTGCTCATGCTTCCAAAAATTATGATTCCAAGGCCCAACACTTCCTCTCAGATTTGCTTAGACATTCATGACTTCATTCCATGTTGCTTGCACTCCCAAGGTACCACATCTCTTATATTGTCATGATTAGGTGTCTCTACCTTACCACCAGTGTGGTTCTCTTATTATTTCCCACTCGCCCTTGCATTTCCATGCAAGAGATCATTAAATAATTTGCGCAGACAGTTCAGCTAAGTTACCCGCCCCAGCAATCATGGTTCCTCCTTTGTCGACTTTGATGCGGGCCTTTAAACCTGAAGCTCGTGGGCGACACACGTCTCCTCTCAGATCTCCACCGTCCGATCAATTTTTTCCGATCTAACGGCCCACGCTTACTGCATGACACACGCCTCGATGGAATAAATGGCGCCACGTCAAACCAGGCGTGTGCTCGGCACGATCTCTAGCCATTCCATCTAATTGCAGTACCCCATTTTTGAATTCGTCCAAATAGATTAGCAATTTAGCATTAGTTCATGGAGACTGGTTCCGAAGGAGTTATAGCATTCCTACAGGTGACTGGTATCCTCAAATTTCTTGCTAAAAGTCAAGGTCCCAATTTGACTTGGGAAGACTTAAGGCAGATGTACTAATAGCATCTCCACTCGTACACGTTAGAGATGACTCGCTGAAATTATTCATTTACATTTGAAGAGCCCTTGCACTTACACTCCCCCCACCCTTGCATGCCCCTCACACATCAAAAGTGCACATCAGATAGTCAATGGACCAATCACAAGTAGAATGTGGGGATATATTCAACTAAATAGTCCATTTCTTAACACGCTAGGATTGAGAGTCAAAAGGCATTTTTGAAGGGCCCTTGGCACTTTTCATCTAGTTCTAGAGTGTGAGAGACTCTGGGAGGGCAGCGGTGGAGCTGCTCCAAAACCCCCAACTTTTACACCGTTCATTTTAGGGAGGCAATGTAGGTTGTTGGTACATGATTTAACTTTTGAGCAATTAATGTATAAGGGCCGCTTCACACTATGGCCGTCCAAGTCGAGAGGTTGTGGGATTGAGAGTCCAAACTTTGTTGAGAGTCCAAAGAAATCTACTGAAAATAGGCATAAAATATAGTTTTCATTTTTTATGAAAAGAAATCGACGGCCTCTCGACCATAGTGACGGGTCTTGCAAAATGTAGGACCCAAACTTCCTCTCGAGAGGCCGTCACCTTGGTCAAAAAGTGTTGCCATGTAAGCATTTTGAAGGTCCACGGCCTTTGGACTTTGGCCTCTAGTGTGAAGGATCGAGAGGCTGAAACCATGGTTTCTTGCAATTTGATTGGTGGAAACCGACGGCCTCTCGACCTTTGGCCATAGTGTGAAGCGGCCCTAAGCCATGTAATGAAAGCCTACATTTCCTGGGTGGTTGCAAGCTACGGTCACCCAAGCTTTTTGTCGCGGCATGCAAATTTGTGCACTTACCCAATCTTTGGAAAATCATCAATAAATATTGGAATGGAATTTTGTGACGAAACAAATTGCATTGTTTCTAGAATTCCAAAGTTAAGATGTCTACCACAATAAATTTTGCAAAATTCCAATCTTTCTATCCAAATTAAGCATTTCTACTTGGATTTGGTAGCGTGTCGCTTGTCAAAAGTGCACCTATTTTATGAGAAATGCTAGAAGGGGGTCAAATTTGAACTTAAAAAATTTATAGCAACATACCACAAGTGTGTAAAAAGTTACCATATTTTATTTTTTTTGGTATTACGCTTACTTATTTTTTAATTAATTGTTTTGTGATGTTTTTGTTTTTTTAGATTTTCGTGCAGTTAAAACTTTTTTTTGGATTTTTTCTTTTTGGAAATGAAATAATGGTTCAATTTCAGAGGTGGGATATGAAATGCATTTTTCATAAAACCTAGCTAAGGATGTTATGTAAAAAAGGCTCTAATTACCCCTACTCGGTAAAAAACAGAAAAGGCTATTGAGTGATGCCCAAAGACTTGAAATTAACTTAACAATTGCTAAAGTGAAAGTATTAGCATAAACCCTATTTGGGATGGTGAAATTTTTGATCTAATTGAAAGTTGAGAGGTGCGCATTACTACGCTAGTGCACGAGCTGCATGGCCTTTAGCTGCACAAGCTGCACTCCCCACTTGGTAGACCGTAGCTTGCAATCACCCTCCTCCATAACATGAAAGAAGGGTGTAGAAGTTGGTGGTTTTAAGTGTTGTGGTGGTTCAAGGTTCTTCTACCTCATTGCCGGCTAGAGTGTTTGAGGCTAGTATATTGCTTGTGGATACTACCCAAACTCTTCTTGTTTGGTGAAATTGAGGTCTGGGCTGGTATATGAGGTTCAGAAATAGAAATACTGGCCTCATTGGTGGACATGCTCTTAGATCATAATTATCATATAAGAGCATCTTCAATACAACATTGTGAGGGGGGTGTGATGAAATAAGAAATGTGTTTAGCATGCACATTTCTTATTTATGATGTTCCTTTTACAGTGTTGCATTTAAGGGCTGCTCTAATGTATGTACTCCTATAATTGATTTTTATTATGAATATGCTGAGGAGGGCATTTTGGACAAAAGAATGTTGTCTTGTTTTGCAAATCAAAGAGGTTTCATCAAAATAAGTAATAGTAGGGTTAACCAAATTAAACTACAATTTAAGCTAAAAAGAATATGATGAGCACCAAATATGACAGCCTAGTTGTACGACACAATTAGTTGCTTGTGAGTCCAAAATTTCTATACATGTCCATTAATAAACCAGTGATTTCATCAGGAAACTCCAAGGAAGGCGATTGCATATTAACCAACTACAATTAGGAATGTGTAGGACATTGCAAGTTTTATATTGTTTCCATATTGAAATCATTTGGAAATAATAGAGTTATTCGAAAACAAACGAACAGGTCAAGAGGAGTTCAAGAGGAGTTTGTTCTATATAATTACAATTTGTGACAATCATTGTTCATGAATAGTCCACATGGTCAGTTCTCTTCCCTTAAAAGAACTTTAGGAACTCTACTTTAGCATTTGGGAGGTCATGAATTCCACACCCAAGGTGGGCATGGACTTGCTTTAAATTATTCTCCAACTCACCATAAACTAGTTTTGCAGTCTTTTTGAACTCAAAACAAATCTAAAGTGAGTTTAAGGTTTCTTTCCACTTTGAGACACTCGTTTCAATTTACTCTAATGTAAGATTTTTTTTTTAATACCATAACTGTATTCAAAATCCATATCAATGATTTCCATTGTTTATTTATAATTATTATATAAGTAATTTTTAATACTATTTCCAATGTTGTATCCAGACGAAAACTATACATAACCAATAATGAATTGCATGTTACTTGGTTTCATACGGATTTTGAATGGAATCAACTTCCTTGGAATTTCCTGATGAGTTGCCTTGGAATATTGATTGGACCAATTTCTTGTTTGAAGACTATAATTGTGAATAAAGAATTTGTTAAAGGTAGTTTGTTTATCCATGCCTTAAGGACATGGGTAGTGAGGTCTATGTCACATTTCAACATGAATTGATTATGAACTCCCACGACCTCTTGACTTGAACGGCCATTGTGTCAAGCAGCCCTAATCACCATGTTTTACAATTTTTCTTTGCAGTCAATTTTTTTTTTTTTAAACGAAAAAACCACATTGCTTAACACATTTAAGTTATGTCAAAAAGCCCTACAATAGGCATTTAGGAATTAATGTACACCAACACATAAGTAGGTGTCGAAGTTAATTCTCTCTAAGATGTGTACATCCATAATCTCAATGCAACCTCTTTTTGCCATTGTGTCAAGATTCCATTGGACTAAAAGAGCGGTATTAGAACTGATAATGCTAAAGAGCATGAAATTCTTAGCAAGCAGCATTAACTCTTCACCAAAAAAGAATCTGACTCACTGTTTGGACTCTTCATGCATGCTCAACTTCGCTTTTTTTTTGTTTTTTTATTCAACTACAACATTGATCTTGAGATCCAATGGCTTGAAGTAGTTTGCATTGAGATTATGTCCGGTAATTCAAAAGGAGGCAAGACTATGAGAGACAATCCCAGGTCAATACCTCCCTCACCACTGTCGTGGCTTAGTAGGTCTTGTCTCCTCTTCAATTACCTAGTCCATATTAAACCCTATTTTAAAATGTGACCCCTACATTTGGATCCAAAATTGATACTAAAACCTCAATACCAATTACTCAAGATATACAATTAGAACATGAGAGCCTACATTCAATTTTGAGTAAACCTGTAATCAAGACTTTGAAACTTCATAACTTTGAAAATTCATATGGTGTCCAAATAATGCATGCTAAAGTACATTGAAATCCTCACTTGAGAACGGTGTAGGATTGATTATAGACTTAACTATGCTCACATTCTATTAGTGACAATTATAGATGCACATATCTTAAAGCATTCCCACCGGTGGCTGCTATTCTCAAATTTCTCGCTAAAAATTGAGGTGCCAATTTGACTATTAAATTTTTTTGCCAGCCAAACCACTTTTGGTAGGTATTTTGCTTCTGGATACCAACGAGACTAGCAGAACTCCTCTCGGCTGGCAAAATTCTGCTATACGAGGTTCGGTCTCCACTGTAGAATATCGTATTTGGGAGCCTAAGACAGACGTGGTGAGCTTCTAAAACTGAGAGCTAAATACTATCAACAAACTAATTAGCACTAAAGGCAAGCAGGTGGTCCTAACTGCAATCACTAATTGCGAGTTCAGCTACACAGATTAAGCTGATACGCCAAGGATTCTCAAGTCGGCGTATAAGCTCTGATACGGCTCTGATACGTATCCACTGTGAGTGATCTGCTACTGAACTAGTCAGACTACTATTCCTCGACTGCTGTGCCATGAGTTACTGTGTGACATGTGGGCCATCTCAACACCCTCTTTCGCTCCAGAGATTCCATTATTTGAGTGTTCCTTGTCGATGGCTTTTCCTGGTCGTCGGTCTGTGGAGGACCTTTGCACCTTGGTGTCTAGAGAATTTTCGTTGTGGCAGATTTTCTTTCTGCTTCTCTAGTTGTTTGCGCTCCTTGTGCACAGGTTTTCTGGACTCTGGAGCGGCGTTGGGCCTTCTTGAAAGCTGGTCCTTGGCCTCTTTTCGGAAGAGGAAGCGGTACCGTCGGGGCAACCAGATCGTGATGCTCCTGTCCATGGTTGCGAGGGTGAGGCTTCATCTTTAGGAGGTCGATCAGATGAACTCATCCCCTCCCTTCCTAACGCATTGGTGAGAGACCACGTGTGGCCGCTGCTTGCAAACTGTACTTCAATGACCCTTCTGATTTTCCTTCGGAGTGTGAGTTCGTCCTAGCGTTGATTTTTGGAAACTAGTGTGGAGTGGAATGCACTCCGGTTTTTGTACTTGGACACCCATGGCTATATTAGCTATGCTACTGCAGATGGACAAACTACTGTTGCTGTGGTTGAGCGATTGCTAAGGGAACTGACAAACTATAGGGTTTTACTAGCAGAGAGTATGGAAGAAATTGAGGATAGATTGAGGTACTTAAGCTTAAGGAGAGAAGGTTTGCCTATATATGTGGTGGTTAGTGGGTGTCCCCCATATGTAAATGACTGCCCTGAGTACTATGATCTGTAACTAACGAATCTATTTTGACTAGACCTAGTTTATCTCTTAGTCTTTCAAAAGCTACTCTCCCTAAAGCCTTGGTGAGAATGTCTGCTACTTGATCAGTGGTGGATACATACTCTAGTGTGAGTTCTCCTGATGTAATCTTTTCACGAATAAAATGGTGTCTTACCTCGATATGCTTTGTGCGCCCATGAAAAATAGGGTTGTGAGCCAAGTTTATGCTCCCTTGATTGTCTCCGAACAATGGTGTTGGTTTTTGGTTTTTTTGTGAACTGATTTCTCTGAAAAGTCTCTTGAGCCAAATTGCCTCCTTGGTGCCTTCTGAAATAGACATGTATTCTGCTTCTGTTGAAGATAATGCTACTGTAGGCTGCTTTCTACTATTCCATGTAATTGGGCTTTTTCCTAGCACAAAAATGTAACCTGTTGTGGATTTTCTATCTTGAAGGTCACCTGCCCAATCAGAATCAATGAAACCGTGTAGGCTATTTTTCCCCCTTCGCTGATACTGTAGGGCTAAGTCCAAGGTGCCTTTGAGATAACGATACAGGTGTTTCACTGCCTGAAAGTGAACTTCTAAGGGTCGGGTCATGAAGCGGTTGACTATCCCCACAACATAGAAAATATCTGGTCTTGTATGTGTCAAAAAAATGAGTTTCCCCACCATCCTTTGGTACATGACAGGGTCGGCAGGTGGGGATTCCATGTCTAACTGGAGCCTTTGTTTTTCAGCCATGGACGTCGCTACGGGTTTGCACTCAGCAAGGCCGAATTCGTGCAACATATCACGGACATACTGCCGTTGGGTTAGGTAGATACCTGTGGACCGAAAAAGGAATTCAATGCCCAGGGAATAGCTCAGCAGACCTAAGTTAGCCATCTCGAACGCTGAGTGCATGGCCGTTCGAAGTTTGGAAATCTGTATGGGGTCATTTCCAGTGATATAGACGTCGTCGACATAAAGTAGCAAAATTGTGATCTTGTCATGATCGGTAAGATAGTAGAGGTTATAATCTGCAGCCGATTTGCACAAACCTTGGCTAAGAAGGAAAGTGTCAAATTTGGTATACCAAGCACGGGGGGCTTGCTTTAAACTATAAAGGACCTTTTTTTAGTTTACAAGCATAGCTTCCATGTGGTAAAAGGTCAAAACCTGGTGGGGCACAAACGAAGATGTCCTCTTGAATGTCACCATTGAGAAAGGCTGTTTTCACATCCATGTGAAAAATGGGCCACCCGTGATGCCCGGCAAGTGCAACTATGCCACGTAGGGTGTTCCATTTGACAACGGGGGCGAAAGTCTCTGTGTAATCCTGACCCGCTTTCTGTTGGAATCCCCGGGCCACTAGGCGAGCTTTTAGCTTGGCGACAGTGCCGTCTGCGTTAGTCTTAACTCTAAAGATCCATTTAGTGGAAATTGGTTTTCTGCCTTGGGGTAAGGGAACAACATCCCATGTATCGTTGTGATAGATGGAGTGAAGTTTGCTTTGCATTGCAGCAAGCCACCCAGGGTGGGCAAGTGCAGCTTCGGTACTACTTGGCAAAGGGACAGTGTCAGAGTGTTCAGTAACGTTTAGATAGAAGTCATTGAATTTGGGTGGGGGTTTGCGAAGCCGGTCACTGCGGGTTAGGAGTGGATCAGAACTAGTCGTCTGGGACAGTAAGGGATCAGTGGGTAAGGATGGGTTAGCAGGGGCAGTAGTTCGCCGTTGGTAAGTAAATAACGGAATGTGAGCACGATGAGAGATATCAGGGGCGAGTGGGAAGTTAACTAAAAAATCATGGACTGGGGAGGAATGGGATGGGAAAGTACCGGAAGGAGGAACTGGGGAAATCGGATCAGGGATCGAAACATGAGAGTCAGATTGTGAGATGCTTGGACCTGTGACTAATGGAAAGGGACTGGTGACTGGGAGAGTATGAGTGTTGTGAGAGATGAGAGGATTAGAGGTGGTAGAGGAATGAATTGGGCTAACAGGGCTAATGGAGAGATTAGTGAGTGCAGAAAAGGGATCAGCAAAGAGAGGCAAGGGTTTGGTGTTAGAGGGACTAGTTTCTGACAAATCGGATTGGTAAGGAAAAAAAGTCTCATCGAATCTAATATCTTTAGAGATGAGAACTTGTCTACTGGAGGGGTAATAGTTTCTGAAACCTGTAGAGGTAGTGTCGTAACCTAAGAAAACGCATTCTAAAGCACGGGGGTCCCATTTTTTCTTGGATGGGCTTGTGTCTAAAACGAAAGTTCGACAACCAAATATACGTAGATGACCAAGAAGGCAAAGTACCAAAGAAGCGTTCGTATGGTGAAGTACCTCCATTGGCGCGGCTGGGCAGACGATTTGCCAGGTAATTTGCAGTTGCAATAGCTTCAGTCCAGAGGAACGCAAGAGTGTTGCTTTCGATGGTCATGCACCGGGCTTTATCCAGCAAGCTTCGGTTTTTTCGCTCCGCTACTCCATTTTGGTGTGGTGTTCTTGCTTGGGAGAATTGTCGTAGAATGCCAGCCTCGTCACAGAATTGTTGGAACTCCTTGGAAACGTATTCGCCACCACGGTCTGATCTGATGGCCTTGATTCGGAACTTGGTGTGAAGTTCAACCATTGCCTTAAAGGTTTTAAACCTTGACAAGGTTTCGTTTTTTGCTCGTAAGAAGAAACACCACGTGAATCGGCTGTGGTCATCTGTGATAGTAAGGAGGTATTGTGATCCAGATAGTGACTGTGTTGGCATGGGACCGCACAGGTTGGTGTGAAGCAGCATCAATGGCTCGCTTGCCCGAGATGAAGGAGGTTCGGGGAGACTAGGTCGTCGCTGATCAGGCTTCTTGCTCTTCCTGCATTGTTTGCCGAGGCAACATACATGGCATATAGCCGGTGGTGACTGGAGTGTAAGTCCAGTGGGAAGCCCGCTGGCTATGGGCCTCTGGATCAGGAACTTGATGACGGGCCAGCTTGCATGGCCTAGTTGGCTGTGCAACAGTTGGTTTTTTTCGTGCTGAACTTCTAAGCTATTTACTGATTCTTGCCTGGGTGGCCTAAATTTATATAGACCATTTTTCCTATCCCTTACTCCTGTAGTTACTATGTGTTGAGGATCAGGTGATGGAAATTTTTTTAACAGCCAGACTTTTCCTGAATCAAACAAAAGTTTGAGTTTGGTTTTTCCATCAGTTATGGAGCCAACTGATAGAAGGTTCTTTGTAATGCCAGGGACATAGAGAACATTGTCAAATTTTATTTCACCAAGACAAGTGGGAATTTCAACCACTCCTTTTCCTGCTACACTCAGCTTTTCACCTCCTGCAGTGCTAACCTTGGAACTTCCTCCCATGTCTAAATTTGTGAGAAGATTTTTGGACCCAGTGACGTGCTTGGTAGCACCACATCAATATACCATTCACTATCATGGTGTGCAAGATTCAATTCGCTAAGGTTTGCGACAATTTCACCTTCGGGTTCGAACTGATCTTCTTCTCCCGATTCTTCACCTTCGAAGTTATCAACTGCATTGATGCTCACTCGTTCTTTGCGGCCTTCTTTTCTCCTCTTGATATCTATTGCTAGCTCTTTGCAATTTCGTATGAAGTGATCGTGACTTCCGCAGTAGTGGCATTCGCCTTGCGGTGTTGGTTTCTTGTTCCTCTGTCTGCTTTCATCGCTGCTGGTCTGCGAGTGTTGAAGTGCGGTCGGCCTGCAAGTGTTGAAGTGCGGTCGACCTCTTGCTTTCGTGAGAAGCACCTCACTGTCTCCGTGTCTACTAGTACGAATCTCCCGCCGTATCTCTTCTTGCATAAGAATGCCAGTGAGCCCCGTGATCGATGGCAGTTCTGGCCTTTTGGGCGGTATATAAGAGAGTTGACCAGGCTCTCGAAACTCTCTGGAAGCGCCATGAGTGCGTGTTCTACAACTTCGTCATCAGCCAGCGTCTCCCCGATGCATGCAAACTCGTTAATGAGTGTCTTCAGACCCTACAAAAATTCACTGAGGGAATCGCCCTCTTTGAGCTTGAGGTTGGTGAGGCGCCTCCTAAGCAATAGCTTCCTAGAATTAGTGTTGTTCGCATAAAGATTTCTGAGAACATTCCAACACTCTGCTGGATCGGTAATGTCTGCTATATAAGGAATGACATTGTCTCTCACAGAGAGAGCTATCATGGACAGTGCCTTACTCTTCTGGACTTGTAAAGCTGCTAACTCATCTGGATCAGTGGGTGCTACAGTTCCTGCTGGAGGATCAATGAGTTTCCAAACATCCTCCCTGTTCATCATGTTTCTAAGTTTGAAGCTCCAAACACTATAGTTTGGATTCCCTTCAAGTTTGGAGGCTTCCCCCATGGCAAGCTCTCTAAGTGCCATTTTTTGGTCTAATCAAACTGGTCTATAGCTCTATCTTCTAAGATGAACCACTGTTCTCTCCAAGATAGACTTGCTACTCTCCCAACCTGCTCTGATACCATGTAGAATATCGTATTTGGGAGCCTAAGACAGACGTGGTGAGCTTCTAAAACTGAGAGCTAAATACTATCAACAAACTAATTAGCACTAAAGGCAAGCAAGTGGTCCTAACTGCAATCACTAATTGCGAGTTCAGCTACACAGATTAAGCTGATACGCCGAGGATTCTCAAGCCGGCGTATAAGCTCTGATACGGCTCTGATACGGCTCTGATACGTATCCACTGTGAGTGATCTGCTACTGAACTAGTCAGACTACTATTCCTCGACTGCTGTGCCATGAGTTACTGTGTGACATGTGGGCCATCTCAACATCCACTTCTGGAAATCATCTCTGACTATACTTCTAGAAACAATCTCTAAACGTTTGTAAATCGTCTCTAAACGTCTGGAAATCGTCTCTACACTTCTCGAAATCATCTGTACACTTGCGTGGAAATAGAGATAGGTTGATACTAAAGGGAAACCCCGGCGAGACCGAAAAGTTTGAGCACTCCAAATGTGAGCAGCATGGCGAGCAGGCCTCCCAGGAGGACTCGGAGGGCGGCCCGGGGGATGGGGGCTCCGCCGAGGCGAGCACCGATGGCACCGAACAGGGCGAGGGCGAGGGAGGCGCTGATGACCACTGCGGCAACACGGTGCTTGAAATCCTGAATGAAGCCCCCGGCCAAGAGCGGGATGGCGCCTCCGGAAGCGAACGCCACCGCGGACGCCAAGGCCGCCTGCACCGGGTTGGAGTAATTGTCCATGTCGATCCCCAGCTCGTCCCGGACATGTGCTCTCAGCGCGTCCACTCTGTGCAGCTCTTGTGCCACCTGCATCGCCAACGTCGAGCTCAGCCCTCTGCCGACGTAGATCTGGTGGAGCTCCTCCAACTCCCGTGCCACCGCTTCTGGTCCCTTCAAATGTTCCTGCGTCATTCCCCGGAGTGTACTATGTCAAATTTGTGAAAGTATACAAGGATAGATGATTCTCAAACATAATGTGGAGAGTATCATTCCATCGATGAAG
The DNA here is from genome assembly GCA_022496805.1 of Pohlia nutans. Taxonomy (NCBI): domain Eukaryota; kingdom Viridiplantae; phylum Streptophyta; class Bryopsida; order Bryales; family Mniaceae; genus Pohlia; species Pohlia nutans. The sequence continues at coordinate 3,686,670 of CM040093.1, read as the reverse complement.
ACTTACAGCCACAACCGAGATTCGAGTCTCCTCTCAAGCTCATGAGTTTCGAGCTCTGATTGTGTGCAACCATCTGCCTGACTTCGTTTCATCCATGAAGACAATAATTTATCTGTGAACTTGTACGAGTCACCCACAAAGGCATCGATCAAATAATTCAAACATGGAGAAATTCATCTGGGGACGAAGCCGGTTGGGACTTGTAACTATCTTGCCGCCTCCAGGTGGCTTGATGGTTACATAGTCCGTAACTTTTGTGCACATGACTGTACCTTATGAATGTTGTGGAATGACAACGAATTGAATAATATCTGACATAATGAACTATATGAGAACTAACTACAAGGACTTGTTTATATGTGCCAGCGTACATTAAGTGTTTGTTTTGTTCAAGGTCCATTAGTGTTGGTTCCTGCAAACGATGCAAAGGCTGAGTGGGTTGAAGAGACGTGAATCGACTGGAGTATGTCAGTCATCAGTAAACTTAGGAAGGGTCATTTTGATGTCAAAATGACATATGTCACAATGATGTAGGGATTAGTGCCATTTTGATGTCAAAATGATGCAAACTTAACATGCCCCAGTCAAAATGATGTAAACTTGACATGAAAATGATACATGTCAACCTTACATTATAACCTATACCACATGGGCACATGGATGTGAAGCTTACATCAAATTGACATCAAAATGACATCAAAATGGCACTAATCCCTACATCATAGTGGCATATATTATTTTGATGTCATGTTGACATCAAGATGATTCTTACTAAATTTATTGATGGTGTATCTATTTTCAACTTTTGTTTTGATTTTTGGAAGCCATTGCGAAAAATAAAGCACCTCTGATTGGGAGAAGACCAAAGAGGGACTACAGCTACACATCAATCACCAACTATGCAACAGATTAGCGGGACAGCTTACGTTCCATAACATTTGTTAGTTTTGTTATTTTTTTAACAACAATCTAACATCAATACATCAAGTTAAGGGCTTTAAGAATGTTTTCGATTTGAATAGACTCTTTAAGTTTACAAAGTTGTAATTGAGTATTTTACCAATTCAACCTATCGTAGTCTAGCAGCCCATCCCACACCATCTCGTCAAGTTGTGCCTTGCTCTAAAAATGTAACTCTTTGTTGAACACAACCAAGTTCCAAATCATGACAAAATCCCAAATGAGGGGCATACAACAAAGTGCATCGCATAAGTTGACACCCCCTCCTCTAGGATTTCGTCCCTAATTATCCATATTATCCACAAAGAAATACCTATTTTAAAAGAGACAGAACATGATGAACACCTAAAGCCTAGTATTAACAAGTTTTGACATGTGAGAAACTCACACGTACCATTCAAAGATTTTGGTGCAAAAACCTGCTTCAATTTGTTTGATTGTTTGCACTAAGAGCCAAGTTCCATGGGTTTGAGAATTTGCCCATGGAAGTAGGCAAGAGGAGGGAAAAAGTGGACCTTGGATTTGTCTCATACCCGGCCATGAAGTTGTGTATGTTTCATGGACTTTCTTGAGGTGAAACATGAACAAATGTGATTGGTTAGGGTGAAGTTGCCATGAAGTCTTGGTTAGAGAATCCTCCATACTTCATGACAACTTCTCCACCATTTTTTTCTCAAAAGCTCACTTGAAAAGTGAAATTTGGTCCCGCAAAGTCCCTTAAAACTTGTCTTTTAGTGAGAAACTTCACCCATGGAACTTGGCTCTAAGAAGATTGCAACAATTAGCCCAAACTAATCTTAAAATAAAAGGAAGCTGAATAATTCTCATAAGTCTAACTCCCATTTTTTTCACATAATTAACTCCTCTTACACTCCTAGCAAAGGTGTAGCTTCTCACTCAGAACAGTGTCAGAGTTCATTGTACACACTTGTCCTAAGTAACGAATGGCACTCATCAAGTCTTGAGCGCCTTGGCAGTGAGTGTGAAGTGTGAAGTGGCCGTTTGACTCACCTACCAAGTGAAAAGCTACGCCTTCTCCTTGTAGTGTTAGCACACGATTTTGAACTCCGGGCGAAACGTACCTCATGAACCACAGGATAGACAAATGCATACGCATGATCATTGACAATCACTCCAGATCTATGAAACGATTTCACGGAGTTAGTGAAATCAGGAAGTGGATCGAAGAATGGAATCATCGGTGGTACCTGGCGCTCTTTCTCGACATCGGCTTTCTCGGCATCGCGCTGGGAGCACACGGACACGTACTCGCCAATGGCCATGCTGAAAGCGCCGCCCACCAGACCTGCCAGCCCGCTCACCACCATGGTCTTGACGTTGGTGTGATTCACGGCGCCCACGCCCAGCATGAGACTCGCGATCGACACCAGCCCGTCGTTGGCGCCCAGCACCATCGCCCGCAGCCACGGCGCCCGGTGCGAGAAGTGCTTGTGCTCGCACACCACTCCGGATCCTCCCGTCGACGCATCGTTCAGATCTCCTGACTCGTTTCCCGATTCCACGTCGCGAGGATGCACCTTGGGTCCACACACTGCCGTCTCCGGATCGATCGACATCCTCGCCGTACGTACTCTCACTCACAGGAAGATTCGACGGACTTAGTTCAATATAGATGATCTGTTAATCCGTTATCTGTTAATGATCCACTAATCTGTTACATAGTCAGTGATGAGTGTGTAGCTGCAGTCGTTCTCCGTGCTCTATTTCTCCCAGTGGCTTCCAGAAATTGATGAATATAGATACACTGAGTCGATTCGCATGATCTCTTCAACCCAACCTTCGCATCGTCTGCAGGAATCAGCACTACTGGACCCTGACGAAATGGGTGCACAGCAACGACAACACTAACAACTTGCCTCCTACAACACAATCCGGCATGCTCATCGACGATCTTTGGCCTGGAACGAAATCCTTACCTCCGAGATCGAACGTCCGGGAAGAATGCTCCAAAAACTCCAGGGAGAGAGTTATATAGGAATCGAGCAATCGGAGAGAGGAATCAGAAGTGATTAGCAAAAGTGATTAGTGTAATCTCATGGAAAGGCGAGGGCAAGAAGAAAGGAGATTAGGGATCGTGCCCACCACGCGCCTGGTTCGACGTGGCGCCGTGCGAGGGCTTTGAGGCGTGTGGAGTCGTGCGGGTTTCTGGGCCGTTGGATCGGGGGCGGGGAATCGAACGGCTGAAATGTCGGGGTGGTGGGGCCGTGGCGTGTGTCGTCCACGCGCTTCGGCCGTAAAGGGGCGCACCAAAGGGGAGCATATTCCTAGTCCTTGTCATGCGACTTAATTATTTTTTGTTTTGTGCATGCAAGTTGCCACATAATTTTGCTGAGGAAGCGTTGGTTCTAGAGTTCCTTCGTTTTTTGGGCAATGGCGATGGCAATTGAACCCAGACGCCATGTGTTGGCAAATAGACTCAACATGCTCCGTTTTAGCTTTAATTTATTTTAATTCACTTTATGGTGATGAAATTCATTTAAAAATCCATAACTTTCACACTGTAGGTCCTAAAGGTGCAAAAGAATGCACCCTTCTTTGTCCAGAGCTTTCCGACGATACCAAGAACGCGTCCGATAGTTCCACGGTCCGGGAGAGCTCAACGCAATATACAAACAAACAAACTACCTTCCTTAATGTATGGATTGATTTTTATTAGGCAAAGCTTATTGGTAAGTAATAGAGGTTAGTTGCGTTTTATAATGCATCTTTGCAAAATTGCCCAATCTAGGGAAGAGTGAAAACTTTTAGGGTTTAATATGTGGAATAGTGTAAGTAACTAAAGTAATTTATATAAGGTAGATATTTTAAATTAATGTAAGTTTATGTTTTTTCATTTATTGTTGGCATATTTGCAAAGTTTTGTTTTCACTTTATATATAAAGTAGTATATTAAGTGTTTGAAGTAACTTAACCCCTTAATTTTTGAGCGACCATATAATGGTCGTTCCACTTTTTGGGCAACCTCCAGGGACCTCATATTTTTAAAATTTTCAATGAAAATTTCATTGTAGCTTCCAAAAACTACACTCTACATGTCACACTTCGTTTCATGTCATTCCGATAAGTATTGCAAAAGTTATAAGCATTTGAAGTTTTTGAAGCGAGATCGGGCAGCAAGAATTTTTTTATTTCTTACTCTTTTTCAAAATTTCTTTTTTGATTCATGATTGGTTGATCTTTATCTACAAATGAAGCTTTAAATCTACCCATTTTGAGCAATGGGATAAAAGTTATGAGGAGATCTGTTTTTTGGGCAGTTTGGACAAAAAAAACTTTGAAGCTCATTTCTAAACTCAATTTTCAATATTTTTTAATGAAATAAAAGGCACTAGGTGAAGATTTCCAAGTACAACATTCTCACCGTTAAGATTGACATTTTCCAATTCCATGTCAAACTTATTAATGATTTTCTTTTTCCTTTCACTTTGTACCCACTTCTAGTAATTGTTTTATGAAAAAGTTAATATGAGCTTTTTTCTTACAATATTTTATATTTGAAGACTTAACTCAATTGTTAGCATGGCCTTGCCATTCATTGAATTTCTAACCCATTCAAAAAAAAGATATTAATTTCTAAAGTTCAAATTTGTCACCGGATTGAACCCCAAAAAATCTTCTTTTGCAACTTTGATCCTTATAATCTAAGAATCTAATGGTCATTTTGCTCTCAAATTTTGTGCCCACATGAAAATTCAAGTTGGGTATTAGATCTTACGGTTAAATGATGAAAAAACTAAAAAACATATGATTTCTTCTGCAACTTCCAAGTGCTGCGTTTTTCATGGTTTTTTGTGAGAATACGGTCCTGGTCCTTTAGGGGTTAAATAATACTACCTCCATTTCATTATAAGAGTCCATTGTCTTGGCATTTTTTTTTCTTGGCTTTTTCCAATGTTTTATACTTCAAACGTGTGCATTGTCCACTTCAAACTGGACGGACAATGAGAGTGACACAGAAACTACATACTACAATTAAAAATAACCCGTTTTTTGAGTATTGAGGTGACTTTTCTGGCAAAAAAAATTCAAATTGAAACATGCCAACAAAATGGACTTTTAGTATGAAACGTAGAGAGTATAGATTTCTTATTTCATGTGGCCCATGTTAAACCAAAAAGCCTGAATTGAGCATCATGTCCTTTTTAGCAGTTTTGAGTAGGTCATATGTGGACTTCCTTTTGTTCAAGTTTATTAATTTTTTGACCAACACATGCAATGTTCTTCAGTAATTCCGGTGATATAAAATTTGGTCTCATCTGAATTATAGTTTTCACAATATGATCAACTTAATTTGTCATTTTAAAACCATGAATCCTTGATCCTTTAGGAGTTATTGAAAAAGTTTGTAAATAGTGTAATTGCTCCCAATGATGTGACCAAGTAGAATACGGGTAAGTGATATAACCTGCCACATGCAGAAAACATGTTTAATGCATACGTATCTTGCCATCTATAAGTCCATGAGCATTTGGCCCTCTGTGGTTCCGTGGCCTGTTTTGCATCCCTGAGCTGGAGTATGCTTTTTGTGTGGTTCTCACTTTCTCTGATAAGCTCAAGTTCCATAACATCCAGCAGCCTTCACTGGTTCTACCTTGCTTTGCTCATGAGCAGCATATTCTGCATTATCATCTAAGAACAATCAGTAGCTACCCATGCTTTTCTTACAGATGGAGGTTTTGGAAAATTAGAAAGGAAGGTAACCATACATGGTCTTTGCTGACACATCCCCACATGTCCCTCACTTTTAATCCCTAAATGCCTAGAGCCCTCTCCAAATTCGGCAGTTTTGCAAAGATGCATTATAAAATGCAACCTAGAGGGATATTTTGAACTTGATATATGAATAAAAGTTGTACATTATGAATTTAAGATTCTATCCATTCTGTTAAATCTATGATTGCTATTACCAATAATTTTGTATAAAATTTGAAACGTGAAATTCAAAATTATTTTATAATTCAATTATGAATAAGATATTGACAATCTACGGATGAAATTTATTGTGATTGGTTGAAATGTAATACTCTAAGTGTAGTGATTTTTGGAGATAGTTTGGTTGCTTAATTTTACGAGTTGACTTTTCTTAGAGCACTTTTACACTGAAATCTTCAAAATTTTGGGTGAATCACTACAACATGAAATGAGGCATAAAAATTTCACAAATCATCCCCTTTCGAATCGGATCACATATGCATGAAGCTAACTTCCCATAAAATCTACAGTAAAAATTCCAGACTACAAAAAGTGCATGACCGATGAGAAATTTTGGATGAAATTTGTACATCGTCCAAAAAATGGACGCTTAGGCAGTTAAGGGTTAAAAAGAGCAACATTATAAGTAATAATACTTTTATCCAAGAATGTTATGGTGCATGGCTAACTAATAGAAAATGGGCAACTAGAATAAAACAAATTCCTTGAACAGTGCGCCACTTTTTTTGTCCCTCCATTCACAATGGTGTATGACCTTCCTGCTTCCTTCTCCACCCTCCCCACTCTCTGAAAAACAAAATATACAGGCTACACTTAACCCCTAAAGGTTGGGCCTATGACTATGGAATCAATTTATCTGTCACACTCAATTTTGCTACTAAAAATAATACAAGAATTCAAATTTATGTTTTTCGGAGATGAAGTCACATGTCTACTACAAATCATAAATTTTTCATAAATTTTGGTGAAAATTTGAAATTACTATGGTTTTATGAAGTGATTGTAAAGAAAATCTATATCAATTACAAAATGTACTAGAAAATTCCGATTTTTTTACCTAAAGTGTAAATTACAATGAAGAAAAGTTTAGATGATGAAAATCATCCGTGTATCCAAATTCAGAAATTTTGCTACACCTTGGTGATACCTACCGAACTTGTAGCTACATTGCTACAATAAAACACTCAAATTTCAAATTTAACCAAAAATTTAAAGTGGAGTAGAAACTAGACTTGGCGAGCTTCATTTTGTTAGTCAAGCTCAAATGCAATGGAACTGATTTTCATGGCCTAAATTTAGTTTAAGTAGAACAAGCAAAAAAAATTAAAATACACTACATGGTGAACCATTTTTACGACTCTTTTTGTAGTTGGGACCCCATGTAAAATCTAAAAATAGCTTGAATGAATTGAATTTAACCCCTAAAATTCCTTGACCGTATTCTCACAAAAAACCATGAAAATTGCAGCATTTGGAAGTTGCAGAAGAAATCATATGTTTTTTAGTTTTTTCATCATTTAACCGTAAGATCTAATACCCAACTTGAATTTTCATGTGAGCACAAAATTTGAGAGAAAAATGACCATTAGATTCTTAGATTATAAGGATCAAAGTTGCAAAAGAAGATTTTTTGGGGTTCAATCCGGTGACAAATTTGAACTTTAGAAATTAATATCTTTTTTTTTGAATGGGTTAGAAATTCAATGAATGGCAAGGCCATACTAACAATTGAGTTAAGTCTTCAAATATAAAATATTGTAAGAAAAAAGCTCATATTAACTTTTTCATAAAACAATTACTAGAAGTGGGTACAAAGTGAAAGGAAAAAGAAAATCATTAATAAGTTTGACATGGAATTGTAAAATGTCAATCTTAACGGTGAGAATGTTGTACTTGGAAATCTTCACCTAGTGCCTTTTATTTCATTAAAAAACATTGAAAATTGAGTTTAGAAATGAGCTTCAAAGTTTTTTTTGTCCAAACTGCCCAAAAAACAGATCTCCTCATAACTTTTATCCCATTGCTCAAAATGGGTAGATTTAAAGCTTCATTTGTAGATAAAGATCAACCAATCATGAATCAAAAAAGAAATTTAAAAAACGAGTAAAAAATAAAAAAATTCTTGCTGCCCGATCTCGCTTCAAAAACTTCAAATGCTTATAACTTTTGCAATACTAATTGGAATGACATGAAACGAAGTGTGACATGTAGAGTGTAGTTTTTGGAAGCTACACTGAAATTTTCATTGAAATTTTTAAAAATATGAGGTCCCTGGAGGCTGCCCAAAAAGTGGAACGACCAGAATATGGTCGCTCAGAAATTTAGGGGTTAACTTGAAGGGGTGGCATCACCAGGCAAAGCCCTTCACATAAAGAATTGGATAGAAATCATCCATGCAGCAGTTGGAATTGAACAGTCAACTTCATTCATAAGCCATTTTTTAGTCTCGGCAGCGTTTAGGGGTTAACACACTACATGGATGGAAATCACATGATGCATTACAAATTACTAGATGGATGAAAAAATCAAAGTGGTTGAATGCTACTGAATGTTATGACATGTGTACCTTAGGTGGAGGCAACCAATTTTATTTATTTTTTTGTCGGTAGAGCGACATGCACTTTGAATGCAGCCATGTAGGAGAAAAATGGATAGAATCATCCATACATATGTCTTCATTTGTAGAATTATCTATCGTAAGGCACTTTCAAATACTAGCGATTTTAGAAAACAATTGAGAGGACTTTCATTGGCAATTTCATCCACTTTTTTGCCCATTTTTTCGAGTGGTAAAGTAGCCACTCCCAAAGTCAAGTAAGATTCTGACAAAAATTCTCTAGAAGAAATTTGGTTGGATGGAGGGCAAAGTTGGCACTTTTGCCCTGGGGGGATCACTTAGGTTTTTTTATTAAACAACTTGCGCTATAATATTGGAAGGTATGAATTCATGGTGTCAAGAAATTAGAAACAAATTAGAGGTAATAGAGTTATCCTAAAACAAAAGTTGTGTTTGAATAAGACACCATGTGTTTTGCTTTAATATACTCTTATTTGTTCACTCTAAATAGTTATAAAGTATTAAAAAGCTTGGTGATCTCTCATTATTAAGTGTGTAAGAGTTTAGTGGTCTTCATACTCATGGAAAACTAGTTTAGCCGTCTTTCATGACGGCTAAATTAATTTTCCATGAGTTTGAAGACTACCAAGATGAATGTTTGAAGACCACAAAAAATGCCATGAATTAAAAAAAATTGGTAATGATACAGTTCATTTAATTAGTCCTAGTCATCAAATACCCCTACAATAATAACCCTTGGCCGCACATGCTATACAACCTTCTTAAAGAGCGAATCCCCCCAACCCCACCCCCTCACTTTTGTACCAATTAATTACTTTTCTTTGAAAAATAAGGTTTGAAAAATAGAATATTTGGAAATATTTTTCAAGATTCTCTTTTCACCATATTCCCAAAAAAAATTGACATTTCTTTTTAGAAATATTTCATGCCGACCATGTCCACAGTCCACTTTCAGTAATGCTCATGGATTGGTAAGAGACTAATTGCATTATCTATGGGATACTATAAATGTATTGGCACACAACAAAATGCAATTCCTTTAGTAGTAGAGCTCGAGACAACACTTCATATTTCTTCATTAACCCCTAAACGTTATCACCCTCTCCAGATTTGGCAGCTTTCAAAAGATGCATTATAAAATGCAATGAAGAGGGATATTTTCAACTTGATGAATAAATAAAAGTTGTACATTATGAATTTTAAATTCTATTCATACGGTTAGATCTACAATTGCTATCACCAATATTTTTCTATAAAATTTGAAACTTAAAACTCAAAACTCTTTCTTAATTTGATTAGGAATAAGATATTGACAATTTTAGAATGAATTTTTTTGTGATGGGTTGAAATGTAATACTCTAAGTATAATGATTTTTGGAGATTTTTTGGTTGCTTAATTTTAGTAGTTGACTTTTCCAAGAGCATTTTTAGACTAAAATCTTCGAATTTTTGGGTGGAACACTACAAGTCTACAACATGAAATGAAGCATAAAATGTTCACAAATCATCCCATTTCTAATCGGATCACACATGCACGAAGTAAACTTCCCATAAAAGTTTCAATAAAAAATCCACGCTGCAAAAAGTGCATGACAGATGAGAAAACATATTTCAAATCCGTACATCATGCAAAATATGCATGGTTGGGCGGTTAGGGGTTAAAGTGAGCATTATCCCTTAAGCATCTACACTACATTTACTTGGTCAAACTCCATCAATTTCTCACATTTTAAAATATGTTTTTTGGTATTTTTCTCATATTATTTGTTGTTAAACCAATTTGTACTTATTTTTTTATAATTATTTAAATAAATATGAACTTTATAAGATTTTTCAAAGTTTTTCTCTTGTAATAGTCGTATTAATTACAAAATGCCTAAAATAGTATGATTTTTTAAGGAAAAATGTAAATAGTAGTGATGAACAACAAGGTGTACTAGGTGGAATGCTTGTCAAGCTTACATAAAAAGAAATTCAATTGAAAAACTTTTTCTGCAGTGAATATTGGAATTTTAGGGCTATGAGCTTTAAAATGTTGTAAAAAACACAATTCTAACAAATTTGAAGAATCGTAAATTGGACTAGAAAGTAGTAGAAAACTCCCACACATCTTTGATTGGGACCAATTTCATTTGAAATTAGGAACTAGATAAAAATCAATATTTATTTTAAAAACGATCAAACATAGCCCCACGGGACTCTTTGCACACTTAACCCCTAAAAGCCCGAGGGGTATTGGACAAAACATAGATGTGTTATAATATGTGCCTTCCATATGTTTGATGAAGTTTGGTTCAATAAACAAAATGTAGAGCAACATCTGTACAAATTATCCGTACGGTCAAATTTCCAAAAATGACTTTAGATCATCTTTTAATGAATTTAAAAGCATTAACCTTTGAAAATTTGTATAAATTATAATTTTCAATTTTAAAGTTTAAAATTTAGTATGATTGCTTAAAGTTCAGTTATGTATTGTAAACTTCAAAAAAGCAAAAGAAATGATGGAGGGAACATCATTACTTTCCCCAAATAACAAATTTTATAACACTAAGATAATGTTGAGGGGATCCACTTTGAAAAATTCTTTCTTGTTTCCATATTTCAAATTGCGTTGGAAAGTAGACTTGATGTAGTATTTTAAGATATTTTTTATTTTTTCAAAATGTTATTTTTTGTTCCGGGCAGCCCGTGAGATTTGGGCAGCAACCAGAAAATGGTCGTTTGAGCGTTTAGGGGTTAAGGATTAAAGCTTATTAGGCATTCAACAATCTCTCTAAACCAATGTCTTTTTAAGGGTTGTTGAACTTCCAACTCATCATATATAATTATTTTTAGAGAGGATAAGTTGGTGAAAACTGATTTTATTTGTTATCAATCTTATTTTGTGTGTATTATTATATTTGTCACAAAGGGCTTTTATTCCAATGAAACTCAACCTCAATTGAACTTCAACATACTTCATATAAAAGAGGGTAATGACATGATTATCCTAATGGTTCTAAAAAGGACTATCTCACTAAAACACCGTCAATTTTTGATTCATTTAATATGTGCAAAAAATGATGCATTTTCAATTTACATGAATTTGATGACAAATTCATAAGAAAGTTGTAATACTCCATCCAAAATACTATTGAGCAAGAAAAATTGAAAACTTAAATATTCCTTTTCATTCCTTTGTTTTCAAATTTGAAACTCTCATAGTTTCTGATTTGAGGTAAAAGGAACAATCCGGAATACCACTTTATATCGAAGTCATTCATAAACATGAAATCCAGCTAAAACAATGTTTGAGTTATATCTTTGTTTAATCTTACATCTTAATTTCATGTATTTGAGGATGTATTACTAAATTTCTTTATTTATGAGAACTTTAAAAATCTCATATTTTTATACAATTTAAAAGGACTATGATTTCATAACATCTTAATTTTGAAGCCATATAACATACTTAAATACAAACTTAATAAAGTGTTGAACTATTAGTTTTAATAGAAAATCTTAAATACGTAGTCTTTTCACTACTACAATGTGACCATCTTCTGAATATGTTAAATTAGAAAAAAAAATCATTTTTTGAATTTAACCTAAATAGCACATGATTGTTATGTAGTAATATGTCACATATAACACCATGTAATTTTTGTAATTTTCCAATATTTTTTTCGTTATCAAATGGACATTTTTCTAAAGACCCGAGAGAAAAAAACAACCCAAAAAAGAAAAGCCAAAAGATTTCCCCACCGGGGCTCGTAAATTGGTTTGATGTATGTTTTGTTCGCATTGGATTAAATGTCCATTTGTTAAAAAAATTAAAAAATTAAAAAACTAAACTACAGAAAATCACTGGAATTATTGTCAGTGGATAATTGTGGTATGGGCACAACATGATTGTGGGCCACTCTTATCTTGAACAAGTTACATTTGATTTTGAACCATGCAAACACTTGTTTTTGAAACTTGCAATAATACTGAGAATTCTAAATTACTGTGGATTTTTTGTACATAGTCAGAGTGACCTCTGTTAATTCAAATAGAATTTACAGTATCATTAGTATGGAATTTCACTGCGTGGCAGTTTATAAAATACATGTTTTTATTTTTGAATCAGTCAAATTTTTAAAATATAAATTTGGTCAAGTGAATGTTTCTTCTTACAATTTTTTTTACCATTTCTTCTACAATATATGAAAATTTTCTATTAATCCTTAAACGTCAAGAGGGCCTAGGCGGGGCAGCTCGGAAGGCATCTAAATTTTCGGAGGAAATTAAAATAAAATTTACAAAACAAAAAAATAAATAAAAAAAAAATAGTTTTTTTTTTTTTTTTTTTTTTTTTTTTTGGAAAAAACGGCTATGTTGGCCAACCGCTGCTGCGGCACTTTTTTAAAAACGACCTTCATTGCCCAACTTCAACTCTTGTTCACTCCGACTACTTTTGATTGTTTGTGGATGATTCCACAAGCTCCCAAATGAGGCGCAAATCAAGAATTTAAATCGCTTTTTCAGTAGCTTTCCAATGCACCAATTCTCTCTTGATTTGGTTGAGAAAAACTACTTTTTTCTCAAATATTCCTTTCTAAAAGGCCCGTGGGGCTTTTTTGACGTTTAAGGGTTAATCCTTAGAGGATTGTGGGTTTTCTTGTTTTTAGCATCATTTTCACCAGCCTCTTTCTATTCATTTTCTTGTTATTTTATTTTTTTTGGCTCTTGATAGCTAATACTCCCTCAGTCCCACAAAAAGAATCATGATTTGAACTTAAAATTTGTCCGAGAATAAAGTCGTGATTTTTGGGACAAAGGAGTATACAAGTGTTCCTCACCATTTAGATGAGCACTGCATATACCCTGCATATACATATGATCCAGATCACAAATACACATTTGAGTTAACCGAAAACAGAACACGAGTTTCAAGGCCAATATTCATGGGAATGGAAATCTATGCTCTCGTCGAGTGTAACCGAAATGAGAACTCAACTTCAAAACTCTGCTTTTCATTGGTCTTCCGGGCTGCTATAATCCCAAAATGGAGAAGGATCTCTAAAAACCGGAAAGTGAAGAGGTTGGGTGAAAGAGGACGGAAGTGGCTTGCAAGCCGCTTTTCGAAAGTTGTTAAACAAAAACAACCTCGCAAGTGCCTTCCAATTGAGCCAGTGCTACTTTGACAACCAAAATACATGTTCAATTAGTTTTGCCGTCTTTTTGACGGCAAAACTAGTTCAACATATTAGAGTTATTTGTAAAGGGAACCGGTCTTTTGTCCTCCTTTTTTCATGGAAAAGAAAATCTAAATTGTATTTGAGTGTAGCCGCAAAGTAATCCTGTGAAATAAACTGAGGATTTGAGTGTTTTATGGAGGTGTCAGTTGCCACAAATGGTACAAATCTCCCAAAAAAAAAATCTCCACAAATGGCACAAATCTCTGCTTACTACCACTACCTCCCTCATTTAGATCTGAGATCTAACTTCGAAATTCAAGTCCCTCCCATCAACCAACGTCCCTGACACCACCACACAAAGAATTTGTGACTTGACTTGGCGTTCAGTAAAAGCAAGGACAAAACTGGTGTTTTGGAATTCTTGACGGCTGAATTGAGTCTTTCCTGAGTTCTATTTTTGGTCTACAGTGAACCCTGCCAGTGGCATCGGCGACCCTGTGCTTTTCAATTTGGAGGTTACAAACCCAGGGTTTGGGGTACTTTGCGGATAACTCTATTATCTATCTATGAATTTAGTGAGAATCATGCCAATTGACTCGGCTGCCCTTGACTCACTTCCAACTCACCTAACCTAACATGAGTTTTAGCTTCTTTTCGGTTAACTCTATTGTGATTTCAATATCAATATCAAATTCCAACATAATCATTCTCCAAAATCAACTCTAATCATTCTCAGCTGTTCACAGTCAATCACAAAAATTATTATTTTTTGGGTATAACGGATGGTTCCTGGTTGTAAACATTAGGAAAATTATTATTATTTGGATGGTAGGTAGTAGGAAAATTTAGCTTATGCACATGAAATTACACCACGCAGTTCTCAAATGAAGGCTACCTGTGGCACCTGTGGCAATTTAAATTGACTGCAAAATCACCGTCTTCGGTCCCAAGTGTTTAACCCCTAAAGGACCACAACTATGTTTCTCTCCAAAAATTCCAAACTATCCCTTCTCATAAAAAGACAAATAGTTTTTGATCTAAAACCTTTTTGACCGATCCAACAATAGGATATTTCAACCAACTTGAATTTATTGCAACCTAAAAAATTTCAACCGTTCAGGGTTCTTCAATAGTAAGATTATAAGCTTCAAAGTTGGTTGCACTTTTTTTTTTGGCTTGTTGCCCAAGTTTGAAACTTTCTGAAAATGCCCAAAATGCATAGTTTAGTCTCAGATTTGGTAAAATGAATTTGGTAGTTGTGTATATGGGGGTGTTAGTTCATTGTGTACAAAAATTCAGATGCATAGCTCATTGTATGAAAATTTTCAGGAGTTGCCTGCAATTAGGTTTTTCACCTTTACATGATTGTATCTTTTGATCTATACACCATCTACGTACGCAAATTACCATCCCATCTTTGTTACAAAGAGTAGAATCACTACAAAAAATCTCAATAATTGACGATCAATACTCATTCCATAATGAGTTGACCAAACTTGGAAAATTAGCCTTGGTCCTTTAGGAGTTAAGGTCCTTTAGGGGTTAAGGGTTGCATGCAACAATAACCCTAATAATTTTAAGGGTGGTTTCGTGGTGCGAAGAGTTTTAATTTTGGCGCGAAAATTGCTCTTTCATGCAATGTAGGGTCTTACATTCAAAGTTTTAACGAAATCATGACTTTTTAGTGAGACGGAGGGAGCATCAATTTGAGCATTTAAAAAATATTAAAGAATTTTTTGACCAATTTAACATATAAATGACAAAACCTAAATGTTTTATAAAATGTTACTTATGCAACTTTGATGAAGTTTGGTCCAAATGAGAAAATGAGATGCATAAAGTTTAGTAATTCTCTGTATGGTCAAAATTTCAAAAAATGTTTTACAATAGATACTCATTTAATGAATTTAGAAGCATTTACCATTTAATATTCACCAAAATTAAAAAATATATTTTTAGAATTTGAAATTTGGTATGATTGGTTAGAGTTGGACATTTTATTCTAAATTTTTTAAAAGAATTATTTTTCAAAGGAGAGAACATCATTAGTTTCCCGAAATAGTAAAGTTTATAACACTAGGACAATATTGAGGTCTTTAACTTTGAAAAATTCTCCTTGGTGGAGTTTAACTTAGATTGATATATTAATTCAAATTGGGTTGGAAAGTAGACTTAATTTCCTATTGAGTTTATTTTTATTTTTTATAAATATATATTTTTCATCCTTAGCAGCCTATAAAGAAAGGGCAGAGACCATAAAATGGTTGTTCGGTCACTTAGGGGTTAACAACCTTTCCCGTGTCTTTAAAAACAATCAAAAAAGATCATAAAAGATTGTCATTTCATCTTTTCACTTCAAACGCTAAAAAGTTACAATTGTACTGTCAAATTCTTTGAAAGTTTAACCATTGATGCATTCTTTTGATAGTCTAAAGCAAGATCCTATGGTTAGAAATGCAAAAATAATAATTTATAAGGTTTATTTTAAGGCTTGCATGAATTTCCTATTTTTCCAAAAAAATACTCTTTCTCTTCATAACCCCGTTCATAACTTCCAATTACGAAGTTGGAATCAAAAGAAATCGAATCCCCATCTTTGTAACGACATAATGCTTTTTAAAAATTTAGGATAAAAATTAACACTGTGGGAACCTACCCAAACATTGAAAATGCCCATTCATGACACTTGGTCCTTTAGAGGTTAAAGATGTAAACAATATATATTTTTTTGTTCAATCGAAAAAGCCCAAGTAAAGGAACATTTTCACAAACATTGAATTTTACTTGTGCGTTCATGAATATAAATGCAATTGAATTCAACCGGTAAAATGTAGAATCGATAAATTGTAAATTATGATTTTGTCAATCCAAATTTTCAAATTTTCAAATTTTTTCAAATTGTGATTTCTATGGTCCTTTGAAAGCAACCACTTTAGCTAAGGAACTTCTCATTTTTTATTTTTTTATTATTTTCTTTCTTACTTCAAAATTTATTTTCAAGTTTGAATAGTTCTTTTCTAGAAACATAAGGGTAAATTTGTAATTTAGATACCTTATCCAATTACTCTTAGACTAAGAATCAAATTTTTCCTAATTTTCAACAACTAAACATGGTTCTTTTTTGTCGGATGATTTTTGAATGACATTTTGTATGAACTCTAAGACTTAACTTGGATGAATTTATCTAAGTTGAATAAAATTTGAACAAAAATTGAATAAAAGATGAGAATCACACTATGAAAATAGTATGAAAATAGTGTAAAATAGCGTAAACCAAGTTATGTTGATTTGATCTTATATATGCTAATTTTCTATACACCTATTTTGTATCAATGTAATATTCTACTCAATTGAGGAAAAAATTAGGTTTTTGGCTTCATTTCGGTATGTACCATAATTCCCCAAACAAGACTTATTACAAAAGGAATTTAAAAAAGGCAAAAACGACCTTCAAAAATTGCATGACGTTTAAGAGTTAAACAATGTTATAAAATACTTAATTGCACAATATTGTTTTTTCACACCACTTCTTTTCAAACCTTACTAGTGGATAGTAAGGTTTGGAGGACCAAAACGGACAAGCTTGTGGATACTAATTAGTATAGATCATTACTTCCAATCACCAAAGGTTAATAAGAATCCAAATGTGCCCAACTCGGCCCTCAACACTAAAGCAATCAATGCAATTATCATCCATCATATTTATTAAAATACATAATATCATTAACCTATTTGCAAAGTATAAATCAATTTAGTAATGTCCATTTTAATAGGTGTACATATAACCATAAAAAATAAATAATTAGCGCTTTGCTTCTCTCTGCACAACTAGTGACGACATGAAAGGCTATGAAATTGAAAAAACGTGAAAGGCTAGGTTACTTCACATAATGGTCTTTGAGGACGGAATAAAACATACATAGGAAGACCATTCAAGATGTGAAAGGCTAGGTTACATCATAGAAAGGTTATATCATAGAAAACCCTATCCTAGAACTATTGAATGACGACTAATTGTTGACTGACGGCTCATCAACTTGCTTACATACCTTATAAGCATTGGGATCCGCAACTGGACTTATAAATTTGTAGAAAAAATCGGGGTACATCTACTACGTAGATTGCATGAACATAGGGTGAGAGACTTAGAGTGGCAAAGACCTCAAAACAAAGCGCAAATTCGGTATACATTATTTTCTTGCCACTTACAAAATGAATATTCATTGCATCCTAACGGTTGATTAGAAGGACTTAGGGTTGTAATTCCACAGATAAATTTTTGTTAAAAAAGTTAAAAATTCCGTCAGATATGGCCCTGTATTTGTAGGCGGGTTAAGTATGTATTCGTATGACCCCAACCATATAAATCCTTCTAGAACATGCATGCGTGATTGTATTGGTGACCATGTCAGATCCCCATAAATACATTCAAAAAATTTTCAACTTCCTAGACAACACTTTTTCCATCAAAAAAGATTATATTGGTCTATTACTAATAATACTACATTCTATAGCAAAAATGGTGTTCAAGTCTTTTAGGGGTTAATTTAAGTAGAATGACAAAAACCTCTACCCTTGAGGAAGTCACTCTTTGTATCTTTGAGTAACACGTGTGAACAAAGGGTATTTTAAAGTACTCTAAAAATTAAAAAATATTTCTTACTATAATTAGTAATATTTTGTGAATATTCTCATTTTAATTCTTGAAATCAATTGTGAACATCCTATGTTAACGTAAATCATTTATAAAATTTACCTTCAAAGATTTATTTAGACCCTATCTTTGTTTGCACATTGTTACATAATATTTGGAAGTGACCTCTCCGTGCCTCTACCAACCATGTTTTTTTTGTCTAATTCTACATCTTTGCCAAATGTTTTATTCTATGCAACTAATTTAAATCAATACTACAAACTACTATAGTTTAAAAGCAAGAGCAATAAATAAATAAATAAATAAATATATATATATATATATATATATATATAATATAATATAAAATAAATATAGAAAACACAAGTACATAAGACTTAAAGAGCAATAATGTTTAGATCATAAGAATAAAGTCTATCTAACAAGAAAATGATGAAGCTATTAGAAATGCCAAAAACAATATTAAGAAATGATAAAATGACAATGGCAATGGTAGAAATGATTAAAGCAATGAAACCAGGAATAAAAACATTAATTAAAAAAGGTTCTATACATTGTTGTAGAAGGAGTTTGAGTTTTGTTACTCAATTTGCCCAATTTTCACATGTATCTCTCACTTACATTCTAGATTTATATCTGAAAAGTTCTTTAGTTGTCGATTAGTTGGATCATGTCAGGAATTGATTTCATGCAGTTTAAATTTCAGAGTTGATAAGACATTTGCACTGCGCAGCTTATAGGAAGTCCTTGGCCTGTACGTATGTTTGATGTAATGTTTCATGTAATGCCAAGTTTTATGGATTCATTCAATAGATACAATCATTAATTTAGGGCAAAACTCATGTCATAGCAAATGCATAAATTTTCACATGTACCTCTCACGTCCATTCTAAGTTTATATCCAAATTTGGTTTTATTCATTGTTTTCTTTGTAGTTGTGATTAATTGCACTATACGGTTCTTTTATCTTTAATGAAAATGGTACATTGGTGCTTGGAGTGGACCCGGACGTCGAAAACACAATTGTGAGCTCATAGTTGAGGAAATTAGAGCCCTAGATGTTATAACATATGTATTTTAAGTTTTGTCATTCAAACAATGTTTTAAGATCATATTGACTTAGCAATTTTATACTTTAGCATACGTATGTAAATATTGGAATTGAACCAAATTAGTTTATCTCGATTTTTTAGGAGCTATGTAGGGCATTGGATTCCAAAAAAGTTCGTCTTACTAAAACATTGTCATTTATAACTCATTTAATGTGTGGTAGAAATGCCATCTATAACACCATGTAATTTTTGTAATTTTTTGATATTTTTTTCATTACCAAAAAGTCATTTTTTTAAAGCTCAGAGAGTCCAAGAAGTTCATAATAGTCTCTTGTAAGTGCAAAAAGTCCTAAAAGTTACAATTTTGGATGACATTTATTTTTGCTCTTGGATGAGGTCTGTTTACTATTGTGAATGGTCATCTATAGATACTACCACTGTTTGATAAACATTGTAATAGGTATTTCCCTTTTATGGCTAATTCCCTTTAAAGTGACATCACAGCTGTAGATTTAGAGTGAACACACACTTTTGCATTTAATTATAGCACTGTCTACAACCCTTGAATTTAGGATGCACTTTCATGTAATGCCAAGTTTAATGGACTTATTCAATAGCTACGAAGTTACTTCTAGACAAACATACAGTGAGTAGAAATTTTGTCCAATGTGACTTGTCTTTAACGAGTAAATGTCCATTGTGACTTGTTTTAATCAATTTTAAGTCACTAAAGACAAGTTATAACAGACATTTACTCGTTAAAGATAAGCCACATTGGACAAGATTTCTACTAGTGAAACTCATGTCACAAGAAATGTGTAAATATGCCCAATTTTCATACGGGCGGGCTAGCATGTGAGACTGGGAGCGTGAGCTCGGGAGCCTGTGAGCCTGAGAGCCCACATAATTTTTCAATTTTTTTCAAATTTTTTTTGGTGGACCTATGACCGTGGGCTTTGGGATTTAGGCATTATTTTCTATCGGTTTAAATGGTTTAGGGAAAACATGTGTGCGGTTTTAGGCAAATTGTATGTCAAAAAAATTAGTTTGGAAAAATTGATAAATGTGTGATAAATGGGTTGAGCGACCATCAACTGCCTTGCTAACTGGCCTTGGTCACTGGCCTTGCTAACTGCTTGCTCACTGGCTTTGCTCACTGCTTGGTCACTGGCCTTGCTCACTGCCTTGCTCACTAGCCTTGCTCACTGCCTTGCTCAGTGGCCTTGCTCACAGCCTTGCTCAGTGGCCTTGCTCACTGCCTTGCTCAGTGGCCTTGCTCACATTTTTGCTCACTGCCTTGCTCACATTTTTTCTCACTGCCTTGCTCAGTGGCCTTGCTCACTGCCTTGATCAGTGGCCTTGCTCACATTTTTGCTCACTGCCTTGCTCACATTTTTGATCACCCTGGGCTCTACAATATGGACCATCGGGGCCGACGCTTGACCCACGGTGCTGGGGGTTGAGCGACCATCAACTGCCCTGCTCACTGGCTCTGGTCACTGGCCTTGCTAACTGCTTGCTCACTGGCCTTGCTCACTGCCTTGCTCACATTTTTGCTCACTGCCTTGCTCAGTGGCCTTGCTAACTGCTTGCTAACTGCTTGCTCACTGCCTTGCTAACTGCTTGCTCACTGCTTGCTCACTGCCTTGCTCACTGCCTTGCTAACTGCTTGCTCACTGCTTGCTAACTGCTTGCTCACTGCTTGCTCACTGCCTTGCTCACTGCCATGCTAACTGCTTGCTCACTGCCTTGCGAATTGTTTGCTCACTGCTTGCTCACTGGCCTTGCTCACTGCCTTGCTCACTGGCCTTGTTCACGGCCTTGCTCACTGGCCTTGCTCACTGCCTTGCTCACTGCCTTGCTAACTGCTTTGCTCACTGCCTTGCTCACTGCCTTGCTCAGTGGCCTTGCTCACAGCCTTGCTCAGTGGCCTTGCTCACTGCCTTGCTCAGTGGCCTTGCTCACATTTTTGCTCACTGCCTTGCTCACATTTTTTCTCACTGCCTTGCTCAGTGGCCTTGCTCACTGCCTTGATCAGTGGCCTTGCTCACATTTTTGCTCACTGCCTTGCTCACATTTTTGATCACCCTGGGCTCTACAATATGGACCATCGGGGCCGACGCTTGACCCACGGTGCTGGGGGTTGAGCGACCATCAACTGCCCTGCTCACTGGCTCTGGTCACTGGCCTTGCTAACTGCTTGCTCACTGGCCTTGCTCACTGCCTTGCTCACATTTTTGCTCACTGCCTTGCTCAGTGGCCTTGCTAACTGCTTGCTAACTGCTTGCTCACTGCCTTGCTAACTGCTTGCTCACTGCTTGCTCACTGCCTTGCTCACTGCCTTGCTAACTGCTTGCTCACTGCTTGCTAACTGCTTGCTCACTGCTTGCTCACTGCCTTGCTCACTGCCATGCTAACTGCTTGCTCACTGCCTTGCGAATTGTTTGCTCACTGCTTGCTCACTGGCCTTGCTCACTGCCTTGCTCACTGGCCTTGTTCACGGCCTTGCTCACTGGCCTTGCTCACTGCCTTGCTCACTGCCTTGCTAACTGCTTTGCTCACTGCCTTGCTCACTGGCCTTGCTCACGGCCTTGCTCACTGCCTTGCTCACTGCCGTGCTCACTGGCTTGCTCATTGGCCTTGCTCACTGCCGACCATCAACTGCCTTGCTCACTGCCTTGCTCACTACCGACCATCAACTGCCTTGCTCACTGCCAGGCTCTACGAGCTCTATATTATTTGATCACCCTGGGCTCTATATTATCTACCATTGGGGCCGATGCTTGAACCACGTTACTAGGGGTTGAGGGTTGCACTACCAAGTACCTAGTTAACCCCATCTATGGGCTTAGGGTTAAAAGACCAAAATGTGAGTAGTTTTAGATTATGTTTTCAATTCTCAAAGTTTGTATCAAGAAACCCAATGTAGAAGAATTTATGAAAGCACATAGAATTGAGTTAGAGTGATTGAATAAGAGTGAAACCATTCAAATATGAAGATGGACAACGAATGCAAATAAAGTGGTAGTGGCCCTTTTAGTCTCACTACAATCCAATAGAAACATCTGTGTCAAATAACACATAATAGTCACAATACTCAAGAGTATAGAGCTATGGCGAAGCCTCAAACGAAGCCGTGGGACTAGAAGATCCGGACATAGACCCCTCTATGTCACTACAATCACTACCGGATGCCTCACCATCAGACTCAACTGCCTCCTGATCAACAAACTCTAAAACATGAGCAGAAACAAACACGGGGCGTGGACTACGATCAGAAATACACTGCTCTGCAAATTGTCTTGCAATTCCTTCTGCATAAGACGGCAGTGTGAAGGGTTTAGGAGGACTAGGAAAAAACTCGGGATTAGAGAAGAAAGGTCGATGAATTGGAGCACTTAGTCCGCCGCATCTGAAAGCAATAAAAACCATAGTATTAGAAATACTGAAAAAACAAATCACGAGCAAAGAACAACAAATCATAATGCAAAGAAATTACATAAACTGACTTACTTACTGAATCGGGATTTCTTCACAATCGGCTCCGCTACAATGTCCTCATCGTCCATGTCATCCAAGCCAATAACAACCCTCGGTTGGCGAGGCCTACGAGTCACAGCGGGTCGAATGAGAGGAGCAAGGACCGCATCAAATATAGCCTTGTCCTCCTCTAGCGCTGCGATATGGTAGTCCACATTGCGGCAAGCGTGGATAGAGGCGCCTGCAAAAACAATTACAACCTAGACAAATGTAAACATACTATAAGGACAAAAATTGGAAGATAGTAGACAAACGTAGACAAAATACATGAGAGATAGTAAATAGATGTAATCAATGTACAGTGACAAAAATTGGAACATATCATTTAGAATGAGATTAAATTACTAACCAGTCGCGGTAGTGCAATCCAACACCACGTTGCCACGAAAAGAACATGTCTCGATCAGCATCTGCATGAACAAGGTAGATTTCTCTCGCGGTCCTCGCCATGGCACCTCCCCGTTCATCAACTGGTCATCTTTACCCATGTAGTTCTGGAGGATGTCGTCACGTGCAACATCTACTCCGTTACAAAGAAGCGCAGGGACTGGCTGGAATGCAAAAGAGGATGGATCCCAATTACCATTAACCCTGATCGCCAAACAAATGCCAAAGCGATTGGTCTGCAAAAGAAAAACAATTACATAAGTTTAGGAAAACATATACAAAGTACTTCAAAGTAAATCAATGTCAACATTAGCTTTATAAACAAACTCACCGTCAACAACGGATTGGTAGGGATGTCAAGTGAAGACGGTTCATTCCCCACCAGTCCTTTTTCACCTCGAATCCATAGCTCTTGCAGTAACCCAAAATCTTCGATTTTGTAGCTGATCGAAAAGGATAAATAATAATAAGAGCACCATCATCCTGTAAGTGTTGATCTGCAAAATCGAAAACTGGTTGCAAGAATTCTCGAGGTTCCTAGTTCCACTTGGGAACGGTGGAAGTAGGATTGGATACGCCTGGGACTGCCAGACCCTCAGGCATATCCACGATCATGAGGTCCACTAATCCCCTGGAATTCAAGTCACCTTTGAAAGCCCGGGACTTGTCATTCTTGTGCTAGAAGACAAAGAAGACAATCAATGAAGTTAGTTTCAAAAGCACAGTTTAGGGTTTAAACAAATTGATTGATTTATACATGAACACATACCAAACAAAACTTGAACAATTGAAATACAAACATATCACTCATCAATCGTAGTTTCAAAAGCACAGTTTAGGATTTATACACTTTGATTGATTTATACATGAACACATTACAAATCAAACTGGGACAAATTATACACAAACATAGTAATCAATGAATTTAATTCCTAGAGCACATATTATTAATTACATTGATTGTAGAAAACATTTGAAATCAAAATTGCACAAATTAAATACAAATACACTTACTTTCTTCATAAATGCCTTCAAGTCGTCATAAACCGGGGGCAATGGACCAGTTCCAGTTCCAAGAATCTGGCCCAACAATGTGTTCACTATGAACTCATCATTGGTGAAGTCCTCCACTCGTCCAAGGTCAACCGCCACTGGGCCTTGAGAGAGAAAATCATAGGGAGAATCACACTTAGTACCTCGGGTAGGGGTCGATTGTAACTGAGAACCACCGTCCACCGTAGAAGAGGCGCCTGCAGCTTCCTTCTCGTTCTTCGCAGGTTCAACGGTCTTCTTCTTCCCCTTCTCCTTCTCTGTTGCCTTCTCTGCTGCCTTCTCTGCAGCCTTCTCAATCCTTTCCTTCTCTTTTAAGGCGGCCTTCTCAGCAGCGTCCTTCACCTTCTGAGCCTTCTTACGATCGGATTCCTCCCGTTTCTTCAGCGCCTTCTCTCTGGCTTCGTCATCCTCCACATCTGCAAGCTCAATGATGTCTTCAGCTGCAATTGCCGCTGCCTCCTGATTCCGCTTCAGCTCAATCTCTTGGATTGGCGTGAAAGATGTGCTGCAATCCAGGTACCAAGCGCCAGAGTTCAAATGCACAGTAGTCCACGTACGCAGCTGAGCCGGCGATAACAGACAAGCGTCTGAAGAACGGTCCAACCAAGTGTTGAGGAAGACAGGGAGATGTTCTTTGGTAATGGCCTTCTTGGGAAGAAGCTCAAACTTGAAATATCTACAACATTTCAATGTTAGTTAAATATACAACGAACAATCTTACATTGACTTGATATGAGAATAATGACATACAATTCACATTGCATTAAACAAATCCGTGTCAATTGATAACACTCATTCAATTTGAAAACAAATTCATATTCATACTCAATAGACAACTCAATAATGAGTTTTAAAGTTCACTTCAAAAATTAGAAACATAAGGAAAGAATTTAGTAACTGTTTAGAGCACACCTGAAGATTACACGTTTCACAGCAATGTCCCTTGAAGTAAGTTACAAAGGCATGGTCCCAGAGTCGAATCCGCCACTCGTCTATGAAAGCCCTCAACGATAGAGGCTCAAGAGGAGAGTCCATGGAGATGGTAATGTTATCAGCACGAACAATATCATCAAAGTACTCTACTGCCTTCTCTTTAATCTGCAATTTCGTGAAGTATATTCATCAACATTAATTAGTGACCTTGTAAACATTTGATCACAAACCAAACTAGAACTCAAATATGAATCACGAGCAAAAATTAGAGCACAAGTAGATTAAATGCTGTATGAAAATCTTATCCCAGCCCACCAACAAGCCTTGACAAGAAATATTCCCAACTTCTCTTCATTCAAAGGTTTGGGAGGGAAACGAGATGCTTCACGGGTTGCCACGGATGAGTTGAACAGTTTTATCCATTTAACCTTATGAATGGGAGCTACATTAGAAGTAGCAATGAGTTGAAGTTTCTCCAATGTTAACTCGGGAGTGGAGTTCATCGTCCAATGTCTCTCAATCTGCAACGTTCATATCATGACAATTAGCATCAGGCTTGAATTTCCATATCATTTAAACAAAAGAAAATTAAATGGATTCATACCTCCTTGAGAAACTCATCTCCAATTGCAGGGTTTGCAACGGCAGCCAATTTCCCCAGTTTGACGCTCATCTTGGCCGTCTTCTCTTTAATTGCTGCACGCATAGCGGCAGCAATACTCCCAGCAGATATATCGTGAGGATGGGTTTGTTCACGATGCAGTCGAGCAGCAAGATCAGCAGCAACAACGATCTCATGCTAAACATGAACAACAAATTGCAACACGATTAATATTATTCATGTAACACACGTTTGTGAAAGTATTAAAGACAAAATTGATAACAAAAGTAAAGCATGTACCCGAAATATGAAGGCCGTGAACACCTCAACAGACAAATGGTACCATGAGCGCTTTGAATTGTTCATTTGACACTTCAATATCTCTACGGGAGAGAGGAGTTCATTGAACATCTCCAATGGCATTACGCCATACTTCTTAACCCTGAACAACGTGTGAACCAGACTCGTCTTCACGTGTGAATCCTCTGTGTGTCTAAATCAATACAATGAGAGAGAAAATCAATACAATGAAAAAGAATTTGAATACAATCAAATAGAAAATTATTACAATTATAGAGAATATGATTACAATGAAGCATTAAGTAAAAAAATAAATCATATAATCATATATACACAAGTCATAAAACAATATATGAAAAGCATAAACCAAGTGATTGTTGTGTGAGAAAATACTCACTTATTGATGTCATGCATAACTTGCATGACAAGACCAATCCGTCCTTTAGTGTCAAGAATGATGGCATCAACGGAGTAGTGCCATGAGGGCTCATTCTTATGCAGCCTCTCAATGTGGTTCATCCAAGCTATTCTACGGTGGTTCCGATCACACACAAAGAACATCCGATTAACATATTGTTGCATCTCTGGAATACCACGGAGGTATTTGTTGAATTTCTCATTCTCTTCATCCCACAGTGGCCCCCATATCACGTTGTCCTCCTCACTGACCTCTTGAATATCACCTTGTTCATTGGTAAGAGAGACATAGAAAACAGCTGCACCATCTCTATAGCCATGCACAAACTCTTCCTCGAGTTTTGTCAAATCACATGAGAGAGTAGGTCTCACCATCGGCATCACAACCATTCTACACAATGGGATGTGATGCCGGGAAATATGCACCGGTTGTAATCGGAGATTAGCAATTGTTGCTACAGCATTCAACTTCTGGCGGCTTCGTATGACATCTTCGCTTGTCCCCAACGCTGCTTCATCATTATCAACCTCCTCCACATCATGATCCGCGACGTCTTCATCTCCGCCACCTAAAGAGGGTTGACGTCCAGGGCTCTCCTCACCCGCCAACTGCTCAGGCGTTTGTAAGATAACATCCTTCACACGAAACAAATTTCACATTCAATCATGGACACGACAAAATTACTAATTGAGAAAAAGTAAAGGTCTTCACGAGTGAATAATCTTCATGAGTGAATACTGTAATCTAGAAAACGACGAGCTCTATATTATTTGATCACCCTAGGCTCTATATTCTCTACCATCGGGGCCGACGCTTGAACTACGGTACTAGGGGTTAATCTTCCCAACACAAGTGAGAACGCAAGTAAGGCAGTGAGAACACAAGTTAGGCAGTGAGAACACGAGTGAGAACGCGGAGCTCAAACAATTTTGATCACCCTGGGCTCTACAGTATGGACCATCGGGGCCGACGCTTGACCCACGGTGCTGGGGTTGAGCGACCATCAACTGCCTTGCACACTGGCCATGCTAACTGCTTGCTCACTGCCATGCTCACTGCTTGCTCACTGGCCTTGCTCACTGCCTTGATCACTGCCTTGCTCACTGCCTTGCTCACGTTTTTGCTCACATGTTTGCTCACTGCCTTGCTCACAATTTTGCTCACTGCCTTGCTCACCAATCGAATGTTAATCTTCACGAGTTAAAACTGTATCTAAAAATCCACGAGCTATATTTTTTATGATCACCCTGGGCTCTATATTTTCTTCCACCGGGGCCGACGTTTGAACCACGGTACTAGGGGTGGATCTACCCAGCACAAGTGAGAACGCAAGTAAGGCAGTGAGAACACTAGTTAGGAAGTGAGATCTCAAAAAAATTTGATCACCCTGGGCTCCACAATATGGACCATCGGGGCCGACGCTTGACCCACGGTGTTGGGGTTGAGCGACCATCAACTGCCTTGCACACTGGCCATGCAACTGCTTTCTCACTGCCATGCTCACTGCTTGCTCACTGGCCTTGCTCACTGCCTTGATCACTGCCTTGCTCACTGCCTTGCTCACGTTTTTGCTCACATTTTTGCTCACTGCCTTGCTCACTAATCGAATCATATTCTTCACGAGTGAAAACTGAATCTAGATATCGACGAGCTCCATATTATTTGATCACCCTGGGCTCTATATTTTCTATCATCGGGGCCGACGCTTGAACCACGGTACTAGGGGTGGATCTACCGAGCACGAGTGAGAACGCAAGTAATGCAGTGAGAACACTAGTTAGGAAGTGAGATCTCAAAAAAATTTGATCACCCTGGGCTCCACAGTATGGACCATCGGGGCCGACGCTTGACCCACGGTGCTGGGGTTGAGCGACCATCAACTGCCTTGCACACTGGCCATGCAACTGCTTGCTCGCTGGCCTTGCTCACTGCTTGCTCACTGGCCTTGATCACTGCCTTGATCACTACCTTGCTCACTGCCTTGCTCACTGCCTTGCTCACATTTTTGCTCACTACCTTGCTCACTGCCTTGCTCACTACCTTGACCATCAACTGTCGGTCCAAAGAGAAGAGTTTTAGGGATTAGGAGAACCCACCTCGCGAATCCTGGCGACCGGCGTAGGAGCTCCAGAATTCTGCCTCGTCGTGCTCATCGCGTTCGTTACTGGCGGATCTCCAACGTACGAGCGTGATTTCCCCTGTGCAAAAACGCAATTTCATGAGTATCAATCGCAGTCAAGAATGTGGGAGGCAGCGCATGAACAATGTGGGAGGCAACGCATCAAAAATGTTATCAAGCTAGGAGGCAGCAAAACAAACATCAAGATGGGAGGTCATCAAGCTGGGAGGCATCAACGAGCTCACGAGTGGTACTGCATCAACGAGCTCACGAGTGGGAGGCAGCGCGTCAACGACCTCACGAGTGGGAGGCAGCGCATCAACGAGCTCACGAGTGGTAGTGCATCCCCAGAAGTCCAGAACATGCGGCCTCCATACCCCAGCCGCACTCGTGTGCCCCAGACCCTATTCGCAACCCTACAACCTAGGCTACGGTACATCCGAATATTCAAGAAGTGCGATTCCAAAGCCTCACCTAGTGCTAGAAAATCCTCAGTACTTTTACACTAATTTTCCTCGCTAATTTTACACCAATTTCTCTCGCTAATATCCTCACTAATTGATTAGCGAGAGAAATTAGTGTAAAATTAGCGAGGAAAATTAGTGTATAAGTACTGAGGATTTTCTAGCACTATCCTCACTAATTGATTAACACAAAATGCACTGAGAATAGAGCTTGTTCAATGGATTACTTACATATTGCCACCCCTCGTCTTCGTCGCTTATGATGTCTTGTTGTGATCCCCCCTCGTCTATCATGTCGCTGTATGTCATGATATTTTGAGAACATCCGAAGTCTGCTACATCGTCATCTCCAAAATCTATACTCATGGGCATGCATTCCTGAATATCCTGCACCTGAGACTTTGGTTTGGGAGGCCTCATCTTTGAACACTCCAGTGCTCGTTTACTTGAAAACATTAATCGGCCTCTTTTCTTCTTCTTCTTTTGTACACTAGGTCCCTCAGAGTCGAGATGACAGTTTTTGTCAAGCATTTGGCTAATGGATATAACACTATATTGGAAAGCCAACTTATCTACTCGAACAAGTGTCAATATTCCAACAACATATAGAAATCACAAAACTCCATTACATGGAGATACTACATCTCATATGATTTGCCAAGGCCTGGAGATGTGCGCTTAAATACCATTCCAGGCACACCATATAATAGTAGGTAATGCACGTTTTTCAAATTTGAAATCGCGAGTTTGTAGCATCAAACTTAACTGAACGCGTTAATTCAATTTTATTGACCATTGACACCAAGGCATGATAAATGGATTAGCTTTTGATGGGTTATTTCCAATAATATAGTCTGTGAGCGCCGTCCTTGACTTCACAATAAAATCCAATCTCACTGTCAGAGCCCATACCATGATGATGTGAGACATCTTCGCCATTATATTTCCATTGTCGACTAACATAATTTTACAATCCTCGCATCATACTATTTTCCTTTGCACGCCAATTCTAAATTGCTAACAGCCACTTCTGCATCTAACCCTCTCCATATGGATGTGACAAATGACAACTGACATATACAAATGCAAATCAATCACGTACTAATTATTTATTGTACACTAATAATGCTCATGTCAGTCTTTCCACCTTGCAGTTTTCATTTCCTCTTGACAGCCACGTTGTGCGTCAAGTTTAGACTAGAGCGCCGTCAAAGACCCATGAAGCCTTGTCAAACCTTGAATTATTGTGATTCCTATTTCCCCTGTACTGTTGTATATATCTTCAATGCATTTGGCTTCATTTGCATCTCACTTCCCCATTCGTATTGTCCTCCATGTATTACGCATATTAGTTCTATTAGATTCACAGCAGCCCACTGCCTTCATTCCATGGCCAACATCCTTGCTGCAGGTCACGATGTCCCTTTGAAGGTGCCGATTGGTGAAGAAGGTTATGTCCGAGTGCCTGCCCATCTCTTGCATATTCGTTTTGGTTTTTGTGAGTCTTCTATCATGTTGGAGGAAGAGGTCTTAGCCAACTGTGGATTCATCAAAGAGGCAATCTTACAGTCAAAATGTAGTGATAAGGAAGGATTCTACTGGCTTCTCCATCTTGGGCAATATAGAGCGTATGGTTTAGCTCCTGAGACAGTAGCTGCCTCCACTGAGATCCTTGCACCCATGTCAGATGGTTCTACTGTTCAACTACCTCTTTCACGTGCCGATAGTCATCAGTCCTCTGACCAAGGACGTTCTGTGACTAATATCATGATGAAACTTTGCAATGTCAAGCAGGAGCCAGTGGAACCATTAATTGATTTGACTTCTGAGTCTGATGGAGATACTCGCTCGACCTCACGTGCATGTCAACATCCAAGTAAATTAGTCTCCTTTCCCTCTTCATCTAATACTCCCTCTGGAACTCGCACTCCAGCCAATACTCCTACCTCGTCATCTTGGTCTCTTCCTCCAGTATTTCCAGTATCTTCAGAGTGTTTGAGTGTGATGCAGTGCCTTAGAAAGCTGTCCAGTGTTCCACGTTGTCGTAACGAATTAGCTCAAATAGATTTTGATGCTGTCGAGTATCACAAAGTCAAATTCCTTCCCACCAAGTTCGATGGAAACGTCGTGTTTGAATTGCCACCTTGTCGTGGAAGTGCTAATTCTTCTATGGAGGGAATGGACAAGCGCTACGACGGTCACGCATGGTGTCGCACATTGACGTCTAATATCCACAACAACCTAGGTTTGAAGTTCAAAAGGTCGAGTTGCGTGGGACATTTGGTTTGCAAGAACAAAGAATGTGATTACTTTGCGAGGACTTCAAAGGTGAACGAGACGGAGTGGTATGGCACCACTACACTTCCTTTTGGTGTATGTCAAGACCCCCCCTGCAGATTCTTCACTAGTTTGCAAGGTTTGCAAGAAGCCCCCTACCTGCATTGATTTTTGTGCAGCTCGTATCTATTATGTGGTCAGCGCTGGTGACATGTCGCGAGCGTGCATCCATTTAGGAAATCTCAAACACCCGGTGGCTGAAGGACAATGCAGGGAGACTATGGAGACTGTAACGGAGTTGATTGCTCAAGAGGTGGCCAAGACTCCTTCGGCATAGAATTCTGCGATTGCACTGGCTGCAAGCAAAGAATTTTTGGAGACGTTCCTCATTCACAATGGGGACGGACCCAAGGAGATGCTCCGCGAAGAGGCTCTAGAAAAAGTTATGGATAAATTCCAACTCCTCAGTTCCCCCAGTGTTCGCAACATCATTGCTACATATCGCGATAAGCTGAAAGGTGCTGGCGAGATAGACCGAATTCTTACTATGAAGAGTCATGCAAAGATCGAGTTTATTCACGATAGTGTGTTCCCTGGACAAGGCAAAGACAAAGTATACTTATTCAAAATGCTCGTTGACGGTCCTGGCAGCAGCGTTGATCTTGTGAGACGAATGCAACCCGGAGGCGATCTCGAACATTGCTTTGTGATGTTTGATCACGTGAAGAGGGTGAAGTCGTGGACAACGCTAGCATGCCATGTGTATGATTCAAAATATTGCAAAGTGATGACTATTGCAGTGTGTGATATGCAGACCGAGGGTACAGAAGGCCAGATGATATTTTGGAATTGCTTGAATAACGTCATGAAAGACAATGGTGTGCCCAATCCAGATTTCAAAGGATTCATGTGCGATAGCGCACAAGCCAATTTCAATGCTGTACGAACTGTATATGGTTCGGGTGACCCCAAAGTTCCTATGGTGGACCGCGAACGAACCTGCCTTTTCCATTGGGCTACCTCCATGCACAAGCATACCGAAAAGCACATTGCCAAGGCGTTCCAAGCACAACATATTCGACTCTGTCAGCAATACAAGGATGCCACAACCATGGCAGAAGCAGATCAGATGTACTTGCAATTGAAGGCCTGGTGGTATTCGTCTGGTGCAGCTGATGAAGATTTGATCCGAGAACTGGAAGATTGGTTAGCATTTTGGCACTTTCGTTATCGCCAATGGGGAGGGTTCATGGAGACGGTGAGACTAATGTTGAACTCTCATTTCATTTGCACTTATGTATCGCTATTCTATCTAAACCCCATTCACTTACCATTCTTCCTTGTTGAAATGTGAAACAGGACCTTACCCCTGACGAACTTGCTGAGATTCCGACCTGCAACCTCTTGGAGACAGTTCACAATAAGTGGCTTCAAGCGTCCGGAAAGCGAGGCACCGACTTGTTTGTAGCTACTTGTGACGACTGGATCCGTGCCTTTATACAAATGACCAACTACCGCTCCTATCTTTGTGGCGGCGCATCTGGGAAGGGCCCTTCGAAGCATGACCTCAAGCTTAAGCGGGCAATGGCGTCGCTGGATGGAAAAAAGATTGCCCAAGCCCTCAGCGAAATGCCGGGAGCAGAGGACGTTTGTACACGAGTCCCTCATTTAGAAGGAGAGGAGCTCTTTGGATTTGTTAAAAGGAAGCTGGACCTCCCGATTGGGTCCGAGGGTGATTCGCATCGCCCGGACAAAGTTAACTTCTCACATCCTCGAGTCCAAACAAGATCCGCTTCTGCAAGAGTGCAACTTCAACCGATTCCAGAGGTTACTTCTCCAATGCCACACGTCACGCACGTGCAAGAAACCGACTGCAACGTTCACGAGTGGCACATTGCTAGAATTTCGCACAAGGCGAAGAACAAGTGCCACGCTGTTCGAGCCCAAACAAACATCAGGTGCAAGATGGTCATTGCCAAGGGTGGTAAGGCCACCGCTGCTCCCACGTACAAAGGTGAGAGGCAAGTTCCAACGTTCAGAGGAGCTCGACACAAAACCGAAGATTTCTGGTTTTTCCCTGATCAGATTGCTCGATGTGTCATGGGACCCAAGCGTGGACACGTACTAACGCGACCCAACATCCCTGACATTTGGCCCGTTCTAGTGGGGACGGACCTCACACGTTCAGAAATTATGGAATTGGAAGAGGCAGGATTTCGATTGCAAGCTAAAACCGCCATGTCACCTCGCCGCCTCTTTACGACCTCCAAAATATTTGAGCCCGTGGTCTGGAATTATCCTCAACCCGCTCACGCAGATAAAGTTCCTTCTATTCGAGGCGGCAAGACCGTTCGACGCAGTCCTAAAGCTCCGTGTGAGGCCCATCGCAACCAATGGGAGAGTGCAAGGAACGTCAAGGCTATTATCCAAGCGGTGAAGATCATTCTATATCCTGGACTTGGTGCAGTCATCACAATGCAGTCTGGAGTGGAGCCAGATCAGAAAGTTTACAACGTCACATTGTCTACCTTTCCATCGTGCACTTGCCCACACTTTGTTAGCATGAACGGTTCAAGTGTTGGCAAGCGTGGTGCTTATGTCAACTGCAAGCACATCTATTACGTATTTCGGTTCTTTTGCAAACTAGACTTTGATAATGACAAGTTCATGCATGCTCCTACCCTTAGCTTCGACGAAACAAAGAAGATTCTTGAAGTTGCTGAAATCATCAAAACAGCAGTTTAGAATTAGAAAGTTGATCTATAAATTATAGCCTACTACGTAGACTCGTGGCAACCCTAGAGCTTGGGCCATGTAGGATTTTGTAATGATGAATGACGTCATTCTATAGTCACGCTATGACTCTGGAAAAAAAAAAAAAAAAAAACCTTTTATTATTAAAAAATTCTGATCAGCAACGTCCATACGCCATATAACTTTGATCAACCTGATTAGGTGTGGGTATGGGTCTCGGGCCCGAGACCCAATTGATGGCACTCAAGCTTGATCAAAAAACAAAAGTTTCGGTAGGGTCCCTAAATCAGCAAACCCAGTGAAATGATACACTTTCTTAGGAATTTTATGCGCCTTTAGGGAAGTAAACTTGAAAATAGTGAAATTTATCCATAATAAAACTAAAGCACGGTAATAGGGTCCCACGGTAATAAGACGCATTTTTACTATAAATAGTAAATTTTCTAAATTTGGAAAATTTCAGGCTCTAGGCTCACAAACTTCCTGCTCACAGCTCTTAGGCTCACAAAGTTCCTGCTCACAGCTCTTAGGCTCATCGTTCTAGGCTCACATGCTAGCGTCGTTGATTTTCATATGTACCTCTCACATACATTCTAGGCTTATATCAAATTTGGTTTTGCCCCCCGCTTTGCTCATTTTCTTTATGGTAAGTTGTGATTAATTGCACTATACAGTTCTTTTCTCTTCAATGAAAATTATAGGTTGTTGTTTGGTATGGAAAACGTCAATGGGGATGTCAACAAAACAATCGTGACTTCGTGAGCTTGTAGTGAAGGAAATTAGAGCCCTAGATGTTATAACAATTGTGTTTTAAGTTTTTCATTTCAAACTAAATGATTTTTAGATTATATTGACTTAGCAATTTTATACTTTAGCATGTATGTGAATATTGGAAATTAATTTATCTCAATTTTTTAGAGAGTTTGTGTGAGCATGTCAAAACAAGAAGTCCAAAAAGTTAGTGCTTTGGATGACAATTTTTTGCTCCTGGATGAGTTCTCTTTATTGTTTTGAATGGTCATCTATAGGTGCTACTAGTTCTTGATGAACATTGTGGTAGGGTTTTCCTTTTATAGCTTATTCACTTTAATCCTTTAGTGTGTGATGGAGTGGATGGACTTGATAGTTACCAAGAATTCAAATACCAATCATTCTATACATTTTTGTATGTGTGTTAATGCCTTTTCACCGATTCAACCAAATCTACTTTATGGGAGTCTACTAAGTTCTTCAGTTGTCGATTAGCTGGATCTTGATCATGTCAAGAATGGATTCCATGCAGTTTAAGTCTTTTAGTTGATGAGACATTTGCGGTACTTGCAGCTTGTGGGAAGCAGCTTGCACGTCTCATGCAATGTTTCATCTAATGCCAAGAGTTTAATGGCTTCACTCAATAGCTACAAAGTTACTTCTACATCAAAGGAAGTGCATAAATATGCCTAATTTTCACACGTACCTCTCACGTACATTCTAGGTTTATATTGGGATTTGGTTTAATCCATTTTCTTTATGGTTGTGATTAATTGCACTATATAGTTTTCTTTCTTTTTTTCATTGAAAATTGTCAGTTAGAACTTGGAGTGGAAGATGTCAATCCGGACGTTAACAAAAAAAAGTGTAAGCTTACAGTTGAGTTGAGGGAATTAGAGCCTTGACTAAATGTTATAACAATTTTGTTTTAAGTTTTGCCTTTTAAACAATGATTTTAAGATTATATTGACTTAGCAATTTTATACTTTAGCGTATTTAAATATTGGAATTGAATCAAATTAGTTTATCTCAAATTTTTAGAGAGCTATATAGAGGGCAATGGTCCGATGTGGGTTCCAAAAAAGACTGTCTCACTAAAACATTGTCATTATAACTCATTTAACGTGTGCTAAAATGTTATGTAAGACTTTAACACCATGTAACTTTTGTTATTTTTTTCATCACCCAAAAGAACATGTTTCTAAAGCTCAAAGAGTCTAAGAAAGAGTACCTTTATCTGAAGTTTAAAACATTCCCTTGTAAGGACAAGAAGTCCAAATAGTTACGGCTTTAAATGATATTGTTTTTTTGTTTTGGATGAGTTTTGTTTACTATTGTGAACATTTGGTCATCTATAGGTGTTACTAGTGCTTAACACCTAAAAGACCGGGGGGGTTTTTAGCTTAGCTCTTGTTTTCTTGACTAGCTCTTATAACAAGCTCAATTCCTCATTGGTGTGGGTTAATTTTGACAATCGGCACCGTTGAAATTAAAGAAGACTTACATAGCTTTTGTATAAAAAAAGGATCAACAAAATCGCACAATTTTTGAGAAAATGCCACCGTTGAGAAGATTGATGGAACTTGTTCAGGGTATTTTGTACATATGCTGAAATCGGATTGATCAAAAGTGCTCCAAAAATTCTGAAATTTCTACCATGCATAATGACCATCATTTTGAACATGTGCAAAAAATTTCACATAATTTGGAGGTGTGAAGAGAAAGATATGAGGGTCTCAAGTGACGCCCAAATAACCTCCTTGCGCTCAAGAAAATCACCAAAAATCTCACACTTCATGAAATTTCGATCAAGAAGTACCCACGGGTTCAGCTCTCAAAAAGAACTAGGGTCTCTTTGTTGCTCACTTTACAATTCATGGCCCAACAACTCGAAATTCCTCACTTTCCAGTTCCAGAAGCCACGTGGTGGCCTCGTGGTCCTTTAGGGATTAATGAACATTGTGATGAGGTTGTCCTTTCATGGCTAATTCCCTTTAAAGTGACATCACAATTGTAGACTTAGAGTAAACGCACACATTTGCACTTAATTAATAATTATAGCACAATTTATAAGACTACAACCCACGAATTAGGTACACTTTAGATGTTTACAATATGGTTCACTTTTGGATGAGTTTTGTTTACTATTGTGAACATTTGTTTACACATGTGAACACAATATGGTTCACATTGCCAGACATCCTATGTATCAAAGGCCTTCCATACCAAAGTGCCCCACCAACAAACCCCGAAGACAATCTCACAGTACAATTTATCAAATTTACATACACCAATGATAGATTCTCACCAGAAACAATTGATAACAAAATACTAAAATATCTACCACTAATTAACAACATCATCCAAAAAGGATGGAAAGTAGACCCACTCATAGTCATCACAGCTGGTGTCAGAGGAACAACACATGCTCCCTCAATGAAATAATTAGAAACAAAATTTAACCTTAATGAAACCTCCACTAAACACACATTCAAAACAATAAACAATATTGCTATACAATATGCCGGATCAATCCTTCTACACAAAAGACGAATAGAAAACAATCAAACAATCCCAACGGATTAATAGTTCTTGGTTATTTCTTGGTGTCTTGTTTCTTGGTACTTGTTTCTATAGTGTCCAATCCTAAAAAGGGTGAGTAGTTTTGTCCCAATAGCCCTTTGCTCGGTGAGCAATTGACTGTTGACATTACTTTATTCACGCCGGCCCCGACTTGAGGGGTCCGGAGTTTCTATATATGGTTCACATTTGGTGTTCACTTTAGTATATGGTTCAACATGTTCACAATATGGTCCACATTTGGTGTTCACTTTAGTATATGGCTCAACATGTTCACAATATGGTTCACTTTAGTATTTATGACGCATTAATGATGAATGTTTTATATATTGTACATTTGGTTTTTGACAAATATGATGTCCTAGTGTGAAAACGCCCTAACCTTCAAGTCATCAACCTTCCAAACTAGTAACTACCATGTCCCAAATTCATTTGCGTTGACATTTTAGTTTTTTCTCGGTAGATTATTCAATGTAATTGCACATCTTGAAGGATTTTTGTGTTCTTGTAACGGACATTTACAATTCTCTACACTGAATGGCGTATTTAGTGTCCGGGGAGAATTGATGTTTTTTACCACAATTCATACAAAGGTCAAGAGAAATAGTATCCCTTACCACTACATAGGAGTTTGCCACTTGTCATTCCCACTTTCATTGAGAATGCCATGTTCTCTCCAAGTAATGAGAGTGACATGAGGTGGCATGCCATATTAATTATAAAGTTGCCATATGTCATTGGAACACTATATTCAATTTTTTCTTATGAGGACACTATATCTCCCTAAAATTAAATAGTGTCCGGGTTGGGAAATAGTGTCTTGGGACACTAAATATGCTATTTCGTGTAGTTAATATTAAGTCCAAATTATGGAATCCAAATAAGTTACTAAAGTAGTGAAATTATTCTTGGGCATCATGAGTCTTCCTTGGTCCTTTAAGGGTTAAAGAATAATAATTTTAAAATAAAATTAATGATTGTTTAACAAGATAACAATGAAGCTATTAGCAATACCAACAACAATATTCAAAAATTGTAAGAATGATAATGCCATTAAATATGATTATAACAATGCATAACATTCAGTAGCATGTGTTCATAACATTCAATAAATGCCTTTTAGCTTCATCCAACAAGATAAGCAAAGTGGATGAATAGGAGATGGGGAGGGAATGAGAGGATGGACACATGGGAGACATATAATACATCAACATTTTCCAAGAAAAAGACCTAGCTACATTACTCCCATGCCTGCGAATGAAAGGATGGACACATGTGGTACTCACTTACAACTGAAGGTTCAAGAAATATCCTAATATTAAATATTCATCTAAATATGAAACAAGATTATCGTAGCACCCAAAGACTCACTTACTCGTCCAAACCAATTTGTTTGATTAGCCTCTCGCCCGTTTGATACTAAAACATTTGAGCATATTCAATTATATTATTATAAAATATTCTTCTGAAAGCCCTAATTTTTCCAACCCTAATTTGTCCTACCCAAATAGGGTAGAAGTTTCTTATCTAACTGGCTCATTCATCCAAAGGGTATATCCAAAGTCTAAACTTGCTCAATATCTCAACTTTAATTTGAAGCAAGATGTTATAGATAATTTTCAAGTTTTTTAAAGGCCCAATTTTTGGAGTTTTTCATTTTGAAGGTCTTATGGTCTATTTTTGAAAATTTTGAATTCATAGTTGAAACATACGGTCGCAATTCACCCTCAAAATACATATTTAGAAGAATTTAGGGACCTCAACAATGACCAAATAGGAGCAAGACTTTGAAGAGGTTTACAAAACAAGCTACAAAACCTATGCCTTAAAAAAGCTTGTAGATCTTACATAAAAAATTTCTTCTCTAAATCCTCTTTAGACAAAGGTTTTGATTGTCAAATGATTTTTTTCATTGAATTTGTAGCATACAAATTACCCTACAATTAATGATTTATGAAATTGATAGAGATAACACTTTTATGAAACAATAACTATAAAAGGCAAAAGACAATGTCCTACCAAAGCCGGATCAATGTGAAGTCTTTTTAACCCTTCAAGGTCTAGAGAGCCCTTTCCGACTAATATTATACACCGATATTCCATTGTATTTGGCATGGTTCCACACCTTCTATGGGTTTAAGATAAAAAGTGAAATTAAAATTTGCGTCGACATGATTTTAATGCGCTATTGGGGTCACGATTTGGAAGTTTCCATTTACAACAAATGTTAAATATATGCCAACATGTCTACTATCTCCATCAGCCCTTTAAGGGTTAAATTTTAATGTTGATAGTACCTACGCTCTTAAAAATCTAAATTTAGCTAAGTCTTGCACTCCAATCCATTTAAAAATGAACAATTCTTAAACCATAGGCAACATGGAACTCCTGATTCTTAACCTTGATAATTCTATAATTTAAATTGGTAGAATTATCACAAGATGATTGCAAAAACGACTTGTCCTATTAAATGATGTGTTTTTTATCCTCTAAGGTAATTTTTTGGGAGCATATTAATTTTTTTTTTAAGAAATTAATAAAAGAAAAAAACTACTAGCGCTTCGCTTCTCTCTACACTACCATTGAAAAAACGTGAAAGACTAGGTTACTTCACATAATGATCTTCGAGGAAAAAATGGAACTAGTCATGGGAAGATCATCCAAGGATGTGAAAGGCTAGGTTACATCATAGAAAGTCCTACTCTAGAACTGTTGACTGATGGCTCACTAGCTTGCTTACATACTCTATAAGTATTGGGAATTCACAAGCGGAACCCGTAGTTACCAATAATTTTATTTGTAAACCAGCTTTGACCTAAGGTTGTCACTGGAATTGATAGTGAAGTCCAATGGTTCTCAAAAACTTAAATTGACGCAAAGACCAGTCTTTTTAAGTTGCAATGTTATTGAAATTGCAATTACCACTAATAGAAAAGGTGAATGTGCCGAGGCAAATGTTGAGGTGATGTTGCTCAGTTCTAGGCAAGTGTTGCCCGTTTGCTTGGGCATCTGCCTCTGTACATGTAGGTTTTCTAATAGTGAATGGACACTACTATTGGTCCATCCGATAGTGCTTTCACCCTAATGTGGCTTTGTGCCATTAGCCCAATTATTTAGCCACGCTTTAATTTTAATTTTAATTTTAGAATAATTCATCCATAATTTAAATCAATTTTTGGTGGCAAAATTCAATTGAAAATCTAGAACTTTCACACTCTAGGTTCAAAAATTACAAAACGATTTTAGTGCACCCCTACTTGTTGAGAACTTTATGAAGATGCCAAGAATGACATCAAAAACTCCTACATTCCATTTTTCATAATTTGATTCAATTTAAAATGACGAAATTCAATTATAAATCCATAACTTTCACATTGTAGGTCCAATTGTGACAAAACAAACTCTATGCACCCCTCCTTGTCGATGGCTTTTTGACGGTACCAAAAATGCAGCCAGCGGACGCATGGTTGGGGAGATTTCAACATTACATACAAAATAAACGTAACACAACATAACAAAACAAACAAACTACCTTCATTACCTTCTACACTAGTAAGACTAGTATAGCCCTGTGTCGTTGGCCTAGGTGTTCTTTGTGTTCTACATGTCGTCCATGCTCTATGTATACCCCGTGCGAGACCCCTTGTTCCTTGTGTTCCCCGTGTTTCCCATACTTTTCGTGTTCCCTATATTCCTCGTGTTCCCTATATTCCTCGTGTTTTTGCTTTTGCTTTTTAGAATAATTCATCCATAATTTAAATCAATTTATAGTGGCAAAATTTGATTAAAAATCCATATCTTTCACACCATAGGTCCAAAAGCTACGAAATAACTTTAATGCCCCCTTACTTGCCAAGAGATTTTTTTACAATGCCAAGAATGACATAAAAAAAATCCCATATTCCATCTTTCATAATTTAATTCAATTTACATTGTGACAAAAGTCACTCAAAAATCCATAACTCTCACATTGTAAGTTCAAAAACCCTAAAACCACTTCAATGCACCCCTCTTCGTTGAGAGCTTTCTAACAGTACCTAGAATGTGGCCGACGGGCTCACCGGCGGGTGTATGGTCAGAGAGATCTGAACGTAACATACAAAACAAACAAACTACCTTCCTTAATGTATAGACTACGTTGGGGATCGAACCAATTAGTTGGGGATCGACCTATATCTAATTGCAATCACACCAATTCAAGACATTTTGGCCGGGGTAAAAAGTGGATAGTTTGGCCTCATTTTTTATCCCATTTAGCAAAAGTGATTGAAAGTGCAGATTGGGAGTCGGGGGTCAAACTTTGACTCCCTTTCTGGTACCTTTACCGGGATAAAACACGGTGTACCGGGGTAAAACCATGATACTTTTGACGGGCGTAGGGGAAAAAAAAAAGTGCCCCAGAGTAAAAAATCCCTCATTTTTACCCAACCCCAAGTTTGGCACCGGAGTCAAGCTGTGAGGGTTCCCTGTGATTATAATCAGCGGCGTTGTCGTAGACACCCATTGGATTAATGCAGCAGTTTGGTTGATTGCAGCCCGAGATGTGGAATCCAACCTTCAAAGCCAATCATACACGTAATTTCTCATACACACAAATGAAACAGCCAAACACCAGAATCCAAAATTGGAAGTATGCATCCGCATAACAAAATGCCAATTCTGTGTAGCATTTCTGTGTCACTATATAATTTATTTGTTTCTAAGAAAACCTCATTTGTGCAAAGCAGGCTACACCCCAAAGTTCTCAATTCTGTTGATGTGGCCGGGTTGCTTTTATGGCAATAATTCTGCTCAAGAACTTCCTCCAGGGTGGAGGTGTTTTCAGAGCAAGCTGATAATGCACCGACCAGCTACCATGAGATTAACCCCTAAAGAACCAAGGATTCATGGTTTTGAAATGACAAATTTAAATAATTATATTGTGAAAAATATAATTTGAATAGAACCAAATTATATATCTTCAGAATCAGTGAAGAATATTGCATTTGTTGGTCCAAAATAAATAAATTTGAACAAAAGGAAGTTTACATAATATCTACTCAAAACTGCTTAAAAATACATGAGGCCCTATGGGGACCTTATGGTTCTTTAGGGGTTAACCCTTAAAAGGCCCTTGGGGTCCCTCTCTACAACCTGTATTTAGCCATATAATTGCTCAATTGTAGTTTCTTATACGAATTGTGATATATTGTTAAATACATATTATCACGATTATCAATTTTGCTTTGTACTGAAAAGTGTTTGGTCATTGTTATTTTGATCAAATACCATCAAATACGGAATATACCATACGCCTGCAAAGGGCTTTTGGGCCGTTCAAGGGTTAAGCTGAAAATCATGTTTGAGTTGTCATAGTGGGTTCTTTTCCGCTATTCAATCTTCTCGAGCACTTTGTGTGAATCTTGTCGTACTGCTTCCTACCTTTGGGGTTAGTCCCAAGTTCACTCAATGTTTACATTTGAGACAAATATCTGCCCCTCGTTCACTACGCTGAAGTGTAGGTCGTGATTCTTGACAATCCGGTGTAAAGAATTGTGGGAAATAACCTATTTTATTTGTAGTGCAT
Organism: Pohlia nutans; assembly: GCA_022496805.1. Classification (NCBI taxonomy): domain Eukaryota; kingdom Viridiplantae; phylum Streptophyta; class Bryopsida; order Bryales; family Mniaceae; genus Pohlia; species Pohlia nutans. The sequence goes on along the minus strand of CM040093.1, from coordinate 3,643,785 downwards.
TTACAAATGAGAATTATCACTACATGTAATGATAAAGGGTAACCATACTTTATACATTGTGAACCTATTCGTCACCTATTTATATCTCTTCGTGATCCAATTTTTTTTCTTATTTTTCAACTACATGCAAGAAAAAAGTGAATCCCTTCATCTTGTTAGACTTAGATTAGTTCAAAGGTTATCCTCTTTATATACAAACTCCAAGTGAAGAAAATTGCATTTGTTGGTCCAAAAATAAATAAATTTGAACAAAAAGAAGTCTACATATTACCTACTCAAAACTGCTTAAAAGAGTACATGAGGCCATGACAAATGGTAACCATACTTTATACATTGTAAACCTACTCGTCACCTATATATCTCTTTCATGACCCAATTTTTGAGACTTAGATTAGTCCTCTTTATATACAAAGCCCTTTATCTTTAATCCTTGAAAGGTCCTTGGGGTCCCTCTCTACAACTTGTATTTAGCCTTATAATTGTTCAATTGTAGTTTAATATATGAATTGTCATATATTGTTATATACATATTATCATGATTATTAATTTACTTTGTACTAAAAAGTGTTTGATATTACTATACAGCCGCAAAGGGCTTTTGGGCCATTCTAGATTTAATATCATCCATATTGAACTATTCATCATCCGTGTTGAACTATTCGTCACCCATGAACAATTTATGACTCCCATGCTAAACTATTCGTCACCCATGTTGCACCACGCCCAACAAAAATTAAAGCCCACAATCCATGCAACAAAAAAGTAATAAAATAAAATAAAAATAAAAGCCAAAAACACATTTCTTTCTGTAAAGTACACAACTTGCTTACTCTACACAAAAAAGAAGAGGAAAAAACACTTCTTAGATACAAGGAGGCACTATCCCAACAAGCCATTGAAACTCTTACTATATCCCTTCACATCACTTCTCTTCAAACCTTATATTCAATTGCCCATGCTACATCTCCGCAACACAAGAAACAATCTTCAACAACAAGAGCCATTGGAAAATTGTCCACTCATAACATTCTTTAGCAGCCCACTGTTCACCCTTGGAAAATCACCATCGCATGCCAGAATCGTTGCAAAAATCGTAATCTTCTGAAGAATCAAACCCATCTTTAGCTAAAGATGGCTTGACAAACTTCTCTTTTTTTAATATTTTCCACATCATCAATTCCATGTTCAGATGTTGATTCTCTGCACAAGCAAAAGGGTGTGCTGCAGTACTAGCTAAAGAATGTTTGGCAGTTGTGATGAAAGAGGACCATGAGAGTTTTGCAAAATGGCTCCTATTAATGTGCTTGATCATCAGTTGCCTTGGTTTTGCCTCTGCTGGGCTGCTGTCCATGAACATGCAAACCGAGCTCAGCAAGTCAGAGAGATCATGGCCACAGTCTAGTGCTCAGAAACCAGGTTTTGATGATGATGCAAACCCTAATAACAAGGCCGCGACTGAGCAACTAACTCATGATGCGGCTGAACATCCGGAAGCCATTGATAAGATGCAATTCTACAAAGGCCAGCAGACCTCACATCGGAGGTCCTGGCCCATCCCTCAGCTCAAGTGTAAAGAAGGTTGTGATAGTTATGAGCCCTGTGAGTTCATTCTCATCTCACCAGAATTTCTTTGTTCAATACCAGGCGTATATAAAACCTCGATTACGTCTTTGCAAAAGTTAATATGATTATGTCTTTGGGTGATGGCCTGATATGGGTACACCCTCCAAAAATAGTGTGATTTTCGAGAAATATCTATTTGGTAAGAAAAAGCATTGGAAAATTACAAAAATTAGAGGGTGTTATAGACACCATGGCTGCAACTATATACATGGTGTTAAAGACGGAATTTCTAGCACATAAAATGAATTAGACATAAGTCAGACTATGTGAGATGTGTAAAAGTGGTACCCATATCAGGCCATTCCCCCTTTGTTAAGTAAAATTCTGTTTTCATGAGTAGGAAAAAACATTGATTGTTGCAATAATCTTGACGAAGATAAGTCACCCTATTTGTGTCATGATTCGGAAATCATCCTGTTTGTACCATTTTGTGTTAGACATGTACATATCAAAAACACTGATACTTAGTGACCACAAAGTAACATAAATAATCACATGGCACAGATATGGAGCAAGTTATCTTGAGTTCTTGACTGTTGTACTTCAATTCCAAAATAATTTATGAGTAAAGTGAGATAATTATTGGTCGCTTTTTAAGGAAGAGGATTAATTTATCACCCATAGAAGATTTTGTGCTCACGGAGGTTTGATAATCCCTACGTTTCTGATGAAGTTTTTTGGAATTGCACCTTTAGAGGACTGAATGCAAGCAATTTTCAGGGATTAATAACCCCTAAACATCCCAGCGTCCAGAAACTGGATCACAAACAGATTCAAAGTCTTGTAACTTTCTCATACAATCTCGGATGACTTTCATCCAAGTCATCTTTGCAAGCATATTAGGTTCTCTACCAATTAAAGTGAATCTCTTGTGATGGAGAGATGTTGATAATATTGGAGAGGCCTCCAAATGCAAGTATGTCAAATTTGTTGAGTAGATTTTATGCTTGCAATGGACCTCTCATGTACAGCTCATATACATCTGAGCCATACTACATCTACTTCTGTTCAAAAAGGTTGGTACGTTTAGGGGTTAAAACATCAATTATTTACTTGGTAATGCTGTGTTTGTTTTATACTGGTAGCGCAAGCCTGGAAGACTTCCATGAGATATGAAAAATTGCATGAGTTGAATTTTCTAGACATTAAGCAGATTGGCAGACCTGCATTGTCACGCATTGATCAGGCGGACCTTGACCATGCAAACTGGTGGTGGTAACTTAGCTATGGTGCGATGCACAAATGCGAAATTGCCTGATCAAGAAGTAGCAAAGTGGCGGTGTGAGGCGGATCTGCCCAGGCATCTCAAATTCCAAAAAACAACCATAAACTGCGAGGTATGATTTGTTGCCAAAATATAACATAACATCACGTGTTGGGATCCTTTCCATAACATTCAGTAGCTTGTAGTGGCTCTGCCTTGCTCCACAATAGATGGTGCAGCATATTCCACACCCAACAATATCAAATCAATAGGTAAGTGGACATGTGGAGTGCGAAGATGATACATGAAGGAAAGGCAGAGAGCATGAAGGCTATTTAATGTTATGTCCTCCCAGGTTATTGAAGACGTGGAGAAGATGAATATACTTCCATGCGATGCCTAGGGCTCTCATCTTTAGGAAAAAGATTGAAAATAACTAAACAAGTGGCTAGTTGCATAGTCTTTGCCTTAGTATTTATCCCAAATTAACTTTTACGGCTTGTTTTTAGTGTCCAATCGTATAACTACTGAAAACGAAGCGTTTTTGTAGTCTCTTCCCTTGTTGGGTGGAGACAATAAAAGCATTTGTGAGGTACTTGATAGGGTTGTCTTACTCGACCATTACACAAAGTGTCGAAAATAACGTCAAAGTCGTCTAGTAGACCCCCTTGTATGTCAGACAAGCATATTTTTAGAATATACATAGAATATTTCATCCAAGTTGTCTAATATATTTGACACTTGTCTAATTAGACAACAGACGTTGAAGTGTTGAACGTTCAATACAACGTCAAGTTGGAAAAAATTGTCAGTCATGACAACCTTGTTTAGGGACTCCTTGAACCAAACATTGTCTGGTTGAAGAGCAAGGTCAAAGTTGGGATTTAAAAAGATGAATAGTATCTACACTAAATAAAGGTATTAGGGAGACCCATATTAATTTATCTACATTTCACACTATATAAATATTTACTATTACTGTAAAAAACACAATTATTTTTTTATTTTTTTATGTGTACATATAGAACAATAGAACTTTAAAACTAAGATTTAGTTTTATTTTCATTGATTTAGTTCCGTGAGCCATGAACTTTACAGGGTACGAAGTCCTTTAAGTTTTCAATCCCCTTAAATACTCCCTTTAATGTAGAAATCAATAGTGAAGAAGACAAAAAGACCCCTTCAACATTGGTATATAATTTTATGAATATGTGGCTTTTAACCCTTTAGTGCCCACGTAACCGCTAAGTAGTCACTAGATCACCAGAAAATGAAATGCTGTAAAATCTGTGAACCATCTCAGCCCGGTGTCTAAAGTTCAGATGTGTAACTTTTGATTCTACATATGATGCAAAAAGAAAATTTGGAATCTGACTTTCTTAGATATCCAAATACCCATGTACAAAACACCAAAATATTGCAAATACCTCAAAATACAGCAAATACTTACAAATACAACATATGTACTATGTTGTATTTCTAGTGTTTGGAAGTTTGTTATCTCGTGTTTTTTTTTTGGATTGTGTTCTCTCGTTCATGTTCCATTAGTGTATGTATTCCGATCTTGATCAATGTACCAACTCCTTTCTTATTTTAATGTATAAATTAGTGTCCTAAACCGTACATGGATAAGTCACTCTCACCTATAAAATTCACAATAATTATGTATGAGTCTGTTCTTGATATGAAAGATTGCAATAGAGAGGTGGTGGCATAGCTCATTGCTGAACATCTTCACTTTCATATTTGAAAATTTAACCCAAATTCTAATTAACCTTAAAGTCATACACCCTCCAAAATCTCATTTTTGAGTGTGCATCATCCGGTTCAAAGATACACTATGATCTTCCAATCCAACGGTCTAATCTTATCAAGATTTGATTGACACTTGTTTCATTAAGCTATGATTACATTTATACGGTTAGATACTATTAATAGTATCTTGAATTTCAACAAAGAAAGTTTTTAAAAATATCACCCAAAAACTATGGTTCTTCCAAAACCACCCTGGGCACTAAAGGGTTAAGACAAACACCGAAAAGAAATTTCTTCTAGCCTCAAATGATCTTTGATTGTGCAATGGAGTGTGAAGCTAGTAGGCTGAGAATTGTGGCCGCACTCTCCATTTTAAATGAATGAAGATCATTTTAGTACGTTAATGTACACTTTGGAAGATTACTTTGAATTTTGATTGAAAAGTGAGAAGTCCTAATGGATATGGTAGCCCCATATCCATTAGGACAACTATTGCGTGGTGCAGAACTGGAGGTGCAGGGTGTAGAGTATGGGGTGTGGTTTATATATTCTTAGAATATTTTTGGAATAGTTGTTGACATCAACAAAAATATTTCCTAAATACCTAATTCTAAACCTTGTAACCCAAATCCTAAACCTTAAACCCCATATTCTAAACCCTAAATCCCAATTCTACACCCTAAACCCTAAATCCTAATTCTACACTCTAAACCCTAAAACCCCAAATCCTAAACCCTTAAATCCCAAACTCTAACCCTAAATTGCCATGCAGCAGTGCTGAAGGGACATAATATTCCAAGAATATTTTGCACCTGCAACCTGCACCCTCTGCACCCTACACCCCCAATTCTGCACTATGCACTAGCTGACCCCATCTAAACTTAGCACCCTACACCCCCAATTCTGCACTATGCACTAGCTGACCCCATCTAAACTTAGTAGTAAAGATTATAGGTAGCAAAATTTGCTACATCTGACGCATAACAAGCATAATACACTGCAACTTTAAACTCAACAATTTCCGCTTCTTAATTGTCCTTAGGAATGCAGTAATCTTTAAAGGTGAATATTAATGTTGCTTTCGCAAACAAGGGCTGGCATGGCAACAGGGTTTCGAGTCTGCACAAGACAAGAAAATCCTTCGAGGGAGCTGTGGCTTGGAGTACAGCTTAACCAAGAGCGGTATGCTTGCATCCTAACCTTGAACTCTTAACCCCTAACTGCCTAAGCGTCCATTTTTTGGACGATGAATAGATTTCATCCAAAATTTCTCATCCATCATGCATTTTTTGCAGTGTGCAATTTTTATTGTAGATTCTATGGGAAGTTAGCTTCATGCATATGTGATCCGATTAGAAAGGGGATGATTTGTGAATTTTTCATGCCTCATTTCATGTTGTAGTGATTCACCCAAAATTTTGAAGATTTCAGTGTAAAAGTGCTCTAAAAAAAGTCAACTCATAAAATTAAGCAACCATAAAATCTCCAAAAATCACTACACTTAGAGTATTACATTTCAACCAATCACAATGAATTTCATCAGTAGATTGTCAATATCTTATTTGTAATTGAATTACAAAATAATTTTGAATTTCACGTTTCAAATTTTATACAAAATTATTGGTAATAGCAATCATAGATCTAACTGTATGGATAGAATCTAAAATTCATAATGTACAACTTTTATTCATATATCAAGTTCAAAATATCCCTATAGGTTGCATTTTATAATGCATCTTTGCAAAACTGCTGAATTTGGAGAGGGCTCTAGGCATTTAGGGGTTAAGGTGGAAGTACCTCTTACCATGGTCATTTAAGCAATCTAAACATCATCTTGGAGGACATACCAAGTGTGTCAATTTGTTTTTGAAGGAAAGACAAATCTTACTGGAGTTGAATCCAAGTGAAATAATATTTTTTCGACAAAATTTGTAATTTCTATGAATTTTCAAAGAGGTTTGCCCTGAAAATACGAAACTACCCCTAGGTGGGGGCCATGAGATCCCAATAATGCTCTATAATCATTCAAAGTCAGCCTGTACTAATAGTTGATAGAGAAGTTACCTTAACCCTTTGGTGCCTAGGAGACCACATTGTGGTCATTGATGTGTTGAAAATGCAAATAACGGAAAATGTATGAACAATTGGATTTTGAATTGTGAGGTTTAGAATTGAAGATTTCTAATATAAATAGTTTAGAAAAAAAAAAAATTGATTTAGAGCCGTGCAACTAACCATTGTATTTTCATCCAACGGTTAGATTAGACAGTTGGATTGGAAGATTGTAGTATGTTTTTGAACTGTATATTGCACACTCAAAAATGAGATTTTGGAGGGTGTGTGACTTCAAAGTTAAATTGAATTTGGGTCAAATTTTCATAAATGAAAGTGAAGAGGTTTAGCAACGGTTCTAGATATGCACCTATGTCAACACCTCTCCGTGTTGATATAGGACATACCTTAAACCGTTGTATTTACATCCAATTCCACCAATCACTCACTACGTTTAGAAGTGGGGTGAAATTGGGTCAATCCCAAGGTGGAATTGGGGATCAATGAAAGGGTGCAAAATTGGGTCTTGGGTGTTTTGTAAACATTTCCTCTCTTTTGAAACTGATACATTTTGACAAGCTTGATTTTGGATACACCTAAAGATAATACTTTGAAAATTCATAATTTTCTCATACAATGTCCAAATAATCCATGCTAAAGTGTGTTGGAATCTGTTTTCATTTGCCAATAAGATTTGAACAATAAAAAAATTGTTCAATAATAATAAAAATATTCTCAATTTCTATTAGTGATGATTATGAGTGCATATACCTTACCACTCAAATTCAATGTGCAGGTTTGAAGCCAATTCCAGGACGAGTCCACAGACACTACTATTCTGTTCAACGAGAAGAGGGAGTAGTCTCTCTAACAAGTCCTATACTCTCTACATCGCAATGTATGCATTAATGCTTAACCTCTAAAGGACCAAGAAGCCAAAATAGTGCATCATGTTCTCGTTTCTTCTATTTTAAACAATTTTGGATAAGTCCTATGTAGACTTCTTTTTGTTCAAATTTATTTGTTTTTGACCAATATACTGAATGTTTATCACTGATTTCAAGCTTTTAGTGATATAAAATTTGGTCCCATTTGAATTATATTTCACAATGTAATTAATTGAATTTATTAATTTAAAACCATGAATCATTGATAATTCTTTTAACGACCAAGGATTCATGGTTATAAAATGATCAAACTATGAAAATAATAGAACTCAAATAGGACCATATTTAAATCAATAGAATCAATTAAAAACATTGCTTGTGTTTGCGCCTGGCGGCTCTACCACCATGGTCTGCCCGGTCACTGTAGGGGTCTCATAAGCTTGTTGTATGGGTACCCTAAAAATGTTTTAGGGGAGGAGAACATGTCTGTTCTTCTTAATGGTATTTTGTCGTAAGCTAGGCAGACTTTATAAGGTCCACCTTCGAAAAAAGGCATCAATGATAGCATGCACTATCTAGGTCCTGGTGGCGTACTTAGTATCACTATCCCCAACAGATGCTTAATTCATGCGAGCCTACAGCCTGCATTAGTCTCTCTTTGCTTATATTTGTCAAAAACTAAACAAAATCGAACAAAAGAAAGTACCCATATGACCCACTCAAGATTGCAAGAAAAAAAAAAACATGAGGTACAATTTGTGCTTCCATTGGTAACATCAATGGTTTGAGTTTGAATTTTGGTGCAAAAGAGGCATGAAAACTATCAATGACACAACATTTGGGAATTGATCGACCAAGCAGATGAAGGGTTGGACAGCGAGCTGGTTGGTAGTCACTTCAGTAATATTGTACCTCATCAAACACAACTGGACTCAATCACCAGGTTTGGACTAAATTTAAAAAATAAAATCATAATAATCTCAAAAATCAAGTTAATTTTTACTCTTATTCATTTAGGTGTTACTTATACAATTGCATGTGATATGAAAGTACCTCCTTTTGCACTCTTGGTTCAAAAAATTGTGTTTGATTTAACTGAACATCTTATTATTGCTCATAATTGGTTTTGGTGAAGTGTCATAAGGACATAGGTGCACAATAGTGGTGTATGAGTAGTCATAAGAACATCCACCCTATGGTTTGTGCAAATTGAGAGAGCAAAATGAGTAAACATAAAGCACTTGTGTTGATAATGAAAATTTAATCAAAGTATGTATAACCAAACTCCACAATGTGTACCACATGCATTTGAGCATATTGAGTATTTGAGTACATCATTGTGTTTTAGTACACAAATCAAACTATATGAGAAAATATAAAATAGCCATACATATCTGGAGCTCAAGGGACATTTTGGGGTTAAACGTTGATAAAGTTTTGCTCTCTTCTCGCTTGATTTTTTGTTAACTTGACACTAATAAATGTTGACAAATGAACTTAAGAAACTACATTTAAATTTTGGGTGAATGGAATAGGAGAAAGAAACAAAACTTATGAATCTTGGTTATTATTATATATTTAGCCTTTCAGAAAATGGAAAGTCGTGGATTTGTAGTACATATTTTATTTATATGAATCATTGATTTAGAACTAGTGAATAATTTCTTATGGATTTATATATGTTGTTTACTCAAAAGTTTATTTTTCTATTTGTTAAAACATCTTAATACACTATAATTGCTAGGAAATATTTATTTTTAAGAGATGATTAGCAAGGGTCCAAGTCATTTGTAGCACTTGCAACTTTTTTGAATTCAAATAGCAAAGGTCTTGTGCTAGAACACTTGCATGTAGAATACTTGAAGTCCCAATGGAAGGCATAGGTTATACAAAATAATACGTTAATATCTAGTTGATCAATTTTTTGACACGTTGATGAGAAAAAGAAAGTGCACCTAGAACTTCCAGAAGAGTTTTTGTTATATAAACTCATAACTAATGTGTAAATGATGAATTGATTGTAGTAGACAAAAATGAAGGACTTCGTGCCAAAGTCGCTACAGCACATCAAGCATGGAAGAGTGGAGCCGCACAAAGGCCTCAATCAAATTGAAGAAAAAGCTCCATTGCCATTCTATTTTTTAATAACGTTTTTTCTACTAATTTTGGAGTGTAGCTAGAGTGACGACTACAATACTATTATTGAATTATATAGTCAAAATTGGATAAAAATATGTTAATTGAATGAAAATATTCAAACAAGATGAAAATGTTCAAATGCATGAAATTTTGGCAATAAATAAATGAAAATTTTGGTTCAACTTTTGCATTTCTACTAAACAACACTAGTCATTTAATTGGAAACTTTTGGTTGGTAAAGAAAAGGTTATTAGATTTCAAGGGCCAATGTAAATAAGCAATTATTTAAGGATTTGATTACCCAATTGTTGTATTGCATTTTTTAACACACTAACCAAGGTCCCTTTTCATTTTCAGTTAGTTCATGAATATGCTTTTGTTGGTAAGCTACCACCGTAATTAATATGGTACAATGTCATTCACTAAAATTCAGCCCGAATGTGGCAACCAAGGTCTAAAGGGCGGCCAAAGGGAGCATATTCCTTTCATACAACTACATTGAACACTGAATTAGGAATTTTTGCACTTGGGAGTATGAAATTGCACTTGTCGCCCGTCGAACAAAAATGGACCTTTTTGAAGTTACAGGGGGGTTTAATTTTGGTACTCATGGGTTTTAGGATTAGGAATTGACAAACTGTTAAAGTGGGAATTTTGGAAGTTTCAATCGTGGTTTCAACTTACTTCAATCATGCAAATTTGGTCACACATGCATTAAATGTTATATTGGTACTTAATTTACTACAAAACAATGTATTAAGGAGGTAGTCAAAAATGGATACAAAGTTATTTGCATTTTCTACCAAAAGATCAAGTCATTTAAAGCACCCATGCACAATCAAATGAGTACTACACGCTGTGCTATACTATATGGCTATTGTTGCTACGTAATGCAGCTCATAGTACCATGTGTCTCATACAATGTATTAAACCTATTAATATGCATCTAAGTCATTCTACAAACGTTCATTGTCCATTTTTTCCAATAGTAGTGCAATATACTTCACCAAATGCAGTTTTGCTTCTGTTGGAACTTTGATCTTTGCCTCCGTTAACTCACCATGCACTTGCACATTGTTCTCTTGTACAAGTTCACCCCTTGTTCTTAACTTCTTATCGGCACAATTTCCCATGAGAATATAGTTGCATTTTGGACAATCCTTCCTTGTCCCTCACTAGATAGCTCCCCAAATGCTTCCGTGCAATTCGTATACCTTGCTCTACTAGATCCCCGCTCGTCATGCCTTCCCTGTCCTCTCATAGGCCAATCCTACACAACCTTTATCTTCGCAACCCATTTTCTTTATCCAAACTCCAACACCCCACATAGAACGATAAATTCAGTATACGTGGAACTGACACGGTAGTCCCAAAATTCATGGAATACAAATGGCATTCCATCATTACTTAAATGAGGATCCAAATGACGATAATCCTTGGGTCCAATTTTCAATACTATATTTAATACCTTGTTGATAAATCAAAAAACTAAAAACATAGGATGCTAAAATAAATTAGAGAATATAAAAATATCCCAAAAAAGGAAGAAAAAAATTTAGAAGAGAAGTAAGAAATTTAAATTAGAATTATTTACTTCATAGAAATTGAAATTCCAAAAAAGACCTAACAAACACAAATTATTTCACTTAAACAAATATACCAAGAAAATAAATAGGGGAAAAAATAAAATAATAATAACACCCAAAAAAAAAAAAAAAACTCCAAAAAGGACACAGAACCAAAAAAACACTAAAAAACCCTAAAAACAAAAAATGCACCAAAAAAACAAAAAAAACAAAAAAAACAAAACAAAACAAAAAAACATTTAAAAAAAAAAAATTTAAAAAGAAAAGGAGCGCCCTTTGGGAGGGCGCGCCCAAGTATGAAATAGCTTTTTTAAAAGCCCAATCTAAGTGTTTCAAATATTTAAAGCCCAACTGACCTCATAGTCTACATTTCACATTTTACCTCTCAAACGTAATGCTCTTACTACTTCTTTTTCTTGCAAATGACATTAGTTAGGGTTGTAAAGTTCAATACATAGGCATTCTAGGATGTATAGGTGATATTGTTTTCACCAAAAAAATTTAAAATGGATATCTACAATGATTCTAACCTTGTATTTTTTATAGTTCTTTGTAAGCATGCTTGATTGGAGTTAACATCGTAACGAATAATGTAGTACGGAAAAGTTCAACAAGGAATTTTAACCCACGTGAGCTTTTCTGGTAGAGTTCTTTTAAGGGGAAAGATTGAATCGTTTAAGGATAAATCACTAAAGTCACTTATAAGGGTGAAGATAATTAGACTCAATTACCTAATGTTAATAAACATTATTTTATGTTAGAATGGGATAGGGGCTCTCGCCTATAACTAGTTCCAGTCATATATATATGCAACAGTCATGTCCTATCTTAAGGTCAAATAGTCACAAAAAGGGGAGACATCCTTTTTATAGTATCCAATGTGAGTCAAATAGACATATGTTCTACGTATCCATGCTTCATAGCCCTCACTTTCCTTATGTCTATTTATAAATTCACATCTATCTTATATTTTGCTTAAGTTAAGAAAGAAGATTCTTATCTCATATAGGTCTTTCGCTTAAGTCTTTATACTCCATCTTGCGCCATCTCGCATTCTTTATTTATTTAGTGCATTTCTCACACTTTAAGAATTCACGTATCCCTTCTCTTAGGACACTACAACGACATTGATCCCATTATACCCCACGAGGATCTACACTATCAATCTAAAGTAAAGTTTATAAAGAATAATTATGTCATAAAGATGGCCAGTCCTTATGGATTCACTCTTTATGACTATGACTCGCTAATACCATAGATCACTCATTGTATAAAATATCCAATGTCAATTTGACTCTCTATATTTTGGTTGTACAACTCTTATCAAACAAGATTCATTTTGAATCTTTAAATTCCCATGGTAATATTTTATAAGGCAATGCACCACAACGAAGTCCGAAACACTCTAGCTTCACTCACTAGCTATCGACTTCCTTGGTCTCACTCCTGTTTATACATAGTCGTCACTATGCATATTTAATTCTTAAAGAATCTCAATTCTGACTTACACATTGTATCTCGATTCACTCATTCAAATACACAAATGCACTCTCTAAGTCCAATTGACAATCCTTGCATAATATATATTAATCTATATATATATATATATTACTATAATTTTATATCATCTTCATGACATTCTAACTAAAATCAAATAGACAACTATGGAGTTTTCTTAGTAACCTCTTCAATGTTTAGGATTTGTCTATTTTTCCTAAGTCAAATTGATCAGTTGCATTGTCAAATTGTTATACTCTTTTATGTATCCAGCACAGTTATTCTCAGTATAGTCAAATAGACAGGCGAAAAGCTTCCTCAATTGGACTGTTATTCAACATACATTACTATGTCAATTTGATCAGAGTTCACAAAGTCCAATTGACTGTATCAATTCACCAATTTCCCCATGATCTCAATATAACTATACATTCACTGTGTACAACATCAACTGAAACACTTAAATCAATTTGACCAGAACTCTCCTCAGTTAGTTGTCATGCACTCATACTCTCATAATCCAGACTCCAGTAATTTCTGTCAAATGGATTGTGTACATGAATGCATACGAAATTCAATTTTCATTCACACTTCAAACAATTCATGCAGCATTCTCATTCAACAGTAATTAAGACTGAATCAAATAGACAAATGAAAATTCAAATGACATTCACAAGCAAAGACAGTAGAGCAAAATTTAGTATTCCAATGCTTCTTTACTTCTCCTTGTCAACTTGACTTCAAGCATGAGCAAATAGAAATATTTACAAAGCAAAAACATACAAAGTATTATAGTTTAGACTATCACTCTCTAATAGTGTAGCGAGAAAGTCATCTCCTTCCTCCTTGTTATATATGGCAAGAAATCTAAAAGCCACAACTTTTAGATGCTCCTTCCAAGTCTAATTGACTTTTGATATCTCCTTCACTACGCCATTTCCATTCTAATCTATTAGTCTTAACATTTTCACATTCTAATTCATAGTAGAGCTTAAAAAAATAAGTGTTCACACTACATAGAGAATGATGATGCCTACATGGCTTGTTCCTACCTATGCACTAAGAAAATGAAGGTAGCAGAGATATTTGTTATGAACAACTTCACGGTTTCAACCATCTTAGAGGCAGTCGGCATAAGTAGATGGGGAGGGCAGTTGGTGATGGGGGCAAATGGTTAGGGGATGGGCGTGAAGACGTTATCCTTGGAAATCAGCATCGTCAGATGTCTCCGCTCTTGAAAGATTGCTGTCGTTCGAACTGATATCCCCGTCTGGTTTTGGGAAAACTGCACGTAAACTTAGTGTTTTGTGGTTGGAAGTGACTATTTTCTTGGTAGGCCTTGAACCCGAAGCATCTCTGATTCCATTCGCATCTAACATTGGTCGTGTATCATCATTAAGCCCCACAAATGCCCTTGGTACCCTACTAGAAACCTGCTTTTGTCCTCGTGTTCGAGTATTGTTGATACGGACTCCTCCGGTTGTAAGTGGATTTGGAGTATTCAACGGACTGGATGGCTGTGTATTTTCAGCACGCAATCTTAGTCTTGTAACTGGTTGTGTAATTGGTGGTTCAATCATTCGAGTTTGTACGTTAGCCCTTGATTGACTAAGACTAAGAAGTGTGGCTCCAACTCCACCAGTATGAGTTGATGATGTATTGATGATAGAGGGAGTCTCTTTATCCGTCGTTAACGCTAGACATGGTCTTTGAAGGGGTCGTTGTATATGGGTAATATCCTTCAAAGGTTGGTTACTTTCCATATGAATTGAACATCCTTCGCCGTGTGGCACAGTAGGTGGATGGACTGCAATTGTAATTTCTATTGAAACAGAAACTACATTCTGAGGGCTTGTTTACACCATGGACCATGAACTCGTCCCATGGCCCTCTAAAAGTTGTGATTGGATGTTGAACTCGTCCCGGGAGCATTGCGGTTTACACTAAGGAAAAAATGTCAGAGTAGTCACGGAGTTTGAGGTCCCCAAAACACAATATTTAAGGCCTACATTATCCACTGACATGGTCTAACGGCTTTTCCGTTGAGAGAGGCAAAACAAGTGGTCTGATGGAAAAAGCAAGGGCCCATGGCAGAGAAATGCCGTTATGATATTTTTTTTAATGAGCAATTTCAAAGCCATATGCAGAAGACAAAAGATTAATTTCTTTTCCAAAACTGCCATTTTTGGACATATACTAAAAAAATCAGCACATCCACTTTTTGGTACATGGTCATTCCTCTTGGTCCACATTCGGTTTACACCTAGTGAAGGGCCCATAAACCGTGTAAATTGATTTTTTTAATAACTCGGACCATAGAAATCGTCCCAAAAAGTCGGACCATGGAAAATAGCTATCTTCGATGGTCCAACTTCATGGTCCATGGTGTAAACTGCCCCTCACCACTTGTAGGAAGAGAGGGAAGTCTTGCACCTCTATTGTCCTCGTTGCCTTCATTGAAATTATAGACATTCATCCCATCAATTCCATCATCATAATAGTCGCTGTCGGAGTCATCGGATTCAGTGCTACTATTTCTAGAAGCATCGGATTCATTGGCATCGAAGTGATCAAACTCATCCCCTCTAGGTTGACTACCGAAGGGGTCATCGTTTGCGTCATTATCATCAGGATTGAAACCATCATCATTATCATCAGGGTTGAATTCCGGATCGTCTTCAAAGTCTTCATTTGCAGATTCATTGTCAGAGTACATGTTCCGTGCGTACCATTGTGCAGGGGTTGCACCTCTTCTTCGCTGCATGAGCCTCGTGTTTGTATGTATGAATACCAAGTCTTCAGATCTCAAAGGAGTTAAACAATTTCTAACCTTGTTATGAACGGATGAGTACATACTCCAATTGCGTTCACATGATGAGGCCAAACATACTTGGGCTAATATCCGTCTTGCTATACCGGAGAGTATAGCTGTCCCTTGTCTAAAAGTATCCCACCATTCATGAGGAGGCAAGTCGGCCCTTGCTGCTTCAGTACTCCATCGAATGCATCTCTGCTTTCAATGAAGTCTTGATACTCGGTAATACCCACTAGGTAAGTGGCTTCGTCGGGAGTCCTTCTGTAATACCCGGTTCAATGTTGGCCGTGCACGTAGGTTCTCATGGAGGGAAATATTTCCTATTAAAAAGGGATTGAAAAGGCCCCCTGCCCACCGGTCATGAATTCTAGGGAATTTCTGAAATATGATTGGCCGAGAGTGTCACTCTTGTCTGGTGGTGGTTTACACTACGGCCAATAGTCTTCCGGTGGAGAACTTTGTACATGGATGAAAAAATAACATGATTTCCAACGTGGCGACACTTTTTGCAATGGGAGTTCTCTGGAGGTCAAGTTTCTTGGGCAACCTCAAAACCTTGGACGAGAAACTTGACCTCCAGAGAACTGCAACTTGATTAAAATTAAATTTTTGTAGACAAATATGAATCGTGCAATTAAGAGCTTCACCATTGAAATGAATATGGATTGTGCCACAGATTGGCATGGACATTCAATATGGGGCTCAGATTTATATTGAATGTCCACATATGGGCATGGACATTCAATAAATTTTTGTTTCTAATTGAGAGCTAATTTCAAATTTTATTTATTTTAATAAAAAATCTTACAATATATTTTATTAAAAAAATTATGAGAAAATAAAGAAATAAATAAACACTTTTGTTAAATGAGATGTGTTTATTAATGTTTGTTGAATTTTGGATTATTGAACACATTCTATGGATTTTTTCTTTTGATTTTTTTTACCACACGGATTAGAAGATTATAGCAATTGAAGTGAAGAAAATTATTTTTTTGGACTCTTTTTTATAGGGTCAGCCCTCATTGATTCTCCAAAGGATGAAATTTTTGCATTACAAACAATTAATTTCTTTAAAAACCTTTATGAAAATAATGTTAACTACTTGTTTACCTTAATTTAGATGAAATATAGAGGTAGAACATTTTCAAAAATTTCTTGTCATGAAAGAAGTTCCAAAACATGACCAAATTCATTTTCTTTTTTGATCAATACAATTTTTCCAAATTTCAGTACACTAGTCATTTAGGGGTAAGGTTTCTACTATGACCAGCTATGACCATTTTGTGAAGTTGTCTGGTGGACTTCTCCTCTAGGTGAAGTTGTCCAATACACTTCTACTCTTGGTGAAGTTACACTATGGCCAGTCAAGGCTTCTTAACCCCTAAATGCCCACAACCCTCTCCAGATTCGGCAGTTTTGCAAAGATGCATTATAAAATGCAATTAAGAGGGGTATTTTGAACTTGATGTATGAATAAAAGTTGTACATTATGAATTTTAGATTTTATCCGTGCGGTTAGATCTATGATTGCTATTACCAATATTTTTGTATAAATTTTGAAACTTAAAATTCAAAATTATTTTGTAATTCGATTAAGAACAAGATATTGACAATTTGTAAATGAAATTTGTTATGATGGATTGAAATGTAATACTCTAAGTGTAGTGATTTTTGGAGATTTTTTGGTTGCTTAATTCTATGAGTTGACTTTTTCAAGAGCACTTTTGAACA
The DNA here is from genome assembly GCA_022496805.1 of Pohlia nutans. Lineage (NCBI taxonomy): Eukaryota > Viridiplantae > Streptophyta > Bryopsida > Bryales > Mniaceae > Pohlia > Pohlia nutans. The sequence continues at coordinate 3,626,493 of CM040093.1, read as the reverse complement.
CTTTTGAACTAAGATTTTAGAAATTTTTGATGAATCAATGCAACATGAAATGAGGCATAAAAATTTCACAAATCGTCCTCTTTCTAATCGGATAACACAAGTATGAAGCTAACTTCCTATAAAATATATAGTAAAAAATCCACACCACAAAAAGTGCATGATGGATGAGAAATAGTCAATGAAATCTGTACATCGTCCAAAAAATGGACGCATGGGCAGTTAGGGGTTAAGGCATTTTTTAATTGTCTTTTCATCTCCTCCGGCATACCATCCCTACATCAAGAACTTCAAGGCATGTGAACATGGTGCCATGATGGTGCACTGAAATGCAATTAAGACAATTTGGTGCCAACCTCCATACCAACCTAGTATGGATAAAATGACACTAAAATGACATGTATGCAGCCTTTGGTGTCAAAATGACACCAAAATAGTCTGGCCCAACTTTTCTGATGTAGCCTCAAATAACCATAACAGGGAGATAAATACAAGATTCCCACATGGGAAACGCGGACAAATTTCCCACAATTGTAACTTTCCTAGATAAAAATACACTAAAATCATCCCAAGAAAGTTAAAATTGTGGGAATTTTGTCCCACTTCCCATATGAAATCCCATGTGAGAATGTCTTTTTTTCTCCCTGTACATGTCTTGGGCTGAAATTCTTGACTGACCAGTGCACTTCTCCACCGTAGTGTAAAGCGGCCCTGAATTCCCCATGATTTGCAAGCGTTGTCCATGAGTTGCCCATTCATGGAGAAGCAGTACAACAGTGATCCTGGAAACCAATCAGAACTGGAAAGGGCAAAAAAGAAGTTCCTGAAGCTGAGTTCGCAATGAATGGGGTGGTCCACGTCCACAATTCACCGTCGCCCTTTCTGCGCCACCTGCCTCGCCATGAGCGCCGGCCATCTCTGGGAAGCTGGTGGCGAAGCTGCCTCTCCTTTAAATATGACCTACCCATCTCTACAGTAGTAGGGGTTGTCACACATCCTCCACCCCATTCTCAATCTTCAGAGAATGGGGACGCTCTCCTTGAATGGCGGAGGGCCCATTCTCTGAAGATTGAGAAATTTCATTCTTCTCCACCATGGGTGAAGAATGGGCATAAAGAATGGCCCATGCTTGGAGGATGTGTGACCAACTAACGACCTCTATTCTTCATTCTCATTCTCCACATACCATAAAAGGGGTGTCACACTTTCTTCATGGAGAATGTATCCTATTGGTTCCTCTTTTCTCTCATTCTTCAAAGAAGTTTCATTCTCAGAGGATGTGTGACAACCTCTAGTATATATGTATAAAGTTGCATGCAGGACGTACGGAACTCACTCACTCATTTATACATTCAGTTCTTGTGACAATTGATCAAATTCCTTGCACAGTTTCTTCCACCACCAATTTCCATCAGGTATGTCCAAACCCCCGCCGCTCACACCACATTCTTTCTGCTACTATCTCACTCACTAGCTATCACTCATGATTCTGAACGCTTGTGACTGTATTTATATATAATTTGAGAATCAATGCATTCGTGGTTTGTTCGCTCATGTTCTCATAATCACTATTACGATCGTACACTGATTGCTATGTTCGCTATGCTGGAGATTTAGAGAATTCGCTTCAGGATTCGACCACTTGGAAATTAACCGAGTTCTTCTTGACTTGTTATGAGAGATTAGAGTAGTGAATTGATGTCAGGGAGGTGATTTGAGGTTTTGGAGTCTGTGTGAAGGAATTGATTGAACAGCATGTGTGAATGTCGATCTCGTGTTGTGAAGTTGAAGAGATACAGAGAATCATGACGAGTAGGGCGATTTTCCAAGATGGGTACAACAAGGAGAATCCCTTGAGCACGCTCAAGATCATCACGCGGCCCATTCCGAAAGCCGGGCCCAACCAAGTGGTGGTACGCGTCACGGCGCGTCCCATCAACCCCACGGACTTCATCTCCGTGCGCAACGGCCTCGTCGGTGGCAATGGCACTGGCATCATAGGCTCCGAAGGCTGCGGCGTTGTTCACGAGGTATCAATGCTCTATCATATCAATCTGTTGCAATGCATGGGAGCACTACAAGTAATCCCGTCGCTTTTCACTGACTGAAATCGAGGAAACCCTAGCTTGTTCCTTGTGACCAAAAGCACTCACCAACTCTGGAATGGCTCAAAATAACAGTGAGAACCGACCAGGAATTGAACCATGAATCCTGACAGACGGACGCTTGAATTCGTATAATGTGCAGGTTGGTGAGGGCGTGACTGCGGTGCAGAAAGGGCAGCGAGTGGTGACCATCACGGGTCTGGAGGTTTTCAAAGGCAACGGCGCATTCCAGGAGTACATCCTGCTGGACGATCACCTGGTGTGGCCCGTGCCGGAGTGGATGAGTGACGAAACGGCAGCGCAGTTCGTGATCAACCCATGGACAACGTATTCGATGGTGCAGGATCTGCAAGTCAGTGATTCTTGTTGTTGCTACTATATTTAGCCAACTTTCTACATAAAATTTGGGCTGGCTGAATGACTCAAAGGATTAGAAAAAAAGAAAAGAAAAGAATGATATTTAGCCAGAGTTCCTACATGGAGTCAAAATGTGTAGCCTCTTTAAACCCAGGTATTGCCTAAGTAGCATCTTGCACTAGAAGAAATCTAGGCTTTTGTGACTACAACTTTATGACTCAAATTGTCCACAATGACTGAAACTTGAGTCATGAAATTTTCAGTCATGAAAGACATGTTTTAGTCGCAAAGTTGTAGTCATGAAAGTGTGGATTTCTTCTAGTGTAGGTAGCACATGTGTATTACCCTGATATTAAAGAGCATCGAGGAGCCTGGATTGTTCTTCAATCCATGGAAAAGTACTAGCAATACTCCTAAACTGTCTCCTGACAAAGAAAAAATAACTGCCGCAGGTGCCAAAAGGCGACTATTTGATCCAGAGCGCGGCGGGCTCGACGCTGGGGAAGCAAGTGATTTCCCTGGCGAAGCAGTGGGGCATCAAGACGATCAACATCGTGCGGCGCGCGGAGCAGAAGGCGGAGCTCAAGGAGTTGGGTGCGGATGAGGTGATCTGCTCGACGGACGAAGACGTGGTGGCGCGCGTGAAGGAGAGCACGGCCGGGAAGCTGGCGTGGGGCGCGCTGGACGCTGTCTCCGGGCCCATGACGGCCACTCTCGCCGCGTGCGTTCGCAGCGGCGGGCAGGTGTTCATCTACGGCGTGCTGGGCGGCACAGTGCTCAACTTGAACACGCTCGATCTGTGGCGCGACGTGAACGTCCGCGGGTGGATCATCTACAACAACGTCATGCCCAGCGTGGAGAAGAGCCGCAAGGTGGCCTCGGAAGTCGCCCCGCTCGTGAGGAGCGGCGTCATCCCTGTCGCCAAGTGCGAGACGTGGGCGTTCGAGGATTTCCACAAGGCCATGGAACTCGCGGAGAAAAGCGGAGGAGCCAAGAAGATCTTGCTTGTCAGCCAGTAAATTTTGTCTCGGACAACAACAAACTGTGGGTGAATGTAGTATGCTTGCAACGTCATCAACGATCTTGGATAGTTTGTACTTCTTTTTGACCCTAAACAATAGACCTCAGTGGCAGCGGAAATAGACCGGAATTATGAGATTAGTCCTAACTAAACGAATATGCCCTTCTAAGTTGAGTGGTTTTTATTGTTACAAATGGGTCTCTGCCCCCATTATATTTTCGAGAGGATTCCAACGCACTAAAATGTGTGTTATTCGGACATTATATGAATAGGTTTTGTACATAGTTTGAAGTGAGTCTAGGTACTAATCACAAGTGTAGATTACCTACCTTTGAGTTATGAACTACATAACCTATGATATAGAATTACCACTTTTTGAATCAAAATAGTAAGAAGTTGTGTGATGCAACACTTATATGGAGAAAAGTGGGAGTCAAAAAGGAAGTACAGAAGTTTTGGAAAATCAATTTTGAGTGTATTGCACATTTCCTGGAGTAGGTTATGAGTATTACATCTAGGGGTCGCGTTAAACCTCCCCCATTGAACTTGTCGGGGGAGGTAGAGCCCACCAGGCGGAGGAAGCCGGGCAGCCCGTCATCCGGTCGGGGTCTTCGTGTCGTGGTCTTCATCGTGGTCTCCATCCTCTTCATCGTCCGACCCTGCGGATCCCTAATCGCCCTCTCTCCGCTGCTGCGCTCCTCCTCTCTCTCATGTGGCCGCCGCTGCATTCTGGCTCTTACTGCAGTGCGGTTAACACACACTCGAGATAAACCGTTAATCATAGAACTTGGTATATTTTCGTTCCATCATGTAGTTTTCGAAAATCCTCAAGTTGGTAGATAATAAACGTAGTGATTGAATTCAAAATATTCTCAAGTCCAAGTGAAACATTCAACTCGAGACGTTCGAAAATTTGACGAGCCAGGTGAAGGGGATCGATGGTTGCAGACCACACAACAGATGAATTTTATTAAACTAATGCTACTGTATATATACATGGAGGGGTTAGCACCCCACTAATCCTGGGTCTAAATGCTAAACGATTGCAGTCTGGTTAGTGGGAGTGATTACCACTAACCATCTTTAAACTACTTCTGATAGTACTGGTACCGTTCTGATACGGCTAACGGTGCTGTACGTGTAACGGCCTGTCGGCCTGTTGCCTTGATGAGGCATGATCTGTGAGGGATCTTTGGCAACGCCAACGCCAGGTTCCCTCATCTAGTTGCATAGAATACACAGTTAGCTTCAGAATCATATGGAGAAGAGGATAACTCACCTTGCTAAATAATTAACTTTGAGAACAGTCTCTCATGACTGATATAATTTTCCAATAATTAAAAGTACTATTCAATAGTGCATGTACGTAAATTTGCGTTTAAACTCATTTACATTGTGAATCTGAATATAAGATATATTTAAAACATCAAGATCAGAAGAAATGATATGTCATAGACTGAAAAACTTGTGACTCAAGCTCATGGATCATACTGGTCGTTTTTTGAGAAAATTTTGTGTCCTGTGTGTGACACGTTGAAGAAGGTTATCTAGAGTTGTAGCTGCGGGGAGATACGAGAAGTGAATCAAGATGATGTACATGTGTAGGTACCTGTCAAGTAGTAATGCGAATTCAGACGATATCGTTGGTCTGCTATTATTGTTCTCAGACACATGATGCAACACAGGTGATGGAAGTGTGTCTTCATGGAGACCAACAAACACATCGATCGTGTATTTTAAAGACAAGTTAGTATTTTTCGGATTTACGGAAGATGAAGAAGTTGGCGTGATCATTATTATTCCTTCTCGAGCCAGCCACGTATTCTAGAGCCCAACATTCCATGGCAGTTTGCTGGAACCGAATCTGCGTCCCAAAATGTCGCCTGCGGTGAGAGCCAGGCTGCAGCGGCGGCCGCATGAGAGAGAGGAGGAGCGCCGCAGAGGAGAGAGAGGGCGGGGCGATTAAGTATCCCAGGGTCGGACGATGAAGAGGATGGAGACCGCGATGAAGACCACGACATGAAGACCCTGACCGGATGACGGGCTGCCCGGCTTCCTCCGCCTGGTGAGCTCTACCTCCCCCGAGAAGTTCGATGGGGAAGGTTTAACGGTCGCGTTAAGCACTTCGTTGAAATTCCCTTAAGGAATCATGTGCTCTAAAATCGCGTTACTGCACTCAAGGAGAGTTTAACAGTGCAGTGCACTGTTACCGAACATAACACGGAAATGCACGCTCCCAAACATGGGAACTCGGGCTTAACGCCGGGTTACGCACTGGAACGCGTGCGTTCCCCCATGTTCCTACACCGGCACTCGGGCTGCCGCCCTCGAGCGCTGGTGCAGAAACATGGGGTTACGCACTCGTTCCAGTGCGTAACCCTATACCTTACATCTAGTATGAAAGCATCTTTGAGTGAAATAGAATGGTTAGAAGCAATTATCTAAATTACAAGTCATATCTGTTTTAGAGGTGTTTCCTGAATTCATAGCAATATGGCAATACCTTTCTGCTATTACTACTGATATCCTTGATGGTTGGCCTTGGATGTTGCATTCTGTGGATGTTGGAAGTGTGTTGATATTTTCGAAAGCTTTTTGACATTAGAGTTAACCGAAAAGAGTGTCTCAAAGTGGAAACTCACCTTATACGCACCTTCAATTCGTTGTCATTCAAAGTGATGGAAAAGCTAGTCTATGGTGAGTTGAAGGTTAATCTAAAGCAAGACCATGCACCGCTCATGGGAGTGGAACTTGTGACCTCTCCAATGCTAGAGTGGAGTTTTGATAAGTTCCTCCAAGCCTATAGCTCTATTCACGAAGGGACCAAGGGACTATTCATATGTAAGATGTGTCAGAAAATCGCTTATATAAGATTGTTGACTCCGCATAGACTCTTTACAGAGTCCTTGTTTTTGGTTAACTCAATCGAAGTGTTGAAAACAATGTCAAAATAAGTGTAAAAACAATACCTTTTTTTAAGTACTGACACACCTGAAGAAAGCTATTGTGGAATGGGATAAGATTTAGTTGAAGATCTTTGTACAGATGTGGATGTGTTATCAATTTGGTTATGTGTCATTTGTTGGTTGCAATCCACAATAATCCTGTGTGGGCTGTATTCATATGATACAAATTAAATCATACATAACATACATAATTAACGTTAGCTTGTAATTGTAACTCAAATTCATGTGAGACATTGCGAGACACCCAAGATTGGTACTCCCTTTGTTGCAAATTGACTGTCCCATTTGAGTTGATAGTTTTGCTCCAAAATGATTGTTCACTAAGGAATGTGGTACATTTATCTACAACATTTATTAACCTCTAACTGTCTAAAGTGTCCATTTTTTGGACGATGTACAGATTTCATCCAAAATTTCTCATCCGTCATGCACTTTTTGCAGTGTGCAATTTTTACAGTAGATTCTATGGGAAGTTAGCTTCACGCATATGTGATCCGATTAGAAAGGGGATGATTTGTGAAATTTTTATGCCTCATTTCATGTTGTAGTGATTCATCCAAAATTTTGAAGATTTCAGTGTAAAAGTGCTCTAAAAAAAGTCAACTCATAAAATTAAGCAACCAAAAAATCTCCAAAAATCACTACACTTAGAGTATTACATTTCAACCAATCACAATGAATTTCATCCGTAGATTGTCAATATCTTATTCATAATTGAATTACAAAATAATTTTGAATTTCACGTTTCAAATTTTATACAAAATTATTGGTAATAGCAATCATAGATCTAACCGTATGGATAGAATCTAAAATTCATAATGTACAACTTTTATTCATATATCAAGTTCAAAATATCCCTCTTAGTTGCATTTTATAATGCATCTTTGCAAAACTGCCGAATTTGGAGAGGGCTCTAGGCATTTAGGGGTTAATTGTTGAAATACATCTACTACAGTAAATGGCCTATTTAGTGTCCAGGACACTATTTCTCAACCCGAACACTATTTGATTTTAGGGAGATACGGTGTCCATGTAAGAAAAAAACTGAATGTCGTGTTCCAATTACATATGGCAACTTTATAATATATGGCATACCCGAGGGCATACCACCTCATGTCACTCTCATTACTTACAAGGAACATGGCACTCTCAATGAAAGTGGGATTGACAAGTGGCAAACTCCTATGTACTTTAGGGACATTATTTCTCTTTACCTTTAAACAAATTGTGGTAAAAATACATCAATTCTCCCCAAACACTAAATACAACATTTATTGTAGTGAATACAACCATTAGGAGAAAGGGTGGTCTTTGGGCACCAAAAAATAGTGTCACAGTATGGTGCCCATGGACCATATTGGCTACTACCATAGTACCTTGGTAGCTTCAATACTTTCATGTTGAATAATTAATTAATTTTACAATATAGGCCATTGAACTTTCAAAATTTAAAGAATATTCCTTTGTATTTTTATTTTTCCCATACATTTTAAAATTTTAAAAATTGTAATTTCCAAAAATTTCAACAATTTTGAAAATAATTTAATTTTTAACAAGCTACCAAAGTACTACGGTAGCTTGGTGCCAATATGGGCCTTGGAGACCATGCTTTGATACTACTTCTTGGTGCCCAAGTATGGCTACTCTACTAGTGAACATGTGATTGGATAGAGAGTTATTCATGACGACTCTTTTGTACTTTTGTTGTTAATTTTAGTAGCTTTTCCATCACCTATACAACTATATTTTCTCATTTAGAGTTTCAAGGATGCATGAGGGCATGATAGGATGAGCAACCCTATTGCACATGAAATCATCTACTATCTGATAGAAAATCAAAACGAAACACTTCTTTCATATAAAATTGAAGGCACACACTATAAAGTAAATAATATTTGCACTATCCTACTACATCAAAGGGTTCTCCCTTGAATACTTTCTCGATCTATACTACTGCTCCACTACGACTGCTCATATGTATAATTATCTTCTTCTCTCAAACGATGATACTTCACTCCCTCGAGGTCTTGGTATATTCCATCAACTCCAAGCGTCATACAATAATCTGCCAATGTCAATTGAACAAATATAAGTCAAATTTGGACTTCTTTAACTAAATAACTACATTTATCAAATCACTTTTACAACTTAAAAACCACAAGATGAAATTTCAAGGCTAATAATCCCTAAAGATCGTAATGTTATGTATTGCTTTCAAATCGCAAAACTCAGCAAAATTTTTGCGTGTGCATTGAAAAACATGCTGAATTTAGTTTATTTTGATTATAAATCTTCTAACCCAACATGAAATTTGGATGCCCCTAACCTCTAGGGGTCCTAACGTGGTGTTTGTCTTTTGAATTGCGGAAATCTACATCAAATTTGAACATGTATGACAAAATCTACTAAATTTATTAGCTTTTGACTATAAATCTCAGAACCCAACATAAAATTTGGGTGCCCCTAACTTCTGAGGGCCCTTAGTTGGTGTTTCTCTTTTCAATTACAGAAATTTATGAGAAATCTGAGTTTCTAGGATGAAATGTGCTAAATTTAGCAGCTGATGCCCATTTGTTTGATCCAACTTTGATGTTCAAAATGCGATTGTACATAATTGCGTGTAATTAAAAGTAAAATCAAATGATTCGAGGTGAAAACAACATATCAATGAGACGTTTTCAAAAATAATAAGATTTATGAAAATAATGCTTATCTCGACTTATTATTTGTAGTGTGAACACTTATTTTTTTAAGCTCTACTATGAATTAGAATGTGAAAATGTTAAGACTAATAGATTAGAATGGAAATGGCGTAGTGAAGGAGATATCAAAAGTCAATTAGACTTGGAAGGAGCATCTAAAAGTTGTGGCTTTTAGATTTCTTGCCATATATAACAAGGAGGAAGGAGATGACTTTCTCGCTACACTATTAGAGAGTGATAGTCTAAACTATAATACTTTGTATGTTTTTGCTTTGTAAATATTTCTATTTGCTCATGCTTGAAGTCAAGTTGACAAGGAGAAGTAAAGAAGCATTGGAATACTAAATTTTGCTCTACTGTCTTTGCTTGTGAATGTCATTTGAATTTTCATTTGTCTATTTGATTCAGTCTTAATTACTGTTGAATGAGAATGCTGCATGAATTGTTTGAAGTGTGAATGAAAATTGAATTTCGTATGCATTCATGTACACAATCCATTTGACAGAAATTACTGGAGTCTGGATTATGAGAGTATGAGTGCATGACAACTAACTGAGGAGAGTTCTGGTCAAATTGATTTAAGTGTTTCAGTTGATGTTGTACACAGTGAATGTATAGTTATATTGAGATCATGGGGAAATTGGTGAATTGATACAGTCAATTGGACTTTGTGAACTCTGATCAAATTGACATAGTAATGTATGTTGAATAACAGTCCAATTGAGGAAGCTTTTCGCCTGTCTATTTGACTATACTGAGAATAACTGTGCTGGATACATAAAAGAGTATAACAATTTGACAATGCAACTGATCAATTTGACTTAGGAAAAATAGACAAATCCTAAACATTGAAGAGGTTACTAAGAAAACTCCATAGTTGTCTATTTGATTTTAGTTAGAATGTCATGAAGATGATATAAAATTATAGTAATATATATATATATATAGATTAATATATATTATGCAAGGATTGTCAATTGGACTTAGAGAGTGCATTTGTGTATTTGAATGAGTGAATCGAGATACAATGTGTAAGTCAGAATTGAGATTCTTTAAGAATTAAATATGCATAGTGACGACTATGTATAAACAGGAGTGAGACCAAGGAAGTCGATAGCTAGTGAGTGAAGCTAGAGTGTTTCGGACTTCGTTGTGGTGCATTGCCTTATAAAATATTACCATGGGAATTTAAAGATTCAAAATGAATCTTGTTTGATAAGAGTTGTACAACCAAAATATAGAGAGTCAAATTGACATTGGATATTTTATACAATGAGTGATCTATGGTATTAGCGAGTCATAGTCATAAAGAGTGAATCCATAAGGACTGGCCATCTTTATGACATAATTATTCTTTATAAACTTTACTTTAGATTGATAGTGTAGATCCTCGTGGGGTATAATGGGATCAATGTCGTTGTAGTGTCCTAAGAGAAGAGATACGTGAATTCTTAAAGTGTGAGAAATGCACTAAATAAATAAAGAATGCGAGATGGCGCAAGATGGAGTATAAAGACTTAAGCGAAAGACCTATATGAGATAAGAATCTTCTTTCTTAACTTAAGCAAAATATAAGATAGATGTGAATTTATAAATAGACATAAGGAAAGTGAGGGCTATGAAGCATGGATACGTAGAACATATGTCTATTTGACTCACATTGGATACTATAAAAAGGATGTCTCCCCTTTTTGTGACTATTTGACCTTAAGATAGGACATGACTGTTGCATATATATATGACTGGAACTAGTTATAGGCGAGAGCCCCTATCCCATTCTAACATAAAATAATGTTTATTAACATTAGGTAATTGAGTCTAATTATCTTCACCCTTATAAGTGACTTTAGTGATTTATCCTTAAACGATTCAATCTTTCCCCTTAAAAGAACTCTACCAGAAAAGCTCACGTGGGTTAAAATTCCTTGTTGAACTTTTCCGTACTACACTCTATGCGTTATAAGATTTTTTTTTCCCAATGGGAGTTGAACATTTTGTGTTTTGGACAGAAGTTAATGACTACATTAATGGCGTCAGAGAATGTTTATTTTCGACCAAATAAACGGGTTTAGGACAGTTTGACTAGTTTGAGATGGGCATTGGCATCACCATTGCCATTGGCCCTTAGTTTTATTTTTTTTATAATCAAAGGAATCTTTAGTGTATTGATCATGGGCCCTAGTTGTAACTTCTTTTGCAATGATTTTAAAGCTATCGCTTCCGTGGGAAAAAATAAAAATTCATCGCTCTTACTTAGGCCTTCGTACGTCATATGCTATTTTTGGTGATATTGCAATAGAATAAAGCTTAGTTTTGGGATCAAGTCAAAAACATTGTTAACTTTGTACACAAATGAGAAGTGAGTTGCACTTGTTTTGATCTCTTTGTAAAATAAAAGCCAATGTCAACACATGTAATTCGATTCATAACACAAGTCTAAGATCCTTCTTTTTGGGGGCACAATATTCAATGGGATTTCATCCTCTTGGTTAGGAAAAAAACCAAAAATAAATAAATTCTAAGCCCTCATCAGCCGGGAAATGATGGCCTTAAGATATACAAATTCAAGCCGGTAACCTACGTTAGGCTCTTTTTTCTTTTTCAACTTTTTTTTTTTTTTCTTTGCACTTCGTACACATTTGTCTCAGGTTGGTGGGAACAAGAGGTTGGTTGTTACATACTTATTGCCTATGATAACTCACTGGCAGACCAAGTCATGTATATCACATTACTGATCACACGGGCTCGACGGGAATCAAAACCCGGTCACAAATTCGTAATATATAGTCTTTACCAACCAACCACGACCTCATGACTTGGTGATCATTGGCTGTCGAAATTCGAAACTATACTAAAACAAAGGGGGTTTCATTGTTCTCGTTCCAACTGTTGCCCCCCCCCTCGCCCCCGACTACCCCACCCCGACTGTCCCACCTCGCCGACTGTCTGGTTCCCCTACATCATCAATTAACCCTTAAAGGGCTGATGGGGATAGTAGATACGTTGCCGTATATTTGACATTTGTTGTAAAATAGAAAGTTCTAAATTGAGACCCCAATAGCTCATTAAAATCATGTCAATGTGAATTTTAACTTCACTTTTCATCTTAAACCCATAGGAGATGTGGAACTATGCCAAATACAATGTGGCTTCATCTACTAATAATATAAAGTTGAATTCTTGTATTAATTTTTAGTCGCAAATTTGAGTGTGGAAAATAAAGCATGATTCCATGGTCATAGGCCCAACCTTTAAGGGTTAAATGAGGTATACTATGTATTGCTACGGGACTGCATATCATGTGCATTGCATGAATATACCACCGGGAACTGTTGGCACATCCCGCCTTTCTAGATGCTAACTTCTCCAAAAGTAACCAAATATACTCTGCGGCAATGTGGCACACTTTTGAGTTCTCTGGTCACACCTTATCTCATCCCAATACATGCATGACGATAAAAAAACTAAGTACGAACAATATCAAGTATAATATTGTAATGTCTTTTGTACTAATTTTGTACAATATGTACAATGATTTGTCTGATTTCGATAATGTAAGGCACATTTTGTATCTGAAAGTAGAACTTCCGGTTCAGTCAAGTTAGCCTTTGATCCCTCCAAAAAAGCGGATGTAAAATTTGATATATGACGGGATTTGGAAGTGGAAGTTGAGAACTGTGTCATGGGTGATAGCAACTTCTATTCAAACAGTTTGGCACAGCATTGGTAGAAGTTGGTGGAAAGTAGATTAAATTAAATCTCAAAGCCTTACAATTCTTGCTGGCGCCAATAGTAAGATATAACCCAATCGAAGGAAAACACTGACTTACATGGAGGTAATCTAATCTCTACATACACACACACTCTAGCCAAGCCAAATAACCCACAACCTGTTTGTTTCTAGAACCTCTGCGACGTTTCTTTGTTGATTCAGCTGCCTCCTTTGCTGCTTCTTTCGCAACAGTCTCAATTCTTGTCTTCCACTTTGATGTTGATGTTTCCTTGTCTTTGTCAATTGGCAGGAGTGGTGGAGGCTGAGGCACCTTGATCACTGCCCGGGTCACTCCTTGTGACCTAGATTTGTTGTAATCCAACTCAGAGCACTGGCCATCATTCCTCAACTCTTTTTGAAGCTCTAGCTCTGCGGCTTCCTCTCTCAACTTCTTGAAGCGCTCTAGGTCTGCAGCTTCTTGCCGCAACTTCTTGAGTCTCTCAAATTTTGCAGCTTCCTCTCTCAACTTTTTGATTCGCTCTTCCAGCTCTGTCTCAAGTCTTGTCTTGCAGTCGCCCCCTCCAATGACTTTCGTGATAAGATTGTTAGTGTCATCTGGTAGAAGTTGTGCTCTTGTGAACGATGTATAGTTGACTCCATCGCCATCGATATTTTCCAACGGTTGTGTGCATGGCAAAGGCTCCATTTTATCTGGGGAGTTGACCTTGTTTATGCACGGAAGACTAGGTTGCAAAAGCACCATAAGAGGACGTTTTTGAGACTCACCCCCACGTTGTTCGCTCCTGGTTGCACTATTATTGCGTTGATGGATTTGTAGTACATATTTTGTTTATATGAATCATTGATTTAGAACTAGTGAATAATTTCTTATGGATTTATATATGTTGTATACTCAAAAGTTTATTTTTTTAATTGTTAAAACATCTGAATACACTATAATTGCTAGGAAATATTTATTTTCAAGAGATGATTAGCAAGGGTCCAAATCATTTGTAGCACTTGCACCTTTTTTGAATTCAAATAGCATAGGTCTTATGCAAGAAACACTTGCATATAGAATACTTGAAGTCCCAATGGAAGGCATAGGTTATAAAAATAATTTGTTAATATTTAGTTGATCAATTTTTTGACACATTAATGAGAAAAAGAAAGTGCACCTAGAACTTCCAGAAGAGTTTTTGTTGTATAAACTCATAACTAATGTGTAAATGATGAATTGATTGTAGTAGACAAAAATGAAGGACTTCGTGCCAAAGTCGCCACAGCACATCAAGCATGGAAGAGTGGAGCCTCACAAAGGCCTCAATCGAATTGAAGAAAAAGCTCCATCCCCTTTCTATTTTTTAATATTGTTTTTTTCTACTAAGTTTGGAGTATAGCTAGAATGACAAATACAGTACTATTATTGAATTATATAGTCAAAATTGGATTAAAATACATTAAATGAATGAGAATATTCAAAAAAGATGAAAATGTTCAAATGCATGAAATCTTGGCAATAAATAAATGAAAATTTTGGTTCAACTTTTGCATTTCTACTAAACAACGCTAGTCATGCAATTGGAAACTTTTGGTTGGTAAAGAAAAGGTTATTAGATTTCAAGGGCCAATGTAAATAAGCAATTATTTAAGGATTTGATTACCCAATTGTTGTATTGCATTTTTTAACACACTAACCAAGGTCTCTTTTTATTTTCAGTTAGTTCATGAATATGCTTTTGTTGGTAAGCTACCACCGTAATTAATATGGTACAATGTCATTCACTAAAATTCAACCCTAATGTGGCAACCAAGGTCTAAAGGGTGGACCAGGGGGAGCATATTCCTTTCATACAACTACATTGGTTGGATTGTTAGAGGGACCTTCTGTAGATGTCAAGATTGTAACGTGGATGAATGATTTCATGTGTAATTAGTTCGCTCATTCAATGATGCCCACATGCATCCTTGAAACTCTAAATGAGAAAATATAGTTGTATCAGTGATGGAAAAGCTACTAAAATTAACAACAAAAGTACAAAAGAGTCGTCATGAATAACTCTATCCAATCACATGTTCACTAGTAGAATAGCCATACTTGGGCACCAAGAAGTAGTATCAAAGCATGGTCTCCAAGGCCCATATTGGCACCAAGCTACCGTAGTACCTTGGTAGCTTTTATAGTAATTAAATTATTTTCAAAATTGTTGAAATTTTTGGAAATTACAATTTTTAAATTTTTAAAATGTATGGGAAAAATATGAATATGAAGGAATATTCTCCAAATTTGAAAGTTTGGTGGCCTATTTTTAGAAATTAATTAATTATTCAACATGAAAGTGTTGAAGCTGCCAAGGTACTACAGTAGTAGCCAATATGGTCCATGGGAACCATACTTTCTTCTAGTGGTTGTATTCACTATAGTAAATGGCATATTTAGTGTCCGGGGAGAATTGATGTATTTTTATCAAAATTTGTTCAAAGGTGAGGAGAAATAGTGTCCCTAAAGTGCATAGGAGTTTGCCACTAGTCAATCCCACTTTCATTGAGAGTGCCATGTTCCTTGTAGGTAATGAGATTGACATGAGGTGGTATGCCATATATATTATAAAGATGCCATATGTTAATTGGAACACAACATTCAATTCTTTTCTTACATGGACACTATATTTCCCTAACATTAAATAGTGTTCGGGTTGAGAAATAAAGTCCATTTACTGTAGTAGATGTATTTCAAAGATTAATAGATGTTGTAGATAACTGTACCACATTCCTTACTAAACAATCATTTTGGAACAAAACTATCAACTCAAATGGGACAGTCAATTTGCAACAAAAGGCATACCAATCTTGGGTTTCTTGCAATGACTCACATCAATTTGAGTTACAATTACAATCTAACGTTAATTATGTATGTCATGTATGATTTAATTTGTATCATATGAATACAGCCCACACAGGATTATAATTGTGGATTGCAACCAACAAATGACACATAACCAAATTAATAACACATCCACATCTGTACAGTGGGGTGACACCCAAATTGGCACCTTGTGCAATTCCAGGGATAGTGCCCACACTGCTGCCAATTTTGACACCCTCCTGAGGGCTGAAAAATTGTTATTTTAACATGGAATTTAAAAAAAAAAAAAACTATTATGTTGAAAACATGTGTACCAAATTTCAAGGCCAGAAGATTGATACAAAAAAAGATATTCAAGATTTACTAACAAGGGGTAGCTGTAAGACATGTTTCACAACTGCCAACTTTGACACCCTCCCAAGGATTGAAGAAATTTTATTTTCCCATGGAATTTTTGGAGTAGAAATATCTTCATGTTGATTACACATATGAAAAAATTCAAGTCCAAAAGACCCACAAAAAAAATGATATTCCAAATCTACCAACAGGTGTACTTGTGAGAAACAAAGAGGAAAATCGTCTCACAACTTTGACAGCCTTCCTAGAGTTGAGTATTTGTTATTTCAACATGAAAGTTTTTGCACGTGTTATCAACTTAAAAGTGATTTTGTGCCAAAATTTCCATTTTAAAATAACAAATTCCCAACCCTAGAGAGGCAGTCAAAGTTGTGAGACAATTTTCCTCTTTGTTTCTCACAAGTACACCTGTTGGTAGATTTGGAATATCATTTTTTTTGTGGGTCTTTTGGACTTGAATTTTTTTCATATGTGTAATCAACATGAAGATATTTCTACTCCAAAAATTCCATGGGAAAATAAAATTTCTTCAATCCTTGGGAGGGTGTCAAAGTTGGCAGTTGTGAAACATGTCTTACAGCTACCCCTTGTTAGTAAATCTTGAATATCTTTTTTTGTATTAATCTTCTGGCCTTGAAATTTGGTACACATGTTTTCAACATAATAATAATTTTGTTTTTAAAATTTCATGTTAAAATAACAATTTTCCAGGCGTCGGGAGGGTGTCAAAGTTGGCAGCAGTGTGGGCACTATACCTGGAATTGCACAAGGTGCCAATTTGGGTGTCACCCCACTGTAGAAAGAACTTCAACTAAAATTTATCCCATTCCACAACTACTTTCTTCAGGTGTGTCAGTGCTAAAAAAAGTATTGTTTTCGACACTTATTTTGACATTGTTTTCAACACTTCAATGTCAAAAGAAACTTTTGAAGATGTCAACACCCTTCCAACATCCACAAAATGCAACATCCACAAAATGCAACATCCACAAAATGCAACATCCAAGGCCAACCATCAAGGATATCAGTAGTAATAGCAGAAAGGTATTGCCATATTGCTATGACATAACATTCAGTAGCATGCATTGACTCTGCTTTGGCTCTACAGTAGATGGTGTGGAATATTCCACACTAAACAATATTTCATCAATAGCTAGTGGACAGGTAGAGGCTCAAAGTGATGAGCAAAGTGCATGAAGGAAAGGCAGTGGCTTGCTATTGTATGTTATGGAATTCAGGAAACACCTCTAAAACTGACATGACTTGTAATTTAGATAATTACTTCTAACCATTCTATTTCAGTCAAAGATGCTTTCATACTAGATGTAATACTCATAACCTACTCTAGGAAATGTGCAACACACTCAAAATTGATTTTCCATAACTTCTTTACTTCTTTTTTGACTCCCACTTTTCTCCATATAAATGTTACATCACACAACTTCTTACTATTTTGGTTCAAAAAGTTGTAATTCTATATCATAGGTGATGTAGTTCATAACTCAAAGGTAGGTAATCTACACTCGTGATTAGTACCTAGACTCACTTCAAACTATGTACAAAACCTATTCATATAATGTCCGAATAACACACATTTTAGTGCATTGGAATCCTCTCAAAAATATAATGGGGACAAGACCCACAGAAAAAATTCACCGACTATTCTCATAATTCGGGTCTATTTCCGCTGCCATTGAGGTCTACTGTTTAGGGTTCAAAAGAAGTACAAACTGTCCAAGATCGTTGATGACGTTGCAAGCATACTACATTCACCCACAGTTTGTTGTTATCCGAGGCCAGTTCCTCCTAAGGTAGAAGCACCAGAAACTGTTAGGTACCAATTGTGGTCACCTATAAAAGCACCTGTTTCACCTTTAGGAGTTCCCAATCTAGTTATCACAAGCATTAATTATGAATACCAAGTTAGCAATCTCATTGGACTAGAACCGAAAGATAGTTATTGGTACACCTACTAACATCAATAGTGGTCTATGCATATTAAGTTTGAAAATTTATAACAAAATCATACATTGTTAAAAAACTAATTAAAAATTGAGCTTGGTTATTAAACCAAAAGTTTTATGTGCAGCAATTTTTTATCATTAAAAATCAGCGCTCCATGTAGGTTAAGGCAAAATTACCCTAATAGGCAAAATTTACTAGCTGACAAGCAAGATCTTCTTGGCTCCTCCGCTTTTCTCCGCGAGTTCCATGGCCTTGTGGAAATCCTCGAACGCCCACGTCTCGCACTTGGCGACAGGGATGACATCGCTCCTCACGAGCGGGGCGACTTCCGAGGCCACCTTGCGGCTCTTCTCCACGCTGGGCATGACGTTGTTGTAGATGATCCACCCGCGGACGTTCACGTCGCGCCACAGATCGAGCGTGTTCAAGTTGAGCACAGTGCCGCCCAGCACGCCGTAGATGAACACCTGTCCGCCGCTGCGAACGCACGCGGCGAGAGTGGCCGTCATGGGGCCGCAGACAGCATCCAGCGCGCCCCACGCCAGCTTCCCGGCCGTGATCTCCTTCACGCGCGCCACCACGTCTTCGTCTGTCGAGCAGATCACCTCGTCCGCACCCAACTCCTTGAGCTCTGCCTTCTGCTCCGCGCGCCGCACGATGTTGATCGTCTTGATGCCCCACTGCTTCGCCAGGGAAATCACTTGCTTCCCCAGTGTCGAGCCTGCCGCGCTCTGGATCAGATACTCGCCTTTTGGCACCTGCGCCAGTGATTTTTTCTTGTCAGGAGACAGTTTAGCATTTTTGCTACTACTTTTCCATGGATTGAAGAACAATCCAGGCTCTTTAATATCAGGGTAATACACATGTGCTACCTACACTAGAAGAAATCCAGGCTTTCATGACTGAAAATTTCATGACTCAAGTTTCAGTCATTGTGGACAATTTGAGTTGTAAAGTTGTAGTCACGAAAGCCTAGATTTCTTCTAGTGCAAGGTGCTACTTAGGCGATACCTGGATGATACTTAGGTTTAAAGAGGCTACACATTTTGACTCCATGTAGGAAATCCGGCTATCATTCTTTTCTTTTCCTTTTTAATCCTTTGAGTCATTCAGCCAGCCCAAATTTTATGTAGAAAGTTGGCTAAATCTAGTAGCAACAACAAGAATCACTGACTTGCAGATCCTGCACCATCGAATACGTTGTCCATGGGTTGATCACGAACTGCGCTGCCGTTTCGTCACTCATCCACTCCGGCACGGGCCACACCAGGTGATCGTCCAGCAGGATGTACTCCTGGAATGCGCCGTTGCCTTTGAAAACCTCCAGACCCGTGATGGTCACCACTCGCTGCCCTTTCTGCACCGCAGTCACGCCCTCACCAACCTGCACATTATACGAATTCAAGCGTCCGTCTGTCAGGATTCATGGTTCAATTCCTGGTCGGTTCTCACTGTTATTTTGAGCCATTCCAGAGTTGGTGAGTGCTTTTGGTCACAAGGAACAAGCTAGGGTTTCCTCGATTTCAGTCAGTGAAAAGCGACGGGATTACTTGTAGTGCTCCCATGCATTGCAACAGATTGATATGATAGAGCATTGATACCTCGTGAACAACGCCGCAGCCTTCGGAGCCTATGATGCCAGTGCCATTGCCACCGACGAGGCCGTTGCGCACGGAGATGAAGTCCGTGGGGTTGATGGGACGCGCCGTGACGCGTACCACCACTTGGTTGGGCCCGGCTTTCGGAATGGGCCGCGTGATGATCTTGAGCGTGCTCAAGGGATTCTCCTTGTTGTACCCATCTTGGAAAATCGCCCTACTCGTCATGATTCTCTGTATCTCTTCAACTTCACAACACGAGATCGACATTCACACATGCTGTTCAATCAATTCCTTCACACAGACTCCAAAACCTCAAATCACCTCCCTGACATCAATTCACTACTCTAATCTCTCATAACAAGTCAAGAAGAACTCGGTTAATTTCCAAGTGGTCGAATCCTGAAGCGAATTCTCTAAATCTCCAGCATAGCGAACATAGCAATCAGTGTACGATCGTAATAGTGATTATGAGAACATGAGCGAACAAACCACGAATGCATTGATTCTCAAATTATATATAAATACAGTCACAAGCGTTCAGAATCATGAGTGATAGCTAGTGAGTGAGATAGTAGCAGAAAGAATGTGGTGTGAGCGGCGGGGGTTTGGACATACCTGATGGAAATTGGTGGTGGAAGAAACTGTGCAAGGAATTTGATCAATTGTCACAAGAACTGAATGTATAAATGAGTGAGTTCCGTACGTCCTGCATGCAACTTTATACATATATACTACTGTAGAGATGGGTAGTTCATATCGAAAGGAGAGGCAGCTTCGCCACCAGCTTCCCAGAGATGGCCGACGCTCATGGCGAGGCAGGTGGCGCAGAAAGGGCGACGATGAATTGTGGACGTGGACCACCCCATTCATGCAGTTCATCGCGAACTCAGCTTCATGAACTTCTTTTTTGCCCTTTCCAGCTTTGATTGGTTTCCAGGATCACTGTTGTACTGTTTCTCCATGAATGGGCGGCTTGCAAGTCATGGGGAACTCAGGGCCGCTTTACACTACGGTGGAGAAGTGCACCGGTCGGTCAAGAATTTCCGCCCAAGACATGGTTATTTGAGAGTAGGGATGGTCATCAGGAATTTAGGAATTTAGGACCTCACTGATTTTTAACGATTTTCATGCGACATCTGATGTTTCATGGGTTTGTACATTTTTCGCATAGATTCCGAACAGATTTTGCCCTAATTCTACACTGAATCCGCATGGCTTCTACATTCACTCTTTTTGTTATCTGACACAATGCAGAATCCGTGTAGAATTTGCGCGAAATCCGTGCAGAATCCGTGAGAAAAATGTACGAACCCATGAAATACCGGATGTCGCACGGAAATCGTTTAAAATCCGTGGGGTCCTAAATTCTTAATGGTATGCCAGAGAAGATGAAAAAACAATAAAAAAAAATGCCTTAAGAAGTCTTGACTGGCTGTAGTGTAATCACTTAGAGGAGAAGTGTGTTGAACAACTTCATCAAGAGGAGAAGTCCACTGGACAACTTCACAAAATGGTCATAGCCGGCCACAGTAGAAACCTTACCCCCTAAATGACCATTGTATTGAAATTTGAAAAAATTGTATTGATCAAAAAATAAAATGAGTTTGGTCATGTCTTGGAACTTCTTTTGTGATAAGAAATTTTTGAAAACGTTCCACCTCTATAATTCATCTAAATTAAGGTAAACAAGTAGCTAACATTGTTTTCTTAAAGATTTTTGAAGAAATTGAATGTTTGTAGTGCAAAAATTTCATCCTTTGGAGAATCAAAGTGGACTGACCTTGTAAAGAAGGGTCCAAAAAAATAATTCTCTTCACTTCAATTGCTATAATCTTCTAATCCGTGTGGTAAAAAAAAAGAAATTAAAAAAAAAAACCCCATAGAATATGTTCAATAATTCAAAACTAGACAAACATCAATAAACACATCTCAATTAACATATTTATTTATTTATTTATTTTCTCATAATTTTTTTAATAAAATATATTGTAAGATTTTTTTTATTAAAATAAATAAAATTTTGAAATTAGCTCTCAATTAGAAACAAAAATTTATTGAATGTCCATGCCCATCTGTGGTACAATCCATGCTCATTTCAATGGTGAAGCTCTTAATTGCACGATTCAGATTTGTCCACAAAAATATAATTTTAAACAAGTTGGAGTTCTCCAGAGATCAAGTTTCTTGTCCAAAGTTTTGAGGTCGCCCAAAAAGCTGGACCTCCAAAGAACTCCCATTGCAAAAAGTGTTGCCACGTTGGTAGCCATGTCATTTTTTCATCCATGTACAAAGTCTACACCGGAAGACTCTTGGCCATAGTGTAAACCACCACCGGACAAGAGTGTCACTTTCGGCCGATCATATTTCAGAATTCCCCTAGAATTCATGACCGGTGGACTTCTTCACCGTAGTGTAAAGTGGCCCTCAATTACATAACATTTAGTAGCATGCACAGTCTTTGCCTTGACTCTATAGTAGATAGTGTGGAATATTCCACATTCAACAATACTTCATCAGGAGCTAAGTGGACAGGTGGAGGCTCAAGGTGATGAGCAAAATGCATGAAGGAAAGGCAGTGGGCATGAAAGCTACTGAATGTTATGAATTAGTGGAAAAGCATAACATTTTGACCTTACAAAACCCAATTTTCTTGTACGATAGAGTGAGAGTTCTCTAATGTGTCTAAATAACGATATCTTTTTAATGCGATACTTGGGGAGGTCACTCTTTGTATCTTTTGAGTATCACATGTGAACAAAGGGTTTTTAAAAGCACCCTAAAATTTAAAATTAATTCTTACTATAATTAGTAATATTTGGAGAATATTCTCATTTTAATTCTTGTAATCAATTGTGAACATCCTATATTAATTTAAATCATTTATAAAATTTGCTTTCAAAGATTTATTTGGACCCTATCTTTGTTTGCACGTTATTACATAATATTTGGAAGTGACCTCCCCGAGATGCGATATTCGTTTAATTGAGACTTTCCACCAAAAATACTGCTGGTAATTTAAATTACCATATTCTTGCAATCATATCTCAAAATCAAATTTCTTTTTGGGATACGATTGTTAAGGCTATTCTTCATCATCTATGGTTAAAATTTGGATCGAACTTCTTTTTTTAATCCATCTTCACATTGACTCAATACATACCAAAAAATGGGACTCCAAATTGGATCATAAAATGGCATAAATTATTTTTTATTTTCAATTTTTTCTACAGTACATTGTAAAGCACCAAATCTAGTAC
The DNA here is from genome assembly GCA_022496805.1 of Pohlia nutans. NCBI lineage: Eukaryota > Viridiplantae > Streptophyta > Bryopsida > Bryales > Mniaceae > Pohlia > Pohlia nutans. The sequence goes on along the minus strand of CM040093.1, from coordinate 3,603,587 downwards.
GATGTGTAGAAAATTCATTTCATGAAACAAGTTATCTTCTAAATGAGAGCATTTCATCTATCAAAGAGGGGCCGCCAACTACTTTTGAGAGTCATTGTACCTTCAACTTTCCCCTTCTTCTTGCCTGCTTCTATGAGCATGAACCCATGGAAATTGGCTCTAACCCCTAAACGGCTAAGGGGGGTCTCCTATCCAAAACTGTCTCATTTTGGTTATTTTTGTTGATGATCTCTGAATGCTTTTCAAAACCTTTTTCACATTCCAACCATAGGATCTTGTACTCCTAGACCTTATAAATGATCCCTCAAATTTTCAAAACATTTGACCTTACAGATGTCAAGATAAGAGTAAATGAAATTAGTTGAAATCATGTGCCATTTTTCACCATCCTCAAGATGACGTAGCTAACAAGATCCATGACGCAATTTGACAAGATGTTCAATTCATTATCATTTTTTCAAAGACCTTGTAATGGATGGGGTGTGAAGGAACTAGAAAAGCAAGAGATGTTGGCCAAATTAGATTATCCTTTTAGCTCTTCTCAAATTAGAAAAGCCCACAACTCATGGCTTGCAACCCATGTGAGCGCGACAAAAGTTCCTTTGAGATGCTCAATGAATCTCATTGGCTTAGATTTTTGGCAAGCATATCCAAAATGTTGAAGTTGATTTCAACATTGAGGTGTTTCTCTTTGAAAAATCCCCCTCAATGGAGTTTTGATTGTATATATATAATTCCAATTGCATTGGAAAGAAGATTTGTTTACCTATAACATCATATTTTGTGTTTTAAAAAAAAGTTAATTTTTTGGGCCTAGATAGTTTGAGAAAATGGACAACGACCAAAAAAAGATCTCTTGCGAGCTTAGGGGTTAATGAAACCAAAACTTAATTGATGAATGCATGTGAATTGAATGTGAGTTTACATCCTTTGAGGGTAATACCTACCACACGACCAAGAACGATAAACGAACCGAGGGAAAGATAGACGAAAAAGGGGACGACTGACGAAACGAGAAACTAGAAACTGAACATCGTCGACGAGAAACCTTCTCGTCCATTTACCCGGCGTTTAACTGGTTTCCGGCTCATCTCCCGCCCAGTTTCAGTGTCAATTTTTATGGAACAGGAGAACATGCACAATTGCACATCCAACTGCAACTTCACCATCGCACAATTGACGGGACAATTGATGTTGCTCGGCCATTCTGAACATCGCGCAAGAGAGAATTATGGCCAGGCTTAATAATTTCTGCAAGTCTCCTCCGTTTCCAAGGCCGGCAAGCAGTCTCCAACAAGCAACACCTTCAAATCTTCCGTCACGTGATCCGAGCGATGACTTGTATGAAGGATACAATGACTATGATCCTCAGCTGCATCATTTGCACTCGGGCTTGCAAAGCCAGGTAATTAATCATCGTCCTAGTGCACACCCCGCATTCCTTCATTTTACGACGATCTTGAACCCTAGGTTACGGCGTCTCGATTGACATCGCCATATTTCAACACTCTGTTCCAGCAATTTTTGCTGACAGTCTTCATGGAAAACGGAATATTCCAGTTCTTACAATTTCTCCATTGCTTTTTTGATCGTTTTTTTTAAAAACTCTGTTCTTAAGTGGAAGCACACATACAAAGATTGATAAACGTTAAAATACCGTTCACATAGTTGCTGGAGTAGAATTCGGAAAACGAGAATATTCTGTTTGCTCGTAACGAAGGTCTGATCAATTTTTGATTGGGAGCGCACAGATTGCACTTGGAGACAGCCTTGGAAGCAAGACGGACGCAATTGCAATTTACGACCACGGGCCGGCATACAGCCGATCGACGTTACAAAGCCAGGTAATCGTCATATTGCACGGTGCATTCATTAATTTCACAACGATCTTAGAATGTTCTTGAATTCCGACAGATTCAAACTAGCGCTCATCCTCAATCCCCTGGTCCTTTCTCTAACCCTAGCTAGGTTAAGATTACGGCGTAGAGATGTCAATATGGCGAAGTCAAAATGTTTGAATACTCTTTGCTCCAGCTACTTTTGGTAACAGTCTTAAACAATTCCAACCTAAATTAGACATGGTCAATTTTTGATTGGGAGCGCACAGATTGGACTTGGAGAGAGTCTTGGAAGCAAGACGGACTCGATTGGAGTTTTCGACCACGGGCCTGTATACAGCCGATCGTCGTCCGCGTCGGACATTCAGGTGAGGATAACCTTTAAGCTGTGTTACTGGAAAACGGATATTTTCGTTCTTACAATGTTTCAATTGCGTTTTTGATTGCCATACATTGCGTTCTTTCATTCTGTTTTTAGAGGCTCTGTTCTTAAGCTGGAAGTATAGATACAGCAGATTGAAAAATGTTGCGTTTCTTCTTATTCTGTGATTTTTATTTAAAGATTCTGTTCTGAAGTACACGTACAAAGATTGAAAATCTTTAAAAAAATGTTCAAATTGTTGCGGAATTAGGAACCGGAGAACGAGAATATTCTGTTTTCCCGTTTTATGATTTATGAAACGCTAATACTTATCTGCATACGATTTCGCACAAAGAATGTTTTAAGCAGTATAGAATAATGACTTGCATTTGCTGGAGTAGGGACAAAAGCTGGATCCATTTAGGAGTTTGACGCCGCACACAACAGCTTCAATGCTGTGGCGGCCTCCCAGTACAAGCATGAGCAGCCGAGCGCAACACAGTCCATACGCATCGACGGATTCGTCCCGTCCGATGACTGCTGTCCGTGCTGCAGGCTACTCATCCAGAGTAAAAGTTCACTAAGTCATTCTTCATAAATCTCTTCATGTCCATGAGGGCTGTTTCAATGCACATAAGGTAAACTGTGCAAATAAGTATCTGACCTCAGTCTGTGCACTTGATGAGAATTAATTTTGCATTTCTTTGGTTTTTCCAAAGAGAAAATGGATCTGTACACAAGTTCGTAATTTCTGGAATTGTGTTGAATTAGTTTTGAATTTTCGAAGTTATTATGATGTCTTTCCCTTTATGCACTAGACTATGTTTATTCTGACCTTCTTAACTCTTGCTTGAGAAGTTTAAAACCAATGCACTTTCCATTAGCATGTGGCGATATTCATTGGTTTACGGATGCTACTTGAATGGCATTGAGTGAAATTATAGATGTGTGTTTTAAGGAGCAAGGTGGAATTGGGGCATCTACCTTGGGTGACTGGTTTTTGTGAATGTGACGACCAGCTTGGGCGATGCAGGGGAGCAAGTTTGATCCCATGAACCAGGGCTCCACGATCCCCACCCCTGGAGCACAGAAGAAAGAGGAAACCAATCCCGAGTATCAGTGCCGGGAAATGGAGCGAGCTGTAAACCAGCTGCTTGAAGCAAGTGCCGTCGCCAGCCTTGCTGTAAGGCCTGCTCAATCTTATCTCCATAACGATTCAATACTTGGTCGTGATTATTCCTCGAGGTGCAAAGTTCAATGCAATTGATGCGAATATAGCGTCTGTGGTTTGGCTTGTGGCCGTGTGTGAAACAGAGACTATCTCCGAGACCGCAGGATGTAGCTTACCGTTTCCACAATCGTAGCCATGCATTTGATAGGAACATGTCTTTCTAAGGTTCTCTTGTTGATTTCAATACCCTAAAATGAGATTAATTTTTTTCGTTTACGTTGTGGCTACATTACAATCAAGGTCAAGCTGAGCACTCACTTTCCTGAGCAATGTTGACCATGTCCAAATGATTTGTGAGCTGCTGCGTTGTCTGTGTAACTCACAAGAGGTACAGATCGCTTGTGGAAGCAGGGGGACTTCCAAACAGCTCTTCAGAAAGCCAAGGAAGCAGGCAAAAAGGAAAGGCTTTTATGTAGAACGAGGGAACAAACAGGGCTGGTAAGTTTGACTTTCTTGAATCGATTTAATTGCATGACAGATACTCCATTCTTTCTGTCATCTCATCATTTCAGATACACGATGGATCGATTTTTTTGGTTTACGTGTTTCTATAAAATCATCACAGGCCAGAATTCTTGGTTGCTGCAGGCCGATCAAGTGAATACGGAGCTCACTTTTGCGGTTTGTTTCAATTTGGGATATCAGTATCAATGTGGTGGCCTACAGTCTGAAGCTTTGAATACTTACACTCAGACCTTGAAAAATACTCAGGTGTTGAATCTGTTAAATAAGGTGTGGGTGATTAGTTGGGGATCATGGATAGTATGCATACTTGAAGTTCTACAAAATTCTATTCATTCCTGGGTCGCTTTGAATGTTAAAGAATGTGATTTGAGCTAGTTTGATTATCATTAATGAGATTGAGCACACCGGTTTGAGAAGCTGTGGGTTGTTCGATGAGCAGCCTTGGGCTGTTTTAAAGAAAGAGATTTTAAGGTCTTTTCAGCTTTGAGTTTGATTGGGTACACACTCGTCTATTGTAAGTAGGAATAATTGAGAATATTTTTTGCAGTTCACTCATTGCGGTAGGCTGAAGGTAAACATGGGGAACATCTACTACAAGCAGAAGAAGTTCCCTTTGGCTGCCAAGATGTATCGTATGGCCCTTGATGAGACTCCCAGTGCTTACAAAGAGACGCGCTATCGCATCCTACAGAACATTGGCAATGCTTTCATGCGCTTAGGTCAATATCAGGTTTTGTTTGTCTTGTTTTCTGCCTGCATTCTTAAAACTGTTCCAAAGAAAAACGTTTGTGTTTGCTCATTTCACTTGTGAATTGATTTGAAGGCAAAGCACTGAGAGTTGGTTTGTTCATTTAATCCACAGCAGCAATCTAAATGTCCAAGATGAATAACATTTGTTAAATTTGGCTTGTGCAGGATGCAATACATGCTTTTGAGTCAGTCATGGAGAACAAGATTGATCATCAGACAGCCTACAACCTCACAGTCTGCTACTACGTGCTTGGGAATAGAGAGCAGATGAAGAACTGCTTTACAAAAATGCTACTTGTGAAGTACTACGACTCCGACTCTGATGACGAAAATGAGGAGGAGAACTCCATTTTACGGGTGTGCTCTTGCACTTGACATCTTGCTATCGGTTGAGTATTTGTACAGTTATTAAAATCAGCGAACTGAGCAAGATCATGATGAAAAAGATTAGTTAAAAAAATCTTGTCTTCATGCATTATTTCAAAGAGAAAACATGTACACCTCATCCCTCCGTTGCATGAAGAAGACTAAGAGTACTATATGCGACATGACTTAAGGGAGACCTCATTTAGAGGAACAAAATAAACCAAAACAAACTTGACCAATTTTTATGAAGTGTCCAGAATGATGAGCTACGGGAAGCGTTAAGGGAGAAGCAGAATCAAGCTTTGAAATACATCCTTACTGCAGCAAGGCTCATCGCACCTGTGCTGTTCCACAACTTTGTGGAAGGGTATGATTGGGTTGTAGAGGGATTGAAAGATCAACAATATCCTGCACTAGCAAATGAGATGGAAATGGACAAAGCTATCCAGCATCTGCATCGGCGAGACTTTGCCCAGGTGTCTATGTCACCGACTGAATCATGGATTTCATATAAGCACAAGATAGAGTTGATGTAAGTGGACGTCGAGTTTGTAAACTAAACAATATCCTGCATGCTGTATGCGGATCAGGCTATAGTACTTCTAAAGGAATTTGAGAATAGAGAGAAGGACCTGAAGGCTCGTGCAGCGACCAACTTATCTTTTCTGTATTTCCTAGAGGGAGACATTTCCAATGCTGAGAAACATGCCGAGGTTGCTGTGAGAATCAATCGGTACAATGCTCAGGCGCTTGTCAATAAAGGCAACTGCTTATACAACCGGGTATGTTCGCATGTCGTGACATGTTTTTTTGCAATTGCCATTGAACTAGATCTTTTTTACTTGATGTTGCCTTCAGGCTGCTAGATTTCTTGCGGTATGTTAATATTTGCTTGAACTGTGTGCAGGGACGTGTGGAGGAGGCGAAGACAGTCTACCGGGAAGCAGCAGAATTAGAACTTGATTGTGTTGAGGCAGTCTACAATCTTGGACTTTGTCACAAGAGGCTCGGTGCTCTTGAAGATGCCTTATCCACCTTCGAGAAACTCATCAATTTCCTTCCGACCAACATTGAAGTTTTGTTTCAGGTTAACCCCTAAGTGCCCACAGAAAGTCCACTCTTGAAGCTTATAGTCGATTATAGTAAGTTTCGAAATATATTTAAGTCATTTAAAAATGTAGGGTAATAGTTCTTCTTGTGGTAAATTTTATTACCTGCCTCGAAACTTCCTGAATGGTTTATTGGGGCACTTTAGGTAAATTATCGTCCTTTACCTGCGATTCTGCTCGTAATCACTGAGTAGCAAGGGTCCTCTCACTTTTAGCAATATATACGTGCATAACTCAAGAAATCGCAACTGTTCCTACCAGGTTGGGCAAGTCAACGAGTTGATGGGAAATACTCGGCAAGCCATAAAATGGCTGGAAGTTGTTAACACACGCACCTTGCACGATGCAGGAGTCTTGGCAATGCTAGGTAGCCTTCATGCCAAGTGCGATGATGAACCCAAGGCATTGCACTACTACAGTGAGTCGCATCGTGTGTATCCGGCCAACATGGATATCACATCATGGTTGGGTGCCTACTATGTGAAGAATGAAGTTTACGAGAAGGCAATGCCCTTCTTTGATCTTGCGTCAAAGATCCAGCCAAATGAGGTCCGTGAATCTGGTCGCTCTTTTGCTTTATCGCAACAGTATGTAACGTGTAGGGTAAGCCTCGCCATTAAGTGACTTTGTGCATGAGGTCACAAGCCCAAGTCTCAATTGTCTTACATTGATGGGTTCAAGAGACGGAGTGACTTATCTTATGTAAAGCATTCTAGAAATTGTACCACTTGGCGTTCAAGGCTTGACTTAGCAATTTCAACTACACGTGGTGTCCTTATGCTCCAGTTTGCATTCTGTGAGCGTGGCAAGTGTCACTCAAATTTTACGGTTGCAAAAAGATCAAGTCATTGTTTTCTCAAAATACAAACGGTGACATCGGCTTGTATTCGTGCAGCAGGGGTGTCTGACCTCTTGAGCTGAGTTCCTCCATGGATTTTGCATTAAATTATAGAGCCGTTTCTCAATGTGGACAGATTAAGTGGCAGTTGATGGTTGCTTCATGTCATCGGCGTACAGGTGCCTACAATGAAGCTTTAGCGAAGTACAAATCAATCCTCTCGAAACACCCAGAGAACGTGGAGTGCTTGAGGTATCTGCTGCATATGTGCACAGGTCTTGGTAAGAGAGATGAAGTGCAGACCTACGAGGCTCAACTAAGAAAGGTAGAGATGGATATGGCTACTGAATCGCGATCTCAAATGTTGAGATTAGAGCCTGCCAAAGGAGTGCCAGTAAGGTGATTTCTCAAGCCATCGTATTTAATTTTTCCTGCACCCTGTTGAAAAAGCTTCTCCTGAAGAATTTGCTAGGCTAAGTAGAAATCATTTCCTGTTCTAGCCAAAGAGTTCCAGCTAATGATCAGTTCCAGCCAAGTTGGGTGGACTCCCTGGCTGAAACAGGACGTGATTTTCACTAACGAAAAAACTCTACAAGTAGGCCTCTTCAATGTTTGTGGTTGCTTTAAGGACATGTAATCCCGACATTCAACTGGGTGGGTGAACAGGTCCATTGAGTTTCGAGGAGAGTCTCGACACAGCACGAGGGATGACACGGAGTTCTCGCCTAGATCATCCGAGTCTCCAGGAGGATCTTCCTCGTTTGGATCAAGAGCTATCAACTCCAACTTGTTTACTTCATCTTCTGTGTCCTCTCCCCTGCCACAGAGAACCCTGCGTGGCACCATAAAGAAAAAGACAGCAAATGTGGAGGAGGATGCCTGGCCAGAGCTTGGAGACGACCTCTTGCCCATGTAGCTCCTTGTACCACGTGTGCCTTCGTCCTAAACCGGTACGCCTGGTATAAAAGGCCCTAAGCTTCAATGATTGCACTTAAATTTTCATATTGAAATTTTGTGCTCAATTCTCAACCAAATGTTTGGAGTGATATCTTCTTCGAAAACTATTGAAAATGTGCTTCTAATGAGCTATAATATGCCTCCTAAAAAGTATGGAGACTACAGCAAGCAATTGAAGGTGCGCTGTGAATATGGCAGCAAGCCAACAAGCAGTTAGCGTTTTTGGAGATTGCTTGCTCATTTCTAAGAAAAATCTTGTAAGTGATACAATTTTTCCAAATTTTAAAAGATTTGAGTGTGCCAAAATTGACTCTCAATTGCACGAAGATCTAAAAACTAGGAACTTAGGTTTCAAGGCACCTATCTTTAGTAGTGCCAATGTTATAACTATCCACCAATACACTCTCTGAACTCGTTATTATCACGCTCAATTATCACATTCCAATTTCTGCAAAGACTTTGTTATTGGGTACACATGAGTAGGACACTTTCCACATGACAAGTTCTCAACTAATGTTCGTTGATTACCAAAAGGGTGATATAATAGAGTTTTGAGTGTAGTTTACTTGAAAGGTGTTTCTGTTGGAATCCAAAAAATTTACCATGGTACCATAGCAGGGTCGCCAAAAACTAATTTTAAATAAATAAATAAAATTAATTTTTTTGCTATATTTTGCTATTTCTAAGCCATTTTGGGCCATTTGTAATCATTTTTTGCTCATAAACAAGAATTAAAATATTCATTTTTTGAGGGACGAACCTTTTACTGTTCAAGGGGTGGCAACCCTGCTATGGCACTACAGTAGCTCACATGACTTCCTAAGTTTGTGATGGTGAACCCCAACCGTAGTGTTTTCATGTTCTTTGTTTGTTGTTGAGATGAACAAGGGTGATTACGTTCAACATACGAAAATATTATGTTTATAGTCAAAATGAAAATCACATATAAACATGCGTTTATTTCTAATGAAATATCGTATTGCATTAGTACAATATGCATTTATGTGATCATTTTTTGTTTTAAATATCAATTGCACCATTCATATTAACATACGAAAAATATAACATAATGTGCATGTTTGTAGTGCACCCTTTGTATGTTAAATTTCTAATTAATATTTGAGTAATTAAATGAAAATCAACCATTAGAAACTTTGAAATTCCATAAAGCTATTAAATGATCTATTGTCCCACTTCTACAGGCCCAATGTTCTACCAGTGCGTTCACTTCCATTAGTGCAAATGCAGGCTAACGCACGCTAACCTAACGAAGTCTAACAGACCAGCAGAATTTCCAACAATGATGTACTAGAAGCTACAAGCTTAGGGTGAAAATGCATGTGGGCACCACATATTTCTATACAAACAAATTTCTTTCTATTCTTTACCTCGTTCACTAGCTAAATGGCTTGTGGCCAAAATTTTGAAATCAATTTGATATAAGGTTGGATGTCCTAAAACCACCAAATCCCCCAATTATGACATGTAGAGTTTTCTTGGGGCCACCATAGTTGAGACTCAAAACCACCAATTTCACTATTCAAGTAGACCAATGGCATGCCAAGCATTGCGAAGAAATAGTTGGTGGTTTTAGGTATCATTATGAGTGAAAATTAGTACCACATGGTGTGGACATGGGGAAACCTAGAGGTCTGATTTGGGTCACGAAGTTCTTTTCACTTCGAAAATTTGTATCAATTTGAATATTGGGAATTAAATTGCGAAAATTTGTGCATTCCGTGAGGAATCTTCTTCCAAATGACTGAAAAATATTTTTTTATAAATAACCTTGTTAAAATGAGGCCATATTTCTTAAGTTGGTGGTTTTAGGACATCCAACCTTAGCCTCAATTCGAAGAATTGGGCTGACCGAAAATGGAAGGCCAATTTGTGGCCTTGTATCCATTTCTAGATTTCAATTTTTTTTAAACTATTTTTTCGTTAAAATTTACTTTTTTCAAACAACAAGCACCTTTGGATTGTGCACAGCATAATAAAGGAGTGCAATGAAGCACCCTTTTGAAAATTGGATCAAAAGAGAATCTTTACGTAGATCCTCTTTTCTAAGTAATTAGGGAATGGGCGTTCTCATGGTACAGGTGAATGAAAGGCCTCAAAATCAAGTACTACTTTCTAAATGTAGTGGTTAAAATGTCTTTAATTAGACAAATATTTTCAATTAGAGCTTACTTCTTATGTGATTATGATATCCATCAAATTTATCTTTCAAAATTATCCACCTTTGATACATTAAATTTGATTTGTAATAACAATGTAAAAAACTTGTTTGCTGCAAAAAATGATATTTTAATGGTGTTTACCTTTCCCACATTATTTTTGGTATATAAATTTTATGTTTCACTAAATCACCATATGTACATGTGTTCTAACCCTTCAACGTCAAAGCAAGCCCCATGGGCTTTTTATGAAAGAATAGTCTAGAAAAAAAGTAATTTTTCTCAACCAAAACAAGCAAGGATTGGTGCGTTCGAAAGCTACTAAAAATGCGAGTTAGAGTCTCAACTTGCACCTCATTATCATCCACAAGCAATCAAAGTAATCGATTTGAACAGGAGTTAAGGTTGGACAGCTGAGGTCGTATTTTAAAAAGTGCCACAGTGCAACAGTAGCCACAGCAATGGCTAGCCAATAGAACGGTTTTTTTTTTTTTTTTTTTTTTTTTTTCCTCCAAAAATTTTGATGCCTTATGGGCTCTCCCGCCCAGGCCCTCTTGACGTTTAAGGGTTAACCCCTAATTGCCTGAGCGTCCATTTTTTGGACGATGTATAGATTTCATCCATAATTTTTCATCCGTCATGCACTTTTTGTAGTGTGGAATTTTTACTGTAGATTCTATGGGAAGTTAGCTTCATACATATGTGATCCGATTAGAAAGGGGATGATTTGTGAAATTTTTATGCCTCATTTCATGTTGTAGTGATTCACCCAAAATTTTGAAGATTTCAGCATAAAAGTGGTCTAAAAAAAGTCAACTCATAAAATTAAGCAACCAAGAAATCTCCAAAAATCACTACACTTAGAGTATTACATTTCAACCAATCACAAAGAATTTCATTTGTAGATTGTCAATATCTTATTCGTAATTGAATTACAAAATAATTTTGAATTTCACGTTTCAAATTTTATACAAAATTATTGGTAATAGCAATCATAGATCTAACCGTATGGATAGAATCTAAAATTCATAATGTACAACTTTTATTCATATATCAAGTTCAAAATATCCCTCTTAGTTGCATTTTATAATGCATCTTTGCAAAACTGCCGAATTTGGATAGGACTCTAGGCATTTAGGGGTTAAGAAACAAAACCTTCATATGAGTTTCATGATCTTGCACATTTCTCCATTCTTAGGTTTTTAAGGCTTATTAAATATCATGGAATGAAAGGATTCTATATTTAGAATATAACTTCGTTATTATTCAACATCTAGTCACATGAGACCTTGTAAAAATTTGACTAATGAAATTCTAATTGTCTACGATCATTTTTACACTACATTTAGTTGAAACACTACATCGTATTTTCTACTAATGTGGTCATAGCGGGGCACTGGTCCAAAAATAAACTGAGCCAAAAATATCATTGTGTGGATATCCCTCAAACCCCTAAACCTTCAAAATCTCATACATCCATCATTTACAAAAAATTAACTAGAATTTTCCAAAGTCTATTTTCTCCAAAAATCCATCACTTTGGACTACTTTTTTCACTCACCCGTACCATGAGAATGTTTGAATGTCATTCGTTAGAAAAAATTTGAGGCCTTGAGAGGTGCCCCCACTCCTTGAGCAACAGAAATCATATTACAAAAATAAAATAGTAACAATAAATTTTAATTTTTTAAAAATTAAAAAAAAAATGATGTCCAACGTGGACAGGCGATGTCTACGTCGGACAATGATTTTTTTTATTTTTTATTTTTTTTATTTTTTAATTAATTTCTATTATTATTATTTTGCAAGGTGGTTTCTGCTGCTGAAAGAGCAGGGGCCTCTTGAAGGCCTCAAATTTTCTCTAATGTGTATTCCATGAATTTTGGGACTACCATGTCATTGCCACGTAAACTTAGTTTCTAATTGTAACTATATTGTGGTCTCATTGCAAAAGGATGTTGGCTCCCATTGCTCTATTATGCTATGTGGGACATGGGCTAAAATTTTCAAGAATTTGTACAATGACCCCCACTCTTTAGCCCTGATATATACTAAGATTATATTAAGTACTTGAAGCTTGCCTTAACCCTTTGAGGCGCCTGCGTCCACATAGTGGACGACAAACAGATTCAAACTGTTCGAATTCCATTCGAATTGGACAGTTTTCATCCACCAAAATCTCTCATGGTTCTTGTGCAAGTTGACTATCTTTTGTACAGTTTGGATCTTCAAAATAGGTTATTATGGATTTTGGAAAAAAAAACAGAAGTGGTTTATGTCAAGTTTCATTCTTAGTTCAAAAAGTGAGACCTTGAAGATGATTTTCCAAAATAAGTAGAATCAAATAATGGAAACCATACCATCTCGTAGTGCATGTTATTCCAATTTCATTACCAATTTTTTTTTTTAAATTCCATTAATTCATGATTTCTAATTGAATTTCAGGAGAAAACTTTGCAAAATTAATAAATAAATTTTTTTTTAAATATATGATAAATCCAACCGTACAGATGTGATCTTCACATTGACATTTACAACTTTGCTTTGTACATCAACTCCATTTTTGGTTTTCATCAAACATTTTATAACGAATCTTTGAAAATAGTGATGAACTGGGACGTTAACCCTTTAACGCGCCTGCGTCCATATAATGGACGACGAACAGATTGAAATCCTTCTCTTTACTACATCCTGTACAGTTTTTCATCCATCCAAATTTTCCTTGGTTCTTGTGCTAGTTGACTACCATTTGTACGGTATGGATCTTCAAAATAAGATATTGTGATTTTTTGAAAAATAACAATAGTGGTTGATGTCAAGTTTCATTCTTAGTTCAAAAAGTGAGACCTTCAGCATGATTTTCCAAAATAAGTAGAATCAAATAATGGAAAGCATACCATCTCGTAGTGCATGTTATTTCAAATTCATTACAACAATTTTTAATTTTTTTGTGTTACTTTGGGAATTTTAATTGAATTTCAAAAGAAAACCTTGAAAAATTAATTTAAAAAAATTACTAAAAAATATGATAAATCCAACCATACAGATGTGATCTAAACATTGACATTTACAACTTTGTTTTGTACATCAACTCCATTTTTGGTATTCATCAAACATTTTATAACGGATCTTTGAAATCAGTGATGAATCAGGACGTTAAAGGGTTAAAGGGTTAAGGCTAATACACTAGGTGGGTGTAAACCTGTAAATGCACTTTTATTTTGTATTATATATATACAGGTCTTAAATAATATATTAAAATATTATAAAACATAAAATATAAGTTAAAATATATAAATAATAAAGTTATTTATTATAACTATTATATATAACTATTATAATATATATTATAACTTATGTTATATAATATTATATAGTATATAATAATAGTTATAGTTTACTAACTTATGTTATATTATAATAGTTTATATATAATAAAGTTATTATATATTTAATAGTTATATATAATAGTTCATATACATATAACATAACTATTTGAATATTTATATATACTATTTGTATTAATTATATAAGGTTTATTATACGGATATTATATACTAAATTATAGTATATTATATAGCAAAACAGTGATTTAGAAAGCCAGTTTTGATGTTTCACATGTATGAACTGCGGTCAGTTTATGAATCATGCTTAGGTACGGTACATTCAATGCTTTTTATTTGTTTCAGGCTGTTTGTGCGGCAACGCTGTTTGTTCAATGAGGGAGTTTTTCTTAGGTAACTGTAACAATGCTGAAAGATTATTTGTAGTGGAAGAGTATCAGAGACAGCTAAATTGATGTTTGAACTACTTCAGGCCGGCCGTTTGTGAATCACTCGTAGTAACATTGTGTTTTATTATTGTTGCAGTGATTTAAAAATGCCGGAGGAAGGGGGAGAAGGAGGGATGCTCGCGGTGAAGGAGCTTGCTGCTAATCAGTACGCATACACGGACCCGCTCACCACGCCGATAGAGAAGGCCTTCGAATGGGACCGAGAGCTGAAAGACCTGGCGTCTTACGGGAGGGACTTTTATGTGGTGGTGTTCCGCTCCATTCGCAAGTCGTCTGCGGACTCTGAGATGCTCTACCAAGCCGATGCCGCAGCTCAGGAAGAAGCTCGCCTCAGCGGAGGATTGCTGAAGGTGCCTACTCACCTTTTAATTGCGATCTGCGCGTATTAATAACTGCTCAATAATGCTTTCGGTTCTGTCATTCAGGTGCCTAAGGGGGAGAGTATCGCATTCTCAGGGTTAGGTTAAATTGATTGCGTTGAATCGTCTTGTACAGTACAGTCCAGAGACTGCTGAAATATTTGAATCTGCATCTTGGATACTCGGCAACTGGATTATAGTATCCCTGAGCAGCCGGGGTTTCGAATTATTTGTTGCAAAACATCGTTAAAGTCACAGAAATTTCTAATAAATGCACATTTTGCAGTACATTAGTCGCCACTTTTTCTAGTTTTTGGCGGAGCATGTGGATAAATAGTGGAACGTTTTGCACAAAATCCTCAATCTTTTTGCCAGCTTAGTTGACAGATCTCTGTCTTCGTGTTAGACTGACAAGTGAGAGTCATCGTTTGAAATCTTGCTCATGACGTTTTGAATTTCCATGAGCAGTATTGGTACGGGATTTTGAACGAGCGGCGCGAGTGCCTGGCGATGTGCATCTGGGCTAGCCGGGAGGACGCAGTAAAGGCAATTCACAAGCCGGCTCATCGCGTGGCCATGAAGCTGGCGTCTGCCATGTATGAGATGTACACTCTGGAGCGGTACTCTCTCAAGATTGATAAGAATCTCGTCCCCATTTTCGCGCATCTCAGCAGCATGTCCTCCTGACATTTTTAGTTCTCTACGAGTCTACATAATGTATAGATTCTTTGATCCCTAGTATATATAGAGCAGAAACCGTTATTTCGGCCACCACATTCAGTGGGATATTCTCCAAGTACAAAAACAATTTGAAGAATGATGTGCATTTCAACATCATTGTCTGAATCACACCATTTCAGCAACTCATCTGTATTCAAGTCCACCTTGATTCATGAATAAAGACTGTTAGGGCTCTAAAATTGGCACACATTTCTCTCTATCTCTATACTTGAAACGAAATTTACTTCCATTCATGATTGAATCCAATGTAAGGTTCACGTTCACGGTTCATGATTCCTTGGATCTTCTCGGGAGGTCACTTCCACGTCTGCTGCTAATAACTGACCTGATATTAATATAGTTATTTATATATTATAATATATGTTAATAACTATTATATATAGTCACTGTATATTATATTTATTGTTTATTTAACTATTATATATTTAAAACGTTATTATAATAGTTCAGGTTATATTATATAATGTTATTATATAATTTATGTTATTATATTTAATAGTTATAAATATGATTATATATATTACGTAACTATATAACTATATTAAAATATAGTATATTTTGATAATGTATAATATGACCTATTATTTTATACTAACATATATATATTAATATGTTACAGATTTAGATAAACTTAGTATTTATCAAACACTATAAGATTTCTATGCAATCATATAGAACCTTGAGAAAAAAACTATTTTTCACATGGCGGTATGCTGAAATTTAAATACAAAGGTCGGTTTTTGACAATGAAAAAGGCATATTAAAAATTACTGTATCCAGAATGTGAACAGTGGAAACATACATTGGTACCTCTTTTACATGTAGGTAAAAAAAAATTGAAAAAAAGTAAAACTTCAATTACTGGTGAATTTATGAAGTTCTTCAAGCTAATTGTTTTTGGGCAGATTTTGAGAATTTGGGTAGATTTTGTTGCTCTGCTAGTGGCTGTCAGCTTGCCCTAACTTCAGCTGAAAACTTTAAAATCCAATAACTTTTGAAGGAAATGTCGGAATCTTGCGTGCAATAGCTTGTTGAAAAGCTATTCAAAATTTTACATCTACTAAAAATGTTTCAAAAAATCCATGTCACCAATGTAATTACAGCAGCATGCCCAAAATTCCCAAATTTCATATAGAGGCCCTTTGGTCCTTTAGGAGTTAATAATGGTATAGAAACTCTCTTTCTCTTGCCATTTTTCATGTGGTTATTGATCACCATATGTTGCACTATACTGTCTAGTCAACATCATAATGGCAACAATAATAATAGAAAAGTCAAGGGAAAAAAAGTTCTTCCAAAAAATGAACGTCAATTATGTTGTAGTTTTCTTCATGTTTCTTAAAAAACCCATCAATGAGAATGCCCAATGTGCAATTGCCTCTTGAGATAGAATAAGGAGTCACTATCAAGCTAATCAATCCATTGGAGAAAAAGAGAGTTTAACACAATCTTTGGAGCCAAAATAGGATGTGCATAAAATATGATTGTGCAAAATTTGCAAGGATGTACAAGATTGACTTTTATTGCAAAGAAATCCAAATCAACGTGAGCTCTTGCTCCACAACTGAACTTGTTTATCCTTGTGATGTAGTTTAATGATGTGTAAATTACATTCCTTACCTAAATGGATTAGTACCTTTCACTAAGGCCCTACATTGTGTATCATAATCTAAGAGCTATATTTAATTAATGATATGGAACATTTGTTAGTGCCATGCCAAGAACAAGGTTTATGAATTGCTAATTCTATGCATTTCTTCCAACAATTGCTCCCTAGGTTATTAGAGTGTGCCGTGACACATAGTTGAATGCCAAAACCTAAAACTATACAGTGTCTAGCAAAACTGAGTCAAGTTCTTGTAAATCAGAATACAGTTACTAATGTAGGAAAATTGGTGATAGATTTGCACAAATTACAACTTGTATAAGATAGTACTTTTAGTGAGCTAGAATTTGATGCAAAAGAAAATCCTTCTTACATTAATATGTACAAGAGAATTACATCAAAAGGAAACTGTGTCTCATGACTCAGTTTTGCATCCTCAATCAAAGAAACAATCTAATATTTTGTCCACTTGCCTTTGGCAGCTAAAAGAGCTTGGATTCGCCGTGGCATACTTTCATACAACTTCTTACACTCTTCTAATTCTATAGAAGCCCAACACTCTTCAATACGTTCCCACAATTCTAAAATTCCGTTTGGAGCACTTTCATATTGGTTAAGTCGACGTTTTAGCCCTGCCCAAAGATGCTCAATTGGATTTAGGTCAGGAGATTGTGCAGGCCACTTAAGAACATCAAACTTTTGTAATTTTAGCCATTGGCTAACACTTTTTGCTATATGTTTGGGATCATTGTCATGCTGAAAAATCAATTTTGAAGGATCAAGATCATATGCCATCACGGTGTACATCAAATCTCTCTGTAAGATTTCTTTGTACTGATGTTGATCCATTCTTCCTTCAATTCTACAAAACATGCCTGAGCCTTGGAATGTCATACAACCCCACAACATGATTGAACCACCACCAAACTTTACAGTCTGTTTCACTTGTCTTAAATCACGAGACTGTTCATCGCGAATCCAACACCAACTGCGACCATCTGAGCAAAATCGATTTACCTTTGTCTCGTCAGAGAAGATGACGTGCTTCCAATCATCAGTGGTCCAATGCTCATGCCGTCTAGCAAATTCAAGTCGATCCTTGATGTGCCTTTCGTTCAATTTTGGTTTCTTCTGCTTCACCTTTGATTTCAACCCCGCTGCACGTAAGATCCTTCTCACCGTATCAACACTTACAGTAACTTGACATTCCTCACGTACATACTTGGTAGCCTGTGTTGCTGTTTCAAACCCTCCTGACGTGACAGCTCTAATGCATGCTCTCTTCTGTGTATTTGTCAATGCTTGTGGTCTACCACTACTACTAGTAGGAATATCAGACAATCTCTTCCTTCTCAGTCTTGCAACATGACTTTGAGACACCTGCAATTCATTTGCTACATCCCTAGTGGACCTACCAGCTTGCAACTTCACCAAAATGGAATTATCAAGATCTGTACGAGCACTTGCAGAAAGCTCCTCTAAGTACACCATGGTGTCTAATTAAAATCCACTCAAGATGTGTATGAAGCTCTGAATCAGTAGTGCAACATTGGAGTTCAATATACCCAAGCCAATTTGGGCTCATGAGTTTTCAATACATTTTTGGCATGCAAAACACATGTCTTGACTCATGAGTTCTCAATGGCATGCAAAACTGAGTCATGGCATGTGTTTATATTAGGACAAATTTCTCTAATTATATCCCATGTATGTGTCAATGTAAACTTTATTAATAGTTCATGAACTCCATGATGTATCTCCTCTATCTTGAAAACCGTGATTTCATTTAATGAGTTGGTAGAAATTTGCATCCCAAGGTTCTCTTTCCAAGGTTCTGACTCACTTTTGCAAGACACTGTACATTATCTAAATTGTAAGGTAGACAATGCTAAAACCGTGCATCTCCCAAACCTATGCTCTAAAAAATTTGCTCATATAAGTAGATATTGAATCCAAGATGTATAAATCATATACATCGAAATTAGGGTATAGTTTTAGAAAATGTGCTGAATTGGACTTTGAAAATTCATAGTTAATTCATTTGCAGTCTCAAAAATGTGTAAAAATATGTTTTGAAATTTTCTCAAAAAGGCAAGCACTCTATATGGCTTAAGTGCGTGGTTTTAGAACTGTCTACCTTATGGAATGCTGGGAGTTGTATTACCGGTGGTCCTGGGGCCCTCAAAAGAGGTCTGGCGTTCATATCATCTATTCTCCTGGGGCTCATGGTCCTGCTCATGTCGTGAGCAGATTCCAGCTAACACCGGTGCTGGTTCGGAGACGTGATGGTACTTCGAATACACATCGAGAATCTGCTTACACCTCGAAAGCTCAAAAGCTGCGTCGACCAGTTCAGTTTCTCTGCAACTAAGTTACTTCCTCGCAGATTTCTGAAACCAATCATAATGTCATGGTAGACTGTAAATTTGATTCGGGAAATTCGAATGGACGATGATGGGCCGGGGCAGGGCTCCAGATTGAAGACTTCAGTGCCCCTCAATGGTGATACTGTTCACTCAAAATCACTAAAAAAATAGGGCAAAATCACCGTTGAAGGGCACTGAAGTCTTCGATCTGGAGCACTGGGCCGGGGCTAGAGCTCATGTCAACTTGAACTGGACCCCGCATCACGTTGCCAAGTTGAGCATGCCATGTCCCGACGCATGATTGTGAGGACTCATCCACCCTAACTTAAACCTCTAAAACCCTGATTCCAAGCAGTTTTTTCAGGGCCTGCCGCGTGCTCCCGTCTCCGCCTCGTACTCGCATCTCCCTTGTCTTGTTCCCGTCCACTTCTTTCTTGACGCACACCTCGTCGCTCCGTCTTCCCCATTCACTCTCCACCTCGTTTCTTCTTCTTCTTCACGATCTGGTGCTCTTGTTGTTGCAAGTGTTGATGATCTCAAGTTGGGTGGCTCTTCGCGTTGTTTGAGCAGAGTTTGAGTAGCTTCAGCAGTTCAATCCTAGAGTCTAGATTCGTCTTCTAAGTTGTTGGGTTTCACAACGCAGACCCAGTTGCTGGTGTTACAACTGCGCCAGTTTTGCTGCAGCATTGTTCGATTGACTAACACAAGTTGGTGAGAACGGAGCTGGAATCGATCACTTGAGGAGCTGAAGTTCACATACTAGAGTCGGATCACGTTTGATTCAGGTAAGTGCTACAATCAGTTTGATTTGATTGTTTTTCTATTCTAATGGCCTTGTTTGTCGGTATTCGTCGGGGAAGTGCTTGAGCTGGTTCTGGTTGTACAGAGTGGGCGTGGGTTTAGGTGAAATGGAAATGGCGTCCAGCTCGTTAATGGTCTAGGAACTTAGGGCTTACGGATCTCTGTCTGAGTTTGGAGTGGTTTTCTGAGTTTGACTTTGGGTTCAGCTATGGAGGGAAATCTTCACGACTATAGCTGAGGGTGGTTTTTTTTACAGGAGTCAATTAGAACCTGGGTATAAGTTTTATGAACTGCTGTTACACACTGTAGTGAGTGCCACAATGTGAGTTTCTAGGTGGCTTCGGATGGGGTCATTGTTTGCATTTACAGATTAGGTCAGTGTTTATCAAGTGTCGCGTTTGACACTCACTTACAATTCATAAATCCGAGTTTCCAGACATGCTTCGTTGACTCGTCACAAGTTGGTTTTGTCGTTATGCAGTGCTTATCTCAAGTGTATTGATATTGAATTATAGTTGTGGTATCTTGAAGCGATGTGTGAGAGTGCAAGTGTTACTTCTGGCAACATTTTGAGAGCTCAGGTCAATGTGCCCAAACATTGCTGATGTGATAAGATGAATTGAGTGTAGATGTGTATGAAATACTAATTCTCCTCGATGTGTATGGAAGCAGTCTTTGTAGGTCGCTTCCACAATGAAGATCAGAAGTCCATGCTTAGTCTCACGTGGAAGGTCTTGGTCATTATTGTTGGCTTCAAGGACCTATGAATCATCTGCTTCGCGACAAACAACTTGAATATATTGCAATTACAGTGCGACAGATCTTTGACTTCTCGGGGACCTCAAAGTTTGAAGAGAGGATGATGTCAGGGAAATAGTCTCACTAGAATCTTCTAGAACATTTTAGAAGCTCGTAGAAGCATCTTGAGTAGCTAGAAGCTTCTTAAGAAGCTTCCAAGATAGTTCTAGAAGCTTGCAAGATAGTTCTAGAAGCTTCCAAGCTAGTTCTAGAAACTTCCGAACTAGGAGTGTATATAGGGGTCGAGACTGAAAAACCTTTCAGTCTCGACAACACACTTCTTGGAACTCTAGTTCACCTCTCTTGGTATTGATCTTGTACTCTTCCAGTTAATCAAGTCCTTGTTATCTTTCTTCAGGAAAACATCTTGTAGTCCAGATCTTTGTTCAGTTTTCTATATCCGTGACATTTAATTATTGATTGCCTTGAGAAATTCCTTGTTTATTGGTTGCAACTGAATGATGTAATGATTGATTTGGTATAGCACCAATGTGGTTACTTTATCCATCAATACATTCTCAATATATTACTATCCAAAATAACAATTTTTTATTGAATTGCAATGTATAGCTCTCAACTCTCTAATTGTGAATCATTTTATTTTAAGTATTGATAATCCTAGTTATTATTCTATAGTGAACATTTTATCTTAGGACAGTGGTACACTCTAACTTCATTATTGTCACACTTTGGGCTATCAAAGTGCAATTGATTATATGGAGGTTTTCAATGTTAGATTGAGAATGTGATAATAGAGATTTTAGTGCAAAATGTGATATTACAAAAATAAGAAGTAAATGACATTTGAGTGTTGAAATTGTATATTAATGTTAGAAAATGTAGTCTAGCTTGCTTTTAATTAATTTCAGTAGAAAGCGGTTGCCCTCAAGGTTTTCGCAGCTCAACGGTTGCGACTTTATCACCAAGTCTACAATAGAACAAATTGTGAAATCATCAAACCCTCCGATTATTTGCCACAATGGATCCTATTGCATTGTTCTCCTCCGACACCACCAATCTCCACAATACCATCCTTCCTTAATTGCACTACCTTTGATGCAATCATATACATCAACATGTCAGCCACATCACATCCAACTTCGTAGTACTACATTGTTCACTCCCATCCAAGATGTTCACCAACCTCCAATTGCCACCTCCATGAGACACAAAATTCTAGCCTATACAAACCATCTCCACTAAGTTCAGTTGCGAACACAACCATACATTGTCTTTGTCCACCACATCTATGATGTCTCACCGCCACGTACAAATACTCATGCCTCAATATTACCTAATCATTTATTTTTGCACCAACAGGCCATATGCAAGACATAATCAAAATGCACTAGTTTGTGTTGTCTAACTCCAAATACAAAACTCAACAAAAAGTAGCTAGTCTAGATCACTTCAATCCAAAAAAGAGAACCAAAAAGAAATACAATGCTTTTGTCGCCTATCTTGTAGCAAGCTCGAGCCTAAGAAATTGATTTAGGAAATGATGACAAGCGATGATGTGGCAGCTTCAAGGAGAGACAAGCAAACCACAAGCATGTAATGGTTGTGTCTGGAATTGGGCAATGTGATGAATGAGTTTGCCAAGGCTCAACAAATCAATTATGCCACTTGATGGCTATGGTTGCTTCCTTTTGTATTATCACATGTTGAACTACACGATCTCTGGCATTAGGAAAGGTGGTACTGACAATATGGGAGGAGTTTGCAAATATGCACATTTGTTCCCCAGGGTTTTGGGATAATAGAGAGAATGTGCTCTTCCAGAGTGTGACATTAACGAGGTTAGGGTGTAGTAACATTTAAACAGGCTCAAGTATATCACTTTCTGTTCAGAAAAAGCATTTCATTTTGCATCACAAAAGAATTAAAAAATTACCCAGTATTTGCCAAGCCATGATGCACCGTCAATGAAGAAAGGCTCTGCATTAGATTCAAGCCAGTTGTATTACTAGAGTTAAATATTATTATTATGATTCTTATCAAGCCACAAAGAGTGCTGCTTTCCTCCACTCTGTCACAAATTATGCCACCTCGTCTGTACATGAAGTTGAAACTTCAAAACCTTGGCTCCATGATTGCGCTCATGTACTTGCAGTAAATAATTGAATATAAAAAAAGTGCACCACTTGCCAGTTTCGTGTGAGGAAAGTACTTTTTAACCTTATAGGTACCAAACCCCATCCGCCGTCCGGGCAAGAAAACAGATTCCTAGGCGCATGAATCTGTTCAAACCTCATTGTTTCTCATTAAAAGAATCAGATTCTACAAGGAGGCCACGTTCCCATGAAGGCACTAACGAGTTCCTCCGAGAGTCCCTCAAACTGCAGCAGTGAGATGGTTGTACGACAATTGGCTTAACCAGATCTGTGAAAGCTTATAAGAACTTGCATATAAAGATTATCAAAAGTATGAGAATGTAAAACCTGAGGAAGTTCCGCCCTTTGACGTGGCATTGGAAATGACTAGAATAATGATCTAATGGTATGCATCTTACGAGGCGTAAGAACACATCCGTCAACCTGCAGTTGTTGTAGCAGCATCAGTGTAGAATTTCGTTCCTGTGATGCTCATTTAGCAGGGCCAGTGGACCGAAGAAGAAACAATTCCTACAATGCACCTGCTCCAGAACCAGAATTTTCTGGATGGATATGAGTCTCAAGGATTGCTCCATTTCTGAGCGCTGGATTTGCTCGGCATTCCATTTGTTGAAATTAATTTGATGTAGGCTTCTTCTCTTGTTGGGCGGATCCTCAGCAAAAGTGGCACCACCTCTGAAGGCCCTCAGGACGCTTGTGGTCGCCACTCGCTAACCTGGAAGTAAATCACACAATTCTCAACAGAGTTGAAGTCTCTCTCTCGTTCCATTCAATGCAAAACAAAGGTCATGTAACAGATAAATCTGTCCGTATAAGAAGTTGATCCCAAGCTCATGTAGCGCCAAGAATAAGGAAGTTTCAGATGTCGAAAGAATCAGGGAGCACCAAAATCACGATCATATTGCTGAGCCAAAGGTTGGAATACGCCAAAAGTTTTTTATTATATATATACTATATATATAATATGTTTCAATCTGCCACCACTCTTTCCAAAATTTGAACTACTTCGTAGTGGCTTTTGGTTTATCGTCCACCTACTCGCCATTGACAAAGAGAGCTCCTTGGTGGTAAAGGGGGATGCTGGTTTTTCGTATTTCTACGCAATCGATTGTGATTCACTTGATCGAACAGCTACCGGTCGTCTTCCTGGGGTTTGTGTCTCCCTCTGTGTGCGCTCATTTCCTCATTTTCTGTGTGCGCTGCTGTTTGCTCTGTGTGCGCTACTGTTTGCTCATTTTCCGGCCCAGTAATTTTGGCTCAGTAATTTTGTCCCAGTAATTCCGACCCAGTAATGGCACGATTTCGCAAAGGGAAATCGCTCATCGGGCTTAACGATGATGATGAGGTTTCCATCCCAAGTGCCGATGTAAGCAGTTCCTGATCCAGAGCGTGCATGGATATCAAATCACATGTCCACGTTTAAGTTGTTTTGTTGGTGGTGTTGGTTTCTCTTCGATCCAGTGTTCCTTAAGGTGTTTACATTGTACAGAAAATACGGGAGGCGGTAAAACCTGCACGGCCAGGATGGTATAGACAATTGTATGCTTTTGTTTCGAACAAATACTCTCCCAAATACGAGGCTAAGGTGAGTTTAAAGACGGCTAAAAGAGCGGAGCTTTCATGGAAACAGGGTTTTAGGTGAAATTCTTTGGGTGTGATTTGCTTCTATCATTTGTGGGGGTTAAACCTCAATTAACACAAGTTGATTGATTTGAATTATTGATGATTCTGATAATTCTAGAGGACTTATGATTGATTGGCTGGAGAGCTTTGCTGAAGCTTCAGAACGGAAGAGAAAAAACTGCTCCAAATGAGTGTAGGAGTAAGGTTTTAGGTTTTGGAGTCATAACCTATGGGAAGTTAGTGAAGGAATAATTAGAGCCCCAAATATGGGGTGTTGAAAGCATCGATCACAATAATTTGAAGATGTTAGCTTATTTGAATCATTGTGATTGTTGGCAAAGAAATGGAGATCTGAACCTCCTATTGATGATGCTGCTAGAGTCTGGTGAGAGGCTGACAGCGGAAAAGGTTGAAAGGTTGCAGGCTACAAGAGGGAGCTCTTTTCTCGTCTTGACGACAATGTCAAGACAATTGTGGAGCTCGGCATTGGCACAGGACCCAACTTGGTGTATTACTGTGGAAGACCGGCGATCACCTCGGTGATAGGAGTGGATCCAAACGAGAAAATGGCTCGTTATGCTGAAGCTAATGCTATTGCAGCCGGTCTCTCTCCAGAGAAATTCAAATTCGTGCACGCAGTACGTTATGCCACCTGCAATCCTTCTCATTCTAAAAGTTTAACCACAATTTAAACAAAGCAGAGAATGTATTGCGTATCTTGTTTTATTCTGGTTTCGTTTTCGTGTTTTTGTTCCAGCTTTGTGTTGCTGTCTGTTATTGTCAGTTTGATTCGGCACAGGCTGTTTGAATAACAGGTTGGCGAGGGGCTACCTTTGCCAAGTGCAAGTGTTGATGCAGTGATCTGCACTCTTGTATTGTGCTCAGTTTCTGATGTATCCTCGACACTGAAAGGTGGTCTCCTATTGTTGTGTTGTCAGCTTTAGCATAGGACGACCAGTTGTGTCTGCCTCTGAAGCCTTGTAGTATGTTTGGCATTATTTTCTAAATGCATTTTGCAATATGCTGGTAACAAGACCAGTGCTTACTATGGATGACTTGTAGTCAAGTATGCGTTGCAGATCTCAAAAGTTGACCCTGATCTAGATTTATTTGGAACTCTGCAGAGGTTCAAAGGGTGTTGAGACCGGGAGGTATGTTCCTTTTCGTGGAACATGTTGCTGCGCCTGGTATTAAGCTTCTGAACCCATATACCTATGCATAATCAAAGGATCCAAATCCAGTGCTTTTACCGACCAATTCCATGTCAAGTTGCACAAGAAGGCGATGATAGCCATGAATGGTGTTGGAAGATAGTACCAATGTAACGTGAATCAAGTGGTTACCGAGTTAAGGAGGCTGTAAAATTAACATTTCCACAACTCGGTTAAACAGTGAAGCCCTGTAACAGGATAGCATTAGGAAGCATTGTAATTTTTGTTTGTTGACTGGAAATACAGGTGGCAGGCGGAGGTTTTTGCAAAATCTTTTTGACCCTGTACAACAGTTTGTGGAGGATGGGTGCCACCTCAAACGCGATACACTTCGTCTCATCGAAGCTGCTCAATTTGCCAGCGTAGATGCACGAGAAGTCACTGTTCCTGGAGCGTATCATGTGGGATTACAAGTGGTCGGCTCTGCCTGCACTGCTTGAGTGTATTGTAGAATTCGTGAGAATCAGATGATGTGTTTTTTAAGCCCTGTCCTTAGCTAGCTTAAAGAGAATGGATTAACGTCCTGAGTTTACTTCATTGCGAAAGGTTGTAGTGCCATTTGCTCCGAGCATGGAACTACATATGTAACATTGTTGGACTCTATTTGATAATGATGCAATTACCCAGTCAGTGTGCATGTTGAAGCATTTGTCATCAACAAAATGTACTGTTTCTAGAAAGCAGTTGTGCCATGTGCTCTAAATTTATCAACCTTGTTACCTTGTAATTCTATATGGTATCAGCTGTCGTGGATGAATTGCGAATAGCTTTCAGTTACACATGCTGCTAAACTGGACATCAATTCAAGTTGCCATCTTTGAGTTTCAGGATTGGGGTTAGCTTATCCTTGAAATGAAGCATGCCTCTAATTTCTTTTGCAAAGCCGAGGGTAGGTCATAAATATGTAGTAATGATGAATCAAACATTAATTGGCTCACTTTGCTAAACCTTCTTGGTATGCGATGGGCAAAAATACAGTGTTTCCATGTTGGGCTAAGCGAAAGTCTGTGATTCTGTGCTCGTCTGTGTTGATTTTGCGCCGCTGCTTGGGCCCTTCTTCGTGACCTGTACGCCCGTGATCCACGGGTAACTGGGACGCTTTGTGATACCGGGGAGCCGCTTGGAGAACGTGCAACATTTACTCCGTCTGCTTGGTCAGCCGGTTGGTCGTTTTGCTCATTATTCACCAGAGAAAGAATACTCGCGCCCCATTGCCAGGCTCTCTTCGCCGATCTGCATTCCCAAAACCGATGAAGAACAGTTTCACGTATGCCTGCTAAGCACACTACACAACATTGATTTACTCCTGCCTGGCCCTTACTCCTCCACTCGTTCACTGCTACACCTTTATGCCATATGGCCCACATCAGACCCGCTTCTTTCTTCTCGCGCTCTTTGTCCCAAATATTCAGCCATCTTAGTTTGTATGAAGCTGGCAGTATCCCTTCCCATTTTCTCTCGACTACCTGTGGAACAACATGCTTTTTTTGTAAAAGCTTCCGGCCTAGGTTGGAGGTATAGCTCATGAACGATGTGTCCTGACCCCAGGTAAACTTTTGTGGATCCCAGTCGAGGGATTCTACCCTGCCGTAGAACAGCAAGATGCTGATTTTCTTAGGTCCCCGTTTAATCTCTGTTACTCTCACTTTCCGGACGCAGCCGACGTACTCATTCGCACCATCCTCCCCCCTGTCGTCGTACACATTTGTGGCAATTCTTGTTTCCGAGGGAATTTCCATAAGACTCGCTGAAAGCTTCCTAACTTCAAAAATTGGTACTGTGAACGGTATGCAGAAGCATCCAGGGCCGATCCGCGGGTGGAATGCCTCTCCCGTACGGCATACAACAGTCGGGCGCACAGCAGTGTTGTCTGGATATATCGCTACCCAGATTCTGAAGCACGATCCTCTGTTCGGTTGTAGAAGGGTTCCCCAGAACCTCTTCAGATGCCTTATGGTTGCTTCCCATGCTCCAAATTCAGCTTCTAAGAGACCATATCTATCTCTGGCTTCGTCTGCTGAGAGGAACCTCCCTAGTGTCCAAGTGTCGTGGTATTTCCTCAGCCCTGCTTTGTGTAGAGTGAGGGCTCTTTCTTTTGAAAATCTAGGGCCAATCAGTGGAGTCATAGGGCACCACCACCAGCTACAATTCATCAACTCTTCCCACGTCGACGGTCGTGTATAATTAACATCTGGTAGGAGATTCCTCCATGCTGCCGTGATGCGGTTCCACACTATAGAGCCCTTCTTAGCTTGGTGTTTGTTCATTGTGAAGAATTCTAGACTACTGCTCCATTTGCCTCTACTATAGGGTTGAAATTGTGCTAACCTGAACCTTAAAAAGAGGTGAAGGTTTGACACCCCAGGCTCAAATGCCTTAATTATCCATTTAGCCATGAGAGCTACTACCGCATCCTCTGGGTTGATAAGATTAATTCCACCACATTCCCTTGGCTGGAAGCATTGAAGCCAACCTACCCTTGCCCTGGATCTTTGTAATTTTCCTGCAGCAAGATAGTTGGCTATAGATGATTTCACCTTCTTGACACCTTGTTTTGTACCACCCCAAATTGATAAAAAGAAGAATGTGGAGGACAACATCACACTGTTGGCAACAACTCCTCTTCCAGTTGGGTTGATTTTTGAGGAGCTCCATAAGGTTAGCTTTTTAGCCAGCTTTTCATACAAGAAGTCATTCACATCGGATGTGGTCAGGGATAAGCCGAAGGGAGCCCCTAGCAGTTTACTTACACTAGTATTATCCGCCCAATTAACACCTAGTTGGTCTGTCCAGTTAGGGCGGATTAATGACCCATTGCATTTCCAATAACCATTGGATTTACTCCAATTTAGCACCAGCCCCGATGCCAAACAAAATGTCTCAAGGATGTAGATGAGGTTCCTCACTGAGCTCTCCTCACCTAGTAGTGTAAAGGAGGTATCATCTGCATATTGTGCAATTACTTGTTGCCTGTTGCCAAAAGGAAGATTAATCCCATTAACCATCCCTTTCTCCACTTCTTTCATGACCATAATATTGAGTACCTCTGCTACTAGTAAAAAAAGATAAGGTGCCAGGGGGCATCCTTGTCTTACACCACGTTTGATTAATCTTGACAATTAATGTTTAATCTTATGTTATATAAATATAATATAATATAATTAATCATATGTTTTATAAATATAATAGTTATAGTTTATAATAGTAAACTATATATTATAATATAATATATATAACTATATGTTATTATTTTAATAACTGACCTGATATTTGTATAACTGACTAGACAGTGATATCATATTATGACGAATATACGTTCAGTATATTATCATATATCTCTTACAAATAATATACTTATTATACCTGTTAATAACGGTTATTATAATATTTTAATATATTATATAGTTTATATATTATTATATTATATATAATATAATAGTTATAGTTTATATATTTATATAACTTATAAATGGTCATATGAAGGAGAGAACAAGGAGGAATCGAACCAAGAGGAACAAACCCTCACGTTCACCCGGAACAAGAAGAGGTCAAACCCGGAAGTGTCCGGATCGGCCCCTGCTGGACCCAGTAATCCGGCCAAGCCCAACAAGGAGGCCGGAACCAGCAATCCGGAACCGCCCGTCCCTCCACCTCAACTCGCGCGTTCTCGGGAGGAGATTCTCCGGATCCCTGTTTCATCCGGAAACATGGTAACGGACTTCGTGGCGCTCGCCAAGAACCTGGGGGAGCGGGCCGCCCTACTGGCCAACGAGTTGGAAGCCAACCGGAGGGTGGTGCACACTATCCTCACGGAGACCAAGGCTAAGGATCTCCAGGAGGTGTTCCAACATGTCAAGGAGCTCCAGAAGAAGGAGAGGCTATACCAAGAAAGGGAGCTTCAACACCAGGTTATGGCCCAAACCGTCATGTGTCTCCGGAAAGAGCTAAGGACGGCCAAAAATAACGTCCGGGAAGCCAATCTCCGGGCGGACGAGGCACTCGCCAAGGTGGTCGAGTCCGGCCTGGCGCTGCTGGATGTGAAGAATGCCCTCACACTTCCGGTTGACACCGTCAACAAAGCAAGGATCTGCCAGGAATGGTTGGATAGTGGGGAGGTACCAAGCCGGGCACAGGTCATCCGGTTCATCAACGACCAAGCCCGGACCATGGACAGGACCTAGAAGCAGATGAGGGACCTGGTGGCTGCCATCCCCAACCCCGGACCAGGACCGGAGAACCGGTCGACTCAAGCTCCGGAAGACATAGTTGACCTCACCAGGGTCACGATTACTCCGGAGAGACCTCAAAGGCAGTTGGGGTGGCCGGAATTGGATAATATATCCATTCCACCCGATTTTGAATCCCCGGAGAACCTTGCACAGGTTCTTCCGGCGCATCCCCTCGAGCAGTTCGCCGGAAGGAATACCGGAGGATCCAATGAGGCCTCTCCGGCAACTCCGGACCCTTCACCGGTTCAGTCTCCCCCTAAGAACAGCCGGGTAAAGACGACTCCACCACACTTGAGGGGACGACCTGACGAAGCAGGAGGTTCCGGCAGTGTCCGGCCTAATATATTATATACATTAGGTTATATTATATACTATAAACTATAATATAGTATATAATATAGTTATATACTATATTATAATATAGTAATATAGTCTATATACTATAAAATTATATATTTTATAGATTATATTGTAATATATAAATATCTATATTTATCTATGCTATCTAAATCACATATTAACGGCACATCCACCGTCTGGATTGCAAGATCATCATGTTCAAAGTTGAGAACCAATTTCATTTTAGTTCTTCCTGGAGCTGAAATTTTATCTCTTTCTGATTTTCAATAAATATGTCTTCACTTTTTAGTTTGTGGGACTTCTATTTATGAGTAATAGACTAAGTTGAGGGTTTGTGAAAAAAATTATAAGTGAAAAAACTTTAATATTCATCTTCCAAATGGATATGAAGTAGAAAGAGGTATAAAATAATAGTAAAAACTAATTCACTAATTATGTTGACGTGAAATCCAATAATGTCAATTCCAACGGTGAGAATATCATAGCAATCAACCCAAAACCTTTCCATCTTTTTTTTCTTGAAAATTGTTAAAATTGAGTTCTAGATGGAACTTCAAAGTTTTTTTGGTTCAATTTTTTCCCAAGTGCCCGCCAAACATGACTTTCTATATCTTTCATTCACTTATCGGAATGGAATGAATCAAAGCTTCCCATGTTCATAAAAATCTGTACAATAAGAAGTAATTTTTAGTTTTTTTGAAAAAATATTTGAGAAAAGTTTTTGCTCTGCCCAGGCTGCCCGCGTTGAGATTTTGAACCTAAAACACCTCATAACACTTTCAATATTTATCGGAATTTAATAAGATTTTTTTTGTTTGAAAGGTCTTACAAATATCTACCTACGCTGGAAATCCCCGAAAAAGAAAAAAAGTATTGAGCTAACAATAGCCTGCCCAAAATTGGCAGCGACCACATTTTGGTCGCCTGGGAATTTAGGGGTTAATAAACTAGAAAGACTCCCACGACCCTAGAACTCACCCTAATCTACATCCTTACATTCTTTTTAAACAAAACAACAAGGACATCATCAAACTACCATATAACATACACACAAAACTCTATGACTACATCATCAACAGCGAACCACTAGCCACTCTTTAATCTACAAAGAATATCTTTCCCTATCTCCTCGAAAAACTCCTTATAGAATTATTAAAATGCTTAAATCCAATTGTAGAATACCCAAAACCTCCCCCCTCAACAATACATCAACCACTACAACCCCGAAATATAAACTACCAAAACACATCTACAACCTTCATAACATGGAACGTGGTCTCCTTAAACACATCCCTACCAAGTGTACACACACTAATAGACAAATATAAACCTGCACTACTAAATTATTCAAGAAACAAAACTAACATTAAAAAAATCCCCCAAACACCTCCAACAAATATTCTCCCAATACAAACTACTCTTTAATAAAACCCACGCCAATACAAATTACCAAATACAAAACGGAATCCCATACATACCTCTTATAGGTGGAATCCTCATACTCATACACAAATAAATATGCCTTTTAAGGAAATATCACAAAAATCTCCACTACACCAAAAATATCGCCATGTCTACAAATACTAAAAATAAAAAATAGCCTCCTAAACTCATACATCAATATCAATATATACATACCAACACATCTAGATGATTTAACACTTATACCAATCATTGAAGAAAACATAACACAACAAACACAAAGAAACCCCAATGCACACATCATCATATGCGGCGGCTTCAATTGAGACATAGCATTAATTGGACGTACCCATAACAACATTACCACACCCCCACAACCAATTGATTACCAATTATGGGAGCAATTCACGTTTGGACTTGAACTCCAATACATACCAACAAATACAATTTATACTAGACAAGGTGGCCTAAACTACTTAGACTCCAACCTCATAGATGGCTTCTTCACTAAATCCCTAACCAACATAAATTACACATCCAAAACAATGACAGACTTTGTACAAAACTTAGATCACTTCCCAGTTCTCCTTAAAATCCCAGAAAATCTAATCCTAGCTAGATCCCTGCCCCCTCCAAATGAAAACAACAACAAAATATTAAACCCTATATCCCTACAAAATCTTGAAAACTTTAATTTACATCTTTTACACATCACAATGAACAAATAGAAAAACTCACAAATTTACTACAAAATTACGAACAATTAACCTCCAATCAATGGGCAGAAGCATGTAGCTCACTAGACAACATCATGATCCGCATGCCCAAATATCCCCTCCTCCACCGCCAAATACCCCTACCAAACATGGATAAATGCACTAGCTATAATAAGGAAAAAAAACCCAAAAAGAAGCACAATCAATCATAACAAAACATAGCCAGAAAAGCGCACAAAAAGAAATCAAAAGGTTCCAGAACCTTATAACAACAAACCCAAAAAAGGCAACAAAGCAATATTTAACAACTCCAAAAATCCCTCACTAGACAGCCTTATAGATAGAAATAACAACATACTCACAAACCCTTTAGACATTGCTGAAGAAATATTTGCACAACAATCCATGACAAATGCGCTTACAGTAAATACTTGTGCATATCAACTACTACACCTACTAAACTGCACTTGTAAAGTACAACAATATCTTTGGCATGATATCAAAGGATTTGTACTTGAAAAAAGAGGAAACCAAAATATCCCTTGGAAATATACTTCGATAGAGAAACATATGGACTAAAAGACTATGTGTCAAACACCTAGCAAAACGTAAAGTCCCAGGACTAGACCAATTACCCAATTCAATCCTCAAAAACATACCACATAGATTCCACACACTACTATTCTTGTTCTTCAAACATTGCTACAAACAACAAACTATTCTAGAATCATGGAAAATAAGCAATACTATCCTCCTATACAAAAAAAGAAACCCCACGCAACTTCCAAATCATAGACCAATCACCCTAGCCAACACCAAATACAAACTATTCACAAATACTTTAACCACCCTCCTATCATCATATGGGGAAACAAACCAAATACTCCACAACAGCCAAAAAGGCTTAAAAAAACATATTGGCACATTTTTTAGGCCTTCCAAACCTATGTCTAGACATGCATGCTAGTGAAAACGTCCGCATGTTTTTTTGAATTTCTCGCATGTTCTTGCACGTCTTGGATGTTTACAAAATTTTGGATGTCCCAAAAAATGCCCGGATGTTAAAAAAAAATGCAAAAAACACGTTCTCAGGCCCGTCAACAAAAGACCTGGGTTTTTTTATAGTGCTTCAGACAAGAAAGAAGTACTAGCAAACAAATCCAAACAAGATATTATACTTAACCCTTAACCCCTAAACGTCCTCACTCTTGTCCAAATTGGGCAGTTTTGCAAAGATGCATTATAAATGCAACTAAGAGGGATATTTTGAACTTGATGTATGAATAAAAGTTGTACATTATGAATTTTAGATTTTGTCCATACGGTTAGATTTGTGATTGATATCACCAATGTTTTTCTTTAAATTTGAAACTTAATATTCAAAATTATTTTGTAATTTGATTATGAATAAGATATTGACAATTTGTGGATGAAATTTGTTGTGATGAGTTGAAATGCAATACTCTAAGTGTAGTGATTTTTGGAGATTTTTTGGTTGCTTAAATTTATGAGTTGACTTTTCGAGAGCACTTTTAGACTAAAATCTTTGAAATTTTTGGTGAAACACTGCAACATGAAATGAGGCATCAAAGTTTCACAAATCTGCAACTTTTTAATCAGATCACACATGCATGAAGCTAACTTCCCATAGAAAATTCAATAAAAAATTCACACTACAAAAAGTGCATGACGGATGAGAAAATGAAGTTTGCTTCTATACATCATGCAAAATATGCATGGTTGGACAATTAGGGGTTAAACTAAGGTCCAGTATTATACAATAGCATTTCATTGAATTCTATTTGGCATAGTTCTACACCTCCTTTGGATTTAAGATCAAAAGTGAAGTTAAAATTCATGTCGGCATGGTTTTAATGAGCTATTGGGGTCTCAATTTGGAACTTTCTACTTACAACAAATGCCAAATATACACCAATGTATCTACTATCTCCAAGGGACCTTTAAGGGTGAACTCTCCTAATGGTTACCAAAGTAAAGAAGATTTTTGAAACTTCATTATATGAGGTTGAACTTATAATTGTTGTCAGTTGGTACAATGACATTCACATTTAGCATAATACCATAGGTGGAAGGCAGGGTTAGTACATCTGCATTTTATTTTATTTTTTAAAACAAGGTTCAGTAGATGAAACATCTATAAATATCCTCAAAGATTCTCTTTTTCACCATACAAATAATACTTTCTGCCACCTATGACATTACATTCAATATCAGGGTCATTTCTAAAGACAAAGATGAGTACCGGATATATGCAAGATGCATGAGGCCCCAATCTCTACTGAGCAAAGCATTGACGAAGGACTAATCCCAACTCTGACCTTGAAGGTAGAGCAAGGACAGAGTTGGGCTTCAAAAAGATGAATAATACCTAGAAGAAAGAAGTCATAGCGATTAGGAAAAAGAGGCCTCCTTCCACTTTGTGGTTACTATGTATCAGAGTATTGCATTAAAAATTTTGATATGTACACTACTTGTACACAGTGCCACAAATTAGGTAGTTTACCTTAGCACATACTGTTATGAATACCTCACATAACTTACCTTGCACATGCAGCCAGAACATGCTGGCCTAGGAGATAAGAGATTAGAGATACACCTCACGTAGTTCGGAGCAATGTTAGGCTAACGTCGCTCCGTATTTCCTGGTGAGGGTGGCTCAGGGTGTTAGTCGCAGATCAATGCTCGAGGTTCATAGAGGTGTTGGGCCTGTGAACAATCCCGATCGAAGCATTACCTGCGTACGGCGTGTCTTGTGAGGGATGTACTAGTGCTGTTGTGTTGGGAAGGGGTAGGAAAGTGTGAACTTAGATCTAGATGGCGTTAGTTGCGTGAATGTGTCGACATGTAGCCGCTGCTGAGAGAAACTGAGCGGTGGGACTCGTGTTGGAGCAAGTGGCTCTCTATCTTCACAACTTTATGCTCCACAACACCGATCTAGATCCAAAGCTCCACCTTTGTAGAAGTCACTAGTCCCTGATGAAACAAGACACACCATTCACCTTGTGAGCCATTCAGATCCAGGATTACCACGCATCCAACATTGCTGCGAAATCTAGAAGAGAGATCTGTAAGTCCTCACTTACGCTCACACTCATCTGTTTTGCACTTTCTCTATTTCTGATTCAATTGTTAGCATGCTTAGCTCTCCTGCTTAGCGTTAGAATAGATCCACCCACCTGTGTCTTGACACAATCGCTGAGAGTAGACATTAGCTTCAGAAATCACAATACTTAAATTAAAACCTTGTTATCTTTGAAACTTCTATGCTAAAATATATATTAATATGACCTATAGTATTATTATAGGTTATAGTTTATAGTATATACTATATAACTATATAATATTATAACTATTTACTTATAGTTATATACGGATAACCTTCCCGAACCCAGATAATTATATAACTATTAATAATATATAAAATATAGTATATATAAGGTTTATATAATATTTTTTAATATATTATATAAGACCTGAATATATATATAAACGTTAACATATATAATTATATAAATATATAAGTTACAACAGTTATTAAAATATTAACATATATATATAATATTTGATATATTATATGACCTGACATACCTGTTATTAGTCTACATATAATAATATACCGAACGTATATTATGACATTCGGTAATATATATTATCATGACAGTGATATCATATAATTTGTAAGAGATATTATTTGTATTATGATAATACATATATGACCTGACATATTATATATAACTATTATATAGTATATAAAGAGTTACTAGTTATTTATAACTATATAATATATATAGTTTATATATTGCTATATAACTATATAATAATCACTTAGTGTTTATATTTATCGTGATAAGTATTTACACTTTTGTTTTATTTTAGTAATGATTATTAGTAATGATTATTAGCTGATTATTAGCTAAGAGTACTGATTATTAGCTGGAGTCGATGGATCACAGTCAGAAAATGCTCGCCGCATTATCAGTTACCCAGATCGACCACTTTGGAGGGGTAGGCAGTGCGAGCTTCTAAACGCTGACCTCAGCTTTTACGGGAGCGCGGAAATCGTTGTATGCCTTCCGGACGAACCGTTCGATGAGGATATCCTTGGAGACACTGATGTTGGGATCCTTTTTCTATCGGAAGGAGACCTGCAGATGACATCGTTCCGGTGGCCTCTCACGCAAGTTAGGTTGGTAGAGGGCCTTCTTCTGTCGGAGATTGTTACGTGGTGCTCTGAGCATGCCCCCTTGACCAACGATGACTCTGGTCTTCAGGAAGTTCCTAAGAATCCTTACCGCCATATAAAGCGAAGGAAGCTCACCCAGACCGTTGAATCTAAACTGAAGAGGAAGACATCTGATGAGGAAGTTCGGAAAGTCAGCTGTATGAAGTGTTGTAAGTTTAGATGTTGTCAGACTTTCAGCTGGGACGACACTTTAGCGTTGAGGCGAAGATTTTATTCCAGCACGTTCGAAGCCCGGCGAGAGATTGCATATGCCGTCCAAGGTCAGCTTCACACGTTGCCTAATCGGCGTAAAAGATTCATCACACTCAATAACCGCGAGGTTTGTGAGAACGCGTGGTACATAATTCATGGCGTGTGTAGATCAGCGTACCACTCTTACAAGGCCGCCGCCCTTGCCGGAAGGGTGAATGGCACGCATGGAAATTTCGGGATCGCGCGGCCCCGACCGCACACCATCCAGGCAGAGGCCAACCTCTCCACAATTATCCAAGATAATGCGGACCGCATACCCAACGAGTTCAGGAACATTGGCCAGAAACGAGTACATAACCTCTTGGTACTGCCAGCTGCACTGAACTGGGATCATATGAGGGATATGAGCAATTCGGTATGTCACTCTACACATTTCAGATCTACCCTCTTTTCATTCCTCGCGTCTATCGTTTTACTAGGGCACTTATCTTCATTTCTATATCGGCGGCCCGCCGATACGGCGGCTGAGTCCTAATTGGTGTCCCGCTTTCCTTTCCATGTACAGCAAAGCGCTCGATGTAATGTGAAGCCCGTCTCACAGTCGACGGTGAGCGTCTTGAAGAAGAAGCTCTTCAGACACGTTGAAGTGAAAGCTCCGAACAACAATTTCTCCAGGTGCAGTGAGTGCGACTTTCTTCAGGACTGCATATCCAGATATCCACGAGGCTGCGAAGAATGGGCCACGCTTGTGAACAATAGGACCAGGCATATCAACTACCAGAATGCTTGTCGTCGTCTGTACCACGGATGGAGTTCGAACTCCGTGGAGAGCCCGACGTAGTTTCTGTGTATCATTCACGACAAGATGGATCATACCAAGTCTGCAATTCCGTGTATGCAGCGGACTACGAAGGCGACATCTGGACTAGGCCAGATTCCAATCTCGGTTACCGGCATGCTCACGCATGGCCATGGCGACGGCGCGTACGCCCACTACGCCACAGCATTTTGGCCTGGGGACTCGAACTTCACAATCTCCTCTATTTGCCGAGTTCTGAGAGCTCTTGAGCGACCTCCCGTGAGAGATTCCAAGGACCTCTTTACGGTACCGCCGCAGAACTCATTCTTTGAAGCGCTTCTACATGGAAAATCTCGATGCTCCGCCTCGATTCCCGCTTCCTCTCCTATCGTGGTTCCGCCACCGCATCCTGGTAGGCCTGCTGTTCCGCTCCCTAAGAAGCTTTTCCTTCAGCTTGACAATTCTGCGAAGGATAACAAAAACCGCTATGTTATGGCATTTTGCTCATTGCTGACTGCTCGAAGAATATTCAAGGAAGTGACGGTAGGTTTCCTTATAGTTGGCCACACTCACGAGGATATCGACGCTCACTTCAGCTACCTGTCGAAGCTCCTGAAGATGAAAAACACCTATGTCCTTGCTGATTTGATGAAAGCCTTTATGGACTCCCAAAAGACGACTGCGTTCATTCCTGAGCTTGTTCAAGAAGTTGCGGACTTTAAGAAGTTCCTTCAGGGCTATCAACACAACGGTGCGAATAAGCTCATTGGACTTGGTGAAATGCATGTCTTTAAGTTCTACGTCGAGGAGAAAGGCGACGATATGGGCTGGCCAGTCATGCGGTACAAGGTTCGTTCCTCAACTTGGTCGTGAAGTTTGTTAGGATAGGCGACTTATGTAATTCATCGTCGACATATGTTCCATTGTTGTTTCGTGTCGGCGGTCCGCCGATTCACCGCTTTCTAACAGCCTACCTTCAACTGCAGAAACGAGCCACGGATCAATCTTGGCTACCTCCTGGTCCGGCTATTCGAATGTGGCGGCAAAACGATGACGGTACTCCTAACCTACCGCTGGGTGTTCCACCTCCCGTCCCTCTTCGGCCACTCTGGGGTAATGTCGTTGTTGATCCAACGAAGAAGAATCAGGAGAAGGAGCTCATCCGGGCCGGCGACTGCTTGACGAAACAGTCCTTTATACAACAGGGAATTGCAAAATATATAGAGCTGTGGAAGTCAATGATGGCTAGGGATGCTATGTACGCCAAGGACATGGCAGGTTACGTTCATTACTGGGAGCGAATCTACTCAGAAATCACGGGTCCGGTCCCTCCTACACCGGCAGAGCTTCAAGAGGGATTCTGGCCGATCACAAATTGGCAGAGAGACCACGCCCGGAGCGGGGCCTTTGGCGGTTTGCCCGATGTTCCTCCGGACACCACTCCTGAGGATGATCCCGAGCCTTTTCCGTATTGTGGCCCCGCAAAGGCGCGTCCGAAGCCCTCCTTCAATCCCTACCGAGATGTTCTCCTTGGAGACTTTGTGCTCTGTCGGCCTTGTGACGGACAGAGCACAAATCAGCTGATCATTACTAATCAGTACAGTGGGGTACAGCAATAATTCGAATTTTTTCTCCCAACTCAAAAACCTCGAACTTTGAAAAGTTTATGTGGACTCAAAAATACATCAAATCACAAAACATAAAGTACATTGGAAAGATAATAGTCTAGATTTAAGTTTTAATAATTTTGAAATGATGTTTGAAATTATTCAAAACAATTTTAAGATATGAAAAAAAATTGCTTGGAAAATAATTTGAAACTTTCATCAGTCATATTTTACTCAAAAAGGCCCCAAAAACCACAATTCTTTTTTTATTTGATTCTAAAGAGAGCTTATTAACTCTTTGTTAATTTCTTAATACATCATAAGTAATAATATTTTTGTTTAGATTAAGGATTCAAAATGAGATTTTTTTCATTTAATTTAAAATAGATCACAAATATATATTTTTCAGTTGAAACTTATATGTATGTGTAGTGCATTCAGTATCCTTCCAAGAGGCTGCCTTTTAGTTTCATCCACCTTTATATATGGGGTGACCAATGATTTGTAATTGAATGGACTATTGAATCAAATAAACAATTACAAAACATTGTTGAATTGTGATTGAGTGAGTGCTTTTGATTATTGTTCACCATGGTTGATTGCTCTTGCTTAATGCCACATGCCCCCATAGCTACTGATGTGATGTGGAATATCCCACATCATTTCATTGGGGGATGAAATGATGTGGGATATTCCACATCATTCCATTGGGGGATGAAATGATGTGGGATATTCCACATCATTCCATTGGGGGATGAAATGATGTGGAATATTCCACATCATTCTGTTGGGGGAAGGCAGCAATCAGAAAGGCTACTAAATGTTATGTACAGATCTTTTAATCTTCTAATCTTTTGTGGCAATACAAATGAAAATTCAAAATTCGAATTATTGCTGTACCCACTGTACAGTACAGGCCAAGTCTCAACAATGGCTGGTTGAAAATGATAGAGTAGTGTACAAGGGCTGTCTTTTAGCAAATATGGGCAGCCCAGCTGTGTCAATGATACATTCTATCAATCACAGATCCACTTACAGCGGAACACATCACACCAAATTTCCAATGTAATACAGGAAATGTAATTATGACAGAAACCGTCTTTAATCTAAGTGAAGCAAAAATCTGTTGTTCAGAAAGGAAGCCCTGAAGTTGTCAAGAGCTAGCGATAATGTACAAACTTGGGGGCAGTGGACAAGGACCCCACTATACATCACTGTATTGATATCCACGCTATTTTCTAAAACTATCACAACCTACCAAAAGAATACTGCATAATCCTGTTGCTCCTTCATACCATACACTCAATTCACTATGTATAGTCCCGTAGCAGTCTCTATGAAGTCAGTACATTAATCAAAATCACGGATAAAACCTCCCTCACTGACTGTTTTCAAATCATCCAAGATATAACTTAACCACAACTAAGTTTCAAGTTCCGACCTCCACCTTAATTTGTGGCAAAAGCTCTCAAAATCATCACAGAAATACCTGAAAATACAGTATACACGCACTTGAGTGTCTGCTGAAGTTTTCTACCAGCCATACACAGGCCTTTGCACATTGGGAGGTGGTAACCCCAGGTCCTTACAATGTTGTGCGTCGATGTGCATTGTATCTGGGAACGCTCCCACGAGATTCCGCCATGGCTCAATTCCAGACAGGAGATAGTGTGTGAAATAGAGACCCTTATCCACAACCTCAGAGAGATCGGGTGTTGATGTGGACAAAGTCATGGTCTTCTTTTCCACTTCCTCGCCTGAAAATAGTACAACAGAACAATGGGAGTTGTTGGTACGAGCCACCGGAGAAGGCTATCAAGAAAACAAGAGTGACAAAGAACACAAGTAGCACAATTCTGAATCCCAAAACAACCCTGATGACCACTCACCCAGCAATGGTT
Organism: Pohlia nutans; assembly: GCA_022496805.1. Classification (NCBI taxonomy): domain Eukaryota; kingdom Viridiplantae; phylum Streptophyta; class Bryopsida; order Bryales; family Mniaceae; genus Pohlia; species Pohlia nutans. The sequence goes on along the minus strand of CM040093.1, from coordinate 3,562,593 downwards.
TCTTTGAGCTGGATTTTTTGGTACCCCTGGGAGGTAGCTTGTCAAGACCAGCTGAGTCAATGAACCGGTCTGTAGCTGCTTCCCACGATAGGAGATATTGTAGTTCTGGAGAGAGGGGTTCGGGCTCAGAAGCCATAGCTTGTTGCACCTTCTCGACGAACTCTTCAGGTGTTCGATAAATGTAGCAATTAGGAAAGGATCGGAAGAAGTCATTGGATGGGTGATCCGCGCACACAACAATTTTTCCCATAGCCAGAGCCTCAGCCGTGGTGGTGCATACCACATCACTTAAACTAGGATTTATGAAAACTTTGTATCTGCACAAGCCAGCAGATGCACGACATGTCAAGAAAAATCATCCCGACATATGACTAACCCCATACATGATATACGTTCAAATCAGAAGCAGAGACCACCCCTATGAAAGACTCTAAGAAAACTGTGTCCAACTCACGTCGTAGTCATGACTGTCAAAATAATCATGTTGGCCTCCCCTGATTGATAGTCCAGTCTAAAACTAAGAACAATGTTGGCAAAGAAAATGGCACCACAAATCACTCTAGGTAAAAGCTAGTAGAACATTAATATTAAAGTGAAGATCGTACCCATGAAGTGAATGATCGCCATGATCTCGACCCTGGTGAAATTTCATGCGGAGGCCGTTCTGCTGAGCCTCAGCATGGACTTCGTGAGAATCTTCGCCACTTCCAAAAACATCTAGCTCAACATTGGACAGCTGGTCCTTATTCTCCACAAAGAGATCGACAAGTTCCCTGTATCCCTTTCCCCATATCATTTTTCCCAAGTAATATGCACCCTTCGAGAATGTGGGCTTCCCTTCTTCTGACTCATCTGCCAGGCGCTTGCCTGTCTCCAGGAATCTTGGGCCAACTCCGTGGACATTGACAACCGAAGCCTTCGGCAGTTCTTGAGTAGCTGCTGAGAGTCGCAGTACCTGCCAAGCACGATAAACATTTTACCAACTGACTTCAACACGTACAAAAAGCTCATCAATCATAGCAAAAACTAGAACGTTTGACGTATACTTCTATATCTGGTTTCCTCGAATAAGTATTAAAAGAAACGGCAGGAAAGCACCAACATTTAAGACAAGTTTAAGGCAAAGGCAGCAACGAGAAATAGTACCTTGTTGCAATAGGCACGAACCATCCAGTTGTTAATATGTTCCAGCAGAAAGGCTTGAACTGCTCCATTTTTCTCTCTTTTCACGTATTCCAAGTAGTTGGTATGGACGATTCCAACAACATGCTGGAACTTATCTGTCCAGCGCTTGCCGTGATAATACCATGTTAAATGTTCAGGTTCCTCGAGCACAGCCACATCAGCTTCTTCTTTTGGGATGAACTCAGAAATATCCCCAGCTGCCAAGATACTTCGTTTGTATGATGAAAACTGTGCAACATTAGAACATGTGTCCAATGTAAGAAAAATAAAATTACAAGGACTAATATGTATAAATGAATGTAACATCTCAAAACGGCAGCACTTGGATTAGCATAGAGTCAAGCCACAACAAATTACAGCTGTGCATATTGTTCATGTTCACTTGCACACATCATGAAAAAAGCAGTATTAGAATCCTAAATACAACTTCGCGAACTTATTGAGTTTTACAATTACCTTTCCCGGATAAAATGCGATTTTGAAGTCAGACTTGAATCCAACGCGAGCTTCCACCCAATCACGAACATAACTCTCTTGATCCTCAGAGGTATCAAATGTCATCTTATTTGGGTAAACCTGCTCTTGGTCCTGCTTACACAACCAAGGCACCAGAAGGGTAACGTTCTGTTTCCCAGTTTTTGCAAGGAAGGCTGCCCGAAAGAGCGGATTTACTGCTGTCCCCGTCATCCATGGCAAGCTGGCTGTCGTAACAATTGCAATGTTACGACGAGTGTCTTGTTCATGGGATTCCTTTGCGTCTTCGTGGTCACCCCACAAACCTCCTTTGTACCTGTAACCTGTACTTTGGCAAACACTCGCTATACGCAGGTCCAGGTTGTCTTGACTTTTGCTGGAATCTTTTCCTGATCTGGATTTGTTTTTCATTGTGGTTGGTTGTTGAAAGAGTTGTTGATCTTCTCGCCTACAACTCCTGATAAGATCGCATACTTTCTCTGAAACATCTGTGCACAAAGTGCATTCACAAGTCAATACATGAGGCAATTCCTGCTCGTTGCATGAACCACCTTCCAATCAACGCCCTCCCACCGAAACATCTTGATTCTAGGCAAAACAAACTTTATATACGTCTCAAAACAAAAAATGTAACTAAACGGTTGTAGGCTGCTCCCACATCAAAGGAAATGCCCTTGTTGGCAGAAACGCACCTTTCTTTACACCGAGATGGTCCAGCAAAGGCTCAGACTGCCTAACTAAATTCTCTAGCAGCTCAGGTACATCCAATGGTGCAACATTCAATCCATATTGCTCCTTACTTGCGTCTGCGGTTGACGAAAGTTTCTGCAGCACACAAATTGTACACACTGTCTTTAATTTTACCAATATGTATCCAGTAGGGACAAAGGATTACATATGCTTTACCATGACGTCATAATAAGTGGCAGGACGAAGGTAAGAACGGAAAACTCACCAGGTTCTTCTTCACGTTCTCATAAAATTCCGTCTTCTTCACGTTCTCGAAAAACTCTGAAGGCGTCTTGCTTGTAGCAGCAGTACTTTCTAACTCTTGCAAACTCTCCTTAACGCTTTCTTTCACGCGACGCAAGGGTTCCCAATCGTCCACCCAGTCGTCCACAGACGATGGCTTCGCTCGCCTACTTGCCTTTTTTCTCCGAGTCCCTTTCTGCCAGTCTCTAGTCACCATCCTCCGATCACCCATCTTACGGGAAGACGACCACTCATTTCGAATCCCTTCACGTGTCTTCCGAGAAAACAAATCAAGCCCCGATTCCGCGTCTTTCGAAAACGCTGGCTTACGGAGCCAGAGATCCATTCCCTTGGACTCATCTCGGTGGTGACTTTGAAAGTCGGGATCGGAGAAAGAGCGCTGAAATTCAGACAAGGTTGGCCTGAGGCCTTTAAGAAAACCAAAATCGGAAGACGCTGTTGTACTCCCCGATGTTTGTTTTCTGGTGTCCGTCATCATCCTCAAAATCCTTCCAGAATTTTTCAGATTGTCCACAGCAGGAATCTTCAGACTCTCCCATTCTTTGTCAAGAGTTTCCGACAAGTTCTTGAACGATTTCACACGGGATTTGATGAGTTTGATGTCGGATTCAGCGGATTTCTGCACTTCGGAGATACTCTTGGACAAGAATGAGAAAGCTTTCTCGGCGTCCGTGGTGGCATCCCAGGGAGCCATGGTCACCGCGAAGCACCAAAACAAACCTGCGACGGGGACAATAGAACCGCGGTTATTCGATGAACCTCCAGCTTTAAGCTACGCACAATGCTGACAGTCAATATACAAACACTGAGATCAACGGAGTCTTTCATTCATCTAATCTCCAGGCGGGTTTTCCAATGCTGAGTCTCGCCAAGAAAAAAACACGCCGAGAGGAAAACGAATCAAAGACTTCGTGTAAATATAAACGTAAAACCCTTAAAAAGTGAGAATTTCGAAGTGTTGGAAAACCAGGAAACCACGGGCAGGAACCAAACCACCTCACAGAGACTTCCGGAGTATGAATCCCTAAGCAGCAGCAGCCGGATATACGCAAATAGAACCAAAATCTCCCAAGTAAAATCCACGAGAAAACTTCGTACGTCCAGAAAGAGATGCAGTCATGAACAACGAAAAGTAACAGCACAGCAACGTAACCTCTAACCTCTCTGTACTTCAAAACGAGCCAAATTCAGCGGACCGGAATATTCACCTACCACAAAGAACTCTCGTGAGTTTCCACACGTACTAACCCTTGCGAATAGACAAGGTTTTACCACATGCAAAAGGCTGCACGAGAGTATTTCCAGAGTGCTCTAAACCTCGAATCTCATCAACTTTCATAAATGACCACAAACTCTGCTCAAATGTAGTCCAGGATAAAGAAAAATACACCTCAATCAACACTTAACAACACTCCTCACCTCTTCAAACACTCAATCACGCAACCTGCACCAGAAACCAAACCGCACTCCGCACGAACGCTCCACAAAGCGAGCCAAATTCAGTGGAGCGAAATATTCACCTAATACAATGAATTCTCGTACACACTAACCCTTGCGAATAGACCGTATAACCGACCTATGATTACAAACGCTGCTCAAATGCAGTACAGGATAAAGAAAAACAAACTCAATCAAAATACTTCCCACACTCCTCACCTTTTCAAGCACTCAATCACGCAACCTGCACCAGAAACGAAACCGCACTATCCAACGCGAGTAACAGAGACGACAACGCGACCAATCCTTTCCGCCTCCAAGAACGTCATATCCGTCCTCAAAACGGGTCAAACAGCACCAAATCCTTCCCAAAAAACGTCAAATCTGGCGCAGGAATAATCGGAAACTGACACGATCGAACAAGCTGCGGGCATCGATGCGAAATGGAGACGGATTGTTTGACTGTAACAGTCTTAACACGATCTACTTACTGCTGGGAGCAGAACGCCGACGGACCGCGCGGAAGGGCAGGAAGGAAGGTGATGAACTGCCTTGCTCGGTTGGGCGGGGTCGGTGGTAGGTCCGGGTCCGAACCTACGCGCGTGAGGTTTGCGACCCGTATGGCGGGTGTCTTTTACTTTTAATCTGCGTGGCGTGGCGGGTATCTTTTACTTTTTATCCGCTTGGCGTGGGTATCTTTTACTTTTTATCCGCGTCACATATCTGTTACTTTTATCCGAGAACTCACCGACGGAGGTGTAATGGCATGTTTTTTGTAACCAACTTTTTTTCATTTTTGTTACCAAACAAAAATGAAGACATGAAGGACCTCGTTATATTTGGTTCGAGAGGCCATGAATAAAACCTCTCATTTGAAGAATCATGTTCTTTAAATGTGGTGTAAAGTGTAATGAGGACATTTAATGATCTTTTCAATTTTTGAAACTCTTGTTGTTCTCCATGGCTTCTCACCTTGAGAGCAAAGAAGGATTTAAGGGTCCTTGATGTCTACACTTAATATAGAATTTATATATTTGGAAATGGTTTTCACGTACGCACCTAAGTGATCAAGCCTTAGCCACATAAATGTTTGCAAAAACAACTTTTTATTAACATTCTTGTTCTCATTGTTTACTTTTCATTTTTACACCATTCATCTTGATGACATCTTCTCATTATTTTTACATTTGGAAATAAACAATTCATTCAAAATACATAAATTTAGGGTTCCTTTTGTACTCTCATATAATTTTTGTAATGTATCTTCTTTTTGGGTTCATGTATTTTATTTCTTTCACCTAGTAATGTTGAATGTGTAGAATACAAGTTTCTAAGTATTAAAGGTATGAAACCTCGATGAAGCATTTACCTACAAAAAGATTGTGTCTTTTATACTTTAGAAGGAGGTAAAAACTAGCAAAGTCATTGGTAAGAATAATAATCTTAATTATATCTACCATTCCACCCTTTAAACAAGTGACAACATTATCCTTGAGATGATTATAGGAAGTTGGTGTTTTATATGGTTCCACCAATCATAAACTTCATTTTCTTTGGACTGCAGTCTCATGAAGGTGGGATGGGGCCGGTTGGTTGTTACAACTTTCTTACCTATGATAACTCACTAGCAGCACCAAGTTTTATATATATATATATATATATATATATATATATATATATATATATATATATATATAAAACATTGCTACTCAAATAGACCCAATGAAAATCGAGCCCGAACCACATAATTGCAATACAAAGTCCTTCACCAACCAATTGCTTAACCCATGACTTGACGACCATCACCAAGACAAATTCCAGACTCTATATCAAACAACTATCTACCTACCAAATTATAATTACTTTTTGTTATTGGTTAATAGTCACTAGAGTGTCTATTCTCGGAAGGAGAAAATAGTCTTGCACTAGTGGCCTTTGTCTGGTTAGCATTGACTCGTTGTTAAGACGAACAAACACTTTATTCACACTGCCCTCGAAAGAGGACGATAGTTTTTATTTATCTATCTATCTTCTTTGGGTTGCAGATTACAGAGTACTTGTGAACTTCACAAAATGGGGGTGTCAAACCTTCTAGGAAGGCATTCATGGAAGGTACACCCATTATCTTGTTTACTTCAACTCGGACTAATTATGGAGTTAGAAGAAAGTCCAAGTCGGAGTAATCGATATAACTCGTAGTAATTGTGGTAATGTAGGTTTTGCATGGCCTATACTAACAATTTGTTATCCAAATTAAAATGTATTTACCATGTCAAATCTTAATAAAATATTATTATATTATTATGTTTAGCTTTTTAAAACAATAATATTTTATTATTATACTCTTGGACTAATTTGGATATTTTATACCAAAATTGTAAAAAAACCTTGGACTAATCGTGGCTCCCAAGTAGACAAGATAATAGAGTTATCTGCAAAGTCTGTGAAAGAGGGGTGATTGGACCAAAGTTTGTGAAAACTATGGTTGAGAACCCAATAAAGGTAGACATGTTCGTTTGCTTTTAAAAAATTAGAGGTGTGAAGTTTCAAGGCTCCAAAAACAGTGCCCAAAAACTTTAGACCCTCAGATTTTTTTATTCAACCAATTTTAGTTAATTCAGGGAGCCCCAAGCTTTGACTCCGCCTATGATGTCCCTGAATTAGCTTTATGCTTTTGCCAAATCCAAATCAATGCTTTTGTTTCCACCACCGGCTCATCCGGCGCATGCTCTATTTTTTTGCTAATTAGTGAACCTCACTCAATTTACGTTTCCCAAAATTTCAATAAAACTGAGGCTGTAACTGGCATCAAGTTTGCGGAAAACTCTAATGGATGTAGTAAGATCCCTTGTAAGGAGGGAAATCCATCCCTTGTATCCCTACTGATAGAAGGATTTCCTGGGTAACATGATTCCAGCAAAGGATTTTCTATAATTGCTTGGTAAACCTTGGCTCTGTGAGTGATTCCAGACTCATTTAAAAAGTTTTGAACATGAAGATCCCAGATGCCTATGCTATTTAGAGTATTATTGTTTTACTTGGAATGATGTAACTACAATTCCAGTACTGCACTCTTCAAATGCGCAATTCCGGAAAGTCATTACATCACATATATTGAGTGGAGGTTCATAAGTTAATATTGTATTACTCTTACAAAAATAATTGTATCATACTAGCAAAGACCAGTTTTGCAATGCAACACAAAGCTAAAAAAAAAAACATTATCAAAGAAACATGGACCCATGTTGCAAAGGATGTTGATCGAAAGGAATTGAAAAATTTGTGAAAAGATGAAAATAGTCAACAAAACATGCAAATGAATGAAAACGGATGAAAACGATATACAGTGGTTAGCAAAAGTGTTCGGACAGTAATGACAATCTCAGTTTAGTAGTAACACTTGTCAAGTTTGGTAGGTAGGTGCTGATTTTTTCAGCTAATTATAACTAAAGAGCCATTTGTAAACTAGAAAGAGTACCATCATTGACATTGAGCCACTTGCAAGGGCAGCAGTTCATGATGTGTCAATCATGGATGTCCAATTCATTATGCACGCAAGTTGTGCATCTAAAAAATCTTGAGAATCAACATGTATTTATGGAGACCTCTTGCATTTCAAGATTCATTGTGATTGAGTAAGATTGCTCTTGATTAGCTATGGCTCCTAGAAGGTCTCTTGCTGAACATGAGTTAGTTCTTCAGATGCATGAGAGAGGGAATTCATACTCTGAAATTTCAGTGGTTCTAGGCATCTCTCGAAGCACTTGCCATGCTATTGTGCGAAGGTTTACAATGAGAGGTCATTTGAGAGATGCTCCTTCACAAGGGAGACCTCGAATTCTTGATGAACGTGGTGATCGTGAGGTTGTAAGGTTGTTGAATGCACCATCTAATGGTACAGCTGCAGCAGTGGGTAGAGAAATGCGATCTCAAGGATTGGATTTGAGTGATGATACAATTAGAAGATGTCTTCAGAGGCAAGCATTGAGAGCACGAGTGAAAACTAAGAAGCCATTCTTATCAAAGAAGCATAAAGCACGTCGATATGCATGGGTAAAGAAGTGTAGGCATGCAAGTTGGATGGATTGGAGTTATGTGGTTTTTTCAGATGAGTCAAAATTCAATTTGTTTGGCTCAGATGGGAGGCAATATTGTTGGAGGAAGAGAGGAGAGCATCTTTTAGATCAGCATGTGCAACCTACTATCAAATTTGGGGGTGGAAACATTATGGTTTGGGGATGTATGACTTGGGAGGGAATTGGCAACCTTCGTCTTATAGAAGGGAACATGGATAAGTTTGTGTATCGTGAAATTTTGGAGATGGAGCTCATGAATACTATACACATGCATGATTTAGGAGAGGAGAATGTTATTTTTCAACACGACAACGATCCCAAACATACTTCTAAGTATGTTACAGATTGGTTGTTAGCACAGGAGTTTCAACTAATTTGGCATCCGGCTCAATCTCCTGACTTGAATCTTATAGAACACCTTTGGAATGAAGTAGATCGTCGTATGAGAATGTCGGAGAAGAAACCCACTAACAAGAAGGATTTGTGGGAGAAATTGCAAGAAATTTGGTATAGCATTGAGATTGATATCGTGAAGAAATTGATCATGTCTATGCCTGAGAGAGCTACAAATGTTTATCAAGCAAAAGGTGGCTATACACAATGGTAGTCATTATGATTGTACATTCAAGTTTTTAGGTAGTCATCATGATTGTACATTCAAGTTTTTAGCTTGATTTTGTAGCTCATGGCTTTGTTTCCAATGTAAATAGATAACCACTTCACTTTTTGCATAAAGAATTGGACACCCACATCATGTGTTTTATTTTTTATTGATTTCTTGATTGACATTTTTGATTATGAATGTTATGTTACATGTTTGTTGTAACTATGTGATTGTATGTTTAAATTTTTACAACTTGAATGTGAGTTATGTAGGAAAACTAGCTCATATTGGAAGTGGAAGCGTCCTGTCCGAACACTTCTGCTGACCATTGTATGATGAGATATTAAATGATAATTGATGGATGAAAACTTGGATGAAAACGTGACGGGTTTTGTGACACAAGGGTCGTGACATCATGTCGTGACACTCTACATTTAATATAATATATACGTGGGAGGTTTCATATATTGAAACACGGTATGGCCATTGGAAGCATTGCTACTCAATAACATAACAATCATAACACTTGGCCCATAGATCATCGTGAATAAGGGCATGTTTCCATGTGAAGATTGGGCAGGTGAAACTATAAAAGTCGCTAGATGACAAGAAATGAGGTCTCAAGAACCACCCATACTCTACCCATTTCGGTACAAATGGAAAACCAACTCTTGGATTCACCAATTTTGGTGATGAATCGGCAGCTTCCTACTTTTCAATGTCCCCCACAAATACACAATTCAAGCCTGGCCTAAAGAGGTGGGGGAGGGAAAGGTCGGTCAAGTCCATTTCTAAAAATACATGTCGATTTTTTTGGAAAATCGTAATTTTTGAAATGAACACCAAGCTAGTGCGAATAATGGCCTTGGGCACCACACTCTAACATTATTTTTGGTGCCCAAAGATCACCTTTCTACTAGTACTTATTTTTTGTAAAAAAAAACACAGACGGCTAGTTGCGGAGTCTCTGCCTTAGTATTTACCCCATATTTACTTTCATGGCTTTTTTTTATTGTTTAGACGCGTAACTCCTCGTAACTCTTTGAAAACGAAGCGTTTCTGTAGTCTCTCCCCTAGTGAGGCAGAGACAATAAATATTTGACACACATGTGCTCACCCATCCCTCTGCATGCAGTGGTTTGTCACTTTGTCTATCCATGTCTCAAGGACATAGGTAGTGAGGTCTACCATCGACTTAGAATAACATAGACGAGTAGTACATAATTTCTACAAAACTACTCTATAGCCCAACACGGTAGGTATGGTAAATGGATAAGAAAAATAACGTGGTGTTGTCAATTGCTTTAGCCATATTACCCATCCCAAGCACTCATGGCATGGAAAACACTGAATATGACTCAGCACAGGCGGGCTGGTTGTATGACAGATGGAACTAATACAATAACTACTTTGTGATCATTGCCATGGCATGCGGTGATATCCAGTTTGCAATGTCATTCCTGACAAGCGTAACCTTCAGTAGCCTTCACGCACACTGCCTTTACATCCATCCAACGGTAGAAGTTCATTCAGAAAAGGGATGGACAGAGCTGGTCGCTGAAGGTCGCTGGAGTGGAGTAAAAAAATATGAAAAAAGAAAAGGATGAAAAAAAAACCATCAAAGAAAAAAAAACGTAGAGAGCGCCTGCCGGCACGTAACCTAGCGCCTGTAGCGCCATCCAACTTTTCAATTTTTATTTTTTTATTTTTTTTATTTTTAACATAGCATAATAGAACAGTGCAATGGAGCACCCTTTTGAAAACTAAATCAAAAGAGAATCTTTATTTAAATTCACTTTTCTATATAATGAAGGAACGCCATTTGTATGCCATGAATTTTGGGACTATCGTGTCATTGCCACGTAAACTTAGACTGTGGTCCCATTGCAAAAGGGTGTTAGCTCCCATTGCTCTATTATGCTATGTTTATAGGTACATTAATCATAATACTAGTAGTACCGTACTGTACTTGCTTAGCAACTTCGGTGAAAAATAATTCTAAAAATAGATGTTGACTTTTTTGGGAATTTCTTTTTCAAAAAAAAATTATGGGAAAAATGGATTTTAGAAAAAAATTGTTTTGTCAAAATATATTTTAAGAAGATAATTACATATACGGCAAAAAGGTGTCGTAGTTGCTATGCAATTACGGTAGTAGAAGTAGTAGTAGTAGTAATAATAATAATAAACATTAAATAACGTAGAGCGGTGAACACACGAACGCTCTCCATGACGATTCCGCAGTCAGAACAATTATAATGAGCGTTGGCGTAGGCCAACTTAGTCTATTATATAACGCACACTCCTCATAAATTCTATAACATATTCTTGACAACACCCGGGCCCATCATTGGTTATAAGACTATCATGAATATTCATAGGTATATATTGTATCACCGCACCCACATAGCAAGGTTTGTACAATTTTATTTTATTTTCAGTTTGTCATGATTTGCTTTGCAGTATGTGACATAGACATTGGTTGTATCCCACAAAATAGTCTAAAGGCTGCTTTACATATGAAGTCAAGCCCGTTTTTATATATAAGAGGGTTGGAATCCTCATCTCTCATTGGTCCAAATCCCAAAATTTGCCCCAACTCCTTTACACCAAGACTGAGCAAAAAAAATTTAATCCCAAAATTTTAATTACTAAAAGCGACAAGATCTAACACATGCCCAATTTGAAGAATTGGATTCACCGAAAATGGAAGTCCAATTCGTGGCCTTGGGCCTATTTTCATATTTCATTATTTTATTTAGCATTATTATTATTATTATTTATTTCTAGCAATCAACACTTGTGAATTGTTTGCAAATCTGAACAACTCTTTTTGGTCTCTTCTTCCCTTTATTCTCCTTTGTCAGTTTGAGTCCAATGCTATTAGACATGGGAGAAAATGAACTCCATTCTAGTAATATTATATTCAATACTTGAGGCCGAGCTTAAGGCTAAGGGCATGTTTCCATGCTCCACCCATCCCACTATTTTGAGCAGGGACAAGCCACTTCTAACCAATGGGGCAACTTCCCAAAACGGATTTCCACAAAGTGTATTTTAGGTCCTTGAAATTTGTGTCTTCTCCTAAATGATCACTATAACCAATGGGAACGTTTTTTTACTAATTTAGTTCATATAGATTAGATCACAGAAGCCTATTTTGATTTTTGTCAAGACTATGGGTTGCACATACAAACACCCGGCAACATAACATTCAATAGCATGCATTGTCTTTGCTTTGGCTCTACAGTAGATGGTGTGGAATATTCCACATCCAATAGTACTTCATCAGTAGCTAAATGGACAGGTGGAGGCTCAAGGTAATGAGTAGAGTGCATGAAGGCTACTGAATGTTATGAGAGCATTCACACCCATGCATGCTAGAGTCGGCTCGCTGAAATTATTCATCTACATTTGAAGAGACCTTGCACTTACACTCCCCCACCCTTGCACGCCCCTCACACATCAAAAGTGCGCATCAAATAGTCAATGGACCAATCACAAGTAAAGTGTGGGGATATAGTCAACTAAATAGTGATTCGAAGGGCCATTTCTTAACATGCTAGGATTGAGAGTCAAGAGGCATTTTTGAAGGGCCCTTCGCACTTTTCATCTAGTTCTTGAGTGTGAGAGACTCTAGGAGGGCATGGGTGGTCATGCTCTGAGGACTTCACCACCAAGTGAGAGCTACAATGAAGATAGTAGGGATGGGTGTAGCATGGGAGCATATCATAATACGGGCTGAAATTTGGTTGAATTGGGCTCAAGAAAAAACGGGCTCGACTTCTTCTTCTTTCTTTTTTTTTGTCACAAATGAAAATTTATTTCAACAGGCTCGACTTCATATGTAGTAAAGCGGCCCAAAGCGACACCCAAATAACTAAATTATTCGCCACAGCCTGGTATGAACCTGCTACTGTATGTGTTTGTGGTAGAGAAGTTATTACAGGGAGGAATTCGAGGCAGGCCAACAAATTTGAACCCTCCATCGGAGCGAGCCCCATCATTGACCTTGCCTTTAACTAACTGGTCTCTAAGGTTCCTTTGGAAGATCCAACGATTCCAAATGCAAAGGGAGCCACATGGCTGCATGTGAGGCTGGGATACAGTGGTCATTGTAAGCCAACCAACCTTACTCGGCCTTTGAAAAAAGTCACACTATTTGTATATCACATTCTCAAACCTGGTAGGCTACTTCATATTACAGGTTCGCTGGCTGGTTTTTTGCTCCATAGCAATTATGATATTTTTTTTTTCTTGCATGTAAGTTGCTGTGGCAGCTCTAGGGTTCATCATTTGAGGCAGACGGACTCTTGGACCAACTGAATTGGTTCCTTTTACAGCTGCCACACTAAATTTCAATTGGTGTTCCAAGCTGGCCAAATGGATCCATCTGTCTCACTACAATGAGGGCCACTTCACACTATGGCCGTCGAAGTCGAGAGGCCGTGGGATTGAGTGGCCAAATTTTGTTGAGAGTTCAAAGAAATGGGCTGAAAATATGCAATAGAGTATAATTTTGATTTTTTATGAAAAAAGAATCAACGGCCTCTCGATCATAGTGTGGGTTTCCATTCCTGTCTGACCCAAACTTCTTTTGAGAGTCCGTCGCCTTGGTCAAAAAGTGTTGCCATGTAGGCATTTTGATGGGCGACAACCTTTGGACTTTGGCTTCTAGTGTAAAAGATCGAGAAGCCAAATTCTTGATTTCTTGCAATCTGATTGGTGAAAATCGACGGCCTCTTGACCTTCGGCCATAGTGTGAAGGGGCTCTGAAATCACCACATACTTCGGGTGGGTGAATGGCATGGGTACATTCATCCATTTGGAATAAATTCATCCATTAAACAAAATTTCATCCAGTTTGGATGAATTTACTACAATATTTTGAAAAAATAATAATTAGTAAAGCCTCTTGTAAATACCGTGGGCCACAGTATATGGTGATTTCAGTGTAGGGGTATTCACAGTGGGAGCCACTCGATGCCTCCATCCAATGATCTGTAATCTAAAATTTAAGAAAAGAAGAAAAGAAAATGGGTCTCTCTAAGAGCTTACCTTTTTGACGAGCTTCGAGTGACTTTAAAGATAGGAGCCCCTCTTCTCGTGCCACCTCACCTTGAGGCTTGAAAATGGAGGCCCCAAGGAAGACCCATTTCCAAAAAAAAAATCTCCCCTTTTTCATGGTATTGTGAATATCCTTATTGTTAGGATAACAAAACCTAAAATAGACAAAATGGAAAAATGACTAAGTAAGAAGAAATATAATTGGAAAATAACACTTTCATTGAAAGTGCACGTACAGTGTAAAAAATGCACGTGAAAAAAAAACTATTATTATGAATTTGGGCTGTGAATTTTTATCAAGTATTTTTTGAAATTTATGTTATGAATTGAAAGGGATTGGTGACCATCAACCTCCTTGTCATACAATTTTGGCTTTTTTTAAATGCAAAATTGGTGTGCACTTCAAAAGCATTCATAATAGCTGAAGATAATACTCAAATTGGCCAATAAGTCACACATGAAAATAACTTTGACTAAAGGTTCTTATTCAATGGGGTATCAACCATTGTTTATGTTGTTTTGTTTTCATATTCATGATTTTAACATTGGGGGTCGTACATGGTCTATTAGCATCCTTTTTTATTTTTTCACTTTGCACTATTGTCCATTTAAAAATTGTTGCCTTGGTGAATACCACTTAGAATGGCATCAATTTGACAAATCTAAAAAACTTATATTTGGACCTAATTTTGAATTCAATTTTTGAACTACAGCTTTCTCAACAAATATTGTAGGGGAGAAATTAGTGATGTTCAATTACATTGTCAATTGAATATCTCCAAAAGTTAAAAATATCTTCTCACTATGAAGATTTTAATCTCTTTAGCAGCATTGTAAGAACCAAGAACCATACAACCTTTAGAGTTTTCATGGCATCAAAGTGAATCATAGTAAATTGTAAATTTCTTGTTTTTTTTTTCTCTATGACGGGAGCAAATTCATTGATAATGGTTTGGTTAGTGTTCATCGTCCTCCGTAATGATGAGGGATTATAGTACCGCATGATTACTCCCCTCAAGTTTTTGTCACGCAATTTCCAGAAAGTACGGTTTTGAGATGCTCATGGCTCCACCTAGGTCCTAGGAGTGGTTTTGTATTTTCATGTCATACCACTTTGAAAATTCATAGAAATTACAAATTTTATGAAAAAAAATATGATTTCACTTCAAAGATTCAACTCCACTGAAACTTATGTTTTCGTCAAAATTTTGTTATACACTTGGTATGTCCTCCAAGATGTTCATATTGCTCAACCCTTGAACGTATGAGCAGGCGTATGAGGGCTGGAAATAGCAACTTAACATCTATACAATAGAAACATACTACCATGCAAGTTTTTCGAAATCTCTACATTGTATAGGTATTCGTTTTTGAAGAGTTCAAACATACTTTAATTCATTTCCACTTATACAATTATCAAATGATCAACTTTGAATTCAAGTTGTTACACAAGACATATGACTTCAAGCTTGTTCTAACAAATATTGAATAAATATCATTCACGTGTGTACGAGATCGCAGGAGCCATTTATTTTCATTCAATGTCACTTAATGAAAAGTTTCATTAATTTTTAATCTTGAATTGCAGAGCTCACTGCAGAGCTCATTGAGTTTTTTTTTTAATTTGTTTTTGGAGTGACACTATTCACTCCATTCACTGTTCAAATGGGATTTGAGGGATTCTTATTGGATGTTCACGTTACTCAAGGGGCGACTGTTGGGGCAACTCTCTAAAAAGAAATCCTTTGGGCTGTCCGTCAAAAGACCCTCTTGACGTGTAAGGGTTAACCCTTTAGTGCCCAGGGTGGTTTTGCAGAAACCACAGTTTTTTCGGTGATGTTTCTTTAAAACTCTCTCTGTTGAAATTAGGGATACTATTAATAGTACCCAACCGTATGAATGTAAGCATAGCTTAATGAAACAAATGTCGGTTAAATCTTGGTAAGATCGGACCGTTGGATTGGAAGATTGTAGTATGTCTTTGAACCGTATAATGCACACTCAAAAATGAGATTTTGGGGGGTGTGTGACTTCAAAGTTAAATAGAATTTGGGTTAAATTTTCAAAAATGAAAGTGAACATTGTTGTGCCAACACCTCTCCATTGCAATCTTTCATGTCAAGAACGGACTCATACATAATTATTGTGAATTTTATAAGTGAGAGTGACTTATCCATGTACGCTTTAGGACAAAATTTATATGTGAAAATAAGAAAGGAGTTGGTACATTGATGAAGATCAGACTATATACACTAATGGAACATGAATAAGAGAACACAATCCAAAAAAAATACAAGATAACAAACTTGCAAACACAAAAAATACCACATAGTACGTGTGTTGTATTTGTAAGTATTTGCTGTATTTTGAGGTATTTGCAATATTTTGGTGTTTTATACGTAGGTATTTGGATAGCTAAGAAAGTCAGATTTCAATTTTTCTTTTTGCATCATTTGCAAAATCAAAAGTTTCACATCTGAACTTCAAACATTAGACTGAGATGGTTCACAAATTTTCCAGCATTTCATTTTCTAGTGATCTAGTGACCACTTAGTGGTCACCTGGGCACTAAAGGGTTAACAACCTTTGCACTTGAAATCAGACACATGTGCTCACTCAGTTAGTTCACTGAAATTCAAATATAAAATTGTCATGGGTGAATTCAAATTCGGTTCAACTGAAGTTGCACTGACCAAGGACAGTACAGTTTTCCAAGTTAAAGTAATTTGAGAATTTAGTATGTGGCCACAACTAAGTTCATTCAATTATCGTAACCCAAACTAATAGCACCAACTTGCACTGACTAACAAATTATATGAATTTGCAAGGCTCATTAATATGAAAATTCACAATATTTTTAAGGTAAAATCAATATTAATATGATTTACATTCATTTTTATACTATCTCAAATAGTGTGATTGTCAATCAACTTTCATCCAATTCAACTAATTTCATCCAAAGGTTTAGACCACATTCATCTAAAGATTCATTCAAATTAGTTTGAAGGTCTTGCAGTATTCAAACTCCTGCACTAATCAAATTAATTTATGTAGTCCTATTCCAATGTTTATTTGCACCCATAAAAACAAACCTTACCAATCCATAGTATGGTGCTTGAAGCTCACATTATTTACCTTACATTTGGAGACTAGCCAAAAAAAAATTGGCGAATTTTGAATTTTACTTGATTTTGGGAGTGGCTACTTTAATCCCTTAAAGCCCGAGGGGTATTGGATAAAACATAGATGTGTTATAATATGTGCCTTCCATATGTTTGATGAAGTTTCTTTCAATAAACAAAAATGTAGGGCATCATCTCTACAAATTATTCGTACGATCAAACTTATCCATGGAAGATTGACTACATGGAGATGATGCCCTACATTTTTTATTATTATCCATGTAGTCAAACTTCCAAAAAAAAACTTTAAATTTTTAAAAATTAATTTAAAAGCATTAACCTTTGAAAATTTGTATAAATTATAACTTCACTTTTAGAGTTTAAAATTTAGCACAATTAGTTAAAATTCGCACCTATAAAAACAAACCTGGCCAATCCATAGTATGGTCTTCGAAGCTCACATTATTTACCTTACCTTTGGAGACTAGCCAAAAAAAATTGGCGACTTTCCAATGCCGGCACAAGTGCCGGAATTCTATTCGATTTTGGCAGTGGCTATTTTAACCTTTAAACGTTCAAACGACCATTTTCTGGTGGCTACCTAAATATAGCGGACTGCCGTGAACCAAAAAAAATAAGTTTTTTGAATATACTGCATCAAGTTTACTTTTCGATGCAATTTGAAATATGTCAATCTAAGTTAAACTTCATCCACGATAATTTTTCAAAGTGAATCACCTCAACATTGTCTAAGTGTTATAAAATTTGCTATTTGGGGAAAGTAATGATGTTCCCTCTATCATTTCTTTTTCTTTTTTGAAATTTACAATAGATAAACCAACTTTAACCAATCATGTTAATTTTTAAATTCTAAAAGTGAAAATTATAATTTATACAAATTTTCAAAGATTAATGCTATTAAATTTATTAATAAATATCTAAAGTTATTTTTGGAAGTTTGACCGTACAAATAATTTGTAGAGATGATGCCCTACATTTCGTTTATTGAACCAAACTTCATCAAACATATGGAAGGCACATATTATAACACATCCATGTTTTGTCCAATACCCCTCGGGCTTTTAGGGGTTAAGCAAACGCAAGGGGCAGGAGGATGTGCAATACCATGTGGTGGAGCACCAAGGTCTACTACTTTTAGGGTTAACCTCCAAAAGCCTAAGGGGTATTCAACAAAACATAGATGTGTTATAATATGTGCCTTCCATATGTTCGATGAAGTTTGGTTCACTAGACAAAATGTAGAGCATCATCTCTACAAATTATCCGTACGGTCAAAATTCCAAAACAACTTTAGGTATTTTTGTAATGTATTTAGAAGCATTAACCTTTGAAAATTTGTATAAATTATAATTTTCACTTTTAGAGTTTAAAATTTAGCCATATTACTTAAAATTTGTTTGTCGATTGTAAACTTCAAAAAAGAAAAAGAAATGATGGTGGGAACATCATTACTTTCTCCAAATAGCAAATTTTATGACACTAAGACAATGTCGAGGTGATTCACTTTGACAAAATCTCCCGGGTGGAGTTTAACTTGGATTGACATAATTCAAATTGCATTGGAAAGTAGACTTGATGTAGTATTTTTAAATATTTTTGTTCCTGGTAGCCCGTTAAAAATGAACATCGATCAGGAAATGGTCTCTTCATATATATATATATATATGTATATATATACATATATACATATACATATTATATATAATATTATTTTGGATGATAAAAAATTCCTTTTTTTTTTTTTTTTTTTTTTTCCAACCTGGTTACATTCGAGAGTGCGTGTCGTTCTAACAACGGTATGGCTGCTGGAGGCCATCTCGATGCTTCCAAGTAAGCCGTCTATCAGCCCTCAGTTTCATTTTTGGACGCTTTTAAGGGGAAAATGGCAGGTGTCATTTCAACATTCAAATCAAGATGATGAATGTTGCAATGACAATTGGAAAAATGCAAAACCAACAGTATGGGCTGACAGTATGGAATTCAAACCCTGTCCTTACATATGGGCTGACCTTGGTGGTTGCATGAATTGCTCATAAAGCTTGTAACCAAACTGTCTCTGACACTCGGAGTCAGTGAACGGGGAGGTTTTGGGAAACTTCAGTATTTATCCTAGCTCTTTTGAAATCTTTGGTCAAGGACCATCGTTGGTCGGTCATGTCCTAAGTCCTTCATTTTGAACCGGTCAATGTCCTAATTTTTTTTTCTTCATCGGTTGTGTGTCCTAAACTTTTCAAAAGCATTCGGTCAACATCCTACATAATAAAATTTCCTTCGGTTCACAACTAAAAATTCAATAAAAAAATTCAAAATAACGCCAAATGAAATTACCATTCAAGTAACCATTCATAACATCACCTTAAATCACTATAGCAACACCTTAAAACACCAAACTTCACCTTGATACACCAAAACAACACCCTCAAACACCAAAACAACAGCTTAAAACACCTAAACAACACCTTAAACCACCAAAACAGCACCTTAAAACACCAAAACAGCACCCTAAAACACCAAAACACCAAAACAGCACCTTAAAACACCAAAATAGCACCTTTAAACATCAAAACAACACCTTAAAACACCAAAACACCTTCAAATATCAAATTTACACCCCAGAAAAACCAAAACAAAACAACTAACATCCTAATGAACAAGAAGATGATATCCTTGGGAGGAGTTGAACCTCACAAAGTCCTATACCACCTTAGGACCAAGGATCCCCAACCCTTCCAAGACCCTATGCTATAAAGTCTTAGAAGGGTTCTATCTAAACCCATCCCACATACAATGAAGTTAACAAAACACATCAATAGTTAGGAATTTCTTCATGGTCTGCATGCATTTCATTAGTAATGGCATGGTCAATCAAATATTTTTCAGGGTCAGAATACAAATACCTGAACTTGGTGGTGTTTTTCCAAAGTCCAATAGCATCTAGAAGAAGTGAATCACAACCTTCTTGAGGTCCTTCTAAAGCAATACGCATAACGCATTCCAAATGTTGTGTCTTCAATCTATTTCTGAATTTTGATTTAATACAATTTTGTACAGAAAATGCTCTTTCACAAGAAGCTGTACTAACACATTGCACACTTGCAATTTCAGCTAAGATCAAAAGATTAGAATACTTTACTTGAAGTGAAGAATTCCAAGAAATCATACTCCACAAATCTCTAAAATTCTTTTGCATCCAATCAGTTGTAGCTTGAATTTTAAATGAAAAGAATTCACGTTTGACTGCATCGGGGTTAATGAGGGGGCTGAATTTCTTACCATTCAGCTCTTGCTCCTTACCATAGTGAGAACATAAAACCTCTAAATCTACAACACCCCAACTTCCCAACCCCACAGACTTTGATGGCATGTTACAAGGATTGAGGACTTTGAAGGCATTCATGATTCCATTATCTTCAAATCTACTTTCTAAAGCATCAATCACAGCTTGAGCATATGCTTTTTGAAAATCTAAAGCCTCCTCAAGATCATGACCAATTCTATCACGAATCATTTCAACACCATGATACCAATTACCTCTAATTTGAGATGAAAGGCGTTTTAAATAACCTCCTTCGGGTCCAAAATCAGGGATCACGTGATATCCAGAATCCTCATTAAAGGTACAAACATTCAAATCAGACCTTTCTTCTATAAACAACATCCTAATTTGTGTGATTTCAGCCCTAACAATTGATCCAATACTACTAACATCAACAAACTTATATTGAAACAATCTTGACAACAAAGAAAGCATGTGTAAAATGTCAGCCAAAAAGTATAAGCAATAAATCATTTTAAATGACCTTAACTTTTCATACAAATAAGGAGCATCCTTATCATCTTTTTTATGTGGCACATCACGAAAATATGTTATAACACTCTCTAAACTATCACACAAAGAAGTCACGGCTTGCCACCTAGATAGCCACCTTATTTTGTGGTATCTTTTCAATGACTTTTGAGCATCCAGAAGCTGGCTTTGAAAAGCTTGTAAACCAACTCTCCGCTGACATGACTTTTTAAAATAAAAAGCAACTTTGTTTAATACTTTATCAACATCAGATGAAATCACTTTGCAAGAATCATGTTTGGCAGCCTCTAAAGCTGCTAAATTGGTTATATGTGCCACACAATGAACTGAAGTTAAAAAAGGATTGAGTTTTTTTAACCTCGTAGAAACTCCATTTTTTTTACCAACCATAGTTGCTGCTCCATCAGACCCAAACCCAATGAATTTGTTAAAATCTAATCCACAGTCTTTTACTAAATAATTTGTGAGCCTTTCATACATTACTGCAGCATCCTTATGCCCATCAGCAATGAAAAGAAGGCCTAAAAACACTGAAACTGGTATCCCCTCTTCAAAAAAAGAAGCAAACACTACTAGATGACTAGTTACTGCAATATCAGTAGATTCATCTATCATTATTCCAAAAAATATTGCATTTTTGACTCTATCAAGTACTTTTGTTTTTATGACTTTAGAAATACAAAAAATCATATCAGCACATGCCTTCTCATCATGGTAAAGCTTCTCAGTAATGCAAGCCTTCACTCTAACAAACAATTCACATAAAGGAGGAAATTTATTAAATGGAATAGTGTTTTTACCAATGTAATAGGCAATTCTGAAAAGATTGAACACTGCCTCATCACAAGTCTTGTTGGCTTGGGCAATTGCCTTAACCATGACTTTCTCTCCAGATTGCATAGCCCATACAAAACTCTTGTGCTCATCAGACCTACCATGGTCTTTGAAAGCAGAAACTTTAATATTAACTGACCCCGTCTTTGCAAAAACAGACCTTCCTCCTTTCTCTCTACAAATTTTACAAAAAACTCTACCTATTGTTGCATTAAATTCCAACCAATCATAATCTAAGTACCAAGAATCTTTCCATTCCCTCTTAGCAGCCTCAATGGCATTTTCAGATTTTTTGGTACTTCCTGATGAGGTTAAGGGCAAGACTTCCCTTTCCTCATCATGTATTCCACCTCTAAAAAACATATTACTAAGAATTTTTTGTTTTTTAGCAACCAATGGGAAAATGAGAGCCAAAACAGAAAGTGTAAACCAAAATGAACCAAAACCAAAGATACAAGTGACCATTGCAGCCATGATAATGGACCAAACCAAACAATGCAAGAGGAAAAGGAAAGAAAAATAGAAAATCAATCAATGACACAGAAAGATCAAAACAAAAAGAAAAAGAAAAAAATAAGGTTAGAAATTATAGCTGCAAGTGCAGCGTCTGGAACAAGCTCCTTGAATTTGCATCCAACCTACAAATCGTAGAAAACAACAAAACCAACATCAGAACATTAGATAGAAGAGAGATAGAAACTCCGGACCTTTTTAGAGGTTGGTGTGAATAAACTGTCTGTTTCTCTTGAGCTACTGTAAACCAGACAAAGGGCACGTGGTGTTTGAGAACATTACTGTAAAAATGCAACAAAAGCAACATCAAGGAACCCTAAAACTCAAAAATGAGCAGCAAAAATGCCTACTTACCTCAACTGCAGCCAATGCACCTCAACTGCGGCCAAAGCACCTCAACAGAGCACTGTGAAACAACAGCAAACTTCAAAGAGGCCGTGAACCACCGAACAGCACCTTCAAGTAGCAAACCCTAAAAGCAAATCCTAAACAGAAAACAGGGTTGCAACAAGCAAAACCGACCACAAAACCGACCTCAAGAGGCAAAGATAAACGCCAACACCAAACCCTAAAGAGAAAACAAGGCTGCAGACCCTCAAACCGACCACAACAGGCAAAGATAAACGGAAGCACCAAACCCTAAAGAGAAAACAAGTTTAAAGCAAGCAAAACCGACCACAAGAGGAAGATAAATGCTAGCACTTTGAAGATAAACGCCAACACTTTCAAAAGAGCAATGCCGCCACCTTCAAGCAATGTCGCAGGAGACTTTCAAAACACCGAAAGAGCAATGGGAATTGGATAAACGCAAACGTCGTCACTCATGAACACAAGTTGTGAGCAAGAACATATTGAGAGCGAGAGCGAGAGTGAACGGGAGGGTTACGGAGCTTGAGAACCAGAGCGGTGAAGTGAGAGAGGCGAGGAACAGGCGAAGTGAGAGAGGCGAGGAACAGGCGGCTCCGTGGCTAGGGCAAGAATGAGCCCGTTCACAACAGAGCCGTTCGAGCCCTCGATGCTCTAGTTGATAACCGACCCCCTAAACACCAATCAGCTGAAATCCGGCCATACCCTCGGGCCATCCTCCAAAATCCGGCCATACCCTCGGGACATCCTCCAAATTTCTGGCTTCATATTTTACATCCAGTGCATTTCCTTCCCTATTTACTTTCTTTCGGTTTTATTGCCAAGTCATTCAAAATGGAATCAGAAATTTTCAATTTCTATCGGACAATATGTAAGCAGCTGCCGGTTCTCGCCGTTCATTGCTCGGAGTATCAGCGTTCGCAACTTTTGTCCCACAAGAGGAGGCAAATTGGAAACGAGAGTCAAATCTCACAAAATACATCTAATTTAACCCCTAAATACCCAACCATTCATTTTCTGAATAATGAATGATAAACATTAGTAAGATTTCATTCATTAAGTCAATTTTTGCAATCCACAAAAAAATTATGGCAAGTTAGTTTCATGCATGTGTGAACCGATTAGAAAGGGGATGATGTATGAAATTTTTGTACCTCATTTCATGTTGCAGTGATTCACCAAAAATTTCTAAGGTCTTGGTCCAAAAGCGCTATTGAAAAAATAAACTCTTAAAATTAAGGAACCAAAAATCTTCCAAAATCAGTACATTTAGAGCATTACGTTTCAATCCATCACAACAAATTTCATCCATAGATTGTCAATATCTTGTTTGTAATCAAATTACAAGAGAATTTTGAATTTTAAGTTTCAGATTTTATACAAAAAGAATGGAGATAGCAATCAAAGATATAACCATATGGATAGAATCTAAAATTCATAATGTACAACTTTTATCTATACATCAAGTTCAAAATATCCCTCCTAGGTACATTTATAATGCATCTTTGCAGTTATGCAATTCTGGAGGAGGGTGTGGGCATTTAGGGGTTAATCATTAAAAAAATTATGAAGGTTGTATAAGATCATTTTTTTTTGTCACATGTTCCCCTGGTGGGGGGAACCTAGTGTGTGTGTGTTCCACATCATGTGCGTTCATGACTCCCTTCAAAATACCTATGTACCTATGTATACAATTTTTTGAAAGTGTAAATTAGAAATATACATACGTCTTACAATTTTAAAAAATAGATAAAGATATTGACAATGGTGGATGAATTTTTTTGTGATGGGTTGAAATGTAATACTTTAAGTGCAGTGATTTTGAGAGATTTTTTTGGTTGCTTAATTCTACGAGTTGATTATTTCAGGAGCACTTTTGATTCGTTTTGAACTAAGATCTTCGAAATTTTTGGTGAATCACTTTGGCATGAAATGAGGCATAATTGCTTTACAAATCATCCCCTTTCTAATTGGTTCACACATACATGAAGCTAACTTCACATAGAATTTTGTAGTTTTTTTTTACTTGCAAAAAATGCATGACGAATGAGAAAACAAAATTCAATTATGTTCATTAGGCATAAAATGAGGGCTTAGGCAGTTAGAGTCTAATGTATGTATACTTTGTACATTGATGTTCTAATTAATATCCATTTTGTGCACTCATATGACATAATGTCAAAATATTGGGTTCACCCCGGAGTTGATCTCATGCCATTCCCTCAATTCTTTCACCATCGAGGTAGTGGATTTCAAGGGGGACATGTGTACTTGTCTTTTTTTTTGAAATGAGGAGTATTTTATATCACCAACAGCGCGTTTTGAAGAGCTTTTAAACATGACATCACATATATGATTTAAAAAGATTGCTCTGGTTACATTTGATCAGAATTTTGAATATTTACGATGTAGTTGATTTAGCCATATTCATTTTACGATTGACTTAGAAATATAACAAATGGGCCTTTATTTCGCAACCAAGTTGACATTTAGACCTATAATTGTAAAGTCCTTAAATCCAATTGAAGGCCCAAATTCACAACTACTTGTGTTGGTTAAGTGAGCCTTCAAATATAAAGCTCTTGGACTTGATTGAGGTCCCGGTTGATGCATTTGGGCCCAAGTTTTAAGATTTAGGTGAAAATAACTGACTTGAATCCGTTGAGTTAATCCAAATTTTTGACACCATTTATATTCTTAACACCTATACTTCAATTTAGAATGAGGAGAAATTTAAGCCAAACCTTAGATCCGATTTACTAAGTTTTGAGCAATCTTATTAGTTAAAATTTGAAACCTTTGGGTTGGGTTGGGCCAACAATGGGCCCCAATCTAAAGAGTTCCAAAGCAACTAGCAATTACTTTAACTGGGGTTAAAGCAACTGGGGTTAAAGCAACTGGGGTTAAAGTAACTGGGGTTAAAGCAACTGGGGTTAAAGAAACTGGGGTTTTAGGGTTTAGGTTTTTCGGGTTTTTCGGGTTTTCGGGATTTCGGGATTTGTGTGTCGTCCGTGTCGCTACCAGTGTCGAAGTGGTGATGGTCGCTCTGGCTCCAAACGAATTAGGGTTTATGCGTCCATGAGGGATTTGGCAGCCACGGGAGCTTTGTAAAAAACAGAGAAAGATGAACAATCAGAAGATTTTGCAGTTGGCCAAGGGCTTTCGAGGGCGCAGCAAGAACTGCATCCGCGCCGCGAGGGAGCGCGTGGAGAAGGCGTTGCAGTATGCGTACAGGGACCGCCGCACCAAGAAGCGCGACATGCGTGGCTTGTGGATCCAGCGCATCAATGCCGGCACTCGTCAGCACGGGGTAAGAATGAGAGCCAGCTCTTTTCTTCTGTGTTTTTTTTTTTCTTCTTTTCTTGTCAGTGTTCCTTGTTCTTGCATTCAGGACTGGTGTGGTTGTCGCTTTTTTTTTTTCTCTCTCTCTTGAATCCTTTGTGCATCTCAGAATTAGGGTTCCATTATCACTTCAGTGAGAACCGATACTTGAAATGCGAGATTTGTTCGGATATAAGCAAAACTTTAAGTGCTGAGCATAGTTGTTAGAATGTTTAAATTCTTTAACATCCTTGTTAGAAAATCAAAGAGGATTCCAATGCACCAAAGAATTTACTCCCTCTGTCTGGAAATAATTGTTCTAGTTCTTGGCACTTCTCTCTCGACTGGATCCATTGTGCAACTCAGAATTAGGGTTTGAATATCGCTTCGGTACCAGAAATGCGAGGTTTGATGTATCCACACGGCTTAGAGCTGAGCATAATTATTATTAATATTATTAGAATGTTTTGTTAGAAACATCCTTGTAGAATGTTTTGTCTAACATCCTTGTTAGAAAATCAAAAAGGATTCCGATGCACCAATGAATGCGGTAATTGGATATTTTATGCAGAAGTTATAAGAGTTCAATTGGTAGACACCCTAAAACTGGTGCAGACTCTTATTAGAATGGTCAAATTTATATATATTCTTCTTCCGTATATCAAAGGATTCCAATTCACCAAACAATGCAAATGCGTTATTCAGATATTGTATGCAAAAGTTGTAACAGTTCAATGTTTTATTGGTAAGTGACCCGATTTCTTATGTTGAGGTGGTGTACATTCTTAAAATCAATGCATGCAGAATTTTAGGATGTTGCAGTTAGTTCTGTGTTTCCTATCCCTCGAGGACCAAGAAGCCCATAATTTTTTTTTAGTAGTTTTGAGTTGGTCTTATGTGGACTTTCTTTTGTTTTATTTTTATTTATTTATTTATTTGACTAACATATATAGTATTCTTCACTGATTCTGATGATATAAGATTTGGTCCCATCTGAGTTATACTTTTCACAATATGATTAGTTGAATTTGTCATTTTAAAACCATGAATCCTTGGTCCTTCACTGAATGGCGTCACTTTGTGCAGGTGAACTACGGCGAGTTCATGAACGGGCTTTCCAAGGAGAATATTGGCCTGAACCGAAAGGTGTTATCCGAGATTGCCATGCATGAGCCTTACAGCTTCAAGTCTTTGGTGGACATTTCCCGCATCGCTTTCACTCAAGTGAAAACCAAGCCAAGCAGTAGTAGTTCATTGTAAGGTAGGGAACCCCGTTTCAGCTCTTTTTCATTATTAGAATGGAAATTTTTGTTGTAGGATTCCAACGCACTAAAATATGTATTATTTGGATATTGTTACAAAGTGTTGAAGTTCGAAGTATTAGGGTCTCAATCATGAAGCTATACTATCCTTGAATCCTGAGTAATACATCTCATAGATGCATCTTTTAATATGGTAGAACTTAGAAGTATCTCGTTTCTTACAAGTGAGGTGTTTGGATGACACTTGCAGTGTAAATGGGTGACTTTTCAACCCATGGAAAATGGGACCTTATTTCATGCAAGAAAAGTTTGCATACTTCCATGTGGTTTTCTAAGTTGCATTTTGCGTGTAATTAGTTGTCCAAAGTTCAGAAACACATGCATGTTCAATTTGTTAGAGGGTGGGTGTTCTTATGACTGCTCATGCACTAGTGACTGCTCATCAAAATCAATTAAGAGCAGTAATAGGAATTGGTAGTAAAACTCCCACGTTCCTACGACTGTTCATTAAAATCAATTATGAGCAATATTAGGAACAATGAAATTCAACACCCTTTTTGATCCGTGTGCAAAAGGAGGCAATTTTAGATTTACATATAGTTGCTGAAGTATCACTTTGTTGTACTAATTGTGATAGACCCATGTGATAAATGGATCATAACTTTCCAAAATTACTATCAATAACCATTGTTGCACCAATATATTATATCATACAGATCGTGCGTGTATGCTCTCCACAACAATTTTGTTGTTGGAATTGTCGTGCCGGACTTCGGCATGACAGAATAACTTTTGTTGCATTCAAGTGTTATTCCAAAACCCTAAACCCTAGACCCTAAACCACAAAACCTTAAAAGATCAAGTGAAATGATTTTCCTCACGCCTCAGCTTCTTCTCCTTCCTCTTTCTCCTCTTCTTTGGGTGGTTTGGGAGGAGGGGGCGGTGGAGGTGGAAGGTTTTTGCAATGGTATGTTTCTCCAAGATGGCAATGCCGTCTACATTTTACTTTGCAAGCTAATGGATTCTTCTCTCGTATGTACAAGGCCACGAATTTTACCGGTCTCTCAGGTCTAATAATCACAAATCAACTCATGAGTTTTGAAAAAAAGAAGGGTAATTGCATGAATGAAGCATGTGTTTGGAATTGCTCAACTATGTAGACCTTATTGACTTATGGAGTAAGTTTTGAACACATTTATAAATTTTCAGTGCATAATACTCCATTCTTTTGACTCAAGATCTTTTATAATTTACCTCCGTAGTACAAATGCATTAATATTTCTATAACCCATTTGACATATGCATTCAAAAGTTAGGCCTATTTTGATCCTTTAATTTAATTTAATTTTCAATACCCTCTTATATAAAACCTATCATCTTCAAGAATCCAAGTTGGCTCCCATTTAAAATTTGAAAACTTTAAGTAAAGAGTGTTATGTGAATAAGGGCATTCAAAGTTTGACAACTTTCGGTAAAAAATGTTATGAGATTGAGGGACTTCTTGAAAAGAGTGACATATCAAAACTTCTTTGATTTTGGAACTTCCATTAGACTATAGAATTTCAAGTTTTTGCTAACCATTACTAAAACATTGTTTGCATTAGTGTCCATTCTATTAATTGTCATAGTTGAAATCGTGTCTCTCATGTACTGAATGTGAGTTAAAAGTGATAGAATAAAGTGATAGGAAAACTTTAGTTAAAATTTGTTAGTGTAACAATGTTAAAATTTCCCATGGGAAGGCAGTTGTATCATGGTACGCACCTTTCAATCGCAACAAGCTTCATAGCTTCAAGACAAAGGTCGTAGACCTTTTCAGCCATCTGTACATTGAATCCCAACATTTACAACATCACATATGGAGAATGTTTAACTTTATTTACATTTAGGTCTCGGAATGGCTTAGTGGCTTGGAGAATGCAATATTTCAAACTTTAATGACTCTTACAAATGTGGAAAAAGAGCCTAGAAAAAGGAGATAGAACCACATTTTCTCGATCATCAATCAATTTCTTGTCCCTAGAGGTGAACACTAATTTTCATCAAGAAGTTATCAATGAAGTGTAGGTTCAAAGGAATCATTGTTCTAATGTTCAAATTTTGCAACAAAACAATTGTGAGAATTTGTAGTCTAGAGCCATTCAAAAAGATGAGTTCTTCCGTAACCAAGCTCCACGTTTGAGTTACCTAGTTCATTACACTAGTAGAAATCCTAACTGCATAGACTAAAGAGAAGACCTCACATGACGAACTAGACCAGTTGTGGGTCTTTTTGGGCATGCTTCTCTGATCTACACAACCAGCGTTTCTACTAGTGTTGTGTGGTTTCATATCTTTTGAACCTCCAGAATACACTGGTAGGATCTTGGTCCTTTATAGCTGGTCCTTTGTTACTTATATGGTCCAAAACGACTTTAAAAAAAAAAATTGAGTCACACAGGACCATTTAAGACACAAAGGACCAATTATAAAGGACCAAAATCCTACTAGTGATAGAATTGATTCTCATATATAATGCTATAATAATCAAATAATGAAGTGAACCACAATAACCTCAAGCAACTGTTGCAAATTGTGTACAATTTAACCAGAACGGCCTGTTATGCAGATCCACCGGTCTCATGCCATAAACCACCTGAC
The DNA here is from genome assembly GCA_022496805.1 of Pohlia nutans. NCBI lineage: Eukaryota > Viridiplantae > Streptophyta > Bryopsida > Bryales > Mniaceae > Pohlia > Pohlia nutans. The sequence continues at coordinate 3,532,870 of CM040093.1, read as the reverse complement.
TCAAACAATTTCATTAGAGGATTCAAAAAGTGTTGGCGTGGAATTTTTTTGTACAGTACCAGATACTCTCGCACAGGCAAATCGGCGGTGGGCGATTTGGGCTTGGGTGGGGGCTGCAAGGGAAATGAAATAAATCAGCAATTGTTTTCAAAATCCAACATCGCTATTCTCAACCCGATTCAACACTGTTTTCAAAGATTTGTTATAAAATGTTTGATGAAAAACAAAAATGAAGTTGATGTTCAAAGCAAAGTTGTAAATGTCAATGTGAAGATCACATCTGTACAGTTGGATTCATCATATTTTTTTTAGTAATATTTTTTAATTAATTTTGCAAGATTTTCTAGTGAAATTCAATTAAAAATCCAAAATTAACACAAAAAATTAGAAAATATTGTAATGAAATTGGAATAACATGCACTACGAGATGGTATGGTTTCCATTATTTGATTCTACTTATTTTGGAAAATCATGTTTAAAGTCCCACTTTTTGAACTAAAAATGAAACTTGACATAAACCAATTATGTTGTTTTTCAAAACATCATAATATCTTATTTTGAAGATCCATACTGTACAAATTATAGTCAACTAGCACAAGAACCAAGAGAAATTTGGATGGATGAAAAACTATACACGATGTAATCAAGAGAAAGGTTGCAATCTGTTTGTCGTTCATTATATGGACGCATGTGCGTCAAAGGGTTAAACAAAAGAAGGAAAAACTGTAGCTTGTGTTTTTTTTTCAAGCATCTGTAGTTGAACGTCATTTTGGCCTGGCCTTCAAGAGGTGATTTGCACTACCGTAGTACCATAGCTAGGTCGTCACCCCCTGAACGAATATTTAATAGTTTCTGAAAAGTAAAATTCGTTCCTCAAATAATGAATTTCTTGATTTTCGTTTTAGAACAAAAAATGATTAGAAATGACCCAAAATGGCCCAAAATAGCAAAATACAGCTAAAAATAGTTGATTCTATTTTCGTTTTTTGTCCTCATAATTTCCGATTTTTTACGTTTTTTTATTTTTTAAATTATTTTTGGCGATCTATGGTACTACGGTAATTATGTCGTGGACAATTCAACAGTGTTTACATGGAAAGAAAAAGATGGGCATACCTTGACAGTCCATGGCAGGAACGGACCGTAGCTCATGTCCACATCAGGTGGCAGCTTATGCGGTTGACAAGCTTCATGTAGAGCATCAATGGGTTCTGCATACTTCCAATCCGGCGGAGGCGGCCATGCTGGCCACTCGTCCCATGGAGGTTGGACTGTAAAAAAATAAATCTTTTTTAGGTTGACAAAATTTATTTGCCAAGTGTCAAATACGCGTTGGTTGTAATTGACAAAATAAGTAATCTAGGTGGCACCAAAATAATTAAATCATTTTCCACAGCCTGTCGTAAATAGAGAATATTGACACCAGAATGTCTTGATCCTTTGAACAAAGGTAGATGCTAACCTCAGAAATAGTTATTAGCATGACTCAGATGTACATGAGAGGACCATGGCAAGCATAAAATCTACCCAAAAAATTTGACATACTTGCATTTGGAAGCCTCTCTAATATTATCAACATCTCCCCATCACAAGAGATTTTACTTTAATTGATAGAGAATTTAATAGGCTTGCAAAGGAAACTTGGATGAAAGTCATCCGAGATTGTATGAGAAAGATACAAGGCTTTGAATGTGTTCACGATCCACTTGCTGAACGTTGGGACGTTTAGGGGTTAATGATAAAATCATAACACTCTTTCTTCTCTTTAGTGTGGGCCTTATTATTATTGAACTATTATTTTGGTGAATCAATCATATTCTAGAAGCTAACCAAGGATTCATAGTTTAAAATGACAAATTCAATTGATCAGATTGTGAAAAGTATAATTCAAATGTTACCAAATTTTATATCACTGGAATCATCAGTGAAGAACATTGCATGTGTTGGTCAAGCAACAAATAAATTTGAACAAAAAGAAGTCCACATAGGACCTACTCAAAACTACTAAAGGCCCAATTTGGGTTTCTTGGTCTTTTAGAGATTAATGACATCAAAAAGCATTCTAGAATTGATTGAGATTTGAAGTAACTTATTATTAGGTCAATTGCAAAGTTCTATAACATTGTGGCAATAAAAGTGTTGCACATAAAAGTGACATGAGATTACATAAGTGAGGAAGGTGGTCTAGAACCCTTTTCACACCACTTACTGATGCAATTTTCTGTGACATAATAGAGTGTGATAGTGAGAATACAAAGTGAATTTTGAACTACAGGATGTGATATTAGAGAGGTACAGGGAGGACAGTCAACCACTGGGATGCAAAACTCCGGGTACTCTTGTATTCGGATTTCTGTGGGAGCAGGTGGTGCAGCCTCCACCTCAGTCTCAGCCATTTTTCAGGTTCACTTAAAAAAAACCTGTCATCAAAACATTGTATGAGTACCAAAGTCCAACAATACCCTCCTTCAATTGCCCTTGTTGATTTTTCCAACCAGTGAAAGCAATGTTTTTTTTTTTTTCTTCCCTAAGCTCCTCTCTAAAAAGTACCACGTATGAAGAGCTGTGAGCCTTAAAACCAAAAAAAACACTAAATGAAAAGAAAACTATGAACGGAAGAACAATTACAGTCATGGTCATATTTGTTCCAATGGCATGTTTCATAGTGCCAAAATTATGACATTCAAGTGTCTCGACTCTTAATTGTCCAGGCACATAAAACTTTCTAGATTTAAAAACTAGGATTAATATAGATTTGATTGAAACTGTGTCAATTTCATTGCAATCAACCATTTTAACGTTTATGAGGTTCAATCATTTCAACCCACATGACATATAAGCTATATGGTGTTGATGTGAGTAAGATTAGTTTTAAAATTCTCACTACCTTTGAAGTCTATGGGTGACAACAAGCTCATTTAAGCTCTTGTTGAAACAAGGGATAAGTTTCCAAGTGAAAAATTTATAATTTTTCAAGCTTATCTGTTTCTAAAACCTATGAAGGACCAATGACCAATTTGGGTGATCATTTCTTAAAAGTATAATCGAGATGGGGCCTACTTTTATATCACTAGAATTAATGAAGAGCATCACATGTATTGGTCACAAAATAAACAAAACTAGACAAAAGAAAGTCTTGATATGACTTACTCAAAAGTGTTAAAATGATGAGGTCCAATTTGAGCTTTTGATCTTTTAGAGGTTAAATTCGGAATGAAATTTGCAAAAGTGAGAATGTTAAACAGAGCACCAAGTTTGCAAACATGTCTTTGTTTTTCTCAATGTCTAGTTCATCTTCTCATCCTTCCCACTCACATTCAAGGTTTAGAACTACAACATAGTGTCTATGCTGGAGAAAGTGCGGCATTGCAAATGCAAATGAACCGGTGTAATAGGACATGAAAAGATTTAAGCAACGGAGGTTAGCATTAGTGAGGAGTTTTGTAACTCTTTCCTTTTTTGAAGACGTGCCTATTCGGATATGAAGAGTGGAATAACCCCCTTCACCTTGTTTTCAATTCTTGTAATTAATGATGTTGCTATGGACACTTGATTTTGAAATGCTCAATGTCTATTGATATTCACAAAACAAGCATTCAAAACAATTCAAGAATAATCTTAAATCGAATTCTATCATACTGTGTTTAAGCAAGCTTGACATTGCATCTCGATCCTATTTCTATCTTGAGGAGAAATAATATGTGACCCTCCTTCTATAGTGATTCTAAACCAAAAATAATATATTTGAGATTAAGTGACATTCCATGATTAGTCAATTGACCTAAAATTTAACTAAAATTTGGCAAGGGTCCAAATTATGAAATTAGGGTGTTTTCAATTAGATTTAAAGAATGCTATTTATTATATACGAGGAAATGCTTAAAAAACAAAAACTCTATTGTTCTATTGGATTTTTTTCTAAACCAAACACCTATAATTTAGGACCATTGCAAGGTTACCATTTTGCGTGTCAAAATTGAGTTATTATTTGTGCCGTGTAAATGTTTTACGTATTCCAATCAATAAAAAGTGTGACACTTTGCTCCATCGTTCTTATATAAATTATTTTGACTCAAATTTTCTCTTTTGTAGCTATATGCAGTTTTTCCAAACTTTTGTTTTCGAGATGAGTTCTTAGATTTCATTTCCAACTTTTATATTTATTTTTGGAAAACCAACACTCACACCTTCAATGGGAATGATGGGAGAAGGTAAAACATCTAAGATTGCTGAGGGCAGTTAACACCCATTTAACCAAGGATTCATCGTTTTAAAATGACAAATTGGATTGATTGTATTGTGAAAAATGTAATTCAGATGAGACCAAATTTTATATCATCGGAATGAGTGAAGAATATTGCATGTGTTAGTGAAACAACAAAGAAATTTGAACAAAAAAGAAGTTCACATAAGACTTACTCAAAACTGTCGAAAAAAAACATGAAGCCCAATTTGGGCTTCATGTTTTTTTTAGCACTTTTGAGTAGATCCTATATGGACTTCTTTTTGTTCAAATTTCTTTGTTGTTTCACGAACACATGCAATGTTCTTCACTGATTCCGATGATATAAAATTTAGTCTCATCTAAATTACATTTTTCACAATACAATCAATCCAATTTGTCATTTTTAATAACATGAATCCATGGTCCTTAGTACCATAGAATGAGACTCGGGTGGTCTGCGGAAACCTTATCCAAGAGCAGACGGCTGACGGTTGGCTAGAATCAGCCATAGCCAGATTTCCCTTTCACGCCTCGCCTTTCCAGGCTCCCCGTGGTGGTCGCCTTACCTTCTCGCATTCCGCCATCGCCATTCCAAGTATCAGCAATCTCCGAGCTCTCTGTATTCCTCGTTTCCTTCCCCGTGATCGATCAGCTACAGCTTCAGCCATGGCGTGCGTTGCCGCTTTGACGAGCTCGTCTGTGGCCACTGCTGCCGCTGCGGTTGTAGGCTCGTCGTCCACCACCCCCCGGTCGTCCGCCGCTCGGTCGTTGGCGCTCCGCCGGAGCCTCATCCATGGCAACCAGGTCGTGCTCAGCTCCCGTAGAGCAGGTGCGTTACAATGCTGGAAAATCAATTCCGTTTGTGAAATGGCATTGCACGTTTCTAGGTTTTGTCCCATTCTGTCTGATTTTTGTTGCCGCCTAGAGCTTAATTCAATGGCTATGGCCATTAAATTCAGTGGCTATGGCTACTACTTCTGTTGTTTGGTTGTTAGCTCTTGAATTAATGTCGAGCATCCATAACCTCATATCTGTAAAGGCGGAAAACATGCATTGGATATAGGGAACACACAATCTTGTCCTTCTTCCGTGCCCATACTGTTTGATAGTTGTTGCCGTCTAGAGCTTAATTCAATGGCTATGGCAGATTGCTGCTACTTCTATTGTTTGGTTGTTGAATTCGTGTCAAGCATCTACAACTCATTTCTGTAAAGCTGGAAAACATGCATTAGATATAGAGAACACACAATCTTGTCCCTTTTTTTTTTTATTGAACCAGATCCAACCCTTGTGGTAAGGTGAAAGTACAGCTTAGTTATTGAATTTGAAAGCTCTACTTTCACGTTATCTAGTGTACTCTGGGATGTGTACTCTGTGGATAGAAATTATAAATAGAGTTTGACAAAGCGTGATGTAATGTAGGTATGCTGACTATGGAGAACATCTGTCCTTATTTGACGCTACAGTGTCCTCGTTTTGAGTGACCCGTGAAAGAACAGTTGTGTTATGGAAATAGCATCCATGGCGTGGCATGTTAATTCTCAAAATAAGGCACTCCTTTCACGTCACCTAGTCTGCGGTGTGTATAGCAGTTGATAAGTAGAATTTTACATAGTGTGATGTAATGTCATCGATGTAATAACATATATTTTTGTTGCAAATGCAGAGAGCATGAGGCTGAACCCTGTGCCCATCCGAGCTGTGTCCGATGAAAGCACCACGGACGGCTCTGCCCAACTCCAAGAATTCGTCGAAGACCTCAAGGCCAAGGTAATTCCCTAACCTCTACTTACCTTACATCTAATCATTATGCAGTGAATTTCTTATTGACTTTTCTGCTTTACATTTAGACCTCTTTCTTATAATCTCATCTAAAATGACACCCTGCTCACATTCAAATTTTCGCCATTGTAAAGAAGTTGGAAACCAGATTGAAATGGTTTGAGTGTACTCCCACATAGGCTTTTTCAACTACCTTTGGGCTGGTGTCTGCTACAGAGCATGCCTGTGCACATATCTGTTTCAGAATGCATCTCATGTTAGTTAAAACAAAAGCTTTATTTATGAAAGTTCTGACATATGTGATTACAGAGCGTTATTTTCTTCAGAATGGATTTATCTCTGTTAAAATCAAAGCTTTTTTATGAACTGAAATATGTGGTTACAGATCATGCTTGTGGAATTAGTTTCTTCAGAATGCATCAGATTATGTCTGTTAAAACAAAATCTTTATTTACATGTGTTTTTGTGATGGCAGTGGGAGGCCACTGAGAACAAGACCACCGTGGGGATCTACGCCGGAGGTGCTCTGGTAGCGCTGTGGCTGTCATCCACCATTGTAGGGGCCATCAACAGCGTGCCATTGCTGCCGAAGCTGATGGAGCTCATCGGGCTGGGCTACACGGGATGGTTCGTGTACCGCTACCTGCTGTTCAAGTCCAGCCGCAAGGAGCTCGTGGAAGACATTGAGGAACTCAAGGGAAAGATCACCGGGGCTGTGGAATCAGAGACCAAGTAGAGAGATTCATGAAGAGTGTGGAGATAGTGAATGAAGTGCAGCGGCCAGCTCCATTCTGTGAATTTTTTAGTACATTCAGTCAGCTGTTTCCTTTGGCATGCTTCACTTGACCTAAGTCTCCTGTTTCATAGGTTCTCTTTCTCTCAAAATTTTGACGTGCTTTTTGTATTGTATTCCATTCTTGCGCAACAAAACGTGTCTGCCTGTGTCCACTTGAATTGCACTCTCAAAGGTGCTGAAATCTTTGACTGAAACACATTGTGTCAATTATTGGTGTGTAACTATGTCTGAATTTTGTTTATAACATAAGTGTACCACTCAACCCTCTTTATTGATAGTGCTCGGGCGGATAGATGGGGCTCAATTCGCACTCATGCATGTTTACAACTTGACATGTGGAAGTTGTCCAGTTGTGAGGATACTGTCATTGACATGTGGAAGTTGTCCAATTGTGAGGATACTGTCGGTGTATACGGGATGAGCAATTGCAGTGTCATTAGAGAGGGTTCAACTTGATTGTAAATAGGTGTCCTTAATGCAAAAAAATGTAGGTGTCACTTTCTGGTTTACCAAGTAGGAGAGGTGTCACTTTCTGATTCTCCAAGTAGGAGAGGTGGGTCAATTTCTCAAATCTTGGATACATATTTGAGTGCAATTACTGTGAGCTTAAAATTTTCATTGTGAAGATGTGCTTAGAACTCTTTTATATCGCCTTTTTGGTAAATAATGCACGTGAATTCAGAACTTGGCATGTGGAAAGTGTCCAATCACAATAGCAAATAGATTCTGTCCCGAATGTGATATTGGAGATATTTCAAATCCATATTATAAGTTGACACCACCAATTCCTCCCCTACACTAATTGCATGCATGGAGAGCTGTACTTGTAACCCTTGTATTGGTCAAAAAGTGAGATCTCAACACCTACATTTGCATGCAACCATCTGTTTGTGTCTGGTAACAGTCTTAGATCCTCTGGCTCTTAACGAGTTATCTAGTCCATGATTGAAACCCAATCTGATCAGAAAGACTGAAATTTCCACCACTGGACCAAAATTTAACAGTTTAGAGCATCGCCACCGTTACTAGGCACAAATGGCTTGCAATCAGCCCATTGCGGGGCTGAATCAGCGAATAGTGGCCTTGGCTTGGCAACCTTCCCCACCAGGGATTTTTTTTGGTTTTTGGAGAAGTACTAAAGTGGCGACAAATAATCAAATATTTTAACATTCATCTATATTTTGGATAGAATTATCTTTTCATCCACATATTTCAACAAGTTTCATTTTAAATTCACGATTTCATCTAAATCTTTTAAAAATTGGAACAATCTGGAGCCTTCGTCCATTTTTCTTTAGGCTTGGTGCATGTCAATTATTTTTGGTGCTTTCTGGCTTTTAGAAGCCTAAAAAAAATCACTACTCCCCCCACTGTCAAGCCCTTCTCAGGCTCGCAAACCACGCACATCCTACAAATGATGAATGAGGTCATTCTCGGCTAAATCAGGAGTTTGGTAATCCTCTCTCTAGTGGAATGGATCCCGACAAGCTATTATAAGTCCTCAATGTGCAAAATGGGCGCGGGGAGAAGTTCACTAGATACTAGAGTTAACCGAAAAGAAGAGAAAATACATGTTAGGTGAGGTGAGTTTGACCCATATCTAAGGCAGCCAAGCAAACTGGCATGGTTTCCAAAGAATTCAAAATAGAAAGGAGTGTGAACTAGTTTTGCCGTCACAAAGGAGGCAAAACTGAGATGAAGGTGAGTTCAAAGAGAGCCAAGGCTTGGAGGCCATGGCCCACATCCACTTGAGATATAATTAGGTGACTCCATTGATTAGTTGGCTCTGACACCTTGGAGCTCGTGTCTAAAATTATAGATAGAGGGTATCTTCTTCCCCTTTTACTTTGATTTCGGCTACACTACAGGACAGCACAGACTCTCACTTCCTGGATTTTTGGGGGTCAGAACTTGTATTCTGTTTTCGGTTAACTCTACTGAATAGGTTTGTGAAAATGGATGCTTTTAGTGAGGCATCAAAGCTCCCAGTTCCAGCAATGTCAACAGTGGAAAGCTCTTGAAGCTAGCCCCGCAATCCGCCCTGCAACAGCCATCGCTTGAAGACATGGGTGGCAATGCTCTTAGGTTTCTTGCAAAAATAATTTGCAAGAAATTGCCATTTAGAAAGTAATCTGCACATATACAATAGAACAAACTTCCGTCACTTACTACTCTATATGTTATTTGCCTTAGCTCGATTTTTTCAGCTTTTTTTGGCCTAAATTATGGACTACATAACCAATGAAGGATGGCAGTTGCGAATCGGTTAAGGGACATAACCTACTGTGCATTGAGTTAATAAAGATTGTCCGATTTCAATTTTTTGGTTGATCTTGTGGTCCAAAAGAACAACTTTAGTTATGAGTTCTAACCAACGAGTAAATAGTCCATCATCTTGTCACATTTGCTCAAAAAAGGGCACAATAGGTTATGGATTAGGTAATTGGTGCTTGGAACAAGGTTATTACAAATAGTGGAGCTACGCAGCCAAATTGTTTTTGACGAATTTTTGCCAAGATCCACCTACTTGATTTTGGGAGTAGTTACTTTCACTCTAAAAATAATAGGCAAAAAAAGTGAATGAAATTGTTAAAGTCTTTTAAAAACAATACTAAAATTGCCACAATTTGGATGAAAGTGCTTTATAATAAATAATTTTATGGTTGAGCATATATATAAATGGATGGTTCAAATCATTCAATTCATTTTTTTTCCTTACTTAACTACATTCCAAGGTGTGTGTTGCTCTACTGTACCAACCAAAAAAAACAAAAAAATTGGCTAGAGTCATGTAGTGGTGAGACTGTTTTTGGGTAATATCAATTTAGACATTGGTTACCAGATATGGTATTACATTCTTAAGCAGTAGGATACTGCACCGCCTACTGCTTGGTTGGTTTTTTACCGATACAATAACTTTCATTGGAACATGGAGTGAAAGATGACACTTGCCATTATTTGAGGGAATTTAGTGAGAGTCAAGCAAGTAAGACAAACTTAAGATGGGAAAAGAAAAAGCATCCAAGAGCATCGAAGACCATATTCATTATATTGAGACTTTTCGCAGTCTCATTTTTATCTTCGACTCGAAGATAAACCGTTTTATCTCCTTACTACTTTTTTTTTATAAATATTTAACAACACCACCTTTTGGAATTTCATTATAGAATCACTATTTGAGCATTTTTTTTTGGGTTTCAATTATTATTTTTTAAATGAATTTTTGAATAACTGGCATTCTGTCTCAAAATTAGCTAAAAGTCTCAATATAACGAATATGACCATATCGGAGAAAATCTCGGAAACTTTAGTAGGGGTACAAAGGACTCTAGGGCTTAAGAATGTTATGGGAGTGCCATGTTTATCCATATCCTTTTTGTAAATAGATGAGGTTTCCATATTCTTCTTGTATGGAAGAACGTTTCTACTGTCAAACACCTCTAACCTCTAAACGTACCAACCCTTTGAACAAAAATAGATGCTAGTCTTAAAAATAGATGTTATGATGCCTCAAATGTATTGTACATGAGGTGTACATAAGAGGTCCGTTGCAAGCATAAAATCTACCCAACAAATTTGACATACTTACATTTGGAGACCTCTCCAATATTATCAACATCTCCCCATTATAAGATATTTACTTTAATTGGTAGAGAACCTAATAGACTTGCAAAGATGATTTGGATGAAAGTCATCTGAGATTGTATGAGAAAGTTACAAGGCTTTGAATCTGTTCGTGATACAATTTCTGGACGCTGGGACGTTTAGGGGCTAATAGTTGCCTTTGTAGTAAAGGTTAATCCCTAAAGGACTGTAAGGCCCCCACGCGGCTTCTGGAACTAGAAAGTGAGGAAATTCGGGTTCTTGGGCTTTGAATTGTAGGATGAGCAACAAAGAGACCCTGGCTCTTTTTGAGAGCCAAATCTGTAGGTACTTCTTGATCGGAAATTCATCAAGTGAGCGATTTTTGGTGATTTTTTTGAGTTGCACGGTGTGTATCTAGGCGTCACTTCAGACCCTCATATCTTCCTCCTCACACCTCCAAATTACTTGAATTTTTTTGCACATGTTTGAAATGATGATTTCTATTTACAGTAAAAATTTCAGAATTTTTGGAGCACTTTTGAACAATCCGATTTCAAAATGGGTACAAAACAACCCGAACGAGTTCCATCAATCTTCTCAACAGGTGGCATTTTCTCAAAAATTGTGCGATTTTGTCGATCATTTTTTCATAAAAAAGCTACGTAAGTCTTCTTTAGCTTCAACGGTGCCGATCGTCAAAATTACCCCGCACCAATGAGGAATTGAGCTTGCTACAAGAGCTAGTCAAGAAAACTAGAGCTAAGTTCAACACCCCCCCCCCCCCCCCCCCCCCCCCCCCCCCGGTCCTTTAGGGGTTAACCGAAATCAGAACTGAAGGTGATGCAATTCTAAATTGCAGCGGATGTCACTCGGACTTCAACTGAAACACAACCGCGTAAAAGAAATAAAATAAATAAAATAACACTTACATAACATTCTTCAGTAGTAGGATATTGCACCGCCTAGTGCTTGGTTGATCTTTTATTGATACAATAACTTTCCTTGGAAGACACTTGCCATAATATGAAGGAATTTAGTAGGAGTCAAGTAAGTAAGACAAACTTAAAATGTAAAAACAAAGAGCACCCAAGAGCATCGGAAAGAATCTTGGAAACTTTAGTAGGGATACAAAGTCTAGGCCTTAACTCCTAAAGGTTGGGCCTATGACCATGGAATCATGTTTTATCTGTCACACTCAATTTTGCTACTAAAAATAATACAATAATTCAAATTTATATTTTTAGTAGATGAAGTCACATGTCTACTACAAATCATGAATTTTTCATAAATTTTGGTGAAAATTTGAAATTACTATGGTTTTATGAAGTGATTGTAAAGAAAATCTTTATTAATTACAAAATGTACTAGAAAATTCCAATTTTTTTACCTAAGGTGTAAATTACAATGAAGAAAAGTTTAGTTGATGAACATCATCCATGTATCTAAATTTAGAAAATTTGCTCCACCTTGGTGATACCTACCGAACTTGTGACTACAATAAAACACTCAATTTTCAGATTTTTCCAAAAATTCAAAGTGGAGTAGAAACTAGACTTGGCAAGCTTCATTTTGTTAATTAAGCTCAAATGCAATGGAACTCATTTTCATGGCCTAAATTTAGTTTAAGTAGAACAAGCAAAAAAATTCAAAATACACTACACGGTGAACCGTTTTTACGACTCTTTTTGTAGTTGGGACCCCATGTAAAATCTAAAAATAGCTTGAATGATTTGAATTTAACTTGAAGGGGTGGCATCACCAAGCAAAGCCCTTCACATAAAGAATTGGATGGAAATCATCCACGCAGCAGTTGGAATTGAACAGTCGACTTCATTCATAAGCCATTTTTTGGTCTCTGCGGCGTTTAGGGGTTAACCCCTAAACGTCCTCACCTATGTCCAGTTTAGGCAGTTTTGCAAAGATGCATTATAAAATGCAATTAATATGAATATTTAGAACTTGATGTATGAATAAAAGTTATACATTTTAAATTTTAGATTCTATCTATACAGTTAGATCTATGACTACTATCACTAATCTTTTTTTATAAATTTTGAAACATAAAATAAAAAATTACTTTGTAATTCAATTACGAATAAGATATTGACAATATGTGGATGAAATTTGTTGTGATGGGTTATAATGTAGTACTTTAGGTGTAGTGATTTTTGGAGATTTTTTGGATGCTTGATTTTAATAGTTTTTTTTTCATGAACACTTTTAGACCAAAATCTTCAAGATTTTCGGTGAAACACTACAACACAAAATGAGGCATAATTTTTTCAAAAATTATTTCCTTTTCGATCGGATCACACATACATGAAGTTAACTTCCCATAAAAAATTCAGTAAAAAAATCACACCACAAAAAGTGCATGACGGATGAGAAAATACGGATGAAATCTGTACATCAGGCCAAAAACGCCTGCTTGGGCAGTTAGGGGTTAAGAATGTTATGATTGATCTCACCAAACAGAACCAGAATGATCTCAGCAACACGAATGAAAGCCAAAAATAAATAAAGCTCCAGACAACAATTAAGAGCACCATTCTCAGTCAGTGCACAGGGTAGCCAAAGGCTCAAAAATCAAGGAATTCAACACGGTGATGAAGGCAAAGAATGGATGAAGACCAGGCTCGGACACTCCTGGAGCCCGGCGCCCGCAAGCCCAAACTCCAGCACATCCACTGCTGGAGTGCAGGGATGAAATTTTCCCTCAGTTACATGATTATTCGCAGGGTGTGCGTACACAATCAAGAGTAACTTTGTTATAATCCAAGACATATTCCTTGAAAAACCAAATAATGATAAAAAAATAATTAAGAATAATTAGGAATAATCAGAAAAGCATATTCGATTTTAGGGTGATGCCCTGATATGGGTACCCCTCCAAAAATAGTTTGTTTTCTAGAAATATCTTTTTGCTAAAAAAAAAGCATTGGAAAATTACAAAATTAGAGGGTGTTATAGGTATCATGGTTGCAACTATATACATGGTGTTAAAGACGGAATTTTTAGTACACATAAAATGAGTTAGACATAAATCACACTATGTGAGACGCGTAAAAGTGATACCCATATCAAGCCATTCCCCTTTAACAAGCATTTTTAAGGTTTGATTGTGTATGTAGCAAACTATCCATAAGTTTGATTAACCCTTTAACGTCCCAATTCAACACTGTTTTCAAAGAAGTGTTATAAAATGTTTGATGGAAACCGAAAATGGAGTTGATGTACAAAGAAAATTTGTAAATGCCAATGTGAAGATCACATCTGTACGGTTAGATGTATCATATTTTTTATTAATAAATTTAAAATAATTTTGCAAGGTTTTCTCTTGAAATTCAATTAAAAATCCCGAATTAACACAAAAAAATTGAAAAAAATTGGAATGAAATTGGAATAACATGCAATATGCGATGGTATGGTTTCCATTATTTGATTCTACTTATTTTGGAAAATCATGTCTAAGGTCTCACTTTTTGAACTAAGAATGAAACTTGACATAAACCAATTGTGTTATTTTTCCAAAAATCATGATAACCTATTTTGAAGATCCACACCGTACAAAGGATAGTCAACTTACATAAGAACCCAAAAAAAAAATTGGTGGATGAAAACTGTCCACTTTGGATGGAAATCAAACAGCTTTAATCTGTTCGTCGTCCAATATATGGACGCTGGCGCGCTAAAGGGTTAATCCTTGATTAGTCACTGATTCTTCAACATTAAACTTGCATATTGCTTTTCAAAACAAATTGCAGATTATTCGTGCTCTTTACAGTGTCAGTCTTCTCTCACCTTCTTATGTCCAACTTTGAAAAATATCTTGGTAAGATTGTGTAATTTCAATACTCAAATTCGATTATTGAAATATAGAAAGAACTTTTCATCCATTAGCCTAAACCTCAGATTTTCATCCCTAACCTAGACCTTGAGTTTTTCATCTATGACGGAGCAGCCTACCAGTCTCATCGCCTCCGGATGATTCAACAGCTGCTATGGAGAATGACATCCTGGGAAAATTTCATCCCTGCACTACAGCCACCAGAATTTACCTGCCGCAACAGAGCTTGACTGTACCTTCGCAGGACGGTCGGCGTCAAGCTTCGTGAGTTTCACGGCAACTCAGCTGCAATCGATCGACGGACCGTCAGCAGGAGTCAACTATAGAACTGTAAGAACACACGAAATGTTAAACATTGCATTCCGACGCGCTTCAATTACGTTTCTGGCATCCGAAGACTTTCAGATCGAACGCGCACTGGGGAGCTTACACAAGTACACGGTATCAGCTATGTCATTCTAGCGTCGAGCTCCTGATCGAGAGTATTCCTCTTCTTAATCGTTGGACAGGATCCCACAATTTGCCTTGGTTTTCACGCTGCTACAATTCGTGGTCATGCCGTTCTTGAGGTTTAGTCGAAGAAGGTTTCAGAGATCGATCGATGTCGCCTGCTGCCCTGATAACATTGGTGATCGTTTTCTGTGCGAGTTTCGTTGCAGGGCAGAACAGCAATTTCTCCTTCCCATCTTTCGACGCCCAGCAGAATGACATCTTGACCCCCGGTGACAGCTTATTCAGTCTCCCCAACGCCGCGTACATCATGAACACCCAAGGCATCCAAGACTCGGGAGGTTCCTGCGGTAGGATCATGTACAAGGACCCCGTGCAGATGATTGACAGCACCGGCGCAGTTGCTTCGTTTCAGACCGCTTTCACAATCTCGTTTCAATCACCCGCGAGCACCGCAACCACTTGCGGCGACGGGATGGCCTTCACTTTCGTGAATTCTAGTGCTCTAAACCCGGATTACGGTCGTGCAGGAGGAGGCTTTTGCGTTCTCAACTTCGATGCCAATCCTCCCGATCAGCATGTGTTCGCCGTCGAGTTTGATTCGTTCCAT
The DNA here is from genome assembly GCA_022496805.1 of Pohlia nutans. Classification (NCBI taxonomy): domain Eukaryota; kingdom Viridiplantae; phylum Streptophyta; class Bryopsida; order Bryales; family Mniaceae; genus Pohlia; species Pohlia nutans. The sequence continues at coordinate 3,517,575 of CM040093.1, read as the reverse complement.
AATACGGGAAACTATTTTGATCCTGTGGGAGGGGTGTCGGATAGTCACATTGGAGTCGATCTCAACAACCAAAGCTTAGCCACTGCTGATATCTGCGCAGGCGGTAATATGCCGACTTTCTGTTCGTTGACAGCAGGCCAAGCACAAGGCTTTTGTGGCCAGAAAGGAATCTTCGCGGCTTGGATTGATTACTCCAGTGACTCTCAGAAGCTTGAGGTCAGGATCAGAGAAGGAAACTCCACTGATGATGCATATAAACCAGCAAACGCTTCGATTACGGTGCCTAATCTTGCATTAGAGAACGTGTTTACAGCCGAGAGTATGTACGTCGGATTCAGCGCCAGTACAGGGAACTTTCAAGAGTCACACCGACTCCACTCATGGAAATTTGCAACAACTGGACTTTCGACGCCCTCTCCGGCGCCTTCACCTTCTCCAGCGCCTTCACCTTCGCTCACCTCACCTTCTCCATCTTCCAACAAAACGTCAGTGGCACTCGTCGCTGGAATTTGCGTTCCCGTCGTTAGTTGCGCGATCTTGGGACTGTTGTGCTTCTACAAGCGTCGAAGGACAAAGGCCTCTCAGGAGCTTTTGCAATATTCCAGCTTGGGTGAGCTCGCTCTCACTGAGACGTCATGGGCGTTCACCTATAGGGAGCTCAGCCGGATCACCAAGAATTTCAGCGACAGCGAGCTCCTCGCCAGTGGAGGCTTTGGCGATGTTTTCAAAGGTACTAACCTCATGCAATGCTTAAATTCATTGTGCTTCCCGTCGATCATCGATGCCAGAACATCACAATTTGGGCACTCTGAAAGATGCTCGGAAAGATGTCATTTTAACGATTATATATGATTCCAGGTACCTTGGCGTCGGGAGCTCTCGTTGCCGTGAAACGGATCAAACGACGGAAGGAGCAGGACGTGAAGAGCTTCTTGGCGGAAGCAACCAGCATGCGGCAGATTCGGCACCGGAATCTGTTGCAACTGCGAGGCTGGTGCGTCTCCAAAGAAGGATTGATGCTGGTGTTTGATTTCATGTCCAACAGCAGCTTGGATAAGTGGATTCATTTCAAGGCGAAACCTGAGCTTCTCGATTCAAGCTCCTGCTCGTTATCGTGGGATGTGCGGCGGAATATACTGGCGGGGGTGGCGTCAGGGCTAGCGTATCTGCACGGGGAATGGGTGCAATGCGTGCTGCATCGTGACATCAAGTCGAGTAACGTGATGCTGGACGAGAATTTCGACGCCTACTTGGGCGACTTCGGGCTGGCTCGCCTCGTGGACCACCACAAGGTGGACAAGACGACGCTACTGGCGGGGACGCTGGGTTACATGGCACCGGAGATGCAGTACACCGGGCGCGCCACCAAGGAGACGGATGTGTACGCGTTTGGGGTTCTGGTGCTGGAGGTTGTGTGTGGGCGGCGCCCGTTGGATTCGCAAGTGGCGGATCCTGGAGACTTCGTGCTGGTGGACTGCGCGTGGCGCGCTCATGAGGCTGGCGATCTGTTGCGCGTTGCGGATTGGAGTCGTCTTACAGTCGAAGGTGAGGTTCCAGAGATGATGGTTCAATCTGTGTTGCATTTGGGGCTGTTGTGTTGCCATCCGAATCCGGCGGAGCGGCCGGCCATGCGCGATGTGAATCAGTGGTTCTTCAATCAGGCCGGCGATGGTGCTGCAGCCATGGATCTGCCTCCCTTGCCTGCTTCGAAACCTTACATCGCGCAATACCTCAACATGTCAGAGGACTTTTCGGAGAGTGCTAGTTCCTCGTCCCAGACATCCTCGTCGCTTCTTAGCCAGTCTTCCGCGCCGACATCCGTTCGCAACGGTACTCATGAAATCGAGATTAAATCGGTGTCGGTATTGTCCGGAAGAGAATTCGGAGCTCCCAGATGATAATTGGGAGCCCGGGACTCGGCCACACTGAACGGGGAGTTTTCCAAGGGAACTGGCTAAAATCCAATATTTTGCAAAAGCAACCAATTTCAGACAATAATCCATCCGGTTATTGTCTATGTATCACCTAGGTAGCACCCGAGTATCACAAATTTTATCCGGATTGTAGCCTTAAACTATGGGTTTCAACCGGTAATTTGACAATTCCATTCGGCTGATTTTACACTAACTGCCGGATCTCCCCGTACCTTACTCGGCCATTAGCCTGATAACTTTGTACAATAGCCCCCTCAAATGACATGTAATTTTTCTGTGAACAGTTGGTGCTACTAAACTATACTTCGGTGAATCATATCTTCCTTGTTAGTGCATGTTTGGGCATGTAACTGGTTTTCTTTGAAAGCATTCAGAGTGTTGTCCGAGAGCTTACACACCTAATAATGAGAGGACACCGAGCTCTTCCATACCTTATAACTATTTAGAGTGAACAAATAAGAGTATATTAAAGCAAAATATTTAGTATCTTATTGTTGAAACACAACTTTTGTTTTAGGAGACCCTTAATGCCCAGTGACCCAGTCTCGTAATAACTCATTCTGAAACCCCTAATGTTACGTGATTGAATTTTATTTTTATTTATTTATACTAAATACCAGTTTAGTGATGGATTGGGGATTAAAAAATAATTTAGATAGCAGGATGTAGCTAGAAGGACAAAGTGTTTTTAGAAAGACATAAATTTGGATCAATACTTCATGGTTTACAGCCAAAAAAAGTCATTCATTTGAACAATTTTTCATCAATTTGCGATGACTCCACCTAATATCTACGATTATATCTAAAATCTAGATGAAAGTGTTACATTAGAGTAAATCTGAACCCTCAACAAGGTCTCCAGAGGAGGGGGAAAAGGAGGTCATACAATTTATTTATTTTTGTACTACATGGTTTTTTCTTCTACCTCCTTCCAGGGAGGTTGGATGTACTTGGGAGGCTCTTTTAATTGGCGAGCTATTGGAGCTCTGTCAAAATTCACACAAGCTATGTTGATTGTCCTAAAACCACCAACTTAAGCAATCTAGCCTATTTTTGGCAGTGCTAAATTCGAAAAAAAAATATGACCGCATTCGAAATAGGTTTTGATGAGGATTGCAAAAATTTGCAACATCTAATTTGCATTTGTCAATTTTATACAAAATTCCAAAGTGGAAAGTAACCTCTGACCCATACATCACATACCAATTTCCTAAGTTCACACTTTGTTGTTCCTAGATTCCGCTCATGAGCTAACCCAAAACCACCACTATTTCTTCGCAATGCTTGGCATGCCATTGGTCTACTTGAATAGTGAAATTGATGGTTTTGAGTCTCAACTGTGGCTGCCCCAAGAAAGCTCTACATGTTATAATTGAGGGAGGTGGTGGTTTTAGGACATCCTACCTTAACCCCCAAATCTGTTGAAAACCCTACGTTCACCAGACCTCAATATTTTATTTTGTTGGTAACATTGTAAGAGCCTTGTTGTGGCTAGGTTCAGAATTTCTCTAATGCAAAATGAAAAATCGCAAAAAAGCTCCTATTGGGGACCTCCACTCAAGTGACTATTTCTTTGTCCTAAGTTACTCGTACATGTTGCATATTCCAGTGGCCCTTTGTCCAGTGGGTACTGATGGCCCATTTACACCAAGAAGTTGCAACACTTGCATTGCGTTCCTGGAATGCTGCAAGGTAAATTTCAAAAATAATATGCAATTCTTCCGGTGTCAAAGCCTTGTCTCTTCCTGCTTTTGACCAACGCATGTGCGCTAGTGGAGATGCAATTTTCTTGCGGCACCCAAAATGTGTTGGAGCATCTTCTTGCATGTGTCAGGATAAAAAAATAAATTTACAAGAGCACACTATAGCTACCAAAAACTTACATGACGAATGCAATTTTTTTGCCACACTCGCATTGAATGACTGGTGTGAATGAACCATGAGTCATTGTCATTACGAACAGACACTTAATTCACGCCGGCCTCAATTGAGGTCCAAAATTTCTATCTATCTACGCATTGCACCAAAAAATTAAAAATTAAAAATGGTATAATTAAACAAATTTTCTGATTGTCTGTCCGGTCAATGCAATGCGTAGTACTGTGGTACTTGCAGTAGGCAATTTTATCCTTCACTGACCAAGTCACTCCAAAATACTGCGTTGAAGTAACTTACCAGTCAAACAACAATTAGAGTAAAGGCCTGTTCACATCTGGCCTTTGGTAAGAGCAGCACCGCAGCCCTCCCAGAGTCCCTCGCACTCCAGAACTAGATGAAATGTGCCAAGGGCCCTTCCAAAATGCCTCTTGACTCTGGATCCTAGCGTGTTGAGAAACGGCCCTCCAAATCACTATTTAGTTGACTATATCCCCACATTTTACTTGAGATTGGTCGTTTGACTATTTAATGTGCACTTTTGATGTGTGAGGGGCCTCCAAGGGTGGGGAAGTGTAAGTGCAAGGGCTCTCCAAATGTAAATGAATAATTTCAGCGAGTCATCTCTAGCATGTAGGAGTGGGGATGCTTTAAGAACATACTTTAAAAGATAACAACTGAGGGGTACAACAAATTATCTATGTTCACACATTGGGGTTTTTTCCGGCATGGTTCCGTATATTACGGATAAGTATACGGGTGGTGTGTTCACATATGCGGTCGTTTTTAAATTATTTTTGTACCACGTTGGCGTCGTGGAGACGTACTACCTTGATGCACTCACACCTAGGCAGTTTTTTGTATTTCGTATTTCCTCATCTCTAACATTGGGGCCCGTTGACCCTTCTAAGCAAATAACCCTCTTTCTCTGCCCATTTTAAAATTCGTGGCGTAGCAGCAATACATCAATAGTGTTCCTTCATTGCATCAGATCCGCTTCTTTTGCATCACCAGCTTTGCGGAACATAAACCCCACATGGCGCCATTCCCATATATTCCATCCACTTCGAACGAAACACTGGCCAAAACGAAACAGTGACCCTTTACACGAACGCTGGTTAGAACGAAACATTGACTAGCCAAAACAAAACATTGATCCTCCGCACGAAACACTTGAAATATTGTTGTGCATGTTAGATGTTACACGACAAGAATAAGGTTGAGTGGAGTTATCCCATAAAGCTTGTGCCATTCATAGTCATAGTCATAGTGAGGGTATATAGCTTTGTAGGTTTGAAGGAAGAAACATACCTTCTTGGCCTTTTGGATAAGATCAAATGTAAATATAATTTGCAACCTTTGTGTTCAAGGTTCACTTAATTTACAATATAATTGTTTCTTTTTAACCAAAACTGTCTTCAACTTTCATCAACTCCATAAAGTAGGAAGCGATGTAATTTTATTTTTATGCGGAACAATAGAGCTGCAATCAAATACATATGGCAATAAAGTAAGTAAAATTTTATTTTTGATAGTTTTAGAACTCAATAATAAGAATGATATTATTATTCTTCTCAGTAGTATTAGTAGAGTTCATTTTTTATAATATTTTAGACTTCAACTTCAATTGACTTAAAAAAATTTGGAGGTAATTTGATAATTTAGAGTTACTTATCTTTGAATTAAAAATAAAATAAAATAAATTGACAAAAACTTCTATATTGAATAGAGGGCAACAACCACAAGTTGAAATGTTGTTTACTTTATGAATAACTCTACTATGTTTTAGGATCCTGTAATCAAATATGTAAAATTGTAATATAAACAAAGCTTGAATTGTTCACCCTCCCAAAAGGCCTATAAACACGTAATGTAACACCAAAACACAGAATTTTCATTTAAATATAAAATTATAAAATTAATAAAAATGTTGAATTATTTGAGTTATCCATAAAGTCAAAAAATGAGAGGGTTTTGGGCCTGGGATTCTGCAAATCCAGGATCAAGCCCTAAAATGGAAGCAGGTGTCTGTACCTAAATAAAAACATAGGCAGAAATCTTTCTTACGACCGGAAATGGTCCAAAAAAATTTCTGCTCCCGGGTTTGAAGCGCGCCCCGAGAATCGGGAGCAGTTTTTGCTAATTCCAGCAGTTTTTGCTCCTAATCAGCCATATCATCTCTGTCAACGTTAGTCAGCACGGCATAATCCAATTCCCATGCTACTATAGCTTCTGCAACTCGTGTCGGTTCTTCAGGATCCGCCAATCCGAGCTCCTAATTCCAGCAGTTTTTGCATCCTCACCGCGGCCAACAATAGATGATCGCAGATTCCATCATCCAAAAAAACACAGACCACCTTCTGCAGCCTTGTGTTTTATGCCCCGGAATTACAGAGGCTTACTTTGTGTTTCTCCAAGTTTGTGTGAATAGTGCACTCAAAAATGTGAAAAACACAAGCTTACTTTACGGATAACTCTATTAAGTAAATAAATAGTTGACTAATTTCATATAACTCGTGCTAAAAAGGAAAAAATGAAATGAAAGATGAAGAATTTGAATTTATTTTTGGTGCAATGGTTTTTTGGATGAAAATATGAATTAATTGGAAAAATAAAAATAAAGTATTGAACAATTTTGGAGCCATATCATATTCATAAGAACATACACTACACTCTATCTTAGCCAAAAGGCCAAAAAAGGTGTGTTTCTCCCTTCAAATCCACAACGCCATATCCTCTCAGTATGACTGTGAATGGCACAAATCTTATAAGATAAGTTCACTCAACCTTATTTTTATCGTGTGACATTGACATGCACAACAATGTTTCAAGTGTTTTGTACAGAGGATCAATGTTTTGTTTTGATCAATGTTTTGTTCTAGCCAAGCAATGTTTTGTTTTGGCTAGTCACTATTTCATTGACTAGTCAATGTTTCGTTCTAGCCAGTCACTATTTTGTTATGACCAATGTTTCGAGCAAAAGATCAGTGTTTCGTTTTGGCTATTGTTTCATCCAAAAGGGATGGGATGTATGGGAATGGCGCCATGGGAGGTTTATGTTCTGGAAAGTTCCTAAAGCAAGAAAAGCAGATCTGATCCAATGAAGGAACACTACTAATGCGTTGCTGTTGCGCCAGGAATTTTACGCCGGGCAAAAGAGGGTTATTTGCCCACAAGGGTCAACGGGCCCCATTGTTAAAGACAAGGCCAGAAAAGTACCATCTCATTAATACCTTACATAGGAAATACACAAAACCCTCAAGATCATGGATCCGCAAAAAATAACTACTTTGTCTGGAAATAAATGTCCTAATTTTTGGCGTGTTTTAACCCTTTAACGTCTCGATTCAACATTGTTTTCAAAGATTCTTTATAAAATGTTTGATGAAAAACAAAAATGGAATTGATGTACAAAGCAAAGTTGTAAATGTCAATGTGAAGATCACATCTGTACGGTTGGATTCATCATATTTTTTGTTAATATTTTTTTATTTAATTTTGCAAAGTTTCTCTCGAAATTCAATTTAAAATCCCAAATTCACACCAATTTTTTTTTTTAAATATTGTAATGAAATCAAAATATTATGCACTACGAGATGGTATGGTTTCCATTATTTGATTGTAATTATTCTGGAAAATCATGTTTAAGGTCTCACATTTTGAACTAAGAATGAAATTTGACATAAACCAATTTCTTGGAAGTGCAAATCAATATATGGACCTATATGGTACATGTCATGTATTGATGACAGTAGACTTGAGAGAGAGCTGGCTCAGTTGGGAAGGATCGACAGAGGCTGGAGCATTTGTTAGGAGACAGCGAGCTGTAGTAGATTTTGGAAATGCAATGACGTCTCGGATTGAGGTCTCACCAGCCAGCAACATCACCAACCGGTCCAATCCATATGCTATGCCTCCTGCAAGCCAATTATATTGCCACGCAGGCATGAATGAGTGTCAATGTGTCTGTCCAGGAGTGACACCAGTGTCTAGAAAGATCATCCTCAGCAAATGTTTCACAGGAAGGGCAGCGCACTGTTTTGAAAAACCTGAGAAATGACAACATTAAGCAAGCGCAAGGGGCAGGAGGATCATGTGCAATAAGTACCATGTGGTGGAGCACCAAGGTCTAGTGCTTCTAGAAGAAACCCAAACTTTTCTTCTGCCTGAAGAGCACAATGAACATCACATCTTCATGTTAGGTACAAAACCAACGGACCCAATGTCACCAAATAATTTTCCGATGAGAACCACGATGAACTCTAGATGTCACACTAAAACCACTTACATAACCACCTGCAGCCTAGTAAATTTCCAAAAAGAAAACTCCAATTAATTAGAGGGATAGGATACTAACTTCTTCAGGTGTCAAGCCGATGGCACTCAGCACCTTTTCTTGAACTGCTCTCCTGTATATTCTCAAACTTCCACCTCCAATCTAGATGCAAGAGTACCAACCAGGAAGATATGCTCAGAACCAGCCAATATACAATTGATGTGCTGGTCTTAGAGGGGTGTCACATCTTAGTTGTCTAGATAGCACCACGAGCAAACCTTCTGAGTTGTCAACTTGCAAGTTAGAGAGTAAAACAAACCTCAACACCGTTGTAAACTAGGTCATATGCCAATGCTCGAGCAGTTCTCAGGTCTCCGATGTCATCTGGATGAGGAGCTGTAAAGGGATGGTGGAGTGCCTGCCTCACAATAATCAACAACACTACGCCATTAGACTTGGGAATAGATCTGAACTCAGATACTATCGCCTGGGAATAAGCCACAAGCTAAATGCCTACAAGGTCTTGGATAAAGCTCAGCTGTACTGTAAGATATGACTTCCACAACTATTTTTGAAGTTGATATCTAAAAAGACTCACCTCAAGCCGTTGTTCTCCTTCGTTCCATTCGAACATGGGAAAGTCCGTGATCCAGAGTATAGCATGCCCAGTCTGATACACCAGCCAGCCACCAATTGTGAGTGGGACCGTATGCATTCACATGCATGATGCTATGATCCTAGAGAATGATATCCAAACCATAAAGAGGATATATCATGTCGATTTCATGCATGGGTTCAGATGTCCCAAATAATTATGTAGGTTGAAACAAACAGATGATTCCCAATGAATGGTAGAAAAGGAAAAACACCTTGTCAATGAGATCTAAGCTTTCAGCAAGATAAGTTCGAAGAGCGTCCAGAGTTTTATGCACACAAGGAGCTGGACCGGCTGCAAATAAGATGAGATCCCCTCCGTTTGAAGCACAACGTGCTACAAGCTCCTGCTTTTGCTCCGGGTTTAAGCTTCCAATGATAGCAGGAGGCCCCTCGAGCTCACCTGCATGACAGCCTCCTTGTCAGCACAAAAACGTTTCTGTATTCGACTTGAAATTCAAATCTGGGCAAAGTACTTCTGAAATTATATAAAGCCTACATTCTATTAAAAATCAATAAAAAAATTTACAGTTACTCAACACTCTCCTGAAGACATTATTAGTAGGAGTATCATGTATGAAACATACAATTAAAACCCGAAATCCGATACTATAGTATGCAATAACCCGTTTGTAATCGACCTAACATAGGAAATGGCACACTTGCACTGCAGTTCAAACGACCAACGAACAGGACTGGAGAATAAATTAAAGCACATCACAAATTAGAGCTCACTGTTAGAAACCCGTACCGCCTGCCAACACTTTCAAGTAAGGTAAGCCTTTCGACCCCGATTTGATAGCCTGCTGATATACATCTCCTTTCTTTATCCTCGTGGCTGATATTTTTGAAGCACCCCCAGGGATACTGATTGCTTTGACTAAGCCACCTTCTTCTACTGCAGTTGAAAATGGTGCAAAACTTGATCCCGCAAAAAGCTCTGAAACCTTCAAAACAGAACAATAAGAACAAATTATAGAAATTGCAAGTGAAATCTCAAAAAAACCTGGAAGTGAAATGAGAAGGATTCATGATGACAAGAATAACCATTGAAATGACTCTCATTATAATAAGAAAATATGATGCAATGCTAGAACTGCACCTCGACAAGCTCTAGTCCGTAACGAAGATCAGGCTTGTCACTGCCAAAACGTGACATTGCCTCAGCGTAAGTGAGTCTTGGGAAAGGATTAGGGAGATCGACCCCTATTATTTCCTTGAATACCTGCAAGAAACAACAATTTCCGTCAATTCTAACTGGGCAAAAAGGAAGGCGAACCAGGCTAAAGGGATAAATCCAAGGCAACCAAGACCCTCTTGGAAATTTCAGCAAGTATGTGAAGAGCAGATCGATTAAGGCAACAGGGTGCCAAGACCCTGCATGTTAGAAAGCACACATGTCTCATGAGTCCTTCGTTGAGCTCCAGCATATCCTCAAGAGGTGTGAAAGAAAGCTCCATATCCAGTTGTGTAAACTCTGGTTGCCTATCGGCCCTCAAGTCTTCGTCTCGAAAGCACCTGCAGAGTTTCAAAACAACTCGTGATGTTTCCTCACAACCTCACCTGATCCATAGGCTACTGATTGGGTGAAGGATGATGCTAGGTGATTTGTATCAAAGATCATGTAAAAACTGGCTCCAGTTTTGCAAGCTAGCATTAAAAATGTGCTTTCATTTAAACACAGCATACTAATCCAGAATGTCTGACACCAGGAGGTAGATTACCTAGCTAATTGATAATATCTGTTAAATCCTGAAACCATGAGCATCTGCTTGAAGAGCTGTGGACTCTGTGGCAGCGCATAAAAATCTCCTGGCTGTCAATCACACCACCAACGCTCAACATTCTTCTGAAAACAACATGATTCAAGTACATGTCCACATGTATCTACATAAGCACCTCAATAAAAAGGACGCTAACAATCCAAATCCAGTATAGCTTGGACGGTGAAAATGGCTAATTACCTGTACGCGCGAGGGAACAAGATAGTCACGTGCACCTTCTGGGGTTGACCTTGTAAGTATGGGAGTCTCTATCTGAAGACAAGACGAGAATATAGTTACTTGCAAGAAGAAATGCACTATTTTGACATACGATCCCAGCATGGTAAACACCCCATAACATTGAACCTTAATTTGGTGCAAGAGAATAACCTCAATAAAATGATGAACATCCTCCAAGTGTCTTCGCATGAGCTTGATGATGTTGTGCCGCATTCGCAAATTCATGTTCATTTGTGCCCTCCTCAGGTCTAGGTGTCGGTACCTGCAATTAGACCAGCCATCTAATCCCCATTCATGTGTCTCCATCTTTCATGCAAGCTAGTATACAAAGAGCCTGACGTTGCTCAAAGCAATCAGCCCAAAAATTAACTCAATCAATGGCAGTTCCAGAGCTACCATTCCAACAACATAAACCCTCGGCAACTAATTGCAAACAACTAGCGGTACAAAGGAAGCACAAACCTGAGACGAACTTCTTCAGAAGGCATCTCTTTGTTGTCATCAGCAAGTGTCACCAAGAATGGCAACGCCAATCCTACCTTGTTCAGGACCTGAAGACTCTCTGCAACAATCTAATCCCATGCCACACAACTTCGCGTCAGCTTCGAAGCTTCGAAGCTTGGGTAGTTCTCCGTAGTAGAGTTAGCAAAACACACCAGATTGCAGGTAACTAACTCAAATTTAGACTATTTCATTAAATCTAGACCATTGACAGGTCGTCAATACTTGCTCAAAAGTTTATTTTTATTCTTTGGTCGAAAAGCACTTCAATGGTCATTGTAAGAGTCGATTTTTGTCCGTTTCGAACGTTTTGATATTTATTAGTCATTTTCATTGCTTCCAACAAAAATTCTACAATAATTTAGAGTTGAGCAACTCTATTGGCTACCTAACATTTGACCTACATTATTTCTACGCCATGGAATTACTTGCATTTCCAATCAAAACCACAACACTAATCCCCATGAGCAAAATCAATCACCTCAACAGAGCCGGTCGCCATGCGAGCATTCGCCACTTCCTTCGGTCGAAGACGCACAGTACCTTCGACTGCCACCACGTACTCAATTCGCACATGCTGCGCGGCGTCGTGACCCTCAGGAAAGTTGTCAGGGTCAGAAGTGATCTGCCAATTCGAAAATTCCAAGAGTATTAGAGTTATCCTTAACCCCTCAGCGTCTAAAACGCCCAATATGGACATCTACATCACTGAACTTTGCAACAGTGGCATTTTTTCATTTAACCTCGGTTTTCTGATTGCAATATATAATTTCAAAGCTCTTGCTCTATACTACGAAGATCAACAGTGTCGATCGTGTCAAACTGAAGTCATTTTCACACAAACAGATGATTTACAGCAGGGGGTCCAATTTTCTTACACTACAGAAAATACACAGTGGACGCTTCGAGGTTAAGGAAACTCAATTTAATGAACAAGAATCAATTCAGCCAATACCTGCACAATGCCGGTGTGGTCGCGCAAATTCACGAACGCAATGGCCCCGTGGCTCCGCTGCGACGCAACCCAACCGCAAACGCGCACCCGCGTGCCGGCGTCCTTCTCCGTCAGCTTCCCGCACTCGTGAGAGCGCTTCGTAAAGTCCAAGACGAGATCCAACCCCGCGGTCTTCGTCACGGGCTTCGCCATTGCGTCTTGTTGCACAGAACTCACCACGGGCAAGGGTTTGGAGTGCCGAGCGGGAGTGGAATGCAGCCATCTCGGCCTCCGCAATGGAGTCGAGCACGGCGGCTGCTTCCGGAACGGAATGCCGCGGAGGAGGTGAGAACGCGGCGCGCCTAAACGCACTGCCATGGCCATGGCCGTGCGCAAGCTCTCGGCCATGGAGTGGACAACGTTTAGGGTTTAGCGTTATCCAGATGAATGCGAATCACCTCCGCCTCGCATCAAAAAACACCTGTGCATTCAAAAACCCTAACTCTTCAGCCTGTGACGCCTCGCATTGCAAATTTCCACTCCACAACTTCAAAGCTTCTAAACTTCAAAATTCCTTCTCACAAATGCCGCTATCACTCCAAAACTCAACAACTTTCTTCAAACTCTCATCCTCAACAGAAACTCTTATTCGCAATCACAACAAGCGTTATCCATTCAGATCAGATGGATGCGAAACACCTCCGCCTCGTATCAAAATAACCTGTGCATTCAAAAACCCTAGCTCTTCAGCCTGTGACGCCTCGCATTGCAAATTTTCCACTCCACAACTTCAAAACTTCAAAATTCCTTCTCACAAATGCCACTATCACTCCAAAACTCAATAACTTTCTTCAAACTCTTAGAAACTCTCGTTCGCAATCACAACAAGCGGAAAAACGTATTGATTTCTAGAGTGAGTACACCTTCTTCTCAGCCAAAACAAATCTCCTACCTACGAAATACTCAATGTCATAATCTGTAGCTCTAGCTCAACACAGGACAGAGGCGCGACGATTGCAATTTACGGTGACAGGATTTTCCTACACAACGTCGGCGATTCATTCACCTTCAACTAGTGCCAAATTCTCCTTCAGCTCCAGCTCCTTCTCCAGCTCCAGCTCCAGCTCTATGCAGAACTAATTCAGCATAGAAAAAACACAAGAAAAAATCATAGCGACAATTTTGATTGTGCAAGTCTGTCTCTCCGGCATTTCTGTTTCAATGGATTGCATTGTGTGACGGATTGTTCCGGGTCATGGTTGCTTCGGTTTCGGGGAAGGGACGACTGTTCCGGGGAAGGGACGACCGTTCCGAACAAAATCCTCATCCATAACATTCTTGGACCTACAACTATTCATTCTACTAGAAAATTACCCATGTCGTCATAAAGATAGCTTTTTGCACGCATTTGATTTTCCTCTCATTTTGTATAGTTTAATCTCAAGTGGTAATTGTATTGTATCCACATAGCAAGTTCAACACGTGTTTCTCGAATAATTAATCTTTTTTTGACAAATTTCATTTCAGTAAATGATACGTTTATGAATATTCTTCAAGATTCTTTTCTCACCATTAAAAAAAATTTGAAAAAGTAAGTTCTCGAAATTTTCAACGTTTACTTTTAAATTTACTTATTAATTGACCTTACTTTTAGACTACGCAATAATAGAAACACACAATTCGCTATTTACGCATTTGGCCATATAATCATGCACTTGGTCCCCAAGCGCATAATTTTTTTTGTTTAACTTTCTTTTTAAAAACACAACGATTATTGTCTTTCTTCAATCCCTTACATTGTAAACAAATAATTATTTTAATTATTTTTTATTCTTATCTTTATCTTTTCTTTTATCTTTTCTTTTTTATTTTGATTTCTTTCTTGTCTTCTTTCTTGTCTTCTTTCCTGTCTTCTTTCTTGTCTCCCTCTTGTCTTTTGTCTTGTCTTTCTTCTTGTCTTTCTTTTGTCTTCCTTTTTGTCTTCCGTGTCTTTTTTTTCTTCTACTTTTTCTTCAGTTGTGGCTGCTGAACCCTAAACAATGGGAGCAAACCCAAAAAAACAAATAATAATAATAATAATAATAATAAATAAATAAATTGGTTTCTTTTTTAATTCTATTTTTAGCCGTTGGGGTGGGCAACCGCGCATCCTAAGACCCTCCCATCTTCCTCATTTCCATCTTCATCTCCCTCTCTATGTTCATCTCCTCTCCATCTCCCTCCCCTTTCCTCATATATATAGGGGAGAGGAGAGGGTCTCTCCCATTCACTCTCCCACTCCCTCTCCCTCCCCTCTCCTCTCCCCTATATATATGAGGAGAGGGAAGAGGGAGAAGAGAGATGGGAGGGTCTTAGGGTGCGCGGCCGCGCACCCAAGGCTAAAAATAGCAAATTAAAAAAAAACCCCCCAAAAAAAAAAAAAAAAAAAAAAAAAAAATGTTTTTTTTGGTGGCCGCCATGTAGGGTTCAGCAGCACCCCACGGCCAACCAAAAGAATTTTTTATTTTTTTATTTTTATTTTTGGTGGCTGCCATTTCGAGTTCAGCAGCACCCCATGGTCAACCCAAAAAAAAAAATTTTTTTTTTTTTTTTTTTTTGGTTTGCTCCCATTGTTTAGGGTTCAGCAGCCACAACTGAAGAGAAAGTAGAAGAAAAAAAAGACAACGAAGACAAAAAGGAAGACAAGAAGAAAGACAAAAGAAAGACAAGAGGGAGACAAGAAAGAAGACAAGAAAGAAATCAAGATAAAAAAGAAAAGATAAAAGAAAAGATAAAGATAAGAATAAAAAACAATTAAAATAATTATTTATTTACAATTTAAGTGATTGTAGAATGACAACATTGATGTTTTTAGAGAACTTTTTAACCAATTTTTTTTAAAGTCAAGTATGTTTATGAAATGAGCGCACTTGGCCAAGTGCATAAATAGCGAATTACGTGTTTAGAGAGAATTGTGGAAGAAATCTAAATTATCTATCATATTTTTGCGAGATGTGATTTTAGCATGTTGTCTATTACATTTGCTACAGGGCCAAGGTACAACGTCTAATGGAAGTTCTCAATAACGAAGGCATGGTACCGAAGATAATAGATGAAGACTCGGAGGTGCCCGCAGACGAGCTGGTAGTTGGAGGCCTGTTAGTTGATTAGCTAATTAAGGAAGGAGCTTTGAATATATTTGGCTCACTAGCGAAATCTCATCGCTGAACATTGTTTTATTGAATTGCAATTGTTTTACATTTTTGTTTTCACTGATAGTTACAATTGCCCACAACTGAGATATAAGATGATGTAAAACTACAACTGGACTTGTACATGTGCAAGGAATGAATGGGTGTGGCACTACTAGAAAATCATGTGATCGTATCAACAGGAAAACGTTGATCGCGGCAGTTGATTCGGACGAGTTGTCCCCGACATTTTCCAACCGAAATCTGTTGTTCCGGAGTGTTGTTTTAGTCAAAATAATTTTATTTTTTTATAAGAACAAAATCCACGATGAAATATATGAAACCTGCCCATCATTTTTTCTAGCTTGCCTGGAAAAAAAAAGATGGATTGCCCAGGAAAAAGTCGATTGCACTAAAATTTTTGGATGTCCAAAAAAATTTGGCTGTCCAGAAAAAACTTCACTTGCCCAAAACACAACCACGGGGTCCACCACAGTCTACCCGGGCTCAATCGCTGGTGGCCAGATTCAAACATAAGACCTTCTAACCCCTAACCAA
Organism: Pohlia nutans; assembly: GCA_022496805.1. NCBI lineage: Eukaryota > Viridiplantae > Streptophyta > Bryopsida > Bryales > Mniaceae > Pohlia > Pohlia nutans. Next base: position 3,501,670 of record CM040093.1, on the reverse strand, counting down.
GCACTAAACTACCACACCACATAGAAATCTTCATGCAAATCAATGAAATTCTTTGATAATTATAAATGAATGTAACCATTGGTGATTTTTTTGCCATGCAAATTTATTTATTTTTTCAAATTTATTTATTTTTTCAAATTTATTTTTGCACTATATCATTCAGGCTTTTTCCTATATCTAGAAAAAAATTCAAAAGAATTTGATTTTTTTTCTTTATGACAAAATCATGAAGGCTGCGAGCTGTTTTTTTTCTAGCGGACTTTGGATATTTTTAGCAATGTAAAAACTTTTATTCCAAACTTTTTTTGCACTACATCATGCAAGCTTTTTCCTATACGTGGGAAAAAATTCAAAAAAATTTGAATTTTTTTTTAAACGAAATCGTGATGGCTGAGATTTTTTTTCAATTTGCATATTTTAGCAATGTTAAAAACATTTTTTTCAATTTCTTTTTCATTTTATGTTTAATCCAACTAAAAATCATTTTTTTCATTGTATGTTTTTGTATGTTTTTGCAACTTTTTTACCACTTTATGACATTTCATCATATATGTCTTTCTGTTTCAATTGAAATTTTTTGATTGTTTGTTAAAGAAACAAGTTGTGGGTCTAATAAAAAATAAAATTAAGTAAATCCTTGGATATTCACCTTGAAATGAAGTAATGAAAAAGACGTATATAGAATGAAAGTAAAAAACTAAATTGGAAAGTGCATAACTTTGCACTACTAGAAAATTTTGTGACCGTATCAACAAGAAATGTTGATCACGGCAGTTGATTAGGACGTGTTGTCCCGGCCATTTTCAAACTAAAATTTGTTGTTTCGAAACTGTTGATTTGGTCAAAATAATTTTATTTCAAAAAAATTAAAATTTTAAAAATTTTAAAAATCCACGATGAAATATTTGAAATCTGCCCAAATTTTTCATTGCCCTGCCCGAACATTATCTCGGACTGCCCGAGGGAAATTTTTGGCTGCTTGAAAAAAAACAACTTCCCAGTCAAACTTCTAGGGCTGCCCAAACTACAATGGGTTCCACCACCGTGTACCCGGGCTCCATCGCCGGTGGCCGGATTCGAACACCAAACCTCTTAGCTCTAAACCTTGGTCTTTACCACCACACCACACACAAGTCTTCATGCAAGTCAATGATTTTTTTGATAATTATAAACATTAAACAAATGTAACCATTGACGATTTTTTTGCCATGTGAAATAACATTTTTTCCAAAAAAATTTTACACTACATCATGCATGAGTTTTTCAATATCTAAAAAAAAATTCACATAATTAAAAAAAAGAAAATTGGGCCAAAATCACAAAGGTTGTGAGCTATTTTTCAAAATTTTCAGCAGACTTTTGGATGTTTTTAGCGATGTAATTAAAAAATATAAAAATTAAATTTTTTTTGCACTATATCATGCAAGAATATTTCTATATCTAGAAAAAATAAAAATAAAAATTGAATATTTTTTTACCAAAATTGCTAAGGCTGTGAGCTGTTTTTTTATTTTTCAACGGACTTTGGATGTTTTTAGCGATGTAAAAAAGCTTTTTTCCAAAAAATCAAATTTGCACTACATCATGCAGGCAATTTTCTATACCTATAAAAAATTTCAAAAGACTTTGAATTTATTTTTTTGTGCCGAAATCGGGAAGATCAAATTGAATTAAAAAAAAAATCTGATTTTAAACTCAATTTAACCTGTAATGCTTTGAGAGATCATTTTTTGGTTGATGCCCAATTTCATGAGCTGCCCAAGACTAAAGTATTAAAATTTTGTTTAAATTATAATTAGTTTCTAATAGGAAATCAAATATACTTTTGAATCACATTTGAATCATGTCAATCCAAGTTAAACTCCACCTAGGGGAACTCTTAAAAAATCAACACCTCTACATTGTCTTGTGTTACAAATTTAACTATTTAGGGAAAGTAATGTTGTTCTTTTCAGTACATCTTTTTATTTTTGCTTCAAAGTACAATTATAACCAATAATACCAAATTTTGAATTCAAAAATATAGAATGTAATTTTATTGATTTTTTAATTTTAATTGCTTCTAAAGTCTATTGTGAAAAGTTATTTTTTTCTTTAGGAGAAATTACTAGCTCTTGTCTCGAAACCCCTCCAAAATCCCAAATCTGTCCACTACTATCCTTGCACTGTCCCTCCGACTGTCCCTGCGACCATCTCTGCATTGTCCCTGTAATTGTCTTTACAAACCCCAAGTACCTAAAACCCTGATCTACAACAGCAGTACACAAGATCTACACTTCTGCACACATAACACAAATTTCCACACATAAAGAGATAGGATTTCGCCCCTTTGAACTAGGGGACTTAAAATTAACTTCCAAACCTCAAAACCCATTTTACAATGTCATGAACTAGCCTCCAACATCCTCCAAACACCTCCTACAACCTCTCTCTAACTCCAGCCCCTCCTATCTCCTAACCACACATGTTACAATGAGAGCAATGAGGGTTGAAGATCCTTACTATCCCCCAAACCTTAGCCGCCACCCTAAACTGCCCTAGCCGCCACCCTAACTGCTTGCTCTAACAAAATTGTTCATCGTGCCCTGACAGTACAACATGTCAATTTTGTTGACTCTGCACACTCACAGTTACTGTCCCTAGATTTATCCAGTTTCACTGTTACTGCTTGAAGTTACTGCCCTGTTTTTATCCCTCTCATGGCCAATTAAAAATCCCGTTAACATCTATAAATGAAGATCTAAAACTACCGTATGTAGAAGGTAGGGTCGGCAGAAAATAATTCCCCAAAAAAATGTCGAAAAAATAAATAAATTTATTAAGTATTTTGTCGAAATCAACAAAAATAAAGTCGACAAAAAGCCGAAAAAAATAGAATAAAAACATAATACTCAACGAAAATCGTAGACAAAAAATAAAATAAAACGTTTAGCTGCCGGATTCTTTTTAATGTTAACTATTAATAGCCAATTTCTTTATAATTACTTTTGAAAGTGCCGACCTCCACTGTTTCAACTTTTATTAATTATTCGACATGAAAGTGCCGACCCTGCCTTCCATGTACGGTATTTTGGGAAATTAGACTGTAAAGATAATTTAAAAAATATTCTAATAATATTCTAAAAGATTCTAAAATAATATAAAACATTTTGAAAAATATTCCAAAAGATTCCAAAATATTCCATTTACAATATCAAAATATTTTGGTATTTTCTCTATTTATTATATTACGTCATTAAATCAATTGTTTTACAACATTAGAAGCGCTTTTTGTTTGAAACTATGACACATGTAGTATGAAAATACCCTTGAAAATAAGTAGTATAATATTATATAATATTCTTATGTTCTTTAGATATTTGTATATATAATATTAACTACATTATTATATACAATGAACTTGTTGATTCTATTTTCAAAGAAATAATCTAATATTTATATTTTTCAATCTAATTTTTAATGTTTTTGTAAAATTTATGCTTCATAATGTGGTTTTCAACATTTTTAAAATTGGTAATTTATGAAATTTGCAGGATTTCAATTGATTCGATTGCAATGTTTCTTATAGTGCCTAAATCAGCAAAAATCAATCGAATTTTGTTGTTGCCTAACAAATTTTTTGAAAATCAGTGAAAACAATCATTACAGTGCGCGGAACAACAAAATGTTGTTGATTTTTTGTTGATTCAGTCACCATTTTCTAATAGTGTACTACCAATGAAATAAATGTGATATCTTATGACGCCTCTTGTTATCTTGTAAAGTCGCACTTAATACTCCAGTGATGCCCTAGTTTCACAAAATGTTGTTCCTGTGATTGTGGGATTCACCTATGTGGGATTCACCCACAACACATTAAAAAACAAGATAACACACCGCTACTACTACCATATACTACTTCAGTGCGAATGGGCCTTGTGTGTAAGAGACAAACAAGAAGTTATAGACAACTTTCTATGTATTTAGAAAAGATTCATTTTCTCGTAGTTCATTCCTATTAATATTTGTAAATGGGGTATATATAATAACTTAACTTGATTGGGAAATACAGCATGTGCTCTTCACGAGGTTGCCCAAAATCGATTCAAAAATGAAATTTGAATTTTTTTGAAATGGTTTTCTCCAAAATGTTCTTGTACAAGAAGATCTTGGTCTATATTCGTAGTGCCAAAATGAAAAAAAAAATCCCCCAAAAAAATAACTATTCAGCACATTAGTGTTGAACAAGATATTAGCCTTGCACCAATATTTCTCCAGCCTCCGAAGTGTCAATTTTTTTTGGAGTTGAAAGATCACTCAATTTTTATTTTTTTGGTTTTAACCACAAATTAAAGGTTTTCTTGAGTTGATGGCATTTTTTTTTCTTCCATATCTCCTTTTTCATGGACCTCATCTTCACTATGAAACATTTTTTGGAGATACTTCATATGTTGTTGTTCTATCCAACGGTTGGATTTGGTGTTATTAGAGTACATACTTGTCTAAAATTACAAACGTAAAAGTGTGTGAAATTTTGACCAAGCCAAAATTGCATTGACTTTAGTTCAAAAGTGGTCTTGCATAAATGAGGTCATAGATTTAAGGAACACAAGAAATTTCAAAAAATCACCATGTCAAGAGTATCTCATTTCAAATCCATTCCAACAAATTTTATTCAAAAAATGGTAATATTTTGTTTGTAATCAAATTTTATAGGAATTTTTAATTTTAACTTTCAAATTGTATAATACAATATTGGTGATAGAATTGATGAATCTAACCATATTAATAGAATCTAAAATTCAAAATCTACAACTTTCATTTATTTATCAATTCCAAAATATTCCTCCAAATAGTACTTTATATTGGTTTTTCTCAAATTGTCAATTCTAGGGACACCTTGTGAGTAGCGACATTTAGGGGTTAACCCTTAACCCTTTAATGCTTTGGGTACTGTAGCTGGGTTCACTGGTTTTCACTGGGTTTTTCCACTATGATTGATACTGCTAGGAATAAAATGGATTAAATTAGAAAGTAACTGTACAATTGGGTTCTCAATTGGAGTGCAGATGTTTTGCCAAAACTAGAGAATCATCCAACAGTGAGATTGGAAGATCATAGTATGTCTTTGAACCGTATAATGCACACTCAAAAATGAGATTTTGGAGGGTGTGTGACTTCAAAGTTAAATAGAATTTGGGTTAAATTTTCTAAAATGAAAGTAAAGATGTTCAACAATGACCTATATCAATACCTCTCCATTGCAATTTTTTATGTTAAGAACAAACTCACACATAATTATTGTGAATTTTACAAGTGAGAGTGACTTATCCATCTACGGTTTAGGACAAAAATTTATACGTAAAAATATGAAAGGAGTTAGTACATGGATCAAGATCAAAATACATATACTAATGGAACATGAACAAGAGAACACAATCCAAAAAAATAAAATAAGATAACAAACTTCCAAACACAATAAATACTGCATAGTACATGTATTGTATTTGTAGGTATTTATTGTATTTTTGCATTTTGATAGTTGCACAACTCAAAATTGAAATTTTCTTTTTCTAGAAGATGTATATTATAACGCTCATCATCTGAACTTCACAATTCAAAATCCAATTCTTCACGGATTTTTCGTTATTCGCGTTTTCGACACATCAGAGACCGCAATGTGGTCACTTGAGTACTAAAGGGTTAACCCTTACGCGTGCAAGGAGCCCCGTGGGGCCATGTTTGATCATTTTCACGTCAAACGCTGATTTTCACCTAGTTCCTAATTTCAAATGAAAATGGTCCCAACTAAGAAAGTGTGACAGCTACCTTTTGATTTCTAGTCCAATTTACCGTTTTTCAAAATTGTTAAAACTGTGTCTTTTACAGCACTTTAAAGCTCAAAACCCTAAAATTCCAACATACATTGCAGAAAATGTTTTTCTATCGAATTTCTTTTTATGTAAGCTCAAGAAGCATGCCACCTACACCCTGTTGTTCATCACTATTATTTACATTTTCTTTTAGAAAAATCAGACTATTCTAAGCATTTTTGTAATTACTATGATTTTTACAAGAAAAAAGCTTTGAAAAAACTTATAAATTTTGTATTTATTTAAATATTTATGAAAAAATCAGGGTAAATCGGTTTATCAATACCTTATATGAGAAAAATACCAAAAAAATATAATATATTTTAAAATGTGAGGAATTGATGAGGTTTGACTGGGTAATTATAGTGTGGACGCTTAAAGGTTAAACATCAAGAGGGTCTTAAACGGGCAACCCAAAGGAATGAAAAAAATTAAGAGAGTTGCCTCCAATAGTAGCCCCTTCAGTAACGTTAGCAACCAATGAGAATTCTTCAAATCCTCTACGAATAGTGAGTGGAGCGAACAGTGTCATTTCAAAAACAAATTTAAAAAATACAATGAGATTCTGGCTCACTCTGCAATTTTGGATTTAAATTTTATTTATAAAAACAAAAGCAAACTAACTAACTAAATAAATAAATAAACTTTTGAACAACGCTGGCCAGCGCTGGCAGTTCTGGTATCCATCAAGATCTCAAGTTGCCCGACTCCCTCCCCTCCCTCTCTATTAATTCTCTTTCCAATTTCCTTGGAATGTTCAATTTACTAAAACAAGCACTGATTTGCTATATTTAGCCTCACTTATTCATCACGTTTTCAAAATACCAATCCATTTCAATTTTGGTTGAGAAAATTCACTTTTTTCTTGATTATTCTCTCAAAACAAGCCCGTGGGGCTTATTTTTGACGTTTAACCCTTTAACGTCCCCATTCAACATTGTTTTCAAAGAAGTGTTATAAAATGTTTGATGAAAACCAAAAATGGGGTTGATGGTCAAAGCAAAGTTGTAAATGTCAATGTGAAAATCACATTTGTACGGTTGGATTTATTTAATTTTTATTTAATTTTTTTGTAAATTAATTTTGCAAGGTTTTCTCTTGAAGTTCAGTAGCACAATTTTTTTATTTTAAATATGGTAATGAAATTGGAATAACATGCACTACAAGATGGTATGGTTTCCATTATTTGATTCTACTTATTTTGGAAAACCATATTTAAGGTCCCACTTTTTGAACTAAGAATGAAACTTGACATAAACCAATTGTGTTGTTTAAAAAAAAATCATAATAACCTATTTTGAAGATCCAAACCGTACAAAGGAAAGCCCTTTGCGGCCGTATAGTATATTCCGTATTTGATGGTATTTGATCAAAATAACAATGACCAAACACTTTTCAGTACAAAGCAAAATTGATAATCGTGATAATATATATCAAACAATATATCACAATTCGTATAGTAAACCACAATTGAGCAATTATAAGGCTAAATATAGGTTGTAGAGAAGGACTTTTAACCCTTTAGCGCGCCAGCGTCCATATATTGGACGACAAACAGATTGAAGCTATTCGGATCTCATCCAGATTGGACAGTTTTCATCCACCAAAATTACTCTTGGTTCTTGTGCAAGTTGACTATTCTTTGAACGGTTTAGATTTTCAAAATAGGTTATTATGATTTTTAGAAAAATAACACAATTGGTTTATGTCAAGTTTCATTCTTAGTTCAAAAAGTGAGACCTCAAACATGATTTTCCAAAACAGGTAGAATCAAATAATGGAAACCATACCATCTCGTAGGGCATGTTATTCCAATTTCATTACAATTTTTTGAATTTTTTTTGTATTGATTTGGGATTTTTAATTGAATTTCAAGAGAAAACCTTTCAAAATTAAATAAAAAATATTAATAAAAAATATGATGCATCCAACCGTACATATGTGATCTTCACATTGACATTTACAAGTTTTCTTTGTACATCTACTCCATTTTAGGGTTTCCTCAAACATTTTATAGCGCATCTTTGAAAACAGTGTTGAATTGGGACGTTAAAGGGTTAAGGGTTAAAATTCCGTGGCCAAGAAGACGAAGGGCGAAGAACCACGTGGATGGGAAAATCCGAAAGCCTCTTCTCTTCGAAGCCCCAAACCCTAAATCCTGTCCAGGCTTCACTGTCCGCACGGATCTGATTGTCTTCCCCAAACCAAATCGTGCTTGCAATTGTAATTGACACCGCCGGTTCCGGACAATCGAGCGTTCACAGCATTCCTTTTGGAGCTTTACAGCCAAAGTTCTGACCCTTCTTTGGTTTGTTTCGGTGCTGTTGCGGTTGATGACCATTTGAGAGGTGCGTTTAGGGTTTTACCGAAATTTCACTAGGATCAAGTGGCATTAGTCACGATGTGCGCTGTTGCTGTAAGATCGACGACGGTGCACTTTTCTTCTTCTGCGGTCTCTCTGCCTCTCGCATCTTGGAAGGTACGGTATTCGTCTTCTTGGTGATCGGAAGTTGTATTTCTTTCGTGGTAGCGATCTTTACGAAATGCTTTTCTTCTTCAAATTGAAAAGGTAGTACGGGTAATAAGGATGACTGGTATAGACTTTCCTACGATGCATTGCTGTATCGACTTTGACAGTTTTGATCGACTTACAGTATGTAGGCTTCCATGTATTTATCATATGTTGTCACCTCCATGTTGTAAGGTACTTGCTCCTAAACCTAAGCTCTGTGAGCAATTAGGGTTGAATGTCACACTGAGAAATCATTAGCAAATTGAAGAGAGAGCCTTGGGAATTGAAACCAACTGATTCTGCTTTGAAATTGAATGAGTTGTTTACAGTCAAAGCGAGTTGTAGAAACCTACATTGGTGACATACGTCCATCGTGATTGTATTAAATTAGCAATAGAAGAATGCTACTTAAGAAAAGCAGTTCATTAAATGAAACAAACACACTCCTCAAAATCACTTTGGATTTGATCACGACTTGACAATTGTACAGAGTTGTTACAAAATGTCTCTGAAGTCAACATAACATTTCACTTAATGCAATCCTTATCTTCATCTGTTAAATCAATTGGACATTTTGGTGAAATCCAATTGGACATTTTGATCTCTTCTCTGTCCATGCATTCCTCAAACATACCTGTCGCAATGAGGGTTGTGTCGTTATAAGGTTAATTATGAAAATTATGGTTGATTTATGTAGACTTCCATATTTTTATGATACAATGACAATCTCCCTGGACCGTTGTCGCTTCCGTGTTGTAGTACTGGCATTTCATTAATCCTTGTTGTTTTTATATGCACAGGTGGAGAAGAGGCCCTGCCATTTTTCTCCAACTTCAGATAATCATTATGTGGGAGGCAGGGTAAGGATGGTTAACGCAAGGTTAGACTGGCGTGATCAGCAACGGAAGAAGAGGTTGCCGCCATGCCGGGTGCAGGGTGGTGAGGGAGAGCCATCTAGATTCAATTTCATGAACAATGCGGACGAGGACAAGGAGGAAAGCTTCCTGGAGCGGTTAGCACGTGCATGGGCGATTCTTTTCCCGATGAAAGCAAACCAATCCGAGTCAAATGCATCGATTGCCAAACAGCGTCTCAAAATGATCCTGATCTCAGACAGGTGCTCAGTGAATGACGACGCCAAGAGGAGGATCGTGACCAACATTGTTGGAGCTCTTTCAGATTTTGTGGAGATTGAGTCCGAGGACAAAGTGCAGCTCAACGTCTCCTCGGATCCCGACTTGGGAACAGTGTACTCTGTCACAGTGCCTGTTCGAAGGGTTTGGCCTCAATACCAGGAGTTCAGTCATGAGCTTGTGAATGCCGAGCTCAGGTCATTCGACTATGAGGAAGAGGAGGGCAATTTTCGCATGGTGGATATTCGTTTCGAGCATCCGGATAATGTCCACCAGGACGTTGTCCCGGACGTTTTCCAGGATGATCAGGATGACAGTCAAGCTGGATCAACCTCGAATTTTTCGGACTCGTAGTCGAGACGCGATGGTCACGGATTGCGTTTTGTACACAAAGAATCTCTTTAATCACATGGACATATTAGCAACAGCGAATCAAGGCAGGAAGCTCCACAGGACAGAATCATGTTACTTTGTTCCTCCATCTGCTTTCTGGAGGAATCCAGCCTTATATAGATATATCTGCAACATACCTGGAGACTGAGTATATAGACTCCGGCATGAGGACAGCCAGAGAACATTTTGAAAAAGTATTACAGAGCTGAGGACCACATTGCACATGTGGGTACCTCTTCCTGCTTGGAAAGCTTGGGTGTGGGAGAAAGTCATTTTCTCGTTCAGCTTCCTGCTGACACCTAGTTGAACAATTCCCATCTAGAGACCCATTTTTCTCCCTTTACAGCTGCTGGAAGCTTTCCTCAGTGTTCTGATGACCAGTATATTGGTGTTGAATTTTGACCTTGTATTTCTAAACATTTACAGTTATGGAACTCATTGTATCTTATGCAATGTAACTTACTCTCTAAAACTTTCTACTGTACGATTATTTTTCATGGTTGGAATGGAATGCACTCTTGACCTATTCTTCTAGATGGTGTATCTCCAGCATGATTGCAGACATTACACTCATTTTAACTTGCTGGCGGCTAATACAAAAAAATCAATGCGACTACATCGACTACAGCAGGTACGCAGTGCCGTTGTACTTACCCTTCTAGTGTTTGTTTGAGCCTCTAGATTCTAATTCCATTTTTCTGGAAAGGTAAAGTAGAGAATACTATTTGTGTCACTTTAAAGCATTTTCGCACATTTAGGAGTTTGATTTATGGGGGGTGTATAGAGCTGTGGAGAGATCTTTGGACACAACAGTCATATCTGTTTTAGATTAAATTTTTATCTCGGATGTAAGAATTTCTTACGAAATTTCAGAGTAGGACAGTAGACAGTTGCTGATGGTCAGTGTAGGAGACCAGATCAGGGTTCTAGAATCCTCTACCTTATTGCAAAGTCATGTATATGAAGCTAGGTTCTGTCGTATAGGATAAGTGAACTGATAATTGAGAAGTAACAGATCTCTTCCTATCATGGCTCAGTTGAATGGATGTAGTATATGTTAGTTGAGCTAATATTTTCTTGTCATGGTGGAAATGGACATGAAGCAACTTTGGCACTGATAAGGGTCTGGACCCATCAGGCTATCAATACGCCGGCTGGGCGGCAGGCGTCTTCTTCAACTCCTGGCTATAAAAGGGTCAACTGTCAATTGCGTTGGCTTTAAGCGAGCTTGCAAGACATGGGGTGCCAAACTGCTAACACATCCTGAAAGGAACTTGCCATATTGATTCTGAACGACTGGTTGGGCATCACTCCGTACTCCAGTTTTCACATGGCAGGACAATATCCATCATGAGGGTATGTGCATGAATATGAAACGAAGATCAGAGACTGCATGATGTGGAAAACCTATGCAACTCCAACTGCTAAAACCTACTCAGTTATGAGGAATATCAGATGGCTCTGGACAAAGTCATAGAGTGTGCTACAAACAATCTGTCCTACCGAAAGGCAGAAAAAAATATCCAAATCAAGGGCTTGGGATTCAAGACGCGTCTCACGCAACCTAGAATAGGTCCAGGACCTGCTTCTTCCCATACCAGTGCATTTTGCCTCGTGTAGTTTTAGCCCCACCGGATCTCCACTTGTGGTCACGCATCCGTCTTGGTTGTGCTGCTCACGAGCTCATTCATGAGGTCAGTGCTGTTTCTTCACTTCCCTCCAAGATTCTCATGTTGTGTACACTTATAACTCTTTTTTATCACCCCTTTGGTAACCAACTGTACGTAAGTTCAGAACTTGGCATGTGGAAAGTGTCCAATCACATAGGGAATATTCTCTGTAGACTATGATAATAATGAGTTCAGAGTGTTAGATGATCTTTGAATAATTTCATCCAGTATTAAGGAAATTAAAGTCCTTTGAGAAGGGCGAGTGGGTTCAGGGCTTGGAAAAGCTCTGAACAGAATTTTGCTTCATATTCAGATTCAGAGACTGACCGCTGGGGCTGCTCTTATACAACAAAAGAAAATGTTATTGGAGATACCTGCTTCACACTTCCTGAACAGTTGAAAATGATGGCTGGTTTGGGAGTATTATTTTTGTCTTCTGGGCACGCTGTTCTAGTTCTTCCTTTTAACCTCACTTGTACTTATCTGTGCCTGTCTGGTCCTGATTTCATAGGGAACCTTCAAACGGCTCCATGGATTCCTGCCCAAATGCTGGATGATTCCCCTCCCTTGTCACTGGGAGCTTTGGACCTAGAGCTTGGCCATTTCAATACCAATCATCAATATCAGAATCTGCCCACCGCAACTGGACTCCAGGTACCCGGCCGTCAGGGTTGGCAAAAAAAGAATTATAAAAAGAGAATTACTTTTTCAAAAAAAATTCATTTTCTTTTGTGAATACATGAACTTGAAAAATGACACAATGAAATAGTAAGGATTGAATGCACTAAATTCAGACGACATTAAATAAATAAAGTTGTTGCAATACGTCGAGTTTGCTATACTTGCAGAGGAAGTGTAGATTGTCGTTCAGGGGGCATTCAAAGTTCAAGGTACTTCTACCTTAGGTTTCTCTTAGTTAATCATGCCAGGCTTTGAAGACAGACTACCAAATGGTCCATGGTAAATCTTATTTTGGTAATTGGAGAGAAAAAACACTCTTTCTACATTCTTTGGAAGGTTCTAGTTTATCTTTGCCATGATATTCAGGCTGACTAATGTTGACTAATGTTTGATCAAAGAAAAGTAGTGACATTTACTATGTACCTCTTTACTACATAGAGCATGTGAATTGATCATTTTACTACACAGTAAACGCTCTTACTTTCCTTGTGTGAGAAACTGAATGCCAGTTTCATAACATTCAGTAGCCTTCATACGCACTGCCTTTAACGGTATAGAAGTTCATTCAGAAAAGGGATGGACAGAGCCGGTCATTGGAGGTTGCTCGCCTGGAGTGAAAAAAATGAAAAAGAAAAGGAGATTTAAAAACCACCAAAATTGACCGGCGTGTTGCGCCAGTGCCGACATTAATTCACTATTATATCTTCTTCTTTCTTATTATGTGTTTGGAGCTTTGAGATCTTGTTGACCTTCCCCTCCTGGTTGCCATTACCTCCGCCTTCCTGTAAAACAAGGTAGCTACTGATTTTGCATGGATGGTGATGTCGATTATTCTGCACATTCTTCTCAAGGGCAAAGCAGAGCCAGTGAAGGCTACTGAATGTTATGTTTGAAGAGCTCAAGACTGACAGTGAGATTTGAGACTTCAAGATATTTTTGTTGCAAACATGTCAGACCTAGACTTTTTACATTTTTTGACTTTTACAGAAACGCTCAGTTTTCTATCCTTGTATGAATGGCCCTGCCTTACTGAGTTTGTCAATGAAGTGTAATTGTTAGTCACTTTTTCTATCATCTTCTGTGGCTCTGTTGCAAGCTGCAAATTGGACCCATCATTGGTGAAAATCCTTTCCAGTGGAGAGAAACAAAGTAATACTAAGAGCATCACCAATTCACCACACAAAATAGATGAGGATAATAGATGAGGAAGGCATTTTTGGGATGAAAAAGCAAGCAATTAATGTCAAAATATTCTCATTGCTATGGCAAATAGCCAATTTTAGCTATGGTTGTGCAACTTCAGCAAATACTACGTTTTCTTTTACAACTAATAGGTTGAATAATAAATGATGAAAATTCTTTTTGCTTTTGCACAATAAGAAATAAGTAATTGATTGGCAATTGATATAGCGAGTTGCACAAGTGGGGAAATCAAGTGATCTACTCTCTAAATGAGTGGCCCCCAATACACCAATTATTGCCATTACCGTGAGACACACTAACTATATACTCAAGGCTATAACTTTTTATAGAAGGCAAATATTTTTACCAGTGTCGAAGATAAGTGGATACTCCTTAATGTCCATAAACATATTTCGTAAAAATGTTCACATTGCGTAAAAAGATGTAGCCATTTAAAAAAATTTAGTGTGTCTCACAGTAATGACAACAATTGATGTAGTAATGCAGTTTTCCAAGACCCATTGCATCATGAAACACCCCGCTCCTTTTGATGTTAAAAGCTTCCAATTAAAATGAACACGGACTGATATGAGATACCTTTGATATTCCACACATCGAGTTCTTGGTTCTTGTTGGTACTTGTTGATTTTTTTGTTGATCTTTTTGGTTGATTCTTATGAACTCAATGATAAGTAGCTTTTCAACCACATTATGATGAATTTTTGTGTATTTGAATAATCGCAGGCTTTGGGCTTCGGGAAAAGCGATTTCCCCGAGGAAAACGCAAAGGTATGATGTTATATCAAACAGTTCTCTAAGAGCCAAACAAAAAGTTATGATCTATGACATGGTCCAAGCTCTTGCAATTCATATCAACATCAAAGTTGTGCCATCCAATGAAAACGAGCCTTTTAAATGTGCAATGCTGGTCCCCTATGGAACCCATACAACCTCTTATCAGCTCAAAATGTGCATTGATATATCCTTAGCACAACATTCAGTAGCCTTCATGCACTCTGCTCATCACCTTGAGCCTCCACCTGTCCATTTAGCTATTGATGGGTGTGGAATATTCTATATCGTCTACCGTAGATCCAAGGCAAAGATAGTGCATGCTACCAATGTACAGTACAGGGATATCCGACGGTTAAGGCAAGGGGTACAATTGCCGTTAGTTTAAGCATTTCAACCTACATGGAGCGCTGATTTTCAATGATAAAAAATTGCATCACATAAAACTTTGGGTTTAATAACCAAGCTCAATTTTTAATTAATTTTTTCACAATGTATGATTTTGTTATAAATTTTCAAACATAATATGCATAGACCACTATGGATATTAGTAGGTGTACCAATAACTGTCTTTCATTCTAGTCCAATCAGATTGCTAACTTGGTATTCATAATTCATGCTTGTGATAACTAGATTGAGAACTCCTGAAGTTGAAACAAGTGCTTTTATAGGTGACCACAATTGGTACCTAACAGTTTCAGGTGCTTCTACCTTAGTGTAAAATGAGCCGAATGAAATTGCCAAATTATTGATTGAAACTCATAGTTTTAGGCTAAAGTCTGGATAAAATTTGTGATACTCGGGTGTTACCTAGGTGAAACATGGGTAATAACCAGATGGGTTCTTGTCTAAAACTGGTTGCTTTTGTAAAATATTGGATTTTAGTTGGTTTCCTTGGAAAACTCCCCGTTCAATGCATGCTACTGAATGTTATGAGAGATGCGGCAACCGGTTGATGTGACCACGACATATTAACACTTGCGATGACAATAAAATCGTTCCGATTCTTCCCCATCAGACATTTTCAGCCTTGTACGTGCCAAAGGGGGACAGGTGGTCTCCTCCAAACCTCCCACATGTCCAGGTATTGCCCTTTACAAACAGTTATAATAATAATAACTATTCACTGTATCTCACATGATGAAGCATATTCCAAAAAAGATTCCATCTCCTACAACTTATTACAATCTCCTACTATCTCCGACTCTCCTACATGTTTTGTGTTTTGTGTGTGTGTGCTCGGTTTTTTTTTCCCTCTCCCAATGTTTGGAAGGAGCAACAAAAGATGCGGAGACTGTACTGATTTTGTTCTTTGTGTCGCGAGAGATGTGACTGAGTTTTGGGGTATGTTCTCATGTGATGAGTTTTGAAGATGATAAGATGGTGGGACTTGGCAATTTGTGTGGCTAAAGACTGAGTGGATTCTTGCTCAGCCACAATTGGGGGGTCTTGATAATGAAGCATTACTTTGTAACTATGTGAATTTTTTCTATTTTTGAACTGTTTATTTGGATATGCACCCTTTTGGGTAAATTTTCTATTTCTGAAATTTTATGTGGATATGCACTCTTTTGAGTTGGGAGTCAATTCCTACGAGGTGGGAACCAGCCATTTATTTATTTATTTTTGGTTGGTAGAGTAACACGCACCATAGGGAAAACATGGATAGAGTCATACACATATATTTATCTCGATATTTATATATATCCATAAAATTATCTATTATAAGACACTTTCATCCAAATACTCGCATTTTTTTATTAAAAAAATTGAGAGGATTTTGGCAATTTCATCCACTTTCTTGCCCATTTTTTCTAATGCAAAAAGTAGTTCTTTCCAAAACCAGGTAAGATTTAAAAAATTTGCTAGAATTTTTTTGGTTGGTGGTAACACTTGAAACCGTCAAAATAAGTAATTCAACATAGTTTTGGGTCACTTTTTATTTTATTTTAAGGTAGAATGATTTATTGGTATTAGCGATGGAAAAATAACGATGATTTCAAAAAAATGAATTTCTGGATAGGCAATGTGAATTTTCAAAGTGGAAGTTGCCTAGAGGAGACAATTTAAACCATCCAATAGACTTGTAAAACAACCAATATCCAAACTCAATCAATGACAGTTAGGTCTGGGGACAATGAAAAATCACTTTTATTATAGGACGATTTTAGAGAAATTTACTAAACAAGAATGCATGCAAGGATGGAGTTGGATGCTTTCAAGATCTCTCTAACCTACTGCTACAAACGGTTTTTTGAGGAGGCCCAATCTTTTGGATTTTTTCAAAATTACAACAAATGGCCCTATTTTTGCTACAAGGGGCACCCATAGAATTGTGGAGGCCTATACAAGTTCAATATACAAGTTCAAAATAGAGGGATAACCTTTTAATGGGGGACCCACAAAACCCCACGTTGGTAACAACAATTTAAATAACTCTGCATTTTCACCTTACAAAATATTCAAGTGAAGTTTCGTTAATCTCTACCGTATCATGATTTATTCTATTTAGTGTCACTACCTCAACCAAGATATTCTAAGTTATAATTTTCATTGAGAAAACAATGGTTATAGTGTCATACAAGATACCTTGAGGGGTCAACTTTGAAGCCTCATAGGACTCATCTATCAACAAATGAAACTCCCCAAATATAAAGTAAGCCTCCCTAGTTGTGCCACAATTTGGAAAACACCACTACTGTAGTACCATAGCAAGGTTGCGACCCCACAAATGAATATTTAGTTTTTTTGAAAAATAAGGTTTGTCTGCTAAAAATAAATTTTCTTGATTTTTGTTTTTGAGCAAAAAAATGGTCCAAAATGGCTCAAAATGGCTCTCAAATAGAAAATATAGCTAAAAATAATTTCTTTTATTTTAGTTTTTTGGTCTTCATGATTTCCGATTTCTTACATTTTAAAAAAAAAATTGGAATTATTTTTTGGCGACCTTGCTATGGAACTACAATATGTACCAATAGTATACATATCAAAACTTTAAATGTAAGACAAAAGTTTCATAATGTTCAAAAAGTGACACAAATAGTCACATGGCACAAGTAAGGGTGGTTTACAGGGCATTTTTATTGGCAAAATATCGCCAAGTTGCACCAGAAAATAAATAATTTGGCTAAAAAATGGTCAAAAACCATGAAGTTTTTCACCAAAAAACTTCAAAATTAAATAATATCTTGGATGAAATTGCCAGATTGTGGATGAAAATAATATGGATATCTGATATCTTTTATCCAATATGTGGATGAATGTTGAATTATGGAGCACCACTATAACATTTTATATCGCCACTTTGGCACTTCGTGAAAAATGAAAAAAAAAATGCCCTGGCGGTTTACCTTATGGCTGGCCACGCTTCACTGAAATGGTTGTCTTCCAAGGCAAATTCCCACATTGAAGATAACCACATTTCATTACATCCGCCCTTCGATGAGTGCACATCCCGATATATTCACCCAACGTATAATATTCGCGTCAACTCCGTCCAGACCCACCAAGAGGAGGCGTTACAAACCTCCTCCGCCCGCGCAAGCAACTACACAACGGCCTACAACATGTTGACCCTACCCATATGTAGCAGTACCGTACTAAAGGTGGATATTCGGCTTATCAACATGCACAGTTAATACTTTGCGTCAATGGTTTTAAAATATAAAAAAATTGGCTTTTAAAAGCCAGAAAGCACCAAAAATAATCGGCATGCACCAAGCCTTAAATAAAAAATGGATGAAGATGCCAGATTTGTTCCAATTTTTTAAAATAAATTGAATGAAATTGCCAGTTTTTAACGAGAGTCATCCATGAAAAGATAGTTCTGTATCCAAAATATAGATGAATATGAAAATATTTGGCTACATTATTTTATTTTATGTCGCCACTTTAGCACTTCCCCAAAAACCCAAAGATAAAATAAAAAATCCCTGCTAGTTTGTGTACGTACTACTCAAAAACCATGTCTTCTCCGGGTTATGATCCCCATCCTCAGGACGATGGAATGCCGCCCGCTCTTCAAACATCAGTACATCACATGCCTGTTTCCTTTTCTGACAGTTTTCCAGACAGTCTGTTTCTTAGTGTTGCAAAAGTAGCCTTTTTATTGTCTCTGCCCCATCGGGGGAGAGACTACGAAAACGCTTCGTTTATAAGGAGTCAGTTTCATGGCTGAATAGTGTAAACAAGCTGTAAAAGTAAATTTAGGGTAAATACTAAGGCAGAGACTATGCGACTAGTCGCTTGATAACCTCGTGCACCTCCAGTCTCCTGGCCCCGGAAAAAAGTGCTCTTGTCATCTTCAAAGTGCGACAAAAAACTGACAATTTTGAGGTCTCACCGGTAAAATTCAAACATCGATTCCTAAAGGATCAAGAAGCCTAAATTGGGTCTCATGTTTCTTTTCAACGTTTTAGAGTAGGTCATGTCACGTGAACTTCCTTTACTTCAAATTTATTTGTTTTTGACCAACACATGCAGTGATTTTTGAACATTGATAGATAGATAGAAACTCCGGTCCTCTTTCAAGGCCGGCTTGAAATAAAGTGTCTGTTTGTAATGTTAATGATCCAGTGCCCACTGAACAAAGGGCCATTGGAACAAAACTACTTTCCTTTTGAACATTGATATAAAAATTGGTTCCATCTTAATTATATTTTGCACAATATGATTGATTGAATTTTCCATTTTAAAACCCATGAAGCCTTGGTTCTTGAGGAGTTAAAAATGACACCACAAGTTATCCCCTAAGACATCCTCATAACGACACCGCAAGTTGTGTTCATTAACGCCTAAAGGACCAAGGATTCATGGTTTAAAAATGATGAATATAATTGCAAAAGTATAATTCCACATGGAACCAAAATTTATAATAGTGAAAAACACTGCATGTGTTGGTCAAAAACAAATAAATTTGAACAAGAGGAACTACACATAATAGGATCTACTCAAAAAATTTATAAAAAAAAAACACGAGACTCAATGTGGACTTTTTGATCCTTTGGGGATTAAATAGATTTGATCCTTAGTTGTAATGGCAACATGAGCCTCAAGTAAGTTGTTGAGCTTGCTAGAATGGTGAGATATTTAGTTAAAATTGCTAAAATTAATGGTAAAATTGATTATCGATACATTCCTACAATCTAGAAAATTTCAACAAAACATTTGTAATCTACAAAATTTATAATTCAAGATTAACAGGAATTTTGGCTCATTGTCATCTTCATGTATGATGCCTTGTACTAAGTAAGTACATGCTAACTAAAGTCCATATCTGAAAAATTGGAAGAAAATCACTTCAAAATTTCTAAGATTTCCTTCATTATTATACGTTGAACAGGGATATTAGGGGGACCAAAAATTTAGAGGGACTTACCTTGTAAAAAATTACTTCATGGTAAACATGAGTGTACAATAATATTGAGATGACTCTGCAGTAATTGTAGTTACGAGTTAACTCTACAATAATTGCAATTAATATTGAGATGGCTTTGCAAACAAGTAACAGTGTACAAAAACTTGCAATCATCTAATTTTTTTATTTAAAAATATTATGTTTTTTTACAATAATGGTAAATATCTACATAGTTTGAAATGTCAATAAATTAGTATGGGTCCCCTAATACCCCTATTTAGTGTAGTTAGAGAACAATTGGTAGAAAAAGCTAACTGATTTAGCTAGTTTTACAAGCACTAATCACAAGTCAATCTCTCGATGTCAATTATTTAACGACACTTAAGATGTTGATTACAAGTTGGGGTTTGACATCCCATGAATAATATGTTAGTGGTATCATAATGAAGGTTATGTTTCTAGACTCCCTTGTTATGATAGTCCCTTGTTATGATAGTTAATGTATTATAATCTTCAAGAATTTTAACCCACAAAATTCTATGGCTATGTTTTACTAATTTTTTTTTTGAAAATTGCCATTTCCAGTGCAAAGAGCCCAAAATGGAAAATATGATAGGGAATTGAGTTGAATTCACCAAATCAATGCACACGTTTTCTACAACTTTATGCGAGATTAGATGAAATAGATATTTCTCTCATATATTTCTCTAATATTTGTATTTGTTCTATGGCTGATGCATGGTGAACACATCACCAAAACCATGCACCAGAATTGTAGATAAAATTTTATCAGCCCTTGAAATAAAGGGAGAAAGAACTCTATTGTAGGAGTAACTCAGACTTGTCAACTGTCTAGGGAGCGGCGACCGACCGACGGTCGCCCGAACGAAATCACGATTTCCGTCGACGTCTGACCAGATCCACGCTCAATGCAGGAAGCTGCATGTCTCAGCTGGCTTTCTATTTCTGTGGAGACAGGATGATCATTGCTTCACAGAATTTGTTGCAGCCGGGTCTCACACTACTACTGGATGGAAATTTAATTCCTTGATCTCTGCACCGCCTGCAGGCCTAGCAAGTAGCTGGCCGGCCGGCTGCAATCTCATCATCATCATCATATACAGTTTATATACAATAAGACTGCGCCCTTGTTACACACTAGTAATGCCATATCAACTTCTACACCAAGTTTCCAAGGAGCTCCAATCCATTATCTTCGTACTAACTCAGTGCTAGCTCTCTGGGATTGTCTGATCAAAGAAGTGATCGACGATCGATTGTCTGATCGAACTCTTGCCGCACTTGGTTGAATCTGTCAAGGTGAGATATTTCAACAGCGTCGACACAGCAGATTGAATTTATGCGCCGAACTCAAAGAGATCGACTGGTGGCTTGAGGATACAGTACAATTTGTTGTCTGCTCGACCAATTGATGCATGCATGCATGCATGGTCTCGGGCCGGGTGTGATCGATCTCCAGTCATATTCGTTGAAATGGCGTGCTTCAGATCGGAGCGCCAGAATTGTGACGTTCAAGTGTTCATAGCATAGAAAGTAGGACGTACCCAGAGCTTGTGGAACTAGGACTGGTATACGGAGACATGAGGTTTCAGTAGAGCAACTGAAACTGAGCCAATTTTACTGAAATCCGCCAGTTGAACTAAAAAAATTGGTGTGTTCCAGGGCGTTAATTCAAAATTGTGACGTTTCAAGTGCTTGTAACTGGTTTTTCACGTGCTTTGATAGATGGGACGTTCTGGGATATTAGACCTGAGGTTTCAGTGGGGCAACTGAAACGTACTGCGCCAATTTTACTGAAATCCGCCAGTGGTACGGAAAAATGGTCATACTAGTTGGTGTGTTCGAGGGAGTTAATTCAGAATTGTGACGTTTCCACGGCTTGTAGCTGGTTTTCACGTGATCTGATTAACTAGGGCGTACTGGGATATTAGTTCTGAGGTTTCAGTAGGACGACTGAAACTGCGATATGAGGTTGTAGCACGATTGTTAGTTTGTCTGTGTGTGCAATTTTACTCAAATCCGCCAGTAGAATGAAAAAATGGCCATAATTCAAGAATGTTGGTATGCTCGAGGGCGTTAATTCAGAATTGTGACATTTCAAGTGCTTGTAGCTGGTTTTTCACGTGCTCTAATAACGACCTGGACGTTCTGGGTCATTAGATCTGAGGTTTCAGTAGGCCGGGCGATTGAAATTGCGATGAGGTTATAGCAAGATTATTAGTTTGTTTGTGTGTGCACGAGGCAATCGATCGATAATTGGAATCCTGACGAGCCGTAGCGCCAATTGATCTGCAGGTTGAAAGATCGATTGGACGAGGTATTTTCGATCAAAGTGGATATCCATCATTTCAAAGCGTTGATTGACTGAGCATGGGCAGAGGTGTTGGAGCGAGGGGCGTTGTCAGCGCTCCGCCTTCGAAAGTCCGGATTGGAATCAACGGGTTCGGCCGGTTCGGCCGCCTGGTGGCGCGCGTGGCGCTCGAGCGAGACGACATTGAGCTCGTGGCCGTCAATGACCCGTTCATCAGCACCGACTACATGGCGTACATGTTCACTTACGACACAGTGCACGGCCACCAGAGTAGTACTAGCAGAGCTGATATCTACGCACAGGACGCGCACACACTCTCCTTCGATGGCAAGAAGGTGGCTGTTTATGGACACAAGTAAGCCAGCTGACTCACCTGAGCCATTCTTTCCATCTCTTGCTTCTGAAATCCAGTAATTAAGTCCTTGCAAATTCCTCAAATCGGCGCAATTCAGAGCACCACAATTGTGACGTGCAGAAAGCTCTAAAAATTAGGACTGATGTACACCTTCCCATCTCTTGCTTCTGAAATCCAGTACTTGCCAATTCCTCAAATCGGCGCAATTCAGAGCACCATAATTGTGACGTGCAGAAAGCTCTAAAAATTAGGACTGACTGATATACATCTGAGGCTCCAGACAACCTGTTACGGGACATACGATCCTCATCTCCCCCATCTGTTTGAGATTGACAGTGGTGTAAAATGCTATGCATGCATTGCTTGTTCTTAGGGACCGTCAGCTCTGATTTTCTTAATCGACCGAAGGCCCATGGGCTTAGTTTTGAGAGAATAATGAGGAGAGCTTTAGATTTTGTCTTGAACCAATCTTGAATTCTATGGATTGGTGCTTTGGAAATGTTATGAATGAGCCGTAGCTGAGCATGAATTTAATTGGTGCGCGCGGCGATCGATTGCAGGGACTTGGCGAAGATTCCGTGGAGCAAGCACCGCGCAGACTACGTGGTGGAGTGCACGGGGAACTACACGGACAAGGACCAGGCCGCGGCGCATCTGAAGGGCGGAGCCAAGAAGGTGATCATCACGGGGTTCAGCAAGGACGCGCCCACGTTCGTGGTGGGCGTGAACGAGCGCGACTACCGGCCCGAGCACAACGTGGTGGCCATGGCCAGCTGCACCACCAACTGCATGACGCCGCTCGTCAAGGTCCTCCACGACAGATTCGGCGTCGCCGAGGCCCTCATGACCACCGTGCACTCCTTGACTGGTACGTTATTAATATATTCCAACCATCCTCCGATCCACCATTCATTCATTCACTCACTGGTGTCAGTATTCCTGTGTGCAACCACATCGATCGATCCCATGTCCGCTAAAATGCCAGAATTCCACAAAGTTCGCAAGCTTGCATAGTTCAGGTTTTAGGAGTTTTATGGAACTTGAGCAGTTTTGATCGACTCGCCCTAAGTACTGGTAACAGAAGCCCACTCAGCTGAACTTCGTATCCATACGGTCTGTCCCAAGAGCTCCCTGAAAATCTTAGCTCTCTGTCCAGTTCTTACCCTCTCGGATGGCATTGAAAAACGTTGGAAAAGAGTTCAAATTATGGCAGAGCCAAGTTCCATGGGTTTGAGAAGTTGCTCATGGAAGTAGTCAAGAGGGGAAAAGTGAAACTTGAGTTTGTCTCATAGTTACCCGGCCATGAAGTCGTGCATGTTCCATGCACTTGCTTGAAGAGAAACATGCACAAATTTCATTGGTTAGGGAGAAGTGGCCATGAAGTTTAGGGCTTGAGAACTCTCCATAATTCATGACAACTTCTCGTGTAAACATCTAGACACTATTAAATTCTCAATTGAAATGTGGAAATTGGTCTCCGGAAGTCCCTGAAAACTTGTCTTTAAGTGAGATACTTCACCCATGGAACTTGGCCCTTAGGGCATTCTTCGATGGTGCTAACAAGTGTGCAATTGCGATTCATTGTTTGGATTTGCAGCGACGAAGAAGAGCATGGCGGGTCCGTCGTTGAAGGACTGGCGAAGCGGGGCAGCGGCGGGGTTCAACCTGATTCCCAGCTCCACGACGGCGTCGAAGGCGGTGGGGAAGTTGATCCCAGCGCTGAACGGGAAGATCCGGAGCATGGCGTTCCGCGTTCCGACGCCGGACGCGTCGCTGGTGGACTTGACAGTCCGGCTGAACCGCCGCGTCTCCTACGAGGACATCTGCGGGGCGGTGCGCGAGGAAGCCGAGGGGACCATGAAGGGCGTGCTGGGCTACTGCGACCAGGATCGCGTGTCCAGCGATTTCATCGGAGACAGCCGCTCCAGCATCTTCGATGCCAAGGCCGGGTTCTCCATGCAAGACAACTTCGTCAAGCTCGTGGCGTGGTATGACAACGAGTGGGGCTACAGGTATCACAAGTTTTCCTCTTTCCTACTTCCTCTTAACTCCTACAGACCAGGATTCATGGGTTTTAAATGGCAATTTATTCAATCAATCATACAGTTCAGATGGGACCAAATTTTATTATACTAGAATTAGTGAAGAATATTGCATGTTATGGTCAAAAAAACCATTGAATTTGAACGAAAGGAAGTTCATATGGGATCTGGTCTAAACTCCAAAGAAAAAAACATGAAGCTCAATTTGGGCTTCTTGGTCCTTTAGGGTTAAGATGCTGCATGGAGCGTAACTTCAGATCTAGGACTAATGGTCTGATATGGGTACCCCTTAGACGCGTCTCACTATGTGTAACTCATTATATTTGTGCTAGAAATTCTGTCTTTAACACCATGTATGCACAGTTGCATCCATGCCATCTATAACACCATCTAATTTTTGTAATTTTTCTTACCAGGAGGAAATTTTTCTAAAATCACACTATATATTTCTATACCTCACCAGTCTCTAATTTTGAAAGCACTGTGCACATGTTAAATGTCACAGTTTCAAACTGACACTGTACCAACACCATTTATCTAACATGACTGAACCATTCATTTTTGTGCATTCTTTCGAATTAACTTCATGTGTTGTTGTCCGTGTTTGCAGTCACCGGGTGGTGGATCTCATCATGCATATGTCATCTGTGCAACACTCTCGGTACCATTTTTGAAGACTGTAGCTAGCATAGTAATATACTGGTAGGATATAAGTGGTGAATTAATTATGTCGTACAGTTAGGGTTGCGATGATGGAGTTTTGTCTGTCCGAGGTAAGTAGGTAGGAAAATTTTGCAGCAAAGCTGCGAGGTGTACTATATCACTAGAGAAGAGAAAGGTGAAGGAAGGTGTCCACCTCCGTGAAGGAGAGTAGAGATGTCGCATTTCTTTTCTTTTTTCTTCAACACCCCCACTCAGGCAGGATCGTTATGTAGACGTACAGATTCATTGTTTCCCAATGTGTAAGAACACACATGTGAAACAATGAAATCAGCACTTTTGGCTGAAATCTGAAATCAGGTTACATAATAAAAATCCGATCCTTGGATATTAGATTTCTTTGCAATGTTAATTGTTGCCCATTGAATTTGTATACTATTTCAGGTTCTTCATGTGTTTTGGTATCATCACAAGTGTGAGCAGGTGGTTAGAAGTTAGAACATGTTTTATAATGGCGAATCCCCAAAAAAAATTTGCAAGCTTGGTTGATTAATTAAAACGGAGCCTCTGGTGTGGGTGGAATATACATTCGACGTGGTTTGCAAGCAGATAAAATGACATCAGTAGGAATATTCTAAAAGATTCTAAAATAATATAAAATATTTTGAAAAGATTCAAAAAAGATTTCATTTTTACTATATTAAAATGTTTTTGGTTTTTTCCCTATTTATTATATTGAATTCAATTGCTTTATAATATTTTAAAAAAAAAATTGTTGAAAACTATGACACCCGTAGTGCAAAAACACCCACTTCCGACTGATGTCTGCCACCTGGTTCTTTGCCGGGTGCACAAATTCATTCTCTTTTGCTCTTTGATTTTATTGAGCTCCGAGTAGTTAACATTCCAACAATTACATGCTGGATTCCTTTAGCACGATTCCTGTTACGAGTGCTCACATGCCTGCAAATACAGTTGATAGAATTCATTCGTTGACACTTATTGTCAAGTCTGGGGTAACAATTTGTCATAAGCATGGATAGCAATAGTTACATCATTTGTGCATATTTTGATTACTCAAGGTGCAATTTTTCATTGTTTTGAGATCTTAATATAATTAGAGTATTAAATATTGACCAACTCACCCTTGCTTTTTGTGGATACACGAAAGAAGCTCGTAATGTCGTGCGCATAATTCATTCAAGGAAGAATCCTTGATGGATCTTTGACATCCTTTTTCTCTTTAGCATACATACATTCTCTTACATTCTTGCATTCAAAAATTTCAGAGAAAAAAGTCCTTCCCATCAATAGTTCCAAGACAATAGCTCCTAGATTGGCACTTGTGAGGAAGTAGCATATGACACTTCCACACCATTCTCAACCATTTTGATTTCATTCTATTAGGATGATACAACAATGTGTGCTAGCAACATAGGGGAGTAACTCAAGCAATGTTAGAGCTTGTTAAGTAGCATTTAGTAACCATAATATTGTTGTAGCTACTCCCCTAACGTTGCTAACAAACACAGGATTCAGTGTATAATCCTAGTACTGTCAAAATCCAATTTCTTCCCATGTTGACACATGAATAATAACATGAATCTCATGATGATCATGCAATTCATTGCTTGCTGATCAATCAAAACAAGAAAACCCGTTGCTTTTCACTGACTCAAATTGAGGAAAAGGAATCTTTCCCTTGTCCATTGTGACCAAAAGCACTCACCAACTGTGGAATGGCTAAAAATAGCAATGAGAAGCGACCAGTTTCCTCGTACTAAATTGGCACCTTCCGCCGCAGTCTCACACTACTAGCAAAGGCGTAGCTTCTCACTCAGAACAATGTCACTGTACACACTTGTCCTACGTGACGAATCGCACTCATCAAGTCTTGAGCGCGTGGGCAGTGAGTGCGAAGTGGCGCCGTTTGATTCACCTACCGAGTGAAAAGCGACGCCTTCTCCTTGCAGTGTCAAAAGATTGCACACTGACTCCAAGAGATTGAGCCACAATATAATAGCGATTCATGTCATGGAAACCAGAAACAGGAAAGCTGCGCTCGTCGTCGCAAGGAACACCATCCTTTCTGTCACCGGAACCGTAAATTTCTGGATTGCATGATTAATTCCGTTCGCCGCTTGAACATTAATAACAGATATCTGAGCTTCAATCCACTTGGCTTTGTTCTTGACCTCGTACACAGCCACATTGTCCACAAAGGGACCGAAGCTAATCTCTGCAACCAAGCTGCGAAAGGAGACTTTGGCAGTGCGATCCGCCTCCATGAGGAACGAGTAGTTCTTGGTCATCCAGCCCACACTGGACGGCGTGAACCCCGTGGAGTTCATGTCGTACTCTTCATCCAGCAGCACTTTGTTGCTCTGCACTCCCACCACTATGATGCCCAGCTTCCCCAGGAGTGTGTACGGGGACGCCGTGACGGTGGTGGATTGCGCGCCCAGTTGCCTGGGGTTGGCTGCACTGTCGAACAGCAGCACGTACTCGTGGTTCTTGGCGATGGACGTGTTGTACGGCACCGCGAACAGCGCGCTGATTTCGCCGCTGCTCGACGCGGCGTTCAACTCCACGGCGTATCGCCCTCCGTCCGTCGCCGATTGAAACGCTTTCCCTGCACCCGTCATGCTTACCTGCACAACATCACACACAGACTCAAAAATAATTCAGCCGTCGAAGCTAATCTTAGAATAACATTTCCACAGTAATAGAGATATCCGTAAAGTAGTCAGAACACACGATTGTGATCGATGTTGTGTCAGACAAATGACCGGGACGAATCCCAAGAACAATGAGTCGTACCACAAACTCAGAAACTCACGTGAATTATAGTGACAATCAGAACTACTTTTGGTAATTTCAATGAGAAAAAAGGAGGACTGTAGAATCAAGTCTGACCTTGACCTTGCCAGCGTCCACGCTCCAGCTGGGAATGGACCTGGGCCGCGGCGCGACGAGCGTCACGTCCATGGTCAGATTGTCAAAGACTTCCTTGGGGTCCAGTGTGAGCGTTTCGAAGCTTCCATTCTCAAGCAAGGTGGCGAGGTTGACTTGCACATTCGCCACAAGCAGACCATAATATCCTTTGACCATGGACACGAGATACAAGTACATGCAGGTGCCAGTGCCGAGCATCTTGAAGCTCCGTCTGTCCCAGTTGAGATTCTCCATGGAGCTGTTGGGATTGGAGACCACGACGATGGGCGTGGGGCGGGGCTGCATCTCGTTGCCCTCGGCGTCGAAGACGATGGCCAGGAGCGACTGGTTGCGCGGCCCGCCGTGCGGGTTGCAGGCCAAGCTCATGGAGACGACGTACTCGGCGTCCTGTGTTGGGATTAAGTTCCTCATATGGTTACAATGAAGTTACTTATTCATGAGGGGATTGACTCCAAGTTAGTTAGAACACCAAAATAGCATTCTAGTTAGTCTGTACATAATCTAAGTATTCATGTAGACAAACAATACTAGGACTATAAGGGTCGCTTTACATGGCACGTTAAGGCCGATTAAGTCTGAAGCCAATTCAACTGAAAATATTGGTGCAGGCTAAGAAGGGAAGAAGCTCTGACATGGCCCGAGGGAAGTGAATTGGGTTTCCAATTGGGTTTCCAATTTGGTGCAACCCAATTCTCTTTCCTAGGGTTGTGTCAGATTTTGTCTTTAGTTCCTTTCGAATATAATTTCAAATGAACCCAATTATTTAGAATATGAATTTTAGGGAATGGCCTTGACTCCATCATGCAAAGGCCTTGAGGTTGATTTCATGGATTAGACCAATCACGTACAAGGATTCACACATGTTAGAGCTCCAAATTGATCTTGACCCTCATGTAAAGCGAACCTAAGTGTAGCTTGGTGAGTGAAGGAGATCACACCTAATCACCCAGGATCTCACTTCTTAGGGTGGGTAGTGAGACACACAATAAATATCATTTACTATTTGTGCACATTGTCTTTCTTAACCCCTAAAGGAGGCTTCATGATTCTTTCAATAGTTTTGAGTAGATTTTATGTAGATATTTTTTATTTTTTATTTTTTAATTGCAACACATGTAATATTCTTCACTAATTCTAGTGATATGAAATTTTGGCCCTATTTAAATTATATTTTTCACAATATGATCATTCAAATTTGTCATTTTAAAACCATGAATCTTTGGTTTTTTAGGAGTTAATATTTCACCTGGCGTGGCGTGTACATGGGCACGCTCACAATGTGGCCGCCGCCCACGTGCGAGTTCATGTGCAGCACGAAGGTGGCATTGTCGGCGGGACGGGGGAGGTAGACTGTGGCGTCCCAGAGCTGCACCCCGCCGTGCACACACGTCCAGTACGGCAACTGCGTTTTGATCCCATGCGCCAGCACGTCCAACACTGCCTCCCACAAAGCCCACAAAAACCATTGCAACTCTGAATTGCACTATGAAGATCTTTCCAAAATTACAGGGCATACCATGTAGTTCCCCACCAACATCACTCAATGAGACTCTGAAAACAGTAAGTCCCTCACAAGTCACCATACATGGATTGTGTAATCATGATATGCAATTAAGAAAAGATGATACACTAGCTTGAGTCATTTTGAGGGCCTTGAACTGGTTGTTGTATTCAGTGTCTTCCTCCAAATTAATCGTTGACCAACCCATGCACATCCATTTTTCCAGAGCCAAAGAGCTATCCAGTTAAAATAAGCATGATTGTGTTGAATTAAATGAAACAGATAAGGATGATTTTATGTATGAGTTTGTATATACTTGGGTACAGGTTGAACTGGATCGGATTTTCGCTAAAATTCCCGCCTCGCAACAGATTCGCTGCGTCGGACCTCACCCCCCGGATCGGCAACTCCTGTAATAATCATACTACATGGGTCAATACTGTTATGAAATATGAACTTGAAACTATCAATGCTGATGTGTAGAGAGTTCTAACCAAGACAAATCCATAAATACAAAAATCATGAGAATTTTTTTTAAATGCTATTTTCGAAATAATAGCCATATTCTGTTAAAATGGCCATTTTGTGTTTTGTAAAGAACATAAGGCTCTTTAGCAATTAGTGGAGTCCACCGTTTTCAACAGTAGCACTCTAGACGCTTCAACAGTGTCTCACAATCCAACTTCTTTAGCTAAGGATGATGTGAACTTGCCATGATCCGGGGATCTGCTACACAGAAACAATGATTCTAGAATCGTGGTCACATTCAAAGGTGTTGCAGAGATGAGCTAAAAAAACCTTATGAAATCGGGACACATGTAATTTAATTTGTGGAGACAAGGAACAAAAACAAGTCAGTTGGCCATTGTTTCCAATTATTCATTACGAGTGCGCAATCAAAACAATCTGATTTGAAACTGTATAATAAAGAATATCCAAGTGCAGGTGTTGATTTTTCCTCTTTACATCTTGACTTCTCCTTTACCCTACCGTAGTTATCAGGATCGGCCCAAAAACAATGTAAAAAGAGAAGCCCAAATCTCTAGGATATTATTTTTTCAAAAAAAACCTATTTTGTATGGTGAAAAAGAGAATCTTGAAGGATGATATTCATAGACTTTGACATTTGTTGAAAAGAAATTTTACAAAAAAAATGATTATTTGACATGAGATGCCGACCCTGATAGTTAAGTGCGGTATACTCAATGTCCGGGGAAAATTGACTTTTAGTTACAAGTTAGCTAGTTGAAATTCAAAATTGCCTCATTGAGTTCAAAAGCTTAGGGAAAAAAAATCAATCTTTTCAAGAGAAAATCAAAGAGTATTCTATATTTTCTTAAGGCCTATCCAAGAGAATGCTTCAAAAAACCAGTTGGTTCAAGAAAATGTAGGATCTTAGCGGTTAACCTAAAATTTCTCCCTGGACCAAGTTTTTTTTTCTTTTGGCTTCTTGGAGCCAGACTGCAATGTCGTGGCACAGTCACAATGGTTTAATTCTGGAAGGACCACCCTCCACTGCATGCATGGTGCACTACTACAATGCAAAAAAAAAAAATCATGCCCCCGACTGTGGGTGTACTTGTTACATTTATTATCGATGCATTCACTACAAGGAGAAGACGTCACTTTTCACTCCTTCTGTGAGTCAAACGGCGCCACTTTGCACTCACCAATTTTTTGGTTGGACTTGGTGAGTGCGATTTGTCATGTAGGACAATCGTGTATAGTGAAAAACGACAATGAACAGGATCCTCCAGCGTTAGAAACGACGCCTCTGCTTGTAGTGATTTAACGAGTTTCAAAACACTTATATTATTATCCAATGATCTCTGCAAGAGTTACGTTGCTCACCCCATCTGCCAACCAAAAGCATATGAGCACCATGATGGGCAGTTGCAAGCACAAACAGTGCAACTCGCAACGATGGTGCCGCCGTTGTTTGCATCTCTCCATGCATCTCC
The DNA here is from genome assembly GCA_022496805.1 of Pohlia nutans. Taxonomy (NCBI): domain Eukaryota; kingdom Viridiplantae; phylum Streptophyta; class Bryopsida; order Bryales; family Mniaceae; genus Pohlia; species Pohlia nutans. Next base: position 3,470,293 of record CM040093.1, on the reverse strand, counting down.
TCCTTCCTCCAAGCCAATATCACGTTGATTTGAAAATAATAATAGGCTCCTTGATATATCATTGAAATGGTCATAAATTTTGGGTCAGTTGTAGAGAAATAAGGCACAAGCCCGGATTAGGAGCAAAACAAGTCAAAAATTGACTTTAAACAACCCTAAAATCACTACAAGGAGAAGGCATCGCTTTTCACTTGGTAGGTGAGTCAAATGGCACCACTTCGCACTCACTGTTCAGGCGCTCAAGACTTGGTGAGTGCGATTTGTCACTTAGGACAAATGTGTAACTCTGACACTGTTCAGAGTGAGAAGCGACGCCTTTACTAGTAGTGAATGTTCTTGAAATGATCCGAAAATGCTTTAAAACAATTCAAAATGCTTCAAAACAACCCTAAAAGATTAAGGTGTCCTAAATTCTCACTTGAATCATGTACACAAAAGTTTTGGCCAACAGAATACGATCATTATTTCCAATTATCTATTCCTTGAGATCCTCTGAAACCCAAAACAACCTTCATTTGTACAGTCCTTGTTATTTATGAGGTCATGAACTTGAACATATACAACTAACACATCACGGATTCATTTGAAGGATGTTTACGTGTTACAGTTCACCACTTTGAGGGAATTTAGGGTTGTACTGTATAATATTGTGACTTTTGGTGAACATTTGTGCACATTGTGCAATTTGTCTTAAAAGTTAACTTTTAAACGGATTTAAAAAATATGTAGCAATAATACAATGAAGAACGAAGTGAACCAAATTTTTAATTTATGTACGTATTCGTCATAGAAAAAAATCTTAGTTTTTCAAAATGCTTTTATCTTAATTATTTTGAGTATCAAAACTCCCATTCTAATAGCAGTGTGACCAATTTCTGATCAAACTTTGAATGTAAATATAGTCCATGTTTGATTCTATATTTGAGTTTTTTTTAAAGCCCACCTGCAAAATTTCATTCTCAAGCACATTCAAAATAGAAATCTGTCAGAAACGTTTTTTAAAGATAGTGAAACAATTCAAATTTACCAAAAAAAACACATTTTTCAATTTTTAAAATGAAAAAATATGAAAAAATGAAAAATGAAAACATTGAAAGATCTTCTTTCACATATTTGAACATTTGAAAAATCTATAGCTCAAAATTCCATCCACAACCCTCTTTTCTCCTTCTCTTTTTAAATTTTTGAGTGCACTTTTGCACAATGTCAAAGCATCAGTTTTTTACATAAACATTAATTTAGATTACATATACGTTATTTATAACCTCTTTTATTTTAGCATTGGCAAAAGGCATCACTTTAGTTAAAGTAGTAAATTACTATATATATATATATATATATATATATATATATATATATATATATTTATTTATTTATTTATTTATTTATACCTATATATAGATATATATATAGTGTTTAAGGAGGATTTATTTAAATGAATAAAGGTTGTTTATTTTCAAGTTGTAGTTTATTGAGTAGGATGAACACATAATACTGAGTGGCTATAGTATTGAGTCTCATTCATTTACAATTTGGAAATTTCAAATATCATACATAGTCATATTTATTAATAAAGTTATACCTCCTATCTTTAAAGCTTTTCTTTTTTTCTTGAGATATCTATCAAATGAAAGAATAATGAGGGCATAGTTCTTTAACTATCACCTAAATGTTTACGTGTTTGAACTTGTGCCTTTCTTTATCAAAAATGAAAGAGAAGAGGAACATTGGCTCTAAACCCATCACGAATAAAGAGTCTATTTAAAATGCTTACTAATGTGCAAAATTATAAGAAATAACTTCCAACTTTCAACCAAGAAGAATATCACTTTTTAAAATATAGATAAGTTTTTGGTCATGTAATTCAAATGCCATAATATGAACTAGTATGATGGCAATACTCTCTGATCCAAGTTACCAACAATAACCAAATTGAGATGTAGGGTTGATTGTCCTATTACCAACCACTTAAGCAATCTGACCTATATTTGGCAGTGGTAAATCCGGAAAAAAATTATGACCGCGTTCGAAATAGGATTTCATGAGGATTGCAAAAAATTGCAACTTATAATTTGCATTTCTCAATTTTATACAAAATTCCAAAGTAGAAAGTAACCTATGACCCAAATCCAACCACTAGGTTTCCCCATGTCCACACCATGTGGTGCTAACTTTCACTCATAATGATACCCAAAACCACCAACTATTTCTTTGCAATGCTTGGCGTGCCATTGGTCTACTTGAATAGTGAAATTGGTGGTTTTGGGTCTCAACTGTGGTGGCCCCAAGAAAAGTCTACATGTCATAATTGGAGCAGTGGTTGGTAATAGGACAACCAACCCTGATCATTTTGTCCAGCTTCTTGCTCTTGTGATACAACACAATCACTTTCAAACTAATATGTATAAATTAGCCTTAAAAGTAGTATTACCACTTCAAGCTAGTATTTCTATTTTGTTTGTATTACAACCTTGTAAATTAGCCACGACGTCAAATTTACCAACCAATATTAGTTTGGCTAGTATCCAAAATCAAAATACAAATCATGAATGGTGTAACTAGCAAAGTCTTGCTAGCATTCAAAAGAAAAATACAAGCCACGAGTGGTCTAACTAACAAAAAAGTCTTCTAAAGCCAAATTGGAGCTTTAACTTTTGACAAGAAATTTGAGGATATCAACCACTACATCAATTATTGCTATTAGTGCGAGTTACAGTAATTCAATATTCTCACAGTAATTGTGGTATTAGAACAAAGTGTGACTCACAATAATTGAGAATTCTCACAATAATTGTGACAGTAGTGGTATATTATGGCTTGTGCTAATATTTTATACTTAAAATACTATGATTTCAATAAAACAATTACAATAATAACATCATGATGGTAAAAAAGGTGGCAAAAAAATTAGGGTTCTTGAGTCTCACTTGCACACTAATTTGAGATGTATGAACTGAAATTAGTGTGAGGATTGGTGTGAAGTCTCACACTAATTTTGTGACTTTTAACAATGGCAATAATCGGTGTAGTGGATATGCTATGAAAGAACAAGTAACCCAAATTGGATATTGTGTTTTTTTGAGTAGGTCTTGTATAAACTTCCTTTTGTTCAAATTTATTTGTTTTTTGACCAACACATGCCATAACTTTCTTTAGCCCTTGCTGGACCATACCCTTTATACTGTAGTAACACAATAGAGAAACTACTAATAAAATAGTCCAATTCTCCAACCCTCTTCGATTGGACCAACTGAAGTTAGAGAAAATTCTCTGTGATTCCTCTGATCCCCTGACAAATGCTTCAGATTCAGAGGTGTGACATTAGGCCTCTAATGAACGTTATGGCAATGTTCGTCATTGATTCCGGTGATATAAAATTTGGTCCCATTTGAATTATACTTTTCACAACATGAATAATTAAATTTGTCATTTCAAAACAATGAATCTGGGTGAATGCACACTACGGTCACCCAATTTTTTTGTCGCGGCGCTGCACCTGCAAATCTTTAAAAATCAATTAAGACAAATATAACAATGATTTTGAAAATCCCAAAAATTTCCTACCTTCCAAAAACATCTTAGAATTCTAGAAAATTAAAATTTCTTAAAAACATTTGTTACATTTGTCTTAATTGATTTTTAAAGATTTGCAGGTGCAGGCGCAGCGACAAAAAAATTGGGTGACCGTAGTGTGCATTCACCCATCTTTAGACCTTTTCTTTGTCAACCCTTAAACATCAAGAGGGTCTTTGGAGGGCAGCTCAAAGAAGATCTCCAAAAGTCTACAGTAGCATGCATGCTACCAAAAAAAATTAAAAATTAAAAATTGTCATCCTACCATCAGCGTTGGCCAACGTTTTTGTTGTTTTTTAAAATAAAAAAATGTTTTATCTCTCTCTCTCCCCAGCTATTTGGTAGCTCCTCCTTGTCTACAACTGATCAGTATCTAACTACCGAGCCTATAGAGACAGAGAATTTTTAATAAAGACATTTTAGAACAAGATCCTATGAGGGTCGGAAGAATAGAAATACTACAACTACCAACCTTCACTCGGTAGTTAGTGTAAATCCTATTCAAGCTATCCAGTGACACAATAACTCGAGCACCAAGGAGATAGTACTCGGAAGGATTGAAGGTATGAGGAAGAAGAATCAGATGTAAGAAAAAAAAACACAATGAAACTGTAGTTCGCAAAAATACGGCCTTGCCAATGAGTTTGGCTCTATTGCTTATATACATGTACAACCCGATCTGACTAGTAACTGTCAGATCGGTAAAAAAAATCTTTCCAGATCTACTTCCTGAGGTAAATTGGAAAATTACCGAGGCAGTAAAAAACCAGGTTGGTAATACTACCGGAAGTTACTATTTTATTGTTAACACTATTGCCCGATCATAGCTCCCTTTCCCCTAATTCCTTCATTTGATTGTGAATTGTTACTTAGTTGTCTAATTTAGGGGCAAGTTGGGAATCACGTCTTGCATTCTCATCACCATTCCAAAGCACCAATCCATTTCAATTTTGGTTGAGAAAAACTACTTTTTCTCCATTACTCTCTTATAAACAAGCCCGTGGGGCTTGCTTTGACGTTTAACCCTTTGACGCGCCTGCATACATATAATATACAACAAACAGATTGCAACCTTCCTTTTTACTACATTTTGTACATTTTTTCATCCATCCAAATTTCTCTTGGTTCTTGTGCTAGTTGACTATCATATTTACAATATGGATCTTTAAAATAAGATATTGTGATTATTTTTTTAATAACGTAATTGATTTATGTCAAGTTTCATTCTTAGTTCAAAAGGTGAAACCTTAAACATGACTTTCCAAATAAGTAAAATCAAATAATAGAAATCATACCATCTCATAGTGCATGTTATTCTAAATTCATCACAAAAAAAATTAATTTTTTTATGGTTAATTTGGGAATTTTAATTGAATTTCAAAATAAAATCTTTAAAATTTAATTACAATCTATTCATAAAAAATATGATAAATCCAACTGTATAGATGTGATCTTCACATTGACATTTACAACTTAGCTTTGTACATCAACTCCAATTATATTATTCATCAAACATTTTATAACGCATCTTTGAAATCATTGTTGAGTCGGGACGTTAAAGGGTTAAGGGTTAAAACCATGTTAACCCACGAGGTTGCTTTAACCCACAAGGTATGTGAACATGGTTTGTGCTTTAAAATATAACACTAAATCTCATAACAATACCGTGTACCATACCATAATAGAGCAGTTCATGATGTCCCCATTTTAGAATTGGATCAAATGAGCATCTTCAATATGATCCAGTTTTCACCTTTTACAACAGGTCGTACTACTAGCAAAAAGTGGTTCTCCTTTCAAGAGCCATGCCTAGAACTTCAGTTCACCCATTTTTATAGGTCCTCATGGTAATTCACTTGTTGGAAGTTAACATTGTGCATGCTCATAGCCATGCTCATGAAGACAATGACCATGGATGCATGTAACCTACCAATTATGGGAATTGGGGACTTCATGAATTGCTCTACATAACATTCAGTAGCCTTCACTGGCTCTATCTTGCCCTTGAAGAGAATGTGCAGAATATCCGACATCATCATCCATGCAAAATCAATAGCTAGTTTGTTTTATAGGAAGGCAAAGGTAATGGCAACCGGGACCAAAAGGTTAGCAAGATCTCAAAGCTCTAAACACATAATAATAATAATAATAATAATAATAATAATAATAATAATAATAATAATAATAATAATAATAATAATAATAATAATAATAATAATAATAATAATAATAATAATAATAATAATAAGATACTATAGTGACTTAATTCCAGCATTGGAGCAGCACGCCGACCAACGCTGGCTAACAGCTTTTTAAAATAGCAAAAAACTTTTTAAAATATTCATTTTTTGAGTGCAAGATTCCACTCTTTTATTATCCTTTATTTGGAAACATTTGTAATTGATGTCTAATCTTTTCAAATATTTGGACATCTATTTGTTGAGAGCTCAAGACCTAGGTTTATAAAAAAAATCAAAATTTAGAAAAACCTTGGCTTTGAAGCTGTCTGTAACTCTAAGTAGGCATCTCAATAATAATAATCAATGTCTTTTACTTGTATACATTACATCAATATTAAAAGTCATTTTTCTTCTAAAAATAAGATGTCTTTTATAAAAAAGTAAAAGCCTTAAAAAAAACATAAGCTCTATATTTAACCATGATAATGTTATTTTACTTTTATGCATTCACATTGTTATTAAAAAAGAAATTACATATACAAATATATTGTCTTTTGTTTTAAAGTGACGTAGTTGTTTAAAGAGCTAGAACACTCTAGTGTTATTAGATGGGGAGTGAAGTGAACAAGATTATCTATGAGACATCTCTTCGTCCAAAATTGATGTTTAAATAGTTGACAACAACAGTATATGATTTTTAGCTAAATAAAGACTCCAGTTCTATTTGAGTACATTGCTTGCATTATATAACTAGATTTGGGAGAGAGGAGAGCTATGTTTCCAGTTCTCTCCTCTACGATTGGGAGGATGAGCAAACTGTAGTGAGATAGATGGTTTATGTACATTTGGTCACTCGAAAATTTATAGTGTATTATTTAATTTGTTTATCCATAGGTTACAATGGGTTCCTATTATTGTGATTTATGTAGTAGTTCTTTTAGGAGAAGTAGAGCCCTAGCTATTCATAGAGCAACTTGTGTAGGAAACAAAATTCCTCCTGTAGGATCTTCTTCAAGAGGGAATAGTCATGGACCACCAGAAATTCCAACACTTAAGCTTGAAAGATCACACGATATACCACTACCAAGTGAACTAAGATCCATTTAACAGATCTTTGTTTATGCCCTGTACTAATCGTCGAGGCTCAACTACTAATTTACTTAGCTCACTATCAAACCAAGTTACTTTATCCATTAAAGGGACATAATTGGGATCAGCAGGATTTACAATCTGATTAACCCAAATTTTTAAATTCCATGTTGCACTTCTAACCTCCTCGCTAATCAGACTCTAAAATCTTTCAGGACCCAGCTGGTTCTTCTCATGTACAAATTCATTACCAAAAATTTCATTTAGCAATATTTTTTCTATATGTCTTTTGTACTCTTCAACTCCTTGGACATTACTACTTAGAAACATACGACGTAAACGATTCTCAGAACAATCTATAAACCAATTTACTATAGTGGTATGCGTTTTATTAAGACATTGTCTAGAAAAAAACCTATGATGGTCTTTCCTTCTATGACCAGAACCACGGGTTCCAGAACGCTTTTGTTTTTTTTTTGGATTTCTCTACATCGACATTGCTAGGTCCAACGTCAATTCGAATGCTAGGAGTAGACCCACTCGTACTGCTCGATTCTATTGTTGCCATTGTGAATTGTAACAAACCTCCCACGGTTTGCCACCAACTTTCAAAATACTAATTAAAAAAAACTATATGAAAATGATCTAAAGCTCACCACCCAACAATAGAGAATAGACTATTCAAGATGAGGTGCACTGGAGTTAGAATATTTTATATGGGGTGCATTAGAATTAACGTATTTAGATGGTAAAGAGATAAGATTGCTCAAGATCTGGGACTAAAGGATAGGAAGATCTAAGACCTAGATCTAAGATTGGAATAGAAAGTAAAAAGACTAGAAGTAGACTGTAGCTATTTTGGAAAAGGAACTGGGGTGAGAAGGTAGAGTCACTTCTTGTTTGATTTCTTCTCTATTGTTGGGTGGTGAGCTTTAGATCATTTTCATATAGTTTTTTTTAATTAGTATTTTGAAAGTTGGTGGCAAACCGTGGGAGGTTTGTTACAATTCACAATGGCAACAATAGAATCGAGCAGTACGAGTGGGTCTACTCCTAGCATTCGAATTGACGTTGGACCTAGCAATGTCGATGTAGAGAAATCCAAAAAAAAAACGAAAGCGTTCTGGAACCCGTGGTTCTGGTCATAGAAGGAAAGACCATCATAGGTTTTTTTCTAGACAATGTCTTAATAAAACGCATACCACTATAGTAAATTGGTTTACAGATTGTTCTGAGAATCGTTTACGTCATATGTTTCTAAGTAGTAATGTCCAAGGAGTTGAAGAGTACAAAAGACATATAGAAAAAATATCGCTAAATGAAATTTTTGGTAATGAATTTGTACATGAGAAGAACCAGCTAGGTCCTGAAAGATTTTAGAGTCTGATTAGCGAGGAGGTTAGAAGTGCAACATGGAATTTAAAAATTTGGGTTAATCAGATTGTAAATCCTGCTGATCCCAATTATGTCCCTTTAATGGATAAAGTAACTTGGTTTGATAGTGAGCTAAGTAAATTAGTAGTTGAGCCTCGACGATTAGTACAGGGCATAAACAAAGATCTGTTAAATGGATCTTTGTTGCATTTTAAATGTGAACTAGAGTGTTCTAGCTCTTTAAACAACTACGTCACTTTAAAACAAAAGACAATATATTTGTATATGTAATTTCTTTTTTAATAACAATGTAATGCATAAAAGTAAAATAACATTATCATGGTTAAATATAGAGCTTATGTTTTTTTAAGGCTTTTACTTTTTTATAAAAGACATCTTATTTTTAGAAGAAAAATTGACTTTTAATATTGATGTAATGTATACAAGTAAAAGACATTGATTATTATTATTGAGATGCCTACTTAGAGTTACAGACAGCTTCAAAGCCAAGGTTTTTCTAAATTTTGATTTTTTTTATAAATAGCCCTCCTCATCATCATAAGCTCACCATGCGATTGAACTACTGGGAAATATATTGCAACTGCTGTTGAAGCTCGCATGGTGAGCTTCTTGATGAGGAGGGCATCTGACGCCATTGCTGAATTGCTATTTATTAGCACACGCAATGGCCATAATTTTCATACCACATGAGAATAACAGTAGAAATATGAGAGGATTTATAGCAGTAGAAATTATTTTTTAATCTTGTCTTTATGCATACTTCATTGTTGTTATCTGCTTGTTGTACTGATTCTACAATTTAGAGTACTGACCATCTGAAAGCTGGTGATACACAGCCATCCCTCTGCTTCCTCCAAGGAAATATTGAAACTAGGACATGTTTCTTACCCGAGATTGCTTATTTCCTGGTAGATTTCTTTTCCGAATTGTGGATTTGTTATTGCGATATGTTTGCTGGATCTTGCGTATTCTTTCGAGCAGCACACAGAGAAGTTCTATTCTTAGTCCACCAGAAGAGAATTCAATTTGAAATACCTATTTAGAAATCAATAGATGTTACACTTGATGATTTCTGCTACAAGTTGTCTCCTCACTGTTGTACAAGGTTTGAATCGGTTGAGGCATGTGGACATGGTCAATCCATCACTAGTTGCAAGTATGAGCTAAGCCTTCCTTGTCAATACTATTTAGCAGTTCGACTGTTTTTATGTGCTATAGAATGCAGATGGAGAGTCTACGTACAACAGTCACAATGGAGGATAAGACTTGGAATTATGAGGAGTTTTCATTTTGCTAAGTTTTTTCCATTTGAACAATACGTCTGTCTCATCAATTGATGTTACAATAGATGAACGGGGTGACAAGTTGCATCCTTCAAGTTTTATTATTATTAATTATGTTCAGAAGAGTTAAATTGGCTAAGATATGTGGACATGGTCAGTCCATCGCTGGTTGTCGGTATGAAATTTTCTTTGTCAATCCTGAGGGTCTCAGGTTTTAGAGTAGAAATCTATCCTTGAGCCACATTACAAACTATTGTGAATTGTAGAGGAGTTGTAGATTTGGAAGTGATTGCTATATAATTTAGTGAGACATGTCAAAAATTGGAAATGTAGTCCTTCTGTACATTTGGAACTATTTGCAATCTACTACAATGAGACACTTAGAAATGTCGAAATGTAGTCCCTTTGTACATTTGGAACTCTTTGCAATCTACTACTGCGAGACCTTTTCAAATTAAATATCTAGGCTCTTTGCACAATTGGATTTGTTGCAGTTGCATTGCAGTATTGCAACAATTTACTAGCAATACAAATGCAATTTTGCCTGCAATACAATTTTATACTAAATCAAAATTGCAACAATATTGCAGTAATCAATTGCAATAAGTATTGTTGCAGTACTGCAACAATATGATATTGTTAAGCAGTTGTTGCAATACTGCATCAATACTGTTAAAGTACTGTTTCAATTTTATTTTTTTTCAGATGAGTACTCTAAATAGTGTATTTAGTGTGAGATACACTAATTTACATAAACATGTTGTAAGTTTTTACTGTTGACCAATTTTTTAACCCTCTATATTGGTCAAGATGGGGATCTTTCAATAGTATTGGAATCAATGTCTTTGGTAAATTTTTTTGTCGAGAGTAAAAATCTATAACATTTTCAAATCTTATAATTATCTCACACTAAATACACTATTTAGTGTACTGAATGTTATGTATTATGTTATGAGTAAACTCTAATGAACAAGGAATTAAAAAAAATTGTTTTTATGAACTTCAGTTGAGCACGTTCTGGGATTGCCTGAATTGGCGCAATGAAACATGGCTAAATTTCTGCATTCATTGTAGCCACTGCCATTTGCATTGAAACTCATCCAGTCATGCCAGGATCCACGTCATACTAATTACGATATAATTATGCTTTCCTTGCTGCATTACCGTGGAGCCAGAATCCAGTGGAATCCGGCTCTCTAAAAGGAGAAAAAGCTTCATCAGTGACATGCCCAAATTGTACCTCAAATCCCAAACGTTGGAGGCTCCCGGGCAGCCAAAAATCTTTTGGCAAATTTTCATACCTGATTTTTGGTACTGTAGTGGTTACTTTTACTTTAAAAAAGGGCAAAAAAGTAGATGATATTGTCAAAGTCTTCTCTAAAATTGTTACTATTTGGATGAAAAATCCTTCTACTCCTTTGTCCCATATTAAGCTTCATGTACTCTAAAAATGAAAGACTTAACTACTCCAATGGTCTGGATCCTAAGCACTATGGTGTGGACCCTAAGCCAGTAGGAATAGTAGTTTGAGCAAACAAGAATCTTATTGTGGGACAAATTATCAAGGGAATCATGAAGTTTAACTCTTAAACGTACCATGGTGTCCCTAGAATTGACGATTTGAGAAAATTCATCATAAAGTACAATTTCGAAGAATATTTTGGAATTGAAATACAAATGAAAGTTCTAAATTTTGAATTTTGAATTCCATCTATACGGTTCAGTTCACCGTTACTGTCACCAATATTTTATTATAAATTTCGAAAGTTAAAACTAAAAATTCCTTCTAAATTTGATTACAAACAAAACATTAACATTTTTCAGCAAAATTTGTTGGAATGGATTTGAAATGAGACACTCTTAACGTGGTGATTCTTTGAAATTTTTGTGCTAATTAAAATCTATGACCTCATTTTTGCAAGGTCACTTTTGAACTACAATCAATGCAATTTTGGCTTGGTCAACAACTTGACATACTTCAACATTTGTAATTTTAGAAAAATATGTATTTTAGTATCATGAAATCCAACCATTGGATAGGTCAACAACTTGATGAAGTATCTCCAAAAGTTGAATGAGTTTCATCCAAACATTGATGAGAACATAGGGTGAGTTTGAATTTGTTAATCGTTTAAAAACTGGACACTGTGATGTTTAAGGGTTAATATGAGACAAAGGAAGTAATAGATAAATATAGGGATGAGTATATATACATGGATGATTCTATCCATATTTTTCCTGACCTGGCTACGTTCCAAAATATAGCAAAGGAAAAATTGGTCAGTCTTAGGTCCACTGTCCTCGCCGGTCTCGATGGGGTGAGTTTGTATTTTACCTCCTTCTCGCAATAAAGGGTTCCCTTTGTTTGTGTCAAAAATTTAAATTAAAAAATTAAAAAATTACAAAGGAAAATCTAAAAGAAAATGGCTGCTTCAATTGGATAATATTGTCCGGCTTGAGTACTTTCCAAGATTGTGCTAGGATATGGGAAACCCTTTTCTTGTTCCTCAAGCCAAGTACTGCAATGGAACAAAGGGAACCAGTGACTGGAATAAAGCGGTGACCAGTGACTGATATAGTAGGTGATGTGGATTAATTTGCCACTGAGGTTTGTACACCTCTAAGTGCCGGTTTACACTAGTCACCCAATGCGAGTGCGGCAAAGAATCAAGTAAGTTTTTGGTAGCTACAATGCGCTTGTGTAAAAATAAAATAAATTAACATGACGCATGCAAGAAGCTGCTCCAACGCATTTTGGGTGCCGCAAGAAATTTTCACTCCACCAACGCCAAAAGTAGGAAGAGACAAGGCTTTGATACCGCAAGAAATTATACATTATTTTCAAATTTTATCTTGCAGCATTCCAGGAACGCAACGCAAGTGCTGGAGCTTCCTAGTGTGAATGGGCCGTGAGCTCCTACAAACAAGTTGTTCGCATCCGTGGCAAACTCACAGACCCCCTCTCCCATCCTTCGACTTGATATACATCTTTTTTTTTAGAGAATATTTGTTATTTCATCTGCTTGGGCAAATGATCATGAAAACATGCTCTAACCGACATTTGAAGTGTTGAACATACTCTTGTTGGTACATTGAAATCACCATATATTGTGGCCCAGGGTATTTACGAGAGGCTTTACTAATATTTGTTTTTTTTCAAAATATTGTTGTAAAACTCATCCGAAGCGAATAAATTTTTGTTCAAGTTGGATGAAGACATGTTTAAATGGAATGAAATTTGTTCAAATAGATGAACGTACCCACAACAATTATGCACCCACAGTTAACGGTGATTATAGTGTAGTTGGGATCCAAAAACGTATATCTTAAGAAAAGAAGCCCAAGTTTTTAGGAATTTTTTTTGTGGAAGCTATGCCCTCCCCAAGATTCAAGTTTTTAGAGGTAGCATTTTGATTCTCCCTTCCTTTATCGGGCTATACTTTACGACCTTGTTTTATTCCTTGTAAGCCTTAGCGATCTACAAAATTCTTTTCGTTGGCTTTCCAATGATATTAAACATGCCCCACTTCATTAAGGGTGTCATTGGGAACCTCCAATCCCACTTTCAATTCCAATTTATGTGTTCCAGGACATTGTCTACTTTGAAAAGTCACAACTTTTGGCTCACAAGTTTGATTCATACATTCTTTGGACCCATGGGTGTGTGCTCGCACAAATTTTCCAACCATATATATCACGCACGGTCTCAAACAAATTAGTATCGTGTGTTGTTTGTTCGAGACACCTCTTAGTTTCCCCACTTTGTTTCATGCAAAGCCTGATACGTCACCCCTTTGCTCACCATGGTGTTCGAGTATCCATTTTGAAAATGGATATCAAAAATTGAATAGTAGTATTTGGAGCTCGAACCTGCAATGCTACAACATGGTGCTCCAATTACACTTTTTTACTACACGACATCCAGAAAGATTTGGTCCTACTTAAAATGATTATCAATCATCATGCGATTACAAAGTAAGTAGAAGGTGTGGATGAAAAATATCACTTTATTGTTTTTCTTACCTTGTTACACCAATGCATGAAACTATGCATGAAACTATATGGATTATGGAAAATATACCGCCTTATTGTTTTTCTTACCTTATTTCACCAATGCATGAAACTATATGGATTATGGAACGTGGCTTTGTGGAACTTTCAAATTCGCCTTCATTCTTGAAGCACGAGTCTTTTGGAACTTTAATATTCATGATTACAACTTTTAATGGAAATTAACCCTTAAACGTCAAGGTAAGTCCCATGGGCTTATTCAAAAGAGAATAATGAAGAAAAAAGTGGATTTTGTTAACCAAATCAAGCGAGGATTGGTGCGTTGGAAAGCTACTGAAAAAACGATCTAGATTCCAAATTTGCGCCTCATTTGAGAGATTGTGGAATCGTTGGTAAACAATCAAAGTTATCAAATTGAACAGATTTTGAGGTTGGGGCAGCCGAGGTGCCGCAGTGCTACAGTGCTGACCAGCAGTGCCCAACAGAGCCGTTTTTTTTTTTTTTTTTTTTTTTTTTTTTTTTTTCTCCCTCCGAAAATTTAAATGCCTTCCGGGCTGCCCCGCCCAGGGCCTCTTGACGTTTAAGGGTTAACAAGAGGTTGAATCATTTTGTGATTCAAAATATGTTCATTTAGTGTCATGTACAGGTGACTTATGGGTTAATCTTAAAATTAAAATAAAATCCTTTGACTACGGGACTAGCTTAGGGGAAACTTCCGAAGCTCCTTACAAGCTGAGCCCCCCACTTAGCAAATCTTATCCCCAGCTGCCCACCAGGAGATGGGAACTTCAGCATGGGAACAAGAGAACAATGACTTGGGAGCGTGGTACCGACTGAAAGGAACCTCGTGGAACGTGAAGAACTGAAGATGCGGTGGCCGGATTGCGTGGAGAGCTTGACGTGGCACCTCCTCGTTGGTGTAAATTGAGGGTTCCCGTTGTCAGTGCCGTTGCTTCTTCCTGAAAGTAAACTTTTTTTAAAAGAAAAACTTTAACTTTTAAAACTTTAACGTTTTAACTGACACTCCATGTTCATGGGCATCCCACAACGTGAAACGTAAGGGGTTACGCCATTACAAGCATTTTGAGGCTGTTGAAACTGCCATGCAAGTAAAATAAAAAAAATAAAAATGACATGGCTGAGTTTCGGCCACGTCAGATTGGATTAATTATATATATATATAAAATATTTTTTGGCATGACAGTTTGGTTAAACTCATAGCCCTAGAGAGGCCTGAAATTTCTTCTAATGGCTCACCTACGAGGACGCGATGGTTTGTTACCAGTTCAAGCGCGATAGCCTGAGAGCGGGTAACAGAGCAGAGCACCCAAGTCGTAATGAGTAACCTAGCGTAAAGCTTTGGTTGCCTCCCAATTGAAAGTGTGCACAATAGCGTTAACACGTTAACGCTGCATTGTACAGCTAAACTTGAGTAAGTCCAATAACGCGTTATATGCAATCTTTACAACGGGCTTCAAAGCAACCAGTGCTTTACGCTACAATAGTTGGGGTAAAGGAATGCAAATTTGAGATGAAACTCCACCATGAATAACAATGACATACCAGTTGTAATGACATAAATTTAATAAAAAGAAGAAAAAGAAAAGGTATTTTTTTTGGTGTCCATCACTCTCATTGTTATGTGGGTAATGTCACATAACATTTTTAAGCCCTAGACTTTGTACCCCTATTAAAGTTTTCAAGATTTTCTCCGATGCTCTTGGATGCTCTTTGTTTTCACATCTTGAGTTTGTCTTACTTGCTTGACTCCTACTAAATTCCCTCATATAATGGCAAGCGTCGATTTACACTCCATGTCATCAAAGGAAAGTTATTGTATGAACAAAAAGCCAACCAAGCAGTAGGTGGTGCAGTATCCTACTACTTAAAAATGTTACAAGGATCTTAAATGAACAAATTTTAATATACAATTTTAAAACTTTAAAGTTTGTTGCATACATTTGGTGGAAAATTGTTCTCTCAAACTCCTTCGTAAAACAATGTTAAAAATTTCATATTATTTATAAAAACAAATTAATCATATAATTTTTAATGGATTTGTTGAAGCATGTCTTCTTAAAATTTCAAAGTTTGAATTGAAAAGCCTCTCCAATTACAAGATCATATTGTTTGGATTTAAAAAATAAGCTTTTTACAAATTTTCACCAAAAGTAAAATTAAAAATTTTAAGCTTTTGAAAAAAATAAAAAATTGTTTGTTCTTTACAAGTGTCACTTCATATTATGTTAAAAAGTTAAATTTAGAATCTACAATATAAAATTCAAGATAAATAAAAAGTTGATTCTCATTTGTTTCAAAATCATTACTTGGAAGGAGGTACAAGATTAAAATGAAAATAAATAAATTAGAATGCTAATAAAACTAACATGGAATTGAAACATGCCAATCCCAATGGTAAAAACGTTGTAGCGAGCTATCTACACCCTATGCACTTTTTTAATTTTTAATGAAAAATGTGAAAATCGAATTTGAAAATGGACTTCACATGTTATATTTTCAAAGAGATACTATGACTGCCCACCAAAATAATAATAATTAAAATAATTAAAAAATCATTTGCTAATAATTATGATATAAATCATATCATTTATTATTATATACAGACATGTTGTACAATTTTAAAAAGTTAAATTTGAAACTCTTTTGGTTGCCCACAAAACACAAAATAACTGTAAAACTTCTTAACTTTTTCAATATTTATTAAAATTTAATAAAACAAGCTCTCCATGTAGAGCATGGACTATAGAAGCTATCATAAAATCTCAAAATCTGTTTCCAAAATATAAAGTCATTAAAACATGTCCGATATCACTACAATCTCACTTTGGCCTAATGTGGCCTAAATTTGAAACCCTTTTAGAAACATAAAATAACTTTAAACCTTCTAACTTTTTCAGAAATTTCATAAAAACAAGCTCACCATGTAGAGCATGGACTATAGAAGCTACCATAAAATCTCAAAATCTATTTCAAAAATGTAAAGTCATTAAAACATGTCCAAATTCACTTTGACCACTTTGACGTAATTTTCTCTCGTCCAGGGACATGAATAACATGACAGGGTAACACTTTTAAACCAATAGGAACTCGAATCCAATTTGATTGCGGAGCTTGGAAGTTGTGTGTAATCCGCATCATCGTGGTCTGCAACCGACCACTTGACATAAGTTATGGCTCCAATGGCATTGCTTGTAACCAAGGAAAGCCATACCACACATCTGTGGCTGTCTCATAGTTTCCAGCAGGACCAGCATTTGTCCACTTGAGCAAGTGTCAAACTCCACAATCAGCGCATTTGGTCCTTCGTGACATGCAATGTACAGTGGGGTCCAACATGGAATGGCGTTTTTGGTTTCGCAGTGAGAAAAATTTCAGTACTGCCAACTTTGAAAGCCTCCCGAGAGCTCAAATATTGGTATTTTACCACGAAAATTTTACCAGAGACTTATCTTTAAGTTAATTATATGTATGCCAAATTTCAAGGACAAAAGATTCACCCAAAAAAAGTTATTCAGAATCTACCAACATTGGTAGCTGTGGAAATGTTTTCACTGCTGCCAACTTTGACAGCCTCCCAAAGATTGAATTAATTTTTTTTTTGCCATAAAATTCTAGGAAAAAAAACTTCTTTATGTTAATAACATATGATAAAAATTTCAAGGCCAAAAGATTAATACAAAAAACGATATTAACAATCTACCAACATGTGTAGTTGTGGGAAACAATGGGGGAAACTACACACATTGGTAGATTGTAAATAATTTTCTTTGTATAGATTTTTTGACCTTGAAATTTGGCATGAATGATTTTGTCATAAAGAGCATGTTGTACCAAAAATTTCATGGTAAATAGACAATTTCTCAACCGTAGGGAGGGTGTCAAAGTTGGTAGCAAAGTTTCCCCCATTGTTTCCCACAACTACACATGTTGGTAGATTGTCAATATCTTTTTTGTATTAATCTTTTGGCCTTGAAATTTTTATCATATATTATTAACATAAAAAAGTTTTTTTTCCAAGAATTTCATGGCAAAAAAAAATTAATTCAATCTTTGGGAGGTTGTCAAAGTTGGCAGCAGTGAATAACTACCAATGTTGGTAGATTTTGAATAACGTTTTTTTGGTGAATCTTTTGGCCTTGAAATTTGGCATACATATAATTAACTTAAAGATAAGTCTCTGGTAAAATTTTCGTGGTAAAATACCAATATTTGAGCTCTCGGGAGGCTTTCAAAGTTGGCAGTACTGAAATTTTTCTCACTGCGAAACCAAAAACGCCATTCCATGTTGGACCCCACTGTACAAAATAAATTATTGTAAGGCGGATTGCCCTCAAACCGCCCCATAACATTCAGTAGCCTTCACTGGCTCTGCCTTGCCCTTGAGGAGAATGTGCAGAATATTTGACATCATCATCTGTGCAAAATCAGTAGCTAGCTTGTTTACAGGAAGGGGGAAGCAATGGCAACCGGGAGGGGAAGGTCAACAAGATCTCAAAGCTCTAAACACACAATAAAAAAGAAGAAGATACTGTAGTGACATAATGCCAGCACTGAAGCAGAACGCCGGCCAATGCTCGCTCACAGCTTTTTTCTTAAAGTTGTCAAAATTAAAAATTAAATTGAAAAGTTGGCTACTTCAGCGACCTCCGGTGACTGGCTCTGTCCATCCCTTTCTGAATGAACTTCTATATTGTTGGATGGATGTAAAGGCAGTGCACGTGAAAGCTACTGAATGTTATAGTAGCTTATGTGCTTGGAAAATTTGGGGAATCAACCCTCGACTACCGTAGACAGATTAAATTAATGGATAAAAATGACAAAAGTGATTCTCAACTTCAACCTTTAAACTTAGTGCCCATGATGGTTCTAGAGAAACCAGGGTTTTTTTTGGTGATTTTCTTCTTAAAACTCTCCATGTTCAAATTATGGATACTATTAATAATATTTAACTGTATAAATGTACGCATAGCTTAATCAAACAAGTGCCGGTTAAATCTTGGTAAGATTAGACTGTTGGATTGGAAGATTATAGTAGTTCTTTGAACCATATAATGTACACTCAAAAAAGAGATTTTGGAGGGTGTGTGACTTCAAAGTTAAATAGAGTTTGGGTTAAATTTTCAAAAATGAAAGTGAGGAGGTTCAGCAATGACCCATATCAACACCTCTCCATTGCAATCTTTCGTGTTAAGAATGGACTCACACATAATTATTGTGAATTTTATAAGTGACAGTGACTTATCCATATACGGTTTAGGACAAAAAGTTATACGTTAAAATATGAAAGTAGTTGGTACATTGATCAAGATGAGAATACATACACTAATGGAACATGAACAAAAGAACACAATCCAAAAAATTAAAACAAGATTATAACAAACTTCCAAACACAAGAAATACCGCATAGTACATGTGTTGTATTTGTAAGTATTTACTATATTTTCAAGTATTTGCAGTATTTTCACGTTTTGTTCATAAGTATTTTGATAGTTGCACAACGCCAAATTGAAATTTTTCTTCTTTTGGAAGATGTATATTATAAGTCTCCAATTCTTAACATCACAATTCAAATCCAATTGTTCGTGGATTTTCTGTTATTTGTGTTTTCGACACATCAATAACCACAATGTGGTCTCCTGGGTACTAAAGGGTTAAGTCCTTGACTTTCCACCCCTACTAAAGTTTCCAAGATGATCTTTGATGCTCTTTGTTTTCACATTTTAGGTTTGTCTTACTTGCTTGACTCCTACTACATTCCCGCATATAATGGCAAGTGTCATCTCTCATTCTAGTTGCAAGGAAAGTTACTGTATTAATAAAAAAAATCAAACCAAACAACAGGGATTGCAAACCCCTGATGTTATAGAATGTAATGCAATAGCACGTTTTGCTACATAGCCCTCCAATTGAACCTTCAAAGAGGTGGAGACTCCATGTGCATCAAAAATAAAAAATAAACAAGCTGCTACTCTACGAGGAGCTTTGACCGGAATAGAATAAGTGAAGGACGAGAATGCATTTTAGTGGAATCATGGACGGAATATATTTGCTACAATGGTATTTAGCCCAAGAAAATGGGTATCCCCGCAATGCCTCTTCCCTATCATAACATAATAGAGCAATTCATGAAGTCCCCCTTTTCTAAAATTTGCAGGTTACCTGCATCCAAGGTCATTGTTTTCATGAGCATGGGCAATGTTAATTTCCAACAAGCAAATTACCATGGGGACCTACAGAAATGGGAGAACTGAAGTTCCAAGTATGGCTCTTGAAAGGAGAACCACCATCTGTCAATGGTACGACCTGTTGTAAAAGGTGAAAACTGAATCTCATTAAAAGATGTTTATTTGATCCAATTCCAAAAAGAGGACGTTTTGAACTGCTCTATTAAGTTATGTATAGTTAAAGCCAATAAATAAAGTGGAGGCACCGATACTTTTCGGTTTAAGAATTTTGACCTATTTAGAGCAATGGTTTTCAATGATAAACATGTGCAGCACATAAGACTTTGGGTTTAATTAACCAAGCCCAACTTTTAAATAATTTTGTCACTATGTATGATTTGTTCTAAAATTTCAAACTTGATCTGCATAAACTACTATTGATGTTAGTAGGGGAACCAATACTCGTTTTTCATTTCAAGTCCAATTAGTTTGCTAACTTGGCATTCATAATTAATCACCAAACTGCTACAACTAATGATTGTGATAATTTGATTGAGAACTCACAACAGGTGCTTGCATAGATGACTGGAATTAGTCCCAAACATGTTCTGATGCTTCTACCTTAGGGCCTCTTTACACTAGAGGCGAGAAGCCGTGACGAGAGAAATTTCAGCCAATGGGAGGCCTAGAAACTGAGAAGACCAATTTCTCATTGGCTGGAATTTCTCTCCTTACGGCTTCTCGCCTCTAGTGTAAAGAGGCCCTTAGGTGGAAACTACAAAACCTGCCTTTCTGTTCACCAAACCCACCATCTGGCATGAAAACCAGCCTGAATGAAAGCATCATTCTGCAGGAGATGACAACTTGTGCACATTTTCCTCCTCACTCAACTGCTATGTGTGATGGGCCTGTAATGGTAAGTTACTAGTGGCTTTGTCGTCCGTAATGGTCGACAAAGAGCAGCTTCTGTGGGGCCGTTTGATGGTTGAAAATTGAGTATGTTCTGGAGTGGGCCGGCAAGTGGTCGATTGAATATGTGCCATATGTGTTTCAAAAAAAAAATTAAAAATACATGCCATATGATGCCAAAATAAAAATCTCTTGTTGGAATGGGCTATTTTTTCGGATCTAGAACATAGTTGTGGTCGTCAATTGCCATGCAGGAGTGATGGGCAAGGCTCAAGATCGTGCATGAATCTCAATTCCAATAGGGTATTGTAAAATACACAAATTCGGGGAAGGTAGGTTTGATATAATAATCATAACGATGGCATCATGAACGAAGAGTTTGTTGGGGGTAGTTTGACTATCTAAACCTCAAAAGCAAAGGTAGCGAGATCTATCTTTGGTGTTACAAGATTTTCGGTGATAGACTCTTGGTTGGTTTGGTACATGATTGGATAGTTTCTTTTTAACCCAAAATTAATATGTGAAAGATAAATAATTCCATATTGATTAATAATTTAAATACTTGGTAATTATTACAATAATTAAGGATTTATTATTAAAATAATCTTTCTAAACCTACTTTCCCAAGTGCAATAAATAAGATTAACATGATTTGTATCAACCACCCACCACCTAGTTAAAAGATGCAACTTAAAATTTGTTTTTATTTTATTTTTCAAATTCTACAACTTTCATCATCGCATCAACAACAAATAGTCCCTCCAAATAGCATCTTCTAATGTATTTTCACTAAATTCCAAACGAAGAATTGATTTGGGATAAAATAACGTTAGAACAAATATAGTTGAACTTTTATTTTAGCGCTAAAGTTTGTACATTGTATAATTGAGAATTTACATTGTTACTCTTGTTGAGGATTGAAGCCTCTACAATAATACTGTAGAAAAGAGATCAAACCAACGTAGTTTAACCTTTAAGGTTCTATTCTAAAAAAGTATAGATGCCTTGAATATGTTTGTTTTGGTATTTTAAAAACCTCGTTTGGTTCAACAGAGTGGGACTTTATGAACAAGATTCTTCCAAAAAAAGTAAGTATGTGGAGCTTTGTATGTCCTTCAAGGATGTAGAATGTTAACTTAGACATTTGAAGTGGACCCAAATACATTTTAAACGATGATTGTTATAACTATTAGTGCTACTAATTATAATAAAATTACTTTTCATTGCATCAAAATCTAAATAAAAAATTTATATCCTCAAAATCTTAAAAAAAATAAAAATACATATAGGTATATTAGATATATAAGAGATACTTGTAAAGTTGAACGCATTTGACTTGTCCCTTGACATGGAGTGATATGACTCCATGGTCAGTATGAAAGAGGTGTAATACAATCTAATTTCTGTAAAAAAAAGAAAGAGGGACAAGTCATATGTGTTTGACTTTACAAGTATCTATATTGAAGATTTTACAATCCACGATAAAGTGAAAATGAAGTGAGCAAATTATCACCCAAACGAAACACTATGGCGAATTTGTCCAAAACAAACTATAAAAAAAATTAGGGAATAATTGTCAAATGCCACTTTGTCCTATGGCAATTGTCGCTCGGAACTCTAGGACGCAACTCTGCGCTTTTCGCCTCTTTCTTCTCCTTTCTAGCAAAAACTCTGACTAATGCCTTCATGCTCTCGATCCTAATTTCACACTGTTTCTCAACAATAGTTGTTGCAACATTTTGGCAACGCACTAGCTAGGTGAATGGTGTTATTATAAAATCAACCCATGTTTGCTAAGGCATTGATCGTTGCATGTGAAGCCTAGTTTTCACTTCAAAGAGTTCAAATTAGGAGCCCATTTGCTCCACCGCTGCATATGAGGAAGACTCCAGAAAAGTAAACGTCAGCCTTTTACATGAAGAAAAGTGAAAGTCATCCATTTACATGAAGAAAGCCGTTTTGCTAGAGAGGCTAAAATTCCCCACTTTCACTGACCCACAGTACACTTATCAGTAATATATTTTTCACCCATTATTTTTGTATCTACAGTAATAATTTGGTAACACGGTAAAAAAGGATTAAAATTAGAAAAGCCTTCAGAACTAACAAAAGTCTGCAGGTCAGAACGGGCACGCCACGAAAAGTTTCGGACGGTCAGCCCCTGGGGTTCCTTTATATGGACGCCCTCCCAGCTCATTTCCGAAGGTCGACCTAAGAGAAGAAAGATCTCTTTCTCCACCTGCGTCCCCACGCAACATCCGTTAGCTTCCGTTCCGTTGAGCGTGACGGAATCGCCTCGTGGAGTACTGAATTGGGCTCTGCGTGTTTCGTCACGAGCTTGCGTATCCAGGGAGCTTCACCGCTTCCAATTTGGTACATATTTGCGCCCCCTGCATCGCCACAACACAGCATTGCAGAGTTCCGAGCAAGGTTTGCGCAAGGTTTTTCAACCTTAGTGTGAGGATTAGCGAGTGTTGAAGGATTTGGCGATGGGGAGGGGAGGAAGAGCTTTGGTGGGGTTAGCGACCCTGTTGCTTTTGGCGCTCTCCTTCCAGCAAGCGCAGGGCGGCAGGGCGATTGTTTCCGATGATGAGGAGTCGATGTTGGATGTGTTCCACCAGTGGATTCAGCAGCACTCGCGGATCTACCATTCCCTCAGCGAGAAGCATCGCCGGTTCCAGATCTTCAAGGATAACTTGAAGTACATTCATCACCACAACGCGCAGCAGAAGAGTTACTGGATGGGGCTGAACAAGTTCAGCGACCTTAGTCACGAGGAGTTTCGGTCGCAGTACCTCGGGACCAGGCCGGCTGCTCGTGTGAGAAAGGATGCCGACTTCATCTACGCCGACGTTGAAGCGGCCACGAGCATCGACTGGCGTGAGAAGGGCGCTGTCTCTGAAGTTAAAGACCAAGGCTCTTGCGGTACCTCACTCAAACCCTAGCAGGAACTTTTGAATTTTGCAGTTTCCGATGATTCTCGTCCTCTTCAGTCAATTCATACTCTGCGTCAAAGCTCTAGGGTTTCATAGCCACCGATCAATGCGAATTGCTAAACCTTTGCAAGCTATCCGCATTGGTCGGTGAGCCGAACTAAAAATAGTAAGTTACATTTGGAGCTAATATTCCCTCCGTCTTTTGACTTTTTCACAGAATATTTTTCTAAAGTACATGACGTTGTTCATGTATCGAAGTGTACTCTATCGCATATTCTAGAATTGCATAGACTGCTGTGCCGGTTCCCAATCCCTTCACGTCAGTCAGTATTGTGTGCGGCGTTTGGTTGGGAAATATTTATCTGCTATCTGTATTGATTGTGGAGGATCTGAAATAGAGGACTATTTTGGAATATAATGTTTCCTTACTGACAGGCAGAGTTTAAACAAAGCACTTCAGATTATAATAACTTTCCAAACGTTGGTTTTTGTGTTTAGAAAAGTATGCTCGAGTGTGATGTGAACTTAATTTTTGGATTTGAGCATGTTGTTTTGCTTTTCTGGAGATGAAATGTTACGTAGAATATGATTTCATTCTTTATAATGATACATTATGTTGCCTTGAAGTTTCCTGGACGGTTTTTTCGGAGCTCCTAGATATGAAAGCGGCTACTTACAACTGTGACTGTGGATGTTGTGCAGGAAGCTGCTGGGCATTTTCAGCAATCGGTTCAGTGGAGGGAGTGAATCAAATCGTGACCGGCGAGTTGTTATCTCTGTCTGAGCAGGAGCTGGTGGACTGCGACAGAGGACAGAACCAGGGTTGCAATGGTGGTCTCATGGACTACGCTTTTGAGTTCATTATTAAGAACGGCGGCATCGACACCGAGAAGGACTATCCCTACAAGGGTAGCGATGGCCGCTGTGACGAGGGCAGGGTAAGCTCCAACTATAGCTTTGTACATATAATTTTTCTGTACTATCATCTCATTCCTTCTATACAAAATTACATCCATTGTAATAAAAAGCTACAGAGGATAGAAACCTTTGATCATTTTTGTGCAATTGTCGCTTGATAATGTTGGTTTTGCATTGATCGGTGACCTTTTCTCTGTTTCAGAAGGAAAACTCGAAGGTAGTGGTCATCGATGACTACCAAGACGTGCCATCACAATCAGAGAGCTCTCTTCTCAAGGCTCTCACCAAGAACCCTGTCAGTGTTGCCATCGAGGCTGGAGGTCGCGACTTTCAGCACTATCAAGGGGTGCGTGTTTTGAAACTCAATGTGTTGTCCTTTGGCTGTTGAGCTTGATTGCTTGCGTATACGTGCAATTTCTATGGGCCAAACTAATTCTAGGTTTGCGTAACTTTTAGCTTTTTAGGCATAAGCTGGACTTAGAAGCATCGTTTTAAACTTTAAAATAGAATGATCAATTAGGAAATAACAATCTATATGATTTCTTCTCTAGGTACATTTTGTTTCCTTGAAGTTCTATAAACTGTTCATTTCAACTCCTTAGTACACATGGAATTGGCCACGTAGGGTTTAATACAAGATGAAGTTTTGTCCCAGATACACTGGAGAATTTGTTAGATATAAATTCCAGTGTCCACAGTAAATGCACTTGCTGGTGTGATCCAACTTCTTGTAATTGATCACAGGTTAGCTGAGGTTGTGACAATCAGTTTTAAATTTTGATTGAGTTTGTTCTTTTTTTCTGAGTGGTGTTTCTTGCAATTGTGTACAGGGTGTGTTCACTGGTCCTTGTGGCACCCAGCTTGACCATGGAGTACTGGCAGTGGGATACGGCACGGACGACGATGGCAAGGACTACGTGATTGTGAAGAACTCGTGGGGTCCGAGCTGGGGAGAGAAGGGATACATCCGTATGGAGCGTTTGGGAACCAACGATGACAACGGAAAGTGCGGTATCAACATTGAGCCCTCCTTCCCCATCAAGAAGGGACCCAACCCTCCTCCCGGACCTCCCTCGCCGCCGTCCCCCATCAAGCCGCCGTCGCAATGTGACAACTCGCACTCGTGCCCGGCGGCTAGCACGTGCTGCTGCTCCTTCAACATTGGCAAGTACTGCCTGCAGTGGGGCTGCTGCCCTATGGAGTCCGCCACTTGCTGCGAGGATCACTACCACTGCTGCCCCTCTGATTTCCCTGTTTGCAACTTGCGCGCTGGACAGTGCCTCAAGGTAACCACAATCAATCCTCTCCCAGGCGTTTGTTTTGCTTAACCCCGAAAGGACCAGGGAAACATGGTTTGAAACTCAGAAGTTCGATTGATAATGTCGTGAAAAATCAATAATTCAGATGTGACCAAATTTTATATCACTGGAATCAATGAAGGAAGTTGCATACAAAAAACAAATAAATTTCAACAGAAAGTCTACATAACACCTCTACAAGTGCTTAAAAACGTGAGGTTCAATTCGGGATTCTTGGTCCTTTCATCAACATGTTGTGCTTCTACACGATTTGGACTTCTGGACTCAGTTGTTGAATTTCGAAGTTGCTTTGCATTGGTTATCATGCTCAACAGCACATGCCATTCAAATACTTTCAAAATTTTCTTGGTCTGAAAGCAATGGTAGTAGCTTTTGTACTGATTTTGTGTTGGTGCTTTTGGATGTTCCAGAGCAACAATAATCCATTTGGTGTGCCGATGTTGGAGCGATCTCGTGCTCGATTCAACTGGCCCAAGTTCACTGAGGAGGTTGAAGAGTCCGTGGCCTCCTTCTGAAAGCATGCCACAGAAAGGGATGTCGGCAGTGGTTTCTAAAGCCAGCAGCTGCAATTTCGTTCATTCATAAGCTCGAATTTATACTGTGAGCTTCAGATTGTAGTCTCACTGTGGGGAACCCGTCTTCTGCGTGTTTAAGGGTTAAGGAGGAATCATGACATAGTCAGTTCCTCAATTCCCAGCGTATGTTGCACGAGGAGTTCCTGTATGTATTTATTTATTAACTAGGTTTGCTGAAGTAGTAATTAGTGTGAATCAAGGTAATTAGGTTTGTGCCCCGTTGTACAGCTTATGGTGGGGCATATACTTAATTTGTATGAATTATGGTTTGTATATACGAATTTATGTTAATAACAGAGTAATCAAGCTTCAGCACACTTTTGAATTAATGCTCTTGGTCCAAGTAATTATTAATATGGATCATCTGTCACTTCCACTTCGGACAACCAATTGGCTATCTCCAATGATTTTCTTTGTGAGATTTCAATGAACGAATTCCTAAGTGTATTCCAAACAAACGTTTTTGACACCTTATACCATCCACAATGGTGCCACTCATCAGAGCTCTACTGAAGGGAATATGCTGTTACAAATATTGGATGCTTTGTATGCCTTAGTTCTCATCCCGTACAGTTTTTCATCCATCCAAAATTTCCTTGGTTCTTGTGGTAGTTCACTACAATTTGTACGGTATGGATCTTCAAAATAAGATACCGTACCTTCCAAGCAGCTTCGTCTTTAATTAATTCAAAAAAGTCAAGTCGATTTTTTTTGGAAATTATGAGTAGATTTTGCCGAATACCATAGTAATTGTTTTTTGGAATAGTCGAAATGTTGAAATATTACCATTTTTCACATATTTTAACATTATTTAGAGTAGGAGAGTGTGAGTTCTAGGGGAAGAAAGAGCTGACCTTGTAATCAAGTTCATTCCAAGTCACTCCCAAATGATATGGGATATGAACTTGCAAGCTCATGTGAATTCTCACCACACCATATTTTCAGTAGACTTTGATGCACAATTGAGCATACCAAATGATCTTATTTTGAAATGTTTTCAACTAAGAAAAGTGAGAAGGACAAGTTGTCTATCACCTCCAAAAAGAAATTTGTAATTTGAAGTTTTTATGCATGATATATAGACAAAATTCAGTAAGGCTATGAAAAACGTGCATGAGTTGAATGAGAAGAACATGTGTTGTGATCAGACTTTTGAGGCTCAATTGTGCATAGTAGAATATCTTATTTTGAGAATTGTTCAACTAAGATTAGTTGCATTTTCACGTAATCTTTCACTTCCAAAAAGAATTTTGTGATTTGATGTATTTTTGCTCAAGTTATTCACATTTTTGTAAAGGAGTTTAACCGGTGATTAAGAAGAACAAGAAGTGAGAGTTCTACATATCCCACATTCATTGTTGGCACTAGTGTCCTGAATTTTGTATAAAGCACAAGACTACACTACACTCAATCATTACCTTGCAAGTGAAGTAATCCATATTGTGGTACTAACTTGCAAGGCCCATTTGGATGAATGATGAAAATACAATATCATGTTTTTTCAAGAAAACGAATTTAACTAATCTATAAAAATAGCAAACGAACATGACTTTTTGAAAAATATTAAATATTCGTTTGAAGCATGACGAAGCTGCTTGGAAGGTACGGTACTGTGATTTTTTTAAAAATAAGAAGAGTTTTACTCTTAGTTCGAAAAGTGAGACCTTAACAATGATTTACCAATATAATTAGAATCAAATAATGGTGGACACACAATTTCATAGTGCATATTATTCCAAATGCGTTTTAGTTTTTTTTAATAAAAAGTTGTTAATTTGATATTTTAAAGTGAATTTCTAAAGAAAACCTTGCAAAAAATATTAATAAAAAATATGATGAATCTAATGTGATCTACACATTGAGGTTTACATATCTTTATATATCAACTCCATTTTTGTGAGTCATCAAACATTTTATAACACATCTTTGAAATAGGTGGTGAATCGGGATGTTAAAGGGTTAGTTGTGCATTTTAGGGTGGGGATGCTTGTACGAGCATTCATGCATTCGAACTTCAAAAGTCCACAAGTATATTCAGTCAAACTCTGGGATTTTTTATTCAAAATCTTTTCCACTACTTATGCTCCAATTTCTCTTACCACCAAAATTGACTAAAAGTCGATGTTTGTGACCTTCACTAATTCAATAAAGTTTCATCTTGTCGTTTCAAAAATAATTTTTTTTTTTCATACAAACATACTCCTGCCGTTGAGCTAAGGTAGGAGTACCTATTACCATCCATGGAAGCAATTTGAACAACTTGATGAATATACTAAGAGTTTCACAAAAAAATTAGAGGAAGATAAATGTTTGTAGGGTTGAATCCAAGTGAAATCATATTTCTTTGATGAAATTTGTAATTTCTATGAATTTTCAAAGTTGTGTGCCCTGAAAATACAAAACTGTCCAGGTGGGGACCATGATCATTCCAAAAATGCTCTATAAACATTCAAAGTCAGCCTATAGTTGCTAGAGAAGTAACCTTAAATCACAAATTGCTCCCTTAACTCCTGAACGTCCTCACCTTCCCTAGATTTGGCAGTTTTGCAAATATGCATTATAAAATACAACTAAGGGGGATATTTGGAACTTGATGCATGAATAAAAGTTGTACATTATGAATTTTAGATTCTATCCATACGATTAGATTTACGACTGCTATCACCAATATATTTGTATAAAATTTGAAACTCAAAATTCAAAATTTGTTTGTAATCTGATTACGAATATGACATTGACAATCTAAGAATGAAATTTGTTGTGATGGGTTGAAATGTAATACTCTAACTGTAGTGATTTTTGGAGATTTTTTTGTTGCTTGATTTTATGAATTGACTTTTTCAAGAGCACTTTTACAGTGAAATCTTCAAAAAAATTGGTGGAACAATGTGGCATGAAATGAGGCATAAAATTTTCACAAATCATCCCCTTTCTAATCGGATCAAATATGCATGAAGTTAACTTCCTATAAAAAATTTAGTAAAAAACCCACACTGCAAAAAGTGCATGATGGATGAAAAAACGGAGTTCAAATCTATTCATCGTCCAAAATCTGGACGGTTGGACGCTTAGGGGTTAATGACTTGCCCACTACTTGGTGATCTCATCTTCACTCAATGAAATACTTAATAGTGACCCATTTGCAATTTTGCATCCAATTCCACCTATCACTTAATGCATTTAGTGTTCACTTGAAGTGAGCGGTAGAAACGAATCAAATCCAGAGTGAAATTGGGATAAATGTTAGGGTGCGGAATTGGGGTTTCGGACAGAATCAGGTACGTCGACCTTCTTGTAAACAATATGTTGAAAAGAGCGTTGAAAACAACACCCTTATTTTTGTGGCTGTAGGGTCCAGCTTCCTTGGCATGAAAGAACAAACTCGTGGATCCATAGCTTAGTTTAAGGTAGAAGCATTAGAACCTGTTAGGGACCAATTCCAGTCACCTATGCAAGCACTTGTTTCAACTTTGTGAGTTCCTAATCAAATTATCACAACCATTAGTTGTAGTAGTTTGGTGATCAATTATCAATGCCAAGTTAGCAAACTGATTGGACTAGAAATGAAAGACAAGTATTGGTTCCCCCTACTAACATCAATAGTGGTCTATGCAGATTAAGTTTGAAAATTTAGAACAAAATCATACATTGTGACAAAATTAATTAAAAATTGGGCTTGGTTATTAAACCCAAAATTTTATGTGCCGGAAATTTTTTATCATTGAAAACCATCCCTCTAAATACGTCGAAATCCTTAACCCCTAAAGGACCGTAAGGCCCCCATGCGGCTTCTGGAGTTCTGGAACTAGAAAGTGAGAAAATTCGGGTTCTTGGGCTTTGAATTGTAGGATGAACAACAAGGAGACCCTAGCTCTTTCTGAGAGCTGAATCTGTAGGTACTTTTTGATCGAAAATTCATCAAGTGAGCGATTTTTGGTGATTTTTTTAAGTTGCAAGGAGGGTATTTAGGTGTCACTTTAGACCCTCATATCTTCCTCCTCACACCTCCAAATTACTTGAAATTTTTATCACATGTTTAAAATGATAATTTCTACTCACAGTAACAATTTCAGAATTTTTGGAGCACTTTTGAACAATCCGATTTCATCATGTGTACAAAATACCCTGAACAAGTTCCATCAATTTTCTCAACGGTGGCATTTTCTCAAAAATTGTGCGATTTTGTTGATCCTTCTTTCATAAAAAATCTACGTAAGTCTTCTTTAATTTCAACGGTGCCGATCGTCAAAATTACCCCACACCAATGAGGAATTGAGCTTGCTACAAGAGCTAGTCAAGAAAACAAGAGCTAAGTTCAACACCCCCCGGTCCTTTAGGGGTTAAACTGACAAGTATTGGTGCCTCCACCTTATGGAGTCGCTGGAGTTGGAATCCATGGAGTCTTCACAGAGTGCCAACCTCTACTTGTTTTGGCACCTTGCCCCGCATACCCTTCACAATCATAACCATGACCCCTTCTTCAGTTTATGTGTATAGATACAAATTTGTGTATAAATGAAAATAGTATGAATTGAAAATGATATATGATGAGATATTGGATGATAATTGATGGATGGAAGACTTGTATGAAAATGTGACCATCTATATGACGGATGATAACGTGTTGGATTTTGTGACACAAGGGTCGTAACATCGGGTTTTGACACTTTGCATTTAATATAGTAGATATATTTATATCATACAATGTGCAAGTCTAATTAGACAACTTTCACATGTCAAGTTGAGGAGTAAATATGAATGCATTTAGAAGTGGCCATTTTAGGCAATGCAACTAGAGAGAGTTGAACATTCACAACTAGCTGGAGTTGTGTTGCGCACAAGCCCGAAAGTAGTGAAAAATGCAAATCATACATGGGAGGGATCAAAATAATAGACTTAAAACTTTAAAAAATTCTATGCTGAACCATTCTAACATAGCATACTAGAGCAGAGAGAGGGAGTACCCTTTTTCAAAGAGCATCCCAAGAGAATTTTCAGTTGAATCCTCTTTTTTAACTCATGAGGGAATGCCATGTGCATACCATGAATTGAAATGGATTCATGAGGAAATGCCATACAATCTTCATTTCTATTTTGAAGTGAAGTGAGGACCACATTCAAAAGGGTCACTTCATCTCTCTGCTCTAGTATGCTATGAATGATCAAATACAAACAAACACCAAAAAAAACACGGAGTCCCAACATAAATAATAGTATAATATACTCCTATTCTAAAATGAAAAGTCGGTGGAAACACTGCTTCCAGTTCTCAAAGATGCTTTTTTATTTCGTAACAGAGAAAGTATTTAGGCATGCAAAACTCACCAAAATAACGGTAGAAGTTGTAACGTTGAGTGGGCATTAGATTCGCTCCGCCGGCGGGCATATGCTTAAGATCCGAAGTAGCCTCATAGACGGGTCCTCCTCCTTTTTGCTTCTTGGAGGAACTGGCTGCCTTCTGCACCATTTTGCGCTTGTAGTAGCTGGACGAGCGCGATCCGGACGTGGACCCGGGTCTTGACCCCAATCCACACCCCATTTTCCCGACGCAGGATCCCGCGTTCGCGTCTGGGTCACAGTCTCCCCTGTCACAGATTTTGCATTTAATTTATTGTCATATTAGTTAATTAAATGCACGTTGTCACGCGATCTGTCACAAAAATGGTCATGTTTTCATCCGGAATGGTTTTTATCCGGTTGTGTAAGACTTCGACCGACTATTCAGTTCATATCTTCCTACATTCAATGTTGCAGTGCGACAGGTATGTGCTAGTATTAGTTAAAACGGGGCGAATATTTCAAGAGATTGATGCCACTTTTCCAATTGAGTGCCCATCATACAATCTACCCTCTATACAAAGACATTCCATAAGGTAGAAGAACCTTAAAGCGATCAGTGCCCCAAAAATGATCATTAGACTTCTGACACAACCATCCATCGCTCGATCTAAAACTGATAAAATGCACTATTCGCAAGGAAGCAACCTACCAATGGTATTCAAGCATTGAGAATCCTTGAGAGGATATTAGTGATCGGTTTTGGATATTGTCATGAGTGGAAATTAGTATCACATACGTTGAACATGGGAGAGCCTATTGATCAAAGTGGGTCACGAAGTACTTTCTACTTCAAAAATTGTACTAATTTCAATATTGGGAAATAATTTTTTTCATTCCTTGCAAAAACTAACTTCCAACATAAGAAAATCATCTCCCTATTAATGGGTGGTTCATAAATATTCTAAGTAGCTTAAGTTATCACTTTTAGGTACTTCTACCTTAATATGATGATATATTATTGTTTCAACCAATACACATGTGACATGTCATTTCTATGACTAATCCATGTCTGCCACCTTGAAATCTCGAAGGTAGGGCTTCCCAAACATGTCATAATAGAGAGGGACAACTATTTCCATGGCAGCCCTAGTTTTTAGAGCTATGTGCATTTGAAAAATGCTCGCAATTTTGCCCCTAAATGCCTAGAACCCTCTCCAAATTCGGCAGTTTTGCAAAGATGCATTATAAAATGCAACCTAGAGGGATATTTTGAACTTGATATATGAATAAAAGTTGTACATTATGAATTTTAGATTCTATCCATACAGTTAGATCTATGATTGCTATTACCAATAATTTTGTATAAAATTTAAAACGTGAAATTCGAAATTATTTTGTAATTCAATTACGAATAAGATATTGACAATCTACGGATGAAATTCATTGTGATTGGTTGAAATATAATACTCTAAGTGTAGTGATTTTTGGAGATTTTTTGGTTGCTTAGTTTTATGAGTTGACTTTTTTTAGACCACTTTTACACTAAAATCTTCAAAATTTTGGGTAAATCACTACAACATGAAATGAGGCATAAAATTTTCACAAATCATCCCCTTTCTAATCGGATCACATATGCATGAAGCTAACTTCCTATAGAATCTACAGTAAAAATTCCACATTGCAAAATGTGCATGACGGATGAGAAATTATGGATGAAATCTGTACATCGTCCAAAAAATGGACGCTCAGGCAGTTAGGGGTTAGTCCACTAAATTGACCATGTTTTCCAAACACCAGGAATAAAAGCATCTCTTCATGTTTGACATCTCATTCAACATTTGTTAAGCATGACCGTAAATCCTCCTCATTTTGCAAATTACTTCAATTATAGGTTTAGTAATGATTGATGGGTTGACCCCTAAAGGACCAAGGATGTATGATTTTGAAATGACAAATTCAATCGATGATATTGTAAAAAAATCAATAATTCATATGGGACCAAATTGTATATCACTAGAAAATTCCATGGGTTGAAAAAAAATACAAGTGAATTTGAACAAAAGTAACTTTACATAAGACCTACTCAAAAATATCACCAAAAAAAAAAAAAAACAAAAAAGCAGTAGACTCAATTTGGGCTTCTCGGTCCTTTAGGGGTTAAGAGGCTTGCAATGGAGGGTCCTAGAGATTCTCTATTCCTTCCTAAGACCCATATTCTTGTTTCGCAAAGGACCTATTTCAAGTTGTTCAATAATGTTATATAACAAGGTATTGGTAGATACAAAGCACCCTGGTAGTATCTTTTTGTTTTTTTCTCACAATTTTCTTTTCTCCAAACCCAAAAAATATATTCCAAAACAATCAAGGAGTTTGTAAACGAGAGAGTGGCGAGAGAAGAATGAAGATAGCCGTAACGGAAATCTTGAGACTGAGGCAGCTGAACAAGGTAGAATACTGAAACCCTAAGTTTAAACATCCCAAACCAGAACCTAATATTGTAAAAAGGGTTATATTAGCAAAAGCATTGTTTTTTGAACACAATGGATAGTCCCTCCTTGAAGGAAGAGCCCAACAAAGTACGGGGTTGCTAAAGTACTGATACAAAATGTAAGATTTGTACCAAAATTACGGTAAAAAAAACCCTTCATATCTAAGTGAATAACATGTTGGTTCCTATGAAGAATAATTCACTAGATGCAGCAGTTAGATTCTACCTCATCAAAGTTCAAATTCTAATAAATGTTTCCAGAGAAAAAAAACTATGGTTTTTTACGGACTAGTATGAATGAAGAGTTTGTTTGTTCAAGTCCCTACACAAAAGTGTGGAAGCGAGTATAAGAATTACAAATGTTTCCAAATAAAGGATAATAAAATAGTGGAATCTTGCACTCAAAACATTCTTGTGTGTGAAAACTATTCTTTTAGAGCCATATGTAATACCTACTCTAGTAATTTCTTATCTAGTATGGTTTTTAAAATTTTATTAGAGAAAAATGAGACAAAGAAGATTATAAAAATCAATAACAAACAATTCAAAAAAACAAAAGAGACCAAAAAAAGCGGTGTAAAAATCCTTATTTGTCTCCTACACAAAAATTTCTTCCATGTTTCCCTCTACTAAAATTTCCACTTGAGATAAAATTGTACAAGGTGAGATTAAAAATTGGAATCACATTGGTATCTTTGTGGCAATATGGGTAATTTTCTAGAAGGAGGAACAGTTGTAGGTTTTTGGACCAAGAAGTCCGAATTGGACCTCATGTTTTATTTAGCGGTTTTGAGTAGGAATTTATTCTATTCAAATTTATTTATTAATCAACACATGCAATGTTCTTCATTGATTTTGTTGGTATAAAATTTGGACCTATCTAAATATTTTTTTTGTCACAATATAATCAATTGAATTGGTCATTTTAAAACCATGAATCCTTGGTCCTTTAGGTGTTAAATGTAAGACACTAATGCATAGTGACCATAAAGTGGCACAAACAATCACATGACACAAAGGCCGTGGTTTACCTTGACCCCTAAAGAACCAAGGATTCATGGTTTTAAAATGACAAATTCAACTGATCATTTTGTGAAAATATAATTCAGATGGGACCAAATTTTATATCACCGGAATTAGTGTAGAACATTGCATGCTGATACCAAAACAAATAAATTTGAACAAAAGAAAGTCTACCAAGAGGTCTACATAAGACCTACTCAAAACTACTAAAAAAATGAGGTCCAATTCATGATTCTTGGTCCTTTAGGGATTAAAGCAATTGAGAAGGACTTTCCACTATCATAGCATAATAGAGCAATAGGAGCCAACACCATTTTGCAATGGGACCACAGTCTAGGTACAATTAGAAATTAAGTTTACGTGGCAATGACACAATAGTCCCAAAATTCATGGAACACAAATGGCATTCCTTCATTACTTAAAAAAGTGGAGAGTCTTGTTTGATCCAGTTTTCAAAAGGATACTCCATTGCACTGCTCTATTATGCTATGGTGCAATTTGGTGTTTTTTAATTTTTTAATTTTTAATTTTTTTAATTTTAATTTTTTTTAATTTTTTTTACTACCTAATTAAAACAGATGCCACCTGCTTACTTAGTGAAGATGATGAGAATGAAGGTGATCTTACTGGAAATTTTTGCCAATCTTTAGGGCAGACAACGGCAGCTTCGGTCGAACTCGCTTCACGAGATGGGGATGGTCATCTTTGATGTGATCCAACAACATCTGAGGGTCATGTCGTTGTGCCCCGTTGAATTGGTTCATCATCTCGGTCACGTACATATCCTTATTAGGCGGGCCCGGCTTGGCCGGGCACCTGCAGTTTCCCAACTTTGGCGATGTTGGCAATGTCGAACATGACAAAACTTGATTTCCATCTGCACCATGTACAATACCGTAGTCGGTCATTAGGATTGGCGAAAATAATCATACAAAGAGAAGACCAAATCTTTAGGAAATTGTTTTTTCAAAAAAAAATCTATGGTGAAAAAGAGAATCTTGAGGAATATTCACATAATTTGGCATTTGTTGAAAAGTATTTTTCCCAAAAAAAGAATTATTCGGCATGATGACAGTCGAGTATAGTAATCAATTGGCATGTTATAATGACCAAGTTTATTAGAAAGTAAGATAAAGTTCCCTATTTGTGTCACGATTTGGAAGTCCCCTATTTGTGCTTTTGTGTACTAGTAGTGTACATATCAAAATTTATATTGTGAAACACTAATACATAGTGATCACAAATAATCACATGGCACACTTATCTTACCATATGGTACGAAAGAATGATTTTTCAAAGCACCACACATGTTTTAATAATACTTTGAATCATTGTATAGAGCACTTAGAAATTTGGGTATTTTTAATTTAAATTAGTTATGTGTAAAACTAATTGTAAGGTAAGGTAGTGATTGTTGAAATGATGCAATTTATGGCAAGTAAACTTTAATTGGATGTGTAATGTATGATAAAAGTGAATATGAGAGATTTTGAATTATGAGTAGTTCCCTCCATTAAAACTTGTCAACATAAATAGCGGTGGATTTAGAAGATTTTGGTAGGCAAGTTAATAATTGTACCAGGGTTGCAAAAGCTTCGACCACAAGAGATCTTTAGCTTTTCCAACTGAGCTTTAGCAAGTTGAAGCTTGTTGCTCAAATTGTCGCATGTCTTTGAGCAATCTTTGTGAACCTCCTGACTTTTCACGACCTGATATCCTTTAGTCAAGTTCAAATGTTAGGGGTTTCAAAATTTTTGAATGAGAAAGCAACAAAATTAGGCTATTGATAACAATGTTGTAGGCTATGTTCTTTCTATGAAATTTAGTATAACAACTTCCCTCACAATCTTTGTTGTGAAGTATATTCAACATCTAAAAGTCTTGAATTTTAGAACTCTTACTTGTTTTATTCAATCTAAAATTGTCTTTCTTTACAATAATCACAACATCTAACATACCTCCTCAACCATTTTTGTAAAATTTACTCCAAATATTCTAAAATATTCTATATCATTTGAAAGTATTTAAAGAACTTGTTTACCATGTTCAACACTTGACATATAAAGACTTTATAAATCATACATTTAAGCTGGCAACTAATAGACCTAATCCATATGATTAAACAACCCTCATTCAACTTGGCTAAACCTTTTCTTGTAAGAGAACTCTTGCCATAAGTAGGTAATGATAAATAGAAAAAAAATTTATCAACAAGTAAATGTATAGAATCCAGCACATCTAACAATGTACAAAACTTAAAGAATAAAAAACTACCTACAATCTTGTGAGTGAAACTTTGAAAATTCATAACTTATTCACATAATATCCAAATAACACGTGTTTTAGTTAGTTGGAATCCTTCCACAAATGGGGACAAGACCCACATCAAAATTAAAATTAAAAATCCATTCTAATAGGAGAAACCACCCAATAGCCTCAAGAAGGGATTCCCTACCATAGTGGCAGAACACCTACTGCAAAATTCAAAGAATATCATATTTGTTAAAATCGAAAAATTTCAAAAGATTGACACTTACCTCTCTATGAATGGAAACATAGAATTTTCCATACTCTGAGTTTGAGGTTTGCCATCTCCAACTATCCTTCTTTGGCTGACAAGCAGCTGAGATTGACAACAACGCCAAATCAATATGCTTAAATTTCTAAAATGATTTTAAGAATACGATCAGTAGTAGAATTCTTATCAAATGTGACCTGCCTTTAACGACTAAAAGTCCGTTGTGACTTATCTTTAGTGACTCAAAATCACAATTTCAGTCACTATGGACAAGTCATAACAGAATCCAGTCATTAAAGACAAGTCACATTTGACAGGATTTCTACAAGTGGATCGTATGACCATCTATGCCGGCCTCATAAATTTACTCTAAAAAGAAACCCATGAGCATGAACACTTCCACCTCATCCACACAGTTTAATAAAACCAACATTTTCTTATACCGAACTAATTCAAGAGAGTCAGAAAGTTACAATTCAGGACCCCAATTTATGCCATTCATTCAAACATGAATTCTTGGATATCCAAGACAATCGCCTCGCGTGAAACTCTGCGATTACCACAAGTGACTTCATCATTCAATAATTATGAAACTACCAATGCATGGATTTGTGACCAAATTGGCACTTGATTGGTTGAATTTCGAAACCTCAATTAAAATTAAAAAACAATACTTTTTTTATGAAAAGTGCCATGTGTTATATTTTGATTGGTTGGACTCTTAAAATACACGTAAGAACGAATGCATCTAGAGCCCAAGACCAAATGATTTCAAAATAGAGGGGACTATTGTTGATTTCATTTAAAACCCTCCCCAAGCCTTGACTCATAACTTTTTAATCCCACCTTTCTCTTAAGGTAAGCCACCCTCTTTGTGCCACTAGGTACCAAGAGTGTACATGTCAAAATTTTAAATGTAAAACATTGATACATAGTGACACAAATAGGATGGTTCACTTTAAATGATACTCCCTCTCTTCAGAAATAACTATCCTAGTTCAAAACAAAAAATTAACTTAACGTTTTTTTTGCCAAAAAATGTTGTCTCAATACTCGAAAATTGGTCTATTTTTAATAGTAGTATGTAGTTTTTGTCATTCTCATTTTCCACCTTGTTTGAAGTGGTCAGGGCTCACATTCGAAGTATAAAACATAGGATAAAAACTAGGACAAAAAAATTGCCAAAAATTAGGACAATCATTTTCGGGCAGAGGAATATAATCTTGGAATATCATACACACTTCCTACACTATCGTTGATTGTAGCACACTTATCATACGCTCAAACTATTTGAACGTTAACCCCTAAAGGACCAAGGATTCATGGTTTTAAAATGTCAAATTCAATTGATCATATTGTGAAACATATAATTTAGATGAGACCAAATTTTATACCACCAAAATCAGTGAAGAACATTGCACATGTTGATCAAAAAAATTTTAAAATTGAACAAAAAAAAAGTCCATTTAGGACCTACTCAAAACTGCTAAAAAAAAATGAGACCCAATTTGGATTTCTTGGTCCTTTAGAGGTTAATATGACTACCACCCAGGTAGTCAGAGTAAGGAGGTCAAAGTACAACAATGAATCAAAACCCTAATTGTGCATACAAAGGGAGGGTATGTACTCATGGCTGGATTCACATGCCCTGTTTTGCATCACGAGCGGCGAGTTGCCCAATTTTCGACATAATTTGCAGCGCGCAATGTCCTCACCATTCTGAATTCCCAACTGGAGGATGTGAATTTGCCACCATATCCACTGCAACCCTAAATCCTTTGCAGGACACCCTGGAATTTGAAAATGGAAAATTTATTTATTATATTCCCTCCATCTCCAAAAAAGATACAGTTTGTAAGAAAAAATGCAAAAAAATTAATCAGTATAAACTCTACCTGTCGGTGTATATATAGAAACATTCTATTTACACATTACTTTTGTGTTTGCAATTTGATCGGTGTTTAGCATTGAACTCTCATAACATTCAGTAGCATGCACTGTCTCTGCCTTGACTCTATAGTAGATGGTGTGGAATATTCCACACCCAACAGTACTTCATCAGTAGCTAAGTGGACAGGTGGAGGCTCAAGGTGATGAGCAGAGTGCATGAAAGAAAGGCAGTGGGCATGAAGGCTAGTGAATGTTATGTCTGTAGACAAGAATTGTGCTTAATGGAAAGGAATCAACATTGTTTGAATAGTACAATAGGCACTTTACAATCCTACCTTCCAAAAGAACACATTACGCTTGAATAAACACACGGCATCATGTAATTTGGGACAAAACTTTGTGCAAAAGTCATCATCTTTCATGAGTAATTGTAAACATGAGAATTAAGCAAGACATGGAAATTTGACTACAAGAACCGACAAGGTGTCAAGCATGAATTTGGGACAACGTTTAGTTTCGGTTTATAATCAACACAATACTTGAACATCCGTTGAGCTTACGCTTTGAGAAAATGAAGTGCTTGAAGTAGCAAAGGTGGATGTTTTGGATAAAGAATTGGAGTGATCCACTGAAATAGATGAAGAAAGGGAAGGAGAGGAACATTCAAAGCTAAGGGTGATGAAAGGGTCCAATGTTCATAGCTATAGTGACCTTTCAACCCAAATCAAATCGACATAGTCATACACTTAATCCTTTCTAACGATACTCTATAATTGCACATTTTCTCACTTGTAAGTTTTGGGTCTCAATCATGTTATATATCCTATTACAATGTCACTTTTGAACAAATTGAAGTACAAAAATGTTCACAAAAATTTGTAAGTTATAATCCTTAAACATTCTAAAATTCCTTAGCACCCAAGTATTTTTGTATGTATTTTGGTTTACTTTATTTTATTTTTCCATTTAAAAGTATATGGTCATGTTTAAGTACACCATAATATATTTATATATAAGTATATGATATATTTGTATATAATTTTATGATATATTTTAACACAATACCAAATTTTGATATGCAATGTGGATTAAAAATAAAATAAAATCTATATTAATATAGAGAGATCCAGTGCCCCCCTGAGGACAATCCAATATATCTTGCTAGGATATGTATTTGATAGTACAACTAGATGTTAAACTGTGAGTATATATGAGAGTGTATTTAGAAGCTCATTTGTTCATTTGAGGTATTGTCATTAGAAACATTGAGTGCATTTGTTAAAATGGCAATATTTTAGAGTGCCGCAAAATGTGACATTCAAGTTGATGCTCAAAATTATGAAGAATAGTGACTTTCAAGCACTCAAAATTTAGAAAATTAGAACTTTCAAGAATTTGTATGAATATTGAGGTGGGTAGTTGAAATTTTGAGATCTACATTATAGGATTAGTATAGATATGAGGTTCATTTAGGTACTAGATTGCTCAAATTTTTGGTTGAATGACTCAAAACTATTCCAATGCCTCAAACTTATTCTTTACTATGTCAATCCTATAAAAAAAAATCCATTTTCTAAACATAGTATGATTGAGTTTTATCATAGGTGAATATACATGTGTATTGTAGCAAGTGGGCACCTCTACATATTCATATATAACAATGTAACTTCCATGATAAATATCTAAATTTTCCCTATCAAATATTTTTCAAGAGATTTATCCTTAGGGGGACACTGTGCGAAATTTTAGAAAGTACGTGAGATCAAAATTAGGGTATTTTTTATTCGTTGGAGATTATTTTTTATTTTTTAAAATTTACTATAGGGTACTTGAAATATGCAAAACCCATTTATAAGTAAGTAGGGGCTTATTATATTAGTGGAAAAATGTGTTCAGAATTACTAGAATGTGCACTTTTGAATTGCTAGAATGTGCATTTTCATACACTTTACAGCAAATTTCTGCTAAATGTAAGTAGGAAAAAATGAGAGAATTTAGAAATTTACATAAATATAAGGTGGTGAAAATTCTAGATATGTAGATAAATAGCCCCCCAACTAATACATGGTGTTTGCACTTGTATTCACCTTTCATAAAGAAGTGTCTCCATATCCCCGTCCCCCAAGGCTCTATTATAGTTCTGGTAGTCATTTTTTATAAAACACTAGTAGAAAATCACTTCATTTGTTTTTTTTTTTTTCATTAAAATACCTTATTCTCCCTTAAAATGTCATGTGCTCCACAATTTTGACCATTTGCCTTAAAACTTACTTTAAGCCGTCTTTTTGCCTATTAGTCAATCCTAACCTCCCTTACAAGAGTAG
The DNA here is from genome assembly GCA_022496805.1 of Pohlia nutans. Taxonomy (NCBI): domain Eukaryota; kingdom Viridiplantae; phylum Streptophyta; class Bryopsida; order Bryales; family Mniaceae; genus Pohlia; species Pohlia nutans. The sequence goes on along the minus strand of CM040093.1, from coordinate 3,428,397 downwards.
TGATTTGTCTTTAAGTTTTTGCCTTGCACTTGTTAAAAGGTTCCTTAAATGTTTTAACATAATGAGTGGTTTTCTTCTACTAACAATATAGAGATCATAGTTCATCCTTCAACTTTGAATTTGTTGACTTAGGAGCACATTTTGGCAAAGAAAATGGAATGGCCGCATGCTTTTTCAAAAATCGATACAAGCTCTTCATAGTTGTATCACCCCTAAACTTGATCTGCAAATTTAATTGATCATATTGTTAATAAAAGTAATTCAAATGGGACCAATTTTATATCACCAAAAGTAGTGAAGAATATTGCATGTGTTCATAAAAACAAATAAATTAAAACAAAAGAAAGTCCACAAAGGACCTACTAAAAAAAAATATGACACCCAAGTCAAGCTTCTTTGTAATTTAGGGATTAATCATTGATATGGGATTGATCTTCAGTTTATGCCAAGTAAGTTTGGTGCAACCCATTGAATAAATTGTGTAGTACACACGCAATTTGCTATTTATGCACTTGGTCAAGTGCGTTCATTTCATGACCAAATCCTGGTTAAAAAATTTGTGCAAAGAGTTCTCTAAAAAACAAAGATTTTGTCTTTCTACAATCACTTACATTGTAAACAAACAATTCTTTTATTTATTCTTTATCCTTATCTTTATCTTTTCTTTTATCTTATTTCTTTGTTGTCTTCCTTCTTGTCTTCTTCTTTTTCTTCTATTTTTTCTTCATTCATTTCTTTTCATTTTTTCTTCTTGTAGCAACCGCAAACCCTAAACCTCCACCGAAGAAAGAAAAAAAAAAAAAAACTTTTTTTTTTTCATCTTTTTTTTTAGTGCTCATGAGCTCTAAAAATAAATTTAAAAAATAAAAAAGAAATTAGGGTTCAGGCGGCTAAACCCTAAACGGCAGATAAGGGAGAAATAACATCTAAATAAATAAATAAAATTTTATTTTAGTTATTATCTTATTTATTTTATTATTTTTGGGCCGTCGAGAGCTCTTGGGTGTGTGGCCGCGCACCCTATCTTTCTTCCTCTCCCCTCTTCTCCCCTCCTCTTCCTCCCTCCTCTCCCTCTCTCTCCATCTCTCCCCTATATATATGAGGAGGAGAGGGGAGAGAGGGAGAGGATAGGAAGAAAGATAGGGTGTGCAGCCATGTGCTCAACAGCCCTCGACGGCCCAAAAATAGAATTTTTTTTCGTCCTCCGCCATTTAGGGTTTAGTCACCGACTGAACCCTCTTTTTTTTCTTTAGGGTTCATGAGCTCTAAACAAAAAAGAAGACGAAAAAAAATTGTTCTTTTTTTTTTTCAGTGCGGGTGTAGGGTTTGCAGTTGCGACAAGAGGAATGCACAAAAAATAGAAGAAAAAGAATAAGACAAGAAGGAAAACAAAAAAAACAAAAAAACAAAAAAAACAAGAAAGAAGACAAGATAAAAATAAGATTAAGAATAAGATAAAAATAAGGATAAAATTTAAATAAAAGAATTTTTTGTTTACAATGAAAGTGATTGTAGAAAGTCAAAAAGCGTTGTTTTTTAAAGAATTTTTTAGACAAATTTTTTAATGCGTCAAGGGGCCAAGCACATGATTAATGGCCAAGTGTGTAAATAGCAAATTGCGTGTTAGTAATCAATTTGTGATATAGGGGAGCCGTCCTTATTACAGCTCACAATTATTACACTGCTCGTATATCATGTAAGGAAAAATAATAGTAATAATAATAATTAAAACAAAATCCAATTTTTTTTCCCAACCATCTCAAAAATCATGTTAGCTTCTATGTTTGTTCAACAAAGTGTTACTTTTACAAATGTATGTAATTTGAAATTCCTACCTTTTGCCTAGGGGTCGAAAAGGGTATTTAATTTCATTGTTCTTATAATTGATTTTGGTGAATAGTCATATGGGGACATAGGTGCGCAATTGACGATGCATGAGCGGTCATAGGACCATCCACCATAACCACATACATACATGGGTTATATATATAATTAATTGTGCATGGGTTTCAAAAAAAGGTACAAAATGAACTTACCGGCTCAAACCTCTTCTTGTTTGCAGGGTAAAAAAGAATAGTCGGAAACCCATCAACCTGAAGAAGAAGTCCAAAAAGAAAACAACTCAATTTGAAAAAAATTCCTCAATTTAAAAAAAATGATGACAATAATAATATTAATCATAACACTGACCTCAAGACCATCGTGAATAAAGGGTTTGTTAAAATAGTTTGTCTATTTATGCCTCAAGAACCTGGGTAGTGAAGTCTACCTTTAAAACTGTGCGATATATTTATTTATTCCATAGATCATGAGTGAGAGCCCACCTTTGCATGAGGATGCTCATTGGCTACTCCATCCATCTTTACTATTGAAATTGAAGAAATGTTCTTCAAAAATTTTGCAAGTTTTTTGTATATTGGTTCAAGCTCTTGGCAATGGTGGCACCAAGGAGAATACAACTGCCAAGATAAACCCGTCCCAAATTAACCCTTAAACGTCCCATGGGGATAGTATATACATTGTCGTATGATTGAGATTTGGTACCAACAAAAAACTCTAAATTGAGATCTTATTAACTCACTAGAACTACATTGATCTAAATTTCAACTTCTCTTTTGAACTCAAACCCATTAAAGGTATGCATCCATTCCAAATACAACCAAAATACACCGTATTCTATTGGTCGCAAAGGCACGTTCAGACGTTTAGGGGTTAAACCCAACTGGCGAGATATTAACAATTTGAAGTGAAGAAAATTTGTTTTTCTTATACCTTCCTAAACTGGATCAATAGACTTTTAATCTTCTTAATTTAATTTTTTTGCGCTATGCAACGTGACGGTTTAATCATTTATGGTTTTGAAAAGGCTCAAATGGAGACTATTCAGTATTTGGTGTTCAATTTCAAGAAAAAAAAACAAAAAACAAAGTGGCAAATAATAATAATAAAAAGTATAATAGTAAAAAGTGTCAGTTACTGAGCCTATACCTCAAGAAGAGTATCTTTGGCCTCATCAAGCACCACCTCATTGAAGTTTTTGCCAACGGCTGTCTTCACATCTTCAGTGCTCTGCATGCATAATTAACCCTTAAACGACAATTCCTTTCCTGATACCACACCCAAAATCCCCTCTTAAATTTCATTTCAAGCATGATTCTGTGTTTAATTTGCTTTAGCTTTATTCTAAAGAAGTATGGATCTCTCTAAGGTGCTCGGTTTGGAATTTTAAAAACCCCATTTGGTGCAATGGTGTAGAAGTTATGAGCAAGATTCTCCCAAACTAAAACCAAGCCCGTGGGGCTGGCATTGTCGTTTAAGGGTTAACAGAAAAATGAACTTCAAACTAGCAATCAGTAATAATAACAAAAGGGCATCCTCAGTGCACAGAGCAAACCAACCCGGCAAATAAAACTGCAACTTTTGATTCCTATGGAAATTAGAATTTGAGAGATTATTATCATTGAATAAATATAGGAAAATTTGGGTTTGGAAATTGGATACATAACATTCAATAGCCTTAAAGGAAGTTGCCTTTTAGTTTCATCCACCTTTATAGATGGAGTGACAAGTGATCTGTAATTGAATGGGCTATTGAATCAAATAAACAATTACAGGACACTGCTGAATTATGACTGAGTGAGTGCTTTCGATTACTGTTCACCATGGTTAATTCCTCTTGCTTAAAGCCACCTGTCCCATAGCTACTGATGTGATGTGGAATATTCCACATCATTCTGTTGGAAGGAAGGCAGTAGTCATAGAGGCTATTGAATGTTATGTAACCAAAGATACACCTTGAAAGTACCTTGGTTACAATATCGGATACTCGTGACAATCAAATACAACAACAGAATGTGCACATTCACACCAAAATTATCACTCATAACACTACAAGGAGAAGGCGTCGCTTTTCACTCGGTAGGTGAGTCAAATGGCGCCACTTCGCACTCACTGCCCAGAGGCTCAAGACTTGGTGAGTGCGATTCGTCACGTAGGACAAGTGTGTACAGTGAACTCTGACTTTGACACTGTTCTGAATGAGAAGCAACGCCTTTACTAGTAGTGTAAGAACTATTCAAATGCGGGAAACTAAGTAGCTCCAAGCATAAAAAGTGATATATATGCCGATTACCGGTGGAGGTCTTGCTTCCGACTTGTAAAAAGGTCGCAATTTATTCTTCATAAAACCTTCTACAAAACCCTGCAAAGAAATTAGAAAAGAAATACAAAAAACCAAAAGCCCCTTCATCAATTAGTTCTTCCAACCGAAGATTTCAAGAGACTTCTTGAGTCCCAAATCAGCTGCAGTGTGAAAAACTTCTATAAAGGTATAGTTTACCCTCCATACAAAGACACTTCATAATATAATGATATACTATTGTTTCAAGGAATATACATGTGACAAGTTATTTTTGTGACTAATCCATGCCTGCCACCTTGAAGGTAGGACTTCCTCAAACATGTCATAAAATTGTACTGACCTTAATTCCTTCGATAGTGAATTCGTCTTCATACAAGTACTTGGGACCATCCTCACCGACAACAACAGCCATAATCTGGAACATCTCCAAAAGAATCCCAATGGGGGTTTAAATCCAATATTTTGGAGTAAACTTTAAGAAGGGAAACACCACTCATAGAAAGGTGGTCTTTGGCACCCAAAAATAGTGTCAGAGTGTAGTATGTGCCACTAACTGGGTGACCTTGGGCACCATACTCTAGTACTATTGTTTGGTGCCCAAAGACCACCCTTTCTACTAGTGCACTCATGCAATGCCTTGAAACGCAAATCAGTCACATAATTATAAAAAAATCAGCAAGTATTTGTGATGCACTCGGGTGATGCATAAAAAGGAGTGAAAAATCTCTTGATGAAGAAAATCATAACACACTAAATAATATGTTTGTAGACCACACCACAATAATATGTATTTTTTTTATAATTTAGTGTAGCACTTTTGAAAGAGCTTACAGTCTCCTTAGACATAAGCACTAGTAAAAAAGGTGGCACTGCTAAGGGAGATGCCCAGGCAAGTGGTGCCCAATTCCATGCATGCACAGTGATTTTGCCTAAGCATCTCCCTGGGAGCGCCACTTGTTCTACTAGTAAATTGTTGTGTGCCACATTAATTTTTCACCCATTGCAATTGAAAATCTATGATATATAATAGTGCATTTAGTGTCGTTAGATCACTACCCAACAAGGTGACCTTTTGAGACAGTTTTACGACACTTTAGTATTGGAAAAAAAAAAAAAAAAAATTGACACTAAAAAAGTGCCAAAAACAACACTCTTTTTAGGTACACTAAATAGTGTATTTAGTGTGAGATAATTATAAGATTTGAAAATGTTATAGATTTTTACTCTCGACAAAAAAAATTACCAAAGACATTGATTCCAATACTATTGAAAGATCCCCATCTTGACCAATATAGAGGGTAAAAAAATTGGTCAACAGTAAAAACTTACAACATGTTTATGTAAATTAGTGTATCTCACACTAAATACACTATTTAGAGTAGTGGATCGATATTGATGAGCTTTGCAGCACTCTCAAGCTACAGTAAGTGAGGGCATATTACCACAATGGGATTCTCCCCCGTGACGCCATAAAACTCAGCAACTTGACTGCCAATTTGATCGTTTATAATCACACGTACAAACAATGCCTGCCCCACTTCGACATTTGTATGGCTACTTAAATCAGAAATTAACCCTTAAAAGGTCCAGAGCCCTTTCCGACCAGTATTATACAGTAATATTCCATTGTATTTGGCATGGTTCCACATCTCCTATGGGTTTAAGATCAAAAGCGAAGTTAAAATTCACGTCAACATGATTTTAATGAGTTATTGGGGTCTCAATTTGGAACTTTCTATTTACAGCAAATGTCAAATATACGCCAACGTATCTACTATCCCCATCAGCCCTTTAAGGGTTAAACGGGGTTGACATGTCTGATACTTGTTTCCAATTGATGTTGTATTAGATGTTCAACGTTAAATGTCTTATGGAACAATTGTCACATTTAACATGGCTTTTCAATCAAATTTGACAACATTGTAGGGAGTAATGTTAGTAATATTGGCTAAAATTTAACCCTTTAACATCCCGATTCAACATTGTTTTCAAAGATTTGTAAAATGTTTGATGAAAAAAAAATGAAGTTGATGTTCACGACGAAGTTGTAAATGTCAATGTGAAGATCACATCTGTATGGTTGGATTCATCATATTTTTTACTAATATTTTTAAAATAAAATTTCAAAGTTTTCTCTTGAAATTCAATTAAAAATCCCAAATTCACACACAAAAACTAGAAAATATTGTAATTAAATTGATATAACATGCACTACGAGATGATATGGTTTCCATTATTTGATTCTACTTAATTTGGAAAATCATGTTTAACCCTTAAATGCTTAGAGCCCTCTCCAAATTCGGCAGTTTTACAAAGTTGCATCATAAAATACAACTAAGAGGGATATTTTGAACTTCATGTATGAATAAAAGTTGTACATTATGGATTTTAGATTTTATCCATATAGTTAGATCTATGATTGCTATCACCAATATTTTTGTATAAAATTTGAAACTCAAAATTCAAAATTCTTTTGTAATTTGATTACGAATAGGATATTGACAATCCGAGGATGAAATTTGTTGTGATTGGTTGAAATGTAATACTCTAACTGTAGTGATTTTTGGAAATTTTTTGGTTGCTTAATTCTATGAGTTGACATTTTTAAAGGAACTTTTACACTGAAATCTTCGAAATTTTGGGTGAATCACTACAACATGAAATGAGGCATAAATTTCACAGATCATCCCCTTTCTAATTGGATCACACATACATGAAGCTAACTTCCCATAAAATCTACAATAAAAATCTACAATAAAAGTCCACACTACAAAAAGTGCATGAGGGATGAGAAAACATGGATGAAATTTGTACATCGTCCAAAAAATGGACGCTTAGGCAGTTAAGGGTTAAAGTCTCACTTCTTGAACTAAGAATGAAACTTCACATAAACCAATTTTGTTGTTTTCCAAAATATCATAATATATTATTTTGAAGCTCCGTACCGTACAAATGATACCATAGTACACAATTGGATTCAACAGTAGGGTGCCGAATATTTAATTAGTTTTCTAAAAATAGATTCGGCACTTGTACTAATTGAAATTTTTCTTCTTTAAATTTGAAAAAAAAATGAAAAAAATTCCTAAAATTTCGGCCCTTATTAAAATAATATAATTAGTGTAAAAGCCAATCATGTACTACGGTAGTCAACTAGCACAAGAACCAAGAGAAATTTGGATGGATGAAAACTGTCCATGTATGTAAGGTAGGATGTCCTAAAACCACCAACTTAAGAAATATGGCCTCATTTTTTCAACGTTATTTATGAGAAATATTTTTCAGTCATTTGGAAGAAGTTTTCTCACGGAATGCACAAATTTTAGCAATTTAATTCCCAATATTCAAATTGATACAAATTTTTGAAGTGAAAAGAACTTCGTCACCCAAATCAGACCTCTAGATTTCCCCATGACCACACCATGTGGTACTAATTTTCACTCATAATGATACCCAAAACCACCAACTATTTCTTTGCAATGCTTGGCATGCCATTGGTCTATTTGAATAGTGAAATTGGTGGTTTTGAGTCTCAATTGTGGTGGCTCCAAGAAAGGTCTACATGTCATAATTGGGGGCGTTGGTGGTTTTAAGACATCCTACCTTAGTTAAGAGAATAGTTTGAATCTATTCATTGTCCATATAGTGGACGCAGGCGCCTCAAAGGGTTAATTTCCTACCTAATTGTTGTTCAACTACAAGTACAAAGGAAATCTTAGCAATTTTTGAAGTGATTTTAGCCCAATTTTCACATGTAGACTATGATCTCAACTTTGAAAATCCATAGAATATTATTGGAGTGTCACAAAATACAAAACAACTTGCATTGCATTTGCTAACACCCCTCACTCACAAAGTGGGATCAGAACAAGTGTCACTTTAAGGTTCAATAACCTTCGAGACAATTAATAAATAAATAAATAAAAATAAAACATGACTATGGAGAATTGACTTGCAACAACTGGGTAAGACTCCCATACCTGCCCTCTGAAAGCCCTTGCAACTTCCTCAAAAAGGGGTTGAGCATAACCCCAGTATTCGTCGTCCCTGACAAAGCAAAGAACCTGAAAATCACAACGTAACACGTCCGCAATGTCACAAGTTTAACAGGACTGGTTATGTCTTCACACGCTACCAAAAAAAGGTGTTGTTTTCAACACTCTTATTTCTGACAATTTAGTGTCATAAACAAGTTTTTTTGACACTAAAAGTGTCAAAACATGCAACAAAATAAAATCATACAGAGCCATACACATGGCATTTCAATGTTTCTTTTTTTGCAATCAGAATAGCCTTCGTACTTGTTTTTGGATGGCATTCTCAAAGAAGAGCGAGGCGGTTTCTCTGTTGTAGAAGATCACAAGTGGCATCTTGTTTGCAGACACAAAATCATTTAGTGCTTTTCTTTTGAAAGGACCCTCTGCAACTCCCCCAAAACAGATGCACTTTGTTTTGTTGGAGAATATGACACTAAGAATCCCAAATTGGGTTTAAGCAATTTTGAGTATGCCATATGGTGACTTGTTATTTATTTTTTGACTACTGTGTACAACTGTGTTCTTCATTGATTTTGGTGATATAAAATACAGTCTTCATCTGAATTATATTTTTCACAATATGATGAATTGAATTAGTCATTTTCAAACGATGAATCCGTATGTTGAAGAAGGCTAACTTAACCCCTGAAGGACCAAGGAATCATGGTTTTAAAATGACAAATTCAATTAATTATATAGTGAAAAATATAATAGAGAGTGGACCAAATTTTATATCACCAGAATCAGTGAAGATCATTGCATGTGTTGGTCGAAATGCAAATAAATTTGAACAAAAGAAACTCCACATATGAGTACTTAAATTTGTTAAAAAAAACACATAAAACGTTCCTTACTGAAAAATGAACGTTCCTCTGGCACGTTCCTTATAACAGCCAACACCGGTTTGGTTTTTCTCTCAAACCCTAATCTGGAAGCCACGTCTGGATTGCTGGTCATGTAGAATGCAACGTCCTCTTGCTGCCTTGCTACAACTGTCAATTCATACACTTGAGGACCCTGACACAAAATATACCCAATTCACACTTTCTCTGATGAGTCACCCTTCTCAATAATTTATCCTGTGTCTACATAATAGGGATAGAAGGAAAAGGCAGAGAAAAGTATTCATAGCACCTTCAACTTTTTAAGGTAGGCAATAGCAATAGGCGACTGAGCCACCAAAAGAGACTCAGCATCAGATACTGACATGAGAGCTCTCACAGACCGACTCATCTTCACTGTCACATACTTCACAATCGCGTCCCTGCAAGTAATAAATCAGCCAACTTTGAATTCATCTTGACAATTAGAAAAAGGGAAAACCAAAGAAACGGTATTCACAGTTTTAATGACCGAACTTTGCACGCTTGGCAAAATCCATAATCAATTGGATAATGCATTGTACTCTACATATTAGTCAAAAAAATAACACATTATACTTAAGAACATTGTACATGTTAGTCAAAATATAATATCACTAGTGCAAAGGGCTCCCTATTTCACCAAAAATGACCACCAAAAGGGATCCAATTTAGTGGAATTGGACACTTTTTGGTTGGTGAAATAGGGAACCCTTTGCACTAGTGTATACATAATATGCTTGCATTGTGCAAAGCTGGCTCCCCATAATCAAAAATTGTACATATTAGTCAAAAAAAACAATATTCACAGTTTTAATGACCTAACATTGCACACGTGACAAAATCCATAATCAATTCCTGAAGGAGAAGGTCAATATCCAAACAAGGCATTATGAAAAGGAGGTGAAGATGATTTACAAAAATGAGAAACAACGCAACGCTCTTTAAACCCAATGCTTTCTTCAGTCTTCTAAAGAATAACTAAACTACAAGTAGTGAAAAGTGTCATAACGCATGATAGGAGACATGAGCATAACAAACCTACTGAAAAGTGTCAAAAATCATGCAATTGATGGACTGATTGCATGAGTTTGGAATCAGCACTTACTTGGAGCGGTCGCCGTTGTAAGAGGAATGGACGCCGTCGAGGAAGAAAAGCAAAGTGGGGAATCTGTGCACATGAAGCTCCTCGGGGAGGTCAGTAGCATCGACCTTGGCGAAGACCACCTGTCCCTGGAGAGCAGTGGCCGCGGCAGCCCACTGGGGAGCCAGCTTTGCACAATGCAAGCACCAGGGCGCGTGGAACTGCACAAACACGGCTCGCTGGCTCGCCATGAACGTGGTGAAGTTGTTGGATCCAAGCACAACCACATCTGTCTCGTCAACAAACGAGACATCGCCTTCATCTTCATCTTCTTCCTCCTCGTCGTCCTCACTCAACAAAACATCGTCGTGTACCTCCTCGTCCGCATCCTCCTGCTCACCCGCGTCTTCCACATCGTCAAGATCCGCATTCTGCCCGCCCTCCCTCGTCTCGGCAATGCTCGCTACCAGAAGACACAGCAGAACCAACGTTTTGCACTGATGGGACGCCATCACGTGGCGATGGACTCAGGCCCAACGAAATTCACTTGTGCACAGACAGACTCCCAGCGCACAAGTCACAACAATCACAAGCGGACAAATAAAAGACCCAACGGTACATAACTGGTTCCAAACCCTAATACTTACCATCTGTTCACATGCATTGGCACTCTTGTGAGAACACAGACTTCAAAGAAGATCAACATTAGCTGTGAAGGAAATCAGCATGTGAGAAGGAATGCAGCGTGGGGTTTCCAAACCCTAAAACTTACCATCTGTTCACATGCATTGGCACTCTTGTGAGAACACAGACTCCAAAGATCAGCATTAGCAGTGAAAGAAAAATAAAAAAATAAATGAATGAGAAGGAACGCAATCACGAAGCTGAGTGGAGTTGTTTCCAGCACCTGATATCGGTGGACTTTATATTCATGACGGAGGCATAAGCAAAGTGATATATGCCATTGATTTCGACAGATTGGAGCTCAACAAGCGGAGCTCTGTAGTACTACGTATTACTATTGTTACCCAGCTAGTATATATGTATATATACAAAAGTGAGGACTTCTAAGAAGTAGGGAGCTACTAACACTTTTCATTTTTCTACAAAAACCCCACTAGCTGCTCTTAGAGATTCTTCTTATTTAGTTCGAGATCATCAGATATGTACCGTACCCAGCCTGTGCACTATAATTCAAAACCTGCAAAGAAAGTAGTGCATGATTTGATCACACTTTTATGTACAAGATATAAACAAAACTATTTCTCCAAGAATTCTCAGAGGACCACTGTACAACAGTCACCAGAGTGAGAAGGAGGGTTGGTCCATCTTGAGAGTCGGATTTCACAACTGCCTGAACTGGCGAGAGCCGCGTTTCTTCTTGTCACGAAGCTGCCGGAGCTCATCGCGCAGCTTGGCAGCGTCGCTGTACCGCTCCTCCACTGCAGCGATCATCATGTTGCGAACGAGCACGAACTCCTCGGCCGCGCCGCACGGAGTTGAGTCGGGTCGGTCCAGGTTGGTCATGGTGAGCGAGCCGCGCAAGCTGCGCGTGAGCTTCGCAGGCTCCGCCACGACGTGCACGCCGTCTCCCTCGGCCAGCCACTTGTTAACCTGGATGGGCACCTTGCACCGCACCGCGAGGTTGATGGCGTCCGAGGGGCGAAGATCCAAGCTCACAACCTCCCCGGAGTCGTCACCCGCCTTGCTCATGTACACGCGCGCGTAGTACGCCTCGTGCACGCGACGCGTGATGCGCACCATCTTCGGCTGGTACCCCATCACTTCGATCATGTCCTTCATCACGTGATACACCGTGGGTCGAATCGCAGGGACGTTGCGAACGGCCTCGATGAGCATCGTGCACGGAAGCTCCAAGACGATGATGGGCAGCAGCAACTTGCTGCCGTTGTTCATCTGCAGCACAATCGCAGGCTGTGGGCCGTATTCCGGGAGATGGCCCGTCTCGGGGCGGTTGTGCTCACACTTCAGAAACCGCCCATCGCGCATCTTGATAATGAAGCCCTCAGGTCCGCTTTTGACCTCCAGCGCTTCCAGAACTGTGGAATCCACGTAGTCCTCGTCGTTTTCGCTGAACGGCTGGTCGACTGGAAGGCCATTGTTGAATGACATGCTGGAGTTGCATTTCCCGGTTGCTGTTGCCGTTTTCGTTCCGAATCCAAACCAGGCCGGAGCAGGGATGATGCTCGACTGGCTCAGTTTGTTAGCTGCACCTCGCACTGACACCAGAGCTGGTGCCGAGTTTTGGTGCCGCGATGCAGAACACCGCGAGTGGAGAACTGAGAGAGCGGCAGTTTGCATCAACGTGGCCATCTTGTTTAGATCTAAAACGCTCGCAGGGCTTTCCACAAATGTACAGTCAGCCAGCCACTTGCTCAACCTGCATACAAGAAACGAAATCATCTCAGCATCGGAAAAAGGAGCTGGAGACGATCAACAACATACAAAAGCAATCCCTTCTTCTGCTCACACAACACGAGATGACTCGAAAGCATACCTAAATATGAATTAATATCAACTTGGAGGAACGAGCAACAAACGTGAGAAAGCCGAAAGTATGAAATCAATATAATTAGAACTGGATCAAAAAGAGAAAAAAGTATCACAAAGACTCTATTAATGTAGGTTAGGTCACACAGTCATACTTTTGACATGACGTACCCATCCAAAATAAGTGTTACAGGCTCTCATCCGTCCAACGAGCTACAAGTGCTTAACAAATTCATGTAAAAGCAAATGGAAAACCTCACATTTAACTGACACTCAAGTCCAGTAAAGCAATTTTCAAACCCTCGAACTCCGTTTCCTTCCGATGCACAATATGGCCACGAAACTCACAAACTCAAACTGAGTTTAAAACAAAAATGCAAGCTCAAAGACATCTCACCCTACACACGAAGTTCAAAGACTCATACAGCAGCTCTAAAAACACTCACACGGTAACAGCAAAAGCAAAAAAGAAAAAGAAAAAAAGCTTCACTTTCTCATATCTCCACGAAACATAGACTGGATCGAAAAAGGAGAAAATATCACAACGATTCTGTTAATGTGAGTTAGGTCACACAGTCATACTTTTGACATGACCTACACATGTGTGTTGCAGGCTCTCATCAGTCCAACGAGCTACAAGTGAGTTCACACAAGCTCCAAATCCATGTAAACACATGTCAACGCAACTGAGAATCTCACATTTGACTGTCACTCGCAATTTCCAAACCCTCAAACGCCGTTTCCTTCCGATGCACAAATTGGCCACCAAACTCACCAAACTCAAACTGGGAAACAAAAATGCTCATCTCACCCTACACACGAAAACAGTCAAAGACTCAAACCATCTCATGTAGCAGCTGAGGAGCTTCAACAACACTCGTAACATCAAAAGCAAAAACAGTTTTTCAAAAGAACCACGCAACATACACTCCCACAAAAAAGGGGGAAAAAGACGAGGTGCACCTTTACTCTCACCAAGAACCAAACCAGAATGGCTTTAGCGACATCAAGGGTACCGCAACAAGAGAGACAGAGAACGAAAACTGACAATTCTTATACCGACGGGGAGCGCAGAGAGAGATGGGTCACCTCCTGGGGAGTATTTACAACATGGGGGTGGAGGTCGGAGACGAGGTTTGCTGCTGGCGATGGCGATGGCAGCAGCAACAGCAGCAAGAAGCAACGAAAACAATGGTGATGGCGTGCAAGGTGAAGCTCCTTGGAGAATGGAAGGATATCCTCCTCCTCGCCTTGTAGACCACCCCCTGCCCTGGCTGCCCGTGGCTGCCCTGCCCGGCTAAAAGTAGTATAGTAAGTACAGCCAACTGATTACAGTAGAGTGTGATAAAAGTTACTATCTGGTTGCCGCTTTTTATGCTTATCCCCCGGCCAGGGAGTTTTGCTTAGCCCCTAAAGGTCGGGTCTATGACCATGGAATCCTCAGCTTTACCTGTCACACTCAATTTTGCCACTCTGAATAATAATAAATTTGACTTTATATTTTAGTAGATGAAGCCACGTGTCTATTACAAATCATGAATTTTTCATAAATTTTGGTGAAAATTTAAAATTACTGTGATTTTCTGAAGTGATTGTAAAGAAAATTCATATCAATTACAAAATGTATTCAAAAATTCTGATTTTTTTACTAAATTACTATGAAGAAAATTTAGGTAAATGAAAATCATTTGTGTACCTAAATTTAAATTCTTTTGTAATACCCACCGAACTTGTAATTGCAATAAAACATTCAGTCATAAATATAAAAAAATCAAAAATTTAAAGTGGAAGAGAAACTAGACTTGGCAAGTTTCATTTTGTTAGTTAAGCTCAAATGCAATAGAACTCATTTTCATGGCCTAAATTTAGTTTAAGCAAACAAGCAAAAAAATTCAAAATACATTACATAGTGAACTGTTTTTACAACTCTTTTTGTAGTTGGGACCCCATGAAAAAACTAAAAATAACTTTAATGATCTGAATTTAACTTGAGCAGGTGGTATAACCAAGAAAAATCCTTCAGAAAAAGAATTGGATGAAAATCATCCATGTAGCATTTGGAATTGAATAGTGGGTTACATTCATAAGCCATATTTTTTGGCCTCCTGGACGTCTAGGGGTTAATGCCCAGGTGACCACATTGTGGTCAGTAATGTGTCAGAAACGCAAATAATGGAAAATTCATGAAGAATTGGGTTTTGAATTGTGAGGTTTAGACTTGGAGATTTATAACACACATCTTCTAAAAAAATAAGATTTCAATTTGGGGTTGTGCAACTATCAAAATACCTATGAACAAAACGTGAAAATACTACAAATATTTGAAAATGCAGTAAATACTTACAAATACAACACATGTACTATGCGGTATTTCTTGTGTTTGGAAGTTTGTTATTTTGTTTTATTTTTTTGGATTGTGCTCTCTTGTTCATGTTCCATTAGTGTATGTGTTCTTGATCTTGATCAATGCACCAACTCCTCTCATATTTTAACGTATAACTTTTTGTCCTAAACCGTATATGGATAAGTCACTATCACTTATAAAATTCACAATAACTATGAGTGAATTTGTTCTTCACATGAAAGATTGCAACGGAGTGGTGTTGACGTAAGAACCTCTTCACTTTCATTTTTGAAATTTAACTCAAATTCTATTTAACTTTGAAGTCACACACCCTCCAAAATCTCATTTTTGAGTGTGCACTATACGGTTTAAAGACATACTATAATCTTCTAATCCAACGGTTCAATCTTACCAAGATTTAACCGGCACTTGTTTGATCAACCTATGCTTACATTTATGTGGTTAAATACTATTAATAGTATCCATAATTTGAACATGAAAAGCTTTAAGGAAGAAATCACCAAAAAAATTTGGTTTCTCCATAACCACCCTGGGCACTAAAGGGTTAACCCTCATAAGACCAAAGATTCATTGTTTTAACCCTTTAACCCCTAAATGCCTAGAGCCCTCTCCAAATTCGGCAATTTTGTAAAGATGCATTATAAAATGCAACCTCGAGGGATATTTTGAACTTGATATATGAATAAAAGTTGTACATTATGGATTTTAGATTCTATCCATACTGTTAGATCTATGATTGCTATTACCAATAATTTTGTATAAAATTTGAAACGTGAAATTCAAAATTATTTTGTAATTCAATTACGAATAAGATATTGACAATCTATGGATGAAATTTTTTGTGATTGGTTGAAATGTAATACTCTAAGGGTAGTGATTTTTGGAGATTTTTTGGTTGCTTAATTTTATGAGTTGACTTTTTTAGAGCACTTTTACACTAAAATCTTCAAAATTTTGGGTGAATCACTACAACATGAAATGAGACATAAAATTTTCACAAAGCATCCCCTTTCTAATCGGATCACATATGTATGAAGCTAACTTCCCATAGAATTTATAGTAACAATTCCACACTGCAAAAAGTGCATGACAGATGAGAAATTATGAATGAAATCTATACATCGTCCAAAAAATGGACGCTCAGGCAGTTAGAGGTCCGCGTCCCTCAGGCGCAGTGAGTGCTCCTTGAGCAGTCGCCGGCAGAGGCACTAAGGACCATCAGATGGTCGAATCTAATCCTACGGTGGGGGCACGCCGACGTGGCAGGGGGCCGCAGTAGGAGGCCACGAACTTCAAGGCCGGGCTGTACTGTACATATTAAAAAAATTTGAGATCCTGTAGAGATTTCAAATGATTAACATTTGTTTACTCAAGTCCCACAATTTAAGTCTGTTGCACAAAATGGAAGTTCCACAATTTTCTTCAGAGTTTTACTTCTGCTTCCCAATGTACCTACATACACTTACAAATCGCATTTGCAAAATTTATTTTTAAAAAATCACATTTGCAAAAAGTTTCATGTTTCTTTTAGCAGTTTTAAGTACGTCTAATGTGAACTTTTTGGTATTCAAATTAATTTCTTATTTGATTAATGCATGCAATGTTCTTCAATGATTCCGGGGATATAAAATTAGGTCTTATCTAAAATGAATTTTTCACAATATGATGAATTGAATTTGTCATTTTAAAACCATGATCCTTGATCCTTTAGGGGTTAAAATATCACATTGATTAAAATTGAATATCATATGTATTAATTTCGGAAATAGACAAATGATTTTTTTTAAATAAATTTTGCAAATGCGATTTGTAAGTGTATGTAGGTACATTGGGAAGCAGAAGTAAAACTCTGAAGAAAATTGTGGAACTTCCATTTTGTGCAACAGACTTAAATTGTGGGACTTGAGTAAACAAATGTTAATCATTTGAAATCTCTACAGGATCTCAATTTTTTTTAATATGTACAGTACAGCCCGGCCTTGAAGTTCGTGGCCTGCTACTGCGGCCCCCTGCCACGTCGGCGTGCCCCCACCGTAGGATTAGATTCGACCATCTGATGGTCCTTAGTGCCTCTGCCGGCGACTGCTCAAGGAGCACTCACTGCGCCTGAGGGACGCGGGTTAGAGGTTAAGGTTCAGATGATGCACCGATTTCAAAGATGCGTTATAAAATATTTGATGAATAACAAAAATGGAGTTTACGTACAAAGCAAAGTTGTAAATGTCAATGTGTAAATCACATGTGTATGGTTGGCTTCATCATATTTTTATTGATATTTTTCAATTAATTTTTCAAGGTTTTATTTTGAAATTCAATTAAAAATCCCAACTTAACAAAAATAAAAATAAAATTGTTGTAATGAATTTGGAATAAGATGCACTGTAAGATGGTATAATTTTCATTTTTTGAATCTACTTATTTTGGAAAATTATTATTAAGATCTCACTTTTTGAACTAAGAATGAAACTTGACATAAACCAGTTTTGTTGTTTTGAAAAAATCACAATATCTTATTTTGAAGATCCATATTGTACAAATGGTAGTCAATTAGGACAAGAACCAAGAGAGATTTGGATGGATGAAAAATGTAATTCTTCATTGCCTAGAAAATGGCTCCCAGTTTGTTTAACGTCCACATAGTGGACGCAGGCGCGCCAAAGGGTTCAAATGAACTTTAGCTTTTGCTTTCTTGTGCTTTAACTTCCTTGTGCTTTTAGCTTCCATGTGCATTAGCTTTCGTAAATAAACAAATAAACTACCTTCCTTAATAGTAAAACTAGAAGTAGCACTTTTAAGTTCGAGCTCAAGTTATTGAATCTTATGACTTTAGAAGCTTAAATTTTATGCTTATATTTTTGTGATTACTGATAAATTTAATTACATTAAATGTAATAATGTAATTAATTTGATTTGTACACATGTCTTGATAGTTTTAATTACATTATGTACATTTAATTACATTAGTTATGTTTTGTAAGTTATTGAATCTTATGATCTTATAAGCTTCAATCTTATGCTCAAAGCCTTAGTATGAAATTATTATCATAAACCCTAGATTAGGTTTTAGATAGCGTGGTAGAGGATTTAGTGACGCAAAGCCGCAATGGTGAGATGACCATGACTAGTAACACGGTCACATTTTTTAATGAAGATAACTATAACTATTTATATAAAGCTCTCTTTGTTCCACTTAGTTGCGATTTTTAGGTTACATGTAACATGATTTGAATGACATTGCTTTAAATCAAATAGCATTGTTTTATATCAAATAACATTGTTTAAAATGAATTGACGTTGTTTATAACTATGTATCACATTGATTTAAATTAAATGTCATCGCTTTAAATGAAATAACTTTGTTGTATGAGTGTTTAATCACCTGCAATGCACTATAAACTACATTGTCATATTGATTGAACCTCAAACACTGGTTGGCATGACCATCCATGGATCCAAAGATATATGTATGATGATTGAACAGTGAAAAGTCGCATGTGGCACGGAGGATTAAAAACAGACAAAACTCTACCACAAATTCTAAAATGAGGCCAGAAAGAAAGTGCCCTTAGGCATCAAATTATATAAAATGCATGTATAAATTTGGTAACATCAACTACTTCATTTTCAGTGCAAATTATTTTCATTCTACTCCCACTGCATCGAACATCTACGATCAAACTTTTGGAGTTGGCTTACAAAAAATTGGTCCACCATTCAAGACCTTCTGCATTGTTTCGGTTATATCTGGATTGCCACTAGTGCTACGCACCACCTCCCAATATATCGCTAAAGAAAATTTGTTCATGTTTACCCTAATCAATCAAATTTGTTCATGTTCAAGACCATGGAACATGCACAACTTCTAGATTGGAAATGAGACAAACCAAAGTTCCATTTTTCCCCTCCTCTTGCCTACTTCCATGGGCAACTTCTCAAACCCATAGAACTTTGGCTCTAACTTAACTCCTAAACGTACCAGGGTGTCTCTGGAATTAATGATTTGAGAAAAATCATCATAAAGTACTATTTAGAAGAATATTTTGGAATTAATATATATAAATGAAAGCTCTAGATTTTGAATTTCATCCGTACGGTTCAATTCAACAATACTATCACCAATATTTCATTATAAAATTCGAAAGTTAAAATTAAAATATCCTTCTAAATTTGATTACAAACAAAACATTAACATTTTAAAAGTAAATTTTTTTGGGAATAGATTTGAAATGAGATATTCTTAACATGATGATTCCTTGAAATTCTTGTGCTAATTAAATCTATGACCTCATTTTTGCAAGGCCACTTTGGAACTACAGTCAATGCAATTTTGGCTTGGTCAACAACTTGACATACTTCTACATTTGTAATTTTAGAAAAATATGTATTCTAGTATCACCAAATCCAACCTAGATAGGACAAGAACTTGATGAAGTATCTCCAAAAAAATAGATGACTTTCATCCAATCATTGATGAGAACGTAAGGTGAGTTTGAATCTGTTAGTCATTCACAAACTGTGACGTCTAGGGGTTAAAGTAGTTCAACATTTTTTATAACTTCTACCACCAATTTCTATTTATGAAATTTTTATAAGTTTTTAAAAAGTGCGGGTTAATAGGCTTGCAAAGGTGGCATGGATGAAAGTCATCCAAGATTATATGATAAAGTTATAAGGCTTTGATCTGTTCATGATCCACTTTGTGGACGCTGGGACGTTTAGGGGTTTAAGTACGTGCTTTGAACAACCAATGAATGCTCTCTTTTTCTTCTTCTTTTTCCTTTTTTTTTCTCCTTGCCACATAGGATTTCTTCCACCTATGACCTTATCCACATCAGCCCAGGACCACCGGTGCTTGCAGGCTCCCAAGTCCCAACCAACGTTCAAACTTCTCTTTGACAGGTTTTGGGGTAAATTGCGGCGTCCCATTCAATGCTACAGTAGATTCTGGTATCTACTCCTTGTCCTTTTTGCAGTGAACTTCAAACCAGACATTTTTTCCAGCCTGCCCTGATCCTCAAACGGTGCTAAATTTATTTCCATCACCGATCTCATAAACCAAAGTCTTTCATTTGTGACTTTGTGTGTGGGGTTATAGTACTGCCATCTGTGTGGCTTGATTACAGGAAATGATTGGAAGCAGCGCTTGCCAATTAGTGTAGCAGTAATTAGTGTGAGAGGCTCCAGAAAGCTTCCGTGGACGGTGCTGGAAAAAAATAATGAAGTTTGGGTGCATGACGGGAGCGAGGGATTAAAATTTGACTATTTCTGCTCAGCAAAAATTGACAATTGGGCCCTACAGTGAGTGAGGATTACAGGATTGCATGCAGATAAAGTAGCAGGTGAAATG
Organism: Pohlia nutans; assembly: GCA_022496805.1. Classification (NCBI taxonomy): domain Eukaryota; kingdom Viridiplantae; phylum Streptophyta; class Bryopsida; order Bryales; family Mniaceae; genus Pohlia; species Pohlia nutans. The sequence continues at coordinate 3,408,052 of CM040093.1, read as the reverse complement.
ATAAAGTAATAGGAGAAATAGTTACTTCGGGTTGATTGCTCAGTCCTCATTTCTTGACAGAATTCTCAACAGCTTGAATCCCTGCCAACCAAGAGGAAGAAAATTTCCGATCTCTTTTGGAGAGTGACGTGAATTAATAAAGAATCTGTGTGTTCAAAATAACATACCCCTTTCCAAAAGGAGACTCTTGTTACACAATACATGGACTCAATACAAGAGTGGGTTACAGGTGGAGTTCGAGGATGTGAGTAAGTAAACCCTCGTTTGAATGTCTTCACGGCATTATTGTTTTTTGTGTTTGAAAAAAATCTAGCAAATGAAAGAAGGCTCTGTTACCGAGAGAGTGACAACCACCTCAGAAAGATGTGATCTGTTGGATATGCCAAACATTTCAGCAACCATCTGTAGGAGCAAATTCAGGCATCTCCGAGTGCTTGAAGCTTTCAGTTCTCAAATCTGGAGACGGTTTAGCATGCTACAAACACGACTTCCCAAGTCTTCCTGATTGCACCATTCCAAAATTTGATAAACTTGCAAGCCAGAAGAGCCCCTTCCAAATAAACGCATTACTGGCGACAAGATGAGAAATCAAGGGCAATCATTTTTGGTAATGGTACCTATACACACATCAATTTTTTCTTTGGCATACCATGGCATGGACCACGTAATTCTGGACAGCCAAGTCGCTGTATCCTTTCTGGTCTCTTCCATGTGAGATGTCTATTGCGTGCTCCAGTCTGCAACACAGCGACAGCTCAAAGTTGAGGTGCATTCGACATGATCAACCAACCAGACCATTAATTGGTACCTACCTAATGAAACCCAAGCCATAATAGAATTATCCTTTAAGTAGGGCAAAGGGAGTTGTTGACCCAGTATCAGTAAAAAAGGAGGGGTGAGTTTAAGAGAGAAGATCTCTGGATTCATACTACTATGAATTAAAGGGTAACTCTAATGTACCTGAAAGAATAGAACCATTTGGAAGGAGACTTACATTACAGTTTGTAAATTGGCTGCTTTCTGCACGAAATTAAACAGTGTTCAAAGAGTCGTTCATTATCTCTATTGCTCAGAGTCGTTAGCCTTGTTGTCACTGCCTCCAAGCCATTCCAGCTGAAATATTAAAGCCATAACAAAAAATAAATGAGAAAATATGACGAGATAAAGAAAATGGGGCGATTCAGGGTGATGAGCCCTCAAATGTAGAGAAACTGCCAACAATGGTTCCAACATTAAGAGATAGCCTCCGAAGTCTTACACATGGTGTTTCAACCCACATCACCATTCAGGGAAGATTAACCACTAAAGGACCCATCACTTTGACTAAATCATATCATGAAATACAAAATCCAAATGAGGCCAAATTTCGTATCACCAAGAACGTTGCATGTATTGGTCAAAAAATGAATAAAATTCAACAAAAGAAAGTCCTCATAGGACCTTCGCCAAAAACATGAGGCCCAATTTGAGCCTCTTCAAGGGTTAAAATATGTACCTTCCAGGCATACATGGCGAAGAAGGCGATGACGTCAGCCGACCAGACTGCGGCAAAAGACTTCCACAACAAGGGTAGAGTAACATTAATCAAAGGGACGACCAGAAACAGGTAGTTCAGAGCCTCCTTCTCTTTGGCAGGACAGTCACGAGCCCTCAAAGACGGAATTGCTGCATCAGACATATCAACAAAGTTCTGTTAGCTACACTGCAAAATTAGGTTAATCCTCTTGTCCATCAAAAATTCTAAAAAAAGACGAACAAAAACTGGTGAGGTTACAACACTTACTGAACATCCACACAGACCACATGCCCATCAGGCGCGCAATGTCCGGATGGTCAGAAGGGAAGAGCAAGTTGAAGGACAGGATTCCGCCTACAAGCATGCTAATGTAAGCTTGCGATTCAAAAATTCTGTAAAGCGTAGTGCCGGGCTGAGCGGGGTTTTTGCTCTTGGCAGACGAAGCTCTGGGTGCAAATGTCGCTGCAGTTTTCCGCACCACCTGCAGTTAAATGCGCATAAATCACCTCGTCAATAAATCATCACAAACCCTAAATAAATGCACTTTCAAGAATTTGACAAGATTTTTACCTTGCTGATGTCTTTCTCGAAATCCACTGTCGCAGCTTTTCCGGCTTCCTGCAAATGCATATCACTTTGTGTTCAAATACTCCATCCGTCCCATATTACATGGCACTTTTGGATTTTTTTGGTCCCTTATTAAATGATACCCATTCTCAAATGTTCATAGCAAACAAACCACTCGGAATCAAAAAATTAAAACTAGGTTTGTTGAAATCCTCTCAATATGTACTTAAGATAGAGTGTTTATTTGGCTCATTTAGTGAAAGAACAACCAAGATGTTGAGGGCCAAAATTCGCTTCCTCAGTAAAACATGTTCAAATTTCAAACCTCAATATTTTCACAATTTTTCACCACATGAAACACAACACACTATCTTGAAGTATATCTTGAGAGGTTTCAAAGAGCTTATGTTCATCTTCTAACTCTAAGCGATTTGTGCGCTATGAACAATGTGCTATTTGGATAATCTAACAAGCCTCTCATCTTTCACCTGTTGTTGCAGTAAAAGAGAACGTTCACTTGGTGTGAGATTTTACGCACATAGTACATTGGATACAAAAAATATCTATAATTGCATGTAGGTAGAATTTTGCAATAAATCCTTAGTAAATCACAAACCCTAAATGTATTTTCGAGAATTGGCAGCTATGACGAGATTTTCACCTTCTCAAAATCCGTCTTCACGGCTTCTTCCTCCGCCGCGGTTTCGGCCTCTGGCTTCACGCTCGCTCGCAAATTCAAGCCTCGTAATGAAACTCCATGGCAAGACCTCGGGAGCTTCGTTCTGTTCAAGAATCCTGCTCGAGAAAAAGCTGGGCGGCAGAGAGCGCAAGGTGGCTTCGGCGTCCGCACCAGCCAGTGGCTAGCGCAAGTGGTCGCCATCGCCAAAGGATTCACGACGGACCAGCTGCTTCGGATTTTTCCTTCCTCCGACCTCGAGAAGCTGCAAATGCAACTGCAACGGGCGTGCAAGCAAGGCTTGAGCTCTCCGTGGCTGAGCAGAGTGCCACTGGATGTGATTCGGATAACATTGATACCGTACCTGAGGGTCAGTGTCGCCCACGTCAGATTTTCAACATGTCCACGTCATTATAAACCAAACACAAGTTGACACGTGTCACTTTAAAAGCAAACATTCAATTAAACTATTCGGAAGCTGATCAAAAGGTAAATAAATTATCATAACATTCTTCAGCCCTTACTGTTCACCTCCGAATCTCAAACATCTGTCAGGGGATCGGAGGAATCGCAAAGAATTTTTTTTAACTTCAGTCGGGTTAAGCAAAGAGGGTTTGAGAGTTTAATTCATTGGTAGTTTCTTTATAGTGTTGCTATAGTGTAAAGGGTGTGATTCAACAAGGTATGAAGAACGTTATGATGGGGAGCCAAAGTGCTACAATAGTTTTTGGTTTTAGAAATAACAATGATGGGTCAAGTATTGCTGCGATAGTTGAAATCTAGGTTACTTTTAGATTTCAAATATCCTACTGAGGCTAATTGAAACATAAGAGTGGTCTAGATTCAAATACTTCATGCACAAAAAAGACACTCTCACAAAGGTCCACCCAATTGAAGTTTCGTTATTTGGTAAAACCTCAATAGATGTCGTGCTACTAGAGATATATACTCTCCAAATTTCAGGTTCATTGTCCAAGATTATATAGCCTTAAAACGCCCATCTCCTTCTCAATGTAGTCAAATTTTTTTTGTGTAACTCAATTCCTCCTTTTGAATTTGAATATTTATTTTTATTTTATTTTTATTTTTATTTTTATTTTTATTTTTCAATTATTTTTCATAGATGAACCTTTATATTGACTATAAATCTTGTATTTAGCATAATTTTCTCTTGGAAATTGAAAATTATTATGATTTTCTTAAACTTTATGTCTTCAAAAAAACATATAAGTATCCAAAATTGATGAATTTTTTACATAAGGTGTAAACCTCAATTAAAATCACCTCATTATATTTATAAGTCATGTAAAGTTTTTAGTTTGAAAAAATTGATAAGAAAACTACATTGAAGAACAAATTGGTTATTAACCCATTGAATTGGTAATTGCTATAAAAGATTCAATAATGGAATTTCAATGAATCGTATATTGGAATAGAAATAAGACTTGGTTATCTTTACTTTGTAAGTTCAAGTCAAATGAAAAAATGATTGTTTTCAAAATGAAAACGAAGTTTGACCATTGAAGAGGCACTTCTAGGCCTCTTAGGCATTTAGGGATTAAATATTACTCCAAATCTTCACTCTATACTAATCGATAAACGTCCACACTACATTTACCCAGTCAAACCTCGTCAATTTCTCACATTTTAAAATGTACTATATATTTTTGGTATTTTTCTTGTATAATTTATTCTTAAACCAATTTACATTGATATTATCATAATTATTTAAATGAAAATGAATTTTAAAAGACTTTTCAAAGCTTTTCCCTTGTAGTAGCCATAGTAATTACAAAATGCCTAAAATAGTATGATTTTTTTTGGAAAAAGGAAAATAATAGTGATGGACAACAAGGTGTAGCTGGCATACTTTTCGAGCTTATTAAAAAAGAAATTCAATTGAAAAGCATTTTCTGTAGTGTTTATTGAAATTTTACGGTTCTAAGCTCTAAAGTGGTGTAAAAAACGCAATTTTAATAATTTTGAAGAACCTCAAATTGGATTAGAAAGTAGAAGATAGCTCCCACACTATCTCAGTTGGGACCATTTTCATTTGAAATTAGGAACTAGGTGAAAATCAGTGTTTGATTAAAAAATGATCAAAGATGGCCCCACGGGACTCCTTGCACGGGCTAAATAACAATCGCTTCAAAAGTACTGTAGTACACGATTGTAATCAACGGTAGGGTGCCGAATATTTAGTTAATTTTCTAAATATAGGTTTGACATTTGTACTTTTTAAAAATTATCTTATTTAAATTTGAAAAGAAATGAAAAAAATTCCTCAAATTTTGGCCCATATTAAAATTATATAATTAGTGTTGAAGCCAATTATGTACTACGGGCTATATAATATTGAGTGAAAGCATCGAAAATTGGATCAAGATTGTCTCTACCCTACTTTTTTCTATGTAAACAATGTTTTAAATTGTAAAAAAAAAGGAAATGATTAGAAATAGATTAGCACAACCATGCATACGTGGAAAAATAAACCAATAGAAAATTCATTTGGTCATGATTTCAAGCTCATATGTGATGTCGTCCTAAAACAAGTATTTCAATTTTTAGAAATATTATTTTGCATGCACTACAATGCATAGACATGAATGAAAATCCAAAATCTAAATTGAATAAAATTGTATAGAACTCTCCCTATATTTTCTCAAAAATCGACTTTTTGTCACTTTTTTTTCTACTATTTTCTTTTTCTTAGATATATGTTTCATAAAAATAAAGTCATTTGCATCAATGCATATAATTGCATGCCATGTTAATTTTACAATTTCTCTGTATTTCTTGCAAAAATAAAAATGTGCACATTGAGATTTTTCATGTGCTTTTATATATCATCTCCAATATTTTTTTATCACTTTTTTTTGTAAAAAATGGGAAAAAATAACTGTAAATAGAGTTTTTGGTTTTTGAAAATGAAATTTAGAATGATTGATTGAAAATGCATAAAATTGATTGAGCATTGCATAAAATAGTTATTGTAAGGAGATAAAATATACTTTTTTAAAGAGACAAAAGAGTACCTTTTATATTTTTCTTAGAGTACTCTACTTCAAAAGGAATTCAAAATATACTACTTGTAGTACCAAAGACCTCATATATACCCCAGTATATGATCTCATAGTGTCACATGTGTCCTCAGGTGGAAAAAAATGGAGAAAAATTAGAGAAAAATTCACATTTGAATTTTTTAATTTTATTTTGTGCCACATTATTTTTCATTTATAATTTTCTTACTTATTAGGATTTAGCACATGATATCATATCAATGGAAAATAGACATGTATATATAAGAATTTTACCATGAATTTTTTATCTGTTCACTACCTTACTTTATGTTTCAAATTTGAAATCCAAAAAATCTTCAGTTTTGAAGTCCTTTTAGATGTAGCCCTCTCTATAATATGTCAGGGGATTGTGATAATTATAAAAAATAGTTACATACCACATTTTATGTTGTGAATTACTACAATTGGTTATTAGAAAATCATAAATCAATATAGTCAATTACAAACACTTCCAATTAAGTGTTTATATTCCTTTTTGAATCCCGGACTAAAAACTCACACTGTGACATGGTCCTAAATGTGGACTACATGAATCATATTAACAACTTTAATCAATTAATAGCAATTTTTAATGTACTTCCATATTGTATTCTACTTGAAGCAAGTGACGCTATATTAAAATCATGCTTTCACACTATGATTTTAAATTTAATCTATGTTTAAGGGAAAAAATTTCATAATTTTATAGTGTGACGTTCCTTATGGAGTACCCCAAATTTGCTTGTACCCTGTCATCAGTTAATATGTTGTTCTCCTATTAACACATATCCAAACTTGTAATTTTCATGACTGAATAAAGAGAAATCTGGTAGGGTTGTGTTGTTTTAGACAATGGGGTGTTTTTCTAGTTGGGGTGTCCATGTGATAAAAAAAGACCGTATAGTGTCTAAAACATTTGTCATTAACACTGATTATTAATTATGGATAATATTTTTAAATATTAAAAATATAATATTGTAAAAATATTTTGAATCTTTTTTGAATCTTTTGGATATCATACCTTTATGTAATGCGAATTGAGGAAAAAAAATAGCTATTACTATATCTTCAATAAAACACATCAATCAACCCGTTAACAAATCCTATTACAATATGTAACCATCAATAAATATTACACCTTTGGGTACAAATGGAAATTAATGGTTTTTTTGAATTAACTTATTTCAAAAGATTTTTTGTATTCTTTTCCAAAAATTAAAAAAAAATTGCTCAAAATATAATTAATAGGTCACCGATAATTAAAAAGGGCCAAAATCACAACCTGTAACTACATATTTTGGTTGGCCCCCGAGGGTCGGCCTACCGTGAAAACGTCCAATGGGTAGTAGTTTGGAGGTTCCTTAATCCTCGCTTTAACCCTCAAACATTTGTGAGGGCCATTTTCATTTTTGTATTTCATTCTTTTAAGAATTTTTTTGTTGGTTTTCTATATAATACTTTAAAAAGCCAATAAAGTTAGATTTGATCCCAACTGACAATTTTAGAAAAAGAATTCATTGCTCCAAAGTAGGTCATCACAATATGCTCTTTCTAATATTATTTATGATTTTCTTATATTTATGTTTTTCTTATATTTAGATGACGGGATGAGTATAAAATTATAATTTTTGAATGAAATGGATAGAAAGTTTCATTTGTCACACATTGCTATAAAACTTGATTAGACACAAATTCATGGACTTATAGATGGTCATAGTGTTGTTTACTTTGGATAAGCTCTAATATTTCTTTCTCAATATTGAATATTTTTACAAATAGAAAACTCCATTAGATAAATAATGCAATTTGAATAGGGGGTCCTAGTACAATACATTAGCTTTAAAATAGGGGTTTTAACCCTTAATGTCTAGGGATTTTCCTCATTTTGGGGGGTAGTTTTTGCAATTTTTCTTTCATTGTTTTGAAAAACTTCTTATTGTACATTATAGTGTACACCAAAATGAAGCAAAATATGCAGTTTATTACCTTAGTTGACCATTATGATTGATCATATTTTGTAAAGTATAATGTAATTGTGGATTTTTTAAAAACATTAGACTAAGTGAAGGTGATTGTATATGTTGGTTAAATTATTTTATTTTATTTTTTAAATCAATAAAAATCCTCCGATGAAGTCTTAAGAAGTGCTTAAAAAACGTAAAGCCCGAAATGGGCTTCTTTGTTTTGAAAGGGTTAATCCTTTAACGCGCTTGCGTTTATATAATGAACAACGAACAGATTGTAACCTTTTTCTTGACTACATTCTATACAGTTTTTCATCCATCCAAAATTCTCTTGGTTCTTGTGCTAGTTGACTATCATTTGTACAGTATGGATCTTCAAAATAAGATATTATGATTTTTTTTTAAAACATAATTGAGTTTCATTCTTAGTTTAAAAAATGAGACCTTAAATATGATTTTTCAAAATAAGTAGAAACAAATAATGGAAATCATACCATCTCGTAGTGCATGTTATTCCAAATTCATTACTTCAATTTTAATTTTAATTTTTGTTAACTTGGGATTTTTAATTGAATTTCAAAAGAAATTCTTGAAAATATAATTACAATTTATTAATAAAAATATGATGAATCCAACCATACAAATGTGATTTGCACATTGACATTTACAACTTAGTTTTTTACATCAACTCCATTTTTGTTATTCATCAAACATTTTATAATGCATCTTCAAAATTAGTGTTGAATCCTCAAGGAAGTCACTTCCAAATATTACGTAACAACATGCAAACAAAGATAGGGTCCAAATAAATATTTGAAGGTAAATTTTGTAGATAAATTACATTAATATAGAATGTCCAAAATTGATTACAAGAATAAGAATGATAATATTCTCAACATATTACTCATTATAGTAATAATTGCTTTTGTTTTTTAAGGTACTTTTAAATACCCTTTGTTCACATGTGATACTCGAAGTATACAAAGAGTGACCTCCCCAAGGTTGAATCGGGACATTAAAGGGTTAAAGTCAAGAGCTATGGTTAAACAAAATAAAATCAAATATATGCAATTTAAACTTCATAGTTGTGACACTAGTTGAGAAACGATAGACGCAAGACACACTCTTATAGTTTTTATAGTCTTGAGGATATTTTTCTAGACTAGCATACTTTTAGTACAATTTTAGAAAGGAAAATAAAAAGAACCCCATAAAGCCCTAAAAATTGATGATTTTAAAAGCCCAAATTTTACAATTATTAATCGAGATGTGTTTTAATCTTCATCATTATTCAATAGATTTTCATGCAAATTTCCATGTATACTAATTAATAGATCTAGAATCTATCCATACAGTTAGATTTTCTAAAAAAATATCAATTAAGAGTTAGGAGGCCTAAAATCAACATGCCTTTAAAACTAGGGAAATGGTGTTTGACAATAATAAACAACAAAAGAACATTGGTTATTGTACAAACTAACTCACACGTGGTTTAATGGATAGAACTTAAGATTTGTGTGCATGAGGACGTGGGTTCAAATCCAAGTGGCTTGAAGGCATGGGCCTGCAATAATTTCCGGTCGGGCCTGCTATAATTTTTGGTAGGGTATGCGTTTTTTTTTGGCAGGCAAAAACTTTAGGGTAGAGATTTTTAATTTATTTTTTTGACAAATTTGGCTTTTTTTTTCAATTATAAAAAATTCCGATTTACTTTTTTGGAAATCAACATAATTGTGCTCACTAGTGACCATAACAACTTGACCTTTAGAGCATCTAACTTCAACTGAATTTTGCCAAAAACGTGCTAAAAAGATCATGCATTGTGTGGTAGTGGTGAGGTTGGTTAATTAATGCTTTGCACCAAAAACAAGTTTTGGTGCATAGTGAGTGCTATGTTTTTAAAATTATTATTTGATGTTGAAACTCAAAAATATTGATGAAACAAGAAACTAAAATTAGGCCTTATATTTTATATTTAGAAATTTTCAATTGGCCCTATGTTGACTTCCTTTGGATCAATTTTTTTTTCAATACCAAAACATGCAATATTGTTAATTAATTTTAGTGATATAAAATTTGGTGTATCTTAATTATAGTGTTTTTCACGATATAGTTGCTTCAATTTGTTACTCTAATAGCATGTTCAATCGTGGCTCTTCAAAGGGCTGGCCCTTATGCCTTCTTCATGCCTTTCCTCTGTCCCTTTGACGTGATAACCAGTTAGCCGGTTAGCGCGGTGTTTGTCCCATCCACGATCTACCAAGAGCCAAGGCCACGGTGATATGGCTCAAGCCATTTCGAGCCATGCCATTGAAACATGAGCGAAAGACCTTGACCTTGACCTTGAGTGCAACAAAAGGTGGAATTTGGGCTTGTGATAGATAGATAGGAACTCCAAACCTCTTTCGAGGTCGGCGTGAATAAAATGTCTGTTCGTTATGCCAGTGATCCGATGCCCACCAGACAAAGGGCCACTGGGACAAAACTACTGTCCTTTTACAAAGATAGACACTATAGTAACTGGGCTTGTGACTATTGACACGTGGCCATTGGGGCGTGCAAAAGAGCCAAAGCTGCGCCACAACCATTGAGGGTTCATTTAAAAAGCCTTGTTGGAGCTGCTCTCACACTGTAAGTCCTTGGTCTTTTAGGGGTTAAAGAAGCGACATTTTATGACAAGTTATATTATAATATTTAGAGAGTATAACAAATATACAACTTATTTCAATTTTTTGCAAATAGTGCAATTCATTTTTAATGAAGTTTTGGAAGAAATGATTTAATTAGAATGAACTCTTCAATGAAATTATCAAGCATGGATGAAATTTGGATGACAATCACACTATTTGCACGGTTTTGAAAATAATATATAAACCATCTTACATTATTTAATTTGAAATACTACGCACTTTTGTACTAGTTCGTCTTACAAAAATCACATACATTTTTCCCTCTCTATTATAACATGTTTGGGAAGCCCTAATTACAAGGTGGCAAACATGGATTATTGACAAAAATGACTTGTAACATGTGTATTGCTTAAAACAATAATATCGTCATATTATGATATCGTCATATTATGAAGTGTCATATTATGGAGGGCAGACTCTAATTCCACAGGTTGATGTTATGAGTGTGGGGCGCAGTAATTGAAATGAGTGGATGAATGAGAAGAGAACTTCATCCAAAACGACTTGAAAGGCGGGAACCCTTCTCCTCGACCCCCTCTCGCACCTCTGCTGCTACTGCTGCTGCTCTGCAATGGCCAGAACTTGCAGCAAAATCAATCCACGTTACGCCATCGCCATCGCCGTTACCTCTTCCATACGCAACACTCACGCCCTCAGATCGGCGCATCTCTTTTTTTCTTGTTTTTTGCAGCTCGAAATTCTGTCTACGGTGGCCCGACGCCCCGCCTTCATCACTTCTAGGTCGCGGGCGTTTGTACTTCGACCTGGCCGTGCTGTTTTCTTTTAATCCGAGCTCTTGTATTGGATGCTTAGTACCAGCGCCGGTGTAGTAATTTAAGGTGCATTCCGTGTCTAGTCGATTAAACCGTGAGGTTTCAATGGACGAGCTAATGGAGGGCAAGAATGCGGCAGCGTGGTTTCCGCATTGTAGTTTTGGTTGAACTCTGGCATTCGGAAGGTATGGATGAGGTTGATGTTGATTGGAGGCGTAGTAATCAAATCTAGGGTGACGGAGTGGGGAGGACGGGGAAAGAGTCAGTATGGATCAAGCCGAGTCGAAGAAAGTGAGTGAGCTTCTGGAGGAGCTCGTTCTAGTGTGCAAGGACAGCTCACAGTCGGCGGCCTTATTTCATGAAAATCTGCAGGAGCTTTGGCTTACATTGCAGGGCGCATCGTCGCATACCTTGCCTAAGGTTCCCTTTCTGTAAAACCTAGATGCACTTGCATTACCTAGATGTAGAATGCCGGACTCTAGGTTTAGTGATGCTGAAAAGTGGATGTACTCAATGGTATTGAGAAAGTCCAGGAAGAAATACCAGCGGGATCGTAAATGTATACGTAGGCAGTGAAAAAGGATGCAGAGGTATTACAGAGGTTTTCTAAAAATTTTAAGAATTGTATTTAATTTTTTTTATGGTTGATTGTTTCGGAAAGTAAATACTTCTTGCTTGTTAACCTCGGTTCATTCTTTGCCGCAGCTTCAGCTTTTACAGGAGCAAAGAATACTTCTGGCTTCATCTCAACATCCGCAGAGGTTGATTCAGAAGATCGAGGAACTGAAGGATGCCGGGTATTGATTACTATCCGTTTAGAAATTGATAGCCAGGGTGAAGGATTTTCCAGAACTAAACCCTTACAGTGGTGCTTGGAATGGAGGTCACAGAGACAGAGGTTAGGTTTTTGGGAGTTGTAGAAGTCTCACCATTTTAGCTCTGTCTGGTGCAAAAAATTCTGAAGGTCGGAGATTACAGCTAACCAAATCAAGGATTGGCTTTCCATTATCGTTTTAACGGTTCTGTTTGTTCGTTTCTATCTTCAGGGTGCAGGGTATTGATAGGTACATTTGGCTGGTTGGTCAGATTATTACAGAGCCTTCAGTGAAGCAGCTATTGTCAAAAGAGCGAGGCTTCGAACCTTCTGTTGATCAAGAGCCTGCTGAACCACGAACGCCGGATTTTTCTGGATATGTATCGTCTGAGGTGATATTGCCAAGATTTTCATCGCATTTTTCTTCTGACCACCATGCGAAGTTGGATGCATGTAGGCAGACATTGCGAACTCTAAATGTTCCTGTAGGTGCTCAGAAATGGACGGAGTGGATTTTTCAGACGTTCTGCACTTTCCTTCTATGCGCACTTTGTTTCTAATACTTCCAGGTCGATGCCTTTTCAGCCACCCACTCCCAATTTCCAGCTCGATGAGAGCTTTCCGTCAAAGAAAATGAGGGAGTCCGAGAACATGTTTAAGTCCGGTCCTGGCTCTAAGCCGCGGAGCATGAGCGTTCAAGAAGATGGTGGTCAGCCGGGATCTGCCAGCTGGATTTCTATACGCTCTGAAAGTATGTTGCGTATCATATCGTAGCAAAGATTCAAGAAGTGAATGCTTTTTTGTTTCTGTTTGGTAGTGCTGTTCTTACTTTTTTCCCCAACATTTGCGAATTATTAAGATGCATGAGTCGAGCAGGAAAGTGCCAAGCATGAAGTCAGTTGAGTTGGTTTCTCTTTGCAGAAATTATGGATGTGCCAAAGTCACTTATAGAAGGTGTGTCATACCCAGCAACTCCGAGGTGGAACATAGATAGACCTTACCTCACTGGTCAATTATTTCCTCAGGTACTCTACTGCTCAATGTTGCTGGATTACATCTACATTTTTCACAGGCAGTAGCGATTGTAAGGTTCATATAAAATGAAACGTTAATCTGATTTCTTGTCATCTTGCTTTCATCTTAAGAGATCCATGCTAATGACTTTCTTTAATCCTAATGCCCACAGAGTGGTAATTCTAGGCGAAGTCCAGCTTCGAAGAATAGCCAGCTTGAGAAAGAGTCAAACAAGTAATTTTCTTCCTCCTAGTACTGACAAAAAATTCGATTTCAGTCTATTCATGGTTTCAGTCTGTTATTGAATCTATTTATAGAATATGGAAGAAACGTTAAGAAAAGTGCAATAGAGCATATTGTTACCAAACAGATAGATTGTGCACACAACTTACACTTTATCAAAATTTTGACGATGTGACACGAAGTTACATATTTTGCTTCGTAATCATATTCTCTGTTCGTTTTCACTTGAGCAAGGAAATGCAATTAATCTTCCTTTGAAAGCACATCTCTCTTGTTACGGCAACCTGCTAATACATTTACTTCTATGTTGCAGCCATGGAGAAATGCTTAAAGCTCTTTCCAGTTTTTCGCCCTCTGTCCAGGTTAGTGTATGTGAAGGATGTGATGATGGAAGAAAATGTACCTGAGCCAGTAGTTCAACTTTATATCCAACAATAGAGTGTGCCAGTCGATTTATTAACATTTTAGCGGACATGAGTATGTGGAAGGTTTTACCGAAAGAACTGATCTTTGTAAACGACAGGAGCTACTGGTGATAGAAGATTTACTTTCTGCAATGGTTGGCATTGAGGGTAAATATGTATGTGTGCGAAGAGGTCGGCATAAAGAAGGGAATTCTTTCTACTATCAGTTGGAGCCATCTTTGGATGCTCCTTTAAGTGTGAGATTTTCTGGGATTACATCGTTGTGGAGCCTTTCCTTTGCATGTATACTACAGTTAGGGACATTTGAACATTTTGCTGAGAGCTTCCGAAGAGAAAGAAAAATAAAAAATCTCCATTTGAGAAGCACTGCTTTGATATTTCTTGTAAATTTTTCAGGGTGGAAGATTGAATTCAACAATGTGAAACTATGAGAGTTTGTGCTCAAGGATTTCCACGGATTTGCCTCATTTGTCATAAGTTGTATGTCATTTGTAACGAATGCCTACCTTGGGACATGCAGGATCTGGCCAAAAGAATTCTACCTTTGTGTGAGAATTATGTAGTTGTGAGCCAATTTGCAGAAGCTCGATCACATTTTAAGCATGGGTTGGTCAATCATGCATTTGCGTCTGCACTGAGGGCTATCTTGCAGGTTGTTATCCTGATCATATTTTGCTTTCGAATATATTTATTTTTTTGATTTTATTGTCATGGTATGTTATAGTTTCTGGTTCCTGTTTTCAGATTGAGTCCATCTGTAAGTCACAGAGAGTTTTCACTAGTGGTCGATAATCTGATTCAGTGCGGGTAAGTCGGTGACCAATTTCTAGCCAAAGTACTGTACTTTACATGAATTCAAAGTATGTGATAGTTCTAGACAATGCTCTATTGTCAATGTACAACTCTTGTAAGAGATACCATGCAGAGGGTTTTCATATGTGACTAAGTAGATCATTGACTTATGTGTAGGATTATCACGCTATGACAGCGCAGCTTGAGCATCAGTATCGATTAGGTCGCCTTTCCCTTCAAGGCTTGTGGTTTTTCTGCCAGGTAAACGCTTGTTAATGTACATAGTCAATGTATAGACCTTATCTGATCGATTGGGTTTTTCATGCACTTTGTTGATACGTTGCATCTTACAATTGGTTTTTGGTATAAATTATAGATGTGACTTCTGTATCTATTTTGTTACCACCTTTTGATAGAGTTGTACTATTTGGAAACTCAAGTAGATTAATGAATGTTAAAGTAGTTATTCCTTGTTTGCAGCCTATGGTTGCTGCTATGCAAGTTCTTTCCACAGCGGTTCAGAGAGCAATCGTGCAGCATGCCTCTGGTGCAGCAATGCTCAACTTGCTGCAGAAGCAGGTGAAGCCTCCCCTTGCTAACATCCTAGTGGATGTCCAGACCATAGTTTTTAATTATTTTTCTTTTTTCTCCACTTTCTTGTACTGTAATTTCCTGTAATGAACGGCTCTGCAATTTTAAGTCACGCTTTGATCAACTTTGACTAGACTAATAGTGAGTACGTGGTTGTTTTCTACTATCTACGACTTACACGTTTGAGATGAAGCAGGCTATAGCCATGGCTGGTGATAACTCAGCTAGGTCTCTGCTTCAGAAGCTGATTCATGCAGCAAGTACTCCTTACTTCGGGATTTTAGAGAGGTATTGAACTTCTGCCAAAAGCCTTCGTGATTCTGAACTTATTGTCCTCTACGTAAGAACCTTGCCGCAATAGAGTATTTCATGTCGATCACTGTTGTAATCTTTAGTCATAATTACATGTGGCTGACGTGGACAATCTGTGTTCCATGTACGGTGATCATCTAAATGAAGACCTTCCGTGCAGTGCATGTGTTGGTATTTATTTCTAACTTGATATGGCTGGTGTGTAATAGATGGGTTTACGAGGGCGTTATAGATGACCCCTATGGTGAATTCCTGATCAATGAAAATAAATCTCTGCAGAAGGTATGTTTGTTTGTTGCACACTACAGGATTTTGTACCTATTCAAGGATTTCTGTATTTCGTCTTAATTGCCTCATATCTTTTGGGAGCAATTTGTCTAGTTATCTGGCAAGATGAGTTTCAAATTTGATATGGCGAATGTTGCTTCTTTCAGGAGAGTCTTAGTCAAGACTATTATGCCACTTACTGGCAGCAGCGTTATAGTCTACGGCAAGAGATTCCCGGGTTTCTGGCGAGTTATGCTGAAACCATCCTTACCACCGGAAAATATTTGAATGCTATCCGCGAGTGTGGCCATATTGTTCAGGTAGAACTTCTTGTATATAATGTAGATTTTGACTTGGATTTGATTTGAGTGGATTCCATGGCATCTTTGATACCCTATCTTTCTCCAATCTTTTTTACGTCATTCAAAAACACTATCACTAGCTGTAAATCAATTTGATTCCTACTTTAGACTCATAGTTCTCATGATGCAGTTAGGGTTCTCACTCATTATTTGGTACACAATATTTTTTACTATGGCCGATGCTCTTATCCATGGTAACAGACAGTTCATTAATCTTGTTGTAGTTTATTCAGGCATGTGTGTGCTATCTGTGTAGTTTAGTTCTCTTAGCAGTCATTTGATTGTAGCATTTTTCCTATTTATTAGAAACTACTTAATAGGTTTCTTAGGTCTGGTTGGCTTCTTATGTGTCTGGTTGTTACAAGATCGTAATATTGCTATCATGGAAAACGGTCTGTGTATTGATAAAATTAATGTTGCAGGTTCCTTCAGCAGAGAATGGCACACTAGTGAAAGGGCGTGTACAACAGCCAGTTTTGGAACGCATCAATGTTGCACATGACTTCGCCAGTGCAGAGCTTCTGAACTTGATTATACATAAGGTTGTACTCTTAGAAACAATTATAGATAGCAAACTTCATGAACTTTCTGAGGCTTCCTGAAGTTGGTGGCTTCATTCTGATGGAATTAGCTCTTATATAAATAACAATTTGAATGATCATAATCCAGGACCTTCTGAACAGGTGGAGCAATTCTGTTTTTGTTGTTGGATAAACTATTTTTATGTCGTTGTTGCAGTTCGACTTAATTGGGAGGCTTCGATCAGTGAAGCACTACTTCTTTGTTGACCAGGTGGGTAAATTATCCTGCTTATAACCTACACTACTTTTTGCTAATAGTGATGGAGGTTTATAGTGAGGGAGAGTAATTAGCGAAGGTGACACTAAAATGTAAAATCAGTGCGAAATGAAGATTTCAGCCACTCAATAAAAATTTCAGCCCTTGCCAATTTCATGATTTTGCAAAATAGAGCGTGTCTTTGGAATTAGTACCACACGCACTATTAGCAAAAAGTAGTGTAGTGTAGTGAAAACTACTGTAGAATTTTCATTGAAGCCTGGCCTCTCCGAGATTTAAAAAAAGAAGTAAATTTGAAATAAAAATAAAAATGAGTTGTTTCTTGTACTAAGTGAGTCTTTGTTTGAGCTGGGGCTATATGAGGTGATGCTCTCCCTATTACCTATTAACTCTTACATTGTGAACAAGCAAACTGAAGCTTAACTTTTCTGTCAATTGCGGACAAGCAGGGTGACTTTCTTGTCCACTTTATGGACACAGCAAAGGACGAGCTTACAAGGAAGCCATCTGCAATGTCTGTTGAGAAACTGCAGGTGAGCTCTTTGTTTCTTCTAAGCTAAATCATTTATATCGTAAGTAGTAGGAAACTCAATAATGTTATATTTATTTTATAGGCTGTCTATTATCAGACCTTGATATTAGTGTTTTGGTTCTCACTTGAAAGTTGTGCTGTTTCTGTGGACAGTCTTTGTTGGAGTTGGCTCTACGAACATCGGTTGCAGCTTCAGATCCATATCATGAAGACCTCGCATGTAGCATTGTGAGATAAATTCTTTTATATTGAACTAAATGTGCACCCTGTTCATTGGAATTTCTATTATTTCCGTATAAATTGACTTGATTGCAGTTTGAAATCAGTTTTTTTAAAATTAATTAATTAATTAATTAATTAAATATTATTTTATAAAATAAAGAGACTATTGATCGCTAACACCTCAGTGATTGTAGAGATTGAATGACATGTTAGCAATCAACACATCAGTGAATGTCCTTCTTAGCCACCCCAATGACGCTTTGCACAATACTGTTTTTGGGTTATTTATATGTGTTCACGCCGTAATACTGGGGTTCCAACGACTGCAGGAAGAGTTGAGTCTCATGGCACAGCTGCATAACATCGTGCGGAATGGCACTGTCACCTCGCAACAGATTGGCTCTGCAGAGAGTGCCAATGCATCAATGCTTGCCAGTGGAATCACGACAGGATTAGAGACATTCACTTTAGAATACAAGGTAATTCACAATCCTTGGGTATTTGGGAAGACAGAAGCAATTGATAATATGCATGTACTGGATGACAATGTACGATTTGGTGTTAAATATCTAGGTTTTAGATCAGGTCAACATCTATGGGGATTTATTGTTGGAATCTGAGTCAAAGAGATGCAAGGTTCAACTTGTTGTAGGAAATTGGTTGCGTGGTTCATTTTCTGCAGGCCTAGACAGTAGCCTGACTGCAGTGAGATGGCAGGTCAGGTGGCCGTTATCACTCGTCATCTCCAGAAAAGCACTGACTAAGTATCAGCTCATATTTCGACATATTTTTCATTGCAAGCATGTGGAACGTCAGTTATGTGCGACTTGGCAAATGCACCAGGTAGTCCATGCTTCTTAGGACTTCTTAATCAATTGTCGCATTGTCGAACCAGCACTGACAGTGACGATCCTAGGTGTTCATGTTAGCTCGATCATGGGCAATATTCAATACTGTACGTGTATGTGGAGTTGACTGTATCATAAGTCTAATGATCGCTTTGATTAGCTGTTCAGTGTGGCCAGCATTAACTAATATTTAAGTTTCTGGTGCTTCTGATATACCAGTCCACAGTGCGCACAGTCAACACCTTGGGAACTGCGATATCTCGATCCTACGTTGTTTGCCAACGAATGCTTCACTTTCTGCAGACTTTCCAGCACTACATGACATTTGAGGTATGGACAGCTCAACTAGAATTGGTCAATTTACCAGTGGTAAAAACTATCATGTGTATTACGGAGGAGTTTTGGTTTCACAGTTAGAGATATACTACATGGCCCAGCTTATCTTGAAAATCTGGAGTTTATATCCAGTCTCTACGAGTTCTCCAAATTGTGGTATATGAACTTGTGCACTTAAAATTTGAGTTGGGCTGCAGGTTTTGGAACCAAACTGGCACCTAATGCATGGTCAGCTTCTAAATGCCAAAAGTATCGATGAGGTGGGTTCTCGCAACACTCTTGGTACCTTGGCACAAGTACTTTGAAACTCATGACAAGGCGAAGTAAATACTTTTATAAACTGATGCTATATTATTTAATGTTAATTATGTTGTGCTGTATATCCGAATCATATGATGTTTCAACAAACGATTTGGGAACGAGCCTCAATAAAAAGTGCAATACCAATTATTTGTTTTACTGTCTGCAGGTTATGCAGCACCATGATGCATTCTTGGAGAAATGTTTGAGACAGTGCACGCTTCTATGGCCGCAGATTTTGAAGGTGTGTATAATTTGCAGTATATATGTCTTATCACGTTGTATGCATCTGATGTCAAGCTTATGCACGAGTTAATAGGCTCAGGCTCACACAGTATATGATCTATCACACAACTGTCGTTTGATGCACTAGGTACGTCTGATCTAATAAAAAAACATGGCCGGTGCTATTTTCCAGAAAGTGGACAAACTGAAGTTCATTTGCCTGAAATATGCGACTGCAACCCAGTGGTTGATTCCAGCAATATTTCGTCAAAATGACCAATTTCAACAGTCTGGTCCTAAAGACAAGAGATCAAAGAAGGGGAGTTACAAAGAGAGGCGAGGAAGACTGGAGTATCCTATGCAGGCTAGGCAAGCTGCTGAAGACAGCAACTTCAAACTGACAATAGGGTAATTATTTTTACATATTCCTTGTTACTGAATAGATGATTCTTCGTGATAGTAGTTGTTGAAAATAATGACTGACCATATTTGTTGTACATTGGCAGGAAAATTGATGAAGAGTTTTTCAAGGAGCTCAAGCTTCTAGTGGTGTTGCTGAGCAATGGGTCACAAAGTGATCCATGTTTGGCACATCTTGCCCAAGGCTTGCAAGGAATTGCATGACTATGTACACCAACTGAATTATAGTTCTGAAATGTACAAACGTTATTCAACGCAGACAGGTGCTCCAGGGAAATTGTATTCATTTTTCCAGTAACAGATTCTCTTGCATAAATGTGTATGATGAATCTCATTGCATGGATCATTTTTCACCGCCTCTATTACTATATTTCCTGCACATCTAGCTTTGTTTACAATGTACGATGTTCGATTTAAGTCCTCATATTATTCCTCTTCGCCTCAATTCTTGTATGAGGTGTTCACTTTGTAGTATCTTCATTGTTCCACTCTTATGATGTCCATCTACTTCTGACCAAGCAGCTTTGCTACAAGAGGCCCTGGAAATATAAATATTTTGTTCATGTGGAGGTGGAGAAGATTTTTGACATTTTTCTATGATGGTGGAGAAGATGTATATTATAAATCTCGAACTCTGAACTTCACAATTCAAAATTTAATTGTTCATGGACTATCCGTTATTTGCGTTTTCGACACATCAATGACCACAATGTGGTCTCTTAGGCACTAAAGGCTTGACTAGTCCCGGACTCCCAAGTTGTGAGATCATCCTAGTGCTCTTTCAAAGGATGCAGACAACACGTTGAGGGCCGCTTTACACTATGGCCGTTGAATTTGAGAGGCTGTCGGAGTTCATGGCCAATTCATGTTGAGAGTCCAAAGGCTTGGGCTGAAAATATATAATAAAATATAGAAATTGGAGCCTTTGGCAACCAGTGTGAAGCCCCAAAGGCTAGTCCAAAGTGTTGCCAAATATTTCCAAGTAACTATTTTGAAGACAACTCTGAGGGGACCACACTATATGCATTCAATGCATGAGGCTTCATCAGGTCTTGTTTACAACACACATGTGAGATTCCCACTCCCACTCTGTCAACAAATACATTGAACTCATGAATTTTGACTATTTTATCAAGAAAGGCCAAGAAGCAGGTTAGATTGTGATTATTTTATTATAATAAATCGACGACCTCTTCAGGAGAATTGGGTTTACATTCTCAATTGACCCAATTCTTCCTAGGCATTTTGGAGGGCGACAACCTTTGGACTTTGGCCTCTAGTGTGAAGAGTCAAGAGGCCTATTTCTAACTTTCTTGCAATCTGATTGGTGGAATTCGATGGCCTCTAGACCTTCAGCCATAGTGTGAAGAGCCCTTGAGTCTCCGTTTGGACCATCCTTGTGAGATCAGTGTAGTTGAGATTCAAGTAATGGCTAAATTGAGATCACCGGACTATGGATTTCTAGATTTGATGTTTGAAGTACGCTAACAACTTCCTCTATGTTCTAATAAGAGCTCCTGAATAGGTGGCCCTTGCTTAACCCTTTGAAGAACCTGTGTCCATATGATGGACGATGAACAGATTGTAACCTTTCTCTTGAATACATCCTGTAATTTTTTTCATCCATCCAAATTTCTCTTGATTTTTGTGCTAGTTGACTATCATTTGTATGGATCTCCGAAATAAGATATTGTGATTTTTTGAAAAACAACACAATTGGTTTATGTCAAGTTTTAGTTCAAAAAGTACGACCTTAAACACAATTTTCAATTTCAATAATGAGTAGAATCAAATGATGGAAACCATACCATCTTGTAGTGCATGACATTCCAATTTCATTACAATATTTTTTAATTTTTTTGTGTGAATTGGATTTTAATTGAATTTCAAGAGGAAACCTTGCAAAGTTAATTGAAAAAAATTAACAAAAAAATATGATACATCCAACTGTACAGATGTGATCTTCACATTGACATTTACAACTTTGCTTTGTACATCAACTTCATTTTTGTTTTTCATCAAACATTTTATAACGAATCTTAGAAATCCCGTTAAAGGGTTAACCCCTAAACGTCCCAACGTCCAAAAACTGGATCACGAACAGATTCAAAGCCTTGCAACTTTCTCATACAACCTCGGATGACTTTCATCCAAGTCATGTTTGTAAGCTTATTAAATTCTCTATCAATTACAATAAATCCCTCGTGATGGAGAGTTGTTGATAAAATTGGAGAGGCCTCCAACTACAAGTATGTCAAATTTGTTGGGTAGATTTTAGACTTGCAATGGTCCTCTCATGTGCACCTCATGTACATCTGAGCCATACTAATATCTACTTTTGAGGCTAGGATCTACTTCTATTCAAAGGGTTGGTACGTTTAGGGGTTAAAGGAGATGTTGGCCAAAGGTTCATAGTTTTAAAATAACAAATTCAATTGATCATATTGTGAAAAATATAATTCAGATAGGACTGGGTTTCCTATCACTCAGAATCAGTGAAGAACGTTGCATGTGTTGATCAAAGACAAATAAATTTAAATAAAAAGAAGTCTACATAGGACCTATTCAAAACTCCTATAAAAACATGAGGCCCAATTTGGGCTTCTTGGTCCTTCTAAGGGTTAAAAGAAGCTCGATCCTGTCCAGGATCCATACTGGTGAAGCTAAGCATGGAAACTATGCTAGAGCTTCACAGCATGTCATGTTGGACTTTACACCTTTCCGGGATTGTCATGGAAGTATTCTTCAGAGAAACTTCCGTGACACACATGTCGGGAGTATTTCTGAGTCTAGTTATGGTCCATATCTTGCCAGGTCAGTTTGCTGGTAATTATTGCTCCGCAACACTGCACGCTTGTACTTCATGTAAGACGATGTTGAGTAACACATTCCGTCTGTTGAGCTCCAGCGCTAGACGATGATCATCTACATCATGGACCTTGAGCTTCACCTGAAAATTTGAGTGTTAATGGGTGTTACAGCAAGGAAACGGATGAAGGAATACCACGATCAATTAGGAGCTGATAATTGGTCTGATTACTAGCAAAATTGACATCTGAGTAGACGCCTCCAAGAGTAGACTGTAAGATGAAAATATCAAAAGAGAAGGCAATATTGATATCAACCTTGTCCGACGGTAGAAGTTTCGCCTGATCGACATCATGTGACCATGTACCAGAGTGGACTGAAATCCTTGCAGACGATATTAATACGGCTCTTAACAATTCATCCTTATAGGTCTCAAGCCATGATTGAGAATGGCCTGGTCTGATAGAGGAGGTACTCAAATCGACCTGCAGATCAAATTAATGCAAGGATCATCAAGAAACTTCGCTGATAATTTTCAACATGTCTGACAAGTTCAGTGCAGTGGATATCTGCAACTTTGTTGAACTCCCACGAGCATCCCATCGGACAATCTTCCAAGCATAATTATGCGCATTTCTACCAAGCAAAAAACGGACAACCGAATCTTTCTACGGTACAGTACATAGACTTTCAGTTTCAAAATCCTGAAGCAATAATAAATCAATGTTCGATCTCAATTATGAAAGACTAGAAGAACATTCTGTTTGACTTCAGTTGACTGCAGCTAAGTGACAACGTATCTTGGTTGAAATTATGTACCTGTGGGCAAAAAGCAATAACAGCAGTTGCCAATGGGGAAAACATAAGAGCCGCACTGGCACCCATCGAATCACCAAGCATTATCACCTGCTTGTAAGGTCTCAATGCAACCTCCAGCTCTCGTCTGTAGTAACTTCCTATTCCGGAAACAGAGCCACTTGCTGGACTTGAAGTTGATGACTCTATTTGTTGGGACGATGATTCCGCATCGTTTGTAGATTCCATGTCATCTTCATGTGTATACCAAGACCTCTTGCTGTCAACAACAAAAAGGATGTCGAAGGTTGATTTTTCTTGATTCTTCTTCATCTCTGCCTTGACCTTTTGTAACAAGCCAGCCCTGCAGGCTCAAAAGGTCCATACCAAGTCAAGCAGCGCTCGAGTGCAGTTGAAATCGGTGAGGGAAGATCAAGCGTTCTTCCACAAATGAGAAGAGAAACGTTTAAGAATGACAGAAAAAGTTAAGCTGATATGCAGTGTCTTCCAACTATTTGGTCAATTGAAGAAATTGATCCTAGTACAAAAAATTTACATCTCAACTCCAAACCAGCTTGACCTACATGGTAAAGGTGACTGACATGTTTAGGAGACACACCAGTTGGGAACGGCGGGCGCACTACCAAACGCCACAATCACCGTGTCGGCTTTCTTTCTCAAGTCCCATTGTTGAAGCTGACACGTGTACATTCCCATACACCTCGTCAGTTGAGTCTAAATCTATCTTTTCATCAATAATGACCGTCAAGCAAGGAGAACAGAAAGAATTTCATGCAGTGGATATAGTCACACCTGTAGTGAATTGTTACTTAGATCATTTGTGAAGGATATTCATTTGATTGTGATCATTGGTAAACTCTTATTATATATTCTGCTTTGAGTTCTGTCACCTTATCCTTATATTTCCCATACCAAGCATTAAGGGGAGGTCTATACGTCACGAAATTCATGCCAGGATCTCATCATCTCATAAGACACATGATTGAAAGAGTATCCTCATGTACCTTAAAGTAACCTCCACGCTCTAATGCCTCACCGGATCCACTTATTTCTGAAAGTGACAAAACCTTGGCCATTGATTCTGGCACTGCGCTTGGAAAGACCTGCAATGTAGATTTCATGAATATATAATGACTAGAGAGTCAGGAATGAAACAAAAGTCAATGTCATTTTCTTGCAATAAAAAAAGCGCTAGGGACACTGTGAGGCCACCAACATACCACATACTTCACTCAGAACCAAGTCACTACTAAACTAATGCCACATCACAAGAGTACAACTTCTTCACTTATGAAGGTACTCGGTAAACTATTCAGAGAGTACTGAAAGTGAGACATGCTAGAAAGTAATTTCCAACATCCAAAGATTGGTTTCGTGGTTACCACATTGGAGCTGATGCCCAGAGCCTTTAAGCTAGAAAATAATGTCAACGCTTCCCAAAGAGGTTCACTTTCCAGAGGATTTCCCTGCCAGTACAACAATAAAGCTTTACATGAATAATTAACATGAAAATCAACAATTGATTGGATCTTCAAGCTCCAAAATGAACCATAGATGGCTCCAACTTCCATTAGAAACATGCTTAAATGGTGAGAAAATCTAAACAAATCAAACTTTTTGTCATGAGTTGGAAAGAGTCCACTATCTTCTACCTAAACAAGGAAAACTTGCGCATCAATATGCGAACTACCGTAGGAAGATGGGTACATTAGGCATCAACTGCCTACCTCTGACCATACGTATTGAAGCTTTTCCATTGTCGCAAGGCTCCTGGGTATATTCTCAAGCTTGTTGCAATATCTGGGAATTAAAAGAACATAACCAAACATTTAGTTAGCACCGTGCACATCCTGCTTGTACTAAATGCAAAAACAGAAAACGAACAGCACCCAGTAGGATTCTCCACTAGAAAATCGAACTTGAACTAAGTCTTGATCTGCTAATTTCAGCAATGAGTGATGGCTCAACTTGCATACTTGAATCTCAACCGTACATTCAAAAATTACTACATTAAAACCTTTCATTGATGTGGATGTATTACTTGTGTGGATTTGGGTGTCAACTTCTTAGTGGTTGAAATATTTCAAGAACTTAAAGTGTATTGCTTTGAGATGGTGCAGAATTTCTAATCGCTTTGGTCCACACAAATGAAGTTAATAGTGTAGTTTCTTACGAGTAGACTACCATTAATCATGAGATGAGTTCAAACAGACATGTCGCTACCCCTCGCTTAGGTTTACAAGCCCAAAAAGTACTTCTAAAGAACCGCAAATGAATTGAGTACATTCCACATAATTAGTGAAAGGCAAAATGAGAATCCGATACTCACATCCAAAGTGTCTCCAACATTTGAAGTTCTGCAATAGAGTTAGGCAAAACTTCAAGTCGGTTGTCAGCCAGAGAAAGCTGCTTCAATGAGCACATGTCCCTCCATGATTTGGGAAGAACTTCAAGTTTGTTACCCTGTAAATAAAACATGTCAATCACCTGAATTGAACACGAGCTTTCTGATTATGTCAGAACGTAATTGGAGCATATCCGTGTTTATTTTCTTAGAGCCTCAAATTGCAGTACTCTGTAGTCACAGTGCAAGTATGGCAGGAGTAAAGGAACGGGCACGATAGGCACGACACAACGAGGGCTGTAATACTCATCAACCTTCACACAGTCCGGCATTTAGGTGAGCATAAGTGTTTGTAGCAAATAATGGAATAAGCGTAAAACGTAAGAATTTCTAATAAATATCTACAAACCTGAAGCCAAAGGTCTCGCAAGAAAGCAAGCTTTGTTAAGCTTTCGGGAAGACAACGCAGGGCATTCCCATATGCTGCTAGAACATTCAGCGCCTTCAAGTTACCAATGCCTGTTACAAATAGGAGTATATCTTTGAGATTCCTATCAAAAGATTGTGGCAGTGGATGAAGTAAGAGATTACAAGTTGCACTCTAGAGCAGGCAGCCATACAATGTAAAGGAAAAGCGATCTCTAAGAAACTGAAACTGAAACTGAAACTGGTAGATTTTTCATTTTAAACAAATTAATGCGAGAGACTAGCACACCTTTGAACTTTTCCGCAGACAACAGGAAGTTGGGTAATATTGTCATATTTCTCCATTTCCGGTATCTTAAACACAATTAGCCGAGTTAAGAAGAATGAATCCTCCTAGGCAAAGAGAATCCAATTGGTGATTGGTGAATAGGAGGCAAGAAACCTACCAGAGGGGAGCTCGCATAATTTGTTGCCTGCAACTGAGAGAACCTAGTAAGCAAAAATCAAATGACACACATGAGTTACCCGCGCATCACAATTCAACAAGGTCGTACCAAAAATGGAATACCTAATGCCCGCAGATCAAATTTCCTAATTGCTACAAATTTATTACGGACACAGAAGCAAAGTTTCTAGAATGTACTTGGAGATTTGTAAGGCCAGAAATAGCCTCTGGAAGCTCAGCTAGTTTGTTGCCTGCAAGTGCAAGCATGCGTAGCTGTTTTAGCTCACCGATCTGTGTACATGCAACATTGATGTACAGAATTTTACCGTCAGATAGATTAAGCCCTTAAAATGCTCTTGAAACTACTGCCTTCTCAAAACAAATTCACGAGAACGGAAACTAAATAATGCAGATGTTGTCCTTAAAATCCTGTCCAATGTAGCACCTGTGGAGGTAAACACGATTTCTGGAAAGAGTTATCATGATTTCAAACCTGGGGTGGCAAGGACTGAAGAACATTTCCGTGAACCCAAAGTCCCTCAAGCTGTTGTAGATTTCCGATTCCTTCTGGCAGCTCCTGCAGCAAATTGCCTGCTAAACCCAACCTGCGCAGCTGCTCTCAATTACAGAGCAGGCAGATGATTCAAAGCAATGCACAAGGTAGATAAGAATCACGCATACATTAATAACTATATGGACTATGTGGATACGCAGCCATTATGAATTGAGAGCTGAAGTCTTTTCCTTGAAATGGTAATGCACACTTAGCTATAAGACAATTAGAAAAGATCAGTCACTTTATGAAAGCTCAAACGACTGGCAGGATTATGATACGACACATGTAACGTATACCACTTGCGTTAGAAGCCAAATCGTTATGTACGATCTGGTTGTCTCAGTACAAAGTCTGACTGCTGATATGATGAGTTAATATGAAGATTTGGAATCAGTAGTCAATTTGGAATACATACATGTGAAGAGGAGAAGAATCATACAGCTCGCAGGTTTTTGATGTCCTCTGGCAATGAGGTGATTCTATTTCCAGCGAGGGAGAGATCAACAAGGTCCGTTATCTCAAATATCCGGGAAGGCACTTCCACAAGTCCTGCAGGAATAGATAGAAAGAAGTTGATATCAGCAAATACTTAATTGAGATCGTTGTCCTGGCACAAAGCAATGTACTATGAGGTCATCTTTAACATAATATAGTATGTGTTGAGGCACTAGCTCTACTTGTTCCGTATAAAGAATAGATCACCAAGGTAACTATGACTTACATGTAGGAAGCTTTGCAATTGGTAGCATTCAAGTCAAACGTCCAAATGTAATGCAGAAGAAATGAGGACATACCACAATCACTGAGATCTAGTCGACCAGTGTTGACTGCTAATGAGATACGAGCCTCTAAATCTGCATCCAGACCTGCAATACATGTTTCCTCAATAAATTTTAGCTTTACATTTGTTATAGAGTTATAAAGCATACCAGTACATGAGATCTGATATGAAGGTCGTTGTAGGCATCGTAAAATTACTTTGTGCTACATTGACTTCAGTCTTTTAAATAAGGAAAAGTGAAATACAGGTCCTCGGAGCCGGTTCTCAAACACATACATCCTGTAAGGAGATGTTGCAAATGTACCTTGTCATTACAGAAAGAAAGAAGGTTGAAGTCTCTAAATCCAATAAAAGCAATCACTATGCCGTTTAGATTACACTCAAGGACTAGAGAGCGATAAGGTATTCTAGGTCATCATCTTCCGGGAGTAATCATAATCTGACGATAGCAGTAGATGATACTTTCAGCGAAAGCTAAAGCAAAAGGAGAATAAAGAGAGAACGCAATTAAATCACCGGAAAAGCTTAGTATCTAATGCTCATAGTATCCTCTCCAGGAAATAGCAGAGGCGAACAAGAGTGCTATGCATCCATAACGCATGAAGTCTGGATTATGGAAAGCTTTAACCACAGTTACCGAGAGGATCAAATAGGTCAAGAAACTTGCGAGTGGAATACTGAAACAGAGAAACGAGCGTCTCAAAGAAGTCCAAACGATTCAAAATTCGGCCATGGCACGTACCAGTCACCGAAGTTGTAGAGGTATTCACCCTCACAGAACTCCCCGGTCGCTCCCTGCCTTCGAAAGGACGCCGCCATAGCTTAGACGGCAATGCAACCGCTCTCCCGCGTGCATTGTCTAGGGAAGCATAGCGCCCTCCCGGGCTAGACGAGAAGAGACAGTAACTCAATGAGCACGCCGAGTGCGCAACCATGATACCGCCTAATGTATGATCAGAAACTACTGAAATAGTTACGGACGATTTCCAAAACGCATTTCAAGCCAAGAAACAGAGAGCCGCTCAAGTAACACGAACCACAATTACACCTCTCACTCT
Source organism: Pohlia nutans (assembly GCA_022496805.1). Classification (NCBI taxonomy): domain Eukaryota; kingdom Viridiplantae; phylum Streptophyta; class Bryopsida; order Bryales; family Mniaceae; genus Pohlia; species Pohlia nutans. Next base: position 3,379,072 of record CM040093.1, on the reverse strand, counting down.
TCGACGTGGTCGCTTATCTCCAGAAGAATTCGACAAATGTAAGCACAGTTTCTGAGCAGGAGAAATCAACATTGAATTCTCTGCATCACATTGAACTCGTCAGCGGCAATGCAATTCAGAAATGGGGAATTCAAATTCTTCATGTCTGCGCCTATTTTACAAACTATAAGAGAGCTCCACGGTTACTGTCACTGAAATCCTTGCGGTTTCTTCACCAATTTCGCTCAAAACCATACCGAACGTAGTTCTATTCTTTACGGCATCGACACTACGAAATCCGAGACTGGCATTCAAGCTTCAAGCATCGATGAAGGCAGACCGCATGTTGGAAGCCAGAGGTACGTCACGGTCAGTTTCGACATTAATTAATTGGTTTATACCACGTGTCATCTTTTGATTGGCTTATAGTGACGTGGACCTCTGACAATCTGACGTGGGATCGGAATTTCGGTCTAATAACGTACGCTAGTAAATAGTGTGGGTAAGGGGTGCGAGACGACGACTAGTTTTCGTTGGACGAAAGAACGACGAAGAGAAGACAGTAGGGGACGACGGCCAGTATTTGTTGGACTTGAGGACGACGAAAGGGGTTTGTGGATAGGGCAGGCATGGACGATATCTGAGGACCCTGTTTTCGTCGATGAACGAACGAACGAAATGTCGCGAACGAAACCTGGAGCTCTTGTAGAAGCTTAAGTAAGCTCCTGGTGCGGGTTCGCAATTTCAATTGCAGCATTCAACGATGGTGACCATGCTGCGCCCTTGCGCAATTCGGTCCTTCTATAGCGATGCTATTGAATCGAGATACAGGTGTTTGGATCCGTCTGCATTGTGCAAACGGAGGTCGAACGAGAGGTTGGAGGCTCAATCTGCAGCCGGAATTGTATTTTGTAGCAGGCGCGATGGCTCCAATTTGAGATTAGGTTCAAAGGTCTTTAGTCGGAGCGAAAAGCAAGGTCGGAGTCTTCGTGTTGTCTGTGCAAGTGAAGGCGAGGGAGAGACACAGAGGAGCCGGCTCGGGAGTATAATAAAAAATAAGCAGAGGATTTTAGAGTCGCAATTGAGGTCAATGGCGGAAGGGGAGCTTGAGTCGAGGTTAGCATTGACGAAAGCAGTGACAAAGCCATACAATCTTCTTGATACCATTGCTCAGCAGATTATTGAGGGACGCACTGCGATTGTTGTCGAAGTTTCTCGGTTATCACCCGCAGAAACGCCTGAGATGCTGGCAGCGCGTTGTGTGAAATATGTGGAATGGGGTACGACATGCTCCAGAGTCAGTCTATCTATGCATCTGCCTAATAACCATTTTTGGATGTGACAGAATATCCCCTGCACTTGATAGAGCAGGATTTGTATGGTCATCTGCTCGCTCTGAATCTCAAACATCTTGTTGTATTGACAGTGTTTTCATATTGTACTCCAAGGAAAATGAGTAGGAATGGACCAAAGAATTAAGAGTACTGATCATGAGTGCTTGCGTTTCAATGGCAATGAAGACTTATAGAGGACATAACATGTCGAGTGAAATTCATTATCTAGTCACAGTGTCACTGAATACGACCTATGATGTAGATGACGATCATACGGCTGCACTAGAATTTGTTGTTATTATTTTGTGGAGTCTGGTCTCTTGTGGCTGCGAGTAAACAAACTACTTGGTTGCAGCACTTTCAGCATCTCTTTTGGTTCCAATAGAGGAGTACGACATTGAAAAACTCTTCTGTTGCTGTGGATAGGAGCTGTTGCTCTAGCAATTTGTACGGACGAGGAGAATTCCCCTAATGGTTTGGCGGATTTGACTGCGGTTTGTCAAGGTATGGCCTCTTTGCGAATTAACGTTGCTGCTAGTTCAGCTTGCCTTCAATTCTGCCGAAGCCCCGGTTTTCTGAATCATTCGTGTCTGACATAAGGATGTCTTCATCTGATTTTGGGATACCGAAATTTGTTTCTTGCAGCTGTCAAAGTACCTATTCTTCGGAGGGACTGGATTATCCATCCATTGCAGGTAAGAATCTGAGAATTTTTGGGTGACAATTCAAGTACAGTTCCTTTCTTACATGACATCTAGTTCAATGAGAAGCCATTAGGGTAAGGTGTCTATTCTCTATTATGTTTTGATGAAATGATGTCAAGCATGCAGATTATCTGATAGATAGGCCGATATACACGAAGCTAGTTGCTCCTAGTCGACTCATCGGTATCGAGATTGTAGGTCAATTTAATTTCATTGTGATCAAGCAGCTTCTACCGAGTATGATGTCAGCACAACATGATGACGACAATCCAACTGACAATCAACCTTGTATTTCACAGATTGCTGATACATGCGAGGCAGGTGCTTCTGCCCTGACAGCAGTCTATTCTGTCCTTAGCAAAGGTGACAATCAAGACTTTCCAGTACAAACCATGTGAATGCAACGGGGCTCCTGAATTAAGCAAGGGATTATGCGTCTTCACGTCGTCACTCTCGTGTTCACAACTTTGTGTTGATGATGGATAATAGGAGCGCAGTAATGGGGGTCTGATCTTGCATATTGTCTCCAGTGTGAACGTATTAGTTGAAGAAACCAACAGGAAAGCAACAGGAGTTAACTTGTAAACTGATTCTTCTGTAGGTTTGCCAGCCATCTCGAACTACGCCGTCTCACTGGGACTTGATGTTGTCGTTGAGGTCAGTGCACTCTTCATTCATCCCATTGCTTATAGCACGTTGGTGACGGATTATTGTGCAGATTTTGCAGACACATGCACGTTTGCAAGTTACTCTACGAAATTCTTGTACTCAGTTTAGTTCTTTTCTCACCGATGCGGTATAGGAGTGCTATAACCAAGTTTATGACCAAGTGCTATTTTACAAGCATATGACCAAGTGATTACGGTCAAGTCGGAGCAAGTTGCTCATATTGTGCAATATGATTAACGAGTGAAGCTTTGGGTGGCTTCTACATGACGAGGCGTATAACTGTCCAAAGTAGTGCACAATATCATCTCAATTTTTGATGAATGTATCAATTGTAATTTGAAGCACTTTGGAATAGTCATAGAGATGGTGGGCATTGCTAGGTAATCAACATGAAGGAGCTGCAGGAAGTTGCCACCCTTGGTATACCCATCTATGGTATCAACCTCTCTGTCGGTCTTGCGGTATGTGTGCATTTGCACGACTTCATGTATTAGTTGTACTCCCTTCTTCATAATTTTTCAATTTCCTTCAAACGATTGCAGTAGAATTGTAGTAGGATTCTTATTTTCATGTCGACACTGGGCTTCATCTGAATTTAGTCTTGCAGATATCCATGCCATCAATAAGACAAGACATTTCTAAGTCACTCATTGGGGAGATCCCTTTTGGAGCTTCATCGATGGTGGTAAGTCTTGCTATCAAGCAATGTGTACTTTAAAGCCACCACTATTGCACTCTCTAGTGTGGGTTGTTCTCATGAGCCTTTTTCAACCTCTTTTGCTATCATTCTTTTCGCTTCTCACAAGGTGCAAGTTCTTGGTCGCTTATGTGTTCTTTTAAACTTGGGTGTTCTAACTTCAAATTTCCTTGCACTAATTCTTGCATTACCTCAGGGCGTTTACTCCATCGAAGAAGCAAGAACAATGAAGTTAGCAGGTGCTGATGCTGTGTATATTAGACATGAAGTTTTACAGGGTCCCCAAGCCACAGAGCAGAATCCTCAAGTTTTTCTAGATTGCCTGCGGGGGGCCATGTCAGGCGACGACTAGTAGATCGCTTTTTGGTTGATCTACGACTAATCTCATGTACACTTCTGCTTGTGTCTACTGATTGCCGAATGAGTATCAATTCAGACGGTATGGACATCATGTCCTTGCGTTTCTGGACTCTTCAGCAGACATGGCATTGAATGGGTTAGCGGGACGACTTGACGGAGCGTTGTGGGCTGGACATTGCCAACAGTCATTTAGTGATAAAGCAAAACAATGTCATGCGAGATGATCAACTTGACTCATCATTGATGAACATGCTTTACAGATACATGAATACAGCTGCATGGACTCTTGGTTCATAATCATTTGTGGTGGTCTTGACCCATGTTTGCGAGAGTTCTCTCCCCGTGTGGTGATCGAATTTCTATCTAAATATCGTTTGGTTGGTGTTTCCATCACGGCGTTTTGAACCTGCGATCACGACCAGGTCAGTCTTTGAAATATCTAGTCCTTTAAGTATTTCCCGAAAGTCATTGAAATAAAAGCTGTGATTATAGAATCTATGCAAGATTTCAGACCCTCATACAAAAATCCTTGCATTACCTAGTTTAGCTCCCAGCTGAGAGCAAGTATGGCACCTCGAGTCTCGTCTTATAGATCAAATAGCTTGTGATTTCCAGGAGTGTGTTTTCCATGCCTGGTGGGCACCAGCATCGAACACTTAATCATGGGAGCAACCGAATTTTCAAATCTCTCAAATATTTATGCAAATTTAGAAAGGACGTAGTGGTTTTAACAATTACTTCACTAACCTGGAGATTGAATCCGCGAAGTCTACTCTGCTCAGGTACTTGAATATCTTCAAGCACACTTAGCTTAATCCAAACTTCTTAAGTGGCGATAAAAGGATTCATAAGATGACATTCCACACAGGATCGAGGGTGGATTCACTGAGGTAGAGCAAGGACCAGTTATAATTGTAGGTCATGGGCAGGGTGTTGAAGGAGCCATCATGTAAGCTATACACAACTCCTGCGTCCTTTGTGATGAAACATATGAAGTCGTCATGCAGGAAGCACTTGTAAATGTAGGGAGCGCCATCGAGCTCCTTGCAGTGCTCTTGTGGTATGTAAAAAGTCTCATTCCAATCGTTCGTTTGCAAGTCCAGGGTATGGACGATAATTCGGCGAGAGGACGTATCGCCATAGACGTCTTGCGCACCGACCAGGCAGAGGCGACCTCGGTGCTCCAAAAGGCAGGGAGGAAACCATGTGCTGCGAAAGCTTCGAGGGAGTCGGATAGGCTCTCCGATCCAGACACTGTGGTCTAAATTATACGCCATCACATGTCGCCATTCATTGTCCAGGCAGTAGAGGCTGTTGCCCAGAACCTGAGAAGTCGTGCCATGGCCGCTTAACGATTGGGAGTTGATTCCAACGCTACCTCGGAGCGACACTTCGAGTGGTGGAGGTGGGCTTGGTTCCGCCCTCCAAGTGCTCGACCTAGAACAGTGAAGGTGAGGAATTTCAGCCTCGTTAGCAAAATTGCCATAGATGTGAAGAATTGATAGCCAATTTGTAAATTCCTTAATACATTTGTAGCAAATTCTATATATAGTATAAATTGGCTAATTTCACCATATTGGGAGAAGCCATTTGGCTAAAAAGTAATGGCTAATTCCCTCAAAAATGTGAGAGTTAGCATCAATTTATTTTTTTGTAGCCACTTGGCTGAAATTCGCACAAAACATTTTCACTGACCTAGAATCAAACACCTTGATCCTGAAGTTGCTAGGCCGGTGCCCGAGATGCGAGTACTCGTAGCGGCCTAGGATGATCTTGTATCCCAATCTGTCAGGGTCCAACACGAGATGCGCAAAAGTCCAGGGATTGAGAGCTGGTTTGAAGCCTTGGAGAGGAGGAATTTGTCGCCATTTCCTTGTCAGAAAGTTGCAGATGACCAAGGACTCCGTGCTCGCAAAGCAGAAGAGGCCGCCAGCGCCGGCAATGGGAGGCACGCACATCATGAAGGGCACGAATGAAATCGTGAACGTCGCCTGCCACTTCCTCCCAGCAGCGTTGTACACCGACACTTGGCCATTTTCTCGTTCCCAGTAAAGAAAGAGGTACGCTTCTGGACTCGAGCCATACTCACGTCTCATTCGGAGGAAGTGGCATGTCTGCACCATGCTATTCCACTTTTTGCAGACTGTCCGAAACCGAGCTACACATGCCAATGGCAATCTTGCCAACACCTTCTTCACCAGATCTTCAGGCAAGTTGCTCCACCTCGTGTCCATTTCCCGGTCGCCCATCTTTCACAATGCAGCTATGTCTCTTTACCAATTTCGAACTTCTGAATCCATGCTCTTTCGCTCTCTTATTCTTCAGCCTTTTCTCATATCCAAATTGCCTGCATGGATTTCCATAATATTCTCTTTCAGTCAATCCAATCAAACCTCAGCCCTGCCACATTTCAATACCTTTATGGTTGCTGAAGATTGTAGGACGGCATGGCAAGTTGTCTCTTGACAATGCCAATTGCTATCGGTTAATTCGTCATACACATCACACGGTGATAGTGGCATCCTGATGGAGTTGTGTAACGACGCAACTATTGAATTGTCAAAAGGACGTGTCTGTATAGAATCTAAAACAAACATCCCTGTCCACGTCCACGGCCTGCACATGGCCTTCACATCATGCTTTTTTTTTGAATTGTGGACATTTTGAAATGTACATCTAGTTGGTAGGCCGCAATGGCTTGATTGTACTTGAAAGACTTTTGAACGCCATGCTTTTTGAATTGTGGACTTGAATGGACACCATGTTTCTTTTTTCCAAGGGGCTATACTTAAAAGACCCATGGGCATAAAGTGCATAATAGTTTTGTAGTATGCGTTTCAAACACTTGTATTTAGATTAGGAGCATATAATCAAATAAGAGAGATTCTTGCCTATTTTTGTGCATGTATGCATTTTTACAAACTTTTGCTTAAATTGTGAAATTGAATTTGGATTCAAATTTGTTGAGATTATCCAAATTTAGGTTTGACAAGGAAATGTTACTTAGTCATGAATCTAACTACCTTGGCAATTGGTGAAGGTTGGATTTTGTGAAGTGGAGGTTCCAAGTTCAAATCTCCATCTTCACTAGAAGAATGTTTGGTGAAATCGCCACCTCATTTCATGTCGTATAGGATTGAGTCTCAATCAATCAAGGTTAAAAATTGTTTTCCAATTTGACAAAATAGATAGAAATTTGACAATTTCCTCCTTGTTTCCATCCATTTTTTAAGTACATTGAATAGCGGTATTAAGGGGACCCATATTTATTGTTCAAAAACATAGTACATTGAAATCACCATATACTGTGGTCCACAGTATTTATGAGAAGCTTTACTATTAATCATTTTTTCAAAAATATTGTGATAAATTCATCCAAATTGGATGAAATATTGTTCAAACAGATGATGAATTGTCCAAATGGATGAGTGTATGCATGCCATTCACCCACCTGCACTATATGGTGATTTCAGTGTTATTTATTATTATTTTTTTGACACTAGTTAGACAATAAAAAAATTATAATTTTTTTGCCACATAATAAAAAAAATTGCAAGGTAAATCCTTCTAATTTTTTTTATCTAAGCCGAGAGGTTGAGAAAGGTGTGCTTTTCCCTTCGAACTCTCAAAGATATATACCCTCACTATGACTCTGAGTGGCACAAACCTTATAAGATATATGTTGAGTGTACCTTTTTCTCGGATATTGCATAACAATGATTTTAGATCTAGCATGCACTATAGTGTATCGGACATTATATAACATTGATTTTAGATCTGGCATTCTAAATCTGAAATTTGAGATGTGGCATAATATTGATTTCAGATCTGACGATTTATATATAAGATTTTAGATCCAGAATAACATTGAATTCAGATTTGGCGTAACACTGCTTTCAGATTTGGCATTTTAAATCCGGCATCACATTGTCCCTGATTGAAAATGTTCCCGGAAGGTAGAGTTTTCCAAAATCCCTTCTTGATCTGAGCCAAGAGGTCGAGAAAGGTATGCTCTTTCCATCAAATCTTCAGTGCTATATACTCTCCACTATGAATGAGTTACACAAATCTTATGGGATAACTGTACTCGACCTTATTCTTGCACGACAATGATTCGATTTGGCATAACACTGAATCGAGATCTGGCATACATGAGTGGTATGTACATATAGAATGTATTGGAAAAGTGTACACGTAGAGAGCGTATAGAATATGGATATGGCGGAGGGAAGTCACAGTCAGGGCCCAGGAAAATAGGATCTAGCATAATATTGCTTTTGGATCTGATAGTTTAGATCTGGAATAACACTGCATTGGGCAAAAATCGTGCGGGCAAAATAAAATTTGAAATTACTGTGCACTGTTTACTACACCCGACATCAAACGACGGCGAGGTTAAACGCAGGAATAGTCGCGCCTGGAAATAGGGTTTGATTTCCTAGGCTATATGAGATTTAAGCTTCTCCTAGGTGTAGCTCGGTTGATTTGTATTTTGGTTTCTCTTTGCAATGACATTCTAGAATTAACCGAAAAGTCAGCCCAAAGAGGAAAGTTTTGGCAAACTCATGTTGAATTCCTCTTTAAATATAAATAGATCAAAAACTAGTCTATGATGAGTTGAGAGACAATCTAAAGCAGGGCACTGTCATCATTCTCCACATCTCACTATGACTCTCACACCTTCTACCAAAGCTCCAAGTCCATGGCCCACAAGGGGACAATCTATGACACGACACTATTCAACCCAAGTATAATTCAATAGAGAGGTTAGAAGTAGAGCAAAAAAGGAGGTTAGATGCGCTTCTTTTAGGTTAACTCATCTGTTCCATTTGTTTCCAAAAGAAATTAAAAATACTGGTGGGAAGATTCTATGTACTTTTTGAGTACTGCCGTTCAGCTAAAATAGAACGTGCAGATATATGGTAGCTTTGTTTGTAGCAGAATATAGAGTCTCTGGATCTAATTTAATTAAAATTTTGGGCACAAACTGAAGAAACTCAATTGCAAGAAAGAAAATTTGACCTGATCATGCTCTCATCAACTCTTCATGGAAAAACTGTCGGTTCCTACTACGCACCGACCCTCCACTGTCGGCGAATGCTACGCCGCTCATTACCAACCAGCTAGCAGGCCTTCACTCTGCTCTTATCGATCAAAATGGTCTAATAAACACCGCAGGAATTCCACGTCCAGTTATATCGATCAGGACCCGGGCGCTTGCAGTTGAGATCAAGCGCTAGTGGATGCTCGCACAAGAATTATCTCTAATGGGGAGGGGCACTAGCTAGTACGAAGTTCTACACTCTAGCAGTACGTTTTTGCCGATTCAAAGCTGTGAAGATTGTTTAGAGTACTCAAATATTGCTGGAATCCGTCGATCACTAGCTAATACTAGGTTCTACGCTCTAGCAGTTTTTGCCGATTCAGAGTTGTGAGGATTGTTTAGAGTAATCAAATATTGCTGGAATCAGTCGATGACTAGCTAGTACTAACTTTCTACGCTCTAGCAGTTTTTGCCGATTCAGAGTTGTGAGTCCGACAGACTGTTTAGAGTAATCTGGAATCAGTTTGAACAAGGTTAGAAACTGGAGTAGCTAGCTTCGACTGCTGGCAAAATCATGAGATTTAGTAGTCTAGGTTCGTTGTTGGTGTTGTGTTTTGTGATTCTTACAAATGGGGTGGCAACTAATGAGAGAGTGACATAGTTGCTTTGAAGCTTGGACTTAGCATTATGTAGGTAAACTTAGATCTTAGGTAATGACTGTAGGACAGTTTTTAGGGTTTCTGAAGATTGTAAGGACAGCTTTCCATGGAGAGCCTGAACCTGCATGGCGACGTCATGTGGGTACCTCCTAACATGTTTAGAAGGTAGGAAGAATAAATGAGGTGCAGGTTGGTAATTGACTTCCAATTTTGCAAAGTGGAGAAAACAAGACGAGAAACTTGGAAACTTTATTCAGAAGTTCCGACATATAGTATAAACACTTGACAACTCAATACGTTACAAACCCCCAAAACATGTTTTGTCAAGCAAGTAATTATGGATAACATCACCATGAAGGTTCAGACTCTTCATGGAAAGCCGTCCTAAAGTACCACAAATTCTTATTCAAACCAATGGTTAGAAACTACTCAGTATTTGGCAGCTGTGAGTGCAGTGTACCATTCAATTTTGTAGATAGTGGTTTTTTCATAGGGTGAATCTGCCACTTGGATCAGTATCAAACTGCCCTTGGAACTGAGGGCTTGACAATTCAAGTCTTTGGATGTGTAAGCACAAGACTTGATGTCTCAGTCTCCTTTATATTTGTTGAAAATATTTGAATAAGTTTTAGAATCAAATACTAAATTATTGTACTATAAATGTGAAGATAATGAATCCTGATCATAACGGATCCTGGTACTTTAGTATAAATTATGTTATATTAGGATAGTACATGACATTGCTTGCAAATTTTTATTTTTTTAACATAGTTATCATTGTTTGAAAAGACATGTTTTGAATCATCCTAAAGTGAGCAGTGTGAAAAGGGTACTCTCTAAGCAGTGGAAATCAAGACTGTAAATCATCAGGGGAGTCTGTGTCACTTGTTTCAATCAATTGCAAATCCTTAGGGTAGTCTTTGTCCAAGATCCTCATATGAGACCCTCCAAATAGACAAAAAGAGGAGAAATTTAACCTGGTACACCTTATTAGATGGGGTCAAATCTGGACTACAACAAAACTATTTATTCTACAATGGGCCTGAGCTGGTCATGTTCAACAAAATGGCATGTTTCAAACTGCAAAATTGTGACATTTAAGTGCAGTGTTCTAAAAAACTAGCACCGGTATACATCTTAGGTTCCTATGGAAAAATGCCAATATGCCAATAGGAGGGTGTCAAAGTGCAAGTATTTGTCCCAACTTTTGCACACATTTATACAATGAGCTTTTGCAACAAGCTTTCAAGCAAAGACATAGACCCTCTCTCCTTGAAGGGTAGTGGCAAAACTCTGAAATTTCAAATCACCAATACAACTCAAGGCAATTGATTTGGTGAATTTTGCGATTATGAGTGTGAATTTTAAGATGCACAACATAGGAACCACACCGCAATCTATCCCCACAAGCTCGCACTCTTAACACCTCTTAGTTTCTTGAAATTTCGCAATATTCAAAATTGAGGTTTCAGTCACACCACTGAAACAACACAAATTTCACCAAAATTTGCCATTTTAACAAACACGAGGTTTAATCTCTATTGACAAAGCTACATGTTTGTTAACCCTAAACGTTTAAAGAGCCCAATATGACCAAACTTGGTCGTTTTTCACTCAAACGTTGATTTTCACCTAGTTCCTAATTTCAAATGAAAATAGTCCCAACTAAGAAAGTGTGGAGGTTATCTTCTACTTTCTAGTCCAATTTACTATTCTTCAAAATTGTTAAAATTGCACTTCTAACAACACTTTAACCCTGAAAGGTCCATAGAGCCTTTCCGGACTAGTATTATACAACAATATTCCATTGTATTTGGCATAGTTCCACACCTCCTATGGTTTTAAGATTAAAAAATGAAGTTAAAATTCACGTCGACATGATTTTAAAGCGCTATTGGGGTCTCAATTTGGAACTTTCTATTTACAACAAATGTCAAACATATGCCAACGTATCTACTATCCCCATTAGCCCTTTAAGGGTTAAAGCTTAGACCCCTAAAATTCCAATATACACTACACCAATATACACTACAGAAAAAGTTTTTCTATCAAATTTCTTTTTATGCAAGCTCAAAAAGCATGCCCCCACTACTTGTTCATCGCTATTTATAGCGATGAAACTCATACTATTTTAAGCTTTTTTGTAATTACTATGATCTTTACAAGAAAAAAACTTTGAAAAATCATATAAAATTCATTTTTATTTACATAATTATGAAAAAATCAGGACAAATCTATTTAACAGTAACCGATCTGAGAAAAATACCAGAAAAATATAATATATTTTAAAATGTGAGAAATTGATGAGGTTTGACTGGACAAATTAAATGTAGTGTGGACGCTTAGGGGTTAAGTTAGACCCCCTTGTATGATATTGTGGAGCACGTTGTATAATTTGCAACTTCGAATTTCACAGCTCTAAATTATCACATGTTCATGCTACAGTAATTAATGAAAACGTTACATACGTAGACTAGTTTTTTACAGTCACTGTCCAATCAATTGCTAGTGAGCTTGGATTGCTCCCCTCATTCCAGAAAGTATTAGGGTGGAATCTGACCGCACAACAAGGTTGATCTCTGCCAATTCTAAAAAGATTAGTATGACGAATAGCCATCTATACACTGACAGGAATGTTCATTCAAGCTTATAAGCCAGAACGTGGGCTGTCAATAATGCTGTATAATATGTACAATAAAAGATAACTTCTAAAAAACTTGAAAGACTCAGAAAAAAGCAAAGACGTTCAACGGCGTAATAGACTCGTAAGCATGAGACGCTAAAACCTGAAAAGAGCAGAATGTAGCAGCAACCTCACAAATATCTGCAACCTACTCAACTTGACTAGTCCCGATGCTTACCCTAATGACAAACAGGATGAGAATCAACTGATTCAAGGCTCATTCTGGAATCATCGGGTTCACTGCAAATTTACTCATGGCATAGCGACCGACGCAATGATGATTAATACCCAAGGAAGATTTCAAAGCTCATCAGAGGATGGTTTTCCATCATCAGAACCCGAGAACCAGCCGCTTCCACTCCCGTCACTGCTGGGATCCTCGTCGCCGCTTTCCTCTGATGACGACTGATAAGAGTTGTCAGAAATTAAATATTCTTCTTCCCTCAGATTGGTGTCAGATTCCCCAACGTTCTCGTTTTCGTCTGCCCCAGTGATGAAATCCTTGACTTCTAAGGTGATCAATTGGATTGCTTTAGCTATGTCATAAGTCATGAGCGCAATCCTACTCCCAGCCCAGCTTCCAACTTGCGTTCCAATCAGATAGCCAACTCGTCCAAGCCTATTCTCTCCCTGTACAGTACATGAAGAGGTAATATCAGCCCTGGCAGATACGACAAGGATTCTAGACAAGGGCGAGATTTACAATTTAAAAAAGCTTTTTATTTCATTCATTTACCCTTGGCATTTTAAAACCATGAATCCTTGGTCCTTTAGGGGTTAAGGGACCAGCAATACACAGTTATGCTTTTTTGCTTGGGTTAGATGCAGACAAGAGAGGGATTTAAAAAAGAAATTATGGTCCTGAATGTACTCACCACTACACCGCCCCACCATGTCCCACAAAGTGTGCCAGTTGCCCGCATTGAGACCTCTGCAAAACTCCCACCATAGTAAATAACCTCCAAAGCATCCCAGACCGCTGCGAAGAGGGGCCCAGAGATTCTTCGGGCTTGTCGGGACTTGGCCTTGGCAGCAAGCTCTGCAACAGTTTGGGCTTTCCTCGCAGCTTCTGACATTCCCAGACCATCTTGGATTGCTTGCTGCAAGGCATAATCATATGCCTTTTGCTTTGATCGTTCGACGATACCTGCACGCACGTTGTTGGTGTACATTTTTGAACCCTGTTTCACTGCGCAAGTCAATGAACCTAGACCAAAGTCCAGGCAATCCCCAAATTCATCCTTGCCGGTCTTCGAAGCAATCTCATCTCCTAACTGTCTCCGCGCTTCTTTGGCTGGAGGCAAGGATTCATACCAAATGTCAACAGAGCAATGATGATCACCACAAATAAAAAGTAATTTAATCTTACACAGTTTCCTAATTCAGAAACTGTGACCAGTGATTTTTTTTTGTCAGGAGACAGTTTAGCATTTTTACTACTTTTCCGTGGCTTGAAGGGCAATCCAGGCTCCTTGGATGCTCTTTTCATATCAATATATAGGTAACATCAGGGTAATACACATGTGCTACTTAAGCAATAGCTGGGTGATACCTAGGTTTAAAGAGGCTACACATCTTGACTCCATGTAGGAAATCTGGCTATTATTCCTTCTTTTTTCAAAAATCCTATGTATCAATTAGCCAGCCCAAATTTTATGTAGAAATTTGGCTAAAATTATCAACCAAAAAAATCACTGCTGGGCATGCTTCACTAGCTCATAAATCCACCTAGCCAGGACGATCGAGTAAGGTAATACACACCTCCTAGATGCAGAAGGCAAAAGACAATTACAAACCCCGTCCACAGACCAAAATTTCTCAACCGTTGTGTTGTAGCCTGCTTTTGAACCGTTGACTGATCCATGATGCAATCCTCTTCTCTGCAATTATATCATCCGCAAATTAAGCCACCAATATGAAAAATCACCTAGTTTTAAGCAGTGAAACAGAAATTGAAGAAAATCCAAGCTCAGCAGTCCCAATGAATGATCCAATCAAACAAGCGAGGTCTGAGATAATTCAATGATCTAGTTCATAACTGACTCTTAAAACGCTTGCTTGCTCGGAATGGATATCATACAGCCACACAAATTCTCGACGGGGACCGCAACAGACACATTCACATATATAATGATCTAAGGCTGATCCGAAGCTCCAGCCATTCAAGCCCTGGTATGGAGCGTTCGAAAATCTAAAAGAGTTTGTGCGAATTTAGGAAACAAAATCCAAACTAGAATCAAACTAGTACTAAAATGAGAAATTTAACAACGTCTGATAAGAATGATCAAAGCTCATTTCAGGCCAGTACTGAAATCTAGCATATAAAACTTCGGCGTACTTAGATCTACGTCATCCAGTAGAAAATATTGTGCCATTACTAGCCCTCTCATAAAGTGTAAACGCTTGTCCATATCTATTTGTAAACCCTAAAATTCAAGAACCTGAATCGAACGAATAAGGGAGTGTATCACTGAACTCTATATCAAAACAATAATTGTATCACTGAATTCAAAAACCTGAATCGAACTCAAAACAATAAGTGTACCTGTATCCTCTCAGTGCCTTGGGCTGAGAATTTTGAGCTCTGATCAAGTCAGAAAAATTTGGAAAATTTTGAAAAAATTCGGAAAAAATTCCGCCGTTTCCGAAATTCAAAAGTAAAATAGGAACGCAAAATCACCACGGGGAACAATACGGGGGCCGGCATCAATCGGTCAAGTCTCGAAGTGCAATGCGCGCTGGCAGCGCGCGTCAAGGCAGGCGAGCAAGCTAGCAATGCAAAAAGGTGGCGGAAGGCACTTGGAAGCAGAGCGGAAGGATGAACGGCATTCGTAGTTTAGGCGGGGTTTTTCATCCATGAATGGATGGATGGCAGCCGTTGGGATTTCAAATCCATGCATGCCGTGCCACGTGGCTTTCGGGACAAAGGCCGCTGCCAACGAAGCAGCCATGGATGTCTCACTTTAGGGGTGTCAGAGTGGGAGTATTTGCAGGCCCGCTTTACCTTAGGGGCCGACCGATCGTTGGTTGGAAGTTCGGAACCCAATTGACAAGTAATTGAATTAATGTTCGTACAAATGGTAGAAATTGAATTAATGTTCGTACAAATGGTAGAAATGTGTGAGATTCAATGGTGGTGGTGGTTCCAGTTGTAAACTTTGGATCAAGAGAATTCTCAACCCAAGCCTTCTTTAAGTCAACCCAAAGTTTTGGTGCCGGCAAATTTGTCCCACGTAAACTTGCACATAAGATGAAGAGAAATTTTGATTGGGTTTTAGTGTAAAGTCATTCAACCCAATTTGCCAAATTCAAACGATCATATTGGTTAAAATTTGTGAAGTTTGATTGGGGTCATCAATCGGGCCTTAATCCCTAAATGCCAAGAGTCCTCTCCAAATTTGGCAGTTTTGCAAAGATGCATTATAAAATGCAACCTAGAGGGATATTTTGAACTTGATATATGAATAAAATTTGTACATTATGAATTTTAGATTCTATCCATACCGTTAGATCTATGATTGCTATTACCAATAATTTTGTATGAAATTTGAAACGTGAAATTCAAAATTATTTTGTAATTCAATTACGAATAAGATATTGACAATCTACGGATGAAAGTTTTGTGATTGGTTGAAATGTAATACTCTAAGTGTAGTGATTTTTGGAGATTTTTTGGTTGCTTAATTTTATGAGTTGACTTTTTTTAGAGCACTTTTACACTGAAATCTTCAAAATTTTGGGTGAATCACTACAACATGAAATGAGGCATAAAAATTTCACAAATCATCCCCTTTCTAATCGGATCACATATGCGTGAAGCTAACTTTCCATAGAATCTACTATAAAAATTCCACACTGCAAAAAGTGCATGACGGATGAGAAAATTTGGATGAAATCTGTACATCGTCCAAAAAATGGACGCTTAGGTAGTTAGGGGTTAATGTAAAGTGCGCCTAAACAAATACTACACACGTTGCCGAGGCAAAAATTGTCTCATATTTTGAACTTCTATAGGCCTCAAAAAATTCATGGAATGACCCCTACATGTAAATTAGAGCCCTAAGCTCCAATTTGAAATTGAATTTTCGAAATGACCCATAGGACCTCCAAAATGAAAAAAAAATAAAAATAAAAAAAAATAAAAATTGAAAATGCCTTAGAAAACGTTTGTAGAACTAATTTAGAAGGGTTTGTATTTGCCTTAGTTTTAGCACATGTTTATGTAAGAAGCTTTTGCAAGAAGCTATTTGAGCGAGGGGTATGACCCTTGTCTTTTTGAAGGATAGTGGTAGAAGCCTGCAATTTTCAAATTGTAAGAAGAAGGTAAGTGTTTTGGTGAGAGTCTCATGATTGTCAGCGTGAATTATATAGGATATACCATGTAGGATCCACGTTGCAAAGTTTTACGTTACAAGATTGCACTCTAACACCCCCTATTGGACAAAGGTGATAAGAAAACTTCAATTGTTGAAAAACTAAATAAATGCACTTAAAAAAGGAATGAAACAAGGTCATGACTTTTGAATTTATGCCTTGAAAAAACACGGGGTTTAGTCAATTCAATGAGTAAATAAAGATGAGAACCTTTGGAAGTAAATAAGGATGGAAAATTTTAGGAGTAAATAAAGATGGAAACCTGTAGAGATAAATAATGATGGAATTTAAAAAGATAAAATAAGGATGCAATTTTAAGGAAGTAGATAGAGATTGAATCTTTTGAAAATTGATAAGGATGAAATTCTTTGAAAGAATATAGAGATGGAATTCTTTAGAAGTATACATGGTGATAATGAATATTTATGTTTTAAGGTCATAAGAAACTGGGGATGCCTGTATATTTGGTTTTTAATTTTGGAGTGTCGACAATCTATTTTTGGAAATTTTAGTTCAAAAATTCAATTCTATAGAAGCCACTCCATTGTCACATCCTTTCCCAAAGAGTGAGCAAGGGGGGATGTTTTGGTCTTGTATTTGTCATGTAAATTGGACTATAGCATTGGGGTCAACCTAGTTTTTTTCATAAATTACTTTAGGAAATGCGCAGAAGGTGTGTCTGACTCACTATATCAATGGCAATACACTCAAAGTTTATTTTCTATAACTTATCAACTTCCTTTTTGACTCTCACTTCTCTCCTTGCAAGTGTTGCATCACATAACTTCTTATTGTTTTGGTCCAAAAAGTGCTAATTCTATGTCATAGGTTATGTCACATAACCGGCTCGGGACTTCCATCCCTTGCCGGTTATGTAATCCATAACATGATTGATTGAATGTTTCATTTTAAAACCGTGAATCCTTTGTCCTTTCACTAGTAGAAATCTTGTTTGATGTGATAGACCTTTAATGACTAATGTCCGGAACAAGAAGTTCATAATAGAGTTAACCGAAAAGTCAGCTCAAAGAGGAAAGTTTTAGCAAATTCCTCTTGAACTCCTCTTGAACTCATATTGAAATATAAATAGACCGAAAACTAGTTCAAGATGAGTTGGGAGACAGTCTAAAACAAGTCACTGTCATTATTCTCCACACCTCGCAATGACTTCCACACCTCCTACCAAAGCTCCAAGCCCATGGCCCACAAGGGGACAAGTTATGACACGACACTATTCAACCCAAACATAGCTCAAAAGAGCTCAAAAGAGAGGTTAGAAGGAGGTTGAAAAGGGAGGTTCCATGGCCTTCTTTTCGGTTAACTCTAATACCACAAAGTGGTCTTTGTGTCATTATAGACTTCTTATTCTGGACATTTAATCATTAACATTCTATCATATAAGACAAGATTTCTACTAGTATTTACGGCTTACTGTGGATGGTCCATAAATCAACACTTTAATTTCTCATGCAAATCTAATATTGGTATAGAATTCGAAGCTTTCAATGAACACTTGTTGAAGATATTGTGGGTTTAGAGGACACGTGGGTTATTTGGTCATCTACCTTATTAAGTCAAAGTTTTACTCCGTAAAAAAGGACCGAAGAGCGCAGTACTGACGTGGACAACAGACCGGTTGTCAAGCACGGTGGCGAGCATGCCGGTGGCGCCGGTGGGGATGTGCATTGGCCCCTGCATATCAAGTGCCGCGTGCCGGGTGATCGTGCAACAGCAATACTTGTCCCCTGCTGCGTGCTGCTGCGTGCTGCAGCTCCAGTTTCTCTTTGCATTAAAACCTTTGCCCCTGCACTCTCCAGAACCTTCTCTGCCATAGCCAACTTCACTCCCGGCAGCTTAAGCTTAGATCTCACTCCATCAACTTCGTCCCGGCAATGGTGATTCCCACAGTTTCAGTCTTGTCTCAATTCCATTCCGTGAGTAGCTGCCTTTTCTTTTGACACTACTAGACCTAGTGGTGTTTAAGCTCATTTGGTTTTCATTCGCCAGGGCGCTGCTGACACTAGTGTCGCCGTGTCGACATTTCTCTACTGTAAGGTTGTGAGAATGTGGAATTTCGGTTTCTTGAGTGGGCCTCCGTGTCCACTAATTGTATGTCACGGCCATTGGAAGTGTGCCGTCTGTGAAACGCCGTTCGTACTTTCTTTCCTTATTTCTTTGTTTCTTGCTTTCTTGTGGTGCATGGATTTGCGTTAAGGAATTTCGCTTTGTTTTTAGGGTTTTCGCTTGGTTATGCCGGTGCAGGGCACCTTGAGTGAATGTTCTTAGATTGTTTTGAAGTGCTTCGTTGCAAAGGACTGTTTATCGTGATTGTTTCGGTGGTTTATGAGTGATTTAATGTGTCTTGAGAGGCTATTTGTACTGAACTGCGACTCTTTTGCGAGCTAATGATGGCAAGAGACTTCTCATTGTGAATTGGTCGAGGACGTAGAAATTTAATGGAGCACTACTGCCTATGTCGGTAGAGTATGGGATAGAGTGATTACAGCAAATGAATTTGGATTTTATTTTCGTTGTCTTTCTTTTACTTGAGTCAGTGAGGTGAGTTCGTGTGTAGAATAAGACTTCCTATCGTGTTGACTAGTTGGATTCGGAGATAAACCTACCTTCTTGTTTGTGCAGTGGAGCTGCGACTCTTTTGCTCTTGTCCTAACCGTGGCTTTGGCTTTGTTCCGAAGAAACATTCCTTAGTTTTTGTATTGTGAATTGGTTAAGGACGTAGAAATTTAATTGAGTCTTAGGTATGGGGATTGAGTGAATGCAGTAAATGAATTTGGAACTGTTCTGTTTCTTTCTTCTCTTCTATGAGGTGAGCTGGTTTGTAGAGGAGGACTTCCCAGAGTAATTTTCTTGTTGATATTTTGGATTCGGAAAAAGAACTGCCATCTGTTTTTTGTATTGGGATATTTTATGACACTGTTCCTCGAAAACTTTTAATTAACAGAAGTCAACCTGATTGTTCCTCTGGTCTGGCGTATGACTTGGATTTTCATCAAAGCAAGTTCGATGCTGATTCTGGCTCATTTGAAACAGGTAAATAAGCTTGGGAAGCGATAGAAGAGACCTACTATTATTAAACCGATCGACAGGGAAAGGGTATTAATCTTGAGATCCGGTTATTGGTAGCGTCAAGGGGGAATTTATTCCGTATTCATGAAGTTATCTTTGCAGAGGAGAGCTTGAGGTAAGGTATGCGAGGTGTGGTTGGGAGAGTAATGTCTCCATTTCAGGAAGAGTCCCACGACCGAGATCAACACATTCCACCAGACCCCAAAGGGAAGGTTGCACGTACTGAGTGTAACGAGCACGGACCGGGATGGTGTACTGAGGCGAATTCCGGTAGCACCTTCATCTCTCGAGTTTATGATTTGCTAAAAGTATTAGTGTAGAAGGTTCATCTCTTGATATTAGAAAATTTCCTTCGATAGTTGATATCATTCGGCGATCACTATGGCTATCACATGGAGCAGTGTTCGTCGTTTCTCTTACGAGGAAGGCTTGGGTGTGTGCACTGCGAGTGCAGGTCTACCGCCTTCGGAGAAAAAAGGGGGAATGGAGGGTGGTCCTGGCACTGCAGACGTTTCGAGTGAGCAGGGAGGGGAAACAGGTAAAAGGAACCGCAACAAGGAGGCGTTACAGAGGTTGAACTTGGAGGATATCACAAGGAGCTTAATCCTGAAACAAATCCGAGAGTTTAATTATGTGCAGGCAGACACGTCCTTGATGTCATTGCTGAAGGCATGCCTGGAAGAAAGTCCCCGGGGACGGTCCTCCATTGTTGAACTCTCGGGCTACATTGAACACTTCGAGAGCAGGCTGGCGGAAGATCTTGGCTGGGGCTGTGGATGGCGTAACATACAGATGCTGAGCTCCTATGTCATTGCCCAGGATGCAGACTGCAAGGACGCACTCTTTGGCGGAGCAGGCTTCGTCCCGGACATTCCTGGGATGCAGCAATGGCTTGAAATCGCGTGGCTAAAAGGGTTTGACGTCTTGGGTGCAGACTACTTTGACTGGAAAATCTCGGGTACGCAAAAATGGATTGGAACTACAGAGTGTGCCGCATTGCTGCGCTCCTTCGGCGTGCGAGCACGCGTTGTAGACTTTCGCACCGCAGGTAGCAAGCGAGGGAGGGACCAACTAGTTAGCAAGGTCGGCGGCTCCAAGGGGGGCGGCGGCTCCAAGGGAGGCGGAGGGGGAGACCCCGAACCCATTAACCAGGATGACACGGGAGAAATATCCGGCAAGTTCAATCAGATGACAGTCTCTGGTGGTCATTCTTCCCGCCGCACTATCACAGACGATAACAACTCTCCGTCATCGGAGGAGAATCCGTCAGGCTCTCCTACTTCTGACCCCGACGACGGTTCTCCGGATTCAGAGGGTTCAGTGATTGTTCTCCCCGACCAGAAGGAAGAGCTGCATTTCCTTCGGCCAAGCCCCGAAGACCCCAACATCTGTCAAACCTGTGTGGAGGAGCGGAAGCATAACATATCTGCAAGCCAACTGCACGCTTGGTCTGGTAAAGAAGAATTCGTGAACAGCGGGGACACCTCAGAGATTACAATAGAGCAACGACAGGCGCATTCTAGCGCTGGAGGTGGCGGTGGTGCATTACCTTCCGATGTTCCTCTGAACCATAAATACATGACTAACTGGATATGGAACTATTTTTCTGCTGACGTCGGGCATTCTGAGAGGTCCAGCAACGCCTTCAGCAACCGCTCTCCACTCTACTTCCAGCACCGGGGTCATTCCCGCACCATTGTTGGCATTGAGCGGTGCAAGAAGGACGGCTCCAATAAAGAGGAAGATTTCTTGATTGTGTTGGATCCTTCGCAGAGAACTCGTGACATTATCACGGCTCTCCAGAGAAAGCAGGGTTGGGAAGACCTTGTCAAGCGGGGAATGCACACGTTGAATCAAGCCGAGTACCAGTTGTGCTATATTGATCCGGGCATTGCCAAGGGGGAGGAGCTCGAGAGCATGAAAACACTGAGCAGCGTGCGGTACATGTACTGATACTTACATTCAAGTTAAGTGAGGGAGACGACCACCATGCGCATGCATTTCTTGATCATCTGGTAGGTACCATGGAACCTTAGCTTGTAAGATAATTACATGGTCGCCAGATGTTGATTACGATTTTAAAGCTGCATAGAACTTACTCAGATGATCATACTAACGCAGTGCTTGAATTAGCTCATCTTTATTGCCGGCATGCATGGAGTCCGTTCATCTCTTCTATTTAGACTGATGAAGGATTTGTAATCCGACTTGTACAGACAGAACATAGTTTACACAAATCCTTCCTCTGGTGCCTGATCTTGAAGCTCACCAGACTCAACCTTTCTTCGTTTGCTGACGGTCTGTTGATTAGGTAGTACCGGTGGGAGTATTATGTGAGTTCTGAGTCAGACTTTTGCTCTTATGACTTCTGGACCCGTGTCATAAAAGTAAGGGATGCAAAATGGATGACTTTTGGACCCATATTCCAAAAACAAGGAATGTAGTAATTGAATATCGTGAATAAGGGGCAAATACGGGGTCTTGTACCAGTCCTTTTTTTTTTCACAGTGGGGGTATGCCACAATGGCGCCAGTTGCGGTAGGAAGAGTGCTGATATGGCACTTCAATAAATTTTTGGGAGATTAGAGGTGGCTGTACTGTCACTTTTGTGTGGGCAAATAGGCGATTGAATTTAATTTTCTACTACATTTAGTGGCGAAACAATATGAAAGCAGTTGAAAATATTTGGCTTTATTAAGGTCAAAAGAGGGTTCACGTTTGGTCCCATTTACATTTGAAGTTGTGCATTTTTGGCATTTTCAAGTTCAACATGGTAATATCTGGCGATAAGATAATCTAGAGGTGTGGCTATGTGGCAACAATGAAGTGCCAAAACTATAAAGCTTATAACATGCATAATCCAACAATTCAAGAAAAATAAGACATTTATGGAAAACGAAGTAACTTAGTTAATCCTTTAACGTCCCAATTCAACATTGTTTTCAAAGATTTGTCGTAAAATGTTCGATGAAAAACAAAAATGGAGTTCATGAACAAAGCTAAGTTGTCAATGTCAATGTGAAGATCACATCTGTACGGTTGGATTCATCATATTTATTTATTTATATTTTTTAATTAATTTTGCAAGGTTTTCTCTTGAATTAGAAATCCCAAATTAACACAATTTTAAAAAATCAATATTGTAATGAAATTGGAATAACTTGCACTATGAGATGGTATGGTTTTCATTTTTTGATTCTACTTATTTTGGAAAATCATGTTTAACCCTTTGACGCGCCAGCGTCCATATTCTGGACGCTGGATGATTTCTGATGCGTCCCTTCACCACATATTGTGATGTTTTTCATCCATCCAAAATTCTCTTGATTCTTGTGCTAGTTGACTACCATTTGTACGGTATGGATCTTCAAAATAAGATAATGTGAATTTTTGAAAAATAACAAAAGTGGTTTATGTCAAGTTTCATTCTTAGTTCAGAAAGTAAGACCTTAAACATGATTTTCCATAACAAGTAGAATCAAATAATGAAAATCATATCATCTTGTAGTGCATGTTATTCCAATTTCATTAAAATATTTTTTGATTTTTCTGTGTTAATTTTGGATTTTAAATTGAATTTAAAGAGGAAACCTTGCAAAATTAATTAAAAAATATTAATAATAAATATGATGAATCCAACCGTATAGATGTTATCTTCACATTGACATTTACAGCTTTGCTTTGAACATCAACTTCATTTTTATTTTTCATCAACCATTTTATAACAAATCTTTGAAAACAATGTTGAATCGGGACGTTAAAGGGTTAAAGTCTCACTTTTTGAACTAGAATAAAACTTGACATAAACCAATTGTGTTGTTTTCCAAAAATCACAATATCTTATTTTGAAGATTCATATTGTACAAATGATATTGAACTAGTACAAGAACCAAAAGAAATTTGGATGGATGAAAAATTGTATAGGATGTAGTATTGAGAAAGGTTGTAGTTTGTTCGTCGTCCATTATATGAACGCAGTTGCGTCAAAGGGTTAAACATGTCAATCTAATGAGACAATAACCTGCAAAACACAAACATATTTCGATGCTAAAATGAGTGGTGAGACTCGCGCGTGTATGAACTTCAAAGGAATATACATACTTCGAGACCACAACCACGACACACCAAACTTTCATACCCCATTTTGTCGGTTTACTAGGGAGATACTAACAAATTGGACAAAACTTTCCCTTGTAACTAACCATAAGTTCATCAACGCTGATTTGTTGGTGTAAGTTCCAGCTTTCTTTACACATATCACGTACCTCGTCTAGTAGCCATCGCATTTTATACAACTTATCATCTGTCCTGTCTCGAGTGAGCCGACTATCATCCACAACATGGAGGCAATGTGATATGTCTTCAAAACGTTGGCATGACATAATGAACACAGTGAAAGGGCAATGCAAGGATTGAACTTTATTTGACCAATAATAGGGGTGGTTCGGGAGCCTTTTGATGCTGAACAAGAGGCTTAACCCCTAAAGGGCCTTGAGGATGGAATGTCGCCTTGGCTGGGATTGTACCATGAATTGAGGCACCTTGCAATGCATATTACTTGAAACAACCAAAAAGCAAAAGAAAGACCCAAAGATGAAGAAAATTATGAAACCTTTGGAAAAAAAATTGGAATCACTATGTGTATTCTATGGAGTCTATTGTGCACATTTATACGTATTTGCAGCATATACAGGCAGTGGTAGAGTTGCTCTAAATTACTCCAAAAATTTTGAAAAAAATATATACCATTAATGGTATTGACATTGACGTCTACAAAAGAATTCACCATCACAACATCATTTTCTAGTCTTCAATATATAAGTACAAATGTAAACCTCTGCAGCAACTTCGTATGCATATCCTTTTAGGGGTTAACCCCTAAACGTCAGAGCGTCCAGAAAGTGGACGACTAACAGATTCAAACCCTACTCACGTTCTCATCAATGCTTGGATGAAAGTCATTCAATTTTTCGGAGATTCTTCACCAAGTTGTTGTCCTATCTAACGGTTGGATTTAGTCATACTTGATTACATATTTTTCTAAAATTACAAATGTAGAAGTATGTCAAGTCGTTGACCAAGCCAAAATTGCATTGACTGTAGTTCAAAAGTGGCCTTGCAAAAATGAGGTCATAGATTTAAGAAACACAAAAATTTCAAAGAATCACCACGTTTAAGAATATCTCATTTCAAATTCATTTCAACAAATTTTACTCAAAAAATATTAAAATTTTGTTTTTAATCGAATTTAGAAGGATTTTCAAATTTTAACTTTCAAATTTTATAATTAAATATTGGTGATAGTATTAGTGAATTGAACGGTACAGATGGAATCTAAAATTAAAAATCTAGAACTTTCATTTGTATATCAATTCCAAAATATTCTTCTAAATAGTAGTTTATAATGTTTTTTCTCAAATTGTCAATTCCAGGGACACCTTGGTACGTTTAGGGGTTAAGCCAAAGAACGCCTTCAACTCATCTCGTTGTAGCGGCCACCAATTAGGGCCTGCAACCGGGTTACCCTTTGCCGTAACTTTCTCACTGGCATAGCGGTTTGTTTTATCATAAATTTTATCCAATGCTTGGTTGCTCCAAAAGTGCCTGAACAGAGATTCGTACGTTTCAGGCAGTCTAGAAAATCCAAAGGTCGGTCCATGCAACTTGCCTCTGAACACCGTATCCTCCTTGGCATAATCGGTGAAGTCTTTGCTCCATGTTGCCTCGCTATACAGATCAACGAAGCCAAATAGCTTTGTGTTTGAGGAACCGAGGACGGTGGAGTATTACACCGCTGTGATGAAGGCAAAGTGGAGTGGGGGCAACATCATCGCTGCCATGGTTCGATGCTTTGGTATAGGACTTGTTACATACGATTCATGTAAGGTAGGAGCACCTAAAACCAACACTGTACCTAATTGCGACAGGATCTAGGCGTACTGGTCATTCTAGAACGTAAATCTAGGTAGACCATAGATAGCTTATCATTTTGGTCAACATACAATAAGGGCTCTAAGATGTGTCTAGATTTGCGTTCTGAAATGGTTGCATGGTGTAGATTTTGTCGCAATTAGGTGCAGTGTTGGTTTTAGGTGCTCCTACCTTAAGAGGAAGAAGAAAAGAAGAACTGAAGATGAAGTGAAGATGAAGAACTGAAGACGAAGAACCAAAGAGGAAGAACTTCAATCTTTTTTTTTTTTTTTTTTTAAATTTTTTCCTTTTTTTTTGTTTTTTCCTCTTTTTTTAATTTTAAAGGAACAAATATTTATGGTTTTAAAGTGATCAATTTGATTATAAAAGTTTTGAATTTCTTAGGATTTAGGGTTCACCATCATTCATCAACAATTTCAAATCAGGGCAACCAAAATTTGTGAGTATTGATAATTATGAACACCTAATTGTTTTAAGGTAGAGAACTTGCTTTCGTGGTTTTGAATAGAATTTCTTAATGCAGGTAGGTCTTGTCTTCATTTTTGAGAGGATTTTAATGCACTAAATGCCTAAATATGAATTATTTGGATATTGTATGAATAAATTTATGAGTTTTCAAAAATCAGTGGTAAGTTTTTGTAATTTATTTTTTTGTGAATTGTAAGTGCTATGCGGTTAGATATATGCCTAACCCTCTCATATTTTACTAGGGCTCCGCTTCTCTTTGCACTACTAGTGACGAAATATCAATTGTATACATAGTGTTAATGACTATTAAAAAAATAAAAATAAAAATTATAAACATGAATTACCATTTTAAAAATTAGTGCTTTGCTTCTCTTCGCACATGAAAGGCCATGAAATTGAAAAAATGTGAAAAGCTAGGTTACTTCACATAATGGGTTTTCGAAAAAAAAATAGAACAGTCATAGGAAGACCATCCAAAAATGTGAAAGGCTAGGACTGGTTATATCATAGAAAATCCTACCATAGAACTGTTGAATGACAGCTTGCGGCTCGCTTACAAACCCTATAAGCGTTGGAATTCGACAAGTGGAACCTATAGTCATCAATACCATTTTGTCTAAACCAACTCCAATCTAACGTCATCACTAGAATTTTGGTTTGGAATGCAACTGTTGGGGTCTAGGCATATGCCTAACCTTATGATATTTTAACCTCTAAAGGACTGGGACTATTTTGCTCCAAAAACACTACAATGTTGCCATTTCTAATTCCTATGGTACAATTAATTAATTAATTTTATTTTTTCACAATCCAACTGTAAAGACTCGTATTTTAACACCAAAATAATGTGACACAAGAAAATCTTAAATCTTAAACTATATAGATTCGAAGATATATACGGTTGAAATGAGAATGTGTGAGAAAAGTAAAACTCACCGAAAACTTTCAGTTGCGAATTTTTCTTCATGTTTTGAAAATGTTCTCTATGGAGACTTGTCGCTCTTCACTTTCACAATCTTTACAATGTTAGTTATATGTATACCAAATTTGAGAGGGAGGAGAATGATTTAACATATTGAAAACAATACTGCAAGTGGAGGAAGTGCAAACCATTGGCAAACACATTTAATTTTATTGTAAACTTGGTTTTGTTTAAAATCTCAATCCAAATAGATTCTTGTCTCTTTTTGAAGTTGAAAAAAAAAATTACAAAAAAATAACAAAATCTCTAATTTGTATCTCTAAAAGAAGTTATTTTTTTCCCACCCTGCGCGACCAGGCTAATTTTTTTTTACTACTCTTGGAATGAAATTTTTGAACTACAAAGAGTTTGGTTTTTTTACCATCCCAAATAATATCATGTCACTTGCTTTCGTATCAAATTTTAAAGCTATTGGAATAGTGTACATTTTTCTTGAGTTTCCCACTCTTGCAAAAAAACACCTTTGGGCAACAACACTTTTTCTATTGATGCCCAGTGGGAAAAATTTATATTCCTACAAAGCTCGTAAAATTCCTAACGTTCACTAAAAATCTCATAATACTAGGCTCAAAATTGGCATCTTGGGAACCTACCCGATTTTGTAAATATCCTAATTAGAACACTTGGTCCATTAAGGGTTAATTTTTTTGAGATGCAAGTATTTGGGGTTAGGCATATGTCTAACCCTCCCATATTTTTGTTGATGTGAATTGCAAGTGTTGGAAGGTTAGGCATATGCCTAACCCTCCCATATTTTATTTTGTTTTTAAATGCAAGTGTTGGGGAGTGAGGCACATGCCTAATCCTCCCATATTCTATTTTTTTTTGAGATGCAAGTATTGTAGAGTTACGCATACATATGCCCAAAATTTCCATATTTTATTTTGTTGCAAGAAGTGCACATGAAGTGTTCAAGGATCATCTTTTGTGCATTCTATGAATGGATTCTTACAAGTGAAAAAACTCATCTCTACAAGTCTACAACCATTTGAGGAAGATGAGCTGGCAACACCAAGTTAGTGTGGATAACAACTCGGCCCAGAAATGATGACATATGGAGAATAGAAATGTTTTATTATATATGCTATATGGTGGCAAAACTACCATTACCTCCAGTTTAATAAATGGTATGAAAATTTTGGTGTATTATAGCTTGTGTGGTTGCAATATACTTATACTATGATTTTTTTTTGTTCTTCACAAAAGTTGGCAAATTATCAATTCAAGAATTACGTCATTTTTTGGCATATATTTCTAGACAATGTTTATGCTTTTCCTATTTATCCATTGTCTTACCAAAAAATTTACAATGTGCAATTTTAGAGGGGCATGTGCACTTTTATCGAAATGGGTGTTAACCTCTAAAGGACCAAGTGTCCTAACTAGGACATTTCTATGTTTGGGTAGATTCCCATGGTGTCAATTTTTATTTTTATTTTTTGAAATAAATTATGTGAATTTGGTATATCAATACAAAAACGGGGATCTAATTTTTTTTGATTCCAACTTTTTAAGTGGAAGTTATGGAGAAAAAGGGGTTTTTTTGGGGAGAATGGGCAGTGCAGGCAGCGCTCAAAATAAACCTCAGAAAATTATTATTTTTCAACTCTAACGGTAGGATCTTGTTTAAGATTACTAGGAGAGTGCATGGTAGAATTTTCATAGAATTTGACCATACAGATTGCAAGATTATAGCGTTTGAAGTGAAACATGAAATTGCAGTCTTTTTCTAACCGTCTTTGAAGACATGGGAAAAATTGTTAAATTGGTCAAAAAAAATTCTTAAATTTTATTTAAATGTTTAATTTGGTATTTTCTATCAAGAGCTAAAAATATATATATTCACAAGAAAATGAATAGAAAGAGGTGAAAACGATGCTCCAAAACAAGAAAAACCCGTGGTCCTTTAGGGGTTAAAAGAGGTTATCATATCAACTTTGGCAGAGGGTTGTCGGAGGGGTATTCAATATAGACTCAACAAGATTCTTCTTGCCGGGACAATTGGCCTCATTGGCATCCAGGGTTGCAAGGCACTTCACCATTGCACAACCAGAGTCTCGAATGCCTGCATTATCACAATTGTCTGCATCAATGAACACATAGAACTCGCAGTTAGTTAAAGATTGACCAATTGAAACATTACTCAGAAAGTGGTTTTCTTCAGTGTTGGACAGTTATGGCATCTTTCTACACTGAAACCTTGGACAGTGGTTCATTCTAAATACCCGTTTGAGGTCCACCACTTCTCATAATGACTTTGATTGATTCATTTCACTGAGAACCGTGACATAACAGTCCAACACTGGTTTTCTTGTCTGCCAGGTTGTGACTTATTGTCGTGTGTGACTCATGTTTCTACAGTACTGGGGTTAGTGGGCTATATATGTCACATGTCGTGTTCTCCTCATATTTCTATGGTGACTATAGTGTTTGTTGTCTGTGCCCCACCAGGGGAGAGACTACGAAAACGCTTTGTTTTCAAGGAGTTACATAGCTGAACAGTATAAACAAGCTGTAAAAGTAAACCTAGGATAAATACTAAGGCAAAGACTACACGACTAGCCACTTGTTTAAACTGGTCATTAGTAATTTGGCTAGATTAATTTACAAACCTTCAAAATTGTTTCTTGTAATTGACTACTACACCGATTATTGTCATTACTATGAGACACATTAATTGTTTTAAAATGGCTGCATCTTTTTAAGCAAGGTGAATTTTTTTACAAAATATGCTTACAGACATCTACTATGATACATTTGAGCATGAATTTGTCTCACTTGACCGTTCTGGTCCGGAACTGGTTAAGTTCAGACAACCTATGCTGAAATGTATAATATATTATATCCATTAAACCAACAACAATGTGCTCAACAACACGAGTTCCACTAGTATATTATACATTAGAGTATGGGTTGTCTCACTTAACTATTCCAGTTCGGAACTGGTTGAGATCAGACAACCCATGCTCATGGAGGTCACGACTACTATATGCCTTCTTTTGTGGCCATGATGCTCTTTTTGCGACGACGTGCTCAACGACATGGGTCCCACTAGTTTTGCTACATTAGTAGTACCAATATCTCCGACATTGGTAAAAATATTTGCCTTCCGTAAAAAGTTATAGCCTTGAGTAAATAGTTAGTGTGTCTCCTAGTAATGGCAATAATTGGTTAGTGGTCACAAACAAAGTAAGTTATGACAACATTTCTACTACACTAATTGTGGCTATTAGTGTGTGGGCAATTAGTATCACAAGAAATTAGTGTGTGTGACACTATTTATAAATTTGACAAAAAAATTAGTGTATGACACCATTTGTAAAATTTGTAATTATTTGAATTTGTAATTAATTTATTTGTCTTTATAATTAGAAAATACAGTTTTAGAGTTTTAGAAAATGAATTTGGAATCTAGTACTAAAAGAAGTTGTTGGATTTTAAGAAGAATTCTCACATAAAATCACACGTTATAAACCTCATATTGTATTGTGAGAATTGACTTGGATGAAAATTTCTTTTTATGCATGATCTCACATACAAAAATCAATTTTTTTTACACAAAATTATTTGAAATCCTTCCATTTTCCCATTTAACAAACACACACTAATTTCGATACAAATAGGTTAACCCCTAAAGGACGGACCTATTACCGTGGAATTACCATGGAATTAGAATCACATTCCGCTATATATTTTGGCACTATAATTAACATTAAAATTCAATATTATAATTTTAGTAGATGAAGACATGTGCATACTACATGTCAAAAAATATCCATACATCCATGTGAAAAATTGAAATTATTATGATTTTTTGAAGTGAATGCTAAGGAAATTCATATCAATTACAATATATGTTAAATTACACCAAAATTTCTACCATGGGTGTAAAACACAATGAAGATCATTTTGGTAGAATTTTTTTCACCATGACCGTAAAATTAGCAAAAATAACCATACCATGGTAATGGATATTCAACTTGTGACCATAATAAAAAAAATATAAAACATAGATTTTTTCAAAACTTAAATTGTAATAGAAACCAGATGTGGTAAACTTTATATTGCTAGTTATGCTCAATTTCAAAACACATTATTTTAATGGTTTAAATTGAGTTTTGGTAAAAAGATCCTCAAAACTTAAAATACACTACATCACGGTGCATTTTTATTATTCAATTGACAATTGAGACCCAATATTGACACTTTGTAGAAGCAAAAGCTATCAATGTAGATAGCAACTACAAGTTTCATTTACGAAATGGATGAAAATTTGATGAAAAACGTTTCCCAAAGCACTTTCTGCCTTGTTTTCTTCATTCAAAAGACACCAAGTGTCCCTGTTGGCGTTCCAGGGTTAAAGACATGGATTAAGACAATTAGCTCAACATAGTAAAAATTTCAGCCCTGTAAATCCCAAATTATTGAAATCAATGCGTCCCCACAATTAGTGTCACACACACTAAGGCCATAATCTGTGTAGTGAAATTAGCACTTGACGAGTTGAATATACAAATCTGAAGGAAATAACCAATAATTTCTTATGAATAGTGATACAAGTCACGTCTTAATTGGTTGGGATAGCATAAATTAACTTTGAAGAGGGGTGGTTTCAAAAAAGAGGGGACTTTCCCAAACCCTAAATTCGAATCTCACCTCCTGATAGTGCACTTGTTTTTTCTTCATGGCTTGTTGTTGTTGTTGTTTCGGGGTCAACTTTCTTTTGTAACTGAGTAGCTGCTTTGGCAATATTCATGGTCCTCATATGCCACCGCGAGTTTTTCATCTCTTCATTCATGGGATCATATTGAATGCTGTCCACCGACATTCCCAGGAGGGATGCGTCTGCAAGGATGGGATCTTCATACAACCCTCGCCATCGATAAAGGTGGGGATCCTCGCCATCCACCTCCAGAAGATCCGCCATGTCCTGCAGAAACTCACAAACCGGCTGCAGAGGCGCCCTCCGGGGTTTCTCGTAGCCATGAGCAGCCAGCGCATTGGACAAGGGCCACTCGGCGAAGTCCACGTACCAACCCTCGAGTAACTCCGCCCACACACCACCCGGGTTCTTCAACAAGGCCCAGAACAGAACCTACGTGGTGCATTAATTTCCATGACATTGGCATCAATTTTCCATCACAACGGCAAAGATTTACACAGAACTTGAATCACCAACCAATAGTCTTAAAAGGAAAAACCCACTACATTAAATGGCGTATTTGGTGTCTGGGGTGAATTGATGTCTTTTACCACAATTTGTTCAAAGATGAAGAGAAGTATTGTCCCTACACTACATAGAAGTTTGCCACTTGTCATTCCCACTTTCACTGAGAGTGCCATGTTCTTTCCAAGTAATGAAAATGACATAAGGTGGCATGCCATGTTTAATATTATAAAGTTGTCATATGGCATTGGAACATTACATCCATAATTTTGTTTTTACATGGACACTATATCTCTCTAAAATTAAATAGTGTCCAGGATGAGAAATAGTGTCCCAAACACTAAATAGGCCATTCAGTGTACTTTTGTTTTTACAATTAGTAGGTTTAGATATTAATAAATGATGAAGATTCTTTTGCTTTTGTACATTAGGAGAGAAGTGATTGGTTGGAAGATATAGTGAGTTGCACAGGTCACGAGGTAATGAAGTGACCTACTCTCTAAGCCACTAGCAATGAAATTATCTCATACGCGTGGAGATCAAAGAGTTTTACCTGCCTCAACCCAACCTTGGTCACTGACAAAATGCGCATGTTACGTCGGCTTTGCACGAGGGTGATCATCTGGTCATTGGCATCCGTGCCCACGACATCAGGCATGGCATGTAGCAATGCCTCCATGGATTTGAATTCCCCGAGCTGGAGAGCCTTTCCCGTCCGGTCGCGGTACACGGTGTAAAACTCGTCCGCTGTCAACCCGTTCTCCATGTACTCGGGGCTCCCAAATATCATCCTGATTTCCTGTTGCAGCTTCAGAGATGGAGAGCCGGGAGTGGCTGCCGACACTGGTGATGTCGATGGTGATGCAAACTCTTCATGCCTTTTGAGTTCTCCCCCTGTCACCGCGTCCCCTTGCGAAGCTGGGCTTAAATTGATTTTAGGAACTGGGACGGTCATGTCTGAATCCTCCTGTACGATAAGCAAGGGTGAGCGTCCTGTATGTTTTGCATGACGCATTTCAGGTGGCGTCAAGATGTTGGGTGATGGCCTGATATGGGTACCCCCTCCAAAAATAGAGAGATTCTTGAGAATTTTTTTTTTGTAAGAAAATACATTGAAAAATTACAAAAATTAGAGGGTGTTATAAGCACCATGGCTGCAACTATATACATGGTGTTAAAGACGGAATTTCTAGCATACATAAAATGAGTTAGACATAAGTCACACTATGTGAGACGCGTAAAAGTGGTACCCAAATCAGGCCATTCCCCTGTTTTCATGTTAAGAATAACATCAAATTTTACCTTGGTTGGGCTACGGGAGCTGCCTCCCTCCAGAACTGCTGCAGATGCCTCTTCAGACACTTCACAGTCCAGAAGATCAAGCAACGGGAACTCCCCATCCCGGAGCTTCACTATCAAGACGCCATCCTCTTGGCTGCCTAGACGAACAAAGTCTTCCATATCTTTTAACAACAGCCGAAGCTCAGGGCATTCCGCCAGTTGAAACTCGGCCTTCCCTTTGCACAACGCCCCTGTTGTTTTGCTCATGTCTTTGAAAATGTACCCATTGGAGCTCAGAATATCCCACAGCTTCCCTGAGAGAGACAAGTTATGTTTCAGAAGAGATTTTAAATTATTATTTTTGGCTAAATTCATTCAAGGAGCTTTTGGGGTGCAAGTAGCCAAAAATGCATTAGAGAAAGTTTGAACCTTCAACAAGGCCCCTAGAGGAGGAGTACAAGGGGATCTCATAGATTTATTTTTCTGTACTTCAAGGCTCTTTTCCCTATCTCTACCCAGAGTGATTGGATGTACTTGGGAGGTAGAGCTCCTTTAATTGGCTAGCTCTTGGAGCTCTGTTAGAAATCACTCAAGCTAATGTCCAAATCTATCAGAAAGCCTACGCTCCCCAAACCTCAATTATATTTAGCTTCCCTTGTAACATTGTTGGAGCCTTGTTAAAGGTTCAGACTTGCTCTAATGTAGGATTTGCTACAAAATGATCCAAAATGTACCAAATATAGTATTTTTCTATCAATTTATTAAAGATAGTTATCAAGAGTATAATACTTTTGGTAATTTTGAAAATCCATAACAATGTTTATTCTATATAGTGTGATCTATGATTTAAATATTTAATTACTGTAACACCAAATTAGTATACATAAATTCTTTTGGGTTAAATTGTGTACCTTGGGACCACTATCAAGAAGCGTTTCAATGAATAGTTAGTCAAGCAATACGATGGCAACACAAAACCCAAACCTGGTAACTAATACACTAGTATAAAAACACCGCCCAAGTAACAAGAGAAACATGTCCAAAAATATCCACAACTAATCTAGTTTGTCATGTGGGGTCTTTTCACTAGTCCACGCAGGTTGGTGGTGTTTCTGTTAGTGATAGTTAAATGATGTTCAACAATAGGTACACTAATTCATGTTATTCATAATGGTGTATCATATGTCACTAAAAGCAATAGAGTGTACCTGAAAGCGTCTCCTCGAGACACTCCGCAAGCTCCAGGGGTGGCAGGCCCTCCGGGTAGCGTGCCAACAGGATGGCAAAGACAGCGGAGCGTAAACCCGAGGTTATGGTGTTGAGAATGCGGTTATTCTCCAGGGTGTTAATAGGGAAGACCCACCCTGGAGCTGAGGCTTTCACCAGCAAAACTCCGTCATGCTGCCATGTATCAATGAGCTCCTGGAGGGAGTCCAACCCCAGTGACGGGAAATCCAGTGCCACCCCAAACATCTTTTCGTACGCACCCGGGAGGTCTTCAACTCGGATCCCTTGACCCTCGTCGTGCAATGCCAGCAGGAGCCTGAACCGATGAAGTTTTTTTGCACAAATTTTAGCTAAAATAATGGTTAGAAGTAGGGTTGTCATGTTTGACACTTTTTTCCAACTTGGCATCGTAATAATGTAGTCTTATTAAACAAGTGTCCAATATGTTAACCCCTAAAGGACCCAAGGATTCATGGTTTTAAAATGGCAAATCCAATTGATCATATTGTGTAAAGTATAATTCAAATGAGATTGAAGTTTATATCACTGAAAGCACTGAAGAACAGTGCACATATGTTGGTCAAAAAACAAAAAATGTGAACAAAAGGAAGTCCACACTGAACCTACTCAAAATTGACAAAAAATTATGAGTCCCAATTCGAGCCGCTTCTTGGTCCTTTGGGGATTAAACAACTTGGATAAGATATTGCCGAATATCTAAGATTATCTTTAGAATATTTCAAATACATATTCTTAAAATATGCTTGTGTGACAGACTGGGAGGTTTATTAGATGTCTTCAACGTTGTGTTTTACACTTTGTCTCGTGGTCGAGTAAGACAAACTAAGTTAAAAGAGAAAATTCTTGACTAATTTCATTGAAGGAGTTTTTAACCTCAGCAATTAGTCCAAAAGTGCCAAAATACAGTGCTTACGTGACTACAACACGAATAAAATGGTGATTTTTGGATATTAAGGAATAGTACCAGAACATAGTACCCAAGATCATTAAGCGCACTACAATAGTGAGTTTGGGCTGACATTATTCCTTAATACCCAAAGACTACCTTTCTATTAGTGCAAGAATCAAAATTTTAGAATATGGCTATAAATAATTAAAGACTATATAATAGTTTTGAAGAAACATAACAACATATATATTATGGACCTGAAACGTAAACGGACGTGAGGGGACATGTCTTCAATGGAATAAAGGGAGGCGTCTCTGTAAGGGCTTGAGCTTTCAGCTGCACAGAGGACACGGAGATCAGAGAGCTCCTCTGGGGACATTCCATTGGGTCCGGTTCGGGGTCCGGGAGGACTTTTGGGCAAATGGGAGTCCGCCACGTCACTCTCCTCTTGTAAGTTTGGGACTTCAGAATTGGAACAGCTTGGAGTTCTCCTTTTCAACTGCTTGGTTGGGAGACAAGAAATTGTGCGCAAAGTTACGTTGATAGCTTAAATTGCCTTTTAAACTATCATGTAAATTGTAACGAGCTACCATTTTGGAATGGAAGAGCATAATTTAAACATAAATTATTCTTGAATACTAAGAGCATGCCGTTGTCTTCTACTTCATTTAGAGCCTAATTCATGTAAAACATGTCCTAATCCATTTTGATGTCTTTTTGGCTTGTTTTTCCCTTATCATAGTAAGTTGGGTTGGAATGGGGCTCACATTAAATTTAGATGTTAGATAGCATAAAATCTACCCCTACGGTATGTAGTTCTTAAGCAACTCTTCCTACCCACAAGGTAGGAAGAGTATATTCATTCATGGTATCATGTTAGGGTCACACATGCTACAAATCAACATGTGTGAAACAAATGAAGTAAAATGTATTTTTGTAAACTAGTAGATAAGAAAATGAGCTCCGGTTACATGCATATGGTGTTTGGCTATATCCATTAAACATAACCTTTTCATTAATTAAGGATTGGAGTTTGTAAGCATTGCTTTTTCAACACCAAGAACCTCAGACAAGTTTCATATGGAATCAACTTTGGTTTTGAAGATCGAACATCACTACAACAGGGGGTGTCACACCTCTTCCGAGAACATGGAGACAAAATCGTTTGTAATTTTGGCCATTCTTTTCCCATTCTCCATGAAGTTGTGACTCCCCTTGAAGCCATGTGAAGAATGAGAATGGCCACAGCTTCTCAATCTTCACGCCCATTGCTCACCTCCGAAGGAGAAGAATAAAACTTCTCAATCTTCAGAGAATGAGTCCCCACAATTCAAGGAGAAAGTGCCATGCACATATTCTCTGAAGATTGAGAATGGGAAGAAAGAAGTGTGACACCCCTAATAGTTCATTAATTCTTTAAAAGAAGACAAGTAAAAACCACCACTTGTTATTTACAAGCTTTTATTGATGGACGTTGTTTGTTACAAGGGCTCACCTGTTGAACGCCAGTGGTGTGACGAGAGCATCAGGGGAGATCGGTGAGCATTGGATGAGAATGGAGTTTGTAAACACAAAGAACTTCAAGTTTGAAATGGAATAAAGTTTGGTTTTGAAGATCTAACATCACTGTAATAATTCATTAATTGTTAAACAAAAGAAGTAAAAACCATCACTCGTTTTTTACGTATTAGATAGAGTACTCCATGGGCTCTACTACAGCATGTAGCGGATGCATGCTATCTCGGAGTCGCGAAGCAACAAAGTGGTAGCATGCACCCACTACACGATGTGGCAAGCCCATGGAGTACTCTATTTAGCATAGCCTACGACACATGTCAGACATTAGAAGAGTCTTATTTTGAGAAGTACACTAGAGAGAATTGAGAATAGAGAGATAAGGAGGAGTTTTCTACAAAGATTTGAAATACTCTATGAAGATTGTGTGCATAGAAAAATACATTACAGGTTGTAACTGTACTTCTTAGAACCAATCTGAAGCTGCCACAACTGGCATAACATGCTTTAGCTAGAGCTCCCATTAGAGCTGCAACACACCTTTTTGCTTGTGCAGTGAATCAACATCAAAATAGGGACTTGATGATGTGGAACATGTAGAAACTATTAAAAAAATCAAAAGTTCGTTGAGCTTCCAAGTCATCTTTTATTAGCGAAAGATGGCTTTGATTCTCCATAAGATTACGATTCTTGCAACGATTCTGCCCTACGATGCTGATTAGTGGGGCTGCTAAAGAATGTTATGGGTCCTAGCTGATTTCCTGGAGTAGGCTATAAGCATGACTATTGATGGACGTAGTTTGGTACATTCACCTGTTGAACGCCGGTGGTGACGAGAGCTTCAGGGGAGATGGGTGAGCGTTGGATGAGAATGCCGTCAGTGAGAGCGGGATCCTGGGCGCCATTACAAAGAAACGCCCGTGTCTGCGCCGCGCGCTCGTCGAGAAACACGAGGTCCGGCATGTCGCGCAGCAGGCACTCCACGGATGCGCTCGTGGCCTGGTAGCCGTGATCGATCAGCACCTCCTTCAGGGGCACCCCCATCACTCGTTCCAACAGGGATTCCACCGCGTCCACCGCGATCCCGCTCTGATGTTGCGATCGCAGCACGTCGTACACAATTCGCCGCAGGCCCGACCGGATGCCCGCCACGATGCGGTGATTCTTGGGCGTGTCCACCAGCCGCAGCTTGCCTTCAGTGATTTATTTTTTTATAAATTTTGTCAGGAGACAGTTTAGCATTTTTGCTACTTTTCCACATAACATTCAGTACTAGCATGCAGTGGCTCTTCCTTGCCCCACAGTAGACGGTGCATCGTATTCCACACCCAACATGAGTTCATCAGTAGCTAATTGGATAGGTGGAGTCCCAAGGTGATGAGCAGAGTGCATGAAGGCTATTGAATGTTATGTATGGCTTGAAGAGCAATCCAGGTTTCTTGGATGCTCTTTTCATATTAATATTTAGGTAATATCACCTAGGTCATACACGTGTGCTACTTAGGCAATACCTGGGTGATAAAAAGGCTTCACATCTTGACTCCATGTAGGAAAGTTGAAGTCCTATTATTCCTTCTGTTTTTTTTTCAAAAATCTTTTGTATCATTTAGCGCAAAACATTTAGTAGCATGCAGTGGCTCTGCCTTGGCTCTAGAGTAGATAGAGCAGCATATTTCACACCCAAGAGGACTTCATCAGTAGCTAATTGGACGTGGAATCCCAAGGTGATGAGCAAAGTGCACGAAGGAAAGGCAGAGCGCAATCGTGAAGCCTTGTGAATGTTATGCAGCCCAAATTTTTATGTAGCAATTTGGCTAAAATTAGCAACATCAAAAGTCACTGCTTGCCTTCGTCGATGAGCAGCGCACGCTGCACCACGTGCGGCATGGAGCGGCACAGGCGTGCCGCTGTGCTAAACCCGGCCGCATTGTCCACCGTGCGCCCGAACCGCTTCTCGTACAGCTGCGCGAATGCCGTGACGGTGCGGCCCGCGCTGCGAAACGCGGGCGAGATCAGGATCACGCGGACCTCGTACTGCAGCCGCGCCCGAAACTCCGGCGCGCGCTCCAGGTAGCGCATGCACTCGTCTTCCCACAGGTTAGAATCAGTGATCCCGTCTTCGTCATTGTCCGAAAGCTCTGGACTGCTTATCATCTTGCCTGGACTACTACTACTACCCACCTGCGTTTTTTTTTCATTTTCCCATTGGCGATTTAAAAACTGGAACTTGAAAAATAGAAAGCATTGTATGGCGATTTACCAAAAAAATACTAAAAATACATAGCTTTCTGTAGAATTGTTGGCTATACATACTACACCAATTATCGCCATTACTGTGAGTCACAGCAATTCAGTATTCTCAGGTATTAGAACAAAGTGTGACTCACAGTAATTGAGAATTCTCACAGTGAGTAGTGAGGATTGTGTATAAAGCCTCACACTAATTGAGGATTGGTGGGAAATCTCACACTAATTCTGTGACTCACAGTAAAAGGCAATAATCAGTGTACTGATAAGGGAAGATTATGACAATATACTCTATTTTTTACCCAAATATATATTTTTTCTTATAGCAACACAGCAAGCCCATTTTTCAAATAGCAAGTTGGCGATCTATAGCCACAAAAAATAAACCGCTGCGAGTACCCACCATGATCTTCGTCTTAATTGTCATTCCAGAGTTGCTCGATGATTGCGTTGCCGGCTCGGATTCCTGATCTTTGCGCATGACGCGCTCCAGCGCTGCCGTTCGCACGCCCAAGCCGTAACACTCCTTCACCTTCTGCATGATGAGATCCCTGTCCAGATCCGAACCATCACGATGTTTGTTGTTGCCAATAATGTGGGTTGCGTCCACGACTACGCCTCCTGGTGATCTGGAGCCCAAGTCCACCCCTCCCTCCCCTTCATACAACGACTCTGTGCTTGCCACATCCACCTCGTTTTGCTCGCCACTGTCCCCCTGCATGCAGGCACCACACACAGGAGTGATCGATTTAACACTTAGTAACCCCTGCCAATTAAACCCTAGAGGAGCAAGAAGCACAAATTGGGCTTCATTTTTTTCAACAGTTTTAAGTAGGTCATACAAGTCGAATTTCTTTGTTCAATTAATTTGTATTATTTTGGTTTTTCAACATTCAGTAGCTTGTAGAAGCTCTGTCTTGCCCCGCAGTAGATGGTGCAGCAGCATATTTCACACCCAACTAGATCATAATCTTGAGCATGAAGGCTACTGAGTGCTACTGAGTGTTATGAATGATGTTCTCCGGTGATATAAAATTTGGAACCGTCTGAATTACATTTTTCAGAATATGATCAATTGAATTTGACGTTTTAAAACCATGAAGCATTGGATCTTTTCGGGGTGAAAAAACGTCAAAACAAAATGTAACGGGGAAAAGACATGATCAAATAGTTACCAGACGTACCAGGGGTTCAGATTCTCCAGCCGAGAAACTGATGGGCGGTTGCGAATCCTGCGCGTTCTCGTCGTCGTCGCGCTCGGGTTCAGGCGAGCCCCAGCAATCCGCGAGCGCGTCGCGGTCCGGCTCGTAGCCGGGAGGTCGCTTGGTAGTTTTGTTGGTGATGTACTGGAACAGCGCGTCTTCTTGCTCGTCGGAGAGGCCGAACGCGAACACGGAGCGCTTGCCGCTGTCGATGGGGACGCCTCGCTGCAGTTCCTCACGGAACCGGGATTCGTTTAAATTACAGTCGCCCCCAGGAGGCTTGCAGCAGTTACTACTACTGCGAGGTGGTTTATTCAATCCGCTGATAATTTGCTTTTTGGAACTGTCTGTATTTTTATTGCTTAAATTTTCAGCCTCTTCGTTACAGTCTGCAGCTTCTGAATCAAATTTCTTGAGGGCATCGTTGTCTGGAGCCATGAGCGCTGGCAGTCCGGAAGGCAACGCCATGCCGATCGATTCACATCGATGTGCTTGCATTGATCATTCAAATCATGAATGCCCGATTGACAGGTTTAGCTGATCTCTGCGACGATTGAATATTCACCCGGCCTGTCAGTGCTGGAAGTTAGAGTACGTGTCGCTAATAAATTAATGAATGAAGTTGAATATATTGGGATGAGCTCGATCATTTAATTAGTTTGCATGCATGCATGGTACGTTGTGTTGCGAGATATATCGACCGAAAGCTGATCAGATCTCCATCGATTTCCGGATCGAGCGGGACAGGAGAAGCTGATACAATCTCCAGATCTCGCGGGGGCCGAGTCATGCACAGCCGACGTATTCAACGGTTTTGCAGTTTCGTCTTCAAGCTAGGCGTCTGACCAGTGGACGGTGCCCTCTT
The DNA here is from genome assembly GCA_022496805.1 of Pohlia nutans. Classification (NCBI taxonomy): domain Eukaryota; kingdom Viridiplantae; phylum Streptophyta; class Bryopsida; order Bryales; family Mniaceae; genus Pohlia; species Pohlia nutans. Next base: position 3,337,687 of record CM040093.1, on the reverse strand, counting down.
GATCGAAGCAACGTCCGCTGGTCGGTTCTCTCTAAAGAATACGACCGAAGAGCAGCAGGCATTAAGGGGTAAAGAATGCAAGTATTGGCGCAAGCTTTCATTAGAGAAAATTTGAAACCTCAACAAGGCCCCAGATGAGGGTAAAAGGTATCACAGAATTATTTATTTTGTACTGTAGGGCTTTTTCCCCTACCCCTGTCCAAGGTTGGATGTGGGTTCCTTTAACCCCTAAAGGACCACAACTATGTTCCTCTCCAAACACTCCAAAGTACCCCTTCTCATAAAAAGACAAATAGTTTTTGATCTATGACCTTTTTGACCAATCCAACCGTAGGATATTTCAAGCAACTTGAATTTATCACCACCTACAAATTTTCAACCGTTCAGGGTTCTTCAATAGTAAGATTATAAGCTTCAAAGTTGGTTGCACCTTTTTTCTTGGCTTGCTGCCCATATTTGAAACTTTCTGAAAATGCCGAAAATGCAAAGTTTAGTCTCAAATTTGGTAAAATGAATTTGGCAATTGTGTGCATGAAGGTGTTAGCTCATTGTATGAATTTTTCAAGAGCTGCTCGCAGTTAGGTTTTTCACCTTTACATGATTGTATCTTTTGATTTAAACATCAACTATGTACGCAAATTACCATCCCATCTTCATTACAAAGAGTAGAATCACCACAAAAAATCTCAAGAATTGAGGATCAATACTCATTCCACAGTGAGCTGACCGAACTTGGAAAATCAACCTTGATCCTTGAGGGGTTAATTGGCCAAACTTCTATCAAACCCTTAAAATTCACACAAGCTATTGCCCAAATCTCCCGCCAAATCTGTCAGAAAGCCTAAGTATGTTAGTATTTAGTTTTGCTTATAACATAGTAGGGCATTGTTGAAGGTTCATAGCGCACCAACACATAGGAATCGTGTTGTAGAATCTCCCTTCGCAAGCTCACACTCTAAATGACAACCTCAATTATTCACGGCTAAGTATGATGAAGTGTTACAAGTCACCAAATTTGTGGCATTCAAGTACAAAGAGCTTTGAAAAATATACAGTCTATCCTCCATACAATGATATTCTATAATAATTATGAAGATATATTATTTTTTCAAGCAATACACATGTGACATTGTGACAAGTCATTTCTATGACTCATCCATGCTTGCCAATTTGAAGTTAGGGCTTTCCGAATACAGTATGTCATAATAGAGATTAGAAAAGGACAATAGTACATGTGATGTCAGTATTGATTTTTTGAATTTTTTGTATTTAAAAAAATATGATAAATTTGGGAATTTAAATAATGTACAGTAGGATCCAAGGTAGAATGGCGTTTTTGGTTTCCCAGTGGAAAAAAAATCAAGTCTGCCCACTTTGAAAGCCTCTAGAGAGATCAAAAATTGGTATTTTACCTTGAAATTTTTACCATGAACTTGAAATCAAGTTTTTAGTATGCCTACCAAACTTCAAAGCCAAATAATTCACCAAAAAAAAGTTATTCAAAATCTACCAATATAGGTAGTTGTGGAAAAAGTTTCACTCCTACCAACTTCGACAGCCTCCCAAGAATTGAAAAAAAAAATCCTTAATTTGATGTTTTTTTGGTAGAAACCAATTTGTGTTAGTAATATATGGTAAAAATCTCAAGTCTAAAAGATTAGTAAAAAAAAGGATATTCCCAATCTACCAACATGTGTTATTTTGCGGTATGCTTGTGGAAATCATTTTCACTACAACCAACTTTGACACCCTCCCAATGGCTAAAAAATGGCCCATTTGCCATGAAATTCTTGTCACAAGATAATCTACATGTTAATGACAAGTGTGCCAAAATTCAAGCTCAAAAAGCTTACACAAAAAATCAAGAACATCCAAATTTAACTGTGCACGCTTGTCACAACCCAATGAATACACTTGCTAAGAATTTGAACACCACATACGCATGAAGGAGCTTTTGTTCTCTACATCAATGCTTGTTTTGAGAGTTGAATATTACAAATGACTTGTAGAATGTGTGATGATTTGAGAGGGCTTATTTGAAAGCAAAGGTATGCACCTGGTGATGTGGGAGTAAGAGTATGCACATGAGGATTCATCTGAGAGGAAAGGTCTACACATACTGGTTTGGGAGTGAAGGTATGCACAAGCTGATTTGGGAGCACATTATACACATCAAGGTTGGTTTGGGAGGGGAGCATGTATGGACATGTGATTAGGTAGTTAAAATTTTAGATCAAATTCTCAGATTTAAAGTTGTGATTGATGGCTATTCCAGATGAAATTCGTGCACGTATTGTGGGTTTGAGTGAAGGAGGGAAGAAAGGAGTTGAAATTGCAGCTATTGTTGGAGTCCCTGTTAGAACAGTTCAGAGGTTGGTGAAGAATTTTCGAGAAAATGGAACCTACAAAAGCAAAACGTGTGCCAAAAAATATGGAAAAAAACTTAGTGATAGAGATGTTCGTGGTATAAAACGTGTTTTACAAGTTGATCGTCGCATCATGCTCTCTGACATTACTAATATGTGTCCTACTAAAGTATGTAGAAATACTATTCAAAAGGCTTTACATGATAATAGCATTCACAGTCGAATTGCAGTCAAAAAACCTTTTTTGACACCTCATCACATGTCTCAACGATTGGCTTTTGCTCAAAAGTATTGTCGATGGAATGCAGAAGATTGGGAGCAAGTTGTTTGGACAGATGAGTCCACTTTTGAAGTTGGAAAAAACTCTAGACAAATTCATGTTTGGAGAACTGTGTCTGAGCGCTATGCTTCAAGTTGTATGGTTCCAACTTTCAAGAGTGGGAGGACTTCTTTGATGATTTGGGGTGCATTTTCTGGAGGGCAGAAGTCACAACTTGTTTTTATGCCTAAAGATCGGCGCTTTGCAAAGGATTTTGTTGAAGTGGTTTACAATGGGGAATTGCTTCATTTTATGGAAAAAGTACCACAAGGATTACTCATGGAAGATGGTGCACTTGTCCATAGAAACAAACTATGTGAAGAATGGAGGCAAGCACACCGTCTAGAGAAGCTTAATTGGCCCGCAAACTCTCCTGATCTCAATCCAATTGAAAATCTTTGGAAGATTTTGAAAGATGCAGTTCAACATGGTTCAATATGCTCTAAAAATACAAGTGACTTAAGAGTAGTTATTGTAAGAGAGTGGAAGATTATTAGTGGTCAAAAGCTCCTTTTGCTATGTCATTCCATGCCTACTAGGTTACACTACTAGAGAGTGCGTAAAAACCAAGACAAAACCAACACACATCTGTTGGAACCAACAGAGAATGGGTTTAACGTAGTAAACATTTAGTCATCTACACAGAACCAACAAGTTTTCTCTTGGAACCAACAAGTTCCTGTTGATTTTCCTCTTGGAACCAACAAGTTCCTGTTGATTTTCCTCTTGGAACCAACAAGTTCCTGTTGATTTTCCAAAATCAAATGTTCCTAACCCGCACAGAACCAACCGAATTTTTGTTGATTTTGTGCGGGTTAGGAACCCCATTTCTCTAGTAGTGTTACAAGCAGTGATAGAGGCAAGTGGAGGACATACACGTTGGTAGATTGTAAGTTTTTTTTTTTTGTGTAAGCTTTTTGAGCTTGAATTTTGGCACACTTGTCATTAACATGTAGCTTATTTTGTGTCAAGAATTTCATAGCAAATGGGCCATTTTTTAGCCATTGGGAGGGTGTCAAAGTTGGTTGTAGTGAAAATGATTTCCACAAGCATACCGCAAAATAACACATGTTGGTAGATTGGGAATATCCTTTTTTTTACTAATCTTTTAGACTTGAGATTTTTACCATATATTACTAACACAAATTGGTTTCTACCAAAAAAACATCAAATTAAGGAATTTTTTTTTCAATTCTTGGGAGGCTGTCGAAGTTGGTAGGAGTGAAACTTTTTCCACAACTACCTATATTGGTAGATTTTGAATAACTTTTTTTTGGTGAATTATTTGGCTTTGAAGTTTGGTAGGCATACTAAAAACTTGATTTCAAGTTCATAGTAAAAATTTCAAGGTAAAATACCAATTTTTGATCTCTCTAGAGGCTTTCAAAGTGGGCAGACTTGAATTTTTTTCCACCGGGAAACCAAAAACGACATTTTGCCTTGGACCCTACTGTACATAAAATGTAGGAGGAAAAAGCCATAATTCTCTAGGGAACAGCGTCATCTTCTTCTTTTTTGACACAAAGGAGCTAATCACTAATTATTTGGATGATCTGTGTCATTTTAACATAGAAATTATGTCATCATTCCATAGTAAACTCCGGCAACCATAGATCTTGTGTGATTTCAATGTCAAGGTCCTTGTTAGTTCTAATGTCAAGGTCCATACTAGTTTCATACCATTTTCACATCAAAATGATGTCCCCTCTTTTTATTGATGCATGTTACAAAGTGCATGAGCTTTGCATGAGATCCATATCAGAATGATGTTGCATGATTTTCACATGAAAATCACACTACATTTATCTGTCCCAAGTTTACTAATGAAGCCTTCATAGACTTGAAGGCTTGTGCTATCTTCATTCTTCAAAAAAGGCATGAAAAACAAATAAGATATTTATTTATAATTTAGGGATTGAATCTTATAGTTTTTTAATAAATAGTATTATAAAAATATATTTTTTAATTAATAATATCTTAAGAACATACATCAAAATTATAGAATAGATCATAAATTTGTATATTATTTATGTACGCCTAAAAAATACCATGGTTTCTTACATACCTCTTTATCAAGGTAGTCAGTGTCTTCCCTAAGACCAAAGGTTTTTATGTCTCACACTATTTTCCAACTTGACGTCATATTAGACGTTTAGAGTTTAGACGCTTAACATTGATTGTCTAATTAGGTAAATTAGTGTCAAATATGTTAAATAACTTTGATGAAATACTCCCGAATATCCAAAAATATTCCAAAATATTCTAGATATATCTTAAAAATATGCTTGTCGGACAAACTAAGAAGTCTATTAGATGACAATTGACATCATATTTTCATATACTTTGTTTAGTGGTCGAGTAAACAACCTTGCTAATGACAAACCACAATTTGAACAATGCAATTGTGAAGGAAGAAAATGAATTTCATGAACAGTTAGTTGTCTATATGTGACAGTATGAGTTTTTCAATTAATTGATTTGAGCACAAACCAGGATGCCATGTTTCAGTGTGTAAAGGGCCCAACAATATTTTATTTTATTCAACCACATGTCAATGTGTGGAAAACCCAACAATATTTTTATTTCAACCACGTACCAATATGTGGATGGTCCAACAATATTTTAATTTTAGTCCAAGCAATATTCACCAAACCTGAGGACTATTATTAATTCATTACTAGTTTTGGTGCATATACATAGTGTGAGATGCAATGTATCATGTGCAAGCAAGAAACTGCTATTTGGATTATCAATGCTTTGCTTTAAATACAAACAAAAACTAGGGTTTCACGACAAAAAGGTTTGAAACTTGAAGTTCGAAAACTTAAGGTTTGAACTTCTTCAATCTTAGACGCCTCTTGATCCAACTACATATAAAAACGTTCAGATCATCAACTACCAAGCTTCTTCCGAAATCTGGAAAATAAAAAAATAAAAAAATACGCCGGATTATAAGATGATTGAAATACAACAAATACTTCCAACAACAAGAAAAAAACTCAACATCTGCGGATACACAATGCGCCTTTCTCCTCCTAACCCTACCATGTACAATCCTTCTCACAATTCTCCGCTCCAAAAGTGAATGCACTTCCCTCACTCCATCTCATTTAGGAATAAACTACTAAATGCAAGTGAGAAACACAAGAGCGCTCTCTCTTTCTCTCTCATTGAAACTCATGCGCAACTCTAGAAACGCATTCTGTACTCTAAAACTCACCTAGTACACACACTCGCCTAGCTCTTTAATGAGCTTACCACGAAATTGTAGAGTGGCATCACTTCTGCAAACTCAATTCTCAATTCCTCCTCTTTCATCGGCAACAGTGCAAAATCTCAGGATTAAAGGTTTAAAGAACCCAGCTCGGAGGACACGAATGAATGCGTACAAAGTGGATGTATTTTGTTCATATGTGATCAGCTATTGCCTGTCCACCAAGTACCTCTTCCAAGTACCCCTCCCCATTTCAAATTCATTTCAACAAATTTCACTCCAAATTGTTAATATTTTTTAATTAAATTTAATAAGAATTTCGAATTCCAAATTACAAAAATTACAAAAATATAAGTTATAGAAACCATTAGTCTACATGTATGAATGTGATCTACGATTCAAAATGTACAACTTTTGTTCAAACATGACCAACATATAGTTCAAATGGGAGTTCAAATGTAGTCAACCATGTGACCTCTATAACATTAACATATATTTGGATTTCAAAACCTAACCGTATTTAAGATTGTGTTGTAATTCTATAATACAAATATTATTTAAAAATGGTCAATACTTGGAGTGCAATCAAATTTTAAAGAATTCTTGAGGTTGTGTTTCTAAATTCCATTTATAAAATTTAGTAATAGCAATAGTATTTTCAACTTCAAAATTCACAACTTTTGATTAAATATCAAAAGATTTAAAACCAAATTGTTCTTCCAAATTGTATTTAATAATACATTTTTATAGATCTTCTAGTCAATAATAATTCAAGGCATTTAATTAGAGATTAGTGAGGGTAATTGTTAATTTGGTAATGAAAATCAACTTCTATTATATCAATAATTGTACACTTCTAAAACTCCAAATTATAAAAAAATAAAAAAATTGGAGGCACACAACAAAAAATACAAATATATTGAAAAATGAATTGGGGTTTTTGATTTGTCAATTATATGCTTCTATATTTATTAAGAAAGAAAAAACCATTTTAATGAAAGAATTGCACTTTTGATATCTTACAAATAAAATGACTATTGAAAATGTAACTTGAAAGATACCAAAGCAATGTGGCAATTTAAAAAATAAATTGTTGAATATTTAATAATTTTCTCAGTTGCACTTTGACTGCAAAGAAAAAGATTTTTATGAGTTTTGAAAGTAGAGCAACAGAGTGGGATTTCTAAGTATTGGAATGGTGTATGTACTTTTGGATATATTCTATTTGATAAAATGATCAATTTGAACCTCTACTATCACAAATTTATAATTTTCCACTTTTCAAAAGAATTTGAGGAATGTCTTATAAATTTTTTGAAATTTTTGAAATATTTTAGGTTCTACTGAGTAACCCTAATGCTACATTATACAAGAGTATTTTAAAATAGATAAAATTCAAAAAAAAATCCCCATCCAACTTAGAATTATTAGTCCAAGCATTCTTTTTGTATACAAAATGATCTAAATACTTCATGATTAAAAAATGAGATTTTTTAATCATGTTTTAAATCAAGTTTTTAATTTGCTATTAAATATCATGCTCATAGGATTTTAATTAAATATTAAAATCAACTATTAATATATTATAGTTTTAGGATTCTAAAGACAATTTTTAAATGCTTGATATATTCAGTGTATTTTTGAATACTAGTATCACATTTGTCTATGCTAGTTATTAACTCAAAAATAAAATAAATCATTTTTGAAAAATTAATAGATAGTTCTTTTAATTTATCAATGTTTAATTTTTTATATATATGTTTAATGTGTATTTCAATGGTTATTATATTATAGTTTTTAATGCTCAAAATAATTAATGAAATATTTGCCTAAATTAACTACTTTTATTTGTGTAGTAAATGAAAAACTAAATTATCCAAATTTTAGATTTTGGAAGAAGACTTGTAAACCGGCCTTTATATGCATGGATAGAGTTGGCTTGTGCACTACCGTACCAAGAAGGCAGGGTCGGCAGAAAATAATTCCCCAAAAAAATGCCGAAAAAATAAATAAATTTATCAAGTATTTTGTCGAAATCAACAAAAATGAAGTCAACAAAAATTGTAGACAAAAAACAAAAGAAAACGTTTAGCCGCTAGTAAAATTCAATGTTAGTTATTAATAGCCGAATTTTTAATAATTGTTTTTGAAAGTGCCGACCTCCACTTTTTTAACTTTTATTAATTATTCAACACAAAAGTGCCGACCCTGCCTTCCTAGTACGGTATCATGAGCTTTTAGTTTTGTAGGTGGTCAAAGGTTTCAAATTTGACCCTTGAAAGTATGAAATTAGAGGTTGTATTAAAGAATTGACTAAATAGTATAAAATTAGTTTTTAGTTGTACTAAACTTGTTTTCCTATTTTAAATAAATATAAGGTATAAAGGTGCTGAATATGTTAAATAACATTACTTTAGTGTTTTTTGCAATTTTCAAGAAAATTAATTTAAATGTGAAAGCATGAGAAAATAAGCAAAAAATAAATTTCTTATGAATTCTCATTATGAGCACTTTGACCGTGCGACCAGTCAACACGTCATAATATTGGGCCGAAGGGTGGGGTCCTAAATAGACTAAGCAATGGACACCTATGAAATGTGAGAATGGGATGTATTCTTTAATCACGGCAATGAAAGAATAGGTGCAATACAAAATGTGGCCAATTTGACCTTTGCAAAAGAGGGGCAACACAAATGAGGATACCAATTTAACCTCAAAACATTGAAATTACATAAATCCAACACCATCAATTCTAAGTACCCAAGGAACTTCAAATGGGGAGTAATTGGCCAATTAATTAGACTAAGAGGGGATTTTGCGCCCTCAAGAGAAAATGACAGCACACCACCTAGTACTAAAATGGGCCTAAAAATACCAAAATGCCATGAATTCAACCCAAATAGCCCTAGATACTCAAGGTACTCCAAATGGGGTGTAAATGGGCAAAGAATGAACACAAGAGGTGAAATTGCAACTTCAATAGAAAATGACAGCACAAAACATAGCACTAAAATGAGCCTAAAAATGCCAAAATGTCATGAATTCAACCCAAATAGCCCTAGGTACTCGAGGTACTCCAATTGGGGTCTAAATGGGCAAATAATGAGCACAAGAGGTGATTTTGCAACCTCAAATGAAAATGACAGCACAAAACATAGTATTAAAATGAGCCTAAAAATTACCAAATTGTCATAAATTCAACACAATAAACTCTAGGTACTACAAGTACCTCAATTGAGAGTTGATGGGTCAAAAGGTTAGCAAAAAATGAGAAATCTCACACCCAACGACTATGACTTCATCCATTTGTCTAATTATTTGGAACCAAGCCCGGTGCAATTTCGGCAGCGCTTCTGCACTATACCAAACACCGGGCTTATAATTTTCCAACACCATCCAACACCCCAAGGAATGACAACAACCAAGCCAAAATCAACACCAATCACTTGAAGGAGTCCACAACGCAATCACAATCCGGGAGTCCAAGAAAGGAAACAATTAAAATTGCTATTACAACACCACAAGTTCCTAGTAATCATTCTAAACCTAGCGGGGTCAAGATCACATCAACATTCCACAAAATTTGGAGAAAAGGAGGTGGTGAGGCCCTCCCTCCGTATTATCACTCTGTCAACTTTCCATATTATCACATTGTGGAAGATAGGGGATTGGCGATTGTGGTCGCGCGATTGTGTGCGTAGAGACCCGTGGCGTCGTCACGCGATGCGTGAGCTTGTGGTGATGCGGCAGCTGTCGACCTCCTCCGACAACTCGTGGCGCCGTCGCGCACTGGTCGCGCCCCCCGTTCTGTACTTGTTGCTGCACTGCAACGCCTCCCCGGTTGGCCTGCGCCCCCTCACGCGCTGGTCGCGCCCTCGTCTGCCGCGCATATTGGCTGCGCTTGCATGCTCGCTCGTCCAATCTTTGCCTTCTTCGCTTGCTGCTGTTGGTTTCACCTTCATCATTGCTCGTTTCTGGGATCCCGACCGCTGCAACCGCCTCCCACGAACTGCGCGCCTCTTCCGTACCGATCACGCCATGTTCTCGCAGCTAGATCACGTCGTGTTTCCGCCGGCCCAACCCCAGCGCTGCTAGCGTCGTCGTCGGCTTGAACAATCCAGACCCCGACCTCCAGCGCGTTGTCTCGCGATGCGCCGCCGTCACCTAGACTCCAGTCCTCCCTCATACAAGCGTCCAAATCCTACCTCCGATCTAAAACTTCTCCCTAGCGACTCGAAAAACACATCCACCAGCAAAGCTTCACCCTCCAACAACTCTCTTGACAAATTCCCTACCCTGATCAAATCGTCTAGTTTCTCCTACTGGCAGGACTTTGCCCCTCTCTTCCAAAAACTCTCTCTCAACGGCAAAAAACTACTCCCTAAATACATCCTAACTCATCTATCCAAAAACACATTCATCTAAAATTCTACTCTACTAAACTCTAATTTACTCCCACTAAACTTCTACTCTACCCCTAGTTAGATGTGAGATAAATTTCCACTTATAAAATTAGCACTTGGCAACCTCTCAAAGAGTACAACACCAAAACTCTATGTCTTCTAAATATCAAGCAAGTGTTACAAAACCACCAAAAACTCATGGTTAAAAGGTCAAAAGCCCTATCTATGAAATTCAAGCAAAACTTCTAGTACAAGTCAAAATTGTAAATACAAACACATAGTAAATTGCCAAAACACGCCAATCATTCCTATTAGCTAATATACTATAAATAATGGTTAAAATAGTAGAAAAGGATACCAAACATCACGGTAATGGTTTACCGTGGTCTGTGAACCGGTTGGGCGGTTCACACTCATCTATGTTGAAGTCTAAATATTGAAATACTTTAGATTCAATTGTACTCATGCAACACTCATAAGTTAAAAGTACTTAATAGAGACATTTGTCTAAATGCAACATCCTAAAATCTTGCACAATGAATACATACTAGTGCACTGGCCCTATGTCGTTGGCCCAAATGTTCCCCATGTTGCACATATCCTTTGTGTTCCTCGTATACATATGCATTCCTCGTGCACCAATGTATTCATTGTCTAACATGTGCATTCTCCACGCTCCCCGTATACCCGTAGTGTTCCCCATGTTTCCAATAATTCTTGTATTTCCATGTGATCCCCATGTTCCCTATGCTTTTGCTTTCTCTTTGATTTTTAGAATAACAAATTCATAATTTAATTCAATTTATGGAGACAAAATTCGATTAAAAATCAATAACTTTCACACCATAGGTGGATGTTTTTACAATAGGGCGTCCAAAATGTGTAGTGTGACATTGCATAACAAGCGAAATGTGGCGGTAAACATTTTCTATTGGTCATTGAAATGAGTTTTTTGGCAAAATGTTAACCGCGGTGAAAAGGTATTCAATGATTGTATATATATGTATATATATATATATATATATATATATATATATAATTTTAAAATAATATAAAATAGTATATGGACCAAAATTTAATACATTGCATTCGGTGACATTGTAGTATGAATACTTTATTGCCTTAATTGATACATTTCATTGAAGATATAGTGATGGCAATAATTTTACTCAATTCCTATAACATATAGGTATTGTATTCCAAAAACATTCCAAAGGATTCTGTGAGCAAGGTGGATATTAGAGGTTTATGGCAACAATTTTCGTTCCTTTACATTAAACGCCCCCTTAACCCCTAATTGCCCATGTGTCCATTTTTTGGACGATGTACAGATTTCATTGACTATTTCTCATCCGTCATGCACTTTTTGTGGTGTAGATTTTTTACTATATATTTTATGGGAAGTTAGCTTCATGCATGTGTTATCCGATTAGAAAGAGGATGATTTGTGAAATTTTTATGCCTCATTTCATGTCGCATCGATTCACCAAAATTTTCTAAAATCTTAGTTCAAAAGTGTTCAAAAGTGCTCTTGAAAAAGTCAACTCATAAAATTAAGCAACCAAAAAATCTCCAAAAATCACAACACTTAAAGTATTACATTTCAACCCATCATAACAAATTTCATCTACAAATTGTCAATATCTTGTTCTTAATCAAATTACAAAATAATTTTGAATTTTAAGTTTCAAAATTTATACAAAAATATTGGTGATAGCAATCATAGATCTAACCACATGGACAGAATCAAAAATTCATAATGCACAACTTTTATTCATACATCAAGTTCAAAATATCCCTTTTAGTTACATTTTATAATGCATCTTTGCAAAACTGCCGAATCTGGAGAGGGTTGTGGGCATTTAGGGGTTAAAATGGCGAATTCCCAAAAATTACTTGCGAGCTTGGTTGGCTAATTAAAACAGAGCCTGTAGTGTAGCTGGAATATGCATTTGACATGGTATGCAAGTGGATAAAATGACATCAGTAGGAATATTTCAATAGATTCTATGAATATTTAAAAGATTCAAAAATAATATAAAATATTTTGAAAATATTCCAAAATATTTCATTTTTACTATATTAGAATGTATTTGGTATTTTCCCTATTTATTATATTATGTCATTAATGCAAATGCTTTACAACATTAGAATTTTTTTGCTGAGAACTACAGTGACGAACAAAACTGAGTATTGATTTGAAACTTTTCCATTCAAACAACCATACCATGAGCATCAATGGGCAAAGTCCAAAAGTGAATATACAAAAGTTGTAGTGTGCGACATATAACACATTCCTACGGAAGTTTGAAGAAAAACTGAATTGTGATTTGGAAGAAAATGGATTTCAAAGTTAGCCATGTCTAAAACTCGGTTTTGTGCGATATAATTCGGAACTACTTTAAATTTTGTCAATTTTTTCTTAGAGCTTCAAAAAAACTTTTTGTGCCTTGGCATATTGGTATACATCATTTAAGATTGTTGTACACAAAAATTGAAGGAAGTTGATATTTATAGAATTTAAAATATTCACAATTTGACAAACATGCAAATGATGTTGGTTCTCACGATATTTGAATTATTTTTTGGAATTGAGAGCATGGGACTGCATTGGCCATTGTATAGAGAGCATAGGTTGCAACATGAACCATTGTTACATCTTAATGCCCTTGAATTTGAAATAGTTGTTGAATAGGCCAATGCATTCGATTTATATATTAGAGTTGTATGATGCAGTTTTTTTGTCAAACTTTTTTGTACAAAGTCTAGAGTTCATGACGCACATACTCAATCAACCAATGGAACAACTTGTTTTTTTCGTGTTCAGTATCATCAAAAAATTGTCAATTTTATGAAAGTCAGTGTAATTTCTGGTAGTTTTGAACTTTTTGATGATATTGAAAATGATATGTTTTTTTTTTTTTTGATTTGTAGGATTGATTATGTGCGTCATGAACTCTAGTTTTTGAACAAAAAACCTAAACCAAAAAACTGCATCATATAGATCTAATATATAAATTGAATGCATTGGCCTATTCAACAACAATTTCAAATGCAAGGGCATTAAGATGTATTAATGGTTCATGTTGCAACCTATGCTCTCTATACAATGGCCAATGCAGTCCCATGCTCTCAATTCCAAAAAATAATTCAAATATCGTGAGAACCAACATCATTTGCATGTTTGTCAAATTGTGAATATTTTAAATTCTATAAATATCAACTTCCTTCAATTTTTGTGTACAACAATCTTAAATGATGTATACCAATATGCCAAGGCACAAAAAGTTTTTTTGAAGCTCTAAGAAAAAATTGACAAAATTTAAAGTAGTTCCGAATTATATCGCACAAAACCGAGTTTTAGACATGGCTAACTTTGAAATCCATTTTCTTCCAAATCACAATTCAGTTTTTCTTCAAACTTCCGTAGGAATGTGTTATATGTCGCACACTACAACTTTTGTATATTCACTTTTGGACTTTGCCCATTGATGCTCATGGTATGGTTGTTTGAATGGAAAAGTTTCAAATCAATACTCAGTTTTGTTCGTCACTGTATGACATCCTAACGTGAAAACACCCAGGTCCAAAAACTATGAAACAATTTTTGTGCACCCTTAATCACCAAGAGCTTTCCAACAATGCCAAAAATGACATCAAAAACCCCATATTCCATTTTTCATAATTTAATTCAATTTATAGTGACAAAATTTGTTTAAAAATCCATAACTTTCGCACTATAGGTCCATACAAACGAAACTAACATTGTACACCCCTCCTTCTCAAGAGCTTTCCGACGGTACTAAAAACGCAGCCGCCGAATGCATGGTCACAAAGATCACAACGTAACAAAACAAACAAAACAAACAAAACAAACAAACAACCTTCCTTAATATATAGAATGATTTTGAAAATATACACCACCAAAGCCTTAACATAAGAACCTATGTCAAGTTTTAGGTCATCTACCAAGAAGAATTTATTTGGATCTTTATAACTTTTTCATACATTATTCAAATAACGCATTTTTTAATGAATGGGAATCTTCTTTGATTTGATAACAAACATATTAAAAAAATTAAATTATGATAATAATAACTATGCTCACTGTTTAAAATTATGTTTTTACTTTTTAGGTATAATATTTTAGATTGAAATTATGATTGTAAAATTTCAAAATCAAAATTCAACTAAAAACTCATGTACACTATTGTAGAATTTAAAGTACATGCTACAACAATAAATTTATGAATGATTCTTTTTATTTTTAGATTTTTAGATTTTTTAAAATTCTTTTGCATATATTTTATTTTTTAAAGATTAGAAATTATTTTATGGTGACATAAACTTAGCATCTGATTTAGCACCAATATTTCCACATAATGATGTGTTTGTAGAATTAAACATATTGTGTCATTTTTATTACTAAATAAAACATGTTTAAAATACAATTATGATGATTAAGTAAATTTACAACAATACCACATGTGCCATGTTTGTAACGTGAATGACTCCAATTCAATATAAATTTATATTGAGTTTATAATTAACATTCATTTTTATGACTCCAATTCAACATTATTGATTTTTAAGAATTTAAAATTAAAATTTATAATTAAATTTATTCAATATGAATGTGGCATTTGTAAATGCCCTTCAAATAAAAATTGTATATTATATTCAAAAAGAATATTTAATACTGAATGGTTGATATCAAGATTTGGTTTAATGAATTAATGTATTTATTATATGAATAAATATTTTCATTTGAAAACTAAATTTATAAAATTTATCACAAATCAATAGTACAATATGGAACCAGAAATCATCTTGCATATGAAAAAATTGTCTTTACAAAATCAAAATTTAAATAAAATTGATGATGAAACAGAAATCAATAAAAAACGATATAGCGAACAATTCCTTAGTAGTAATGTAAAGAGTACCAATGAACTTATTGTACATTTGAAAAGAGTGTCTTTAGAAAACCAAAATGTGATTAATAAAAAAGAATTACATGGATTTAATAAGGTTCAAATCCTTGAAAAGTCAGATAATTCACAAAAAATTGAAAACAAAGATTATCAAAAGGATAGTGTCTTTAAAGAAAAACATCCACAAATTGTTTTAAAAGACATTTCAGAGCAAAATGTACCACGTGCAATCACAGTGGGACATTTTATGCGTCAAACATTTGAAAATAAAGATTTGCACAATGATAATGAAGGATCAATATCATCTACTACAAGCGGAAAAAGTGGAAGTGTAAAATCTATCGAAGTTTATCAATTTCAAAATAAAACAAAAATTCATAATCAAGCTGAAAATGTGAGTAATGATGAAAAACCAATGTTCAAAACACAAAAGAATAACAAAACAGACTTGTTTGATTTCCTTACACCAAGGACATGGGACTCATGGACTTCAAGTACATTGTCAAGTTTGCCAACAAATTCTCCTAAATACTTTTCTAATCGTCAAATACATCATAATATCCTTTGGAAAAAATTAATAGATAAAGAAAAACCCGAAGTTGAAAATGTTACAAGCTTAATAAGATTTGATGATGTTTTTGAACTTTTCCATGGCAAAAGACATGGAACTCAAAGAAAATCTTGTTCAAAGGTGATAAAAAATGCTCAATGGCCATCAAATGACTTTTTTACTTGCTTATTGTGTGAAAAACCAGGCCATTTTTGTCATGAATGTAAATTTTATAACCAATTTACAAATCAACGTGATCATTTATCCACACACAATCTATTAGATATTATTAAGAATATTTATCTTGACATTAAAAATATCAACATTATATTTGATGATAAAACCAACAAACCTTTAAAACCAATACATGATATTGAATCAAAACCAATTCCTAAGACCAATCAAATTGCGCAATTAAATACTTCATTTCATAGTTCTCCAATATATAATGAAATTGAATATAGAAATTCAAAAGACTATTTAAATTTAGCTCATATTTACAAAATTAAGCATAAATTTGGATTAACTTGTAAGAAAAAAATTAAGGCCCAAAAAAGAGTTTTAACTAGTTGCTTATTGTGTGGACGATTTGGGCATCCAACAAATAAATGTCAAGTTGGTCCATATTGTAGATATGTAAGTAAAATAAATTCCCGCAATTGTAGATATAATATTCATCAGCTTGCACAATTAAGTTTTTGCATTTCTAAAAAAGAAGAACCATCACCAATTCCGAAATCAACTGAAAGCAATCAATATTTGTGTTATCGAGCAACACCAAAAATGTACCGAATTGAAAATATTGATACATGTACTACAAAAAATTTGCAAATGAAACAAATCAATGTATACGATTCAACGTATAAAGTGTCTCAAACAGAGTATGATAACTTTCTTACTTCTAAAAACAATCACAATAATTCAATCATAAACATTTTGAAGTGTAAAGAGTCAGTCTCGATTGTTATTGGAAAGGTCAATGGTAGAGAGACCACTATGCTGCTAGATACTGGGTCAACAATTACATCAATTACGGAAGATTTAGTAGAACAAATGAAACTTATGTCTTGGTATA
Source organism: Pohlia nutans (assembly GCA_022496805.1). Taxonomy (NCBI): domain Eukaryota; kingdom Viridiplantae; phylum Streptophyta; class Bryopsida; order Bryales; family Mniaceae; genus Pohlia; species Pohlia nutans. The sequence continues at coordinate 3,320,826 of CM040093.1, read as the reverse complement.
CCAATCATATATTGACGGTTACATTAGCAAATACACAAGTTGAAAATTATTCTGAGCGGCTATGTATTGTTGCACTTGAAGTAGGTGACATTGAATGTTATGAAACACTTACTATTCTTCCTGGACAACTCTATGAAATAACTTTAGGAAGAAATTGGTTGAAAGCACATATGGCCATATGTGACCACGGACTTGACATTTTAAGAATACCAGGTTCACGACCAATTAAAATGGGATTAGTTCCTTATTTTGGATCAAAATCTTTTCTTCAACCTATTTTTTAAAGAAACATAATAATGAAAAGAAAAAAAATTAAAATTAAATTAATTCATAAAATATCATCCAAAATCAAATGATATTTGAAATTTATCACATATGATTTTATAAATTGTGTTATATTTGTATTTCTTTCAAAAACTTTATATGATTGAAAATGTCAAGAATATATACATAAATTCACATATCTAATTTCCAATTTTTGCATAGAGATTTGTCAATTAAGTTGATTCAAGTTAAAGTTTATTTTAGTGATATATAAGATATAAGATTTGATATAATTATTTTTTGATTGCTGTAAACTTATGATACATCATTAAATACTTGTAGTTTTCAATATTATTTGCCATTCAATGTATATATTGAACTTTTGTACAAATTGTTCAAGAAGTTGACTTTATTAATTTAAATCTTGAAAATTCATTGCAAATTATAAAAAATGAGCCATTGAAAATGTGCACTTTTTGACTCTTGTTTTTAAATTTAATACTTAGTTACAACATTCATTGAGAAGCATATTGAACTTGTCAAGTGAACGTGTAGTTCTAGTTACATATTAATTTTTGAAATGAAGAATTATTTTAGAGTCAACTTTAGATCTCAATTGTAATAAATCTTGAAATGAAAATAATTACAATCCCTTGGATTTTTCATTTATTGAAGTGATTTCATTTAATCTAGAGAAATACAATATTTTGAGCCTATACAATTGAGTTATCTACCATCAAATTTTAGAATACTTTGAATTTGGACCAAATTATTTATTTATAATTACCTCATTTTTCACTACTTAATATAAACTATAGGATGCTCATGGTATAGGAAAAATTGGTAGAAGCTTCGACAAATTTTACGGAAACTTTAGAGGACATAATTGCATTTGCAAGTGAAAAGTTCTAAGTTCAAAGCCTTCTACTATTGTAAACCAAAATAACACTATTCATAATCCGAGTCATAATCACCCTCAAGATGAATTGCTAACCACTATAAAGCCTGAATATGTGGTATAATTCCATTGATGATGTATACATTAGAGATGGTTTTCTAAAGTAGGAAAAAAATATACACTATTTTTTTGTCATTGATTTGTTTAACTGAAATGAAGGGTAGTTATCACCAAAGAGGTTTACATATTTGTATTCTATCTTAATGGTTGGAAAGAGATCCACTACAAACAAGAGGGCGTTTTTATCATAGGCCAGCCAAAATATAGTTACAAGTCACGATTTTGGTCCTTTTTGATTATTGGTGGTCTATTAAAATATATTTTTGAGCGAATTATTTAAATTTAAAGATGGAAATGCAAAAGATCTTTTGAAATAAGTTAATTCAAAATATTGTTAGTTTCATTTGTACCCAAATGTGTTATATTTAAAGTCGGTTATATGTTGTAATAGGACTAATTAACGCCTTGATTGATATGTTTTATTGAAGATATGGTAATGACAATTTTTTTCCTCAATTCTTACTACATAAAGGTATCATAATCCAAAAGATTTCCATAATATTCTAATAATATTTCAAATAATATAAAATATGTTGAAAAGATTTCAAAGATTCTAATAATGTACCATTTTTAATATTTAAAATGATTTTCCGTAATTAATAATTAGTGTTAATGGCAAATGTTTTACACACTATATAGTTTTTTTTTTTGACCAAGTGGACGGCCCAACCATGAATACACCCAACAACGACTATATTTCCCAAAATTTTATAGGTACCAATAGTTTTAAAATTTAAACATAAGAATTCATTAAAAAATTAAATCATGTTGAAGAACAATTAACAAATTCAACATTCGTCAATGGTTGTACAAAGCATTGCGGAGCTCTAGTTCTTAACATTGTTAACAAAGAAACTTCTACAATTTGCCACATGATAAGAGTTGAAAATCTACTTCTAGTTTTTATAAAAGGATGCTTTTATTCATGAATTCATATGCACTCTTGCATTCTTGCATTATTTACTTGGTTTTTTTTATCCATAAAGGTTGCTTACAGATAGAAACTAAAGGAAATTAGAATTTTATTTATTTTTGGTTGCAAAAAGAGTTATATTTTGACTTCATCTATAGCTTTTATAGAAGGAACTAAAGATAATTCTAAAGTCAAATAGAAAAAAGATTCTTGTTACTGAGACTCTTAGTTCTTTGTATTCACTATTGTATTGTATTGAAATTTGCTTTAGAATGTCTTGCAATAATCTCCATTTGCACCTTATTAAAGAATTGAGCATAATACAAAAAATGGATGGCATTTTTTGTGAACTGTGATGCACAATAAAATATTTATTCTTAAGTGATTTCCATAAATCATACCAAAGTTTAATTTTTTAATTAATTATTTTTTGGTGGTTTTCTTTTCTTCATTTTTTTTTCTTACAATATTTGATTGAGAAATATTGTGATAGAATTCTAAAAATGATTTCTTGAGTATGTAGGAAATATCAATAGGCACAACTTTAACTTTAAAAAATATCATAATATTAAAACAAAAAATTGTCTTATAGACAATTCAATGTAGGATTTTCACCTATCTAAATTTTATAAAATAAATTGTAATTATATTTTATAAAAACCAATTAGTGAGGCCCTGTGCCGTTGGCCCAGATGTTAGTATGTTACCTATGATCTACACGTCCTCCATGTTCCTATATTCCTTGTGCATTCCTCGTGTTCCCTTGCTTTTGCTTTCACTTTTTAGGATAATTTTAATTTAATTTACTCTTAATTTAATGAAATTTATGGTGACAAAATTTGTTTAAAAATCCATAACTTTCACACCGTAGGTCAAAACGCAACAAAACAAACTGTGTACACCCTTCCTCCTCAAGACTTTCCCAATGGTACTAAGAACGCAACCAATGAATACACCGCTGGAGAGATCTCAATGTAACAAAAAAAAACAAACAAACAAACAAACAACCTTCTTTAATGTGTAGATTACACTGTCATGTTCAAAGGTACAAACATAGTCATAGCATAACATTAATCATAATGTAATTATTAAAATAAAAGAATACATCCTTTATAATTAATTCAGTTTCATATGTATTTTTGAAAGATGACAATCTTTCATTCTTTATGATGACCAAATTAACATGGCATTCTTCTGCAACCTCAACAAATCATACCAAATTTATTTTTACAAATTCATTTATTGTCATCATTTAATATATACAATAATGGAAAATACTGGTGATGAATTTTTAAATTTCAATTATGCAAATAAGTAGGAAACATCATTGTGCACATCTTTCTTTTTTAAGAACATCACACAACATAGGTAAGATTATAATATTGACAATTCAATGTAGGGCCGCAGTTTATTCAAAATCTATTCAGTGGATATCACTAAAATTGTAGTTAGATTTTGATAAATTGATTGCACCGAGGTAACAATCTTTATTGCAAAATTAATGTTACCTTGGCTAAAATTTAAAAAAACAAAAATATGTTTTCAGGTCACTTGAATCATCTTTAACCCTTAAACGCCAAGAGGGTCCTTAGAAGGCAGTTCAACGAGCATTTCTAAAAGTCTACAACAGTTGGAGAAGAAAAAAAAAAAAAAAAGAAGGTTTTTTTTCCTTTGTTTTTGAAAATTCAAAGCATATTCTAAACAATCTCAAAAATCAAACTCCCACTTTACCTAATAAGAACAAATTTAGTAAATAGACTTGTGTCCACTACTAAATTAGGGTTTCAAGTCTTAGGAAAAATCACATAACATTACAAAATTGTTCACGTTTTAAGCTTATAGGGTAAACAAAGAATTGAAACAAAATCCAATATCACAAAGCAAAACTCTTCACGTTCTAAGTTCTAAGCTTACATGTAAGCAAAGAATTGAAACAAAGTCTAATATCACAAAAAATTTCACATTCTGAGCTTAGAGGGTAAGCAAAGAATTAAAACAAAATCCAATATCACATAACATCACAAAATTGTTCACGTTCTAAATTTACATCGTAAGCAAAGAAATAAAACAAAAACCAATACTTTAAACCAGTCAACATTGTAAATATTGCAAACCCTAAATGCAAGTTGCTACTTGGGATCCACTAATCAAAAAATATAATTTCCCTAGTAGTTACGAAACAACAATTGCTTAAACGCCAAATCGCTTTAAGAAGATCAACAATCCCAAAAGAAAGCTATAATAGCAAAACGGAGTGAATTGCACGAAAAGAACATAAGTAGCACACAAAGCTCGAGCTCCAAGTGCATGAATCGGAAATTTGAGAATTTCTCAAGAGGTAGTATCTCTCACCTATACCCATAACAAAAAATAAGCAGGTAGTTAGTTTTAAGTTGTACAGGAGGCGTCTGTAGCAAACCACTACTTGTTATTGTATATTCACAAGAGAAAAAACCAAAAGTAACAAATACAAATTAGAAAGCAATATCTGATGAGCGCTACACGTTGGACCTGTTGTCCGCTACTCTGTGACCTGGGTGCCATCGCTTCAGAAATCCCGATCCACGTTCAACACAATTGGAGCATCAACAACTCTTAACAAACATGCAACCAGGAAAATAGACTACTTGTGGGCTTAGGGTTTTGCCTAAGTACCTCAGGCAAGGTGTCAACTGAGTTGTTGTAGATTACAGTATCGCCGCTTGGAAGAACAATCCTTTGAGCATTGATTGTTGTTGCATCATGCATGTATGGTACGTCTAAAGCACAGAGCCCAACGCACTGCCAATTTGACACTATCTGCAGGAGTATTGTGAGAGTGACTCTCAAAACTAAGTCCTTCAAAGCAGATTTTGAAACGTGGAGGGGGGGGGGGGGCAGGGTTTTAACAACCCTATTTCCTCTGTAGGAAGTTGGTACTCAATAATTAAGCTCATAAAATAAACCCAATCATTCAGAAGCAATCCATTTTAGTTTAAGTAAGTTTAGAAATTGAACTTATTAAGTAAAGTCACATGTACAATATATTTTGAGTAGCAAAACATATTTCTAGGCTTAGGTTTCAAAAACCAAAGCTAAATCCCAAAAAAAATTAAAATTAAAAAAATTAAAAAATCACTAGCTTGCCTTCTGTGTTATCTAGCAGGCGCCACTGGCTAGTGTTTTTCCTATTTTATTTAATAAAAAAATTGTTTTGACTCTCTCCACAATTGTTGCCCAATCATAGGTCCCCACTTCTCTTGATTCCTTCATTTGATTGTGGATTGTTCCACAATTGTTTAATTTAGACAAATTTTCTAAATTTAGCCTCACTTTTTCATCACCTTCTCAAAGCATCAAGAAATTTCAAACTTGGTTGAGAAAATCCACTTTTTCTTCATTATTCTCTTATAAAACATCCCATCGGGCTTGCTTTGACGTTTAACAGTTAAATGGATGCAACAAAAGGTTTTTGAGTACATGCTTGTATAAAAGAAAGAATGATATAATCTAATTTCATTAAAAATGAAAAGAAAATGAAAGTGTGTCATAATTTATACCTTCAAATAATGTTTAAGAATAACACTAATAATGTTTAAAAGTGCTTGAAAGTATAAGGTTCTCGGGGGGACACTACCTTATGAAAGGTGAATACACGTGCAAACACACACAATTTGCTATTTACGCACTTGGCCATATAATCATGCACTTGGCCGCCGGGCGCGTTAAAAAAATGGTCTAAAAAATTGTCTTAAAAACAATGATTTTTGTCTTTCTACAATCCCTTACATCATCAGGAATTTCGGACCCCAGTGATTTTGCACGATTTCAGTGCGTTTATCGTTAAACACTGATTCCGCACGTTATACGTGAATTTAAAAGTATCGTTACGATACAAAAGTGACATACATTACTAGGATGTCGATGCAGTGTCTTTTCAATGATTGTGAAAAAAGTGTTGTTTCCGCACGAAAGTCGTGCTTGACGGAATCCGTGCGTTAATCGTGTATCTACATTACATGACTAATAAGACACGGATAATATGCAATTGCTATGAATGCGGATCTAGTATCGTATACGTATCATATCAAAGCCTTTTATTATATTCGTGCAATTTCAGCATCTATCATAAAGCAAATTATTTTCGTACGACATCCGTGTACAATATTTTAATATTATTTTTTGGAATTTTTTGGAATTTTTTGGAATCTTTCAAAATATTTTATATTATTTTGGAATATTTTGGAATATTTTGGAATATTCCAAGAATATTATTTAAATTATACTTACGGTTTAATTTCCCAAAACATTTTTAGATCTACATTTATAGAGTTTAGAAGCGATACACATTAAAATTTCAAAGAAATAACATTTTATATTTTTAGAATTCAAATTTGGTATTATTGGTTATCATTGTACTTTTCATCATAGGAGCAAAAAAAAATTGTACAGAAAAGGAAAACATTACTTTTTCAAAATAACAAAATTTGTAACACAAGACAATGTAGAGGTGTTGTTTTTTTGAAAGTTTCCTCTAAGCAAAGTTTAATTTGAATTGGCATGATTCAAATTGGGTTTGAAAGCATACTTGATTTCCTATTAGAAAAAAATTATAGTTTAATTTAATTTTAAGTTTTTTAGTCTTGGGCAGCTCATAAAAGGGGGCATCGATCAAAACATGATCTCTCAAAGCATTGCGAGTTAAATTGGGTTTAAGAACAGACTTTCTTTGAACTCAATTTGAGCAACTTTTCAAAAATAAAATTGCATGAGCTTTTAATTGCTTGCCACAACATTCAAACCATTGAATTATTTTTCTAGGTATAGAAAAAAGCTTGTATAGTGGAGTGCAAACAAAATTTGGAATAAAAAGATTTTTTTACAGTGCTAAAAACATCTAAAATCTACTGAAAATAAAAAACAGCTTAGAGCCTTTAAGGTTTTGGGAAAACAAAAACAAAATTCAAAAAAAATTGAAATTTTTTCTAGATATAGAAAAATGCTTGCATAATCTACTGCAAAAAAGAATTGGAATTTTTTTTACATCGCAAAAAAGCATCCAAAGTCTGCTTTAAAAAAAAATAGCTCACAGCCACCACGATTTTGGCAAAAAATAAATAAATTCAAAATATTATGAAAAAAATCCTAGATATAGAAAAAGTCCTGCATAATCTAGTGCAAAAAAAAATTTGGAAAAAAAGTTTTTTTCACATAGTTAAAAACATTCAAAGTCCGCTGGAAAAAAATAAACAGCTCACAGCCATGATCTGCCATCACGATTTTGGCCAAAAAAAAAAAAAAAAATCAAAATATTCTGAAAAAATTTGTAGATGTAGAAAAAGCCCTGCATATTGTAGTGCAAAAAAATAAATTGAAAAAAGAATTATATAAACATGGCAAAAAATTGCCAATGGTTTCATTCTTTTATAATTACCAAAAGAGTTCCATTCTTTGCATCAAGTGTTTGAGGTGGTTTGGTGGTTTGGAGCTTGGTTTGCAACCGAGAGGTCTTGAGTTCAAATCCTACCATCGGCGATAGAGCTTAGGAAGCCGTGGTGGACCCTATCGTGGGTTCGGGCAGTTTGTGTAGTTGAAGCGGGTAGAGAGGAAAATTATTATTTTATTATTTTATTTCATATTTTTAATAATATTATTTTGATCAAATTTAGATATAGAAAGAAAAAAAATCTAGATATGGAAAAGATGATGTCGCACGAAAAACGCACTGAATCAGTGTAGTTTTAAAGACGATTAAAACACGACATTTGACAACGGTACAGAGTGAAGAATTCACACGTTTTCAATAGATGTATCAATCGTGTCAAATGAGTACTATATCCGTTTGTACGATCGTGATGTCATATCAGTGCAGTTGCGATGAATGATGCAACAATGCGGAATTAGTGCGAAAAACGTACGAACCCATGAAATATTGGAAATCGCACTGAAATCGTGCAAAATCAGTGGGGTCCAAAATTCCTGATGAGTACTCCGCACAATCTTGTGGGTATAATCCAACCCATTAATCCCTATGTCAAAAAACTCCCAACATATGAGCTCTAAACAATATAACATTCTTGTGTAAGGTTCTTTAGCCCTTCTACTATTGACATCAGAATCTTTGCCAATATTGGGGCCAATATTCCCTAATCACTGTAGCACATTCAGAATTATGGACAAGTCTACATTATCTTTAGCTTATAAAAGATTGTATGGATAAGACATTGTATTTGATGTTAAAGCTTCTATAATGCTACTGTTGAAAAGGGTGGACTCCGCTAAGTGCTAAAGAACCTTATGTGATAGGAGTGGCATGGCATCTTTTGAGAAAAGTGCTTATTTAGAGCAAAATCATGCCAAATCGAGCGAAATTAAAACTCAATCTGACATAGTCTAGTGTCATACATGTCAATACAATGGCTCATTGGCTTGAGGATCTTTCATTTACTCAAATTGATTAACATTGTACAAGAATATGATGAGTGGAAATTTACAAAAATAGGTGCAAGCAGAGAAAAAATAAATAGGGAGACATTGATATGGGACAAAGTGCAAGTGTCCCGTTGTGATTGACCCCTAAACATACCGACCCTTTGAACACAAGTAGATGCTAACCTCTAAAATAGATATTAGCATGGCTCAGATGTATATGAAGGGACCATTGCAAGCATAAAATCTACTCAACAAATTTGGCATACTTGCATTTGGAGGCCTCTCCAATATTATCAACAGCTCCCCATTACAAGAGGTTTATTGTAATTGGTAGAGAATTTAATAGGCTTACAAAGAACACACAATTCGCTATTTACGCACTTGGCCATATAATCATGCACTTGGTCCCCAAGCGCATAAATTTTTTTGTCTAACTTTTTTTATTTTAAAAATGACGATTATTGTCTTTCTTCAATCCATTTCATTGTAAACAAACAATTATTTTAATTATTTTTTATTCTTATCTTTATTTTTTCTTTTATCTTTTCTTTTTAATCTTGATTTCTTTCATGTCTTCTTTCTTGTCTTGCTCTTGTCTTTCTTCTTGACTTCCTTTTTGTCTTCCTTCTTGTCTTTTTTTTTTCTTCTACTTTTTCTTCAGTTGTGGCTGCTGAACCCTAAACAATGGGAGCAAAGCAACCAAAATAAATAAATAAATAAACCTTTTTTTTTTTTTTTGGTTGCTTTGCTCCCATTGTTTTGGGTTCAGCAGCCACAACTGAAGAAAAAGTAGAAGAAAAAAAAGACAAAAAGGAAGACAAAAAGGAAGTCAAGAAGAAAGACAAGAGCAAGAAAAGAAAGAAGACATGAAAGAAATCAAGAAGAAAGACACAAGGGAGACAAGAAAGAAGACAAGAAAGAAATCAAGATAAAAAAGAAAAGATAAAAGAAAAGATAAAAGAAAAGATAAAGATAAGAATATAAAATAATTAAAATAATTATTTTTTTACAATTTAAGTGATTGTAGAAAGACAACATTGATGTTTTTTAGAGAACTTTTTAACCAATTTTTTTTAAAGTCAAATATGCTTATGAAATGAGCGCACTTGGCCAAGTGCATAAATAGCGAATTGCGTGTTAAAGGTGACTTGGATGAAAGTCATTTGAGGTTGTATGAGAAAGTTGCAAGGCTTTGAATTTGTTTGTGATTCAGTTTTTGGACGCTGGGATGTTTAGGGATTAATGTTATCAGTATTTGTCAAAAAAATTTGAACTAGGTGGTACCTGGGACATTAACATAAGATTCTTTAGCAGTTAGTGGAGTCCACCCTTTTCAACAAGAGCACGGTAGACGTTGAGCTAAAGAACTATGAACCACAATGGGCAAGGTAGTGTTTTTCTTAGTAGCTCGAGATATGCCACCTCTTAGGAAGGGATGCGTTGTTGAAGATGCCAAAGCCAAAAATGTGAAGCTGAATAAGGTAGAAGCACCTAATTATGACACTTTATCTTGAAATCTGTGATCTATGACTCACGTAGAAAAGTGTTCTGAAATGAAGACCGTTCCTAGAATCTGTCACAATTAGGTGATTGCCACAATTAGGTGCTTCTACCTTAGCAAGAGTATCGCATACAAAGCCTGTACGAGTCTCGCCATTGCATAAATTAAATTAGCCTTCACTGCTTGCAACCACCGAAATACTTAACCTCTTGAAAACCACAACCTCTAACTTACACTTTGACTGAAAAACAACAAAAAATGCCTGTCACTCTGAATTTCCAATCTTCATACACAATGGCAGGGTCTGTCTTAACCTTTAACGCTTTTGGTATTATAGCTAGGTTCACTGGATTTCACTGGATTTTCCACTATGATTGATACTGCCAAAAATAAAATGAATTAAATTAGAAAGTAACTGTACGATTGTATTCTCAACTGGAGTGGAGACATTTTGCCAAAATTAGAGAATCATCCGATGGTGGGATTGGAAGATCATAGTATGTCTTTGAACCGTATAATGCACAGTCAAAAATGAGATTTTGGAGGGTGTGTGACTTCAAAGTTAAATAGAATTTGGCATAATTTTTTTTAAATGAAAGTGAAGATGTTCAGCAATGACCTATGTCAACACCTCTATGTTGCAATCTTTCATGTTAAGAATGGACTCACACATAATTATTGTGAATTTTATAAGTGAGAGTGACTTATCCATGTACGGTTTAGGATAAAAATTTATACGTTATTGAAGGTTAGATTAGAATGCCAAAGCCTCACACAAACACTTGGAATGCATAGGAAAGAGATGATCTTTACTCACGGGCTGCCCCTCTTAAGTAGCACACCCAAGGGAGTCCCCTTGGCAATCCATATGGGACATCAGCCCATACTCAACTCCTATTACACTAGGATCAGCCCATGTCACTTGGGAGACCCACTTCTCATTACTTCTAACTAGTACTACTTCACTAGTTGCAACTCTAGCTCATTCGCATCATCTATACTAGCTAATGCGCATTGGCTATGAGCAACTTCAGCCCACGCAATCATCCTACTTCAACACTCCCACTTTGCGAATAGCCAAAGCCTTGGAGCCCAAATGCCACCACTAGTCTTTGATGTCGATCTCTTGCAAGAGCCTTTGTGAGCACGTCCGCCACCATGTGCTCCGTTGGACAATACTTCAACTCTATCACCTTCATCTCTAACTTCTCTCGAATGAAGTGATATTGCACATCAATGTGCTTTGTGCGTGAATGATGCGTTGGATTCTTCGCCAATGACATACTCCCTTGGTTGTCACACATGATTGTTGTAGCCTCCTCTTGAGTGCATCTCACAACTTTGAACATGTACCCCGTGGTGGATCTACGATCATTGGTATCACCCGCATAATCCGCATCACAATACCCATTCATCACAATGTTGTCACCTCCAAGACACAACCTCACATCACTTGTGCCTTTCAAGTACCGCATGATCCTCTTGACCGCAACCCAATGACTTGAACCCGGTCTTGCCATGTGTTGACTCACAACGCTGATTGGATACGCAAGGTCTGGCCTTGTTGCAATCATGGCATACATCAATGACCCTACAGCTTGCTTGTATGGAACATCTACCATAGATTGAGCCTCTAATGCATACTCCTCATCCGTGAGCTTCACGAGCTTGGAATTCACATCCAATGGAGTGCCAACCGGCTTGCAATCCTCCATGCCAAAGCGTTTGACCACATCCATAACATACTTGCTATGATTCATTGTTATGGTGCGTGTTGCTCTATCTCGCACAAACTCAACTCCTAGACAAAAGTGCAACTCACCGAGATCACTCATCTCGTACTCGTTCTCAAGCATTGCCTTCAATGCCTTCAAAGACCTCATGCAACTTGCAAGGATGATCAAATCATCCACATATATGATCACGATGACCACATGTTGCCCCTTTTGCATGAAATACAAGCTGTGATCAGCGATGCTCCTTGTGAACCCGATATGAACAAGAAACGTGTCAATCTTTTGATACCATGCGCGTGGAGATTGCTTCAACCCATACAATGACTTGTTCAACTTGCAAACAAGGTTCTCATTACCTCGTTGCACAAATCCCTTGGGTTGCACCATGTAGATGTCCTCCTCCAACTCGCCGTACAAGAACGCCGTCTTCACATCCATTTGATGCATTTCCAAATCCATGGCAGCCCCGATGGCCAAAATGCATCAAATAGTGGTGAATTTCGCCACTGGTGCAAAGGTCTCATGAAAATCAACACCTTCGATTTGTGAAAAGCCCTTTGCCACCAATCTTGCCTTATAACGAACCACATCACCCGTTGCATCTCTCTTTGCTCGAAATACCCACTTACAACCGATAGCGTTGCGATTCTTGGGGAGGGGAGTCAATTCCCAAGTGCCATTGTCCATCAACGATTTGTACTCCTCTTGCATGGCTTGCTCCCACTTGTTTGCATCATCACAACTCATAGCTTCACGAATCGTCAATGGAGCATCTAAAAGTGCAACGTTTGCATGCTCCTCCCCACCTTGAGGGAGAATATGATTCTTCCACCACTCGCCAAGTGGTCTACGATTTCTCTCTGGATAACGACGATCGCTCGAGGATGCATTGTCTTCAACCGCCGTTGCTTGTGCCTTTTTCTCGCCATTCTTCGTCTTCAAAGGTCCCTCCTCAATATGTTCCTCATTATGTCCATCTTCGTCATCTTTGTCTTCATCAACAATATCAATAACGGAAGATTTGAAAGATTGGTCCACAATCGCCGGTTTATCGCCACTTCTCCCACTTGGACCATCGTCCAAATTGTCTTCAACCTTGGAATTCTCGCAAAATGTCACATCACGAGCTCGAATGATCATCTTGGTCTCGAGTGACATGAGCCTGTACGCCTTGGTACCTTCACAATATCCAAGAAACACACATTTTGTTGCCTTGGCCTCAAGTTTGGTTCTTTGAGAATCGGGTACCTTTGCAAATGCGATGCATCCAAATGTGCGCATGTGCTCCACGCGGGGTGGCCTCCCACTCCACGCTTGCTCTGGTGTCATGTTTTGAACCGCACTCGTCGGGCATCGGTTGCGTGTGTACACTGCAGTCACCACCGCTTCCGCCCAAAGGTCCAAACCCAAATTTTGTGCATGCAACATACTCCTTGCCATCTCCACAATCGTTCTATTTGCACGCTCCGCAACTCCGTTTTGTTGTGGCGTATATGGCGTTGTCGTTTGTCTAGCAATGCCTTCTTTCTTCAATAACTCTCTAAATTGGTTGGACATGAACTCGCCGCCATTATCCAATCGAAACACCTTGATCTTGTGCTCGGATTGCTTCTCAACCAACGCGTTAAACTCTTTGAACTTCTCAAAACACTCGCTCTTTGCTTTGATCGGATACAACCATATCTTCCTCGAAAAATCATCAATGAACGTCACAAAATACTTGCAACCCCCCATAGACGTGGTCTTCATCGGACCACACACGTCGGAATGCACAATCTCAAGTACCTTGGTTGCACGAGTTGCCCCATCAACTGGAAACGGTGAGCGTTGTTGCTTGCCTTCAATACAACCCTCACATGTAAATGAACTAGGCGCGACGTGTGATAGAGGAAGATCCATGCCACTTACCATTCCACGGAGTGCTTTGACACTCTTGACATTCAAATGCCCGAGTCGACGATGCCACAACGCCAACTTGTCCTCGTTTGAACTCGATTGCACCAACGTTGCGGATTCCGCCGCGTGCATCTTGGAAAACTTGATTTGATACAAGCCGTTGACTTCGTGTATAATGGCCACCTCCTCACGACTTGGGGACAACACAAAACACCCTTCGTCGCTAAATTCCACTCGCAAATGCTTCATCACCAAATGCCGCACCGATAAAAGATTTGCCTTCAATTTGGGAACGTGGAGGACATCATGGATGGTAATTGTCTTCACACGACCCTTCACCTCGGTGTCTACGACGATGGATCCTTTACCCACGGCTTGAAGAACCGTATCATCACCCAAAATAACATTCTTTGGAGATATGACGTGATATGATTGGAAACAAGTCCTATTGGGCACCATGTGACTCGAGGCTCCCGAATCAACAATCCAATTGATCACACTACCATTGCATGACATATCACTTGCCATCATTGCATACTCGTCCGTGTCATCACTATAGCAAGAAAGACTAGTCATAAATGCATACTCATCGCCCGCATCGTTGACCTTTGTATTGTTGGCACTTTCCTCTCTCTTGCGCTTGTAGCAAAATTTTGCCAAATGGCCCTTCTTACCGCAATAGTAGCATATCTTGTCCGTAGAGCTCCCACTCACACCGCTCTTCGATTGCTTCGCCATAGGCGCCGCGCTATCGCCACGAGTCTCGTTCTCTTTGCGCCGCGAGAGTTCATGCAACAATCGTGATGTCACATAATCGAGAGTGAGCTCTGCAATGGGCCTACTCTCCATAGCAACAATAAGATACTCGTACGACGGCGGCAAACTCTCGAGGAGCGTCATAACAATATCACCGTCGGTAATGTTCACGTCCGCGCCGTTGAGCTGATCCGCAAGAGCCTTCACTTTGTTGATGTGCGCCAACATGTCGTCGTTTTCTTCCATCTTGATGGTGAAAAACTTGCGCCTCAAGAACAAGATATTGACCAAGCTCTTTGCCTCATGAATATTGCAAAGCTTGGCCCATGCCTCGGCGGGAGTCTTGCACGACCGAATATGAGAGAGCTGGGAATCAGAAAGATTGAGAGCAAGAATCGCAAACGCCTTCTTCTCGCGCCGAGTGTATGCAGTTTTCACCCTAGCCTCGGCATCGGACGAAGGGGGTTCCTCGCTACCGTCAACTATCTCCCACAATTCCTTTTCAGCCATGACCATTTCCATCTTGAATTTCCACAAGTGGAAATCGACTCCATCGAACTTGTCTACAACTTTAGGACCCTCACCCTCAAATGAAGCCATTTTCTTGACTCAAGTACGGACCCCCACAAAAATCAGCCCCTAAAAAGCTAAGAAAAATTGTTTTTTTTATGAATTTTTGACAATTTTGTGAAATGTGAAGCAAATTTGCACACGTATGTGCTTCCAATGCCCCCAAAGCTATTCCAAACACTAAATCAGCACCTTTGTGCTACACATCAACCTCACAACACTCAATCGTGATGCTTCCCAATACAAATGCCCAAAATGTTACCACAACACCTTAACTAAGTGAATTGCGCACTCCTTTGCTCCAATCCACTCAAATCAGCACCCTAGTGCCTCACAACATGTAATGCACCCTCTTGTGCATTCACTAACCCAAACTCTAATTTTGAGCACTCCAAGGGCATTAATCACATTGAAAACCCTCGTGCAAGAATTGCAATACCAAAATCAGATTGTAGACTCACCCCAAGAGCCTCAAACCATAAAAGTCCCTTGCAACAACACAAGTGCACAAATTGAGCACGAATTGAGCCAATAAACTCCAATAAGCTCCAATAAGCTCCAATAAGCTCCAATAAGCTCCAATATACTCCAACAAGCACCAATAAGCTCTAAAGCTCCAATTCAGCCCTCGTAGAGGTGCATAAACTCCAAAAGTGCTCCAAAGTGCTCCAAAAGCTCCGAATCACCAATTGAATGCTCCAAAGTGCCAATTCAGCCCTCCAACACGTAGTTCAAAGGTAGGAAGATTGTAGTACCTCCCAATGTCGAAATCAGCCCACCAAAGCTCCAATTCAGCCCTCCAAAGCTCCAAATCAGCGCTCCAATACTCCAAAATCAGCGCTCCAACACACGACCTCCACACAACGAGCAATCTAACCTTTCACTCACGCAAAACACATGAGTGGGCCCATAACCAATTGAAGGTTAGATTAGAATGCCAAAGCCTCACACAAACACTTGGAATGCATAGGAAAGAGATGATCTTTACTCACGGGCTGCCCCTCTTAAGTAGCACACCCAAGGGAGTCCCCTTGGCAATCCATATGGGACATCAGCCCATACTCAACTCCTATTACACTAGGATCAGCCCATGTCACTTGGGAGACCCACTTCTCATTACTTCTAACTAGTACTACTTCACTAGTTGCAACTCTAGCTCATTCGCATCATCTATACTAGCTAATGCGCATTGGCTATGAGCAACTTCAGCCCACGCAATCATCCTACTTCAACATACGTTACAATATGAAAGGAGTTGGTACATGGATCAAGACCGGAATACATACACTAATGGAATAAGAACAAGAGAACACAATCCAAAAAAATAAAACAAGATAACAAATTTCCAAACACAAGAAATACAGCATAATACATGTGTTGTATTTGTAAGTATTTTATTGTATTGTCAAGTATTTGCAATATTTTCGCATTTTATTCATAGGTGTTTTAATAGTTGCACAACTCCAAATTGAAACTTTCTTTTTCTAGAAGATATATATTATAAGTCTCAAAATCTGAACTTTACAATTCAAAATCCAATTCTTCATGGATCTTCTGCTATTCGCGTTTTCGACATATCAAGGACCACAAAGTGGTTAATTGAGCACTAAAGGGTTAACCTTTAAACGTCAAGAGGGTCCTTGGAGGGTAGCCCAAAGAGCATCTCCATAAATCTACAACAGTTGCTCCTAAAAATTAAAAAATGGCCACCCTACTGGTTAGCAGGCGCTGCTGGTTAGCGTTTTTTTTGTTTTTTATAAATAAAAATGCTTTGTCTCTCTCTACAGATGCTACCTGATCATAGCTCCCCCCTTCCCCCAATTCCTTCATTTAATTGTGGATAGTTCCATAGTTGTTTAATTTAAGCGCAAGTTGGAAATCTAGCCTTGCTTTTTCATCACCTTTCCAAAGCACCAATCCAATTCAATTTTGGTTGAGAAAATCCACTTTTTTCTCCATTATTCTCTCATGAACAAGCCCGTGGAGCTTGCTTTGACATTTAAGGGTTTTCCATGCTCTAAGTTCCATGCACCCACATTCAACATCTAAAAGGCATCAGTACTGTAGAGCAAAACCTATTTCAATGCAATGCTAGTGATTTTTTCAACTAAAAATAGCCCAATTGCTACACCTGAAATACAATGGCTAATTTTAAAGAAGGAATTTTGAAAATAGGAAAGGAACAATAGCCAAATACTTAGGAAAATTTAGGTGAGTAACCAAATTTTGCCTAGTAGGTATTACCCAAGTATCATCATGGTAACACCAAGTATCACCCAAGTACCACCTAAGTTTATATCATGAAAAAGCTCGCTATTTGGGAAAATTGAAAATAAAACAAAAAATCATTGATGCCTACCCATGTTGTTGTCAGTCAGGCTCATGGCAGTCACTTCATCTACAGGCTTAGCAAGCAATAAAATTTGATGTTGATCCCCACTACTAGCAAAGGCGTTGCTTCTTACTTAGAACAGTGTCAGAATTCATTATACACACTTGTCCTACATGACGAATCGTACTCACCAAGTTTTGAGCACCCATGCAGTGAGTGTGAAGTGATGCCGTTTGACTCACCTACCGAGTGAAAAGCAACGCCTTTCTCCTTGTAGTGCACCCATACACATGGTCCGTGAAATTAAGGGTGAAAACTTCAGATATAACAACTTCATGGCTGGACGTTGAGAAAGATAGCAGTTCTACATGAGTACTTTCCAAGTGAACGTAGGAGCTTCCATAGTGTAAACTTGTCACGGTCCCTATTTTGTCCTAGAGTAGGTCCTCAACTAGCTTCCAATGGCAGTGCCAATTATAAAAAGAGCATCTCCACTAGCAACTCTCTATTGCACTCTGAAGGTCATTCAAAAATTACAGGGCATACCATGAAGTTCCCTACCAATGGAACATCACTCAATTAGACTCAGTCTGAAAATAAATTGTTGACGAACCCATGTACAATCACCTATAGAAAGTAAGGTAACCCCACAATCCACCATTCACTAAAACGCTTCCCAAACTCTTACGATGGTTTGCCGATCACCAAAATTTTCCCACAATACAGCTTGTGTATGACTCACTTTTGTGCCAAATTTGGTACATGGAAGATGAACGGAAATTGCATTAATGTCAATTTACCAACTTTTATCTTTGATGTGAAAAATAATGCATATCAATTACACAAAAGCTTCCAAGGATCCAAATTTTTCGTAAAAGGTAGAAGCCACAGTAAGGAACAATATGGTGTTATAAAAAAGAATGGTATTCCTAGGTATTTTAAAACTAAATGGTGTCCACATGCAATTCAAAATTTTAAATGTAAAGCCAAATTTTAGTTTAATTATATAATAAAGTAATTTATCCATTTTCGTCACTTTTTTATGACATTAGATTGTTCCTGACTATGACAATACAGTCTCACAAAAAAGTGACAAAAGCAGGCTAATTACTTTATTATATAATTAAACTAAAATTTGGCCTTAATTTTTTTATTTTGAATTGCATGTAGACACCATTTAATTTAAAAACACCTAGGAATACCATTCTTTTTTATAACACCATATTGTTCCTTACTGCAACTTCTACCTTCTATAAAAAATTTGGATCCTTGGAAGCTTTTGCGTAATTGATATGCACTTCTTTTCACATTAGACAAAAAGTTGATAAATTGACATTTTTGCAACTTCCGCTCATCTTCCTTGCACCAAATTTGACACAAAATTGCATCATACACAAGTTGTATTATGAGAAAAATTTGGTGATTGGCAAATCATTGTAGTGAGTTTGATAAGTGTTTTAGAGAATGGAGGATTGTGGGGTTACCTTACTTTCTATAGGTGACTGTACATCCATTTTTCCGGAGCTATTGAGAGTGCTGCTCTAAGGCACGTAGAAAGCATCACTTCAACGTTGATTGTGTATGAAGCCAATGGATTTGGTAGGATTGCAACTTTTGCACTACAAGCAGAGGCGTCGTTTCTCACTTTGGAGGATCCTATTCATTGTCGCTTTTCACTATACACGCTTGTCCTACGTGACAAATGGCACTCTCCAAGTCCAACCAAAAAATAGGTGAGTGCGAAGTGGTGCCATTTGACTCACAGAAGGAGTGAAAAGCCACGCCTTCTCCTTGTAGTGTTGGTTTATGTGACCTGCAAGGACGAACTTGTACTTCATGGAACTCATATGATCATAATTATTCAAATACTGCCGGTAAAAATTAGTTTGAACATGTTGGAATTAATGCTACAACAGGAATCTGGATTGGATGTGTAGAGCAGGTGGTAAAGTACACCAACCTATTACCTGACCATGTTTCCCATTCTGCCCTCATGTATTGTTGGTAAACATTTTTGGTTTGAAATGTACACCATTAAAACATGAGGGTAGAATTGGAAACATGGTGGTATTAGAGCATCTCCACCAACACTCTAAATAGCTCTCTGGCTCTTGAAAAATGGATGTGTATGGGTTGGTCAACAATTTATTTGGCTCAAAGGAGACACTGAATACAACAACCTAGTTCACGGCCCTCAAAACGATTGAAGTTGGTGTATCTTCTATTTTTAATTGCACATCATGATTGCAAAATACCCTAATCCCCTCTTGTTTATGCAAAAAATATTTGAAAGGTTCCCGTTAATACTAATTTGGAGTTTATTGTTCCAAATTCCAACTCAACATCAACACACTTAACTCAAAATAGAGACATCGCCAAACAGCATAAATGAGAGGCTACAAGAATCGAATAGGTTGAAGAATGGTTGCAAGACTAAGGTTGATGTGTGTATATTTGAAGGTCCAAGTTCGATTCTTGTGTGGTCCTTGATTTATACCGTTTAGCATTGTCTCTATTCTAAACTAAGTGTGTTTGATATTTCTTTTCTTTTTTTGAAAAAAAATAAAAAATAAAAATCTCAACTAGAAAAACTTGAAACTTGAAAATGAAGTCTCCACCTTATCATAATGAACCCCACCATTCGGCATGCCATCTAACTCTAACAAGCTCCAATTCAATGTTAGTCTAGATTCCTAACTTGGTATACCGGTACTCAACCCTCTTTAATTCCAAAACGTACTACAGTAGGGTGTCCCTGGAATTGACGATTTGAGAAAAATCATCATAAAGTACTATTTAGAAGAATATTTTGGAATTGATATACAAATGAAAGTTCTAGATTTTGAATTTTAGATTCCATTCGTACGGTTCAATTCACCAATACTACCACCAATATTTTATTTAAAATTTGAAAGTTAAAATTTAAAATTCCTTCTAAATTTGATTACAAACAAAATTTTAATATTTTTTGAGTAAAATTTGTTGGAATGAATTTGAAATGAGATACTCTTAAACATAGTGATACTTTGAAATTTTTGTGTTTCTTAAATCTATGACCTCATTTTTGCAAGGCCACTTTTGAACTACAGTCAATGCAATTTTGGCTTGGTCAACAACTTGACATACTTCTACATTTGTAATTTTAGAATATTATGTACTCAAGTATCACTAAATCCAAACATTAGATAAGACAACAACTTGGTGAAGTATCTCCTAAAAATTGAATTGACTTTCATCCAAACATTGATGAGAACGTAGGGTGAGTTTGAATATGTTAGTCGTCCAGAAACTGGACGCTGTGACGTTTAGGGGTTAATTGCACTTTGGGATTACATGTCAAGTTGTGAACACATGTTTGTTTGTCCACAAAGGCATGTCAGTTAGAGAGGGTTGAGTGCATTGAATCCTACTTGTGTAGGATACAGGTTGCTTCAAAGTTTATCAAGGTCGCCTTCTGTTACAGTACTCCGGTTGCACAGTATCCTTTGAATTCCGACCCAACACCTGGACTTCAGGGTCACACTGAAAATGAAGTTGGTTAACCCCTAAAGGACCAAGAAGCCCAAATTGGACCTCATGTTATTTTAGTAGTTTTGAGTAGGTTCTACATGGACTTCCTTTTGATCAAATTTATTTGTTTTTTGACCAACACGTGCATTGTTCTTCATTGATTCTAGAAATATAAAATTTGGTCCCATTTGAATTATATTTTTCACAATATGATCAATTGAATTTGTCATTTTAAAACCATGAATCCTTGGTCCTTGAGGGGTTAAGCGTCGTTAGCACACCACATACAGAAAATAAAAACAGGTCAGACTAGAATCCAGACTAGCTCCGATTCAATGTTATGGTAAACAATCCCACACAAAAAACAAGACAAAAGTAGCTTCATTATTTTCAAATGCATGGGATCAGGAAAGCAGTGATGCTTCAGCTGATTATTCCAGCGAGTTGAAGACCGTTAAGATTTCTCACCGTTGTTGAATGACCCCCTTTTTCTCTCATTCAGCAGCACCTCTGGCCTTGATCTCGTGGACAAAAAACTACACCCAAGGTCCCATGGCTAAGAATATCTTAGCCTTGAACTTCTTGGGTAGACGTAAGTTGAAGAGAAACTCACTATTGGCATGCTCAAGTCCAAGAATTGAATACACACGCTCCTCTTGCTCAATGCCATGTCAAAGATAAGATTGTCGTTGGATTATCTAATCCCCTGAATGTACATACTAGCTTCTAAAACCTACATAAACGAACTGGTAGTGGAGATCCTTCTACCTTCTAGTGTGTGGCATTCCCTTCGAATAAGGACCAGATCATTGTTCGTCAGTGTCTGTAAGGAAACAGTAAATGCAAAGTTTGATCGTCAGCTCCATTTCTTCAGTAACCAAAAAATAGAATGGGTGGCAGGTAACACCATTTTCTTTGAATAACATCTCAATTCTTGAGTAGCAAAGTGAACCAGCAAGAGTTGTGAATATGCATCAATGACTGTAAAGGGTTTTTCAAAGCTTAGAAAAAGAATTTAAAGAAGCCGGGTAGCTCTTAACATCATGAATATAGTCCATAATTGATGACACGATTCCCTTGAGAAATGTCTGGGTACCTCCAGAGTGATGATGACCAATTCCCCAAAGTGCATGGTACATATTGACCAAACAGAAACCTTGTATTCTGGAATCCCAGATCTACACTGCTGTAGAGACTAGCTCCTGATGGATGCTCAGTCTTCTACCGAGGCTTATTCAGACTCCATGTTTTAGGTGAAAGGAGAACCCTGTCAACTTCCACTCATCAAACAGATTAGTACGGGCATCAGAGAGGGAATGGTGTGCAAATTACAAGTTCGCTGTCCCAAACATGCCTTTTACCTTCTAAAAACGAAGATTTCATGCTCTGAAGAGTCAAGCTGGTCAAGCGAACATGCACATGATGGAAATGGACTACAATGAATCGTGCCAAGAGACACACACAGTTTCCATGAATATGTACTAAGATTATTGAATAATAATAATAATAATAATAGACTAATCGAGAATAGGAAATTTGCATGATGCAGTACGAAGTACAAGCACAAAAGTTAAAATTCTACATGCTGCATCACTCATGCTTGTAAATGCTCATCATTGGCGCTTGCAAATATCATGGCATGCCTCAGCCAATTTAAAAACACGTTCCATGCTGTGGAAGACATTCTTCATGAGTCATACGTTCGCCAACGATAACTCGATGGGTCATTCATGCATTGCAATATGAACAGAGAAAATGCAAAATGATAAACATATTAAATAGGATGATAAAAGTCCACCAATGCCATGCTCATATGCAATAAAAGATGATTGAGCTTTAGAGTTGGAAGTACATCACATTCTTAGAAGAGCATCAACTGACACATGTCCAGCTAGACTGTTGCTTGCTGCTGTTCAGGTTTGATAACCACCACAGGAGCCACCGTCTGCTCTCCACCTCCATTCGCTTCAACACCTGGATCCATTGATATTACCCCCGACTCATGGTGCGTATGTTCTCTTTTCCTCCCGTAGGGATTCTTTGAGAACGTGCTTTGATTAAGGAGGCACCCAATATCTTAGATTGACACAAATGCACAGGTAGCGTGGTAGAACGTTCAGAATACGTTATTGCACTACTCCACTTATAGTCAATTCATAATGGACAAATTTCCAAGAAACACAACAAGAATTGTGATCCACAAGAGACCATGTCATGTACGAAAGATATGCGTGATTTAAGGATATTGTATTCTCATGCCACCTCGGTCTGAAGTTGAAAGAACAGCGCCTTGCAAGTTTGCATGTACTGACATGGCACTATTCACATCCTGCATGAGGAACTAGCACAGATTGAGGTTATCGATTCATATTGATACTATTACAAACATCCAAATAAATTAGAATATGCACGTACTCTTGAAAGACTTTCAACCTCCAAAACTCACTGAATCTGGATTCCACGAGTACATGTTTCTGCAGGACCACTTACTCCTGTGTAGGCTTATTAACTCCCTACTCTGACAAACAAATGCATGATGAAAAAAACAATTAAAAACTCCAGAGTGACTGCATTTCTAAAAGAAAAGTGTCGAGGGCTTACCAAAAACTCGATGAAGCAAACGGTGTTCTTGCCTTGTCGCAAAACTTTCATTTGCCTAAAACCTGGTTGCCTAATAATAAAAACAATTGAAACAGATGCAAAGTTGTAAAGATATTTCCAACAAAAGCCATGACACATCCTATAGGTCATTCATGATGACAACGAGTATCCTATATCTGGTGCAAACGAATGAACTGAAAGCAGACCCGGGATACAAAGATGCAAAAGACTCCAGTTAAAAAGAAACCAAAATTAGATTTTGAGGACGAAGAGATTGATGTCTCGAACTTGACATAAGCTCGCAGAATGGAATGACAAACCCACCCATTAAATAGCGCCCGCAGCTCGGTCTCATTCACAGCCTCTCCTAAATTCCCTATAAACAATGTGTTGCAAGGTGGATTGTCCTTTGTGTTCTGCATAATCATCCAATATGTTTGCACAAATAAGTCCTACTTAACTGTAGTCCAGTGCTCCACTGTGCTGGACACTTTCCCATTTCAGCAAATCTCCTTACAAAATCCAGCACTCTCTAGCAACCTCTGAAGTCATGTATATACAGTAAGATTGCAAGTTTCTACGTTCATGATCAGGCATCTCTGAGACCCTGATAAGAGTGGGAAGATACCTGGACTGGAGCATACCCAGATGGTGTTACTGGTGATGGCTGTGGTGCTGGATAGGCAGCATACTGGTCATACTGTGCTTGCGGCGGAGCATAGCTGCAGACCAACACCACTTCATTATCTTAGCCGATTAGTCTATGAGTATGTGCACATGGTTTACATGCACACGTGATGAAACTTCATGCACATACAAAATCAATTGCCCCTCAATCAATCATCCCTAAATGGATCATGAAGCAAGTTGATTACATTTGAGGACCCCATGCAGGTGCAGGAACAGCCATAGACTGAGCAGGATAGGCAGGAGGATATGGTGCAGGATAAGGAGCTGGAGAGTAATCACCACCCCCTGTGCGCATGCGCTTACTTGCGTCGAAACCCGTGTTGTTGAGGTCGCCTGTCACTCCTGAGCACCCCACTCTGACATATTAGATGTCACCAACTATAATTGTGAAAATATTCTAAAATCCCTCTATGGTTGTATACTACATAGGCAGTACCCATCATGAACAAGTGTCTCCCAAAACAACGACAACTACCATCATCATCTGCAGAATTGAACCATAAAACTAGAATATAAGGTAAGCTGATATTGAAACTCCTGTACTAAAACCGAGTAAGGTAACTATACCTTAAAAGGAGCATTTACCTTAAAGCGACCGTAGATGTGACATTTCTCGACATTACCTTAAAAGGACAGTCGAGAAATGTCACACTACAGTAGATGCGGACGCTTTAAGGTAAATGCTCCCTTTAAGGTATAGTTACCTTAAATGAGCTTCCAAATCTTAGAGGTTACCTCTCTTCACAAACAGATTCTTCTTGGCCATTTCAGCTCGCAATACAGAATTTGTATCCCCGTCAAAAACCAAGTTCTGAATCCAGACAGACTAAATTAGGTATGTACTGAGATGATTGCTTGGTTCAAAATACTGTCAGAGAAAAAACCAGTGTTCTGGAGACCAACAGTCATACTTCCCAATGACCTCTAGTGCCTTATCAAGGAGCAAGTTATTGGCCGTGTACACAGATTCCTAAACCCTGGCACAAAATGGAGAACAGAATTTACGAAAGTACCACGTTGGCCTGTAGTGAAATATTTTCATAACGTCAAGGAGATGGTATTTGATTTTCTGCACCCACTCACCTGAAGAGCATCGCGTGCAGCCACGGCCATTGCAGCTGTGGAGAAAAGCGCAAAACCCATGGGTTGGTCACACTTGAAATTCATCTGTGATGCTTCATACCCTGGCCACCATCGCAGCAGATTTTGTAGCTCCCGTTCCTTTACATCAGGAGGGAAACCTAAGACAAAAATAGTGCGTACCTATCCCAACCCACCCATCAACACCGCAAAACATTCACAAACTGATGGAAAACACTAAGCAATGGTTCGAAAGTTCTGGTATCGAATAGATGTGTGTCAAAAGCATTAGTAACATGTTGATCCCCATCAATCCAAAGAATGATTTAATAAATTATGACATGTAGGAATAATGACATTTAAAGATTGTAAAATAGGGTTTTTGAAATTTTCAATCAATGAATCAAGATGAATATATTGAGAAATGCAGAAGGATTACACAAGGGTCCAGAGAGCCCTTACCCCCTAATGTTTCCCCATTTGGCAACTGTAGGGGTAAGGATACATTGAACCTTCATTCTCCCTGGAATAAGGCCCCTGTGTTAAATGGAAAGAGACATATGAAAACTATACATTTCTATAAGGGTAGAGACATTTGCGATTTGTTGCTTGTTTGATAATCATTCTGGACCTATAAACCCCCAGCAATCCAACGTGCATTCAGTCTCTTTTACTAAGTTGCAATCATGTTTGCATTTGCCATTTTCCATGAAGAACTCCTCCAAGAAATTGTTGAATGCAAATACACGGCTAACATGATCACTATTCCACTTTGTGAGGAGGCGTTGTAAGAACTCGGCAATTCAGCACTCAAATTCTGTAAGAACTTGCATTTCACAGGATTAGAGACATTTGATTCCTTCAACAGTAGCCAACCATTTGATTCAAGACGAATTGCTTCATCAGAACTCTCGTCGGTTATAGATTATCCACTTGAAATCTTGTAACGTGTGCATATACCTATCCAAATCAATGCGTTCTTTGGTGCGTTGGAGCCCTCTAACAGAAATATTCAAAAATCTGACTCCATTCTAACAATAGAAAATATGCTCAATTAGGCGTGGTTCCCGAGGAGGTCGACTGTTCAGAGTCATGAGAGCGATGGAAAATAGAATAGAGAATCGGTATGGCGACAAAGAAATTTACCTCATCGTGAGCTGCATCGGCAGATTGCGGCAGCGGCGGAGGCCATTGATTATTGTACTGAGGAGGAGTTGCCATGCTTGCTCCCTCTTTTTCGCCATCCGTGATTTACGCTTCTCCAATTGTTATTCTCCACAGCGGCAGGTCAAAATGCCCGCTCCATGGACTCGGGGAAAGCAGGTAATCTCATAAACCACGATTCTTAACCCTAATCCAAGAATCTCTTCAAATCTCTTGCCCTCGGGCCTCCTTCAAATCTCCACTCCCCCTGGAAACCCTGGCATCACTTCCGCCTATCCAATTCATCAAACCAATGCATCATTCCCGTCGACGCATTCTTGAACGTAGCAGCAGCTCACCAAAAATGGAAGAAAATTTTGAGGCGTCTTCTCATTGCGGGAAAGAAAGGCCTCGATCGTTCTGGCTCGTTTCTGGGCCGTTTGGGGCGATGTTTGAATCCAAGTGGAGCTGGCGATGGCAGCTCGAGGCTCCACAGGATTGCGGAATGCGGGAATTGCGAGGCGGGACACAGTAATTAGGAGCTGGATTGTTGTTGTGTGCGAGAATTCAGAGTCAGAGGACTTGCGTAATTAGGCAACTGTTGTGGGACTTGTGTGATGCGGGTACAACGAACGATTCTCACTCTTCATCCAGAGGACTCAAACTTCATCCATCCTGGATTGAGTTTGATGACAACCCTTTTCACACTCTGAAAGGTAAGCGAACCTAGAAACCCACACATTTTGCAGTGGGCAAATTTCATCATGATTGGTGGTACACTGAAATCACCATATACTGTAGGTGGATAATTGTTGTGGGTACATTCATCCATTTGGATAAATTCTCATCTTTTTGAACAATGTTTCATCCATTTGAACAAACTTTCATCAAATTTGGATGAATTTTACCACAGTATTTTTGGAAAATAATTATTAGTGTGGTTCAAAAATACCGTGGGCTACAGTATATGGTGATTTCAATGTAATGAAATAATTCCAAACCAAAGTTTATTCAAGCATGTGATGTACTATAGCTTGCATTCCCATATAGTTGAGTATAATATAGTTTCCAAAAGCATGTAGGAAAAATTGAATTTGGAGTTGATTAAATGTATAGATGCTAAATAATCATCGTCTACTCACGCTCTTAGAGAAATTATAAGGAAAATTGGAAAAGTTCATAACTCATTCCTATAATATTCAAATGATATATATTTTAGTGCGTTAGAATCCTCTTGAAAAGTGGGGATACTACTTGTGAATTTTTTTGTTTATTGAATAATAATAATAGACACACTAAGCAACTAAAGGCTATAGGAATGGAGAAACCACCTTATATTTATAGTAATTGAATTACGATTTCTATTATAAACGTAATTTTGGTATGCAATTTTTTATGCAAATTATACTTGAAGATATTTTCATGAATGGCAAAATCTAAGCAATAATAAGCTTTACTTTTTTTTTTGTACTTATGCTTCAGTTAAAAAATTGAACCCATGATACACAAAATTTGAGCATAAAAATTTGCTACAAGCGTACTTTAGGAAGAGTGCACATAGTTTTGCAAGTTCTTAATCCATATTCATTGAAAATGAGTTAGATTGAATTTGATCACAAGATCAACTCCTTCTCTCCTTCTACCTCATACTTAACCCTTTCAGGCGCCTGCGTCCAGAATCTGGACGCCGGATGAGTTTGAGTCGCTCTATTTCTGTAGGTATGGTGATGTTTTTCATCCATCCAGTTTTTTGTTTATTCTTGTACTAGTTGAATATCATTTGAACGGTATGGATCTTCAAAATAAGATAATGTGAATTTTTGAAAAATTACAAAAGTAATTTATGTCAAGTTTCAATCTTAGTTCAAAAAGAGAGACCTTAAACATGATTTTTCATAATAAGTAGAATCAAATAATGGAAACCACACCATCTAGTAGTGCATGTTATTCCAATTTCATTACAATATTTTTAAATTTTTTTGTGTTAATTTTGGATTTTTAATTGAATTTCAAGAGAAAACCTTGCAAAATTACTTTAAAAATATCAATAATAAATATGATGAATCCAACCATACAGATGCTATCTTCACATTGACATTTACAACTTTGTTTTGTACATCAACTCCATTTTCGTTTTTCATCAACCATTTTATAACAAGTCTTTGAAAACAATGTTGAATCGGGACGTTAAAGGGTTAATTATCCAAATAACTTCAAGAATTGTAAAGAATGATGATTTTTCTACATGTATTTATTTATTTATTTTTATTTTGTGAAATTTGGTAAAAGTTGCCAATAATAGTTTCTCAAAAAACTCAATTTTGATTTTTCAGGTTATTTTTGTCGATCGTATTATTGGGATATGATAACTTTCTTATGATTCAAATGAAATTACATAAAGTTCTTAGCCCTTGTGAGTTGTACTTTAGAATAAGAATCGTTGCACAAGAATTGCTATAGTGGATTCTAGTATTATATTGGACTTGCCATGTCATTATTTACCTGAATAATGATGATGGAGGGTTGGAAGTCCACAATAGCCATGCCTCAAGAATCACATGTTTGAATTTTTTTATCTTTCATGTCAAACCTCGTTTTCTCAAAAGCGGGCAGTTAGGGTTTCTAGGGCAACTAGGAGTAGTCTAACCGCCATAAATAGGAGAAGTAATGGCCATAGCGGCCCAGTTATTTATTTGGAGAGAGAGTGGCGCTCGTGCGCACCCTAGAGGAATTACTGCAGGACTAGATAGGCTGCGGGTTCCGGTCGGAAACTGGATGGGAGACCGGATAGACGAGGACGGGTCTCTGACGGACCCGGCCACGATCCGAGCATTAAAATGGGCCGCCTTAAATTGGGCGACTCACTGTCCATTCGCTCTCCACACTTCCAGTCCTCCGCGCCAGCAGAATTTTGTGCTTCCGGATAGCAGTAGAGTTGATAGTGTGGGACCGGAGTTAGAGCAGAAAGAGCGCCAGAAACTTAGGCGCAGTTCGCGGAGGAGAAGGAGAGTGCGTCCGGAGTCTGTAGGAATGACACGGGGAGGAGAGAGTTCTGCAGGAATCAAAATCACGGAGAAGAAGGTGGTTCCGGTAGTGCCACAGCATCCGGGCGATTTTGAGATGCTGCGCAGGGACCTCGCGACCATGAAATGCGAGGAGCTCCTTTACCGAAACTGGGACATCCAGGATACCGGAATACTAGCAGAGGTGGTGGGAAAGGCAGTACCACCAGCTTTCCGGGAGAGCTACATCCGGGGGAAGCGCAAACATTGGACCCGGGATCACTGGCGCAGGACATACAACCTTCTGGACAGCGAGTACGGACTCGAGTCAGGACAGAAGGGAGATTCGGATTGGGTGAAGGAGCGGTTCTCCCAGCTTTCGGAGAAGGACGGATTCAAGGTGGAGCATTGCCGGACACCCCGGGAGAAGCGGCTGCTTCAATTCCTGGTGCCCATCCTCAGTCCGGATAAGCCCACCACCGTCACGATCAAATTGGCGAAAGGTATCTACTCCGCGCTGCATTACAACAAGACAATCGGGTGGGGGGTGGTGATACAGGAAATTGTAAACCGGGAGGCTATGAAGATCGGAGGTTCGAAAGGTTGTCCCATTGCCCCCTTTCTTTACCACCTGTATGACAAGCACGGATGCCTCTCGGATGGGGAGAAGGCGAAATTGGAAACACAACCATTGCCTACACCAGACCGGAGCCCAGCCAAAGCGCGCAAGCTCCGTCCGGAAGCAAGGAGGCAACCGGAGAGGAGGAAGAGGACGAAGGCGCTCAGGGCGATCGGAGCGGACCGAACATACCCCGAGCGTTCAATGTCAGAGAGCCTCAACCTGGAGCGCCGGAAGAGACGAGAGGAACCGGGAGATGCCAGCCCGCGACCTAAAGAGCTCCGGAAGAGAAGAGAAGACCCGGAAGGAAGACAACCGGGAGGCACAAGCCCACAGATGGAGGAGAGACGGAAGAAGAGAATGGATCCGGCAGGGGATGTGCAACCGGAAGGGGAGGGTCCCTCAATGCGCACCCGGAGACAACAGCAGCAGAAGCGGAAGCAGGTCATCCGGAGTGATGGAGGGGAGGACTCGGATATCCAGGAGGTTTCTCCTCCCCGGAAGGATGCTTCTCCTCCCCGGAAGAAGACCCAGACCCGGATGAAGACGACTCCAGTGGACGGTTGAGGTACCCGTCCCACCGGAGAACCCGGTCCAAGCAACCGCAAGGGAGATGCGAAGGAAAAAGGGAAGCAGAAAATGAGGACAGAACCGGAGGAAGAAGGGGAAAATTCTGAGGAGCGAGACCGGGAGGACGAGCCAGACCGGAGAGAAGAGCCCACTCCTGCAGCAGAGCCAAACCGGGAGGCACAACAAGACGCGCCGATCCTCGCGAGATCGGACGTCATGCTCATGCCAATCCGGGCAGCCTTGGACATGGTGGAGGAGCAATACACCCCACTTTACAACGCAGTAAGGGGAATTGGGAATGTCCTCAGGAACACGGAGGTGAAGGAGTTCCCGGAGATGATCAAGCAGATCCGGCGGGAGGGGAACCGGATTTGCAAGGAGTCCACCGGTACGGCCCAGCTCATGCGGGAGCAGAAGAAGGAGCTGAGACAGGCAAAAAGGACTATCCGGAATATGGAACAACAGGACCGGACCTGCTTCGAGTCAGTGTCCCAGTTGTTCCGACCGGATAGGGAGGTACAGACCAAGGCAAGGCTGTACGATGAAATGATGAGCGATTCCGAGGAGGAAGGGGCAGTACGGGTGAAGAGCATCGTGAAGAAGTATGCTGCCCAAGTGGAAGAGGCGCTCGTGGGATTCCGGGCGCTGGTGGCAGATGTGCTTGCAAGGTGCCCACCCATACTTGAACCGGAAGTGGGGGAAACCAGCAACATGGGTGGGAGAGTTCCCCTGTCCGGAAGTGAGCTGCAGGAGAACTTCTGGTTATCAGATGAGGCGCCCCAAGCAGGAGATTTGGACCGGTTGCTGGGAGTGAGAAGCTCCACCCCGGAACAGACCTCCCGGATGGTGGAAAATATGGAGCCGGTTCAGGCAGCCGAGCCAGGAGAAGCAAGTCTGGCTGGGTTCCTGAATCCGGAAGAGGAGATGGCGGAGACGGGTGCCCAACATGGTGAGGAAGGAAGGCCAGAGGGTGGGCCAGGAGGCAACCCGGACGGTCAACCGGACGGTGCGCGAAGGCGCGAACCGGTAGGCGAACAGCAAGGGGAACGCGGCGAGCAAGAGAGCGGACCGGTGGTTCCGGATCAGGCACAGTAGCAGGAGGACCAGCAAGGAGCGGAAAGGGAAAGGACGGAGGCGTAGCGGCTCGGAAGATCAGCTGGGTAGTTAGGTTCCGGGTTTAGTGGATCCGGCCTTGTAGGCCCTTGTTGAGTAGAGTAGGACTCTTTTTTGTGAGGTAGGCTTTTTAGGATTCCAATGTTAGTTGCAGTGCAGGAAGAGAACTGAACCGTGGGGGAGTTCCCGGGTTTTTAGGATCTGCGGGTTTCCCGGATCTGGTCGGCTTTGTGTTTGCTTTTTATCCAGGGATGTTCCTCATTCCTGGGGTCTTTTGTGTACCACTGTTCTTTGTAAATGATCATAGGCATACTCTTCTAACGAACCGGTGTGTTTGTGTGTATGTGTGTGTGTTGTTGATTGAGACAGTGGTCCAATTAGTCCCTTGGTAATCGGAAGGATTGACCGGGTTCTGTTGTAGATCCAATTAGGAGTCCGGGTATAGGCTTTGGGAAACTCAGAGGTTGTTTGAATGTGGGTTGTTCTGTGCTTGGTTGCAAAATATAATCCGGGTTAGTGGCTGAGTGGATAGGAGGGGGTACTCTGGTCCTCTCAGAACTCCTGGACGGGTAGTCCGGTTGAGGTGCCAGCACCTGGGTAGATCATGTGATAAGAAGAGTCCGGAATAACCAGAGTAAAACGAACTGTTAGGAGTCCAACCGATCCCGGACACCCCGGATAAGGGTCCATCCCGGTTAGCAAGTCGTTGTAGTATTTTGAGAAGGGGGAAAACCGGGTTGCGCTTGTGTGACCGGCTGTGGGTTTGGGATGAATCTGTAGCTGAAGTGCAGTACGGGAATTACCCAGATTGAGGAGTTGAGTTAGAATAACCGGAAGGTAGTGAAGTTCCCATCACAGAAATCAGCAAGAAGGGTGTGTCTTTAAATCCAGCACCGCTAAATGTAAATGGAGAACCCTCTGAGAGAAAACAGAGGTTAACATAAACCAGGTTGAGTTGTTTGGATAGACCGGACAGAGTAGGGTTGGATAAATTTCCAACCCGGACCAAAACCGGATCTAGTCGCAACCGGGTCAGTCAGTAGAAGAAGACCCGGTTCAATAGGAAAGAGGAATTTAGCTGGTGATAGCGATAGAGGGATCATCAGCCCGGGACCATCTCCGGAAACCTCCCACTTCACAGAATCTCCGCGGAATGATAACCCGGAAATCACCTCTACGAGCGTTTTTAATACGAAAAAGTGCGTTCTAGGGGAGTATCCGGTATCACGTGCTACGACATTTCATGTAGTGAGAGCAAAAATTTTGAACCCCATAACATTTAGTAGCATTCAGCCACTCTGCCTTTTCATCCATCTAGTGATTTGTAGTGCATCATGTGATTTCCATCCATGTAGTGCATTATGTGCATGCCTTTATTTTTTCATTTTTTCAGAGAATGGGGAGGGTATGAAGGAAGTAGGAAGGTCATAAACCATTGTCAATGGAAGGACAAAAGAAGTGCCCCAATGTTCAAGGAATTTTTTATTCAAATTGCCCATTTTCTATTGGTTAGCCATGCACCATAACATTCTTGGGTTAAAGTATTATTACTTATAATGTAGCTCTCTTTAAAAGTGAGGGACATGTGGAGATGTGTCAGCAAAGACCATGCTAAATGTCAATGTCTCAGACCATGTTGATGTACAAAGCAAAGTTGTAAATGTCAATGTAAAGATCACACCTGTATGGTTGGATTTGTCATATTTTTTATTAATATTTTAAAATTAATTTTGCAAGTTTTTTTCTTAAAATTCAATTAAAAATCCCAAATTAATACAAAAAAAATAGAATATATTATAATGAAATTGGAATAACATGCACTACGAGATGGTATGATTTCCATTGTTGGATTCTACTTATTTTGAAAAATCATGTTTAAGGGCTGACTTTTTGAACTAAGAATGAAACTTGACATAAACCAATTGTGTTGTTTTTCAAAAAATCACAATATCTTATTTTGAAGATCTATATTATATAAACGATAGTCAATTAGCACAAGAACCAAGAGAAATTTGGATGAATGAAAAACTGTTCATGATGTAGTCAAGAGAAAGGTTGCAATCTATTTGTTGTCCATTATATAGACGCAGACGCATCAAAGGGTTGATTTGACCACCAACTAACCACTTGAGGTTCTCTACTTGCTCATTAACAGTGCTTTTTTTAAATAAAAAAATATTTTAAAATATTTTTTAATTTTTTAATTTTAATTTTAAAAAAACAAACTGAATATTGCTATATTTTGAATTAATTTGATATGAGGCATCTGGTTAAAGTCTACACAAAGAAAATGCAATTATTTAGCCACATTTTCAACAAAATATATGTAAATTAAACATTTAATCAAATTTTGTATTGCAACTACTAAAATTCAACTAATTAAATATTTCTCACAAAAACTAGGAGCTTGAACCAAATTCTTTGAGGAACCTCAACCAAAAAAAAAAAAAAAACATAAATGACCTTGGGGAGTTTGTTCAACCCCTAAGCGTCCGTTGAAGGAGATACAAGCCCAGCCATCAAAATGCTCAAAAATTGTCCAAAAAAAAGATCCCTACTTTCAAATGATCACTAAAAATTCAATACACCTTGGATTGATCTGAAATTTTTACCACTCATTCCATACATCATGCGGTTTGTTTTTCTAATGTTTTATTGAATTTCAACACATTTTGCAAAAGTTACAGCTCTTCAAAGGTGAATGTACCCCCAAAAATGTCCAAAATATAAACGTCAGGACGGTTAGGGGTTAATGTATTTTATGAGTATCACGTGCAAACAAATCTTTGACCCCCTATATTACATTGTAAATAATGAATCAAACAACTTGAAAAAGTTATAGGATGTTTCTTTATGTTGAAAGTTTATACTGTGATTTTTTGGGAATTTTCTTTATTCAAATAATTACTTACAAATTTTTGAAGTAAATAAATACACTATGCAACTAATTTTTGTGTTTTTAGAGCTAGTTTCAATTGTGTTTTTAAATTTGGTTTTGAATTTAATTGAAACAATAGTTTTTAAGAATAAGAGATATAATGATTACGTGACCACATTTAAAAATTTGGAGCTAAATCAAACTTTATAAAAAGTATATAGGGGGTTGAAAATCACTTGTTTGCACGTTTTTACGTAATATTTGGAAATGACCTCCCCGAGTAAATGACAAAATAAAATTAAAAATTTGCTCATTCTTGCGTCTAGGGATTATCATAATTACCGCTATTTTTATTGTTACTATCTATACTTTAAACTCAGTACTATCACACTCTTGAATATCACATTCCAATATCTACATAGAAGATTTACTTTAATGTACACCTATGAGTCAAATGTAGCAAGGGGTGAAGAAGGAAGAAAACTTCAAAACGTCCTTGGGAAGGAGAATTGGGTTTCTATTTTGATCCAACCTAATTTTTGGAGCACGAGCCATTTAAAGGTTTGTCTTTAGTACATTAGAATATAATTTCAGCCCCATTAACATATAATTTCAAGAAACGGCCTTGATTCCATCATGTAAAGGTCTCGGGGTTGATTTCGTGGATTCAACCAATGAGCTATTGTAAAAAGATTCAAGCTTGTTAGACCACAAAAATGGCCTTCACCATTTGTATAATATAAAGTGGCTTTAACTCTTAAAGGACACGGTAAGCCCGAGGAGCTTAGTTTTGAAGAATAAAGCAAAAAAAATTAGATATTGTCTACCATAAAATATAAAACTTGTTCCATTCAAAAGGTAGTAGAATTGCGATTCTAAGTTCTTTACAAGCGATGATCGAGACTTGACATGTTTGCTATTGGAGCTACTAAAAAAAGTGGGAACCATTGAGTGTGGAGAGGGGGGTTTTTTTTTCTTTGTCAAGCGCAACAAGGATTCAAAAAGTTCGCAGTGACAGGGCCAGAAGGTAGGTCTACAAGATGCCTCCCTCGTTATTGCAAGTGTGGGGGTGGCCTAATGCGCCAAATGGCTCCCATAAAGCATTTTGCACTAGCTACACGAAGCAATCCGCATGGACTAGCCTCTGTACACATATTCATTACTACACAGTTTAGAGATTCTGAAGATTCAGAACCTTTGTCCACTGTCAAAGAGGGGCAATCAATGGAGGGATGTCCATATCTAAATTTTGGCTCATATTCCTTAGGGCTGCCCTCTTTATACCCCTATGTCCTTTTCAGGGTTAACTCAGCTCAAACACAATTCAACTTTCAATTGGGGTTACCCAAACTCTCGACTCCCTTTTGATGGCCGGTTCACACCATCCACATGCGGTAGGATGTGTGTGCGTTAAAATAAGTAGCTTGGCAAAATCAATTTAATTTAAATCTCTACAATGCAAAAGGAATGCATGACTGTAAGAAAGTAAAGCAACGCAAAATAATAATAGTTGAAAATTTGCAGCAGGGAAGTGCATGCATTCAGTGGTCAATAGTGCTTGGCGTTCCTCATGCAGGTAAAATCATATACACTAAGATATAATTTGCGCACTGTTGAAGCTTGTATTATTTCAAATGCAAGCACTGTTGACCACTCATGGCTCATTCGCATATACCAATGTTGCCGCATGCATACATGCGTCAGGTAACTTTGAGGGAATCTGTTGTCAACCAAGAAATATAAAATATGCAATTAGAAATTACTCTAACGCATGACAAAAAAGAACGCAACGCAAAAAAGAAGCATGGCTCTACTTGCGGCACTGTAATGCAATTGCTTAGTGTATGAACAATAGTTGCTGCAAGAAAAGACAAGGTTTTGAATATTTTTTGTTTCTTGGTTTTACCTTCCTCCATTTCGAGAACGTAGATGCAAGTGCGGCAGGGGCTTGGTGTGAATGGGCCATGAATGCACGCACTTCCCTGTTGCAAATTTCCAACTGTTCTAATTTTTGTGTCATAACATTTAGTAGCATTCAACCACTCCATCTTATCATCCATCATGTGATTTACAGTGTATCACGTGAATTCCATCCATGTAGTGCATTAAGTGCAACCTTTTATTTTTCACTTTTTGGAGAGTAGGAAGGGTGGAGAAGGAAGTAGGAAGGTCATAAACCATTGTCAATAGAGGGACAAAAGAAGTGCCCCAATATTCAAGGAATTTTTTATCCAAGTTGCCCATTTTCTATTGGTTAGCCATGCACCATAACATTATTGGATTAAAGTATTATTACTTATAATGTTGCTCTCTTTAAAAGTGAGGGACATGTGGGGATGTGTTAGCAAAGACCATGCAAGGTTACCTTTCCTTCTAGTTTTCCAAAACCTCCATCTGTGAGAAAACATGGGTAGCTACTAATTTTTCTTGGATGATAATGCAGAATATGCTACACATTCTCCTCAAACCAGTGAAAGCTATTGAATATTATGGTTGCTTTACTTTCTTACATGCGTTCCTTTTAAATTAAATTGATTTTGCTAGGCTACTTACCTTAACCCCTAAAAGCCCGAGGGATATTGAACAAAACAGAGATGTATTATAATATGTGCCTTCCATATGTTTAATAAAGTTTGGTTCAATAGACAAAATGTCGGGCATCATCTCTACAAACTATCCGTACCGTCAAACTTCCAAAAATAACTTTAAATATTTTTAAAATGAACTTAAAAGCATTACCCTTTGAAAAGTTGTATAAATTATAATTTTCACTTTTAGAGTTTAAAATTTAGCTTGATTCATTAAAGTTGGTTTATCTATTGTAAACTTCAAAAAAGCAAAAGAAATGATGAAGGGAACATCATTACTTTCCCCAAATAGAAAAATTTATAACACTAAGACAATAGAGTTTTCCGCAAACTTGATGCCACTTAGAGCCTTAGTTTTATTGAAATTTTGGCAAACGTAAATTGAGTGAGGTTCATTAACCCTTAAACGTACCACTCCTTTGTAGGAAAGTCAAACTACACAATTTAGCCTTCAAGATTTATCAAAGTATATTTTGTAATATTTTTCATGCATGGAATTGAATGTTTCCTATTAGTCTTGAAATTTTCAGATTTTTTTGATTTAATACGGCCTTTTTAACAAATTTTTAAGTCAAATACTTCAAAAAATAAATTTTATTACAAAAAAGCTTTAAAATTTTAATATTTTTTTGGGAGCAGGTACAAATTACAATGGAGAATCACATGATATGTTTTCCATAGAAATTTTTTATTTAAATTTTGAAATTCGAAAGGTGAACATCCTATGTAGTGTAATTCAAACCTTAAGCTACAAAGCTTGCACAAGCAATAAAATACTCAATAATTGGAATTTTTAAGATTTGAAAAGTGGAGTACAAACTAGACTTAATAAACTTCATTTTCTTAGTTGGGTGTATTAGCAACAAAAGTCATCTTCAAGATCAAAATTGGGTTTGACCAACAAACGTCCAGAAACTGGATGCCTGGACGTTTAGGGGTTAATTAGCAAAAAACAGAGCATGCGCCGGATGAGCCGGTGGTGGAGACAGAAGCATTGATTTGGATTTGGCAAAAGCATAAAGCTAATTTGGGGACATCCTAGGCAAAGTCAAAGCTTGGGGCTCCCTGAACTAACTAAAATCGATTGGATCAAGAAAACTGAGGGTCTAAAATTTTTGGGCACCGTTTTTGGAGCCTTGAAACTTCACACCTTCAGTTTTTAAAAGCAACTGACATGTTTACTTTTATTGAATTCTCAACCATAGTTTTCACAAACTTTGGTCCAGTCATCCCCGAGGTCACCCCTCTTTTATAGACTTTGCGGATAACTGTAATGTTGAGATGATCCATTTTGAAAAATTCTCCTGGGTGGAGTTTAACGTAGATTGACATAATTCAAATTGCGTTAGAAAGTAGACTTAATGTAATATTTTTTATTTTTTATTTTTTCAAAAACACATTTTCTCGTTCCGAGGAGTCCGTTAGATTTGGGCATCCGGTACCGCATGTGGCTGGTGTGAACCGGCCATGAGGGCCTGGGAATGATGAGAGCGTCGGTCGCGTGGCTGCGTCACTGAGGCGCACATTGCAAGTTCGGGCCTGTGGGCGGCTCGGTGAATCTCGGCCCTTTGATCATCGAGTTCCATCATGCGGCTGTGGTGATCCGAGGTGGCGGGTGGCGGGCAAGGTCGAGCTGGTTGATCACGGGTCCCCAAAAGCAGGTTGACTTTCCCTAGCTGACAAGATTTGCGGCTGTCAGAATTAATTGCTCATTGGGAGGGGGCTCATCATGGGAACGCGGTTGGAAGTAGGGACACGGGCATGGTCACTCAGTTTCCAGTCTCCAAAGGCCCAGGCAACAAGTATTTGAAGTTAACTTAATGCTGGGCTTCCCATTTAATTTCTCTGGTTGCTAGACTCTGTTTTGGACCTTGTAAGGCCTGGTGTTCAGTATGTACGGCCTGATGCTCAGTATGTAAGGCCCGATGCTCAGGATGTAAGGCCTGGTGTTCAGTATGTAAGGCCTGGTGTTCTGGACATAACCATTATTCATCCCAACACTTACAGCAATATTGGAGCTTGTTTTATATTGGTGTAACAACGACAAGTTTGTGGATTTATTTTATGTGATACAATGGAGCATAGTATTTTGACCCTTTTGGTTTTCCAAGAGTTAGAGACAAGACCGGTGGTTGAACTGTAAGAGCATCCGCACCTTTCTCCCTTCAATTCACTCCTTGACCACTATCATCACATCCAAAATTTGGTGTCATATGTTATTGTTCTACACCCTTGAATCGCTATGTGTCCCTCTATATAGTATGTGAGCCAATCAAAATCACAATACATTGGTAATCATTATTGTCCATCAATTTAGAATATCGAGCCCTTCTTTAAAATAGTTGTAGAGGGACGTATTCAAATATCCATATATTGTGCTCATATTCATTGACTCTCTACTCGCCCATACAAACATTTTTCTTTCAGTTTAGAGGATCACTTAGTTTAAGTCGTAGGATGCGGATGCTTTAAGTTAGAGCAAAATTGCTTTTGGTTGTGGTTGGAGAAATGGAGGAACTTTTCAAGCATGTAGAAAGCTTAGATGAGAGTGATGATGATGAGTATGTTGACTTCTCTGAAGAAGAGGGCGAAGGGTTTTTTGAAGAAGAGGGCGAAGAGATTTTTGATACGGTAGATGAGCAAAGTAGAGAGGTTCAGTCTATTGGGCATGCGCACTTGCAAGGATTGGATCCATTTACATTTCGTTCAGATCACAATTGGTACATGTTTACCAAGAGTTCCTACTCTTTTATGATTCAATGTTTACAAAGCCAGTTTCAACCTACTGGTGAAAGCATTCTCAATGCAAGTATGGTGAAAGCATTCTTACAAATATGGGGTGGTTAGTAGGAGCTCGAGTACATGGATTGCCAAGTCCATATTTGGAAAAATATGTACGTACTTGTTTTTTGTGCTCAACCCCAAAGATTCCACATGTTCCAAGTTCTTCAAATCAACCTATAAAGAAGCGAATTCAATATGATTGTGTTATTCAAGTACAACCCGAAGAACTTTATGACAAAGTCAAGGAGATCATACACCAATACAAGGCATGTTCTTAACTCCAACATCCATTTCAATTTTATTGATAGTTTTTTTAGTTATTTTTCATGTGCATTTTAGAAAAAATTTACAAATACCATATAATTTCTCTTACTAACCATTTATTAACAAGATTAATGAGATTATTGTCTTTATATATATTAGGTATCTTTGGTGAAGAAGAATTCATGGTCGATTGCAAAAATGCCATATCCAGCAGAAGCTACATTGTATCAATGCAATCGTGGTATAATCTACAATCGTGGGAAGAGAAAGAGGATTGAACTTGACCAAAAGAATGTCACACGAAAACGTCAATATAATAAAGCAAAGTATTGCGATTGTAGATTCAAGGTGAAGATTGTAGAGCCAATTGACAATGATAAACATGTTGAGGTACGTTTAATAACCCTCTATGGATGTAAAGAGTTCCAATGGTTTTTTTGGAAGAAAAGAGGGGGGGAATCTTGCTCATAACTTCTACTCCCTTAAATCAAATGGGATTTTGGAAATGCCAAAATGAGTATATTTAAGGGGTCTATATACTTATTTAGAATATAAACAAAGTAAATTTAAAAAGAGAATCATGTCTAAAATGGAGTTTAAAAGAGATTTTAATGTAGGAATTATAAAAGTCATGTTCATTGAGAGTTAACAATCATTATCATACAATATTGCTATGCACATTTCATTGCCTTTTTATATGATAAAATGCACTAATTACTCGACTAATTAATGTGTTTCATTCTATATTTTGTATTTCAATGTATATGTTAGATTTCGATCTACAGCCAACATTCGGGACATACTCCAGGCTCAAATGAAGATATTCTTTTTCTACCCCTACATCCAATGGCAATTAAACATCTACGGGAGAATTTGCACAATTTGAATGATGTATAGTACAATCAGCATTGTCTGCAGCAAGGCGACGTGCAGGTATGAGTGTGGATTAATGTATTCAAAAATTTATGTTATATCTAAGTATTAATCTAATATATCACAGACAATGATTTTATTGTAGTATTTATAAGTATACCGTATTATACATGCAAAATCTTGTATTGAACGTTAATTAATTTATTATGTACATATTGTATATCTAATATATGTACTAATATATGAATATGGAGTGTATTTTAGGTAGACTTCAAGAATTGGTCGAGCCATATGAAAAAGTTTCGTATTGATTTTTCCCAACTTCAAAAGAAGTGGGCAACTTGGCATACACTTTACAAAAACAAAGTGCAGTGCACAACGATGATTGGATGTTGATGCAAGTATATTTGAATGGATTGAAAAAGACATGGTTATTTTTCACCAACGCTACAATCCAGGGCATGAGGATCCTGAGAAGCAACCATTTGTTTTAGTCATACAAACAAAGTGGATGCGTGAATTGGCAATGAATATTACTCCTAACTCTGCATGGGCAATTGATTCTACATTCAAGACAAATCAATATGGTTTGCCATTGTACGCAGCTATGTGTCCTAATACAAGGATGTTAGGGACGCCCATTTTTCTCATGCTCTGTTCAGCAGACGTGGATAAAGGACATGAAGCCGTGGCTTTAAGATTGACTTTGAAGGCTATTTTTGAGAAAATGGGTCAAGTTAGACCAAATGCTATAGTCATAGACAAAAGTAAAACTGAATACAATGCTTTCAAATATATCATAGATCGTGACGAGGCATGTTGGGAGAATAGTGAAATTGGCAGAATCCAGACAAGATGTCATCTTCTTCTTTGTTGGTTCCATGTCAAAAAAACATGGATAGAACATCTAATTCCAAAAGTGATTGAAGCAAAAAGGAATGATTTATACAATGCCATGTGCGAACTATTGGAGTGTCTCAGAGAAGAGGACTTCAACAAAAAAATATGAAGACTTCAAGTTGAAGTATGCAGATGAAAAATCGGTTTTAACCTATATAGCTACGGGTTGGGCAGGGGTGGGATGCATATGGAGATGTATGTGACCCCGATATAGTTGTTTATATCAACATGGCTATATGAACACAACTAACCTTGTAGAGAGGTTATGGCACTATATTAAGTACACTTTGCTCTGGAAAAAAGTGAATCGAAGATTAGACACATTGGTTTGGGCTATTATAGGTAAATAAAACCACTTTCTAATCATGCATGCACGATGTTGAAGTTTAAACTAACTTCTATTTTTGATTGTATTATTGATTTATCATCTTTGAGATATCTTTACTTATATACAATGTTCAAAATTGTATTATGATAGGTGAACCAAGCACATGAGATCGATCTGGTGGAAAAACATTATTGGATCATTATTGGCATGCCAACTGTGAGAGTGAGTCAATGAAGTATTCTACTCGGGGTAGAGATAAACATTCTACAGCACAACTACAAAGAGCTACTCAAATTGTGGCATCTTTTCAAAAAGATCCCGAAAGACATCTCCAAATCATTGATGAATTCAATATGGAATTCATGATTTGAAGTCAAACCAAGAGTGAAGTTTGGTATGCTCTTTCATTGAATACAGAGTGTTGTGAATGTGAGGATCATGTTGCGATTTGCAAGCATTTGTTAGCCGTACGAATGCTCATGGATGGAGAATTACAATGCTTGAAGAAGTTACTATCATCTCAAGAACAAATGTTTTATCATGACGTAAATGATGATTTTGAAGAGGAAGCACCAAATTTCGCACAAAGTGTACCATCAACTGATATGTGGAGCCCTCCACCAAACAATTCTCTTGGTATTTTTTTCAACTCTAAAAAATTAAAAAATCTATGTGATATGCTTTACTATCTTGATTATTTAATGCTCTTGTATTTTATGTATTCAAAATTTATGTTCATCTACTCACTTTTTGATTGCTGTTTAGAAAATGAAGAAGAACTGCCAGTTGAGAATCAAGACGAGGACATTGTTTCAACACTTGAGCAAATGAGTATGTCTACATCCA
Organism: Pohlia nutans; assembly: GCA_022496805.1. Taxonomy (NCBI): domain Eukaryota; kingdom Viridiplantae; phylum Streptophyta; class Bryopsida; order Bryales; family Mniaceae; genus Pohlia; species Pohlia nutans. The sequence goes on along the minus strand of CM040093.1, from coordinate 3,277,640 downwards.
ATGCCACATTAGTAGATTCCGTCGAGAGAAAAATGCAAGGAATTCTCTCGGAATTCTTTACTATTGAAAAATTATCCATGCTATCATCAGAAGAAGTTATTGCTTTGGACAAAAGAATCAACATGTTTTCACTGTCCATAACATCTATATTCAATCCACAAGTGGCGCCGAGAACCATTACTCTACCTCGAAGTGAAACAAACATAGAAGCAATCCAAGCACATGTTACCATGACAAGACTTGGTCATGGAAAGTCAAGGAAGGGTAAAGAAGCAATTGCTTCACATGAAAATCCATCAGGTACCTAATAATATTATTTACAAGTTTTAATTTTTTTTCTTCATAAACTATATCAATATTTTAGCAATGCAAAATTTGCATAAGTTTTACCAACTTATTCTAAATGTTTGTAGGTACATCATCCACACCAAATGAAAATATAGTGAGGCTGAAGACCACTGTAGAAGTACAACGACGGGAAACTTATTCTCGAAAACGCAAGCGATTACAACTTCCAAAGGTTTTCAAACAAAAATGTCGTGTTTGTGGCGACAATAACATGCTTTTGCATGGTGAAAATTCCACAGAGTGCAGAAATTGTGGAACAATGATTTTGAGGGGTGAATTACAATGTGGGACAATTGGCACGGATGGTTCCCTTATTGGAAAGATGGTAGAGGTTTTTGATGAAAACACAAACAAATGGTATTTAGGAAGGATTTCAAGCTTTAATGACTCGGTAGAAGGCATTAATGCTAAATCGTACAACATAGAGGTATCAAGTAATGGTAAAGTTATGAAAGGTATAACACTCCTAGATGAAAATGTACGGTTTGCTTGACAATATGTTTTATAGAAGGAGTTATTTTATGTACTTTGATGGTATTTTAAATCAATTGTATCAAATTCTATAGAGCTCCTCGATGTTTGATGAACTTTGAATTTGTTGATTGTTTTGTAGGCATGTTTTTTTAATAAAGTCTTGTGTTTAACCCCTAAAGGTTGAGCCATGCAAAAGAATGCATGATGTATAGAGTTGAACGTTGGTTTCTCATCCATCATGCGCTTTTTGTGGTGTGGATTTTTTACTATATATTTTATAGAAAGTTAGCTTCATGCATGTGTGATTTAATTAGAAAGGGGATGATTTGTGAAATTTCTATGCCTCATTTTATGTTGTAGTGATTCACAAAAAAATTTGAAGATTTTAGTGTAAAAGTGTTCTTTAAAAATTCAACTCATAAAATCAAGCAACCAAAAAATCACCAAAAATCACTACATTTAGTCTATTACATTTCAATTAATTAGAATTTTTTTCATGTACAGAATGTTAATACCTTATTTGTAATCAAATTACAAAAGAATATTCAATTTCAAGTTTCAAATTTCAAGTTTTATACAAAAATATTGGTAATAACAATCACAAATTTAACTATATGAATAGAATCTAAAATTGTTAATGTACAATTTTTATTCATACATCAAGCTCAAAGTATCCCTCTGCGTTGCATTTTATGATGTACCTATGCAACACTGTCAAATTTGCAGAGGGGTGCCGACGTTTAGGGGTTAATAAGCTACTTTGTAGCCATGAAATAAAAATGTCAATTTGATCTATTAAAGAAATTAATTACACTTCTTTCTTCATTTTGGTATACACTATATTGTCCAAAAAGAATATTTTCAAAAAAATGAAAAGAAAGCATTGAAATCAACTCTAAAAATGCGAAAGAAAAGAAAGCGTTCAAATGACTGAACTGAGAAAATAAATGGGAAGCCCAACATTAACTTCAAATACTCTGCTTTGTTGCCTGGGCCTTTGCTTTGTTGCCTGGGCCTTCGCTTTGTTGCCTGGGCTTTTGGAGACTGTGGAAACCGAGTGTGACAAGCGAGTGTGGAAACCGAGTGTGACAAGCGAGTGTGGAAACCGAGTGTGACCGTCATAAAAACTGCGTTAAGCACTTCGTTGAAATTCCCTTAAGGAATCCTGTACTCTAACATCCCGTTACTGCACTGAAGGAAATTTAACAGTGCAATGCACCGTTAGCAAACTTAACGCCGAAGATGCACGCTCCCAAAACATGGGAACTCGATGGGAACTCGAGCTTAACGCCGGGTTACGCACTCGAACGCGTGCGTTCCCCCATGTTACTGCACCGACACTCGGGCTGCCGCCCTTGAGCGCTGGTGCAGTAACATGGGGTTACGCACTCGTTCCAGTGCGTAACCCTATACGTTCCCATGATGAGCCGCGTTCCCATGCTGAGCAATTAATTCTGACAGCACTTCATTGGGAAGGGGAAACTCAGCTGCTGGTCCGCCCGCGTTTGGGGACCTGTGATCAACCAGCTCGACCTTGCCCGCCCCCCGCCACCTCGGATCAGCACAGCCGCAGGATGGAACTCGATGATGCAAGGGCCGAGATTCACCGAGCCGCCCACAGGTCCGAACCTGCAATGTGCGCCTCAGTGACGCGGGTCGCGCGGTCCAGTGCTTCACTTCCTTGATTGCTTTTCCTTCGTTGCTTTTCCATCGACCCCGGATCTGTTGTCCTCCAACTCTCTTCAATTCTGTCAACGATGCCCTGCAGCTCTGCTTTTCGGCCCGTCACTCATGGACTGACATAGCCTAACTTAACTGAGTTGTTCTGGGAATCCACCGTTTCTCTGCGCAGCTGCCGCTACAACACCATTTCACAACTTAGCAATCGTTTGTGTAGTAGCTTTACCATTGTGTAACTTAGCAGCTTCACCAGATTAGTAAGCCCTCTGAAATCGTTTGTGTAGTAGCATTCTCTCAAGCATTTTTGGAATGCGAGCTCGGAGCTCCTTGCCCCTCTGGTCGGTTTCCAGTCCTCTCATTCCGCACGATCATCAGTCCTTTGGGCTTTCCCTGATCTTTAATTCGTCTCTGTATGCAACAATTTCCTCAGCCGTTGCGGGCACCTGGCTGGAGCTGATTCTCTAGACCTAATTTCAGCGATGGCGATACCCCGAAACAGGGAGAGGCAAGGTCCGTCGTCCACGCTTATCATCGTAGGCTCAGTGCTGGTTGGCGTGCTCTTGGTGGCAGTGTGGGTGATGAGTAGCCCCGCCGCAATTCCGGAGGATCCCGGAACGACGGTTTTGAACACGGAAGAAACCCTAAACCCTGATGATCATGGCGCCAGTGTAGTAGACGCGGAGACGCAGAAAGAGTTTCCCATGGTGGAAGACGACACGCCGGCCGTGGAAGACCTCGACGCGGAGCCAGGGCCCGGCACGACCTCGGAGCTCACGACGGAGACGCAGGAGCAAAATTCCACGCGGTTCGAGACGCAGGTGCAGGAGTCGGCAAACCCTAAACCCTCCGTGACCCCTGAGACGGTGCCAGATGAGATTGGCGAGTGGAAGCTGTGCTCCTTTGAAGGCGCTCAAGATTACATTCCGTGCCTCGACAACACAGAGGCCATCAAAAAGCTCCCCACTACCTCGCACTACGAGCACCGGGAGCGCCATTGCCCTTCTGAAGAGGAGGTTCCTAAATGTTTGCTCCCATTGCCCGCCAACTACAAAGTCCCTATCAAGTGGCCTGCCAGCCGCGACGCGGTACTATTGCATGGTCTCCCTTTCTTTTCTCATAGATTTGCTCACTTTACACACTCACAACATCCATCCCTCCACGCACATCCTAGAACACAAATTCAATCAAATGTAGAATGTCATTGCTCAATTAGAGGAAGCATGTCACGAAGTGGAAGCATGTCATTGCTTCAATGAGCTCAACACCACACAAGTGCAAGAGTCCAGCGAAGAGACGGGCAGCAGTACTCCCTTCGTTGCAAGAGACACTTTCTTAAGCTCATTCTTGTTGTAGTTCTTTCCATGTGGATATATGATTAGGTCGTTGTAAGAGGCTCACCACACTCGAGGAAAATTAGAGGAGAAGTAACGAAGTGGAAGCATGTCATTGCTCTATTAGAGCAAGGAATAGCAAGAAAGATGACACAATGAAGAAGCAAGTGTTCTTCTTTTGGGTACTTTTGCTTGCAAATCCATGAAATGGGGAAAAGGAAGAACCGGCTTAGTTGTCGTTGCTTTTTGAGTGCTTTTTGCTTTTTGACGTTGCTTCTTGGTAAGCAAGGCAGGCTGGAGGATTTGATTGAACACAGTTATCACACGGGCCTAACAAAGGATTCTTCGTTTGTTTTTGCGTCTTAATTGCAGGTTTGGTTTAGCAACGTCCCACACACCGAACTGGCTTCGTTTAAGTCTGATCAGAACTGGGTGAAAGTGTCTGGTGATAAGCAGAAGCTCATCTTTCCAGGGGGTGGCACACAGTTCAAGACAGAGCAGGGAGCCTTGCATTACATAGAATATATCCAGAAGGTACGTACAATCGTTCAACCCAGCTCAGCCCACGATTTTGAGGATTGGTGAATCTCATTGAAGTTGTTGTACAGTACTATTTAGGGGGTTCTTTATTAGGGTTGAAGGACTTCAAACGTTTAATCATATAATGATTACAGTGAGGCCATTCTACCTTCTGTAGGCTTGAATGGTCATATACCGGAACTCCACAAAATTGGCGTTTAATATGGTGAGCCCTAACAACAAGAAACTACCGGTAGTAAGTGCAGTTTTTGGTTGCCCAATTAAAACCTCAAATCGACAGGCTAAACTTAACCCCCAAAGGACAAAGAAGTCTGAATTGAGCCTCATGTTTGAATAGATTCTATGTGGACTTCCTTTTGTTGAAATTTATTTGTTTTTTTTTCGCCAAGACATGCAATGTTTTTCACTGATTCCGGTGATATATAACTCGGTCGCATCCGAATTATCTTTTTCAGAGTATGATCGATTGAACTTGTCATTTCAAAACCATGAATAATCCTTACAATAGTCTTTGAGGGGTTAAATCTATTATGTCCTAGATTTTTGAGCTCTGAGCACTTGAATGTCTCATTTTTGGTGCTCTGAATTTGATGGCTAAACAAATTATACGATTATCCTGGCTTTAATTTTGTTACTCCTGTTGGTACTCTGAAACTCTGCGCCGATATTTATGAGGCTGTGAGGAGGATGGCAATTGAATTTTTGGTAACAGTGAGTTTTTTTTTACCATGAATGATCGTGTTTGTTTCCAGATTGTCCCTGACATATCATGGGGAAAGCACATCCGAACGGTTCTGGATGTGGGCTGCGGTGTGGCCAGCTTTGGAGGGTATCTGTTTGACAAGGATGTGCTGACCATGTCGTTAGCCCCCAAGGACGAACACGAAGCTCAAATCCAGTTTGCCTTGGAGAGAGGCATTCCTGCTATTTCCGGTGTGATGGGCACCCAGCGCCTTGTCTTTCCCAGCAATGTTTACGATGTCGTGCATTGTGCCAGGTGTCGTGTTCCATGGGAGAAGGAAGGTAAAATAATCAAATCATCCCCTTGAATGTGCCACTTTCTATTTGCAAAAAATTCATGCTAACTACAGTCGGTATGTGATTTACTAGTTAGTATTATTCGGTCATTTCTTTCATCTGGTACTCGGTTACAGAAGCTATCTCACAAACAGTAACCATTGAACCAGTGAAATACTAAGCATTGTTAGTATTCAGTGTTACAGTGTACAGACTAGTGGTGGACTGGTACACCCATTATCACCTTTAGTCCGACTCGGACTAATATCAAATCCTCGGACTAATATCAAATCCTCGGACTAATAACAAATCCTCGGACTAATTGTGGAATTAGAAGAAAGTCCCAGTCGGAGTAATTGAGACAACTCGTAGTAATTGGGGTAATGTAGGTATAGTGTGGCCTATAATAAAATTTTAATCCAAATTACTATGAATTTACCATGCCAAATATGAATAAAATAATCTGAAATTACTACTATTAGTTGTGAAAATAAAATATTAGAATATAAATATAATATATAAATATTTTATTATTACATCCTCGGACTAATTTGGATAGTACATAGCGGAATTAGTCCGAGGATTTGTAAAAAAATTCAGAGTAGTTGTGGCTCTCAGACTAAAGATGATAATTGGTTTGTGCAAAAAATTAAGAAAGTGGTTCATTTTGGCACTTCGTGGTCCTCAACTGAATATTCAAAATGCACATCACTGTTTGTTTTCTTACTACGAGCTCAACACTGGTACATACATCCTTAGGACAGATCAAGTATAGGAGAATATATATATCAAATTACATTATTTCTTGACTATTGGGTACGCAATGAATTGTATTCAGTATGTGACATGGATTTTTAAGTGGTAACATAGTTTTGGAGATTGCCAAAAAAAAATTGACATGGAGTTGTTCTCGACAGGTGGATTGCTTATGCTCGAGTTGAACCGACTTTTAAGACCAGGAGGATTCTTCGTGTGGTCTGCCACACCTGTGTACTGGGATAATGAGGAAGACGTGAAAATCTGGAAAGGTTCGATCATACATTTTTTACAATACACATAGTACATTTAATGGCTGTTGCATCTTCTCAAGTTTTTAGACTGTTTCTACTCAGCACGTGAGGGTTCGATTCAGACAGCCTGGTGTCGAAATTGAATTACCACATCAGATTTTGAGGGGTCCACGTCTTTTAAACCAATCACAAGATGACATGTGGCACTTTTGGACACAAATCAATTGATTTTTATGTTGTAACGACGACGGAGGGTTGTTAGTGTGGGACTGAAAAAGCTTGTAAAATTCCTCAGTTTATATCATTTTTGTGACGTGATCGGTGTTTGCTAATAATGACAGATACATCCGACCTCCTTAAAAGAATGCAATGGAAGATGCTCACAAGGTCAATTGATCCGGAGACTCGAGTCGGGGTTGCCATTTTCCAGAAGCCAAAAGACAACACTCTTTATGAACAGCGTGAGGATGCTCTTCCGCCATTTTGTGAATCTGACAAGCCAGATGCAGCTTGGTAATATATTACTCTCCATCAATATTTTATTTAACTGCTTTAAGATTGTTTTTTATAAACGTTGTGGAGGCACAATAGAGAACCAATTTTGAGTTTTGTTCTCTCTTTGATTCAATCTTTCTCTTTTGGATCATGAAATGGATGGGGAAGCCTCTAGTACTTTGAATGTACATTTGGATTTGCAAAGTTGCACTTAGTTCAGTGTAATATGTTTCATGAATTTTGTTTCCTAAACAATTTTACAAATTGGATGAACTCATTATCAACTTATGACCTCTGTATCTCTTTTTGTAAGCTTTCAACATTTGAATCAAGTTTGCAGGGGCTCAGTTAGGTTAGAAAGGATGGGTGTGTACTTCATTGAATTATCAAATACACTTCTCCTAAGGAGGTCATTGAAGTAAAACACAAGATGAAAACTAGTGTCAATGGACTTCTCTAATATTTGGGGTAGACGCGCATGTTAGTTTATTATGCTTTCTCTTACACGGTAGGCTTACTAAGTGTATCTGGGGTGTTTAATTTGAGGACTGTAGGTATGTGCCCATGAAGGCATGCATGCACAAGATTCCTACTGGAGAAGGTGCACGAGCCACCAGTTGGCCATCGGAATGGCCGGTCCGGGTGGAATCAACACCATCATGGTTGAGTTCTACTGAGAAGGGAGTTTATGGCAAACCGGCCGCTGAGGACTTTCAATCTGATGCAGGGCACTGGAGGCGTGTCGTGGCGAAGTCATACATTCAAGGATTAGAAATTGATTGGAACTCCGTCCGGAAGGTGATGGACATGAAGGCTGGTTATGGAGGGTACGCTCTCACGCAATTTTTTTTTTTTTTTTTTGGGTGTGAATTTCACTTTGAAAACAGATCAGATAGGGTAGGATGTCGTCCCTATTAGTGCAAAAATAACGTCTTTCAAAAAACAATCCACCACAATCTCAAAAATCAAGTTAAAGTTCTACTTTTGTTGTTACATTTACAAGTGCATGTCCTAATCTGAAATTCTCTTCTTTTGCACATGGGTCAAAAAGGGTGTTTAATTTCATTGTTCTTATTAGTGCTCGTAATTGATTTTGGTGAGAAGTCGGAGTTTCATTTCCAATTCCTGTTATTGCTCTTAATTGGTTTTGGTGTGCATTCATAAGGACATAGGTGCACAATCAGAGTCATAGGGACACCCACCCTATATATATTTATTAATGTGTCTGTATTTGATGCTTTAATTTTTTTATACCTGGATATCATTGCTCAAATGTAACGTTCTTTGCTGCAGGCTTGCGGCAGCGCTGGTGAGCTATCCACTGTGGGTGATGAATATTGTTCCAGTAACGGAGCCAGACACACTGCCCATCATCTTTGACCGTGGATTGATAGGAATGTACCATGATTGGTGTGAACCACACAGCACTTACCCTCGCTCGTACGACCTTATGCACTCTGATCACTTGCTGAGCACCCTCACAAACAGGTACCACCCAGGCATTATTATGTCTTCTTCACCATTAAATAATCATCCTACTTCCTTTTTACTATGTCCATTTCTCTTGTTCTGTCACTGTGCAAAGTTTCAGAGCCTGTGTAATTTCTATCTTTGAAGTTCATTAAAAAAGTTATGGATGCTGTTGCAGATGTAAGACTGTGACCGTTCTGATGGAGATGGATCGCATCTTGAGGCCAGATGGGTGGGCCATTTTCCGTGACAGTGCGGAGATGATGATCAAAGTAGAAGCCTTTGTGAAATCACTGCACTGGGAGATTGTCCTCTCGTCTGCAGAGGGCGACTCACGGCTCCTTGTTGCACAGAAGAAGTTCTGGCGGCCTGAGCCTTCTTTGTAAGTAAACTGCTTAGAGTGAGATATGCAAATAGTTCCGCCAATTCCCAATATTTTTTGAATTTGGAATTGTTGCTAGTGTAGTCTGCTTTTCCTTCCAATTGCCGAAGACCAGGTTGGCCCGTGCCGGGACAATACCAGTGACGGAACCGTTCTTGCGGGTGCGCGTGCGGGGATGGTCTGCGTTATATAATATATGGCTACTCATCTGCAATATACGGTACACATGGAATTGTGTACTGGATATTGCAGCCAGGAGCAGGTGTAGGATGAGTTTCATCTAGTTTTAGGATTACTCCAGTCGGAAACCAAGAGAGAGATTTGTACTCATGTGGTGAGTTATACTTCACCTTTGTAAACAATTATAGACAATTGTTGAAGATAACGCGTTTCATCGATCGTTGGAACTGGTAATTCTGGGGACTGCCTCTTTTCAGTTTTTTTAGGACTGGAAATTATTTGAGGAAGGTAGTGAGGAACGAATCCATGCTTGGAAATTTAGCTTATTTGGTTCAAATAAGATATGTACATATAAAAGTGTCCAAAGAAGCATTTGAGCATGGTTCCTATTATTAGACTGCCTTCATGTTTGCTGGGTTTTGTTGGCTAATTGATTAAGCTTTCCACAAGTATTGCGTGTCTTCCAAGGCTTCTCATTAACATGAGCAGCATCTTCATATGATTTACCATCTACTAAGGTGGTTACCAACTGGCGCCTTAAACCAACAGCTAGGGGCATTTTCCACAATCAATGTTGTGATGATGTTGGTTTTAGCATGAGTTACAGTTGGTACTAGGTTCTCTCTTGTTGGTTTTAGTATATGTAAGTGTGGTTATGGATTCGTTGTTGTTGGTTTAAGCATTTTTAGTGTGTGCAATACTAATCTTCTTTAGACTAAAACAACTCTACCTATGTGATGTGAATGGGATGTGTCATGCTTCAACTTTGAAAATTTATAACTAATTCATTCTTCATCCAAAAATTATGTTTCAACTTGTGTTGAAATCTATTTCTTCTTGCCTAATTTTAAAAATTAATAATACTAAATAATATCAATGTCTCATATCCGTATTTCTTATTCAGTTGGGAATGGGGTAACCACCTTAATCGCATTACACACATCATCTTCACAATGTGCTTGAATGCAGGGCAATATTTTTGAATCCCAGGAAGGCTTTGCTTGCGTCAGTCTCGGTGTTTGTGCATAGACTTGAACTCTGAATGTTGTCAGGCAGCTATAAATGAAGCCCAACTTGCTTGAGGACCGTCCTTGCCTTTGGAAGACCACCAAAAAATTTCCCTTTGCTTGCCAAAATACCCCTTTTCGTTGATCCCTTCTGAAGTTACAACCATCGGCACCAAGATTTTGACACCAAAGTGGCCAACTACCCCTCAAGATTTCAAAAACACCTTTTGCCTTTAAATGGCTCTTCACAAGCTTCAAAACCCATTTTTGAACAGATGAAAACCAAAATTGGATGAAAGGTTGCGGATGGTTCAAAGTTGGGTGTGCAAAAAAAAAAAAAAGACCAGAATATTATCGCTGGTGCGCTTTGGGGTTAACCTCAAACCCTCATGGTTTAAATTGTTGTTTGATTGTTTCTTTGTATTGCAGTAGCAAATAATAACAATAAATGTCAAATGTCAATGTGGGCCATACAAGTTTCAGCAATAGCTACAATAATACAAGGAAATACACACACAACAACTATAGTTGAAGAAAATCTACTATGTAGTTCAAGGGGCAACATCCAACGGCAAGGGCTTGGGAATAGCGGCAAGTGTGTGAATGAACATAGTACTCTGCCAACTAGGAAGGTCAACCTACAACAAAAAAATAACTTAGGCCGGTGATAGGGGCGAGTTGCGGGCAATGAGTGGGTAGGTGGATGTTAGAAAGGGCAACGCGTGGACTAAGTCAAGGAGGGTTGGTTCAAGGGTCGCTTGTGAGCTGTTCATTGCCCAAGATAATGCCTCAATTGACATTCATATTAACACTACTAAACATATCCCTCTAAATTATGCGTGGTACTGAAGGTTGAAAATTATTTCTTGAACCCTCTGAATGCTTACTACTAGAGCTCAAAGAAAATGCAAACTAACAATTATGAATAATTGTTGTAGGTGGAGGAAAGGATTGACACTTCTATACCAAATAACGTCTAATTTTCTTTTTAAAGAATAAACTTCCACACATGTAATATTCAAAAATATTCTTCAATATTCTCTTTTTCACCATAAAAAAAAAAAAAAAAAACAATTTCCCAAAAATTCAGCATTCCTTTTTAGAAATATTTTCTGCCGACCCTGCCATCTACCTACAGTAAACCATTCAAGTACACTAATTATCCCATTTAGTGAGGGGGGGTTTATAGTGTGTGGGAAATTAGTGAAGGTGATACTAAATATTGATCATTATGATGTAAAATTAGCGTGATATGAAGATTTCAACCACTCAGTAAAAATTTCAGCCCTCACTTATTTTGAGATTTGGCAAATAGAGCGTGCTTCAGAAATTAGTATCACACGCACTAAATGGGATAATCAGTGTACTCTACACTTTGAATTCCTGCAATATATAATTTACTAAGTAAAGGGGGATGACCGGAAAATCCTGTAGGCATTGAAATTGAGAAAGCTTTAAACTTTCTTTCCAAGAGTGTTGATCAATTCAACTTCCAAGATAAAGGGGGGTAAATCCTTTGTAATTTCTGTAGCCGGGCTGTGCCAAAAAACGTATGTGTAAAGTAGAAATTGGCACTAAACAGCTTCTAAGTTTTCAGAGTAGCGGAAGCTGATTATCATGGAATGATTATGTAAATATTTACACATGAAACTTGAGTATATAATTGAGTTCATTTTTTAATATCATTTTGGGATAAGTCCCCATACCTGCAAGATGTCAAGGACAATAGACAAATGATTTCTCCGCTGTGCAAACTGACCACCTACTCAAGCCTGAAAACCAGACAGTAAACAAGGTCCTCATGAATTCATGTCAAAGTAGTCCCTGTACAGTACAACTGAGTCTTTTCATGCTTCCCACTTGGAATGTAAACCATTAAAAAAAACGCCTCTATGATCACAGTTGATGTAAAAGCCAAATGAGATGTGAAAAGAGAGACACTTTTGTAGCATCACATGGATTGCCTTTCAGAGAAATTCAAGCTCAAACAGGCTCTACTGACTGAAATCAAGCAAGTTTTCAGGTGTCCGTAATATGGTACTAAGTTAGTATGTACTGGAAGGAAACCCTAGCACTAACTGCGAGTTCTTTAATTATTGTATCATGGATTCTTACTGTTATGCAACAATATTTTACTTATTGAGTAAGGTGGCTTGTTTGTACGTTACGTTGAGATCTCTCGAACCGTGCACCTGTTGGCCGTGTTTTTGGTATCCTCAGAAAGCTCTTGACGCATAGGGGTGCACCAAAGCTGCTTCGTATCGTTATATTGAATTTTGTAAATTGAAATAAATTATGGAGAAATTATTCTAAAAAATAAAAGTAAAGGATGGAACGCCATGTTGGTTAAATTGGCCAATCCCTGTTATTTCTTAGTGTAACCTGTAACTTGTTACACAAAAAAATAACAGGGATAAATTGGCCAATTTAACCAATATGGCGTTATGAATAAATCACACGAAACACAGCACAAGGACACACTAGTTTTAATTACAAGACAAGTCAAAGTTGTCATATTTGGCGGGTTGGAATCATTGATGGAACAGTCCTCTTGGCTTGAATGTTGGGATTGGAAAAATTAAGGATTTGATAAGAATCGTTTGTGGACGAATTTTTCGGACGGGCAGGCGCCGTGACAACCCTGAGACAAGTACTCTTTTAGCATCGTACGTTTTGAGTGGGACTGAGGCTGCCTTTACAACATGAGCCACACCACTTCATGGATCATTCATTGTAGCCATGGATAGTTACTCATCTATGAGAATAATATGAGCATTTCTACATTGGCAGCAACTTCCACTATCTGCTGGTCGCTGCGTTGCTTACTAATTCCAGATGGAAAAAGTCTAGCATGACATGTATTGATTGAGGCAGAAGCTACTTGCGAGCGAACACTCACATGAAAAATGGTACAATAGGATTTATTAGGCTATCAATGGGATCTTCTTCATCTCCTCTGCACCTGCGAAGACTAACCTTGTAGGAATTAACGTGGGAGCTCCTGCTTGTGATGAAATGAAAAACTCCTCACTTTCAAAGCTAAACTGCTAGATGTCGAGGTTAACAATTGAGTCCAACACAAGCTTGAATTCTTTCTATATGTCAAGAAGCTCATGGCTTGATTGATGAGTGCAGCAGCAGGAGGATTAATTTAAGTGAGTCGATCATGCCAGGACTAGCACATCGACAGTGAAGAGGTAAATAAATGAATATTATTTTTGCAATTGGGGGACAAGAAAGTAGTGAATCTAAACATACGTTGATTACCGAAACAAGACAGACCTGTCTATCTTCATCAGTTTATAAACGCTGGCTAATTCATGGCATTGATAGCAAGATCGAGCTGCATGCCAATTCGGAAAAAAGAAAACTAGTCTTGAACAAGATTGAAATTTAAGGCTGTCACTTGGTTGTTACGAGCTAGGGCTCTGAACCTGTTGAACGCCAGTTGGGAGGAGCATCATTCGAGAAATTCTATGGAGTCGATAAAGTCGCTGGAGGAGACACCCACATGGGCGGTGGCGATGGTGTGCACGGTGTTCGTCGTGGCGTCGTTGTTGGTGGAACGAGGTCTCAACGCCCTCGGCCAGGTAATTAAGTTACTAACTACGTAACTCCCTGCATGTCCTGTCCTACCATGATCCATCACAACAACCACGTATTACGTATTCTGTCACAATTGCATGCAGGCATGCATGCCGCTTCGGTTAATTTCATTACTTTGCCAGCTTAGTCCCTCCCTGGCTGTGTTAATTCACCTGTACACAAACCTCTCGAGATGAATAACTTTCTGTTGAAGAATCGATCGTTCTCGCTGTACGTAACCATATCGATCATTCATTCGATCGGGATGCTTCGAATTCTGGATGTCCTGCTGATAGATACCTTGAATCAAGAGCTAGCAGCGTGCATCGATCGTAGAATTATAAGTTGTAACTACTGTTAGTAGTGCGCTGAATGGACATTCGATCTTGAAAGTGCCGTGTGCTGGTGGTCGTGGTGGTGCAGTATTTGAGGCGGTCGAATCAAAGAGAGTTGTATCACACGCTCGACGTCATCAAGAATGGTTCTCCACTCTCATCCGTAACTTCTGTCGTTCGATCACGTTTGAGGTTCAATTGCTTGCTTGAACGACATTAATATCTTCTTAAATTCATACATGTGCATGTACATAATCGTAACGTACGTTATTCACCATGCTAGCTTCAAATACAACTTACGAAATTATTCTAGATCATATAACACAAGAAGTTTCCAAGACATTAGCCGGGGCTAACGCAGTGTGCGTTAGCCCCTGATTAGCCCCCCCTTACACACGCGGCAAAAAATCTGAGATTTCTTTCTACTTTGGACTTTAGCCCCCAAAATGGTCCCATTACCGGGGCTAATCTTTCGCGAACTGGAAAGAAGGGCAGGTTTAGCCGGGGCTAAAGTGGCAAAGATTAGCCCCCTGCCGGTTTAGCCCCGGGGGCTAACAGCTCCAAAACTTCCTGTGTAATACTCACTGTAGTAATTAACTGTTGATGTGGGCGTGATATATGGTTGTACACTAGAGTTGATGTTGCTGGGGTTCATCTCGCTGTTCCTGACGGTGTTCCAGCCGAAGATCGCCGCGCTGTGCATGCCCCAGAAGTTGAGCCGCGTCATGCTACCTTGCCCAGCTTACAATATTAATAATATTATTGCACCATCTCCCGCTGAATCTCCAGCTGCTCATCGCCGACTCTTCTCGGCCACGGAGCCGTCGGAAGAGGAGCCCGGCAACTACGGGACGTGCGCTGCGGTAACGTTTTGATTGCATGGCTAGCTAACGTACTAGCTACCCGCGGCTAGCTGATCAGTTCGATCTCTTTTCAAGTACATTCATTCTTGACTTCATATCGATCTTGTTGTGACTTACGGTTTGTGAATTGCTTGCTTGCTTGCTTTGCAGGGTCATGTGCAAATTATCTCCACCGAGGGTCTCCACCAGCTCCATATTTTCATCTTCGTCATGGCTGTGATTCATGTGCTCTATAGCTGCCTCACGGTTCTAGTCGGCTTGTGGCAAGTCAGCACTACTACTTCTATTATTCTTCCACTCACATATCATGCGTTTGCATGCATGAATGATCCGCTGCCGCTTTAGTATTTAATTTCTATTGTCACACCGTGGTTATCATTAATGACAAATTCTTGTCACTTTGACAAATGCTCCTGAAGTGATGAGTCGGTTGGTCATGCAGGACGGTCATTTGGAAATATGTTGAAAACATACCATGGATATGCTAGAAGAATATTCTAAAAAAACAAAGCACTTGACAATTTGACATTGTACGATTGTATCTCACAAATGGACCTTTGTTACATACACGGAAACCAAAAAAAATGTTTGTGGCATTCATGACAATTATTCCTGGACCAAAGAGTAATTAAATATTTAGTTTTTTTTTCTCTACTATACCTAATAATATCTACAGACGAGAGCTCTATGCAACGATCGGGTGGTGATGGCCTCATATGGGTACCCCTTCCAAAAATAGTGTGATTATTGAGAAATATCCTTTTGTTAAGAAAAAACATGAGAAAATTACAAAAACTAGATGGTGATATAGGGGCCATGGTTGCAGCTATATACATGGTGTTAAAGACGGAATTTCTAACACATGTCAAATGAGTTAGACATAAGTCACACATAGTGTGATGCGTCATTCCGATACCCATATCAGGCCATTGCCACATGAAGGACATGATGTCCGTTCATTGTCTGACTGATAACCCTGGACATATGAAGTCCGGGCTGCTGTATACACAGGAAGAACGGGAGGGTGATAGGGGTAGCCTGGAGGCCAATGCAGATTTACCCCCCAAACTTTCTAAACAAGTAGGTCGAGGGGGGGTAAATCTACATTGGCCTCCAGGCTACCCCCGGTATCACCCTCCCGTTCGATCTTCCTGTGATATATATTAGGTCTGTGTGAAATTTTGACAAATGTTGGACAAGACGTACTCAGGTGCACAGTTGGAAGAAGTGGGAGGTTGAAGCCCACAACGAGCGAGTCAAAACAGTGGACGAAGGTAAGACCAAGTTCTTGGTTAAATTCAGAGACTGTTTGGAATTAAGAGAGGAAGAGTGGAAGTTAATTACAACAAGATAATGGCCCGTGTAGTCTGTAATAGAACTAAAACAAGCTGCATGCCCCTCCAAATCTGACACTGACGGTGCATTCCACCGGGTGGAATGTACCGATTTCTACAGGAACAGTGCATTCGACAGTCCCAACAGTGCAATTCTCTTGAGCCTGGAGAGTCCGAATTTAATATAGAGGTTGTTTTTTTAAAGTGCGTTAAATGTGTTCCATTACTCAATTATATACTCTTCGGTGTGGAACCTTATGCATGGTATATATATGCAGCTTTGAAGGGAAAGCCTACGCATGGGCAAAAGTTCGCTGCCAGTCGAATTCGCTACAAGTTCTTGCACACTTCCAGGACCGGTCTGAACCTCGACAGTTATGTTGTAAGTTCCACTTCTAAACTTGGTCCAAGAATTCATTCATTCATTCATTCATGGTTCCAGATAGGGCCAAATTTTATATCACCAGAATCAGTGAAGAACACTGCATCTGAATGAGTTCATCAGAAATAAAGGAATTTGGACAAAGGGAACTTACACTTCATAGGATATAGGACTTAGAACTGAGGCCCAATTTGCGCTATTTGGTCATTAGGAGTTAATTGTCTTAATTTGCTAATTAATCCCACATTCGAACATATTTTCAACATATTTGAACATGATATTGTTAAAATATTCCTCTCGGGATCCTAATTTGGGCAAAAAGACAATTGATTTTGACACTGTCAGAACTGGACATGCCATGCAGTACAGCTTCTTTCGGCAATTTGGGAGGCCTATCTACAAAACAGACTACTTGTGTCTTCGGATGGGCTTCATTGCGGTAAGTGTCATTGCTCATGTTGATTTTAACATCCTAAACTTGCTTTGATGGAATTAATCAAGACTATTGTTTTCCTTTCTTTCTTTACCACACGTACAGAGATTACTAGTTCAAACGCATACAATCATACATTTGATCAGGGTTGTCTTACTCGACCACTTGACAAAGAGTCGAACATGACGTCGAAGACCTCTAGAAGACCTCCCAGTCTGTCAGACAAGTATATATTTATAGAAAATATTTGAAATATTCTAAAATATTCTTAGTTATTTAAGAATGTTTAATCCAAGTTGTTTAACATATTTGACACTTATCTAAATAATTAGATAGTTAACATCATACGTCTAATACGATCACTAGTAGAAAAGGTGGCACTCCCGAGGGAGATGCCAAGGCAAAATCACTATGCATGCCTGGAATTGGGCACCACTTGCCTGGGCATCTCCCTAGGCAGTGCCACCTTTTCTACTAGTTGGATGTCAAGTTGGAAAATAGTGTCAGACATGACAACCCTGCATTTGCATTTGATTGAAGTTTTCTAACATTGTCATAGCGGGTGTCTTAGACTCTCTAGGTCATTCACATCAAATGTTTGATGAATGTAGGGCCATGAACTCGACGCTGACTACGACTTTCACAGTTACATCCAGCGATCTATGCAGGAGGACTTCAAAACCGTTGTTGGCATCAGGTTTGGCACACTGTATTAGCAATTCATACACTTCAGCAAGTGCATTGTTTGCTCAATGGTCATTATGTGACATACGGTCATGTGCATACAAAGAAATTTGAAATTTGGGCATCTTGCAATCTCACAAAATTTACCATAACTATCAGTAAGTTGTGCAATTCCTAACCAATCAAGTGTTGCATAGCATAAAGTTTACCCCGCACACCAAGGAAGTCACTGTCAAGAATTTAGACAACTATGAGAGAACAAAATATAGGGTGTCTTTTATTCATTTGAGATAAAATCATAAATTTATAGAAGTAATATAGGGTGTTTTAAAATCAATTTGGGAATATTTAAGGAATATTTCTAAGATATATATAGAATATACCTTAAATATACTATAAAAAGTAGAATATTCCAATTATTTCATAGCCCCCCATTAAATACCCTTTGTACGCTCATATGTACCCAAAATTTACACTAAATGACTTCCCCGAGCCCAGCACAAACTCCAAAGTTGGACTATTTGGTGCATGAATAGCTAGTCACTAGAATAGGGGGGTGCCTCCACCTTATTTGATTTGGAGTCAAAGTAGAATTATGTGCATGCCAAACTTTAAATTGCTGTAGGTATACACACAGGGAGATAAATACAAGATTCCCATATGGGAAACGCAGACAAATTTCCCACAAATAAAAAATACACTACAATCATCCGAAGAAAGTTACAATTGTGGAAATTTTATCCCACTTCCCATATGAAATCTCATGTGGGAATGTCTTTATTTCTCCCTGTGACATATTCTACTAATTGCCAATTAATCTGGGTAGAATTATTGATTAGTTAGCCTGAAGATTTCATGTGGGTATGGCAGTACTTACTTGTGGGCGTTCGTCTGTGTTTTTCTGCTCTTGGATATCAACGGTTCGTTCGCTCACTCCCTCTGAAACTTTTGTGTCTGTGAATCCCTTGTGATGGAATTCTTCATCTCACTCGTAGGACTTTGGTCCTTTTAAACTCGTCCCTTGTCACTTAAATGGTCCCAAAAATCGAGTCACTAGGGACCAGTTTAAAAGGACCAAATTTCTACTCTTTCCTGTGCAAATGTTTGAAGTTATCTTTGCATTTAATTTGTGATCACCATTGATGTGGTTTCTTTGATTGAGTTGCAGGTTGGTATACCTATTTTTGGATAGCGTTCATTCCTACAGTTGTGAGCTCCTCTCACCTTAATTCTTAAAGGATTTAACGATCCTACCCATCTCCTCATTTGAAGATTTGCAAAGTCCAATTTGTTTTAATTATAACTTGAAAGGATCGTTAGAACTTGAAATATTTATAAATAAATGTTGTAGGTTTCCACTTGTATATTATGTCCATATAGTTCCACATCTGGTTTCTATTTCCAATAATGTCATATAAAATTAAAAACTTCAAATTCAAAATTCTTTTGGAATTTAAAGTCCTACAAACAAAGTATTGAAGTTTTTTGAGTGCAATTTGTTGGAATGGTTCTGAGATGTGGCATTTCATATTTATTGAAAGTTTTATGTTGCATAAATTTATCAACTCGTTTTTCCAAGGCAACTTGTGAACTAAAATTTTGATGAGATAGAAAATACAACTTAATGTCAATTATTAATTTAGGAGACGAAAACCGTTATATTAATTAACAATTAGCTAAAGAACTTATGAAAATTGCGAATGAATGAAAAACAAGTTGCTGTACGTTGAATCACTAACTTCGGTGAATCATCGTGAATGCGTTTCAATGGGAAGTGGCAACACACAAGGGGTTAAAAAGGGATGCTGCTCTATGTTCAGGAATCCAGACAATGAGGATTAGGGGTTCATCAGTAAACTTAGAAAGGGTCACAATGACATCAAAACGACATATGTCACGGTGGTGTAGGGATTAGTGCCATTTTGACGTCAAAATGATGCAGACTTAACATGCCCCAAGTCAAAATGATGTAAACTTAACACGAAAATGAATCATGTTAACCTTACATTAGAATGACCTATACCACATAGATGTGAAGCTTACATCAAATTGACATCAAAATGACATCAAAATGGCACTAATCCCTATAGTCGTCACCATGGCATATGTTATTTTGATATCATTTTGACATCAAGATGATCCTTCCTAAGTTTACTGATGTTGCTTAATCTTTCCAAATGTTTCTTTTTCTCTAATATGAAAGATACATGTTCAAAGTTTGGTGTTATCAATCTACGGAACACGGGTTGTCATACAAGTCTGACACTTCAATTTTCCAACTTGACGTTGTATTAGACATTTGACGTCGAGTGTCTAATACGTTAAACAACTTGGATAAAATATTCCTCGAATATTTTAAAATCTTTTGTATATGTTCCAAGCTTGTCGACAAACGTCACGGAGGTCTACTAATTGTGTTCGACGTGGAGTAAGAGAACCCTGGATTTGCCAAATGCAAGTTTGAATGACTTGGGTGCATCAGAAAAGTTGGGCCAAACTATTTTGGTGCCATTTTGACACCAAAGGCTGCATACAGGTCATTTAAGTGTCATTTTATCCATACTAGGTTGATATGAAGGTTGGCACCAAATTATCTTAATTGCATTTCAATGCACCATCATGGCACCATGTTCACATGCAGTTTGAAGTTCCTGATGTGATGGTTTGGGAATAAATTATTATGCAGTTAGTGTTGATAGTGGGAACAAAGCTTCAGCAAATCATCATTGATTTAGCCCTGGAAGTGCGAGGAGGTGTGGAGAAGATCGACTTGTCCACCATTATGGACCTCGGGGACACGGAGTTTAAGGCAGCAGAGAAACCAAAACAGGAAGTATTGTTCCAACCCATGCGTCCTCGCGATAGCTTGTTTTGGTTCAAAAAACCGCATGTCCTGGTCCACCTCGTCCACTTCATCCTCTTCCAGGTACATGATTACTTAATCAAACTCTTCAACTCATCCTGCATTTCATTTATTTCAGTTTAGACTCTGCATCCGTCCAACAAGTTCTGTTCCCGTACGTTATGATGTTTTTGGATTTGAATGTCGTTTCTCACTTGACTGTGCATGTGCTCTGCAGAATGCTTTTGAGTTAGCTTTCTTCTTTTGGGCTATGGTGAGCAATATTTGTCTCCTTACTTGCAAACCATCATGATTCTTAGATTTGCTTTTAGAGAGAAATCTCATGTCCACCTAATTTTATCTGGCTCGTAATTTAACCCTTAAACGTCCTAGTATTTTCCTCATTATTAAGAGCCATCATTTTTGTACTTGAGAATGTTTTTGTTTCTTTCCATAAGTGACACCAAAAGGAAGCCAAAGATGTTAAATTTTACCCTAATTGACCATTTTAGCTATTTTTATTCATTGCTCCAAAGTAGGTCATCATAATACGCTCTTCCTAAAATGATTTATGTTTTGTCATATTTGGATGACCGGATGAATCTAAAATTATAAAATTTTGAATAAAATGATTAAAAATATTCATTTGACACATATTGCAAAAAAAAAAATTAAAATTAAAAAAAACGAGACACAAACTCATGGACTTATGAATGGTCAAAGGTTTGTTGACTTTGGATAAAGGTTCAATTTTTTATGTCTATTTCTTACTCAATATTGATTATTTTCACAAATGAACAACCCCTTTATTTAAATAAATAATGCAATTTGAATAGGGGTTCTAGTTCAACATACTAGCCAAAAATGAAATATTGAAGTACTAAATTGGGATTTTTGGTCCCAAATGCCGTCCCTAGCTTGAGGGGGCTCTCTGGGCATTTAGAGGTTAGGAACTGCTAGGAATCTAGGATTATACACTGATTGCTATGTTTGTTAGCAACTTTAGGGGAGTCTGTAGCTATAACAATATACAGTTGGTTCCTTAACAAGCTGCAATGTTGTTTGAGTTCCTCCTCAACAAAAGAAGCAATGAGGTAGATGAAATTAGAGTAGGGGTTTGAAAAAACCAACTACATTTCTAAAAATGTCCCAATGAGATGAAATATTTAACACTTGTGGTTAGGGGCAAGTTAGGAACCCAATTGATTTGTGAACCCCCTACTTAAAGTCCAAGTTTGGAAAGGTTTCCTAAAAGGAATTAATCTAATTTATTAGTATTAATTTGACCTATGGGAGGCATGTAGAATAGCAGACCTAAGTATATTTATAAAAACCAAAGATCAATGTGATCAACCCCTATTGCACCCTAAACCCTAAAAAAATTATTCAATCCGAAACAAAATGGTTGTTGAGATCTTCACAAACATGAAGTGCTAGAGTAAACTCGTTTGATAATTTATAATTACCCTTCCATTTACTAAACCCTTAGTGCACTGCAGTTTGAGTACGGATTTTCGTCTTGTCTAGTAGGAAGAACGAGGATGATCATTGTCCGCCTTTTGATGGGGTATGCTCTAAACCCATGTATATCACGTTTAACATCTCATGATTATTTGCATCAATCACTTTAAAGAATTGAACATTAACCTTGTAGCACTAAATCGTCTTTTTGTTAAAGAAGTACTCCCTTTGATCCAAAATAAAAAAGCACCTTTCATATTAAAATTACATGAACAAATCAATATAGCAAGCCATGGCATCATTGGTTAATTAATGCAATGTATAGTGTGTTCGGACATAGTACGCGAGCGAAATAAGCAAACGGTTGATTTACTACAGAACAAAAAATATGCTCCCACATGTTTTTTATTTTGGAACAAAAGGAGTATTATTTTATTGAAGTTGTAACAATTATTCCATATTGTGTTTATTCAATGCAGATTGCATACATTAGTAGAATTTGTCTCTTGTTCCAAGCAAGGAGTCCACCAAACTTATTTGAAGTTCTAGTCTAGTTGGTTGGACTCCCAAGTTAAATTTTCTAATGCTAAAGTAGAAAAATGGATGATGTGGATGTATAGGGTCTTTGTGCAAGTATTGTGTAGTGCCAGTACTCTACCTCTCTATGCACTTGTTAGCCAGGTGAGGGATCTTTATCTAAGTCATGAACGTTTAATGCACTATTTAGAAAGATACTAGTTTAAATTTATATAGAACTGGTCCTTATCACAATAATTAGTACAATAATACCTACAAGTTGCCTTGACTTACATGTATGAACACACCAATGTTCTTAGTCTCATTTTTTGAAAGATGTACTATTATAATTCTTGTAGTTATTTTATACTTTTAAAAAAAATGAAAATCGTCATTATTCTTTATAATTGAAATTTGTGAAATTCTTGAAAGTTTACAGTCACTATAAACCCTTTGAACTTTTTCCAATATGATTGAAAGTTTGCACAATGAACTTTGCATGAAAGTTTTCAATATGTCGTTGTAAACACTTTGAACTAGTTTTGATCAAATAGCAAGGACAATTGGTGTTTTAAAAAAGCATCGTTAAGGTGTGGTTATATTGGAATCTCTATTACTTAGTAGGTCAATGTCAGCACTTAGTTTGAATATACCAAATATGATAGCATGCTAACGATAATCTTAACGAGTTTTGTAAGAAAACATTGTTGTATTACACAAAGAACTAATATCTTGACTTTCATCATATATATAATAATGAATTGTAAAACCTTAGGTGTTTACATCACTATCACAAAAATATATTGTAAATTTGCAACAATAACGAACTTGAAATAGTATCAATAAAAAAAACTTTTGATACAAAAAAATTGAGAATGCAACTATACAATGTCATTTTTATATTTATATTTTTTTAACTAATTATTTCACTTGAGTATGGCAGATGGGATCTACTATCAGGTTTACAGTGTTCAATTCACAAAATGCACAGTCTGCTATTCATGGTTGGCGAGCAAAAGCCCACAAGAGAGCGCATGAAAAAGCTCATCAAATTCCAACGGAGCACCATTTAGCAACTGTCATAGACCTAAAAAATGACGCGGATGAACAATGCCATCATCATGGCATAGAGTTTCTTCATCGTGTAGCTCACGACTCTACAGCTCACAATAAAGAAGTTGGCAAAGAGTCCAACCACCAACATTCACATCTTCAAGTTTTGCATCCAAAGCAACATCTCCACCAAGGTAATGAACCAAGTGTATCATTTCTTTGCTTGAATACAAAAGGCTTATGCCATTCTTTTTCATACACAACTCACTACCTTTTCATACCATTATACTAAACATTTTTTGAGAATGTTCTTTTACTATAGAACACACGCTTTAAGGTATTCACATGGTTGTAAAATTAAAGTTTCTAATTTACTAGAAACCCCCCACCAGGTTTAGAATAACTCATCTAGAGTGGAATCATGATCTTCATTCTCTTTGAAAATTGTCATCACAGATGAAGTAGAACCCACATATCAATGATTTAGAACAACACCACAATATCGTGTCACTATCTCATTGGCTAGTCAAAAGAGGATTACCTTTCTTATTCTAAATCCTTACATTAGCAAATAAAGTACAAATCTAGACATTGTTCTTTGAATTAACAACTTAGCATTACTATTAATAATGTTCTTAAGTCTCCCAACTCGCGAGCATTATCTAGTCCAAACCTCAAAATTAATACCCGTTGTGAACATGTTGGTGTATGATTGTGTTGGGAAAACTCTTGCAGATGACTATTATACTCTAGAAATTGGTCAAGAAGCTAGCAGAATTTCAGAGGAGTGTCCTGCAAAAGTCTATGCCTGTGAACCACCACATACTTGAAAACAGGTTATAGTCTACCCTTCATAATATGACACTCCATAACATGATGATATTACACATATGACAAGTCATTTATGTAACTAATCCATAACTGCTACTTAGAAGATAGAACTTCCCAAACATGTCATAATAAGTGTACCACTATCCTGGGGTGCACTATTTTGTGTAAGGAATCATGTGAGTGCACAAGAGAGGATTAATTTGAACACTACTATACTATGTATACATACAAAAAGCATATTTAGGGTTGAAAATAGGGTTATATATTTACATTATACATATATATCTAAACAAATATAAGAATATTCTAATGGTACAAGAGATATTTTTAAGGGGGTCATGAACGCACGTGATTCCGAAGTTTGATAAAGAGTGCACCCCCGAGACCACTATCCACTTTGTTTTAAAACTTGTAGTCAACAAACTAGGAAATGGTGGGAAATTCTTGAAATTTTTAATTTCACATACATGTTGAAATATATATAATCTTTAAAAGTGAAATTTGTATTGATAATACCGGCACAAAAGTGTTAAGATTCAATTGTATGGTAAGAACTTTGGTCTCTTAATTAAGATCCTATTTATTCAAAATCCCACATCCGGTCAATAGTCACAAGTCACAAGCCAAACGGCCTAGATTAACCCCTAAACATCTTCACCTCACTTCAAATTTGGCAATTTTGCAAAGATGCATCATAAAATGCAACTCAAAGAGATATTTGCACTTGATGTATGAATAAAAGTTGTACATTATAAATTTCAGATTCTATCCATACGGTTAGATCTGTGATTGCTATCACCAATGTTTTTGTATAAAATTCGAAACTTGAAATTGAAAACTCTATTGTAATTTCATCACGAATAAGATGTTAACAATTTGTACATGAAATTTGTTGTGATTGGTTGAAATGTAATACTCTAAGTGTAGTGATTTTTGGAGATTTTTTGGTTACTTAATTTTATGAGTTGACTTTTTAAAAGCACTTTTACACTCAAATTTTGGTGAATCACTACAACATGAAATGAAACATCAAAATTTCACAAATCATCCCCTTTCTAATCGGATCACACATGCATGAAGCTAACTTCTCATAAATATATAGTAAAAAGTCCACATTGCAAAATGCAAATGACAGATGAAAAGATGAAAAAATTGTGTTTGATTTTGTACATCGTCCACTTTCTAAACGGTTGGACATTTAGGGCTTAAAGGATTTTGATACAATTCCTACATGGTGCATCTGACAATCTACGCTAACAATAGCAAGATTCTTACCAAAAAAAATTACCTTCTACTAATGATTTGCAATTGCAGGGTTCTACCTCCGCCCTTCAAAGAGACGAGGGTCACATTTTGCCACAAAGCCCTTCGCTAATACTTGCTCTAGGACACTACCTACTGAATTCTCCATTTGGCCATTCATAAGTCGGTTTTTGGCTCTCAAATTCTTTCATACATAATTCAGTTTCTTAATTTCTGTGCCTTTCCCAAAAGGCGTAGGATTAGAAAAGGTACTCATGAAAACCTTGGGAAAGGAAAGCTACTTTATATTAAATTTGATGGCTACCGGTATGTAAATTTATGTTTATAAAATGATAAAGTATACATTTGGAGATGAGATTTGGAATCAAGTGTACACCTAAGACTACTTCACACTATGGCCGTCCAAACCGAGAGGCCAATTCATCCCAAGAGTCCAAAGAATTGGACTTGAAATATACAATAAATTATAGAAATTAGGGCCTTATGTAAACCAATGTGAAGCCTCATTTTAGAAGTCCAAAGTCCATAATGAGCCCCAAAGACCAAACCCAAAGACCAAGCCTTTGATAAAATAAAAGATCCCATTAGTTCTTCAAAAAAAATCAACAACCTATCAAAGGGAGAATTGGGTCAAACTAGAATACGTCACCTTGATACCAAAATGGTCAAAAGTGCTCCCATATAGGCATTTTGGAAGGCAATGGCCTTTGGTCTAGCTTCTAGTGTCAAGGGTCAAGAGGTCAATTTTTGGCTTTCTTGCAATCTAATTGTTGAATTTCAAGAGTCTCAACCTTCGGCCATTGTGTGAAGCAACTCTTAAAACCTTTCGTTATCGCACTCTATCAACCAAAGTGCACTCAATTTTAAAGAAGTTTTGTGGCAAACCTATTAACCCCTAAATGCCTAGAGCCCTCTCCAAATTCAGCAATTTTGCAAAGATGCATTATAAAATGCAACTAAAAGGGATATTTTGAACTTGATGTATGAATAAAAGTTGTACATTATGAGTTTTAGACTCTATCCATACGGTTAGATCTATGACTGCTATCACCAATATTTTTGTATAAAATTTGAAACTCAAAAATAAAAAATCTTTTGTAATTCGATTACGAATAGGATATTGACAATCTATAGATGAAATTTGTTGTGATTGGTTGAAATGTAATACTCTAAGTATAGTGATTTTTGGAGATTTTTTGGTTGCTTAATTCTATGAGTTGACTTTTTCAAGAGCACTTTTACATTAAAATCTTTGAAATTTTGGGTGAATCACTACAACATGAAATTTGGCATAAAAATTTCACAAATCGTCCCCTTTCTAATCGGATCACACATGCATAAAGCTAGCTTCCCATAAAATCTATAGTAAAAAATCCACACTGCAAAAAGTGCATGACGGATGAGAAAACATGGATGAAATCTGTACATCATTCAAAAAATAAAAATGGACGCTCAGGCAGTTAGGGGTTAAAGACCAAAATCTAAAGAGCCTACACTTCGTAACCAATTGTTGACTTTCCAACTCCAACATGGCTCCATCCCATTGGCAACCCATCACCATCGCCATCACAAGTTGCAACTCATAACCTTCTCTCCTTTCAACTTGCATCCTATGCCCTTGGATCATGAAGATCAAGGGTTGTGATTGAAAAGTGAACAACCGGTTATGTATGATAACCTAGTCGCCGCTACCGCAGGCTCGTCGGTTATCATACACCTAATTCTCAAAATTGGCAACGCAGTTCCTACTGAGAACGACAGTCAGCGCCTCTACCAAAGTAGTCAATCGAATTGAAGGCTTCCAAAAAGAACTTGAATGTTCGAAGCTAAGACAAACCATTCCTGAGAAAGGCTGACGGGAGTACCTACTAATCAAATGAAAGGACATTCACAACTCTTCGAAGTTCACAGTATTTATAACACTACAATCCCTTTACAATATAAGTTACAGAAATGACAGATGTAAACTTTAAAGAAACTAACCACTGCTAACACGTCAAACTATTGAAATTCCTATAAAAATCTACGCATTATGAACATATGAGAACTAGCCAGATCTACATAGAGCGGTTACTCTGACTGATATGCTGTAAAGCTCTGTTCACCCCAACAAAACAACGACGAACACAATGCCATCCTTACCAGTATCGAGACTATTCACCGTCACTTATATCCAGTTCTTTGTTATGAACATCTATCATCTTGATGGTCAGGCAGCCTTCATTTAATGTCTCCCAAGGTATTCCACTTCTAGAAAGAAAACCAGTTACCTGCACAGGTGATTGAAAACAGTGATGGGAACATGGCACTAGTATAAACTGATGCTTTGCAAAAAAAAAGGTGTGGAAAAAGATCACGTGCTGGAGTAGACACAAATAGAAAAACGCCAAGACCTCTGAAAGATTTTAAAATACAGGACTCCAAAATATTATTACCGACTTCATACTGTCAAGGTTAGAAAAAATTAATTACACTGCACATCAGGTTAACAGTGTTGACAATCACATCCCACACAGAAGCAAGAAAGTCTTCAATCTCGCAAAAGGGAATAATACAATAACGCTCACCGCAGGTTTGATTCTAGCACGTCCATTCATGCTGTGAGAGCCATATCCAGTGATCACAGTCAGCATATGCACAGCTGCACAAGCATTTAGATGTACAGGTCAGAGCTTGAGCGATCCTTCACAGCACAAGGACATAAAGCTAGAACTCAATTGAATCAGATGGTTACACGATATCACAACAATAAACCACGAATGGTATTAGCAATAATTTACAGTCGCCAGACTTACAGGGTATAGAACACAATGTTTGAAGGTGACGTCTCAAAACATTAATAGCTTCATTAACGTGCTGAGCATGCAAGTCGATGGTGATGTTGTTTACAATGTCTTTGTTCCTGGCCCCACAAAGCAACAAATAATCAAAACCAGGCACCCACAATAATGAGCCAATCTAAGCCAATCTGCAGATAGGAAACTCTTCATGGATAGACATCAAAATATCACGATTGCATCAACTCACCTAGACTGGAATATGCGCTGGCTAGCACGTCCATCAGCATCTTGAGCAAGTTGTTTATATTCCTTACCCTGAGAAGAATAAGACTAGGGAGTAAAAACATGATGAATTCTTAATGGCCATTCTTACATTCAGCGCTAAGTGGCAACACACAGAATATACCCTGAGAGAGAATAACTCCACCACAATGATCCAATTTCTTTAAATTTTGTATTCACCTCAGCAGAAAACAAAGTTAAAAGATTACAACCTTTTCAGCCAAAGTGGCAGCCCGGCAGCGCTCCCCACGATCATAAGCTGCAGCAGCCTGACAGGCCCAACAAATACACAAGTTTCAAACCTTCCTGTTCCATCTACTTCCCAGCATTACATACGCAGGAAGACTTTACAATAGGACCTGGGCCCCAATCCAAGTCCGAGCTGAAATCGACAAATAGTGATGCTGGAATGCTCGCTCTTGAGCTGAAGAACAGAACATTAAGCCCCAAGCCCAACAAGTTGGAAATGTGAAGGTTGCCAACATGGCACCTGAAATATCGCCAAAATTTAGGGCCGAGCCCAACAAAAGGAATGCCAGACTCAACCTCAATTTGGATCACTACCCAATGTTTGTTGGACACGGGCTCCTAAAAGTTTACATTCAAGGAGTCCATCAAGGTTGCGCAATATCTTAATAGCTCTACATTAATACACAATAGATGGTTGGTTTACAATAGAAGTGGCAGAATATAGACCTCTTTGAAATAATAGTCCATCATGCGCCAATGTTCATGAGCATCGGAACGATGGCGCCCATAGTCATCCGTGTTACCTAATCCCAACAGTAAAACCCATCTCCCACGTCAATGTTTATAATATCAATTTTGCTGAGGCATGTGACTTGCGCATTTGAGAAGGACATTTAGAAATGGCCAGCTTTGGAAGATGATCAAAACAACTACACTGGAGGATTCCCGAGAGCCAAAAGCAATAACTGGCACTAAATACAACTAAGCCTTAGTATTTACACTAGATTTACTTTTACGGCTTGTATACACTGTTCAGCCATGTAACTCCTTGAAAACGAAGCGTTTTCGTAGTCTCTCCCCTGGTGGGGCAGAGACAATGAATATACAGCAAGGCATAAGTGTATACCGCAAGACTTGAATTGAGTCAACCCATTCTTTCCTTCAGATGATACATCCGTCCAGTTCTGCTTCAGCGGTGTAACGGTTCGTTTAACATCGGCCCACGCTGCTTTCAATGGAGGTAACCGAGCGGTTACATTTTCTTTGAGCACATTGGATTTCAATGTATTTGAACGGTTTTCAAAGTCCACATTTGATTCAGCAGGGGAACTTGTCACTTGTTTGTTAGCAGTTGCATCCAAAAGAAATTGCACTGCATCGCTACATTCCCAAAGTTATATAAGTTAGTGCATGAAAACTTTCCAGCTATAAAGCCTTGATGAAGATGCCACGCAGCATCAAAGAACTTGGCAGTCACAGCATGTGTTTGCATGAGAGTATCACTCAGAAACATCCTCAGTCTGAGGTATGATTGATCAGATATCATAAATTTAAAAAGTATAAAAAATGTGAACCTTCAACGAACACTAAAGAATCGCCACAACTTTAGAGCAATTACCTTAATACGAAGTTAGTTGATTGGAGTACGTTAAACAAATAACTTTCGTGAATTTGTGGAAAACATTCTTTCAGCTCCTTCAAAGAAACCTGAAGAACCCACTAGCCAACGCTTAGCTGACTTTTCACATTAACTGCTGCAGTGCCCATCAAATAAAACAGACTGATTCAAATCAGATAGAACATCCTAGAAAATCAGAAAGTGGCTTGCATCGACAACTTGCATGCATTGCGGTGAAATGGAAGTGGAGACTAGCTTCTAGGCTCACTCATTTACAAAAAATTTGCAGATGCCACTTTCGCCCCGAACTCCAAGTATGCCAGACTATATAGCAATGCCTATCAAACAAGGCGAATCAAACCATCTAAAAACCACGACAGGATAATGCTAATAAAGAATCTTTCCTCCAGGTGAATCAGCGCTTACATGGCTCACACTTACTTTGTATTGATCATGATCTGTTTTATCCTTGGTTGATCTCTGGTGAGAATAACCGTTTGTGATACCCACAGCTTTGGGCACCATATTATGCTCGTTCCAAAAACCTTCATGATATTTCTGACAAAACATAGAATCGTCTAATTAGACTGAAAGACCTTAAACTAATAAATTGAACCAATTAAAAGTAAAAATACCCTTCTCTACCTCCAAGAATGCAAGCAGTCCCCTCGGCGTCATACATAGTATGCTTAAAAGTGCATGGTACTCTGTTTCTGCTGAAGAGTGAGTGACAGAGGTAAGCGTACAGTAACAAGCCAAAGAGATTCGCATCGATAACCAGAGTGACCAATTTTCATGTGGCTGGTACCTGGTGTTCCATGGAAGTCTGCATACGTGCTTTATCCACATGTGAATCCGTCCGTTGATGATATGAGTGCATTCTATCATCCAGTTTTTTGTCATCAAAGTAACACCCATCTTGATTGATTGTCGAGTCAACATTGTGTGCTAGCGGAGAAGTAGATGACGCCATTTGCAGAATCACTTCCAAACTCTATAATCCAAAAGATTTCAGAAGTTCTAACACGTCAAAGAGTGATGCATATAGGAGAATTCAAACCTTGAAATTATGACGACACTATGATCTCAAATGAGAAACGTAAAAACTTACCAACGGCAAGCCCATACACCTGCAAAATCTATAAGCATCGGAACGTAGCAATTACCAATAAAATTAGGCGAGCGTTGAGATTGCAAGATTACTTTTATAAAATACTGTCACAGTAATAGATATTGTTCTATGAGCATGTCCTCGAGATTTCTACACTCGAATTGAGCTGTAACCCATACGATAGTGAACACAGTGGACTAAATCCATGGAGGACCTTGAACAACAGCATACCAGTTGTGGAATTTTCGTGAAATCCCAGATAACAAACCGTTCTAACGAGCCCACTTCCCCAAGTACAAATAGATGAGCGGCATAGAAGAAACATACCTTTTGCAAGTCACCCTTAAAACTATCTGTAAAAATACACGTAAACGTATTATGAGATTTCGAACAGACTAAACATCTGAAAACTACAAATGGCTGATGAATATATGATGAGAACCCGAAAAAGAAACATCTAACACGTATAAAAGCCATCCAAATATTGAACGGTGGAACAATCCTTCTCGTGATCCATTTCCATCCCAACAACCAACCCTTCCTATTCTAGGATCCTCTATCAACCACATTCCCTGGGACTAGCATCGATACTATCATCAAGCCAGTCAGCCGATGTGAAGAGAAAATCCAGGTGATTGCAAACAGAAACGCTACACACTCTATGTTCCAAAGTACCTAATCCCGAAATTGGACTGAAAATGGATGACTCGTGAATAGTGCAGTCTTTTCAGGGAGATATTGTGACGAAAAATAAATTCCAAAACACATTCCGAAAAACAAATTCATGATCAATACAATATTGGTGCCCTGAAATAACGTACCCAAGACGTCCCTAACAACACCAACCCCAAGCTCGGAGCTCTCTCCGAGCATAGAGAGCAAGAAATCCTCCTCAGCCTGGCGCGAGACAATGGCATCCGCCACTTCTCCTTCATTGAATAAACCACCCCGACCTTTTTGCTTTGTCTTCTTCTTTCCAACTAACAATTCCCCGTCGCCAGAAACCCCATAGCTAGCTTCCTTATTCACAGCTTCCTCACGGTAGCTCCGGTTGTCCCCGCTCACACCATGTGCTGTTCGACTATTCAAATGAAATGCATTATGAGGCGCTCCATCTTGTACATTATGTAACAAGGAATTACTTTGTCTTTGATTAATAAGCTCTCCTACTCCTCTACCATACTTTTCCAGCAACAGGTCATCAGGTTTGACCACCGGTTGTTGCTCACCCGGTTGTCTTCTATATCCATTCATCTTCTTCTCCGCAGTAGAATTCTTCCAACCTTCCTGGAGACCGTTCGATCTCACGACCGGCTCCCTCGTAGAAAGCAAATCCGCGGCTGCATTTACATCCGAGTTTGCCTCCGTCATGGCCTGGGCTATATCGTCAAGAGAGAAATCCGGAAACGCAGCCACGAGCTCCAACAGATTTTTCGTCTCCAGATCCTCACCTCCCTGCGCCTCCTTTGTTACAGTCTTCTGTGCATGGAGGCCAGCCCCGGTGTTGTTCCGAGCCCTTGGAGTAGGCCCTCGGGCAGGCCACTGATCGAACATGTTGCAAACCTGTTCTCCACACTCTGCAACACAACCCTACCCAAACGCCATTTTCAAGAAAACACACAACATAAACAAACGGAACTGATACCTCTCCGCGAACTCAATTCTGACAGAAAACAAAAACCTCACACCTTAAGAAACCGAACGGTCACACAAACCTCAACGTTAAGATCAATTTGACACCGAAAGAACACGTTCCATGATGCATCTATATAAACGGCCACTGGCCACAAGGAACGGAAAACTCAGCATGAAACTAAAACAGAAACAGAAACAAAAACAAAAACAAAAACTACAACAAAGCACACGATACTCACCAAGAAGAAGCGCAATTGACGTCGCAAGGGTTCTTTGAAAGAAAGGCTGATCGTGCGCGATACAGCACCAAAACTTAAACTAAAAAGCTTCACGGAATCATCAGAGCGAGATCTCCACAGCTAACGTAACCGCATCAAGCACGCAACAACGAATCTAGCGCCTGATCTTAACGCCGTCGCAGCATACACAAACCACGGCAGCTCGCACTAACATACTTACTGGTACCAAGGGGGAAGAAGACGAAGGAGAAGAATCGTCGGATATACAGCGAAATCTACCAATCACCGGCCCTATCTACTGAATGCATAGATCTTGTGACTACGGTGGAGCCTACTTCCCCGAATTTGCTAGGAGAGGGAGGAACAGTTGAATCGCGAACCTTCATCTAGGAGATAGTGACTTCCAAATCTACAAATTCTAGTGAATTTCCGAGATGATACATATGTAGATTTTTAAAATCTATGCAGTTACTGTGCGATGTTCGATAGTCCCTGTGCAACAGGTGGATGGACGTTAGACGTGAATCCATCAGTACCGTACTGTACTGGACTCTACAGTAGAGGGCCCTCTATTTCGGCTCTGCATGTGGATTTTTTAAGGTGTTCCTCATTTTAATTAGTAATTTTTAGGTGCCTATTTAGACTGACAGTGTTCATGTTTATATACATTATTAAAATATGAGGGCACAGAGGGACTGAGAGTTTAGGTGAATTTCTCTAAATCCCCACCCGGACATTAATGCAAGAGGACAAAATATGCCCCCTATTTTGTACGTGTAGGGGCCCACCTTAAAAAAATAACCCCAAAAGGGTCCCCCAAAAATTCCAAGAGGGTCCCCCTAAACCAAATTTGCAAAAAAAATTGCCAAAAAATTTCCTACAATGCCCAAAATGGAAATTTCAGAAAATGGGGCCTATTGGTGAACAGTGCTTGCATTAACATCCGGGGGGCTTTAGGATCGAGGGAGTTTAGGTGCTTGAAATTCATTGTTTATTGACTCTGCCACACCATGGGAGAGACTACGAAAACGCTTCGTTTTTTTCTTTTCTTTTCTTTCCTTTATTTTTTGGACACACATGAATTACATTTTGGCAACCTGCAGCAAGTTTTCCAATCAAGTAGTAAGACGGTTTCACAGCCGGGAATTGAACCGCCAACCTATTCATTCGGTTTAGAGTACTTACTATCATCACCTTGGAAGTTTAGGGTCATCTCGGACCAAAAATAATAATAATAATAATAATAATAATAATAATAATAATAATAATAATAATAATAATAAAATAAAATACGCTTTGTTTTCAAAGAGTTACACGGCTGAACAGTATAAACAAGCCATAAAAGTAAACCTAGAATAAAGACTAAGGCAAAGACTATGCGACTAGCCGCTTGTTTCCATACGTAAAAATAAAAATAAAATGTTATTAACACAAATGGTGTAGAGGTGGAAAATAAACAATAGGATATTTGTCCCAGCTTGTGTGTGCTTCTGCAACAAGCCCAAAAAGTCACTTAGCCTTATTTTCTACATATACGTGCGATAACATGGTATTTAATGGAGCTTGGGTGGGTCACTTACTGCAATTTACAAACAACGTGCGGCAGAAAATAGCATGAGTTTTATTCATCATAGGTAAAATTTATAAGAATTTATAAAAAAATTACAAATAAGATAGAATGCAATGAAAGAGTACAGGCCATTATAAATAATTTAGGTACACCACAATTCTGGTCCATTATGATTTTAGTACATGTAATTTAAGGAATTACGAATGGGATCCAAGGTATTAAACTGAGTACAGTATGTTTTGGAGGAGAAACAGCTGGAACACAGTTGGTAGGAAAGGGCGGTCAGCTGCGCGGTGGACGAAAAGTAGGTCTAGAAGTGGATGAAAGCTCAGTTTTGTCCACCTGAATTTAAAGTCATATTACTTTTAAATTATATTTAAGCCTTTACAAGGAAGATAGCATATAAAAAATTGCATTGGTCACCGTTTTATAAAAAATGATAGAGTCCATAATATAGGCCATTTTTTCCCATTAAGTAATCATAGGGGTCCTTTTAATTTCAGCTAGGAGGTAAATAGCCCCCCAAAAAACACCCCCTCGCCGCACGTGGTACCCAAAATATATGAAGAGTGACCCACCCGAGTAATGGAGGCTATTTATCTAAGTTCAAGGTTTTTAGGGGATCCTATATTTATTAAAAATTTATACTTTGGTACATTTTCAACCGACCTACAAGTAATCATAAATTTCAGAGAGTTGAATAAATTTCACCTTGTATTACATATATTTTTTTGAATTTTGCCCTTGAATCAATGAAGTTGCAATTAGGGTCCTACTTTGCTAGTACAAATCACAACGATATTCTATACTACACAACAAGACGTGAATTATGCCATAGTGTAGGTAAATCACATTTGCCAATTCCCATAATATGCAGAGCCTATGACAAATAGCTAAGGAGTATAGCCATCTACAATTTGCTAATGGAAATGACTATTTTCATCCAAATACTCACCCTAATAAATTATTTTTTGAAACTCCTTGTTGCTATGGTATTTTGTATGTACTAAAAAGTAATTTTAATCATTAAACAACCTAAATTATATATAATTATGTCTTCTCCATTTCTTTGAGGTTGTAGTAGATCCAAAATTTGTATAGTTTTTATTCATCTTGAATATACAACACCCCATTTTTTATCTCTCATAGATTTCTAATTTTTCAAGAGTGACTTTCATGGGGCAATGAGTTAAAAATGTATTTATCTCCTTGAACAACATTGGTGGAACCCCACAATTTCAATTCATGAGCAAAAGGCAAATGTTTGGTAAAACTCTTATGATTGTGAGCGTTGACTATGGAATGCACTACCATCGTCTACTAGCGATTCCAACACAAATTAATTCGTTGAATCTGCTATGAGTCACCCACTTATTGGCTATAATATCTTCTCGGGGAGGTCACTTAGTATAAATTTTAGAATACATGAGCGAACAGAGGGTATTCAATGGGGGCTATGAAATAATTGGGAAATTTTATTGTTTATAGTATATTTAGGGTATATTCATGGTATATCCCAGGAATATTCTCAAATTTGTTTTAAAACACCCTATATTACTTCTAAAAGTTTATAAATTTTATCTCAAATGAATGAAAGACACCTATGAAAATACCTTTCCAACAATATATTATACGCCCCAAAATTCCTAAAATTGAGGCCGCAAATCAAAAAAAACGGTCGTTGCAGTCGTTTAGCGATTGCAGCAGAATGAGGTCAAACGAACTGCAGTTGAATTCAGCTATGGTTTTTTTTTACCAATTTTTCTTATAGTGTTTTTACTATGCAAGTTTATGTGATAAAGTTATTGGTATCAATTTGTCGCATCACTTCACATTGTTCTTGCATCACTTCACATTGTTTCTCAACAAATGCCACATTATGTGAATTTTCTTCGAGATCCCCATTTTTACTATGCAAATTTATTCATTTTTTGAAAAAGTAATTTCCTAAAGATTTGGGCTTCTCTTATAATAATCATTTTTTATCAATCATGACAACCGATTATAGTAGTGTTATTTTGTGTATCCTTGACACTGGTAAAACATTTCAA
The DNA here is from genome assembly GCA_022496805.1 of Pohlia nutans. Taxonomy (NCBI): domain Eukaryota; kingdom Viridiplantae; phylum Streptophyta; class Bryopsida; order Bryales; family Mniaceae; genus Pohlia; species Pohlia nutans. The sequence continues at coordinate 3,240,868 of CM040093.1, read as the reverse complement.
TGCAAAAGAAGATGCTCAAAACAACTAAATTAGAGCATGTGTAAAATTTGGAGACAGATATAAAAAATTAAGTCTATTCATACAACGTACAATCCCGTATGTAACATAGATATATTGTAGTAGATACGGTAGTCTATCCCTAGATTACGCAAAAAAAAATTTATTTTACCCATATTCTATCAAAATCAAAAATTACATGAGGTTTGTGCCTAAAATTTCAAAATTTCAAGAACTACAATGCTTAGAATCTCATAAATTACACCATGAACGTGACAATGCAAGGTGTTAAGTAAAATTCAAGATTTCTCTTAAATCGTTGTAAGTTGCATTGAATGAATGATATGCAATGGTTTTATTGTAACAATGCCTAAAAAATTTCAAAATTACTCATAAAGAATGCTATTTTTTTCAAAATTTTCCTACGAATCTGCTTAAAATTTTGGACACGTTAAAATAATTATCAAACACTCTTTTGCCCAACTTGAGGATAGACTACGGTAGTATTTATAGGTCCATTAATATTTTCTGTATTGCAAAAGAAGATTGACCCCATCAATAAAGAGGCTTATTAGCTTACTTTTAAATGGAAAAACATGATTTTTTGATTCTAGAGAAAAATTATTTACTCGAAAAAGCATTGGGAAAATCATAATATTAGTTTTACGGATGTTGAACAAAACTGTAGAAAAATAAGCATCCATTTTCAGTTAGAGTGATTGGCTTGTATCTGTTCACTTTATCGATTCTTGTACAAAAAATTGTAATATATTTTTTAACATATTTGTATACCGATGGTTACTTTTTGTTTTGGAAAATTTTAATAAATTTTATTGATAATCCAAAAGGTGAAAAATGAATTGAAATCTACCCAAAAACTATAATAGATAAACACATAATTCTCAAAATCAGTTTTTTTAGATTCTTTTGAACTTTACCTTTTCATCAAAAATAATTTGGTGACTTTTTTTAAATTCTTTTTTCAAATAATGTTTAAAAAAATTATTTTGACTTTAGACATGTAACCCAATTGTGTTAAAATTAGTGAATGTTTGAATAGTCAAGAAGTTACAAAAGGAAGAGAACCTTCTCCATTCAACGTAACAACGATACAATAAGCATTTCCAAATTTTTGATGTTCAATCAAACAAATTATCTGCCACAAAAATTTAATGTTTCATATTATATTTTAATAATAGAAATTAAATGAAAATCATTTATTCAATAAATGAAAATATTTTTCAATTTTTTAAATATTCCATTTAAAAAAAATTAGTATGAAACTATTGCAATATAGATTACATGCTTTAAATAATAATATTATCATAAAATTGAATGAAATAATTAAAATGTGGTGAAAAGTATTGTTTAAAACATATGCCTTTTATATATTAATACAACTACTTATGATGTCTTAGATCAATGTATTTTTTTTATGACTTGAAACCATGAAACACATTGAATGATAAGAGTAAAAAAAATAGAGTAAATTGTGGAATAATTGAATTATAATGCAAATGCAATATTATATATTATATTTTCATAAATATTTAATATAATTTTATTAAACATTGATTTAATCCAAAAAACCTTACTTGTTGTGGTCCAAGGTTAAATTTTCCATTTGAAATTGGAACTCTACAATAAAATAAAAAATAAATATTAATAATTTTATAAATATAAAATTTTAACTTTATTTTTTCATGTTTTGCTAACTATGTCAGTTATTCGAAACACACTTTAAAACATCTTAGATTTAGATAATCATAAATATCTCAAAAATACAAAGAAAATTAACGTAGCTAAGACAATCTAATCTAACTAAATATAATCTTATATAAGAAAAAAAAACTAAAAAAACTAGATGGTCTTTACATATTTAAGATTTTGTTACTAAATATACATAACCACTAAGAACTATGTTTTACGAATATTCTTAAATCTACTCCCTCCATGCCACTAAAAGACCCTCGTTTCTTTTGTATTGTACACATGAAAACATAGTGCTTTAGTGGGACAAAGGGAATATATCATAGTGGATTTTAGCACAAAAGATTACATACGTGAGGGAACATCCACATATGGTTGATTTAAGTTGCGCAAGCATAACGTCAAGCTCTGCAAATATTGTACAAGAGTAATAAAATATAGTTTAAGAATATTTGTTTGAAATTAATTCTATTAGAAACATAATTAAACATTTAAAATCAATAAAAATTTGAAAAAGGTAACAATAGAGAGAAGTTAAACGATATTTTAAATTTAATAAAGTACAAAAATAAATCTGTAAATATTTAAAATACTTATCATTAATGTATCTTATCAAGTGTATTAGTGATTTTTTTAATCCCTAAGTGACAAAACGACCATGCTATGGTCACAATCCTTCTTTTATGGGCTACCTAGGATGAAAACCTTTGTTTATGAAAAAATAAAAAATATTTTCTGATATCGAATCAAGTCTACTTTCCAACCCAATTTGAATCATGTCAATCCGAATTAAACTCCACCGAGGAGAATTTTACAAAGACAAACACCTCAACGTTGTCCTAGTGTTATAAAACTTACTATTTCAGGAAAGTAATGATGTTTTCTCTGATGAAAAAAGTGCTTCTTAAATTTTAGAATAGAACGTCTAGTTTTAACCAATCATACCAAATTTCAAATTCTAAAAATAAAATTTGAAATTTTGGTAAATATTCAACTATAAATGCTTTTGAATTCAATAAATGAGTATCTAAGACATTTTTTTGAAATTTTGACTGTAAGGATAATTACTAAACATCATGCATCTCACTTTCTCTTTTCTCATCAAAGTTGTAGAAGTAACGTTTTATGACACATTTAAATTTTGCCCTTACCCCCTCATGCATTTAGGGGTTAAATAAAATTATTCTAAATATATATAAAAAATTACTTTTAAGATTAGTTGATAAGTTCATTTCCATTAAAAAGATTTTTTTTTTCACATGTAATGATGAATTAAAGAATGAAAACTACTAATATTATTTGAAATATATGATCACACATATAAGCAACTTACCTTTAGGGTTTTGTGACCATAGTGTGTTTTTGTCCTACAAATAAAATAAATTTGTTATACTATGAAAATATATTTGAACTTGAATTTGTGAAACTAATAACATATTGCATAACAATTATTGTTATAAATAAACTTGAATACCCAATATGATAAATGAAATTATAAAATCAACAATTTACAAAACAAATATACGAGTTTCTTCAATACTTAGGGATTAAAATCAATATAAAAATTTTCAAAAAAATAATATTTTTATTCATTTCAGGTCATATGGAAATTGAAAACCATATCCTGAAATTGATAATGAAAGCTTTCCAAATTTTCTATTTTTTTTATCTCTTGGGTATTTTTAGACTATGGAGCACTTGTTTTTTGCCGCAAGGTCAGAATACGTTTTAGTAAATGCATGCAATCTAATTTTTCACTGTAGATGTTATCAAAAATTGGTGTTTCTATGATTAAAAATTAACCCTTAAGTGCACCACAATTATCAAACCAAGTTAAAATATAAGTGCAATTTGCAAGTTTTCTTTAAAATTACAAAGCCTTGACTTGACAAAAAAAATCCTAAATGAATTTCAATATTTTGACCATGTTGTACAATATTTCCTTGTCTTGCACTAATGGGCCTTTTTCCAATGGACGTTTGCTCATTGTCAAGAGAAACATGCACTTTATTCACACCGGCCTCAAAAGAGGACCGGAGTTTCTATCTATCTACAATACTTCATGAGTGTAAAGATTTTGATTTTTTATATTTCAGAGTTGAAAAACACATACAAATTTATATATTAAAGGCCAGTAAATGTCGAGTATACAAAGTAGTGTGTCAAATATTTCACACAGGTTTTAGGTACTACGCATCAAAATGTGAAGAATATAATAGTGATAAAAATTTGATATATTTTATTGAAATTAAAAATAAATATTAATACTTCAAGAGTATCTCGGTTCAATTTTTAAAGTGGGCACATACAATGTACATACACTACATATGAAATGCATCAATTGACTTTTGGAAACTCATATAACAATCTTTGTTATTTGTGATGCTATGGATTTTATATGGATGTGACTTTTTCTTCAAATCTTTGTTTATGATGTACTGAACTTTGGTCACAAAATAAATTACATTGTCCACCAAATGAATCATTCATTTATGGTATGAAAATAACTTTTAAATCTTAATCATTTATTTTTATTTACTAATTAATAAAATATTTTTTATTTTTTATTTTTTATTTTTTATTTAGATATTCATACAAATTCATGCAATACATCAAATAGACAAATAAACACATTGTAACAATATACTTGTGGTAATATCAATGCACCAAAATGTATAATCTCAAGAATGTTATATATATATATATATATATATATATATATATATATATATATATATATATATATATATATTGTGTGTGTGTGTGCGTGCGCGCGTGTGTATGTATATGTAAATAGAATTACTAGATTATTTATGATATTTTTGTGGTATTTGAATATTTAAATTTAACTATTACCTCTAAAAACAATTTGTCGAGGTATTTTCCAAAACCATCAAAAAAATTAAAGTTACGATTTCCATCACGTATTTCACAAATTGCTAATGATGCACTTGTTTGTTGTACTGTTTCTTCCAACACCCGTAAATAGATCTTAATATTTTCAACTTCTGCAATAGATTGTCGTAGTCTAGTTTTTAAGACTACTATATAACCACAATTTTTCATTCAAATATCAAAAAGTAATTTTGAGATTAAATTTGATATGATTGAAAATATTTAAGCATGTATAATTTGTAAGTGGTATTTTCAATCTATCGAAACGAGGATCAATTGATGTTTGTGACATAGTTTTATTTTAAATATTTTCAAAAAAAATTAAATATTTTATATTGATTAATTATTATAAATAAAGTATTATTGAATTTCAATCATAATATTTATACTAATTTTAATTTATCAAAAAAAATTATGTCAAATTAATGGTATGATTTTTTTTCTTACAAAATAATTGAGCAAGACCACATTTGAAGTATATCAATTCCGTTTCAAGATGTCGAAGGAGCTGCATTATTAAAAAGTAATATATTATTAATCGTTAGTCATATTATTAATTAACATCAAACACACACAATAAATAAATAAATATACATATATGTATGTATGTGTGTGTATGTGATAATCAGGTCAAAATCAAAAGATTCTAAATACGGTTTTTTCAAATAATAAAAAGCTTTTAAAAATTACATTTCTTCTTTAAAAAAATACTATATTACATAAGTAATATAGTATTGGAATATTGAACATATTAATATCTTAAAGCCTGCATATCAAAATAACATAGCCGATGTATAGATAAATCCTTACTAGAGATGTAATATCATGACTACCATAACGTTGAGCTGGAATAATTATTAATTTTTGAATCCACTTAGAATTTGGTATTGTGTAGATTCTTTTTTTGTAAGAATAAAAAGCTTTTAGAGATGGTTCTTGTGATCTACCAGATTGTTCAGATTGATTTTGATTATCAAATTTTTCTTGAAATTTTGGACTCAAAGATATTGACGATTTAAAATCTTTTTTATTGTTTTGATTTTCATCTATATCAACATTCAAATATGAAGATTTTGGAGCATCAAATTGTATTGTAGGTTGTAGAGATGTTCCATTTGCTACATCTAAATTAGGTTTTATTTCATCCAAAGATTCTTCAGGCACTATTGATGTTGCACTTGTAATAGATTGTAAATCTTGAGATACTATAATAGGTTTCTCAAGTAATGACTCATTTTGCAACATAGAAGATGAAATCTTTTCTTTAGCAAGAAAAGAAAATCTTTGTTGAATAGGATATAAATTAGTTTTTTGTTCAAGAGGAAAAATCCCTTGTTCATTAGAAGATGGATTGTTTTCTTCATTGGGTGATGGATTATTTTGTGGTTGGGAAATAGGATTTATTTGTTGACTAGAAGGTAAATTATTTTCTTGATTGAATGATAAATTATTTTGTGATTGAGAAAGAGAGTTTCTTTGTTCAATAGAGAGTGAATTATTTTCTTGCTTCATGGATGAATTATCTTTTGATTGAGAAATAGATATTCTTTGTTGATTAGAAGGTACATTATCTTCTTGGTTGAAAGGTGAATTATTTTGTGGTTGAGAAATATAACTTATTTTTTGACTAGAAGGTAAATTATTTTTTTGGTTGGGTGATGAATTGTTTTCTGATTGAGAAATAGAGTTTATTTGTTGATTAGAAGGTGAATTACTTTGTTGATTAGAAGGTGGATTACTTTCTTGATTGGTTGATAATTTCTCTTGTAATTGAGAAATAGAGTTTCTTTGTTGATTAGGAAGTGAATTGTTTTCTTGGTTGATTGGCAAATTTTGTTCTGATGGAGAAATAGAAATTCTTTGTTGATTAGAAGGTGCATTGTTTTCTTGGTTCGAAGATGAATTATTCTGTGGTTGAGAAATAGAATTTAATTTTTGACTAGAAGGTAAATTATTTTCGAGGTTAGGTGATGAATTATTTTGTGATTGAAAAATAGATTTTCTTTGTTGATTAGAAGGTGCATTATTTTCTTGGTTGGATGATGAAATATTTTGTGACTGAGAAATATAATTTTTTGGCGATTGAGAGATAGATTTCTTTTGTGATTGAGCAATAAAATTTCTTTGTTGATTAGAAAGTGAATTATTTTCTTGGAAGGATTGTGGATTTTTTTGTGGTTGGAACATAGAAGTTTTTTGTTGAACAATGATTAAATCGTTTTTTTGCATAGACATTAAAGCAATTTCATTAAAATTTGAGTCCTCATGTTTCCTAGAACATGAATTCAATTCTTGCCCTAGAATTGAGCTACTTTGTTGCATAAAAGGCACATCTTCGTTTTGCTTAAAGGTTGAATCACTATGCAAAGGAAATGATTTTTTTCGAGGTGAAAGGCTTTGTTTATCAAAACTATTGTATAGATCATTAATCATACTCTCGGATCTTAAATTTGTAAAATCATCTTGTGGGGTATTCTTTAATGTTTGATTAGATGACAACCTTGTGAACCACTTCATGGATTTTTCATTTGAAGTATGTTGAATCATGCTATCTTCATGTATTTCCGGCCATGAAGTTATTGTTGGAATGTCTTGCCGTGTAGGTTCAATTGCCTGTTCTTCTAAAGTAACAATTGTTTCATAATTTTGTGCACGATTTTGATCATATATAGAGTCTGGACTTGTCAAATTGTTGTCATGTGGCATTTGTAATTGCCAAATATTTTCAGAATCCTTCTCAAAAGTTTCATTAGATAATGGATTTTCATTGGGATTAATATACTGAGCTTGTTGAGGATTTGCTTGCCAAAGATTTTCACTAACTTGTACAAAAGATAAATCACATGCGTTTATTTTTTCATCAGATCTTGGATGTAATGAATATGACATAGTGTTGCTATTTAAATTAGGTATTGATGCATTTTCAAAATCATCATTGCTATTTATTGCATGTTGCCAAATATTTGAATCTTCTTCTACAACGTCTAAATTGTAAGGATAAAATCGTCCATCTTGATGAATATACATTTGAAAATTCAAACTTTTTGTAGTAATTATTGCAAGACGCTATGATATTGCAATTGATGTTTCTGTTTTCATTTGAAGGTATATGAATTTATTATCACACTAAAATAATGAACCTAAATCTCACTAAAATAATTTTTTTTTTTTTTAGTTTTATCTCAAAAAATAAATTGAATAAGGAAGTTTCCTAAGTTAAGATGATAATTTAACATATTCAAAAATAGCAATAAAATTACATTTGATCCCTAAAAGTCACGAGGTATCTTAAAGTTTGATGATCTATAAAGATGTGTAATAAAATAATACTCAAAAGAGAATTTAGTGACAAAGTTTTAATAAAATTTGTAGATTAAGAATCATAGATTACATTCATATGGTTGAATGTGCAAATAACATCATCAATAACTTTATATAATGTAACTAAATAAATAAATAAAATTACTTATTTTTTTATCACAAGCCAAATTTGAATATTTCAAAACAAATCTTCTTAGTAATAGGCTTGAAATACAAAATACCAAATATAGTAATACTAGTATTTTCAAAATTCATTTTCACTTGCACTGTAAAAGTTCTCTTTTAAGACACGTTTGTTTACAAAGGTGACAAAATACTTTCATTCCAGAATTCATTGAAAAAATATATAAATATATTTTGTAAATTTGTATAATCAATGTTGTTCAAATAATAACGAACAAACAACTCGAAGTAAAGAAAAATGTTCTTTTTAATCATCATGCATGTTTGAGTCATTTTGACCTTTAGAAGCAATTCATTACTATAAATTGAAAATGAAATAGTTATATAATGAATAGCATACAATTTCTATCAGTTTTGATAAAAAATATTAAACAAATATCTAGTATTAAGCAAATCTCTTAAAATCTATTATTCACATTTTGTTTGCAACATTCTAATTTTTAAAATGTAGAATAAATGTTTATTAAACCCTTGAACTAGTCTTATATAGATTTCAAAATACTCAATAGCAAATTTAACCTACAAGCGTCTAAATGGCAGAAAATCAATTTACTTTGTGGGGACTACCATTACAAAAAGCCACGTTCAAAATCACAAATATACCTTGAGTATCTGTCGAATAATACCAAATGTGACATAATCCATCGCATATCCCACATGAGACCAATCATATACAGACGGCCTACAAAAATACCACTTCATTGCCTAAAAAAAAAAAAAAAAAACGTTCAACGTTTTAAACTATAAACTCCGATGAATATTCGATTTGTATTCAAATTCAGGATTTTTTTTTGAAGATTTTCATTCTTCCTACTAAGTTTTTAGTGCATCATAAATGCATTAAAAAAAAATGTGTCAATCGTTTTCTAAATTATAGTTTGAAAACGGAGGCGTTTATTCAAATAGAAATACATTAAGATGTTTATGTTTTTAATTAAAGATAAATTGTGTACATAATGCATTATGTGTACTACATGTTACAATCTTCCACAATGATTTAAATTAGTCAAATTAATAGAAAAGAATTTGAATCTTGAGGTGGGTTACAAGTCTTCTTAGAGGAGATTGTATATAGTAACCACAACGTCAGTCAGTCATTGCATCAATTTCAATGGTTTTAGAAATTTAGACTTTGCGTTCTCAAGTTATCCCACCATAATCTTTTTAGACAAGTTAAATTCACAAGGCCACTTCCAGAACACTTTCATAACACTTCCATGTCCATAGAAGTTGAAGTAAACCATTTTGGAAGGTAACAAAATGTACCAATAGATGTGAAGAGTGCCAAACATCAAATGCAAGACTTTATTCTTTCTTTCATTGAACCCCATGCAATTTGAGTCTAGAGTTTTACCTCTCACATAGAGTTTTCAAGTCTTGTTTAAACCTTTGCAGTCCAAACATGTTTTTAGAAGAAGGTTTGTTTTCATTGATTTTTTGATATGATGTATATTGATGGAAATTGGAGGCCTAGAGGAGGTATTTAACTATACTATTGTAGCTAAGATATGTGCTCAGGTTTTCAAAAAGATGGACTCCAACGGTGCAAGCATTTCTGGTGCATATGGCTACCTTAAAATGCCAATTTTCATGGAGTGCCAATTTCAAGATAAATAGAATTTTTTGTGTTTTTCCTAAAATTTAGAAAATGGAGTTCAACTATAGGATATGTTGTGGGCTTTCTAAAAAGCATATAGTACGAGTCAAGATCATTTGAACAGAATTTACTATGATTTTTCAACCACCATCTGAGCTTCACCTCCATGGAAGGTATATAAACTTATACACAAAATTTTGTAGGAATCACATGTAAAAAAGACAATCTGTGTTCATATCAAAGTAGGGAGTAACAAAGAAGAATGTAGTATTACATGCGCGTTGGAAATTGCCACATTTGAACCATTCAGACCAAAGTCAAATTCCTCATAGATCTTACGTTATATGATATTCCATCACAACAGCAACCACTTTGTGGCCTGAAGGGTTAAGTATCATTTCCTAGCAGAGGGCAAGTAAATTCTAAAAATAAACTATTAGCTTCCAACGTGGGCATTCTATTTTCAGCTTGGACACTTTGGGGTTAAACAGAGCATCTTATTACACATGCACATCTTCCAATTCATGCACATAAAAAAGATTGCAGACAAAGCATATGAAAGCTGAGAATGAAGCAAATCATGCAGGTGATTATGGTAGTACGAACCTCTTACTGCCTGCAAAACTCTGTTCACTACCAGCAAGTAGGACAATTTCCACTTCCAGGCACATACAAGTTACACATGAGAGTTTTATCAAATGAATGGGGTCACTGCCTAATAAAAAAACCACATTGAAACGGACTGTAAGAAGATGACCATGGTTAGTATTTCAGAAATACCAACTATACAGAACCCCAATTCCTCATCAAACATGAATATTATCTTTCTTGTTCTAATAGTGATATCTGTGCTTCAATCTCCTGCAACTCTATCTGCATGTTCTGTAAAAAGAGCGGATCTTTCGCCAAGCTGTCTTTGAATTTCTCATGATCAGCCGCAGCCTTCTTGTAACCTGCCTCCACTTTCTGCACAGCAATGACATCTAGTTTGTTAGCACGCCATGTGTTTTGTGAAGACTGTCACTGAGAAAATGATCTGCAAACATATCTTTGAAACCTAGCTCTGGAATACAGATTGAGATTCAGACAGTGAAATTCGTGATCGCTACAAAAAGCATCTGAAAATCCAAAGCCCACGGAAACAGCGAGTTACACACCTTTTTGGCGCTCTTTGTCAGTTCATTCCCCTCCTTGTCGTGAGTGGGCACACCACGCTCATCAAATGCGAAATCTTTGTACTCGTCTTTAGCCTTAAAGAGTTCTTTCGGTGATATGGATGCCGCTTCATGTTTCTCAAGCAAATTTGCCTGTTGCAATGTATGTTTAGAAAAGTGACGAAGAGTAATTAAAAGATACAATATGGGAACAATTACTACAACTTGATAACATGTGGGAATTAGTGCAAAGAGTATGAAAATCAACCCTACTAGCCAAACAGTATGTTAACAAAAGTATTACATATCATGTCCGGCCTATAGAAGATGTTCTCTATAAACAAAGTGATTGAGATGTGAAAAAACAAGACCTTCTGTAGCCTCTTCTGCCGCAAGACACGCAGTTTTTCCTCCTTGACCTTTAGTCTTCGTTCATCACGCTCTCGTTGAAGTACTGTGGGATCGTCTAATCTCCACGTCGATGTGTTGCCCTCATCCACAACACACACTCCAGCATCAACCATATCTTCATCACGCTCTTTATCTGTGAGCTCCATCAATTTTCCCTGGTAACCACGAGAGCAAATTGTCATGTATTCGGAAGGAGCAACTACTATAAAGTCAGAATCAATAGATTAGAGGAAACATTTGAGTCTAGTGCAAAAGTCACTCTAATTTAAAACTAGAGTTTATATCTAAGCAAAAGTTCGTGTTACTCCAAATAGAACAGTTCAAAGGAGAACACACAATACCTGAGAAGCACCACTCTTGACTGCAGTTCTGACTTTGTCACGCAGTGACACCCATCCATCTACATAGGGAGCCTGCAAATGCTCAACACATTTATTGATTGCCTTTAATAAATATGCTAACGCAAAGCAACGCAACGCAACACAAACACTGCACTCTTTACCTAGCAAGAGAAAAGTGACCAATTCGCACTGTACAAGGCGATCATGTCAGAATGCATACCACAGTAGTTGTAAGGTTTCCAGTTGACCCGGCTTGACTTGTAGTACTGCCAAAGCCAATTTCATTGTTTTTCGCATCAGATAAACCTGTCAATATCCACCTGGTAGTCAGTCAAGCAATAATTTGATAATCGTGGCTTCTAAACCCTTCAAAACTGCTTCAACCAAGGTAGCAAGATGTTGCCAAAACAGCAATTGATAACCTACATATGAAGCAGAAGTGCTGACGCATTTGGCAGGCTTTCAAGCAAAAACACAATTCTCACCTCTAGCACCTAATTCAACTATCTAGATGTCAGTTGTGAAACCCTGGTTCAGTTTTCAGAATGGTTATATGTTTGAAATCAAAGCAGTCAATCCATAAAAGTACAACTTACCAAATACAGTGAGGACCTTGGTTACAAAAACTGCTCCATTATTCAAGAGCGAAGGTTTCGGTTTTGCATTTGCCTGCAACCAAAGAATTGGAAGGAAGCCCAAATTTAAAACACCCTTACCTCAAACTTCCTAAAGTTTCAAAGATGGTATGAAACTCCAAATCAAATCTTCACCACACCCATGACCGGTCAAGGTGGAGTGACATCACACTTACACAGAACAGCAATAAAAAAGTACCAAGAAGATATTATTGACTTACCGACTTGCACTTATCAATGTAGGAGTGCACATCTTTGATCAAAGAAAGCAATTCTGTAACAGCACCTGCAGTATCAAAGTTGTCTTCTAGACATTTGCGCACCTACAATAATGAGAGGTAGTTAGTGCACTGTGAATGTCACCCTGAAAATTAAAGTTCTCAAGAAAGTACAAATGGTAGTCGACGAGTTGGACCGTCCATGTCACAAGAAGCAATTTACATACAGGGAGACATTGAAAGTTTGTCAGCTGACAGCACTGTAAAAGGTCCAAGGCAAAAGGCCCAAGGTACCTGGTCTTCGGCTTGGTCCACCCTGTCGAACAATTGCTTCTCATCATCTCCTGGCCTTTGAATCCCTTCCATTGGCTGCCATATATAGTTCAGTGTTGTCAGAAATTCACTGGTAATTACTAATAAGCTCCAAAAGGGAATAATGGGGTAACATTCAAGACGGTTTTCAAGTAAGCAACATGATTCTTGTCAAACATATGCTCACAACTGCAATATCATTACATTCACAGATGCATGTCACCATTTTAGTTAACCTAAGTGGCCCCGATCTGAATGAGATCCCTATAGCTAAAAAAATCCTGCAGCTCATATGTTATAAAGATAATTACATACACTGAAAATAACTAATACAAATGATGCATAAGAGTCAGGGAATGTACGCACATGCTCCCTCAAATAATACTCTACATTGGCAAAGAAGTTCTTGAACTGCTTTTCCTTCCCAAGAGCCTCATTCACAACCGTTGTGCTGAAATTGATTGACTGGAAATAAATAAGCATGCATCCACCTGCAAGTTAGGACTTTGATACTTTCGACATTGTTGAATACTGTACTGTCAAATCTCACAATCAGAAAGCAATCGAGACATGCATCTTCAATTAATAACGTGGACACATACTTTGCAACAATGGTTACCTTGTCCCAACTTTGAATCACAAAAAGCATACGCAGTTGCCTTGCTGTGTATTTTGTCAATGCCTGCTCCCAGAAACGCCACATTATCCAATTAATCCAAGTATGCATCGACTCTCTGAGAGCACCTCACTTCACCACATTTTGATATGTAAAGGCAGTTTAGAACATGGTTGTCAAGATCAATTCAATTAGAACAATTACGCATACGAAGCAATCAATCACAGAAAAGGATCTTTACCTCCTTTATTGTTATGAAGTTCTTCAAAGACTTCGACATCTTAAGGCCATCGATGGACAGATGCCCAGAATGAAAGAAATATCTGACCCACTGTACACATCGAAACCAGAAAGCGTATAAGCATCGCTACAAAAAAAATTGATACCTCCGTATAATTACACTCCAAGCCAAAGGTATAGTGACCCAGAAATCTAGCCTCATCAAACAAATGGCTTAGACTTGAAATCAAGGGAGAGAGAACGCACTTCATGGCAGTGGAAATACGCCTCAGCTTGAGCCAGCTCGTTGTCGTGATGTGGGAACTGCAAGTCGCTACAAAAGACCCCAAGTAATATGGACATTCAATATATGGTGGCCAAAATCATGACAAGATGCTAATCGTTAGTCTTGACAAATATCCATGACATGATAACCAATAAACCGTCTGTTCACTAACTAAGATATACTGCACAATGAAGCGCACTTCTGAGATGAATAGGAATTCAGGAACTGAAACAAATAGCACAAAAATGTAAGACAAGTCACTCACTGTCCTCCAGAATGAATGTCCATGCTATCACCCAATATGTCACTGGCCATTGCTGAACATTCAATGTGCCAACCGGGGCGCCCCATGCCCCAAGGGGACTCCCATGCAGGTTCCCCGGGCTTGCTCTTCTACACCATACAGGTACAACAGCATTGCATAGGGATTATCACAAATGAGAACTGACGATTGCATTGTCAACATTAGCATTCAAAACTTGGTTCAAATTTAGAAGGATGCGTATACCACTAAGTGAGCTAAATGACTTTTTCTTGATGGATCGTTCAACAGGTTGAATCGGTCCAAGTCAAATCCGCAGAGAAGTTGAATTACTGTCAACCACAAGATGCTGAATCATCGCCTTATCCATTTCATTTATACCACATTGAAGCTGCTGACTAAATCCGATCTCCCTGTAGTTTATCTTCACAAGCATTCAATTTGAGCTTACGTCATTGGTAATAGGACTAACCTTCCACAAGGCAAAATCGCAGCTGGTTCTCTTTTCAGAAGTCTCAAAGTTTGACTCACTCTCAGAAGCCAATAATGAGCTGCCTACGGCAGCCGGGTTCAACTTCCCATATTGGTGGCCTCCCTCTCTGGAATGGAAAAGAGGTCAAAATTATATCCTTTTTGTGTCTTTCATACAAAGAATTTTGCATCAAATGACGATAAAACCATACAAACTTCAGCAACACCAAATCTGCTCCTGACATCGATTACATTTTCACCTAAACCAAGAGGCCGTCGCTACATTGAGGTCCAACTAAATCCAGGTGAAGTAAGATTAAATACATACTTGAAAGCTTTAGTATCGAAATAAACGCTCCCATTCGCCACATAAGCATATTTGTTTGCCAAAATGACTTCCACATATTCAATAATCTTATCGATATACCTGCCACAGAGAGAGTCACAGAAATCAGTACGCTTTTGCATCTTGCAATCAACAACTGACATTTCCATATAGATCCTGGAATACTGTTGCAGACAAAAGACATGTTTTATGAATAGACCAAGAAAGCCGTGACAAGGACTGAACAAAGGAAGGAATCTTCTCAAGCTGTTCATATATCAATGTAATATTCACAGAACTACAATGCTACGTATATACCCACTAGTAATCTAGGTACATTGCTTTTCAGAACCCCCTGGGTTTACAAATCAGAAGGCACTTACTCAGTCACTCTCACGAGGACATCAGGATACCCGCATCCCAAGCTTGTCATGTCATCCCAGAACTCATTTTCATATCTGCAAATCAGAGAATGAGATATTGATAGTACAAGAGAGCTCAAATGCCACATTTGTGAATGCTTGTATCTGATGTACACATAAGAGAGCCACATCCTTTGCATCTGAATCAAGAAACTGGACAACAAAACGAAAGAAACAGAATTTTAAAAAAGGCTCAAACCCATGAGTAAGAATATTACTTGAGAGTGTGACTCTTGTAAATAGCATGATCCGTTACTGTTGCCCCAAGTTTAGCATCCAATTTAGATGCCAAACTATCAGCCGCGCTACCTCCCAAGAGCAAGTCAGCTCCCTCCTTTCCACCTAGTTTCATAGCTTCTTCTTTAAGACCATGCATCGAATCCCTTGCCTCGATGATCTTGTTGACTTTCAGCTCTTCCTGCTTCACTCTCTGTTACATCCACACACAATAATTTCATGTCTCCAGTAACAAGAACTGAGTTACAAGACTAAACAAAACATTCCCCCTATCTCATCACTGTGATTGAGAGAAAAAAAATTGCAGGCACTACACTATTGATGAACTAGAGAAAAGAAAACCCTAGTCACTTACATCTGCCAAGTCGTCTTTTTGTCTGGATGATGTGGCTTTCGCCAGCTCTTCCTTCGTATCAGAGATCTACAAAATAATCAATACAAAGGAAAGATCAATAAGCCGTGTCAGAATGTCCAGAAAAGTACAGCTTGACACCATCGAGGTATGAATCTCTCCGATCGTCCATGAGACAAAGTCACCATTCTCAATTTCTCAATTGTTTCTTTTCTGTATCTTACTAGACCTAACTCTGGATTCTCAATGGCAGAAGAAACTAACCTTTCTCTGCTGCTTGACCATCTCTTCCTCCATTGCAGTGTCCAAGTCTTCAATCACCTAAGACCACATCAAAATCCGTCACAACAACAAATAGGAGCAGATGACATCACCACGAAAAAGGCTGTTGACAAAAAAACACGCACCTTATTCAAATCAGTTGCATCACTGCGGTACTGATCCATCAGATGGTTTCTCCTCGCACGGTTGATGATCTTATCGTCCACATCCGTGACATTCATAACATACTTCACTCTGTAGTGAAAATAATCCTGCCGTTACAATAGAGCGCACCTGAATAAACTTTAAAAAAAATTTAAAAACGATCTCCTACCACTACAAAAACCCACGTTCAAAATCACAAACATACCTCAAGTATCCGTCGAATAATATCAAATGTGACATAATTCCTCGCGTGTCCCACATGAGACGAGTCGTATACAGTCGGTCCGCAAATATACCACGTCACTGCCACACACAAAAAAAAAAAAAAAGCACGCTCAATCGTGTAAATCTTAAACCCTAAACCCTAATTTTCTGAAACCCTACCGCAATCAACCACTCACCGTTCCTGGATCCGTCCTTGGTGATGAACGGCACTTTCTCCTTAGAAAGCGAGTTGTGGACCACCAATCCTCTCCACCGAATGCCGGTATCCGAGACAGGCGCCATTGTGTGAGCTTGATGATGATGCTCCAATGGCGGAACTTAATCTAAAAATCGAGCTCCGCAGCGCTCATGTGCACGAAGAGCAGAAGAAGAAAACGTGGGCGACGTGCTCTGCGTGCGCAACAAAAAGAATGAAAGCTCAGAAACCATGTAGGTTGGAAATTGCTGCAAGACGCAGTTAACTCAAAAGGATTGATAGTTTGAAACAAAGGATCGACAAAAGAATTTTGAAAATGCCAAGACAAGAATAACGGCATACAATACAGCGGCGGAATTCAATTCAATTCAATGCGTATACGTAACGATGATACCACAATGAATTGAGCATCTGTTTTTGTACTTCTGTCTTCTTACTTCCAACGCAAAGATTCAACAATCGAAAAAAAACAGACACGAAAGGGCGCACTCACAAGCTCCGTCATTCCTTTCCCATCCAGCCTCGTACTTGAAGTCCGCTAGCTCTTCCAGCACGCTGCATACGGCACAGCTACGTGCATGAGTGCAATTGTGCTACGTCTCGAACAGAGTTAGGTCTCAATTAGGGTTTCAGGAAGGTTTCGGTGGCCTCACTTGCGACTGCGCCTTATTTCTGCCCCGTTAGCCTGCCTGACCGCCGATATGCCTCGCAAATTATTATTATTATTACAGGTTTGCTGCAAGTAAGTTAAGTTACATACTGTACTCGCATTAATTGCATCTGTTGAGATCGAGCAAACCTCCTCCAATGAATGCCAGTGGTATATGAAACGGAAATATCTTATGGTATGTAAATCTGACTTGTTATGTCCAAAGGAAAGGGCAAGCTCGTGAGGGAAAGTTATCACTTGAAGCAATCTGTGTGCACTTTGCAAATCACAGCAGCAACGGAAACGTGCAAGACGAGCTACTGATGAAAGGCCGAAGCAAAGCTTGAAGGGAGGAAGATGCGGATAACATTTAAATATTGCGAGGAATGTTCGGGAAGGCGACGGCGACGGCGACGGCGACGGTGGATGGAGGCCGACGGCGACGAGGGAAACTGCGGGGTCGCCGGGGCGGGTGTAATAAGGGAATAAGGTAAGAGGTACAGTTGCCGTCAGTTTAAGCATTTCAACCTACATGGAGCGCTGATTTTTAATGATAAAAATTTGCAACACATAAAACTTTGGGTTTAATAACCAATCTCAATTTTTAATTAATTTCTTCACAATGTATGATTTTGTTATAAATTTTCAAACTTAATATGCATAGACCACTATTGATGTTAGTAGGTGTAACAAGAACTGTCTTTCATTTCTAGTCCAATCAGATTGCTAACTTGGTATTTATAATTAATGCTTGTGATAACTAGAATGGGAACTCCTAAAATTGAAATAGGTGCTTTTATAGGTGACCACAATTGGTACCTAACACTTTATGGTGCTTCTACCTTACAGGCCCTCCTGTTGAGAGATCCAGTTGAGTTTGTAATACGGGAGGTCCCATTCTGAGGGCCTCTCTAGAGCGATAGAGCCCCGAGGGCGGGAGCTTGAGGGAGTGATAGAGCGCCCGGGTATCGGGAGCGACAAAGTGCCGGGAGCACCGGGATGTGGCCTCCCCTAACATAAAGATAAAGAAAAAAATGTATCCATCATTCTTCATCAATATTGACAGGATCTCTTTGCAAAAATTCCCTTCTTCGCAAAAGTAGGATCTTTCCATCTAGAGAGACGCAATAGAATACACAAAAAATAAATTCTAGGTTCCTACGTGGACTATTGTACCCAGCTGTCAGGTTGGAAAAAAATTATAAAAAGAGAAGCCCAAATTTATAGGAAATTGTTTTTCAAAAAACATCCATTTTCTATGGTGGAAAAGTGAATCTTAGAGAATATCCATTGAATTTTATTAAATGTTCTTATCATTTTGGCAAAGAAAATAAATATTTGGCAGGGGTTGCCGATCTCGATAGTTGAATACTTGGGTAAAGTAGGTGTTATTGGATTGAAAATTCACTGTGTCAATTTGGACGATGCTTCCCTCCATTATTCCATTGAACTCGATTCTAATTCAATCCAACTTCATATGCAACCCTTGGCTCAATTGGGTTGAGTTTGGTTGAAAACACTCAACTTGGTCTGAAAACTCAACCTAAACTCAACTCAACCTAAACTCAACTCAACCCAACTCAATTGTCTATGCGACTCCTTCCACTTTTGAAGTCAACTTCATGTGTGTGGACGCTATTGGTCTACAGAAGAAGATCTTTTTAGAATTACGTTATACCAGTAATACTCTACAAAGGGGCTAGCACAAGTCTAGTTGCTAATGGATAGAGTTTGTTTTTTACAAAATAAACTACCAAAAATTCTTGCCCCAGTAGCCTCATATGAGGTGGAGAAGAATGAAGCTTCTCAATCTTTAGAGAATCGGTCCTCCACAATTAACCCTTAAGCGTGCAAGGAGCCCCGAGGAACCATGTTTGGTTATTTTTCAATCAAACGCTAATTTTCACCTTGTTCCTAATTTCAAATGAAAACGGTCTCAACTAAGAAAGTGGGGGCTATCTTCTACTTTCTAGTACAATTTATCATTCTTCAAAACTGTTAAAATTGCATTTTTTACAACATTGTAAAGCTCAAAACCCTGAAATTCCAATATACACTGCAGAAACGTTTTTCTATCGAATTTATTTTTATGTAACTTCAAAAAGCACGCCACCTACACCTTGTTGTTTATCACTGTTGTTTACATTTTCCATAAAAAATTCATACTATTTTAATCATTTTGTAATTACTATGATTTTTACAAGAAAAAACCTTTGAAAATTCTTATAATATTCATTTTTATTTACATAATTATGAAAAAATCACGGTAAATGGAATTAACAATTACTTATATGAGAAAAATATATAATATATACCAAAATTATATAATATATTTTAAAATGTGAAGAATTGATGAGGTTTGACCAAGTAACTATAGTGTGGAAGCTTAATCCCTAAATAATAGATGGGGTAAGGCCAAAACCTATACGTGTTATAAATATTTACTTCTACAACTTTGATGAAGTTTGGTCCCAAAGAGAAAATGAGAAGCATTATGTTTAATAATTACTAGTACGGTCAAATTTTCAAAAACTGTTTTGAATACTCATTTAATGAATTTAGAAGCATTTACCGTTGAATATTCACCAAAATTACAAATATTGTTTTTTTAAATTTGAAATTTGGTATAATTGGTTAAAACTATACATTCTATTCTAAAATTCAAAAAGCAATTTTTTCAAAGGAGGGAACCTCATTAGTTTCCTAAAATAGTAAATTTTATAACACTAGGACAACATTGAGGTCCGTGTCTTTGAAAAATTATCCTCGGTGGAGTTTAACTCAAATTGACATGATTCAAATTAGGTTAGAAAGTAGACTTGATTTCCTGTTTGATGATATTTTTTACTTTTTATAAATTTTTTTTTCATCTTGGGCAGCTTGTAAAGAAAGGGCAACAACCATAAAACAATCGTTCGGTCACTTAGGGCTTAAGGGTTAAAGAAGAAAGTGCCATGTACCCATTCTCCGAAGATAGAAAATGGGAAGAAAGCGCCATGACCCCTATTGAATAATAAACAAAATCCACATTTTCAACATAATAATTACTTTGATGCACTTCGTTTGATTCATACATCTCTGGCAGTAAATGATTTTTTATTTATTTATTCTTTGGAAGAGTGGAAACCGATTGACTGAGTGCAAAAAAGAGAAAGAGAACAAATCAACGGGGGTCCCAAATGAGGGGTGGCAGGCGAGTGAGAGTAGAAGCGAGTTTCCATCTGAAAATACTACCAGTGCAAAAAATCTCATTAACGCACCAAATAGAAATAAACTCCTTAGCCACAATAGAATTAACCGAGAAGAGTGTCTCGGAGTGGAAAAAAACCTTAAACTCACCCTGGACTCGTTTTGAGTTCAAAAAGATTGCAAAACTAGTCTATGGTGAGTTAGGGAATAATCTAAAACAAAGCCCTGTGCCATTATGTGTGGAACTCGCGACCACCCCAATGCTAGAGGAGAGTTCCCACACACTCCCCCAAGCCAAGAGACCCTACAATGGGGACTATTCATGAACAATGATTGTCAAAAAATATAATTATAGAGAAAAACTCATGTTCAACTCTTATTCAACTCCTCTTCTGTTTCCGGTTAACTCAAATTGCTTGTTTCTTTTCCCCACACTTGTGAAAGTATTTGAAGACCGAGTTCCTACGCGCCATCGTGTAAATGAAGTTCTTGAAAACGTGCTCTCTTAGCTTTTGGGTTCAGCTCCCTTTTGGATTGTGACTTGGAGTGCACATCCATTCCGCAAACTGTGATGATGTAAGCTTCCTTGCTTTTGCTTTCGATCAAAAGCAACTCTTAGAACAGCTCCACCGCTGCCCTCCCAGTCTCTCACACTCTAGAACTAGATGAAAAGTGCCAGGGGCCCTTCAAAAATGCCTCTTGACTCTCAATCCTAGCGTGTTAAGAAATGGCCCTTCAAATCACTATTTAGTTGACTATATCCCCACATTCTACTTGTGATTGGTTCATTGACTATTTGATGTGCACTTTTGATGTGTGAGCCTGGGCGTGCAAGGGTGGGGGAGTGTAAGTGCAAGGGCTCTTCAAATATAAACAAGCAGCTACGCTACGAGGAGCTCTGACCAAAAGGACGAGAATGCATTTCAGTGGAATCATGGACGGAATATATTTGCTACAGTGATATTTAGCCCAAGAAAATGGGTGTCCCTGCAATGCCTCTTCCCTATGGTCAGAGCCAACAAATAATTTGAGCGAGTCATCTCTAGTGTGTACGAGTGGAGATGCTCTTACAGTCTTATTATTTTACAGTCAATCCCATGTCCTTCTGAAGTTCTGATGATTCCTAGGTCGCTCAGGTCCCTTCTCACCTTCGATTCTACGCATTGTCTACAACTTAATTCTTCAGTTGAGCTCTCTGCAAAGTTGCAGTTGTTGTTGTCTCCACACTGAAGAAATCGTTTTTTCTATCATTTCATTATGGGTGTTCGAATTGCCTCCCTATTCTCTGGAGGCGAATGAATCATTCTTCTAGTTTCAAAACTAGTTTCCTGCTTCGACTCTTGCTCGCTCGCTCACGCTCACCTTCTCCATTTCGCAAACACTCTTAGTACCCTTGAATTATGTTGTACAAATTGAGTGTTGCAACGGCATCCCTGAACTGGAATTTGGCGAGGTCGTTTTAGGTTCCAAATCATGCCAGAGGGGTCTCCGAGAGTGAAGCACCGGAAAAGGAAGATGGGCGAGAAGGAAGAAAACTCGACACCAAAGTCTATGGCCTCCAGCAGTGGCCATCACCTCATTTCTACAATCTCACCTTCTTCTTCTTCTTCTTCACCGTCCCAGTACTTTGTGTTCCTTTTAGCTCTTGCCGCTGGCATTGGTGGCTTCCTCTTTGGTTACGACACAGGTCATTGCTCTTTCTTGCTCAAAATTTCTCTTGTCTTTACCCTAATCTCGCCTACATAATTCTTTAGAATCAACTGGGTATCCATGATGCGTAGAAAGATGCCAGGTTGACGGATGTAAATAAAAAACATGATCTAGAGTGGCTATAGAACCAGTGAAATACACTCAAACCTATTTATAAATTGACAGTCTTGTCACAATATCATTGATTGTAGTACACTTGTTAAATGGGAAGATTTATGAGGTTTGAGTGTATTGGCGCAGCATTTGTAATTAGAAAGAGTGAGGTGCTTTAATGGCTACCGAATTGGGTATGTGTTTTTGACGGTAACTACCCATGATTTGGAAGTCACCCTATGGGCTAGTAGTGTACATATCGAAATTTTAAACATAAGATATTGATACATAGTGATCACAAAGAGTCACATGGCACAAATAGGGTGGTTTACCTTCTGTCGGTGCCTTAGGGTTGGTACTGAGAAGTTGCATTGGTGATGAGTTTCACAGGGGTGATATCAGGAGCACTTTTGTTCATACGTGATGACTTCGAGTCAGTCAACAAGAGCTCTTTCTTGCAGGTAAGGTAGAGGATACACTCTTTGCTTCCCTTGAGTGTGGAGTTTTTGGGAGGAGATCTCACTTTGTGTACAAGAGCCGAATCTGTTAAGATCAAATTTTTATCACTATGTATAAGTTTTCTTTTGCAACTTCAAAGTGGGAGGTTGTCAGTTTTTTTTTGTAACTTCAAAGTGGGAGGTTGCATGACAGTATACAACCTCATTTCCCATTCCAAGATACCAATAGCCATTGACATTTAGCCAAGTCATGCTTACATCACTTGCTGCTGATAAATCCAATCAAGTGTAGTTTGAATACATGAGTTGCTATTGGTAACATGGGTTAGTATAGGAGGAGACCCAATGATGGTTTTAAAATCCTCCACCTTAGAGTCTATCATCAGAATCCCTCATCAATTCACCTCTTCATGGATCACCATATTAGTTTACATATATTTTTAGTTTGTTTGTTTCAAAGAGGGACATTGACATAGGACACGATTCAATTGTTGCAAAAATAAAAGTTGAACTAACTGGTATATGAGACATTAACCACAACAAGACACGTACATCGTGCCCTGATGCGGAACATGTAGTTTTTTCTTTTGTGTTGTGTCATTTAACTATAGAGCCAACAAGGCCGTGTTGGTATCGTTAAAAAGCCCTTGAGAAGAGGGTGTGCACAAGGCCATTCCTGGTATTGTTAGAAAGCCCTTGAGGAGAGGGTGTACTACATAGAATACTTCTTGAGATAAAATTGTTGGACCTTTTGCAGGAGGCGATAGTGAGCATGGCCATCGCTGGGGCGGTGGTAGGGGCAGCGGGAGGAGGGCTGCTCAACGACCGTCTGGGGAGGAGGTTCTGCATTCTAGCGTCCGACATAGTGTTTACCGTGGGAGCGCTGCTCATGGCTGCAGCTCCGGGACCCGGTATCCTGATCTGTGGGCGCTTCTTGGTGGGCATCGGCGTTGGAGTGGCGTCCATGACCGTGCCCCTGTATATTGCCGAGGTCTCCCCTCCTGACAAACGCGGCAGCCTTGTCACTCTTAACGTGCTCATGATCACCACAGGTCAATTCCTGTCCTACATTATCAATCTCGGCTTCACCAAGGTACAATTCTCCTCCATGTTTTGGTGTACAAGAAAATTCAATTTTTTTTGCAGGTCTGTGATTCCTGATTTAAAAATGGCTGATCTGGTGGATCATATTGTAAACAGATGGGGCCGAGTTTTGTACTCCCTCTGTCCGTCCTAGTTTTTGGCGTGTTTTCAGTTAACATTTTTGGCGAGTTGCTTTTCTGCCGAAAAAACCCCGTCTCAGTACTCGAAAAATGGTCTATAGTATGTAATTTTTGTGTCACTGTCATTATCTGCTCTGTTTGAAGTGGACAGGGCTCAAGTATGAAGTATAAAACATAGTACAATCATGTCGGAAAAAGAAAATGCCAAAAATTAGGACAATTATTTCTGGACAGAGGGCGTATCAATGGCATGTGTTGACTAAAGAAAGTGCTCATATTGACGTACTCAAGACTGCTAAAAAAAGTAAAAAATAGAAGGCTCAGTTGGTTTAGAGTTGTTTCTAGTTAGATCACCGAGAGTTAATTGTGAGTGATGACATGAAGCTCCGGTGAAGTTAGGTTCCAGGCAATTGGCGCTGGATGTTGGGCGTGGCTGCAGTGCCGGCCATCTTGCAAGCAGTTCTATTCTGTTGTCTGCCCGAGTCTCCTCGGTGGTTAGTCCGTCAGGTATCACCCTAAACCCTAAACCCTAAAGTTCATGCTCTAACCAAAAAACTAGGTTCTAAGTGGTTGGTTTAGTGTCAGTAGCACCTGTTGTCAACTTTGGTTTGTTAGATTGTGCCTAGAGAAATGTTTGAAGTGAAAATACAACCATTTTAGTTCAATCTTCAATAGTGTTTTTAGAGGTGGTGTTGAATTAAATTGAATCAAGAGTTTTTTCAAATAAAAGATATAATGATTATGTGACAACACTCAAAAACTTGGAGCTAAATCAAACTTTATTAAGAAGTAAATAGGGGGTTGAAAAATCACTTGATCGCACGTGGTTTGCATTGAATACATTGAGTGACCTCCCCAAGGACTGTGCCTCGGACTGTGCTCATGTGTTGTAGCTGTGAGTACTATTTCAGAAGAGGTTCGATGAAGCCGTCTCTGTGCTGGAGAGGTTGTATCCAACGGGGGAAGGGAGCGCAGCCTATGACGAAGTGGCAGCCGCGGCGTCAGAGTGGCAGCAACAAGGCACCCAAGTGCTGCAGGGAACGAGTCTTCGTGACATCCTTGCCACCAAGGAGAAAAGAATGGCTCTCACCGCAGGTGTGGGCATCCAGGTACTGACATCATTTCCACTCAGGTTTTGTTTGGACATTAGAAGAAGTCCCGTTGTCATTTGGCCCCCAAGACTTAGTTCCTTGTATTCACTATTGCACAACCCCTGAAAATTTTAGTGGCAAAAACTACTTTGTTAGCATAGACTTTGAATCTTACCAAGTACCGAACTTTTTGATACTGAATGGAACTGATGGAGCTCAAGGACCAAATCTGCAAAACTTTTTTCTAATAATGAACAAACCTTTGTTTCATTCATGAAGAAGTACGTACGTCTTCATGATGAATACAAGTTTGGACGGTGAAGAAATTCCATAGTCATTTGGTCCCCAGACTCTTAGTTCCTATATTCACTATTGCACAACCTCTAGAGAATTTGGGTTTGCATGATGACATATGTACTACAAAAAAGACAGAGGCTGTGAATCTTGACTTTTGACACATGGATGGATGGTGAGCTACTTGGGAATTGAATAGAAGTGAGGGACGAAATCTGCAAAGTTTTCTTCGCAAACCTCTGATGCATTCAGGAAGGAAGGAAGGAAGGACGTCCATATGAATACTCTGTTGTATTGAGGTTCTGTAACGAAGAAGAAGAAGAAGCAGGTGCAGGAAATTCGAAAAGGTGTTGTACGTGATCATCTGTTGGATGACTGGCAGGTATTCCAGCAGCTCGTGGGGATCAACACAGTGATGTACTACAGCCCTTCCATCATCGAGCTGGCAGGATACGCCTCCCACGAAACGGCGCTGCTACTGTCGGCAGGGGTAGCGGCCATGAACGCAGTGGGTACCGTGGCCGGCATCTTCCTCATCGACCGCTGCGGGAGGAGACGGCTGGCGCTGCTCAGCTTGATCGGTGTGATCACAGCGCTCTGTGTTCTGTCTGCCGCTTTCCATGTCACCAGCACCAGCTCACCGGACATCACTTGGCCTCACAAAGACAGCACCAACCTCACTTGCCCTGCTTTTCCAAATGCATCCACCACGTTCCACTTCCCTGCAACGTGCACCGGCTGCTTGCAAGCCCATTGCGCCTTCTGTGCAGCTGCAACCGATGAGGTCAGTCAGGACCATTCCATCTCAACCAACTCTGTTTTGCAATCTTCCATTTGTTCCTTGTTTCATTGCTCAAGGCATCACCCGGGGGGTGCACTGTGTTCAATTTGTGAAGGTGTACGTGAGTGCACAAAAGGGGTATTAATTTGAACATTGCCGTACAATACCGGTAGACGTATTTAGAGCTGAAAAGATTGATGTATACTTACATTAAACATCTATTTACGACAGATTACATCTTTGTATATAGGGGGTTTTTAGAAGAGGTCATGAACGCATGTGATTCTCAAATATAATGTAGAGTGCACCCTCGGGAGGAACCACACATGATATTGAAGGAAAACCAATTGACTCGGGCAATGTTTTTGATAACTAAGGGCCAAGTTCCATGGGTGAAGTATCTTGCTAAAAGACAAGTTTTTAGGGGACTTCGGGGGGGCCAAATTCCACATTTCAAGTGAGCTTTTGAGAAAAAAGTGGTGGAGAAGTTGTCATGAAGTAGGAGGGTTCTCAAGCCTAAGACTTCATGGCAACTTCTCCCTAACCAATTGATCAAATTTGTTCATGTTTCACCTTAACCAATCAACTTTGTTCATGTTTCATCTAAAGCAAGTTCATGGAATGTGCACAACTTCATGGCCAGGAATGAGACAAACCCAAGTTCTATTTTTCCCCTCCTCTTGCCTACCTCCATGGGCAACTTTTCAAACCCATGGAACTTGGCTCTAAGGTAGACACTACCAGTTGCATCACTTTTGACATTTGGAGTGTGATTTTTGGGAGATATATAGTGAAGAAGCGAGAGCTTAATTCATTTTATGAATTTTTTATGCAATGGGAAAGTTGGAAGTTGTAGACCACTATAGGCGACAGCGGACAATCCCATGTCCATGACCTCAATGGAGCCCATTTCTAGAGAAGTGGCATGGATATCACAGAGTTCACACTAAAATGAATGAATTAGAGTCGTTATGAGAAGTAGTGGATGTCAAACTGGTATTTAGAATGAACCGTTGTCCAAGGTTTCACTGTAGAATGATGCCATACTTGTCCAACACTGGTTGTCAGTGACACGAAAGCAACACAATTCAGTGCTATAACAACAATGATTGAATCAATGGCCATTGATGTAGTAATAGTCCAACATTGGTGCAACCATGCATTGGATATAAAGAACATGGTGATATCTCATAATCTTGTCCTTCTTTTGAGGCTCTTGATTGAACTAACACTAGTAGAAATCTTGTCAAATGTGACTTGTCTTTAATGACTAAATTTTGTTGTGATTTGTCCATAGTGATTGAAATTGTGATTTTGAGTCACTATAGACAAGTCACAATAGAATTTAGTCGTTAAAGTCAGGTCACATTTGACAAGATTTCTACTAGTGTAAATCCGGTAATGAGAAAGTACAACGTTATTATGGACTAGTGGGTCCCACACGCCGACCACCGGCATGCGTTTGTATTGATGTATAGTTCTTTGAGATTTTATTCTATAGATTTGTAATTTTATGTCGCTTTTATTCTTTGCAATTCTAGCACGTTGTTCCTATGTCAAACCTCCTTTTAATTGACGTGCAATCTTTGTAATATTTTATGGATGGGGGTGGTGCTGGCAGATGCAACCAGGGAGTTGTTTGGTGGACGCGAGCAACGCGGAGCGCGAATGCGTGAAACGGGGGCGCGTGTGGTTCACGCGCGGCTGTCCCAGTGAGTATGGATGGCTGGCGTTGCTGGGACTGGTGCTGTACCTGTTGACGTTTGCGCCGGGGATGGGGCCCGTGCCGTGGACCATCAACTCCGAGATTTATGCCTTGCAGGACAGGGGCGTGTGCGGAGGCATTGCGGCCACCGCAAACTGGTTCTCCAACTTCCTGGTGGCGCAGACGTTCCTGTCCTTGACGGACGCCGTGGGCACCTCGCTCACGTTCCTCCTGTTCGCGGGCCTCGCGGTGCTGGCCCTGCTCTTCGTGCTCTGCTACGTGCCGGAAACCAAGGGCCTGTCCTTTGAGCAGGTGGAGGCCCTCTTCCAAGCCTGGGCCCGTGATCCCACTTGGACACCATTCCTGCACGATTCTTCCAAATTCTATGCCTTGCTTGATGATGGCACCCCCTGATTCCCGCGAGCCTTAAGGTATCCACACACCTTACCTTTTAGAGCTTTTCCATAGTCTTGTTAGCAAATTCAAGAGGCTTCCTACGCACCAAAGAATGCATTATTTGGATACCTCATGCAAAAGTTATAAGGTTTCTAGCTGAAGCTTTCATGTTTTGCAATAGTGTTTGGAAATCACGAAGGATTCCAACGCACCATAGAATGCATTATTTGGATACCTCATCCGAAAGTTATAAGGTTTATTGTTGATGATTCCAGCGAGCCTTAAGCTATCCACTCACCTTTTAGAGTTTTCCATAGTCTCGGTGCCAAAGCAATGAGGATTCCAATGCACCAAAGAATGCATTATTCAGATACCTCATGCAAAAGTTATGAGGTTTCTAGTTGATGAATATGAGGTTTCAGGTTTTTCAATACCGTAAGTTGATAGCAGTTCCAGTACTCTTGGGAAATGACATTAGCTTTTTGGCCTGCCACGTCGACTCTTTCAGATATCACACCCAATTAGAAAGCAACACATGACAAATTCATGAAATTTTGAATTAATTTGTGCCAGAATTGCTATCAGGCTATGGTAATCTTGTTTGCAAGTCAACGAGGATTCTAACGCTCCAAAGAATGAATTATCTAGATACCTCTTGCAAAAGTTATAAAGTTTCTAGTTTCAGGGCTGGGTGCAAAGTTTTATTGGTAAATGATCTTAAATTGATTTGAGTTATGATGTTGAGGTGATGCACATTTTCAAAATCAATTTTCAAGTGTTGCATTTAGATAGGTGTTGCAATTAAGTGTAATTACCTTATTTATACTAGCTAGTTCAGTAGTCTAAATTTTGATTTTGGAGTTGGGTTATGCAAGTAAAGTGCCACTTGGAAAGCTTTCATTGATAAAAGTGGAAGGGAATTTTAGCATCAAATGCACCATAATGTGTCATAAATGCAATGTTATGCCTCAAGTTTTTTTTATCGCACCACTACTTTGTACATGATGTTGGTCCAAATTGCAAGCTTGTTATCTCAGGCATGTAAGTTGCTTCACAAGCTTGTTATCCACATGATCTGTAGGAAAATTTTGAAAAACGTGGGCATTCTTTATGCGTAATTTTGAAAAATTGAGGCATTGCTACAGAAAACTGTTGCAAATCATTCATCCAATGTAACTTACAACAATATATTCAGAGCAAATCTTGAATTTTACTTAATACCTTACCTTGTCACGTTCATGGTGTAATTTATAAGATTCTAAGCATTGTAGTTCCCGAATTTCTAATATTTTAGGCACAAACCACCTATAATTTCTAATTTAGATAGAATATGAGGTAAAATAACTATTTGCCTAATATGGGGGTAGACTACGGTATACATTGAATGTTTGTATTTGCAAAGTGAAAGATGACTAAAGTGGTGCTAGTCTAACTCTATGTACTGTACATCTTAAAGGTTCCCACAAGGGCCTAACCATCCAAATTTTGGATGTATAGAATCACCACCACTTTCCTCATAGATGAAAGCATTTTTGCAGTGTGGTTTTCTTTACATGAAATTTTCACATAGTTACTTTTACGTAAGTGAAGTCAGAAAAGGGAAAAAACTCAAAATTGAATTCACTAGGTCCTTCCATTCCATGTCAAATTTTATTTCGATAAAAAACAATTCCAAAGTTTTGAGTTATGAAATGTGCACTACATCCATTCTTTGAAGCTAACATACAAATGAAAGTTGTAGATTATGACTTTTCCATGACATCCATAGGGTTGCATTAAGTTATAGTGTCGAAACATGTTTAAATTTGATTTTAAAAGAGATTATTGTTTTAATTATATGAAAGATACAAAAATACTCATTATCTTATGAATTTTGGAGTGATTGGCCAAAAGGGAATAATGAACAACATTGAATCATCTTTTGTATAATGTGCAATATTTCAACGTATAAAATTATATTTTGATTGCTTACAAAGAGATCTTAAGACGCTTCTATTGAACCATAATAAAACCCATATGAACAATTTCACCACTAAAAAGATATTTAGCTAATTTGGACTTTTAAAAATCTAGAAATGATGTTGAATGCATTTGTCAAATCGCCGACAAAGTCAAAAAAAATAGATTTTCAAGTACAAGATGTCTACATGTAAACATTTTAGCTTCAAAAAAGGTCAAAACAATGATTATTAGGCTAAAATTAGGCCACAATAATGATTTTTGGCTTTTCTTTTTATTTCTTCCCAAAGTGTTAGTTGTTTGCCAATTAGCTCCCTGTTGTCCATTGATAAAAGCTTCAATTGTCCAAAATTGAGCATTTTCTCTAATTTTTTACAAATTGTCTATAATTCATCGGTTTTTCTATAATTAGTTAAATATCTTTCACTATTGAAGCATAATGATTTCAATCGATGATAATCAATTACAAGATGAGGATATCAAAATTGTAATTTAAGTGATCAATAAGCATTTTATTTCAAATTCAACTGTATGGATGTCTTCTAATTAGAATGTCTTACATATGCTCTTTAGAACCGAAGCTCAAGAAAGCTAAAAAAACCTCATTTTATAACACATTTAGATATTGCCCAAAACTTTTGGGCATTTAGGGGTTCATGTAACTCACAGTAAGTACACAAAAAAGTGTAGATTTGTTTGGAACTAAATTGCGGAGAGAGGAACTATATCCCGAAGGGACATGTGAATGAAGAGTTTGTTAGGGGAAGTGCTACCAACTGGGCCACGGAATTATGGACTAGGTAATATGCAGGCGGCCCCTGAATATGAGAAATAACCTTATCAAGCCACGGGAGTGGCGAGACAAGTTATTTTCATAACTAGGAGTTGCTTGTACATTACCGGACATAACGTCAATGGTTGGATCTTGTTCAGTCCTCTTCAATGATGATTAATCAAGGGTCACAGAAGAAAGGTATCATAACTTCAAAGCAGCTTTTGGTTACGAGAAATAACCTTGTCAATTTTATCCAATGTCTCTACAGTTTTGGGCTGCATTGACGTTATGGAAATAGAACAAGAAGGCTTGGCTATTTCTGTTTTATCTGTGCTAAAGCGTCAGAGGCATTGCTCTGATATGGGTTTGATATGAGTTTTAAAGATTTTAAAAGAGACTTTTTGTACACAAATCAGAATTTTTCCAAACTATTTTAAAAAATCCAAAAAATTGTTAAAAATATCCGATGACGTCATTTTGGTACCAATTTTTGATATGAAGTACATCTAAATATGTGTTATTTGATATGATTAATTTGAAGGATTAAAAATATTATTTGTTTTGTACTACAATGCCTGCAAATGTTGATTTTTGACAATTTTTCCCACGAAGCCTAAAAACATGATAATTAATTAATTAAATTAAAAATTTGGACTTGAATTAAAGTATTTCATGTTTGCAAATAGTTGAAGCTTGAAATGAAAACTCTTTTGCTCTTTTGCTGAAGTCCAGCTTCAAAAATCTGAAAGTCTCAAGTTTCTTCTTAATTGTAAAATCAAGTAAAATCATACAAATTCACAAATCTAAGTCTGTTCTAAACGAGTACTTCCACTTCCACTTACAAAACTATTGCAGAGTATGAAATCCTACATCTATATAAAAAAAATCCTACACAATAATATCCTACATCTGTACATACAGTAACGTATCTCCGAGCCTCTATAAGGACAGTCAACGTAAGAACCAGTTGGGAGTTCGTCTCACTACAAGCAAAGGCGTTGCTTCTCACTCATAACACTGTCAGAGTTCACTGTACATGCTTATCTTACGTGATGAATCACATTCACCAAATCTTGAGCGCCTGGGCAGTAAGTGCGAAGTGGCGTTGTTTGACTCATCTCCTTGTAGTGTCTCGCCACTCCACAATAAGACATGCCCATGTCTTGACACTAGTGTTCATCCCACTCTCTAGAGCTCTAGATCCTCTTCACTTCACCTGCCTCTTGCCCCGCTACATAGGAATGGCCTCATATGGATACCACTTTTATGCGTCTCACATAGTATGACTTATGTCTAACTCATTTAATGTGTGCTAGAAATTTTATCTTTAACATGTATATAGTTGTAGCCATGGTGTCTATAACACCCTCTAATTTTTGTAATTTTTCCAATGTTTTTTTCTTACCAAAAAGATATTTCTTGAAAATCACACTATTTTTGTAGGGGGTACCCATATCAGGCCATCACCCTACACTGAAATCTCTTCATTTCATATCCGAAGGCTCCTTGTAAAGTCTCATCATTCCTTCCAGATAGTGCCTGCTTCATCAAATAGTGGAGAGATTATTGAACAGTTGTTACCGTAGTGCAACCCAACAGGCTGGACGCTCTCTTTTGAGCAAGAAAGCCCCGAGGAAAGCCAGAGAATGTACACGTAGTACGTTGACCACGAACACTACAAGGAGAAGGCGTCGCTTTTCACTCCGTAGATGAGTCAAACGACGCCACTTTGCACTCACTGCCCTGACGCTTAAGATTTGGTGAGTGCAATTCCTCATGTAGGACAAGTATGTACAGTGAACTCTGACACTGTTCTGAGTGAGAACCGAAACGTTTGCTAGTAAGGTACAGATACCTATAACCGATAACTTAAGCATTTCAGCATAGTAGAGCTTGGGTTATCGGGACGGAGAAATTTTTTGTTCGTAGAAAAATAAGGTTCATGAAGAATGAGCTTTTTTTCAAAAATAATTAAGCAAAATTAGAATTACTACAAATTTTTTTGTTCAAAAGTTGCCCACGCCCCATAACCAACATATAGCTTCACCCATGAGGGACAATGAAGCATCACCCTCTTTTCCTCCCAATGAAGCATCACAGCCTCACATTTTAGGGTTAAAATTATCGGCTTTTGGTCAAGCCATTAACAGCAATCCAGAAGCCTATGGAACAGTGATGGGGTCATTGTTGGTTATGGGTCTGTATACCTTAGTAGAAATTCACTACGTTCTTCCTTTTGGTGACCTGTTACTATCACTAGTCATGCATGCACTATCAGAAGTGGATGAGTCACCATAATTTTGGCCACATTAATAAAAATAAAAATAAACATTAAAAAAAAAACATAGAAGGAAAAATTTCTAGCTACAGGAAAATAGAAATAAAATGCAAAGAGACACTGTACATCTGGTTGCTTATTAGTTCATTGTTCATGGTGAAACCTGGCCGGGTATCGATGTTTACATGTCAGGGTTTCATTAGAACTGGCAAATCGGCAAAAATAAAATAAAATAATCTTGTGATCATACACTCTGTCTATCTAGCAAACAAAATGGCTTCTTCCTATGCTTGATCGGGTTACTACTCACACAGGGAACCCTCACAGTTTGACCCCAGGGCCAAACTTGGGGTGGGGGTAAAAATGAGGGATTTTTACCCCGGGCAGTTTTTTTTCCTCCATGCCCATCAAAAGCCCCGCCTCTAAATCCCCCGGTGGTCTTGAATGCGGGGCTACTGTTCATGCCCCCCCCCCTTTTCTGAAATTTCCATTTTGGGCACCTTCGGTGCTTTTTTTGGCAAATGTTTTTGCAAATTTAGAGCCTACGGCTCCAAATTACCCTAGGGGGACCTACTTGGGAATAAAAAACCATTGGAGGAGGGGTTGTTTTTTAAGGTGGGCCCGTACAAGGACAAAAATAGGGGGCACTTTTGTCCCCATTCATTGAGGACCACCGGGGGATTTAGAGAAATCCCATCAAAAGCACCGTAGTTTATCATGTTTTACCACAGTAAAGGTTCCAGAAAGGGAGTCAAAGTTTGACCCCCGACTCCCAATCTACACTTTTGAACACAATGCTAAATGGGGTAAAAAATGAGGCCAAACCATCCACTTTTTACCCCGGCAAAAATGTTTGGGACCCCTGTGTCAGCCAATCAAGGGAATTAGAAAGGAGTCCTGGAGCCAATCTGATGTGTTAATTATGCAGTTGTAAGAGATGAGTACACTTGAGTAGAACAAAGTAATAGGAAAAGAAGATATCAGATCAGAAAAGAAGTCTAATGAAAACAAACTTACCAGGAAATTTACACATCACTCTGGCCGCTTTGGAATTCCTTTAGTGACTCCAGCACTTGATTGACAGTAGAGCTCGAACTACTACCCAACACGAGCACAATCTGACAGTTTGTAATATTCTTCAATACATGGCCAACATTTCCACCATCATCACGCTTTTTGACACCATCAGAAATTCTTTCCTTCCCAGCAGACACTGTTCCACGCCTCCAATTCAAACAGGAAATCCCAGTGTTACGACCGGTTTTATTAGTAATTCTCCTCCCTTCTAACAAAGGTACTGTACGTTGTGGTCGGTTTCGGACAGCGAGGTGTCAAAATTGAATTTTCACATCAGATTTTGAGAGGTCCACATCACCCTTAACCAATCACAAGATGACATGTGGCACTTTGGGACAAAAAGTAACTAATTAATGTCGAAACCGACCACGACGTAGGGTATGTCTGTTGCCAACTTTGCAACAACTTGCACAAGCACAGGGGTCCCAGACATTTTCTCCGGGGTAAAAAGTGGATGGTTTGGCCTCATTTTTTACCCCATTTAGCATTGTGACCGAAAGTGCAGTTTGGGAGTCGGGGGTCAAACTTTGACTCCCTTTTTGGAACCTTTACCGGAGTAAAATATGGTTTACCAAGGTAAAACCATGGTGCTTTTGACGGGCATGGGGGCAAAATAAAATTGCCCCGGGGTAAAAATCCCTCATTTTTACCCCTCACCCAAGTTTGGCCCCAGAGTCAAACTGCGAGGGTTCCCTATGAAGGGTGTTAATTACGCCCACGAAAGAGGTTTTGAACCAAATCTTTTCACCCTTGTAAATCTTTGATTTTGGTATCAAGAAGAATGGTTGCTTTTCTTCACTGTTGGATCCTCAAATTCAGGCCAATGTTCAAGAATTGCCTTATAAGTTTTGACAACATCGGGAACAGAACAGTGAACCGGCTTCCTTAGTGATTCAGAGCTACAATCTAGTACATCTACCTTCCAATTTTTGGCTACATCCAGGTGTGTATCTGAAAGCAACAACCGATATTAAGGTTAACAGTTGATGTCAATGATCATCACTATTGGCAGTGCTATTGTTCAATCGTTTAGATTACAATGAT
Source organism: Pohlia nutans (assembly GCA_022496805.1). Classification (NCBI taxonomy): domain Eukaryota; kingdom Viridiplantae; phylum Streptophyta; class Bryopsida; order Bryales; family Mniaceae; genus Pohlia; species Pohlia nutans. The sequence goes on along the minus strand of CM040093.1, from coordinate 3,205,335 downwards.
TAACAATTTAACACTAAGGAGAGCTTCTAATCATTGCTACACTAAATCACCTCTCACTACAAGGAGAAGGTGTCACTTTTCACTTGGTAGGTGAGTCAAATGGCGCCACTTCGCACTCACTGCTCAGGCGTTCAAGACTTGGTGAGTGCGATTCGTCATGTAGAACAAGTGTGTACACTGAATTGTGACACTATTTTGAGTGAGAAGCGACACCTTTGCTAATAGTGTGTCTAACTTTGAAGACTCCAATGATCGAGTATATAAAATTATCAAAAGCAGGAAAGGACAAAATATTACGTTGGTGGGGCATTTATATGAAAACCATCCGGGATAGGGATACAAAACCCCTGGTGGGAATGCTCTACGGATACTCTAATAATAGATTTAGGTGAGGGAGGTATCTCTACCTTGAGTGGATGTTAGACGGACGGAAATGACATCCGTCGGACAAACATCTCGTTCGTTTATCCGTCCGTTCGTCCATCATTCCGTTCGTCCGGAATCTGTCCATCCAGTGATTGGGGTTAGGGTTTAGGGCCCGTCTCTCCGTCCCCAGCGCTCTCTTTCGCTGCGTGGCCGAGCTCTGCGTTCTGCTCCCGGCGTGCCTCCACCACCACTTCTCGCAAGCCCTGCAAGCACCATGCCTGCCCCCATGGCCAAGAAGGCGGCCGGCACCCCTGCCAAGGGCAAGAAGTCGAAGGCGCAGACGTTTACCATCGACTGCGGCAAGCCCGTGGAGGACAAGATCATGGACATCGCCTCCTTCGAGAAGTTCCTCAACGACCGCATCAAGGTCGACGGCAAGGCCGGCGTGCTCGGCTCCGCCGTCTCCATCTCCCGCGACAAGAACAAGATCAGCGTCACCTCCGAGAACTCCTTCTCCAAGAGGTAATTTACTCCACCCCTATCTATCTCCTTGTTCTTTCGACCCCTAATTGTCGAGGGCATCAAGTTAGAGTTTGCTCGTTAACGTAAGGAATGACGGATGTCAAGCTCTGAACAGATTTCTGAATGTTTGAAGCAACTTGTAAGTGTATGGTGTAAGCTAGGGCACGAAGTTAGGGTTTTCTAGTATATGTAAGGAATGGCGAAGGAACGGATGTCAAGTTCTTAACAGATTACTGAATGTTCGAAGCAACTTGGAGATGATGAGCTGTGACTTGCATTTCTTATTTTTATTTTGTGGCGGTATTGTGCTAGGTCTCAAATTAGGGTTTAATTCACGTGTAGGAAAATTTGTGGGTGCTGGTTTACAAAGTCTCAAATTAAGTTTTAACGCGCATGTTGTGAACTCTGTACGTGGTCACTGTTCGGAGGAGCGCTAAGGTCACTATTGGCACCAAGCTAGTGTCAATAGTCATCATGTCTTTGGTGTTTAAATACCATCCTTTCTATTAGTGTTACCAAGGGATTGTTCTACTTTACTATAGGTTCAAGCTGTGTATATTTTCTGTTCATCAAAATAATAAATGATAAATAAATTAGGACTACCCGATACTATGCACAACCATAAACTAAATGAAAGTCATAATCTAAATCTATCATGCCCTTTGGAATTTACTTCCACTTGTCATTTTGTTCATTATTGTATGTTGCGGGAAGCTTCTCTCTCAATCCTATAGTATGTTTGTGTATCTGCTTTTGATTCGTGCCATGCTTGGAGTGGTCCACATAAACCTTAAATCCATGAGTGGCTTCCTTCCATTGTGTGTTTCTACAGTGATTTTATGGTAACCATACAAGTTAGGGTTTAATGAGGAGATTATTGTTTGTGGCATGTGTTTGTGGGATGGATGTACAGGTACTTGAAGTACTTGACGAAGAAGTACTTGAAGAAGCACAATGTGAGGGATTGGCTCCGAGTGATTGCATCCAACAAGGACAGGAATGTGTACGAGTTGAGGTACTTTAACATTGCGGACCAAGACGCCGAGGAGGAGGATTGAGCCGCTTGATTGATTTCTGGGGCGTCAATAGTGTAATACTGGGTTCTCTGGCAAGCTTTCTCTTGTTGTCCAGCAGGACCTTTGAATACAATTTTTCCCGCTGTTGGGATGGCAACCGAAACAACCGTACTACATGGAAGTGGATGTTCTTGTTGTCGTCCATATCTAGGTTTTCCACCTTTTGAAATTGATGCACTTTCAAGAACCACTATTTTCCGATTGGCTAGATGAACATCCTGTAGTTTATCCTCTAGTCTATATGAGTGCTTTTTCTGTATTTTGTTTTTGGATGACTGGTAACGTGTTTCCAAATGACTATGAAGCGGCTGGGATATAACTTGTGTGCAAGGAGCCCCGTGGGGCCATGTTTGATCGTTTTTTAAGTTAAACATTGATTTTGAACTAATCCCTAATTTCAAATGAAAATGGTCCCAACTAAGAAAGTTTGGGGGCTACCTTCTACTTTCTAGTCCAATTTACCGTTCTTCAAAATTGTTAAAACTGCGTTTTTTTACAACACTTTAACGCTCAAAACCCTAAAATTCCAATATACACTACAAAAAAAGTTTCTATCGAATTTCTTTTTATGTGAGCTAGAGAAGCATGCCACCTACACCTTGTTGTTCAGCACTATTATATGTATTGTTCCTAAAAAAATTATACTATTCTAAGCTTTTTGGTGATCACTATGATTTTTTCTTTTAACTTTTGGAAATCTTATTAATTTAATTTTTATTTAAATAATTATGGAAAAACTAGGAAAATTGGTTTAACAATACCTTATACGAGAAAATGTAAGGAATTCATGAAGTTTGACCTGGTAATTGTAGTCTGGATGCTTAAAGGTTAAACAACTCCAAAACATGATTGAACCCCGACTCTAAACCCCCCCTCCCTTTTCTCGGATGTTAATTCAAGCACTGTTCACCCATGGGACCCATTTTCTGAAATTTCCATTTTGGGCACCTTAGGGTCATTTTTTAGCAAATTGTTTTGTAAGTTTGGGGCCTACAGCCCAAATTTGCTTTCGAGGGATCCCCTTGGGAATTTTAAACCCTTGGAAGAGGGGGTTATTTTTTAAGGTGGACCCCTATATGTTCAAAATAGGGGGCAATTTTTGTCCTCTTGCATGAACATCCAGGGAGGATTTAGAGAAATCCATAATTGAACCTCTACCATGAGTTGAAAGGCTCTTTTTATCACGAACCCAACACCAAGTCCTCCAGCCAGAGTTGAAACGATTGACCTTTGTCTCATCACTAAAAACAACCTTCTCCCAATCACTAATTGTCCAATCTTTGTGTGCTCTAGTAAAATCCCATCTATCCTATACATTTTAAGAGACAAAGCTAGCTTAGAAACCATCTCCACTAATTCAAAACTTGCTTCTTTCAAGGCATTCCACATTGTTTCAACATAAACCTCTACTCATGTTTCACTCTTCCCTTGATTTTGTTGCCCACCACGTTTTCTAATTCCTTTACAACGACTGCACGTACTAAGTATCACTTCTCATACTTTGTTAGAGCATTTGAATGCCCTCCTTTTGGCATATCTATTCTTTGAAAGCATTTCTTCTAATCATATTCACCATAGACTGCGACACACTAGTAGCTCGCACTACTTCTCTGTTGCTCTCATTTTTTGCAAAAGAACAACATTCAACTCTTTTTCTTTAGAAATCGACCTTATAGTGCCTCACAAGTCACAACTCTTCTATACTCACCCTAAACCTTCTATAGCTTCAATTCAACACCACCCACTGACAAAAAAATTCACTCCAAACGCATCAAAATTGACAAAGTTTCACTCTCAGGAGGTTGCTTCAAAAGTGCTCAAAAAACTGAGTCTATCATGGCTCAAATATATCTTTTTCCCTTCTCTCTCAAGTTTGAACATGTGTAGTGAGATTAGGGCAACGTGGCATGCATCTACACTGAAATAGCTTTCAAATGGGACAATTTCTAAAAATACATCGCATCAACAACTCGAGTTCTAGCATTCCAAAGTTTACAGACTTAAATATAGACTCAATTTTTTGAGTGGTTGTATACTTTATTACAACGAGCATTAAGGAGGAAAATGCCGTATTTTTTACGTCATTGCGGTATGTAACTAAAATTTTAACTCAGATTGTGCCCAAATTTGGATTCCTTAAGTCTGGATTCCTTCGAATGTATTTCCTTTAGTAAAAAAACCGGCCAGTCGTGTAGTCTCTGCGTTAGTAATTTTCTTTTCTTTGTCAATGTAAAGTTTTACATCAAAAAAAGGAGGTTGCTTTGCCTTGACATTTATCCCAGATTTACTTAGTCTTGTAGTCTTTTTTTAGAATTTGTCCCATATTTATTTTTATGCCTCCTTTTTATTATCCAGCCGTATAACTCCTAAAAACAAAGCGTTTTCGTAGTCTCTCCCCTTGTGGGCAGAGACAACAAACAATGAAGTGTGGACCTTATTCTAAATACCTATTTGAGGACTGTGAAGTGTCAAAATGAAGCACTTCCCTAAATTTTAAGAAGACCTTGTTAACCCTTTAATGCTTTGGGTACTGTAGCTGGGTTCACCGGTTTTCACTGGCTTTTTTCACTATGATTGATATTGCCAGAAATAGAATGGATTAAACTAGAAAGTAACCGAACAATTGTATTCTCAACTGGAGTGCAGACATTTTGTCAAAATTAGAGAATCATCCAATGGTGGGATTGGAAGATCATACTATGTCTTTGAACTGTATAATGCACATTCATAAATGAGATTTTGGAGGGTGTGTGACTTCAAAGTTAACCCCTAAATTTTTGAGCGACCATATTCTGGTCGTTCCACTTTTTGGGCAACCTCTAGGGACCTCATATTTTTAAAAAAATCAATGAAAATTTCAGTGTAGCTTCCAAAAACTACACTCTACATGTCGCACTTCGTTTCATGTCATTCCGATAAGTATTGCAAAAGTTATAAGCATTTGAAGTTTTTGAAGCGAGATCGAGCAGCAAGATTTTTTATATTTTTTTTCTCTTTTTCAAAATTTCTTTTTTGATTCATGATTGGTTGATCTTTATCTACAAATGAAGCTTTAAATCTACCCATTTCGAGCAATGGGATAAAAGTTATGAGGAGATCTGCTTTTTGGGCAGTTTGGACAAAAAAAACTTTGAAGCTCATTTCTAAACTCAATTTTCAATATTTTTTAATGAAATAAAAGGCACTAGGTGAAGATTTCCAAGTACAACATTCTCACCGTTAAGATTGACATTTTACAATTCCATGTCAAACTTATTAATGATTTTCTTTTTCCTTTCACTTTGTACCCACTTCTAGTAATTGTTTTATGAAAAAATTAATATGAGCTTTTTTCTTACAAGATTTTATATTTGAAGACTTAACTCAATTGTTAACATGGCCTTGCCATTCAATGAATTTCTAACCCATTCAAAAAAAAGATATTAATTTCTAAAGTTCAAATTTGTCACTGGATTGAACCCCAAAAAATCTTCTTTTGCAACTTTGATCCTTATAATCTAAGAATCTAATGGTCATTTTGCTCTCAAATTTTGTGCTCACATGAAAATTCAAGTTGGGTATTAGATCTTACGGTTAAATGATGAAAAAACAAAAAAACATATGATTTCTTGTACAACTTCCAAATGCTGCGTTTTTCATGGTTTTTTGTGAGAATACGGTCTTGGTCCTTTAGGGGTTAAACTACTACTCCTATTGGTTCAAGCTAGTTTCTCATTTCAAAGCCATTTCAACAAATTTTACTCAAAAAATATTACAATTTTGTTTGTAATCAAATTTAGAAAGAATTTTTAATTTTAACTTTCAAATTTTATAATTAAATATTGGTGATAGTGTTGGTGAATCGAACCATACGAATGGAATCTAAAATTCAAAATCTAGAACTTTCATTTGTATATCAATTCCAAAATATTCTTCCAAATAGTACTTTATGATGATTTTTCTCAAATCGTCAATTCTAGGGACATCTTGGTACGTTTATGGCTAGGCGGTCATGAGCATCATAAAATTATTCTATAATCATTCAAAATTAGTCGATAATTGATAGAAAAATAACCTTAACTACCCCAAAAGTACACCCAATGAATTTATTGGATTGCCTATGCTAAATCGCTTCCTTCATCGTTTTTAAATTGCTTAAGAGCAAGGCCATCAATGATGTTATTTTCCAAACTTAATATACCAACCGACAACTAAATTTTGCCAGTATGGTATCCACAAGCAATATGTCAGTCTTGAACTCTTTGGTCGACAAATAGAGTTCCAAATCAAATAAGGACCTCAATTTTTAGCTAGAAATTTGAGGATACTAATCACTAGTTGGGATGCTGTAACTACCATTTTGTAGTTTCATCTTCATTCATTGAAGTACTTAAAATTGCCCCATTTGCACCTATTTTTTGCTCCCTCTGCACTATAAGCTTCTTGATTCCTCAAACTATGTGTTCTATGATAAACTCTTATTTGCTTAAACTACTACTTCTAGTGGTTCAAGGTCCACACCATCAGGATCCTTATGATTGGACTAGCTAGTTCTTTTATTTTGAGGATTGAGGAAGCTTATTATGGGTCAAAGAAGCACAACACTTAGTGTTCACTTGATGTGAGGTAGAATTCAGTTAAACTTAATGTAGCAACATCTATAACTGAGAGGGACCTGTTGCCGAGCTATAGGTGTGTCAATAACTTAGAAGCATAGGACCAATATGAATGTGACAAAATTCCTTGTTGTTTTATGATTCTCTTGCATGCGGTATTCATAGCCTTCTATTGTCGTTGAATTTTAAAAATTCTTATATAATCGAGTATATGTTGGAATAATGCGTTTTTTTCCTCAACATCTTCTCTATTTGTCAGATCTCTGAATATATTTTCCAATGTTTATTGACAAAATCCCGATTCAAAAAGGCTTCGAAAATCAGGATTGTTGGTGCCGCTACCTTATAGTGGGATTGGAGTCAAGGATAGGGTGCAAAATTGGATCTTGGACGGAATTAGGTATTCCCACCTTCCTTATAAGGAGGTTTGACGGCGACATACGGTAAACTAAAGTATCGGTTTTAGGTTCGGTTACCCAAGGCCGCGGATTGCTTCTCTCCCACGGTCTCTGAACCCACAACATTGCTTCTCTCACACGGTCTCTGCATGAGTCCTAGCTTCGAGGTTTCGCAGAACCCTAAATTTGTGCTTCCCCATCGCGAGGTAGTAATCACGAAGTCCGCATTTGTCGCTTCATCGGCAGCACCTCGGCACTACAGTTCCATGTCGCTCTTGTGTGAAAATTCGCTTTTCTAGGGTTTAGGGTTTTGGGTAATGTTTTGTTTCATGGTGTGACGGAGAGAGATTGATTGGTGTCCTTTCATTGCATTCAGAGTGGAAAACAAGCTCTCCTCCAATTCGATCCGACCAGCATTCAGTCGTTGCTCGCTTCGTCATGGTCCTCTGTTTGTTAGGGTAGCGTTTGGTACATATTTCTGAAGAATTGTGGGCGGGGGTTTGTTTTCTCAGAATACGATCAAATTAACCTGGGATTAATTAGCTAATGTGGTTTTCGAGGTAGGGTGTTGTTTCGAAGTAGTTTCTAGAGCAAGATGATTCTTCCTTTTGCGAAACTGGGGACACTGGTGTTGAGAAACAGATTGAAGCAGCAGGCCACGCATCATGTTCGCTTTTGAGAAATCACCATGAATTTCATTCAGGTAAGCGTTCACTTCTTAAGATTTTCTCACCATGCTTGTACTGAATTGATGCTACAGTAACCTGTCTTTGTCACCAGGTTACAAGAAATTGGCATGTTAGCATGCGGCTCAGCGGCGGTAAAATTTAGCGTCAGCAGAGGAGCATCATATGATTGAACTTGGACAGGTTTTCTCGTTCGAGGATTGTTATTTGAAGAGTTGACGGCCGCAGTCTAGCCATGGTTGAACTGAAAGTTACCAGGCAGATTGATGTGTCGCGAGACCTTGCCCTTATGGGTGCGCTTACGGGGCGGGTCTCACTCCCAATAAAAAAGCATATTTCTGGCTGTAGGGAGGATCAATCCTCCCGCTGGTGTTGTCTTGGTCGCGTATGGTTGTTGTGTTGCTAACCTCTCAACACACTGTTCTTTTCGGAGCATTTCTTTACTGAAACTGCAGATCTTCACATGCTGTAGGAGCACAAGCACATAGTTCTGTCATCCTGTTCGGGCACATTTCCGCGTCACAAATGAATGAGTCGGGGACTCTCTGTGCTTTGTTGCAAATTTGTCACTGCATACTCGGGTCCAGAGAGTTATAACCCAATCACATGAAAAGAGGCCATCGCTTGTTGTGTTGTCAAGTTGCCCATGTCGACACACCCTCACCAACCTCCAAGGTAGTGTCCCGATCCTCACTTGCAATCTATTTTCAGTTTTTCTCACAGCAACTGGACCAGATATTGCTGCTCAACTTGCGCTGGCTTTGATTATTTCCTGTGTACACGCATCGTTTATTACCAATAATCTTGATAGTTTATTCAGTATCCTCCACCACTATGGACTCAAACGATTAACATCACCAGTGAGTTTCATGCTATATTACTAATTCATTTCTTTGTGACATGCTCCTCAACACTTCTCACATCTACGTGCTTTTGTTTGTTGTTCGTCCATGAGTGAGCAAAGGAGAGAGTGCTGTTTTAACTTCTATTTTTTCAATTCCAAGTGCCCTGAATTTATCACTCGTATTAACGTTGGGTTGGTCCTTCTTCATACATAAAATTTATGCGTTTGTTAATAGATGTTCTTATGAGCACTATGATGCACGGCTCAATGTTGCATGTAAACTTAATGCCAATATATATATTATTGAATGAAGGCATCATTGAGATTCAGTTTCAGCGTTTGAAATAGATGGTAGAAGTTTCTTACAATTGTTTCTGCTTATGGAAGCGTTGAGTGATTAATCAATTCACGATGTATCACTTGCAACCCTAGTTTGTATTGGACTATCTGTTTTGAAATATGTAGAATAGATTGGTTAGCTTTTGAGGTGCTGAGGAGACGTTTTTTTGGGATTCCTGTACAGCGGAAGGCGGTGTGGCAATTCGTGGAGCAGCAGTGGTAAAAAAATCTGATCCAGGAGTGGAAAATATACTTGTCTTTCCTAAGTTTAACCGTTTAAAGTGGGTTATTTTTTAAAACTTGACTTGAGAGTGAGAATTACACTTGATGCTATTATTGCTAGCATACTAAGGCAGTGTAGCATATGCGTAGTTCTCTCTGCCTTATTATTTCTGGGGAACTTTGCAATCTATCCCATCTGTACTTTTTTTGGTTCAAGAATAGTAGCACTGTGTGTGTCTTCAAATGTTTAGTTTTGATGCACGTTTCAAACATGTTCTGCGTTGATATTTCCTACGCAGTTCTGGTGAGGAGTTATATTTATTCAATGGGCTTTTGAGGTAACTCTTCTTCAGAGTTGACAGACCGTTTTCTTTTGTATGATGTTCCTGATTCTTAGAAGTCATCAGTGTAAATCTCCGTATGTGTGCTGCTCTTCTCAATAGGAAGGAATATATCATGGTGTCTAATTTGTGATTGAGAAGCTGTTATTGAGTAATGACATCTCTTGTAGATATTTCTTACACTTCGGTATTTGGCGAGGGTGAGGGCTTTCTACTATGTAAAGCAACAAGGGAATTCCATTCCACCGTTTTCCCTCACACGAGGGCATTCCATTCTACCGTTTTCCTGCTCTGTGAGCTCCCTCCTTTTGTATTGGAGCAAACCTTCCGAGTGCTTTATGCTTGCATTTTATTGTTAATATGGGTTAGAATTCCATCTGCTGTTAATTTGGGTTACATGGTTGTATTGGACTTATTTGAAACATTCCCTGTGCAACAGTGACCATTTTACTTTTCAAAGTGGTTGGAAGGGTTCAACTCCCTTGGAATATGGCTAGGCTTCCATGTATGGGTGGTCGGTCCCAAAAAACGGGTAGAAGCTGCCGATTCGGCTGTCGTGATGGGTGAACTTAGGAGAACCCAAGAGTATGTTTTTCATTTGTATCGGAATGGAAAGACTATGGGTAGTTTTTGAGACCTCATTTCTTGTCTTCTAATTCCTTTCACATGGAAGTTTGCCATGAGTATCAATGAAGCTTACCCCTTTATTGTCACCGGTAACCAATTTGGTCAGTGGTGACATGTTTTTTGGCAATAGGGACCACCATGGTCAAGGGCTTGCTCCCTCCGTCTTTGAACGTCCAGAGTTTAGTAAAAGAGTTTCTATTGGAATTGTTTATTTCTTAAAATAGTCAATATTAAGTGAGATATACACATCATTTATTATTTACATATCTTGAAGTCAATAAAACTTCGACCATGTATAATTCCATGAGGTTTGTACAATTATATTCTTTTATTTTTTTCAAAGTCTATCAAATGAATATTTTTTTATTTAGGTCTTTAAAATTTTAAAATTTTGGATTCATCATGTCATCCAAATTAAGGGAAAACCAAAACTGGTCTTAGGAGCACTTTTTGATGATTTACTTTGGAGCAATGCTTTTTTTGCTAATTTGATCAATTAAGGTAATATATTACATATTTTGCTTCATTTTGGTGTACACTATAATGTAAAAAAATGATAGGAAAGTTGTGAAAATGACCCTAAAAATGAGAAGAAATGCATGATTAACCCCTAAACGTCCAACCGTTTAGAAAGTGGATGATGTACATAATCAAATACAAATTTCTCATTCGTCATTGACTTTTTTCAGTGTTGATTTTTTACTATATATTTTATGGGAAGTTAGCTTCAAGCATGTGTGATCCGATTAGAAAGGAGATAATAGAGTTATCCTTAAAGTCACCTTGAATTTGAATAAGATACCATGAATTTTGCTTTAATATACTCTTATTTGTTCATCCCAAATAGTTAAAAGGCATGAAAGAGCTTGATGGTCTATCATTATTAGGAGTGTAAGAGCTTGGTGGTCTCTAAACTCATAGAAAACTAGTTTAGTTGTCAAAAATTCTAACTCACTGTATACATTACAACTAATCAAGAGGACCCCGATAATCTTGAAGGAACATGTCATTCGCGCGGTCCAATTCATGACAACAGGCGAATGAACGCCAGAGCTGCCACAATCAATACTAGATTGGAGGGTTCACACACTATGTTAGAGGATGAACTTGCATCAAACCCATTTGTGAGGAAACTAATGGAGAGGATTGCAGCACTGGAAGGGCGCCAGTCATCGGGTCGAGTAGAAGTTACAGCCGTGACCACAGGAGCTCTCAGTCCTACAGTTGCAGAGAATGCAGTGGAATCCGTAGAGATGCCAATTGGTGCATACTCAAGGCAAAGAGGTGAGCGACAAATGGTACTTTAATTTTCAACTTACCCGCATATGAGAGGAGGAACACCAGTCGTTGTTGAATTTACTGCAGTGTGTGTGTAGAATACAAAAACATATGAGTAGGAGGCATGACTTTTATCCCTAAAGCTTACAGTATGTGTCGCAGGCTGAGGCAGCGGAAACATCAGATGCGGAGGAGAACATGTCATTCAAATAGGTGAGTTTACAGTAACTTGTTTGTAGAGTTATGAACTCAATCTGTTGCTAAATTTCCGGTCCAAAGGAACGTCAATGCTGTCTAAGGCTCCACCTTCATGTAATAGAATTGTTCAAAAAACACCATAATATTATATTGGTTCAACAAATATAAGCATACTACAGTTTTGTAGAGTGTGAGGACCCTAAACCCAGTAGTCTATATGTGCTTTCATAGTATTTTAACATGCACTGTAATGTCAGGGACATGCCGTGGAGTCAAGACAGAAGGCACAAGTGTTGCAGCCGAATTAGGTGTGTGAGATGAGGAGATTGTAAGAAAAAAGGGGTACATAGTATTTAGAATACTAGCTGTCACTCACAGATTGTATCATGTGCTCCAGACCTCAACGGTCATCGTCATGAATATTACATGTTGCAAAGTGCTTAAACATTGATAGCCACATCTGTTTGCTTGGGAGGAATAAGAGCACTGTACAATTGAGGATGTCAGTGTGCAATTGAGAAGTGACTAATTAACAAAATCGTTCCATTTGTAGATAATGCGAGGCTAAGGGAAAGAGTGTATCCAAGGAGTATAGTATAATGAAACATGCATGCAGTGTGTTTCGCAGTGTGAAGCAGATTTGGCTGAACCTGGGAGCAGTCGACCAGTGAAAAAAACAAGGCGGGCAAAGAAGAAAGCGAAGCGCAATTAATTAGGATCGATTGTCCTTTGTTCATTCGCCTCTGTAATCGTGTTTTAGTTGGCTAGAATACATTTGCAGAGTCCCAGTTGCTTATGTGCGGAAGTACTTAATGTGGAGGGATATAAGGATGGCATATAAACGAGGTAGAATTTTGGTATATTTAAATATTTAGGCTCTATGGAAAGTAGCAGATGGCATTCATGCTTGTCCATATCATGCACAGGTTTACACATTGAACACAGCGGTTAAGGTGCAACGTATATATATGTATGCTGATAGGCGAGGTATTATTGAAAACACACCCAAAAACTGTAATACTGTAATACTGCAGTAGCAAATACAAGAAACATTTTTGTATATTAAAATTTTAATAAAAAGCCTAGCCAGAAATACCGGATATACGAATTTGATTGGTATGAGGATCTCCACGTCCTCAAGAGCATGCTACTCTGATTGGGTCTGTCCATACCGGATTTCACCACCTGTAACTAGAAGAGTGGAGGTCCACGAAGATTCCACGAAACTCACTTGCAGAAAAGGACAAACTTAGCATTGAAACCGTGGAGCATGTTCAAAATTACCTAACGTGTTAATTTATCATTTTACACAATGGAGGAAATTTCCTCGAAACTCCATCAGAGTTTTTGCCCTTACGCAAAAACAGAGTTTACTGAACGTAATTACTGACATGGCTAGGTAGATCCAGCGTGGCCAAGAGGATCGATGAAAATGCATCCGACGTGTATCTTTGTCCAATATGACAGCCAAGCCGACATCAATCTGTCAACAAAGTGTCCGAATCAGGGTCTCCTAATTGACAATGCAGTTGACACTGTTCTGTCAGAAATCTGTCAATTAAGACACCAGTTTCCTTGTAGTGTATGCATATAGTTAGATCTATGATTGCTATCACCAATATTTTTGTACAAAATTTGAAATTTAATTTAATTTAATTTTTTTTGTAATTCAATTACAAATTAGATATTAACAACCTGTGAATGAAATTTGTTGTGATTGGTTGGAATGTAGTACTCCAAGTGTGCGATTTTTGAAGGTTTTTTGGTTGCTTAATTTTATGAGTTGAATTTTTAAGAGCACTTTTACACTAAAATCTTTGAAATTTTGGGTGAATCACTACAACATGAAATGAGGCATGAAAATTTCACAAATCATCCGTTTCTAATCGGATCACACATGCATGAAGCTAAGTTAACTTCCCATAAAATCTATAATAAAAAACATACACTGCAAAAAGTGCACAACAGATGAGAAATCATGGATGAAATTTGTACATTGTTCTCGGGGGGTTCACTCCCTCTTATATTTTGCATACACGTGCGTTCGGGACCTATTTATTGGGGGGCTATTTACCTTGCTGGAAAAGATTATAAGGTATGGTATTTTTCAAAGTAAAGGTAAATTCTTGTATTTTAATATACCCTATAGTAGATATAATTTTTTGGGAGAATTTTTTGTGATGGTATTTTACATGTAATCCATTTTTACGATTTTAAAACCCCCTATATTACATGTACATTTTTTGCAAAATTTATCTACAATGAATATATTAGACCCTATTTTTTATCGCACGTTGTTTCTACGAGTTTCGCTAGTGCACCCCCCGAGACATTGTTCAAAAAATGAACGCTCAGGCAGTTAAGGGTTAAAACTCCTATTAAGTGTAAGTTAGTTTGAATGTGTGAAAAGTGTGCCACTATAAATGATATCGTAGTATGATAGTTGGGTCGCCACCTCACGAACGAATATTTAATATTTTTTGAAAAAAAAGGTTTGGTCCTCAAAATATGAATTTCTTGATTTTCGTTTTTGAGCAAAAGAATGATTAAAAATGGCCCAAAATGACCCAAAATATCTTAGAAATAGTAAAACATAGCTTAAAATAATTTATTCTATTTTCTTTTTTTGTCCTCGTAATTTCCAATTTTTTACGTTTTTTATTTTTTGGCGACCCAGCTATGCTACTACGGTAGTGTTCCAAGTGTGTAGGAATGTCATTGTAGAGAGGGTCCACCTAAGGTAAACTAAAGTGTCGGTTTTAGGTTCGGTTATCCAAGGCCGTGGATTGCTTCTCTCCCACGGTCTCTGGACCCACAACATGCAGCTTCGAGGTTTTGCTAAACCCTAAACTCGTGCTTCGATGAAGTAGCAATCAAGAATTCCGCATTTCTCGCTTGATGTGCACCACCTCGGCACTATAATTCCATCTCTGCTGATCTTGCATTCTTGTGAGAAAATTCGCTTTTCCAGGGTTTTGGTTTTTGTGTAACGTTTTGTTCGGAGAGAGATCGGTTGGCGTCCTTTCGTTGCACTCAGAGTGGAAAACAATAAGTTCTCCTCCAATTCGATCCGACCAGCATTCAACGTTTTTGCGCGCTTCGTCATGGTCCCCTGTTTGTTAGGGTAGCGCTTGGTACATATTTCTGAAGAATTGTGGGCGGAGGTTTGTTTTCTCAGAATGCGATCAAATTGATCTGGGGGCAATTAGTGTGGTTGTAGAGGTAGAGTGTGGTTGTCGAGGTAGAGTGTTGTTTCGAAGTAGTTTCTAGAGCAAGATGATTCTTCCTTTTGCGAAACTGGGGACACTGGTGTTGAGGACTCTCAGCAAACCGTTGGCCAACAGATTGAAGCAGCAGGCCACGCATCATGCTCGCTTTCGAGAAATCATCATCAATTTCGCTCAGGTCAGCGTTCACTTCTTAACCCCTAAAGGACCAAGAAGCCCAAATTGGGTCTCATGTTTGTTTTAGCAGTTTTGAGTTGGGCCTATGTGGACTTCTTTATATTCAAATTTATTTGTTGTTTGATCAACACATGCAATGTTCTTCACTGATTCCGGTGATATAAAATTTTGGGCTCATTTTCACAATATGATCAATTGAATTTTTCACTTTAAATCCATGGTTAAGAATAGTCCAACCTTCCCGGTACATAACGTTTGGCCAAACTTTGAATGAGAGCAAAACGCATTGGGCCGTTTTTACTTATTTTATAGCTGAGTACGGTGCTAAAGGATCTGTACCAGTTTGTAGAAGCTTTACATGCACTGTACCTAGAATTCTTTTAGGGTTAGAAACATCCTTCGACCTATGGGCAGTCCAAGCTCACGTTTAATAGTACAGACAATTGGTGCTTCTGTGGCATGAGTGTAGCTTTCATGTGCTGGGTACATGATTCATGGTATTGCTAGAAGAATTAAAGCCGTTGGTTGAATTTTGGATACATGGCATGCAATAGATGAAGCAAGGTTATTGAAAGGCTGATGAATGGCAGGCTAACCATAGATTTCAAGTGAACTTGCAAAGGCGGATCTACAGCCATGCTACTGATGTGGAAATCCGGCCACTGAATGAGGAGAAGGCTGTACAGGCTGCTTCAGACTTCCTTGGCGAAGCGTTCATCTTTAGTGTACGTATCTGGATTCCACTCCATTAACTGATTTAGAATCATTTAAGTGCTATATTAGGGTTTTCAACCATATTTTGAAGGGTACCATTAACGCTAAATGGTAAACTATACCCTGCCTCTGTTCTATAACTGTTATTTTCTGCGGCAGGTTGGTGGAGCTGTTGTCATTTTCGAAGTACAGCGGAGTGCTCGTTCTGAAGCTCGGAAAGAAGAAGCTCGTAAGCAAGAGTTGGAGGTAAAGCTTCAAGCAGACTCTTCTTTGAGCCCTTGGTTGCTGATATGTAACCCCCAACAGGTTCATTTTTCAACGTATGGTGGTTCATGTATTCTATAGCAGAAATTCATGAAAATCATAGTTTCTGAGAGCAGAAGGGAACTCGTACTGCTGCTTAAGTTGGTTCCTGGATTTATCACGATATATAGCACAACAGATGACATGATATCTTGTGTCTTGTGTGTGTCTGCTTATTAGCACTCAAAAGGAGAATTTTGCTGATAATTTGTGCTTTGTTGAACCAAATGGGGGTTTTCTAAATGCTTAACCGAGCATATTCGAAGGATCTATACTTCATTAGAATAGAACCAAAGTAAATTCAAAAGAGAATCATGCTTAAAATGGAGTTTAAAACAGATTTTGGGTGTGGGAATCAAGAAAGCCATGTCCTTTAAGGGTTAAGTTGGTTGTTTGCTAACTTAACCCTAAAGAACCAAGGAGCGTCATGATTTGTTTTTTTTAGCAGTTTTGGAGTTAGTTATACGGGGACATTTGTTTTTGGTTTTCAATTTTATTCACTCTTTGACCAATGCATGCAATGTTTCTGATGATAGCCTCATCTGAGTTATATCATCGTCATCATCATCATCTGAATTATATTTTTCACAGTATGATGAATTGAATTGGTCATTTTGTAACAGGACTTGAGGAAGCGGGATGAGATTGTAGCAGTTGAGCTGGACACCATACGTGAACGAGTAGACGAGCTGGAGCGGATGTTGAGAGGACGAGGTTTCTCAAGTTGGATTCCAGGAGCAAGCAAGCCCGATGAGAAGGGCCATGTACGTACAGTGTTTCCTACTAACCCCCCAGAACAGGCTCAAACAGCCACACAATAATAGTGTTTACAACGACTGCAGGTGCTCTTATGGCCCCCCATCGTTTTCAGTGGCTTGTGACCAATAGAAATATTTTTTGGAGAATTTTATGGACACCGGAGAGAACCGAAGTGTTTGACCAGAGTGCCTCAAACCTCATCCCTGTATGTTACTTTCAAGATTACTTGGTTTTTAGGATTTAGGATTTTGAATAACGGTCAATGCTGTCTACTACTCTATTGATTGTTTTTTTCTCTCTTTCAGATCTGATTTTTCTGAAAGCGAGTATTCGCCATGAATCTTTTCCCTCTAGCTGCAGTTGAGGATGTACAATATATTGGTCATCAATCATGTTATTTTACCAATCCTGATTCTAGTGTTGTTTCAGGAAGTGCTTTTGATTCATTGTACACTTGATCTCTTAGAACCACGGTGTAGTGAAGGTCAAGCAAATTTCACCTCTTCATCGAGAACACAGAAATCTTTCCTTGATGTTGAAATAGATTTTCACTGGCAACATCAAAGTGAGTTGGCAGTGAAAATTTATTTCAAGCGCACTTGGTATCCACGATATTCACAGATTGGAGACAAATTCAATAGTAGTAGGAAGGAGTGCGTTTACAACTCTAGCCACATGAGGATATGCTATTCTCTACTGTTACAGGGATGTGCCTGGACATCATTATCGACCCTAGTGCCTTTTGACGATTACCATAAGCTTACTTCTTGAGCCCGTGGTTGCAAAGATGCAACTCGAGTTTATCTTACGTCTGCCAACTTTCTTAACCCAACTTTCTTAACCCTTAAGCGTGCAAGGAGCCCCGTGGAGCCATGTTTTGATCGTTTTTCAGTCAAGCGTTGATTTTCACCTCGTTCCTAGTTTCAAATGAAAATAGTCCCAATTAAGAAAGTGTGGGAGCTATCTTCTACTTTCTAGTTCAATTTAAGGTTCTTCAAAATTGTTAAAATTATTATTTTTACAACACTTTGAAGCTCAAAGCCCTAAAATTCCAATATGCACTGCAAAAAATGTTTTTCTATTGAATTTCTTTTTATATAAGCTCAAGAAGTATGCTAGCTAGCTATACCATGTTATTCATCACTATTATTATCATTTTTTTCTAAAAAAATCATACTATTTTAGGCATTTTTGTAATTACTATAGCTATTACAAGAGAAAAACTTTGAAAAATCTTATAAAATTCATTTTCATTTGAAAATATCAGTGTAAATTGGTTTAAGTATAAATTGTATAAGAAAAATACCAAAAAAATATAATACATTTTAAATATGAAAATTTGATGAGGTTTGACCGGGTAAATGTAGTGTGGATGCTTAAGAGTTAATTACAAAAGTGTCTCTATCAGCTCCAGGTTTTAAAAGAGTTTATCAGCATTCTAGGATCCCACGCTACTCATACTATGGCCGAAGGTCAAGAGGCAGTCAAATTTCACCATTCATATTGCAAAAAAGTCATAAATTGGTCTCTCAGCTCTTCACACTAGAGGTCAAAGTTCAAAGACTGTCACCTCCAAAATGCCTACATAGCACCACTCTTTGACCATTTTTGGCGCCAAGTCGATGGATTCCCAAGGGAGAATTGGGTCAATTGAGAATGGAATCCTAATTCTCCCTATTTGTTTAGATAAAATAATCACAATCCAAATTATTCATGTTGGCTTATTTTTGATAAAATAATTAGAATCCATGAGTTGTTCATGTTTTTTGACAGAGTGGTAACTGCTAAACTCTCGCATGTGCTAGTCCCTCAATCAGCTTGGTTACTTCAACTTTCATTTGATATATCCAAATCATTACTTCACAATAATATCAACCACCACATGTCTTTTATTATCTGGCAAGGAAATCGAATCGGAGTTTAAATGCTTCCAATGCGATTAGAGAATATCATTTTAATTGACTCACAATTATAGAATCATATGCCACTAAACCCAAAATAAACAAATATACAAATATACATGAAAATTACACTTTCGACTTTGAACTTGGCCTTTGGGACTTCACACTATGATAGACCAAATGCTTCAATTTCTATACTAAGTTCATTGTATGTTTTAAACCCAACCCTTTTGGACTCTCAGCATGAACTCCCACAGCGTCTCGACTTGAACGGCTTATGAAGTGGCCCTCATTCGGCTTTGAAATGCACCCACGCTTGAACGAATGACATCCAAGAACTGAAGGACAAACATGTAAACAAGACAAGGGATGGATGACAGTTATACATAACTGGTAGTTGACTTTTCAACGCCAACGTGGCTCCATTCCATTAGCAACTTGTCACCATTGCCATCACAATTTGCAACTCATAACCTTCTCTCTTTTCAATGTGCATCTACATTCTTGAATCATGAAAATCAAGAGTTGTGATTGAGAAGTGAGCAATCGATTATGTATGATCACCTACTCGCTGCTACCGCGGTTCGTCGGTTATCTAATACATTCATCCCAAAACACAAACGACATCCAAGAACCGGGGGACAAAAGGGCAGGACAAGGGATGGATGAAGGTGGAACATTCATCCACAGAAGTTCGTGTAGTAGGGTGGGGGAGCTTGTGTTTGAAGAGTCGATGTTGCTGTTGTTGTTTGAGCTTGGAGTAGTTTGGCTGTGCTTGCGACCATCGCCTCTGGAGAGGAGAGGTTTGCCGGTGTAGAGAGACCGAGGCGTTACGGCGCTCGTTGCGGACGCGGGGACCGACGCACATTGTAGCGGGGCCGGAAGTAATATACAGGGGCGGGACGAGGGTTTTAGTGTCCTAGGTGGTGAGGGCAATGACCCGGCCGATTTAGTGGAAGGTTTGGTAATTGCGATTGAGATCAATTATTTATTTGTGCTGGACATTTAGAGCAATGGCATCGGGCGATATTCGGAAATGGTTCTTGAAGCAGCCTGTCAAAAGCACTCCCACGATCGTGAGTTCATTCATTGCTTATTCACGATTTTCTTTATTCATGAGCAATAATTTCTTTGTGATTTCCCTGAAGTAGTCATCAGAAATCTTGTGTCACGAGAGAAGGAAATGAAGTGTCAAATTAGTTCGCCCCTGAGAAGCTTTTCTGATGCCTTTTTTTTCAGGACACGAACAAAGATGTTGAGAAGAATGTTGACAAAGAAGGGAAGTATAAATCCAGCAGCAAGTATTTCTCGAGCGCTTCGCCAGCAAATCAGGCTAATGAAGACAGCAAGGCGAAATCAAATGCTACTACATCAAGCAAGAGGTTCAAGGACGCAGTGGACGTAGATGATGCCCCTGATGACGAATTTGAAAAGCCTCTCCCTAAAAAAGCACGGAATGATGAGAAGGATGAGAAATTGCTGTCAGCAGGGAGGGGACGAGGGAAAGGGAGAGGGAATTCAAATGCGAAGGGGACTCAGGAAATGGACATTGATGATGCAAGTCCCGCTAAGGCACTTGCAGCTGGGCGAGGCGCGGGTAAAGGAAAGGATTCAAATGCGAAAGGAACACAAGGTATGGATATTGATGGTTCTCCTGCTAAGCCAACTACGGGAGGACGAGGCAGGGGTAGAGGAAGGGGCAGGGGAGATGCGTCTACTGTTGCTATTACAGAGGATCCTGAACCTTCTCCAAAGAAACCAGCACCAGCTGGAAGAGGGCGTGGAGGGGGAGGCGGAAGGGGTGGTGGCTTCAATTTTGGTGCAAGGGAGGCTCCCCCTCACAAGGGAGAAAAGGTATGCTGAATGAATAATGGCCATTGTTTTTATCCACTGTGTATTTTCTGTAGTGTAGGAAAATTGGACCCCCTGCCGCAAATCATCTGTTTGTGTGAAAATGACTTTAGTTTGACACGATCGACACTGTTGATCTTGTAGTACAGAACAAGAGCTTTAAAATGATGTATTGCAATCAGAAAACCGAGGTAAAATGAGAAAATGCCACCCTTGCAAAGTTCAGTGATGCAGATGGCCATACTGGGCGTTTTAGACGCTTAGGGGTTAACGAGAACTCCTGACTCCCACTGCTCAGAGAGGAGGATTCTTCAGTTGTGCGAGTTTGTGGTTTGAAGGTCATCTTTCATGTGGTTCTGTGTGGTACTGAATCTCAATTGCAATTTAGTAGCTTTCTCATTCATCATTACTTGGACTTGATAAAATAGTGTGTAATATTATATGTCTCGTGGTGTTTGGAACGTGGTGAGCAGGAGATTCCCGAAGGTGCAGAGGATGCTTTGGCAGGATTAACCTTTGTTATCAGTGGGACCCTGGACAGGTATGTGTTTGGAGCCGAACTCTGAATTCCTGTAACTTTATATATTCCCGAATTGATGGTAGCTCATATTAACCATTCCAAAGTGATGTTTACTTCACTTTGAAATTATAATACACATGTTTATATTTGAGACGAGTGTTTCTGCCCGACGTTATTTGCCAGTTTGGAGAGAGAGGAAGCAGAACATCTGATAAAAACCCATGGTGGACGCATCACGGGCTCTGTCAGCAAGAAAACGGTATGTATGTGAGCTTTTTATAAAATAAATAAATTATGATTTGTACTTGGCATTAGATCCAGTGCAATAAGGTTATTTGCTTATCCGAATCCTATAAAAGGAGATTCTAGATGGTGCTTGTTCATTCCGCCTTTTGAAATGAAGCATTTGCATTGAATATGTATTGTTGTGTGACAGGATTATCTGTTAGCGGATGAAGATGTTGGGGGTCGCAAGTCACAGAGGGCTAAAGAGATTGGGTTCGCTCTCTGTGATATACTACTTTCTTAGTGTTTTGATGAGCCTGTGTTCAATTTTTCTACTGCATCTGGTTCTGGAGTCACTATTAAGCTTCGATATCTGTTTACTTCACAGAGTGAAGTTCTTGACCGAAGACGGCTTATTTGACATGATTCGAAAAACTAAGCCAAAGCAATCAGCAGCCTCCTCTCAGTCACCTGTGGCGACAGAACCTGTAAAAGGTTTGTGTTAACTAAAACAAATAGTGGTGCTTGTCCTCTTTCATCATGCATTCAATTGCATTCTTGGTACGTCGTTGATTTTGAAAGTTTAGAGTGTGGCCGTTTCCTTTCTTGGTTCTTCAATTTGACGTTATTGAGGAATTTGAACATTCTCAGCAACTGCAATCTGAGGCCTCGTTGTTTGGTGGTTTCAGCTGTTGAAGTGGTGAAATCACCGAAGCCAAAGACTGATAATGTTGAGAAAGGAAAGGGCAAGATTGGAAACGGATCTTCTTCGTTTGTGAGCAATGGAAAGTCCCATGCCGCTGAGTCAGAGTCATGGCCTCACAAACATCGACCACAATCCATCACTGAAATCATTGGCAACCAGTCTATTGTAACTCCTCTTAAACCCTGTCTCTCAGTTTTTCAGTGACCAAGTCTTTCAGATCAATTTTAACCTACTGTAGTATCCACTCCATCCTACTGGGTTGTTACCAATATATAGTAGGTGTGGACAGCACATTATAACGCCAAAATCTTGCTGGCAACGGTTCTCACCTATTTCTACCCCCAGGTCAGCTTCACTTGCATGGGTTGTCAAGCGTGTCATGTATTTATGGTCGTTCTCTATCTATATTACAGCTCATTTGGACAGCCGGTGGTTGTTATGAAGCTGCCTCCCTTTCTCACGCTGCTCGTTATTGATACTACAGTTTCACTTTACTCATTTGATTACAGGTCAATCAAGTGAAAGATTGGCTCCTGCAGTGGGAGAAGCATCATGGAAATGCAGTGAAAGGAAAGAAGGGCAGCAGTACTAATACACAAAAAAAGGCTGTGCTGCTTAGTGGACAACCAGGAATTGGAAAGACAACTACTGCTCGCCTTGTCTGTCAACTATTGGGTTATGAGGCTCTGGAGGTACTTAACTTTCTGCTCTTTATTTTTCGAGCAACTGTGTTAACGTTGCTTTCAGGTTTTCAGTGAAGTTTGAGGGTTCTTCATGCATTTTCCTTTTGAGGTGTTTACCTGATTACTGTGATCTAAGTGCTTTAATCAGTTGTATTGAGCATTGGAGGCAACTAGGTCTGAGATTAGAGCACTTAGTCATTCCAATCAGCCTCTTCTCAAACGCGAACTGAAATATTTACTGTAGCTCGTACTGCCCTCGCTTGGTGAACAATATAAATTTGTTGCATCTCTGCATCTGGTTGGGTTATTGATTGCCTTTGCTCCAACAGGTGAATGCTAGTGACAGTCGTGGAAAGTCGGATTCCAATGTAAAGACCGGTATAGGGGGTAAAACCTCGAATACGATAAAAGAGATGATAAGTAATAAGTCATTGGATTTTGGCAACAAAAGTGACAGGTAAATTTTACTCATTTTGGTTGCTATATTGTTTTTTTGCATTATGATCGGGTAGTGCTAGTTGCCTTGAAAATCTTTGTTGAACTGGATGGTCTGTCTTTTTTTGGTCGTGATCTGGTGCTCAATTCTGAGTCAACCAGCGTAACATGACTGGCGAAACATAGAAAGTTCTGTGATGGCACGGTTGGCAGTATAGTTTCATAATGTATGTTGGTTACATGATGCCTGAGAAGTTCTCAAAGTGAACAACTTCATATTTCCTCCGGATATGGGCATCGTGTTTTAGCACTGAATCAGGCTTACTATTAGTGATATATTGTACTGATCCTACCTACTGTTGTGCTTGAGGTCTTTCTTTATACCTTCTACAGGAAAATGATTATGCGATCGCACTTGTGAATCCATGCTTATTCTTCTATTGGAATGGTGTGGTTTTTATACTCTCTTATATTGTTGAACACTTCAGTCTCTTGATGCTGAGTCGTGTTAGTGACTAGCTGTGTGCTGGTTGGTGGTTGCAGGAAGAGTGTGCTGATTATGGACGAAGTGGATGGTATGTCGGGTGGTGATCGAGGCGGAGTAGCAGACCTGATTTCAAGTATTAAATCTAGCCACATTCCCATAATCTGCATCTGCAATGACAAATACAGCCAAAAGTTAAAAAGCCTCATAAATTATTGCCTGCCTTTGGCTTACAGAAAGCCAACAAAACAACAGGTACAGTTCAAGCATCAGAAGTTGAGTGGCAAGACATAGTTTTATAGACTCCATCAATTCTGTTGCAACATTCCTTTGATGCTTCGAAATGATACGAGAAATTTGTAATGATAATTTTGATCCAATGGTGATTGCAGATGGCCAAGAGGTTAAAAGAAATTGCGACGAAAGAAGGACTTGAAGTTGAGCTTGTGCGTTAAGAGCTTCATTGAACCCATCAGAGTCTCCATTCTTGGTTCTTCAGCTTCATTGCATCCTTTTCTGCATGCTTGTAGTCCTGAATGAGGATATCATGGTGGCGAGTATTTTTCACGCACAGATCCGGGATGTAGTTTGTTAAAATCTCTCGCCATGTTTAACTCGGATAGATATGTCATGGCTTCAAGCTACCAACAACATTGGTGTGACGAGTTTGAATTGCTCCATGTTTGTTGACATACTTTATATGCTGATCTTGAGGAGGTACTTGAGGGTGCTATATCCAGTAGTTCTTGCTGCCTCGAATCTCATTTGGATAACCTAGAATCGAAACTTTAGGCACTCGTGAAGAGAAAACTTTGTAATTTACCTGTGTAAATTTTGCAATGTGCAGTGGGTGACTCGTGGGAAAAAAATGGATGCATTGGGGGATTTAATGTTGGAATGATGTGTTGATTGCAGTTAGCTTTGGAAGAGCTGTCAGAGAGAGTAAATGGGGACATGCGAATGGCTTTGAATCAGTTACAATATATGAGTCTAAGGTCACGGACTCTTAAGTATACTGACGTGCGCACAAGACTTATGGCTAGTGCAAAGGACGAGGATGTTACTCCCTTCTCAGCTGTTGATAAGTCAGTTCCACCTGCTTTTTAATCCATCAATTTTTTAAAATGAATACTGTCGCTACATTAAAACGTTTCTCTTGCTAAATATCGTAGTACTGCAGTTTATTGTTACACTAGCTGATTGTTTCTGACCTTGGGGTGGAAGTTGAATGCTCGTAAACAGAGATAATTCTATTTCAAGTATTATATGATAGCTTCGCTTATATGAGGAGAAAGCACCACCTTTTATTTGGCCCATTCATAGTACATGACTTGTATGGTTTATTTCTGGCTTCAGGTTATTAGGATTCGACGGGGGCCGACTGCGAATGGATGAGCGCATGGATGCTGCGATGTCAGATATGGACCTTGTGCCACTCCTCATTCAGGAAAATTACCTGAATTACTGCCCAAGTGGAGGTGGTCGAGATGATGGTGGGACTGCTCGTATGGATGCTATAGCTCGGACTGCCATGAGTATAGCAGAAGGTGATATCGTGAATGTTCAGATCCGAAGATTTCGGCAATGGCAGCATGCTCAGATGGGTGCATTTATGTCCTCCATTATACCGTATGTCCTCCATGCTCTGCCATTGTGCATTATTTTTCCGCATGTACACGTCTTGAAGTTAATCTAGTTGGAGATAAAACAGAATGTTAGAACATGATATGAAGACTGCAATTGATTAAGTTAGCTAAGACTCATATAAATCATTACGTCTGTATGGTACTAGCATACATAACTTTCGCTTATGCAACTGGTAGTTGCTCTGTATAGGTGATGTGGATGTGCTCTATACAGGGCCTTCTTGATGTGTTACTATGCAGAGCTAACCTAGGGTCTTTCACGTGAATCTATGAACAGAAAGATATGAGGAGTTTTATTAGTTTGATTATTGTGAACAACAAGACATGGGGAGATGCAACTCTAATTTCTGAGGGTGTTTGGCTATCAGGGCTGCTTATGTACATGGCCGACGAGAGGTGCTAGTCCAGGTATTATGAAGCTACGTTATATACATTAGATTTATGATATACAAATATTTCATTCACGTTTGAGTTCGATGGTGACTGTTATTTGTCAGTAAACATAAATGTGACAGAATTGAATATCTACGCAGGGTGAACGAAACTTTAATAGGTTTGGGGGATGGCTTGGAAAGAACTCAACGTTTGGCAAGAAAACTCGCCTCTTAGAAGATGTTCACGTTCACCTTCTGGCTTCTCGAATCTGTGAACCCACCAGGTATTCTCGAAGAGCATCTATTCTCGAAGAATCTATCATCACTTGCGGCCAATTTCTAAATCGATACTTGTTGAAAAGGGTCTAGAATCTGTCTTGAATTTTTCTCAATTTAATATTTTTATTGTCATGAATTGTCGTGTGGATGCCATGAACCCTTGCACGAGGAACCTGTCTTCAATGAGAGATTGTTTTTGCTATCAGAAACTGGGCAAAATAATCCTTACCTAGAAACTGTGATTGGAGTGGCCAGTTTTGTTCTACAAGATGGTAATGTGGTTCACTCAAGTTTCAGCCTGGAATCATGTCATGCAGGGAGGCTGTTCGGTTAGACTACTTGCCTCTCCTTTCAATGCATCTGACACAGCCCCTGCACAACTTGCCGAAGGTAACTGTAGATTCTCAACAGTGCCAATATTTTCATCAGCACCTGGTCTTGTATTGGTATTTCAAAAAACAAGTAAAAAGAAGGTTTTCTGAAGCAAATCTGTCTGATGTTCCCATTGTACATGTCATCGTTTCTTAATTTGAAGCTAAGTATCTGATGCTACTTAGGAATGCATATCTCCCGGACATTTGACAGATGCATCTAACTTTAATGGAGGTGTTCTTGAACCTTGTAAACTTTTGATAAAGAATGCTAGCTCTTTGGTGCTCATCAAGAAATAATATTTTATCGACTACTTATTGTGTTCAGCGCGGGAATGTTTGCGACAGGAAGAGGCAGTGCAGCAAGTGGTTGACGTTCTAGAAGAATACTCACTGGACCAAGAAGATATGGATACCATTGTTGGCATGTCTACATTAAAGGCATGATTTGTGTTCCTCATCTTTACAACAGTGCTTAAACAGTGCTTGACGAACCACTGTTTGATGCAGCACGGAGTCGTTTAGCTAAATCTTTGTGTGCTGCGTGACTTTGTGAACCTTTCTTTCATGGCGATTTATGTCCTCCTGATTGATGTCATCGTGATTTGGAAGTGCAGGGTGTAGGACTGCTTGAGGGTGTACCAGCTGCCACTAAAACGGCTCTTACTAAAACTTACAAACAACGACAGGGGGATCGTCGTGTTCGATCTGCTGACCTATTACCAGTCTTATCTTTGCCTGGATCTAAGAAGGTTACCAGAAAGCCAGCCCGCATGAATTTTTTGCCAGCTGAGGATGAAGAAAACTTGGAGAGTCTTGAAGATTCCGTGGAGGCTGGTATGTTGAGAATTTCATGTCATCAGTAGTTCTTGCATTACGTCCATGGTCTCGTTTCCAAATTCGTCTGCGACATGCGTATGCATTCGCATTAGGCTTTCGTAAAGATCTTTAATCTCATGCATTGTGACCTCACAACAAGTTTTCAATCTTAATGGTGTGTAATAGAGGACGAAGAGGAAGGCAATGCCGAGGAGGATGAGGATTTGGAGCAGAAGGCATTGGGTTTGTTTCTTTAACATCTCTTTTACCGTTAAAGATCTTGATACTTCTAGTGCCGGTCAAACTTGAATTGGAAAGTGGGCACTTTGAGTTGTATACATGACGTAGAACGTGATACTAAATATGAACTTGTTAATCAGGCACTGAGGTTGTGGTTAAAGAGGAAATTTACATTAGTTAATGCTTTTCTTTTTTCTTGTAATTGAGATATTTAGGTTTTAGCTTCAATAATGTAGTTGGTGTAATTGATTTAAATATGCTGATACTCTGTTGATGCTGTGGGCAGCTTTGACACCAGGAATGACTTTGACTCTAGATCCCGCTAAGTCAAAAGCAGGTATGCAACATTTCATGACAGGTCTCTTTCAGTTGTCTCGGCCATTCCAATGTATACTGCGGAATGGATTATTTATGTTGTTGTGACATGTCAAAATTGTAGCAAGCATGTCTCTCTAGTTCTAGGTGAGAGCAAAATGTTTGGTTTTATCAAGGTATTAATCATGGAGGCTACTCCCCAATTCCCCATGTATTTTTCAGCAGGTGCAGGAAGAGGTGCAGGAAGAGGTAGAGGCCGAGGGGTAGGAGCCAGTCAACCTAAGACGCCGAAAGCCGCCTCCGCATCGAAGCGTAAGAAATAGGAGCATGATTTGATACTAGTGAATTCCGGTATAATTATAATGGACCTGAGATTCCACCCAGGTTAGCCACTGATGGTTCTAGGTTGCTGAGACTGTGGGAAGGGTGGTCACCCTTGCTTAGATTCAGGGAGGGTTCAAGAATCAGCACTGTCATTAGTTATGTGGTTTCACTCAATGATTTTCTGTAATGGCGCTAAGACTTAATTGTCATTGTATAGTGGGGGTTGTCCTGGACCAAAATATGTTTGGGATTGTGGCGTTGTTTCAAAGAGTTTTTGGCACGCCATGATGGGCTGTCTTGACATTGCGGTGGATTCTAGGGAAAAGATATTGCAGTTGACGTTGAGCTTTTCGTCACTCCTGTTCTGTACAATGCATGTGATTGTATGGAGTTTTGTAAAAGTGTTCTATGTAAGAATGGCATTAAAGAAGTACTCAGGGTTGCAGTAGTGAAGAAGGCAGTCTAGAATCTCCTTTATGTTTTCCAGCCTCCATGTCTGTCAAACTCCTAATTTTCATATTTCTATGTAACTTCTTGTGACATGACATTGTGTAATAATGCGAGGACTGAGCGAATTTTGAACTGAGTTCATCAATTGCCCACAGTGGTGATTGTCTATAGTGTAGTGGTGATTGGTGAGAAAACCGGGGATGAAATGGAGTATTAACCCTTTAGTGCTCAAGCGACCACATTGTGGTCTCTGATGTGTCGAAAACGCAAATAACGGAAAATCCTTGAAGAATTGGATTTTAAATTGTGAAGTTCAGATGATGAGCATTATAATATACATCTTCTAGAAAAAGAAAATTTCAATTTGGAGTTGTGCAACTATCAAAATACCTATGAACAAAATGCAAAAATACTGTAAATACTTGAAAATACAGTAAATACTTACAAATACAACACATGTACTATGTTTTGAAGTTTGTTATCTTGCTTTATTTTTTTGGATTGTGTTCTCTTGTTCATATTCCATTAGTGTATGTATTCCGATCTTGATCCATGTACCGACTCCTTTCATATTTTAATGTATAAATTTTGTCCTAAACTGTATACAAATAAGTCACTCTCACTTATAAAATTCACAATAATTATGTGTGAGTCTGTTCTTAACATGAAAGATTGCAACGGAGAGGTGTTGACATAAGGTCGAGGCACCTAAAACCGATCAGTTAAGACATTCACTATACATGAGATAGATGAATGGATATTTTAAGTATTTTCCTCTTTTAGCAATAAGAAATTAAGAAGTTTTCATATTTAATTTAATTTTTTTGATAATTATTTGAATAAGTACAAATTTTCAAAGTGAAAGTCATAGGTTTACCTAAAACCGATCACATGCTCTAATGTACAAATGAGGTACATCTTCCCTTTGAAAATCTAGAAATTAGGCAAGAATCTAGGGTGGTTGGTTTTGGGTACCTGGTCGGTTTTAGGTGCCTCGACCTTAGGTCATTGCAGAACATCTTTACTTTCATTTCAAAAATTTAACCCAAATTCTATTTAACTTTGAAGTCACACACCCTCCAAAATCTCATTTTTGATTGTGCATTATACGGTTCAAAGACATACTATGATCTTTCAATCCCACCATCGGATGATTCCCTAATTTTGGCAAAATGTCTCCACTTGAATTGAGAATAGAATCAGTGTACATTTACTTTCTAATTTATTCCATTCTATTTCTGGTATTATTAGTCATAGTGCAAAAACGCAGTGAAATCCAGTGAACCCTGCTATAGTACCCAAAGCGTTAAAGGGTTAATCCCTAAATGTCTAGGGCTTTTAGACAGAGCTTGAATGTGTTATCCATAAAGTGAGAACCAGGTAATCTATTTGTCACAGGGTGTTTTCAATCTTGATATAGAATTTTCTAACACCCACTCATATAAGCCACCAAGCTCCTTCCCTTGGGGGAGCATGAGGTTAGTATTGAGGTACGTGGAGACTCCTATGTGGGAATTAAGCTACTCTTGCATTGAGGAGGTTCAAAGTTTGAATCTCTCTGACAATGTAGTGCGTTGTGATTGGTCAAAGCAAAAGGGGTCAAAACTCATTTTCGTTGCCTTTCAAGCTAAAAAACAAGTTTTGCCTTGTCTTTCTTCTTATGGAATTTTTTTGCTCGACTTTACAAATAACTCTATTATAAGATGAGGCTTTTCAACAAATAATAGTAAGACATGATTATTAGAGGACATTTGTATTGTATGCTTAAGTTTTAAAGAAAGTATTGAATATTTTACAATTAAATTTGCAAGTTTTGACTTTGAAATTCCATCAGAATTACATTTTTGATACTTTCAACTTGAAATCCGTTATGATTGACTAATGTCAATATGTTTCAAAAGTATTGAAGTTGTTTACATGAGTATTATTAAGGTGGAGGCACGTTAGACTATCTAACCGTCCCCTCTTCCCGTCCATTCCGATCCTATATATCTAGTTACCGCCATCCAAGGAACCTAAATTTGACCACTTGTCGTTCAATCAAAAGGCTTCAACAAGTGGGCAAGATTGGGGTGTTTAGCAATTCATGGTACTTTTTTTATTATCACCTATATGGTACCAATAGGATATAACTATCTTTTCAGTTTCGAAATCCATGTAAATTACATTTTAATTGAGAAAAAAGAATCACTTTCACTCATAAATCTTATTTGTCTACCAACCAAAAATAGTCCCAATTCGGTTTTTGAAAATTCCAAGCGTAGTGGTTTAAATAGGCAATTTTATGTGCCTCCACCTTATAGTTTGGTAAATGTGTTATGAAATCCTTCTAGAAGTGATTAAGATCATGTAGATAGGCAATCGATAATCTTAATAATGTTGTTCATGCTACATCTTTGGACTATCAATCCAAAATTCACAAAACAATGAGTAATTTTGAATATGAAACATCTTGATATGAATATTTACTTCAACCGTATGGATGCTATCTAAGTGTCATCGTCTACAGCATTTCTATGTTTGCCAACTTCAAAATGAAATTTCCATACCTTTTACAATAAATTTTTTTTGTTGTTAAAAATTAACAGTAAAGGTTAAAGACACTCAAAATGTGTTTTAAAATAAAGCATTTACCATTCAAGGGATTGAAACAAGATTCCATAAAGTTTTTTTTTTTTTTTTTCCAAAACACAAATTCAAAATTCAAAAATAATACGTTTAACAAATTGTTTCTAGCCTCAAAATTAGGGCAAATGAACATGGTCACCTTGGCACCTAAGAGTTAAAAAGTGTTTTTGGGATGATGGCTAAAGTGTCAATAACCTTCTATTTAGAATATGTGTGCTCTTTCATACTAAGCCTTGTTGCACTCAAGGCTAAGATGTTATGTATGCAGTTTTTGTAATTGTGAAGTTGCCAAAGTAGAATGTGTTGTGTAAAAGTGCGACCATTGTGCAGTTTTAACCTTCAATGTTATTTGTGATTTATATCTCACGTAAATAACAATTTTTTGAATATTTTAAGGAGCAAGATTTGGAGTGTGTTTGAAATTCAAAGAACTTAGTTATTTGTTTTCGTTTTAAACCTAAAACATTAACAACTTTGAAAACCTAAGCAAAATCCCTATAAAATCTTAAAATCCTGCATAAGACCAGTTTTACACATATGAATTTGAAATTAATTTTTGAGATTATGATTCAGTTACTAAATTTCATTTAGTGAAGAACACATATTTTATTACATGCTAAATGTATGCAATGAATTTGACATTTATAAATTATGTTGAAATTTGAACAAACTAAAATATTCACATTTTGGAAAGTAGACAAAAAAAAAAGACAATGTCGACTATGAATGTTAGCAACACATATCTATATAACCTTTAATCATCAAACTCATTTCACTTTCAGTACATTAATAAAAGACATAAATTATTTGTCAACAATCAACAAACACATTCTTAGGAAAATATATTTGTTTTTTACCCAACAATTTACTTTCCTATTTCATAAAATGAAAATATACTATCAAAATGTCAAATTTTTGTTTTCAAGGCAGTATAACATAATATTTATAAACTCTTAGATGCAAGTTGCCTTTTGATAAACATATGATTGTTCTTTCCAAACAAGTGAAGTAAATAATTTCGAGAATATCACGTTCAACATCATTGTTTTACCCCACTTCAACTTCTTTTGAGTATTCCTCTCGCTTCTAGTCAAATTTTGAATTCATTCACTCAATTCGTGTTTTGGCCTATCTAGTCTGCCATGCAAGTGGCAACTTCTTAAAGCACTTTAAATATTGTCTAACCCTTAGAGCATTCCCATTTTAACACAATTTATATATGTATCAGTGAAATTCTATTTGAAAATCCCTCCAACTAATTGTTGGCTATTGTGCCACACTAAATGTGGCTTACAAATAGTAACATAACCACAATCACAAGTAGAATATGGAATAAAACGATACACAATAATGGCAATTTGCTAAAAAAACCACCAAACAAGGGTTGAATTTCTAATTGAAACACTATGTTTTCCAATATAGAATTAGTGAGTCTCCTAGTTAGACCAATAATAAAATTCGAAATTAAAATTTTTGTTAATAGAAATTTTTGAAAAATGTCTATTGTTTAAATCCTTGTTATTATATGCAAACTATAAATCTCTTATACATAAAACAAAAGTTAAAATGTTAAAATTTTAATTAAATTTTAATCAGATTAATGTTATGAATTTTGGATTTTGTGTGATTAAAATCAACTTTTGATTTAAATTTGTATTCATATTTTTTCAAACTTATAGGTAGATATCTAAATATTAATGCCTCTTTACCTCAAGTTATTCGTGTATATTGACCATATGCACTTGGTGTTTAGAATGCACTTAGTCCAAAACCAAAAGAGCAAAACTTTCCCTTTTCATAAAGATAACAAGTGGATTGGTGGATATTATATGAAATGATTTCAAAAATATGTATTATATTTCATCTTCAAAGGACAAATGAACATATTAAAAAATATAAAAAGATATGAAATAAGACAATGAATGCTAAAACAAATTAAGATGAAAATGTTCAAAACAAAAAAAATTATAAACAAGAAACTTAATAATTAAAATTTTGAAATTCAAAAATACATTAAGAAATATTATAAATCTATTCCAACTCTAAAGCAACAAAAACCTTAGAATATTTAAAATACTAAATAAATCTAAAAAATTCATTTGTTTTTTAAAATTAGACATGAAAAACTTGGAAAACAACAATTTCACAATATCATCACAAACTCGCTAAGTCACATTCTGAAATTGCTTTTTGTATGTTGGTATGGTGAACACTAGGAATTGCATTCAATTTGCAAAAAATATGCAAAATCATATAGAAATCACAAAATAAAAGTATGGAACACTGTAGTTTTAATAATTTATCAACCCAAGCTTATAGGATTGATAGACTATTTTGTAGTATAGTGGTAAAGGTTCGATTACTAGGGATTTGAGAGTTAAATATGTAATTTAATGGGACTTTTATATAGCAATCATACAAAATAACTTTTGCAATAATCTATAAAAGGTGTGCACATTTAGATCACTCCCTTAAGCTTGAGATGTTACCTTCATCACACATAGTAGCCAAATTGCCTACACCAAAACAATTAGATCATTATCTTTAAAGCTCTTACACAATACAACATTCACTTCATAAATAATTCACACCAATTTCACATCAATGCAATATTCGCATCAATAATTACCAATCACTGGTAATTAAATTAAATAAACAAGTTGTAATCACTACAACGACAATCAATTCAAATGAAGGACCTTAAATGTCTACTTCAAAAGGAGCTACATCTTCCTATGTGCTAAGGATCTCCTAAACAAATTGCTTTCTTATACTAAGTTTTATGAAAAGCCACGTACTTTCATATTGCCTTTTAAGCTTGTTTCATATCTATTAGTCTAAAGCATTCACATTATTACCTAAAAGGCTAATTAGACTAACAAACTAAGACATTTATATTATTTATACTAAAACCAACTTCAAGTCCAAAAAAATCTTATTACAAATACATATGATTCTTTATTTATTTTTTAATTTAAAGAGGGTCTTACATTCAAGTTTGATATGATTTCTTTATTAAAAAAATAAAAAAGTAGTTAAAATTAGCCAATTTAAAAAAAAATGTGTCAACAATATGATGGTAAGAGAGAAACTTTTATCTTCTAAAGAACCTTGATTATATTTCACAAAATTAATTTCAATAGTGCCATAATTAGTGCAATGAGTTAAAAATAAAAAATTGTGATATTTTTTTAGTTTTCAATTTAATATGCAACATCATTTTGCACTAAAAAGATGGTGATTACACTTACAAGATTTCTAAAAAAAATTTGAAACCTAAAATTATGGAAGAATCACAATCCCAAAAGGAGTAAATTTTTTCCCCTCTCTAAATCAATTACCTGAAAAAAATAAAAATTGAAAATAAAAATTTCATAATTTTACAATACAATTTGATTTATTTGTCCAATAGCTTTACCTTTCTGTTACCACCTTGCCCAACCTATCTCCAAAGTTTAAGGCTCCATTATTTATAAGCACGTTGATCAATGCGATTTTCATTTCTTCTTTTTTTTCACAAAACTTAACCAAGTAAACATCTTCAATAAAAATTGGAAAAGATACTTCCAAAATTCACTTCGTGGTAATTTACATAAGTTTTCAATTGTTCGTTGCACGAACAAATGTCCTTAGGGATTAAAGGATTGAAAATTTCTAAAGTAGTATTACAAGGAACACAACAAAAATGTACATAGTTTTTTAATTATATATTATTATTTAAATATACTAAAGTTTAAAGCGTTAAAATTTCTAGTGTGGAAATTTTATACGACTGAGTAATGGCAAATTGAAAAGTGAATTATGAGTAATAGCTAATTGAAACTGGAAAAAATGGAAATTTTTGTTTTTTGAATTTATAGAGTAGAATTTATAGTAGTTGCTATTAATTTTCATAAAACTTGGTTGTTATTGGTAGTGAAAAGAATAATAGAACTCTAGTTTATTTTTCATGTAAATTTATTATTTTTTATGATTAAATATTAAAAAGATGTTCATAACATAACAAAACAAACTTTAAAACCTACATTATAAAAATTAAAAAAATTGGAAAAAAATTCTTCATAAATTTGAGAAATTTTTATAAGTGCACTAATTACACAATCAATTATTTTACTTAAATGTACTCTCATTTCAAGCCATCAACTGAGGGTTTATCAAACAAAGAGTATTTGAAAACTATTTAAATGGTGTTTAAAAATGGATAATTCAAATTTTAATAATCAATTTTGATTAGTTAGATTGAATCTTTTGAAAATTAATATTATATTATTAAATGTAATGATGATATAAATATAACGGTATTGTTGAATGGTTTCATTTTAATGAAGAATATAAGGTCAATGCTATATAAGTATTTTGATAATTATATTAAATTTAGTTTGATAATTGAGTTATCTATAAAGTTGTGAGGGGATGGCATGTCTTTTTCCTTATATTTTTATGCTTTTATTTAACTTCCTTGACAACTTTAGACACAACCAGCTAAACAATTGGCTTTGGGAGAGCATGAGGCTGGAGTGGGGATAGAATTAGATTTTCCTATGGAAATTCAAGTGAGGTTTAGGAGAGCTTCTCTAGCATTGGGAAGGTAGCATTTTCAAGTCTCTCTGACAACGCATAGTGTGGTGATTGGTTTTAAAAAACGGAAGCAAAACTTGTTTTTGCTGCCTTAAAAGCTAAAAACCAATTTTGCCTTGTCTTTCCTCTTTTTGAACAATTTTGCTAAACATTATGGATAACTCTAACATCTTTGAGTGTTTCGTATCAAAACTCAAAATTTTAAAATCATTACTTATAAATTGGCACAGTAATACAATTTTTTTTTGATAAAATCTTATTTTCCAAGTTTTAATCACAATTAAAATAAAATTAGTATTTGATATACCAATGAAATGAATATTCATTGTATATTATTTAATTAATGAATTGATTATTTTTAATTTAATACAAAAACAATTCAATTTTATTTTTTGAAGTAGTGAAATCATATTTTTAATATTTGTTGTTGGTTTATTAAACTTTCAAATGACAAGTTCCTAAGATATTCAACAAACTTTATAGTTTTCATTCTTTTGTATAATAGTGTTGCCAAAAATGAAATAATATATTCTCACATTTTTAAGAAATTATAATCCATGAAAATTAATGCAAAAAGTTACAATGGGAAGTGGTGGCTTGAAGTTGAATGTGGAAAGACAAAGGGTAGAAAATGCCAAATTGAGTGCTCAAAGATATAGATTCACTTATGTGCCATTTATGAAAAAATCAATGTTTGAATATATTTTTAATAAATAAAAAAACAAAAATATATTTAAAAAAAAAAAAAAAAAAACTTGCCATATATTTGTTAATGATTCAAAATGATATTTTAATTATCTTCAGACATCAAATCTTACTAAGTAAATCAAATTAAATGTGAAAGGAGATTCGTAAAGACTAAAAGCCTATTGAAATATTTTTTTAAATTAGTAATATAATTAGTTTGATTTAGTTATCTCCAACTAGCAAAAAATTTAAAGAAATTTAAAATATTATTCAAGAAGAAGAGATGCGAAAAGTTCAGGAGGTGTTAGAACGTTGCAAAAAAGAGCGGGAGCGGTTGAATAATTATATCCATTCACTTCATCAGCTTCAAGAAAAGTCATCAAATTCACAATTTCAAAATAATGATGAAAATCAACAAGTGCAATGAATATATTTAAAGACCACCTTGGATCTTTTTATATCTTGAACACGATAAAAAAAACCCAAGCAAATCAAGTCAGAGAGAATGCTTTTTGGCAGATGTTGAGTAGTTTAGACTCCAACAACGAGGTCACATGTTCAATTACAAATTTATGCAACTTCAATTTGTGATACTTTGGTTGATTTAGGGGCTTACAACTCACAATATCCCATGTAAGGTGTTTAAAATTTGAATCATTTTTTTGCTTTAAATTATAGCATAAATATTTGAAATCATAATAATTAGACACTTAAACCATAACATTATTAGAAGTCAAAATTTTATTTTATATATTTTATAGTAATAAAGTTTTAGCATTTATATGAAAAAATTAAAAGTAATTGTAAAAGTTAGTTGAAATTTCTTATTAGTTTTGTTACAAACTTTGTACCTCATAATCTTGTATTTATATTATGTTGGATTGCATGGAAATTTTTGCAAAATGCATTGATATGAATTGGACGTGTAAACAATGATGTAGATCAATAAAAATGCCCTTTGATTGAAGATAGTTATTTGAAGAATCACTTTTTGCAAGCTCGTGATCCTTTACATAATACATTTTTCAATCATCAAACGGAACGATGTAATCTTTATATCATAAAGGACTACAAATTTTCTACATCAAAACTTCATGTTGGTGAAATAAACCATGCAAATCAAATTTCAAATGAACTCATTCAAGAAAATTTAATTAATCACAAAGATACAGCAAATATAAATGTCAAACTTAATAGAATTGCACTTATAATCCAAAAGATAATGATTCACAAACTAGTTTTGAGAATTTGGAAACATAATGATAGAGAGACAACGGGGTGTTTAATTGAAATATTGTTGTTATCCTCTTTAGGGAGTAAAGTAGCTACCACAAGGTTGGTTGAAGAAATTTCTATTTCTCATTCTAATTCTTGAAAATTAATATCTATACCACGTAATAACTATTTTTGTTCTAAAAAATCATTGGATCACATTACAAATGATATTGAAAACCAAAACACAAATGTTTATACAAATTCAAATCCATATTTTCAAAAAGAAATATTCAAATCAATGTGAGGAGTATAAAAACAAATTTAAAAAATGATATTCAATTGACCTCAAATGAAATTCAAAACCCATAATTAATAAAACAAAACACTAGTTTATGTCTTTTTAATGAAAAAGAAGAATACTGCACTATTTTTTTTATACAAAGAAATATTGATATGTAATAAAAAAAATATGATATGGTGTCAAAAAAAACTAAAGGTTGTGTTGTGATAGAAATATGCAATTCCTCTTTTCAAGTTTTATGTGCTTTAAATGATGGAAGTATCACAAAAAAGAGAAAATATGAATGTGTGCATAAAGACAAAGTGTTTTTCACAAAATAAAGAGCTTTCTAAAAATAATAGTGAAAATCAAGGGAGATATAATGCTTCTTCTAGTAAAACTACTATAAACGAAGAACTACATTCATCTTCTAGTACTAAAAACCAACCTTGTCCTGGTTCAAAAAAACCAAACATTCCACAACATATATTACAAAGTGTATATGAAAAGTGCAATTTGAATGCAATAAAAAATCCTGGATATGCCAGCCTTTGCAATGCTTGTCATTTCAAAAAAGAAAGCAATTTAAAACCATTGGAGCACAATGATTTACGAAATGATGTAAAAGATTTAACTTTAGAAGAAATCACTTCTACATCATCTTGTCACAATGATACAAACTTACACAATTATGGAGAAAATAATATAGACATTGAATCAATGTATTACGAGTCTTCTAAAAGTAAAGAAGATATAAGAAAGGAATTTTTTTATACAAATTTGTATAGTCCAAGGTTAGAAGAAGAATTAAATATTTTAGCATCTTCAAAAAGGTTGGATTGGAAACTTGCAGCCATCGGTGGTGTGTTTTTGAATAGTGAAAGAAACTCTCTCATATCTCAAGAGGGCCAACTTTCTTCAAAGTTTGCACAAGTTTGCCAATTTGCTCCAACTATTATGACTCACAATGGTCCATCTAGTATGACATTAGGAAAAGCAAACCTCGCAGTTGAAAAACCCAAAAACAATTGTAGCATGCTACCTCGACCATTGGTGTGTTACTGCTAAATTTTTCATTATGATTGTAAATCTATATTTTACAATCTGTAAATATAATTCAATTTTTTTTTAAAATTGTTGACTAAATTATTTAAATCTTATTATCTATACACTCAAGTTGATAAAATAATAAAATTTGAATTTTTTAGTATTAATTTTGGTATATAAGTATTTCATAAATGATTTGCTAAAACCTATAATAAAAGTTGATACCATCATTTATTAAACATTCAAATGCATGTTGATAATATTTTTTAATAATAAAATGAAGGATTTTTTTGAAGTATGCTTTTTAGTGGATTTTTTTGAATATTTTCTTATGTTCTTAATATCTTTTATTGGTAAATTTTGTATATCAGTCATCTAGAATAATACCGAAAAACCCACCTACAAACCATAAGCAAAGGAAAGTGGTTGGAGTGACGAATAAAAATCAAAGGAGATCAATCCATCAACTTCATCCAAAGCGGTATAACTAGTCATTAAATTTATTTAAAATTAACAATAAATAAATACTTTCAATTTCCAAAATACCAAGAGTTCTTTTTTACTTTAAAATGGTCATAATTTAAAATAATAAAATTCATATATATATATATATATATATATATATATATATATATATATATATAATTTTACTATGCATTTATATGTTACATAAAAAATATTTATATTATATAAATGTAATATATAATAAAATTTCATCTATTAAAAAAAACGTATTGTCTTCACCATCAATATGCATATTTTAATATATAACTAAATATTAAAAAAAATCATACATTAATTTTTAAATTACTTTTCTAAAGTGCGATTTATGTATTCTTTCATATGCAATTTTTTTACATACGTACTTTTAACAATACAAAAAAGATTAGATGATGATACACATAAAAATTATTGTTTATTAAATTGTAAATAACATGACAGTGAAATTTGCATTCCACCTGCTCATTTATTTGTTCAAGAAAGAAACAAAATCGGACCATCAAATTCAGGTTCTATTGTTTGTTACAAAGACCAACATTGCCTCTTGAGTCCTACACCAACTGCAACTGGGATTACTATATAAATTGAAATAAAAAACAAATGAAGGTGTTGGATTGTATTCTTCATATAATGCACATCTTCAAGATTGTATATATGCAATGTATTTTAATTGTGTTGATCTATTACTTTTATATTTGTACAAAAAGATTGATCTTTTGTATACTAGAATGTCATCAAAATTTGATGGTTGTTGTAATAAAAAATTTAAGAATGACACATAAATGTTAGATTTTTTTTAGAACTAAAAAACCTTAATGTATGTTTCTTCTAATGCAAAATTCATGGATTAGAAGTTGTATTTTAAAATTTGAATTCAATATTTCAAATAATTTTTTAGTTGCATTGAATTAAAGCTGATATTTAAAATATTAAAATCAAAGTATATCTTTCCAATTTTTCACTTTTAACACTTATATATATATATATGTATTTATATATGTATTTATATATGTATTTATATATATTCAAAGATTTAATATGCAATAACCTATAGATAATATTAGTAAAAATTCACAGTCAATAATATTTACACCTCCAAAATATAGTGCCACTCCATAATACAAAAATTTCTTCCTTATTTCTAATATTGTAGAATTTTTTTTTCCTAAAGCTTCTTTAATAATTACTAATTACATAAATTGGATTTTTTAAAACATTCATCATGTACTATAAATTAATTGGTTGAACTTTTAGAAATTTAAGTGTTTTGAAACTGAATAAGAATATTTGAAAAGCTATGGTACATTTTGGTTTGTAATTCCTCTTTGTAACCCCTTTTCTATCCACATTGAACATAGGTAAATACTTTTACTATATTGAATTTGAATTCTTGTGTATTTTTTAGAATGGCAACAAGTCATAGTTGCATACAATCTATCAACCCTTAACCGTTTAGGCGTCCATTTTTTGAATGATGTACAAGTTTCATCCACGTTTTCTCATTCGTCATGCACTTTCTACAATGTGGATTTTTTATAATAGATTTTATAGCAAGTTAGCTTCATGCATATGTGAATTGATTAGAAATGGGATAATTTGTGAAATTTTTAGGCCTCATTTCATGTTGGAGTGATTCACCAAAATCTTAGTTCAAAAATGCTCTTGAAAAAGTCAACTTATAAAATGAAGCAACCAAAAAATCTCCAAAAAACACTACACTTAGAGTTTTACATTTAAACCCATCACAACAAATTTCATCCACAGATTGTTAATATTTTATTTGTAATCGAATTACAAAAGAATTTCAAAATTTGAGTTACAAATCTTATACAAAATATTCGTGATAGCAATCATAGACCTAACTGTATGGATAGAATATGAAATTCATAATACATGTACAAATCTTATTCATGCATCAAGTTCAAAAATATCCCTCTTAGTTGCAGTTTATAAACTATAATGTATCTTTGCAATTCTCCAAATCTGGAGAGAGCTTTGGGCGTTTAGGGGTTAACAATGCATTGGTTTCTTTTCCAAATTAGAATATTGGCCCTACCTTTGCAACTCCAAGTCAAAACAAAAACCAAAGGACTTTTTGCATCTCCATGATTGCTTGTATATATTTGGTTCATAGTTGTTCACGAGTAATCCATAATATTCTTAATACCTTCTTGGACCACACCTTTTACACTGTAGCACCACTATAGAAAAACTGCTAATAAAATAATCCAACTCTCCAACCTTCTTGCTTGGACCAGCTAAAGTTACTAGAGAAAATTCTCTATGATTCCTCGGATCTTCTAACAGATGCTTGAGACTCGGAGGTGAACGAACATAAAAAGTACAATTATGTTATAATGATCCCTCATTCAGGCTTACATTTGTAAAACTTGAAAGAAGGTGAAAGTAGGACAATAGTTATATATAATGAGATTGAAGGGGTGTTTGGTTCTTGTGTCAATGTTATTATCTTGTAGGCTTTGATTTAGGACTCTTAATACAAATAACTCTTAATATTAATAACAGACAAACTCTTAATATTAATAAGCCACTTTACAAAGAACTTAAGATCTAGAGGTAGTGCTCTCTTTCTTCTAATGAGATTTTTGTTTTTGTTTTTATTAATTGATTTGATTTTTTGCAAAGAAGTAATATACTGGCATTTTCTACACTACATTTTTGACAATATACCATCCACTTAGGCATCCAATTGCAAACTAATGTCACGTGAATTTAGTGGGTGCACAATCAAGTTGACAAAATTTACTATTCTAGTCAAAGTACAATATTCATGAACTATTGATCCATTATAGAATCATCATACAGAAAAACACAAGGGCTTCTCTCATATTATCATCAATAAATTGTATATAAAAATTACAACATAAAACAATGCCATGCTCATAAGGAGAGTTGTCAAACTTGGCCACTAGACAAAGTGTTGAACTCGACGTGAAAGACATCTAATAGAATCCCATGTCTATCAAACAAACATACTCTTAGAGTATATATGAAACATTCTAGAACATTCCTTAATATTTGGGAATATTTCATTCAAATGAAGTTGTTTAACATACTTGACACTTGTCTAATTGAACAATCAACGCCAAACGTCTAATACGATGTCAAATTGGAAAAATATATACAGAGATGACAACCATGCTTAAAAAAAAATTTAACTACAAATATTTTGAATTGAAGGGTTATTGAATTCTGTATAATTTTTTTGAAGACTTATGCTAAAATAGGCTTCCAATGAAGGTTTTATATTCAAAGAAATTACCCCTTTAGTAGCCGTAATATTACTTGTTAGGATGGCCTTTCATTTTTTATTTCTTTTCAAACAACTTTGACTAATTCCTCTCTTTTATGCTTTCACCTACCTTCTACTTTAAGTTCATTGACAACTATAGCAATTTATGCTAGATAGATAGAAACTCCAGCCTTTTTTAAGGCCGGCGTGAATAAAGTGTATGTTTGTAATGTCAATGACCCAATGTCCACCGGACAAAGGGCCATTGGAACAAAACTACTCTGCTCTGCCGAGAATAGACACTTTAGTGACTAGTAACCAATAAAAGTAACCATAAGTTGTTGGTTGGGTAATTGTTTGAGTATAAGTTGGTTTTGGTATGTTGTAAGATCGCCAAGTCGTGAGTTCTCCGGTTGATTGGTGAAGGGTATGGGTGCATGGAGAGAACTCAACAGATATATAAAAGACCCTCCCTCTCCAAATCAATTGGCTAAAGGAGCGGCCTTCATCAAAGTGCGGAAACACATAAACATTTTTTGCGAATGGAAAGGAACTTTACGTTGGAAAATTGTTCTTCACTCCTATTTTCTCTCTCAAGATTTGGCCAACAGATTTCGCACCCTTAGATCGATGCAGCCAGCTTTGAGAGAATAGGGGACGTACCTGCAGGGACTCTCCTCTCAGGTGAGGAATCACAAGACTTGCTTTCCTCTTTGTATTCTACATCAGATACAGATAGCAGCGCCTCATCAGCTAGCACGTTCTCCTCCCAACCCAACTCCGAAAATAGCCTAACGATAACAATAAGGAGGGTGGAAGCTATGGCGGAGGATATCGTCAACCAGGTTATGGCAGATATTGAGTTGGAAGTCGATGAAGAACTTACCCTGGAAGGCGATCCTCAAGACGTTACTGAAGGCGTTCATCGCACTCCTTCATACACTTTCTGTGAGCCTCAAGGCGCCGCTTTTCATTCTCCGCGGCCTAACCTCCAATTACTTGATGAAGAGCTCTCACTTTGTCAACCCTCATCTCCAAACGACATGGACCAAGGCAATTACAACTTAGTTCTCCTTGACGACCTTCAGAGTTCTCAGGATCTTCGCGACCTAATTAGAAATTGGATTAGAGGCATGCGTTGAGCCTCCACGCTCGTTCTGCGGGCTCTCAAGTGTTTCCTACTCGCACCCTGTTTGATTCTATCTAGCAGGTTTGAGGTGCTCTGTCGAATACCTCTTGCCTTTTGTGGGCTTCCTAGGGTCTCTCTTACCCGATCATGGGAACCTCATGGTTCCTTCCACGGCCTTCAGGCTTTCAAGTCTCCTTGGCCTTCACGGCCTTTGGGCCTTCTGTTCTTTTTGGGGTCCCCCTCCTTTGTTTTTGCCGGGCCTCTTTGGCTTGGCTTCTTGGGCCTTGTGCCCTTCTTTGACATGTGGGTCTCGCGGGTTTTCCCGTTGTTGTTTTCTCTCTCTTTTTAACCCGAAGCAGGTTTTTGTGAAGGGCTATGTATGATATTATGTGGTCCGGGTTCGATTCCCGTTGGGTCTGTTTGAGCAGTAGTGTGATATACATGACTTGGTGCTGCTAGTGAGTTTATCATAGGCAAGAAAGTTGTACCAACCAACCGGCCCCTATCCACCTTCCCGAGACAAGTGGTGACACCGTGCTAACTGTTTAAAATAAATAGTGGTCTTCACCACTACCCCCTCTTTTTATTCTATTGGTATTGATTGGTTGTTTTCTATTTGTCTTTTATGTAGAAGGTTTGATCCGGCATATTGTATAGCAAGTGTTTATTGCTTTGAATGTGTGTTTAACATAGGTTTCAAATAATTAAATTTTGTTTTGAGTTGTTTGATTGAAGGGGCGTGCGTAGTTCCTCTAACTCCAGCCGAGATGACTATAAGTGGATCTACTCTCCATCCTTGGTGAACGATGCTACTAATTAATGGTTGATATTTTTGAATTTTATTGTCTATTGTATCTTGTGAAAATCTGTCATTAGTGTATGCGAATTCAATAAATTGTATGGTGAGGTTGTTTTCTGGGTTTAGTGTTGGAGCACTTTGGTGTGGAAGTTCTTTAATACATAGTAGATCGGGTTTGAATCTGGCGTTATAGTGGCATCTTTGTTGTCTACATGTACAAGGTAGGAGCCATAGGGGGACTGTATTTTCTTGTGGGTTGTTGTTAAATTTCCTTGCAATCATGAGGGTGTAGCATCTTAATTTTTGTGATGATAAATTCAGTTTTCTTAGTTCCCATACTGCTTTGTTATGTCTTTTGGTTCTAAGGGCATGTATGTGGTGTTGGTTACATTTTAGGAGTACATGGAGCCATGTATCTGCATCAAAGGAGTTGCAAATCGGACATGTGATTGATGGAAATCTTTCTATGCCAAAAAATAGTTGTTTTCTAGCATTGCCCATTACAGAATTTTAGTAGGCTTGTTTTTTGTGAATCTGTTATTGCAGGGTTAGACCAAAA
The DNA here is from genome assembly GCA_022496805.1 of Pohlia nutans. NCBI lineage: Eukaryota > Viridiplantae > Streptophyta > Bryopsida > Bryales > Mniaceae > Pohlia > Pohlia nutans. The sequence continues at coordinate 3,160,364 of CM040093.1, read as the reverse complement.
ATTATTGGATATTTCATTATCTATATTAGGGTTTATTGTCCATTTGCTAATGTTAGGGAATTGTTGTGCTATTATTTCTAAGTTGTTTTCACGGTCGTGTTTAGTGATGTATGTTTCAAGGCATTTGACAGGGCCTTTGTTAGGTCGCTTTCTTGGTCCAGGCCATGTGTCTTTTTGAAAGTAGTACAGTGTAGTATGTGCAAACTCATATGATTTGGCAGTGAATCTACATTTCTTTTTAGTGCCGTCTTTTGCAAGTTGGTCTGCTTATTCATTTCCGTCAATATTTGTATATGCTTTGACTTTATATATTGTAGTGGGTTGTGTTTGGCTTTTTAGCATTTCTACCATAGATGTTAATATGGTTTTATCAGCGTGGTTGTTATGTTGGGTTGGATGTTTTCTATGTGTGTTGAGTACATATAGACAATTGAGGTAGTCGGTGAATATGTGTGCTGGTTCATTTGAGTAGTTGGTAGTAATTAGTCTGAGTGTTTTATGTATGGCCATTAATTCGGCTCTAAAACTGGTTTGTAGTCTAGGCAATCTTTTTGATATTTGTACTTCTGCTTTTGTTGGGTTGTATATTCCGTAACCATCTTTTTCTTTCTTCCAGTGGCCGTCATCATCTTGTTTAGGTGGGACAAAAGATCCATAGGTGTGGTAGCTATATTGTGGTGGAAACTTTAGTGTAGTGTTTATTTCGTAGTTTGGTAACGGTAGTGTGTATGTGGTTGACGGGTTGATATAAGGTGGGTAAAGTAATTTGTTCTATTTGGTGTTTTTATTTACGGGTGTGTTAGGGGGCGTGGTTGGGGTCTTCTGTATGTGGTATTGTGTTGTTTGCAGATTTTCAATTGTTGTTTTAATTGTGTCTATTTGGTTGGGTGTGCCAATGCTGTGGTTTTGGTGGTGAATACAAAAGATGTGTATTGCTAGTGGTTCTATCCGTGGTTTGTTTAGGTCTTGAGGAATTGTTGGTTCTTTGTATGTAATGGTATCTGCGGCAAAATGGGCAATAACATGCGTGTCAGGAAATGGTCTAGTATGTGGTGAATAATTTTGGTACCAATTGATGTCTGGTATAACTAGTATTGTGATGGTGTTTGAGTCATTTTTGGCTGCTAATCTTGCCCAATGTATTGCTTGTTGGACCATTTCTTCATTAAGTGGGTGGTCGTAACCAATTCCTTTCCATTTATATTGAAAGACGGTGCCGAGTGATCCAAAAAAATTTCTCTTGCAAATGGAGAGTAGAATTGTGTAATATGTGTGGAGCATGTTATTGGTGAGGAAAAGTATAAGTGTGAGATGTTGAATGTTGTTGTAAGAGAGTCAAGGATACACGTCGGAAGAGTGTGTTGTGATGCTTTTAGTGGGTCTTTTTTTGGAATTTTATATTTATAAATTTGATAGAGCCATACTACTTCTATTTCAAATGATTGCGTATGAGGCACTAGACCGTGTGTGTTGTAGATGGCTTTGTTGTATTGTTACCATAGCCATTTTAATCTGGTGGTTGGGATGATGATGAGGTGTCTCCCCGTATCTTCATAAATATGAGTTAGTTTGTTTTGTGTTTGTATAGTATTTTTCACAGTGGTTATGTCATTTTCTCGGTTGCATTCTATAATTGAGATTTGAGTGTGTAGAATTATTGTAGGTGGTGGTATGAATCTTGTATCTCTAGTTTGTGCAGGAGTGAAATGTGTATTTACGATGTTTTTGAAGTGTCTGTGCTGGTGTCTTGTGTAGTATTCTTTTAGTAGTTTGATGTGTTTGATTATTGGGAATTGGTTTAAAGGAAAGAGCTCACGTTGTGGCATCCATTTGTTATATGTTATGTTGTTTTGTAGTGACCATTGGCATAGGTATGTATTGTATTTTCTTGTTATTTTATATTTATCTTTTGTTTTGTTTGATTTGTGGTTTAGTATAGTGTGTATGGGAAATCCGAGTGGGTTATTTTTTATGTTGGGGGGTGGATTTGGTTGTTGTAGTTGTTGTGGTAATGGTGGGTGTAAAGGATTTTCCGGTATTCTGGGTGTTAGTTCTCAATTGTCTGATATGTATCTTGCTTTGAGTGTGCGGGTTTGTGAGTGTCTATTACATGGAATCGGGCAGTTTTGATTGCAGCTTGGGTAGCAAAAAATTTGTTCAGCTATGTTTAGTGCACTTTTTTCTAATTTAGTTGGAGTTTTATAGTAAATTTGGATGTCCTCTCGTGACATTAAGTTTGTGCTATTGAAAAGGGAGATGTGTTTTATTTTTTGTATGTTGTGGGTTAGGAGTTTATGTAGTAGTTTAAGAGATAATTTGGGGTTTAAATGTGGTAATTCGACTATGGCACGTGATCTCTATTCTAGTTCTAGTTCTGTCATATGGAGTTGGAAGTTTTCTTCTACGCTTTTGAGGTGGACCCCTCCTTCCATTTTCATAAAAAATAGTGTTCATGTAGTAGGTGATCTGATACAGTCCTCTGCGCCTCCCTATTTGACTAGTATATGTTGTATGAGTCCTTTATAGATTATTCCTAGTCTTCCGGGGTCATTTAGTGCGTTTCTAAGTTGTTCACTGATATATCGTAGATAGGCATTTTTTAGTGAAAAGGCTTTTAGTCCAAATAGATCATGTGGTAGTTGGGTTATTACATTTGCTGTGCATTTTGGTAATCCAGCAATTTATGCTACCTTTTATTGAGTTGGTTCCTTTATTTCGACAACCATGGGTCTTCCAAGTTTTTAAAAACTACTTACATACTCACAACTATCTAAGAATCTTGAACATGCAATTGCAAAACCTTAAACCTTCATAACTAAGCAATCAAATCATAATACAACTTCCATAGCTACTATATCTTAAAGCCAAAATTGAAGTACTAACTCATTCAAATAAAATACAAGGGAATTTCATAATATTTAAAATGATGCTTAGGATTAAATGACCAACCATGCTCCAATTGTTCTAAAAACATTCCCACAAAGACAAAACTACATGAAAATTCACAAAATATGAGTCAAAGATCATTGTAACTCCCACTTTGGTAAATTGTATTTATAATGTTCCAGAAGATGCCAAAGAACAAATTGTTAATATTAGTTTGACCAAAGAGGAAAAAACATAGTATCTTCTAAGTTTATAAGTATGGAGCTCCAAAAAGCCAATTTAAAAGATTAAATAAACCCTAAACTCTAAAATCTTTTTTATGTTTTTGTTACAATTGCTAATTTGGGATTTTAAGTTCAAAAGCCACTAAAACAATCTCTATGTTTGTATCTTTAAAAGCATCAATTGTGATATATGGTCACTAATTATTGTTTCAATGTCTTTGACTTTATTAATCTGTCTCTTAACAAATCTATAGTGGCTACTACCTTTTCTTTGCATGTAAAAGAAACACCTTTTGATCCAAGTACAAACAAAGAAACAAAACTTTTGTAACTTGCACAATATGGGATGCTTCTATATGATTTGAGACAAGGACACTAGTTGTAGCCACTAAGCCCACTCTTTGTCCTAGCAATTGTGGTTTTGCCACTCTTTCATTCATTTATAGATTAATACTGGCTTAACTAAGGTGTCATTTACGTGATATTATTCTTCAACAAAGTATTTAGAATTAAAATATAATGCCGAAATTTAAATTTTCTATCAATTTGTTTCTCTTTTGTTGGTACGGTCCATTCTACCACTTTAGATTCCACAAAATATTTTTCTCTCTCTAAAATGGATTTTTCAAAATTCTCAAAATTCTCAAAAGAGTGCACAGGAACAAGAATTCAAGTGGACCGTACCATACAAACACCCTCTAGCTAGTATTGGAAACCCTAATTCTTAAAATTTGACGCCCTATAAATTTCACAACAATATAGAAAAAACCTCTTTTAAAGAGGATGAAACAAAGGGTAAACTAATGCATTGTCACAGTGCATAATATGCACTCTAATTCTAAAAGAGAAGGAGAATAGAGGGTTGTGGATGGAATTTTGAGCTATGAATTTTTGCAGTGTTCAAATATGTGAAGAAAAATATCTTCCAAATTTTTCAATGATTTTTGAATTGATTAAAGTCTCAAATTTAAAAATGTGTTATTTTTGCGAGGGATAAATGTTTCTCTATTTAAAAAAACTTTTGAGTGAAATTTTGCATGTTGGTTTATTTTTAGAATTTTAATATAGAATGAAATGTGAGCTATATTTACATTCAAAGTTTGATCATAAATTGTTAATATTTCAATATTAAAATGGGACTTTTGATATTCAAAATCTTCAACATGAAATCATTTTAACATTCTAAAATTTTATTTTTTGGATAAAATGTACGTAAATCTAGAAGTTGGTTCACTCATTTTTCATTGAATCATTGCTACATAATTTTCAATTTGGTTTGAACGTTAGCTTTTTAGACAAAATGCTCAAAGTGCAATTAGTGCACAAATGTGCACCAAGATGTAGTTAGTTCACCAAGAGGAGTTAGTGGACCGTACCATATAAACGCCCTAGAGTTAATCCTAAGCTTTAGAAATTTACATCTAAAAACTAAAAATATTTGTAAAATCTCTTTAGTCATTTAGCTATGTTTTATTGAAAAAAGAAAAGTTGGATGGTTAGAAGGAGATGCCAAACCTTTTTTTGTCTTATTGTGTAGAAGCTAGCCTATGTACATAATTGAGGTCCAACTCCAACTAGTATTAGAAACACACTCTTAAGTTACAATATTTGGAATCAAGTTGATGATTGAATTTTGAAATCTCTATGTGAGGGCAAGGGATTTGGAACAAAATTGAAGGAATTGATTTCTACCACATTGAGTTTAAAAAAAAAAAAAGTTCAAAATCTTGAATTCAAAACTATAATTCAATTTTTTTGTAGAATCTCAAGTTTATCGTTTTAAAACATTTGTATGTATAAATTAGATGTTAAATTCATCATTTTGGTCCTTCAATTGAATGATACAAACATAACTAGCATTGCTTCTAAATTTGAGATTGTTAATAAATGTTATTAAACAATTTAGGTGTAATGAAAACTCACATTTCATCATCTCATTCAATATTTCATTAGAATATTGACTATGATAAATATATAATATATGTAAACGGTTTAATTTTCACAAAATTGATGAGAACTTTCAAGTTTCACAACATTATTCTAGATTTGTTTTCAAATGTATACATTCTAATTTGAAGCTTTTTCCAAAATTAAAATTATGTACAATTCAAAAATATCGTGTAAAATTTACTGAAGAATATTAATAGTTTGTTGATTCTTTAAAAACTAAAATTAAGCACTTATAAAATGACACAATCATATCCTTCAACCCTTTTTGACCTTTAAGAACGCTCCTATAATAGTCTGTAACATATGTAGAGGATTGTGATATTTGATTTCAAATTAATCATAAAATGTGATAAAAGTCCACATTTAAACAAGTAACACAATTCAAAATATCAATTATAATACAATTAAACCATTTATTTATATTATAATTTTAAAAATGAAAAAAATGGTTTGTTAACGGATTAAACATCATAAAATTTTGCCTTATATGAAACAAGATGGAAAAAAAGTATTTATAAGGAGTTTAATGAAGAAAAGTATATAATGAAGACAACTATTCAATATTAAATTGGAAGTATATAAATCAAATTTGCATGCTTTTAACTTAAATTTCAAATTATTTGAACAAGTCCAAGATGATTTTAAATTGGGTGGGATTACGAGCTCAAGAAGTTCTTAATGATTATATTCAAAGCAATCTGTAAGTTTATAAATATTATGTATATTATAATATTATAAAATATTTAAAATAAATTTAGTGCTCACTTAGATCAAATGACCTAAAATTTCTGAAAATTCAAATAGTGCATTTAAAATGATAAATTTACATAACAATTCATCTTGCAGTTCACATATCATGTCTTATATATTCCATTTCACTAATATTATTGATGTAATAAAATGAATATATATATATATATATATATATATATATACATGTATGCATGTATGTACGTATATCTCTACATATATACCTACATTTATATATATTCAAAATAGTGTATGTGCTTATAATTAAATATGTATAGAATGATCTTCACAGAGAAGCAAAACAACAAAGAGAGATAGAATATAATGCGACTATTAAAATTCAAGTAATTTTATTGTTGCAATGAATTTTTTAGAAAAATTATATCATTTCATTGATAGATTTTAAAATATATTTTCAATAATTTTAAAATATATATAATTAATTTTGATTATGTAACTAATGACATGAAAGAAAGTAATTTGAAATGAAGAGTATACATATTTTATAATTATTTTTTATTTTGAAATTTATAACATATAATTTATAACATATAATTATAAAAAATAGGTAGCAACTCGTAGATTTTTAATTAAAAAGTTAATAAAACTTTGGCACAAAAGCGCCAAAGATATACAACGAATCTATCGTGGCCATCTTGGACGTGAATATTTCATGAGTGCCGAAGAAAGAGAGATTATGAGCTTCGGATGGCATATTTCAATTATCATGCAATGTATATCCAACATTGTTTTAGAGGCTATTGGAGTCGCAAATTTATTTGTGATTATTATGCACGAAAAGCCTTTATTAATGCGTGCCTACATGCCGGAAAACGGATGAAAACATTGTGTACAATGAATTACAAATTACAAGTCCAAGATGAACAAGAAGAAGCCAAGAAGAAAGTAGAAGCTGAAATTGATAAATTTTTCAATGAAAATCATCACAAAGTATATAAATCAATCTTCTACATTTTTTTTATAAATCATTTAAATTCTAATTTAATACTTTGTTATATAAGAAATCATTATATATAATGTGTTTTAAAATTAGATGTATAAATATATAGTATATTTATTTTGATTCCATAAAATATAACTGATAATTTAAAAATGTATTAACTATACAATCAAATTCAAATATAGATATTGATATTTACATTAGAAAAACATATTAGTTACAAAAGTATAAAAGATAAATTAAAATTGAGATTTTTTTTATAATCATTCAGTGTAGTACCGAGGTAGTGAAAGGTGCATTTTATTCTTCATATGTTGCAATATTTGGAGGTGGACGTAGTTATTTAGAAGAAAACATACGTGATGCACAACGAGAAAAAGTTACAGGCATGGGACTTGAAAAGTTGAAAGGACTGAGTGAAGATGGAATCCCTATCAAACAAGCTCAAAACATGTTTTTTATAAAGTCAAGCAAAGCCTTACATTCTCGTATGAGTATTGATACGCGACGTAGATTGAAAGAAGTATCAAAAAAGGCAAAAACGGTTGGAACATTTATAACGCGACAAGGACATTACGAATCAAAATATGAACATAGAAGAAAATATGAAAAATGGCTTAGTTTATTTGACATTAGTGATAAGAGATTTAATATTGTTGCTAAACGTGATAAGGCATGGTGGATAAATATGGGACCTTCAATCAAAAATTCAGAACATTATCATTTGAGAGAGACTCTTGCTAAAGCAGCTGCTATAAAAGAACTAGAAGACTATCCAGCAATGAAATTTTTTTCGTGGACATCAATAGTTCCTTCTGGTTACCTCTTCGAAATGTATGAGCCTTTTGATAAAGTATTTCCAAGAGCAACAAATCATCATCATTGGGCAAAATATTCAATTAGACGATCTATGCATGGTGACATACTCCCACCGCTGACACAATGACATGCCATTTGAAAACACAGTACAACGTTTGAGAATTTAAGATTCTTCTAAGCTTTTAAAGAAAACCATATGAAAGTATTGATTAAAAGTGAAATATATAATTGTTGGTATGTAATTCAAAACTACAATGGATCTTTTTTATCATTTTATATGACCTTTCACATTTTGTTTCCAATATACCAAATTATATAGAATAAAATATTTATCGTTTATATAATTTTTAATTCAAAGTATTGTATTTATAGTGGCATTGATGCATGTACAAATTCTTTCAAAAATTAGTTTTTTCCTCATCCTTGAGTCAACTCTAAAGATAATTATATGTAATAATTTTTAATATAAACATAGTTATAATATGTAAAGTTAACATAAAATGATGATATTGAAAATATAGCAAATTTATAAAATCAAAGAAATTTAATTACTTCAATCTTGATACCTTATGGAATCATGATGATTCCATTTTAAAATTGCATATTGAGTACCAAAAAATATCATTCTATTCTATTTTTAAGCTGCAATTGCCAATTGGCATGTTATAATTATTAGCAACACTCAGAAGTTGACTTTTTTTTATTGAGATTAAGTGTAAAATGAATTCTATAATTTAAACATTTTCAAAAGATTCCACATCATAATATTTTTAAAGAGGTTTACATCATGAAGTGCCCACAAATGAGGTTTTTTTTAATGTTTAAATCCACTTTTTGACTAATTTTCATCAAAGTATATTTAAGAGAAATAGTTGTTACTGGTATAGAACTAAAATTCCAACTTTACATTAGAAATTCTAATTTCACACTATGAAGGCCCAAATTCTACAAATAATATTAATTTTTGGGTTGCACTTCTATAGTCCAAAAAGTTAAGATTTTGCTTTGAGCCAAGTCTTATAGAATTGGGACCCCTGAGACATAGTTTGAACTGCCCAAAAGTATAGGTCAATGGTATTTGCTAAAATGATGGCATTTTCATAAACAAGACAAGTTGCGCGTGTTACACCTAAGTAAAACAATTGACTCTCATTGACTACATCACTTGTCAATGAGACGACAACTTAGTTGAAGTTCACAAATACCTATCTTCTAAAAAAATACATAAGATTTAAATAATGATGCAAATAAGATTTAGCTAAATTGCATTACAGAGCGACCGGTGAATCCATAACATTATCATAGAGGTCTTGGTAATCTTCTAAACCCTAAACTAAAGCAAACCAAATTATCTTTGATTTCAAGTCACGCTTCTTTTGTTGGGCTCTGATCCCTATTAGATTAAAAAACTAGTACAATGAGCTATTAGCTTGATTAGTTGGTATCTCTCACAACAAAGTTATTTTATTGAATATTTATAAGGAATATATTTTCCAATTGATGTACAAATGATTTAAGTTGTAGAAATGACAGCTTTCGCAAGCGCATTAGTCGATGCAATTCAAGCTTTATAGAAGGCTATTTAAAAAAGAAAACAAATAATCAATATAATTATTACTCCTAGCAGAATTGAATCCATTTGGGCAAATACAAAGTAAGATTTGATTTAAATCAACTACAAAATACATTTTAGTAACTACTTCGTGGCATTGCAGAAGCATTCAATAATGAAAAGCACCAATATATATAATTGTTGGTTGTTCTACTATGCTTTCTACTCCACCAAGGGAAAATGCAATATAAGGGATTTTGAGAGCATCAATAAATATGGATATAGTCTTTAAATTTCTCTCTTTCTATATTTAAATACCAACCTCTATTGCTTAGTATCCACTTAAGCATCTAATGCAACCTTATGTAATAGTGAAAGCATCAATGATACATTCCCAACAAGATCCTTTGCACGAAGAATTTTTTAAAAGAGCTATAATAGAAATTATTTCAAAATCAATAACACCACCTAAGCCACTCATTATTTCCTTAGGAATATTTCATTGTGGATGACTTTCTAGGCCAAGATAATATACGCGTGCCACCTATAAGCAAATTGCATCATAAGACATAGGCTTTTTAAAGCCTAAAAATCAACATCGTTGGAAATAAATTATATAAATATATTACAACTCAAAATCTTGAAAGTGCTAAACATTATGTATCTTAGAGTGGGCTTCCAGTTGCTTTACAAGTAGAGATGGAGTTCATTTTTGTTGCTTAACATGAAGAATCCAAAATCTTCAAACTTTGCAAAATAAGGTATGCAACGTTCTATTCCAATATGATATGTCAAAGTAAAAAAATTACAATAGGGCACATTCTATAAGAAAAAAAATACGCCTTTTATCATAAAAAAACTCGTAAAGAACCAAATTATAACATGCATATAATTATCTAAATGCTTGCAGATTTATATCTATTGAGATAGCCACACAACATCCTTGGAGGTGTTAAAGATCTGATAAGTTATTGCAACTACTCTTGCAAGGAATTGTTTTCATATTCACATCATTATTTTTAGCAAGGTATTTGGTTGCAAAATGAACCCTTTGAGGCGCCAACCTCCACATAGTGCACAATGAAACAACTTCAAACTATTCTCCTGACTACATACATGGACAATATTCATCCATCCAAATTTTTCTTGGTTTTTGTGCTAGTTGACTATCATTTATACAATACGGATTTTCAAAATAAGATGTTATGATTTTTTGAAAAACAACACAATTGGTTTATGTCAAGTTTCATTCTTAGTTCAAAAAGTGAGATTTTAAACATGATTTTCCAAAATCAGTAGAATCGAATAATGGAAACTATACCATCTTGTAGTGTATGTTATTCCAATTTCATTACAATATTTTTAATTTTTTTGGTGTTAATTTGGGATTTCTAATTGAATTTTAAGAGAAAACCTTGCAAAATTGATTAAAATATATATATTAATAAAAACTATGATGAATCCAACTGTACAGATGTGATCTTCACATTGACATTAGGGTGAAAGCACAAAAGACTGTACCAAAAAGTTAGTATGCTATACTATGATCATAATTGTTTTGGTCAAAGGCCATAAGTTTATATCAAAATATATTGTATTTTGGTTTTAATTTCATGAAGCCCTCTAGAGTTCTTGTAGGTACTTGAACCCAAATTTTCAAAACAAAATCTTCAAAAAAGTTTACAAAAAGTAGTGTTTGAAAATGAATGCCTAGATCCAATCTCAGTTGCAAAATTGATGGCCTTAAATACACTCAACATAAATATAATTTTTATCACCTTTGAGATATTGATAGAATTGAGGTCTTTGTCCAAAAAAAAAGTAGAAAAAAATATGTCTTGATATATATTTTGCTTGTTTTATATCAACTTTGTTGATTCTCGTGTTGATTGGTTGGTAACTACTTTTTCAATTTTGGCCATTTCAACGTCAATAAAAAATTTACAACTACTTATTGAAGATCATTTTCTCAAATGTTTTTGGTAGACTTTATAAAACAACAGATCTTTTATTTTATTGTTATTTATTTTTTTACGAAATTAAAATTTATAATGTATTTTTGAACCCTGCATTGTTGAATGGTCATAAGAGTTAGAGGTGGTAGACTTTTTTGTGCTTTCACCCATTTACAACTTTGCTTTGTACATGAACTCCATTTTATTTTTCATCAAACATTTTATAACAAATCTTTGAAAACAGTGTTGGATTGGGACGTTAATAAAAGGGTTAACCCTTAACCCCTAAACGTTCTCACCCTTTTCAGATTTGGCAGTTTTCCAAAGATGCATTATAAAATGCAACTAAGAGGGATATTTTCAACTGGATGAATGAATAAAAGTTGTACATTATGAATTTTAGATTCTATCCATACGGTTAGATTTGCGATTGCTATCACCAATATTTGTGTATAAATTTTCAAACTTAAAATTTAGAGCTCTTTTGTAATATGATTACGAATAAGATATTGACAATCTAATAATGAGATTTGTTGGGATGGGTTGAAATGTAATATTCTAGGTGTAGTGATTTTTGGAGATTTTTTGGTTGCTTATTTTTAGTAGTTGACTTTTTCAAGAGCACTTTTAGACTAAAATCTTCGAAATTTTGGGTGGAACACTACAACATGAAATGAGGCATAAAATTTTCACAAATCATCCCCTTTCTAATCGGATCACACATGCACTAAGCTAACTTCCCATAAAATTTTCAGTAAAAAATCCACACTGCAAAAAGTGCATGATGGATGAGAAATCAGAGTTCAAATCCGTACATCATGCAAAATATGCATGGTTGGGCGGTTAGGGGTTAAACGTCAAAGCAAGCCCCACGGGCTTGTTACAAAGGAATAATTGAGGAAAAAAGTAGTTTTTCTCAACCAAATCAAGAGAGAATTGGTGCATTGGAAAGCTATTGAAAAAGCGATTTAGATTCTTGATTTGTGCCTCATTTGGGAGCTTGTGGAATCATCTACAAGCAATCAAAGTGGTCGAAGTGAACAGGAGTTGAAGTTGGGCAGTACAAGTCGTTTTTGAAAAAGTGCCGCAGTGCAACAGTGCCGCATCAGTAGCTGGCCAGCAAAGCCGTTTTTTTTTTTTTTTTTTTTTCTCCAAAAATATTTAGATACCTTCCGGGCTGCCCCTCTTGACATTTAAGGGTTAAGTAAAAAGTTGGCCCTCAAAGCCAAAGCTAGCCTGCTGATTTACAAGAGTTGCAAAGATCCCATTGATGCACACATGTTTGTATTACAACTGGGATACTGATTCAATGTTGATTCATTACAAGTAGGGTTTTGTAGGCAATTCCAAAGATCATATTGATGCTTGAGTCATACAAACACAATCATTAAATTCATGTTGTAATAACAAAATGAATAGTAGATGTATACATATGTTATCTTCTACTCCCTATGTCCCACAAAAGGCCATGATTTTGACTTAAATTTTGTCCCAAAATAAAACCATGATTTTCAATTGTACTCGTTTGCCGCTGGTAATTAAGTTTTGCGCGTGCTTGACAAGTACTTCAGGGCATTGCAAACAATACTAAAAGCGTAATCTATGGATTTTTATCATATTATGGATTATTGTGATAGGTTTTGATCATGTATACACTTTCTAGCAATCAAAAGACTCCTTTCATACTCACTTAATTCATGGATTTGCATCACACTCAGTCAACATACTCCCTCTGTAATCACGAGATTAAGCTTAATCCATGCCTAATTCATAGAATTTTAGTCGGTGAAAACAATGCCTAATTCATAGATTTTAATGAAAACAAGGTCTTTTTGTGGGACGGAGGGAGTAATCAACATAGTGTAAAGATGGTGTTCAAGTAATTTCCCTTCAAAAAACTGTGATTAGCTATTTTTTAATACAAAATAGATAAAATAAAATAAAATAAAATAAAAAAATAAAAAAATAAAAAAAACGGGATCATAGGCAATATTAAAATACCAAATTTGCAATTAAATTTTTTTACTCAAGTGCAAGTTGAAGAGCATGGGTATTGGCAAGATTAATCACAATTGTATGTTGAGAGGCCAAAATAAATGACATAAAGAATCAATTCAAATTAAAGTCATGCCATAAAATTAATATTTTTTTGTCAATTTAGTAATATGCAATTTTCTAATTCTCTTTTTATTTGTCAAGTAGGAGTAGTAAACCCGGTAGTAAATTTATAAAGGTTGGTGTTACCCTACTCATATTAGAGACAAAATTGGAATCAAAATAACATTAGAAATGAGAAATCTCTCTATTATATAATAATACAGATTCAAAATGATGATCTTATTATAGGATCCAGTTTAGGAAATGTGGTGTAAGCAAGCTGGTCAATAAAAACACCTTGTTTACCATCTTGCTTGTTTTTCTGTGGACATTTGTGTTTGTAATTTGGTTGAAATAAAGTGGTTTTGACGAGTCTCCAATAACAATAAGGTGTGGTAATGAACCAATAACTAGACAAGAACCAACGCAAGAAGCATTGATAGTGGTGGATTCACACATTCTTGAAGTAGAAAGTAATGTCACCTTTGTCCCTTCCAAAGCGCTAGGTACCATGCATGCATCAAGCAACAATGTAGTTTGATATTATCCTAATTACTTATTGTGTAATTGACATGCACTAAGCTCTAACTTGTGCTACTGAAGAAGTATTACCATGTAGATTATATATCATTGCACTATCATGTGTATACCAATTGTGAGCATTTATTCCAAATATTATGTTTATCGTATGCAAATTATATTCTAATTTCCAATGTCATATGCACATAATGTATGTGCACAATATAACATGTAGAGAAACACACACTTAATGTTTAAACAAAATAAAACAATAATTTCTTTTGAAAGTAAAATCACTTCAATGAGAGTAATAAATATTGTTAGGATCCCGAAAACGTGAAATACTCATGAGTCGAATAGGACTGTTTGCGGCTCCTTAAGGTTCTTTTGTTGCATCAAATTGCTTAAATTCCTTCCACCATTCGATCGCTGCGGTAGCCATCCTTGAGTTCAAAATTGGATCCGATTAGAATGTACGTACGAGTAAATATCAATCTTGAATCAATCCACTAGCTTGCTCGTTGACCAACAATTGCATTGAAGAACGTGATGACAAAATCCCGGGAATGAATAGACGAGAGGAATCAACGAGCGAGGCAAACATGCAGCGGGACAATTGCCAAATAAGTGACGTTGATCCACACGGAGATCTCAAGTAAATATAATAAGATTCCGGCTGCGGATCCATGAGAGAACGGCGACATTAGCGAAAGTGATCATCTTCATAGCTCCTCTCACAGGAAGAACGGGAGGGTGATACTGGGGGTAGCCTGGAGGCCAATGCAGATTTACCCCCCCCCCCTCCCAAACTTTCTAAACAAGTAGGTCGAGGGGGGAGGGGTAAATCTACATTGGCTTCCCGTTCTTCCTGTGTCTCTCAAAGAGCTCAATAGACAATAGCAGGCAGCTACCATTACATCCACTACCAGGGCAAATTAGGGTCCTCTTGTCCGACCACTCCACAAGAGATCGAAGACACATGACAAAACCCCTCTGTCAAACAAGCATATCAGTCTTAGAATATACATAACATATTCCATAACAATCTTGAATATTCAGGAATATTTCATCCAAGTTGGACATCTAACATACTCAACATTTATCTAATACCACACTTGACATCGAACGTCCATTATATATGACAAACATTGGCGAAAAGTGTCAAACAAGACAACCCTGCCGGTAAATGTCACGAAATAGTAAGGACTCAACGACAATAGTAAGGACTGACGTCACACTCCGAGCATCGATCACACAAGCCCTAGATCATTTGGCCGATCGAGCATTTCAACCAACGCTGAATCAGTTTTATTATATTTTCTATTTTATTCACCTGACATACAACTGATGCAAGTCAGACTAATTGCTTCACAAAGCACGAACTGTCGATCTTCCTTATAAGCAACTGGTACTCTTGAGTAACTACACAGAGAGATCGAAGCTACAGATCCGTAATATACGTACGTACTCAAGTTGCTGCATGCTACAGTTTCCTGCAAATCGCTGGCAAGCAGCTAGCTAGCTAGCTATGAGCCTGGAAAATCGTCTTTGTTGCATGGTCCATGCATCTACTGTTTGGACCAGCGGTAGATGAGCGTGGGGTCATCACCGGCCTTGATGATGAGTGACAGCCCATCGTTGTTGGCCTTCCACACGCAGATCGGGTAGCAAGCCCGGAACGTGGGGCATCACGGAAATGAAACCCCTTTTTCAATACATTTGCAGTACTGCATCAATGCTCATGGAGTCACTTAACAGTAGAAGACAAAATTCATACTTGTGCAGTACTGCATTCATTTGTATTAAGCATATACTTTTGTTGTACTACTATGGAGTATAAATGTAATATTCCAACGCTACAAAATCAATCATAATACAGTACATAAACACTACTAAATTGTGGTACTAATTACATTAAACAACATTAGTGCCTAAATATTTAAAAATTGTATTTATATTGTACTGTAATAACCCTAAGAACTTAAAAGATATACATACAAAAATTAATATTGGGTTTAGTGTGTTGCTAATATACTTTAACACATTTATGTTTGGAAAGCCATTTGAAAAAAACCAAAAACGTGAAAAGAGAAGTTGTATTGAGACCATACTTCTTGCATCCAAGTGACATCAAAAGAATTTAATCAACATAGTGGACTCAATTTCTTAGTTGAATCTCAAAATTCAGCAATCTATCACTGTCAACAACTTGACCTCAATAGATGTTATTACTCACTTCTCGTCACTAACAACTAGTTCAAAACATATTCCATGGCTATCAAGTACCGGTGCATGCAACTGCATCATTGCTTGGAGTCTATATCGGCATTGGGACCTCTCAAATGACTTCAAAAAATACAACAAGGAACATTATCTGCATGCTAAATTACCTGATAGAAAGCCAAAATCTGCAAAGTCCTGTTCTCTGTTCTCTCTGAAGTTTCAAGGTCCATTTCAAGAATAGAATCGTAATCTCGGACCTACAACATTATCCAACATATTTCAGGAAACCCGCAAACTTTTACTACAGTTGATTAGTTGAAGCATATATGTCAAAGACTAGGGCTATACATCTGAGTACAGAGATAATGCTAAGTGGTATAAAACTGTTTTAAGATGTCAAACAAATAGAGCCTGTAACCTGAATTTGCTTGGTGAAAAGATGATATCACTAACTTACAAGAGCGGAGATAATAAGAGCATACAAATTGACATCTGCATGATATGTTATCTGGTGAGGAGTACCACGGAGTGGAATCTGCAAAAAAAAAAGTTAAAGTAAGTAGGTTAGAGATATGTAAATAAAATCAACTAGAAAGCAATATCATGGCAATTAGATGGACAACTAGAACTCAGGCCCACTATAATAATTAATGTTCAAATCCAAAGAAGCTGAAGCTCAAATAGCCAAGGAATGATAAAACACTCAAGTGTGTTGCTGTTGTTCATAGTTCAAGAAATTTCATGTTATGATCGTATTCATGAACACATATTAACTAGCTTCACAAAAGACCATTGAAGACACGTATATGATCAAATGTTTGGTAGAACATGCCTTTTGAACTGGCCAATCATTATCGTAGAAGAGAAGCGATGGTAGTTGACAAATTTTGAGTTTACCCTGTGTAGCAGGCGAACAACCTAGGATAAGAAATTGATGACAGTATATAGTATAGTGATGTCAAACAACAGAGCCAATCATGAGCCATGTTGGCCGTAGTCCTGTCACAAAAACACCGGGAAAGGATCCTACATTCTTGAAAGAGGAAAACCTAGTGTCGTGCACGACTTTGACACCGTCCTCTTGCCCGCTTACCTAATCAATGGGAATAATTACGCACAAACCTTAGGTGTGCAAGTCGAGGTGAATCCTTAAGGCTTCTTATAGTGGCCTCTCCGGACTCAAGCGCATCGCTAGGTTCAATAGCTTCGTATGAAAATGCATGATAGCAAAGCATAGTCCCATCTGAAATTAAGGGTTGCAAGTAGGAAAGGGCGTCCGAACTTTTCCCCCCAACTTTCGAAGCAGATTTCAGTGACGTGTAGACTCAAACCAGATTCTCGTAATATATCATCTCCAGGTGCTTTGTCTTCTTCTGCGCCTTCTTTTAAAGCTGCATTGGTATTAGCTCGTCTTTCAAGAACTTTCTGATTCCAGAGAACTGACATTCCGTGATTGAAATAATCCACAGCAAATACACAAGTCACGCGGGGCATATCATAAATCTCCAACCTGCCGCTCTTCCGGCAGAGGACGCAGTACACATTACCCTGTCCATAAAACCCAACTGAAGTAAGATATTAAGGCGTAGGTGCATAATCTATCAGTCCATCAGAGAGACGAGCAAGATTATTAACGTCTTTGTCTGAAATCTTTTATTGCAAATGCTTATACCAAATTTACTGAAAATATCAGGAATTTCAGCTGTTATGACTAGTAAGCTTTTAGAGTTGCACAAGAAGGTCTACTAATGACGGAGAGACAGATGGTCGTTAAATTACTAGAATTCTCAATCTGACCTGGTATAAACAGAAGTATTACATTGTAGTTGAGTAGTTCGAAGACATCTCCTAAGTATATATAAACGGTACAAACCTGATCAGAAGTAGAAGGCCACTGACTTCTATCTGAAATTGTCTCACTACATGTCCGCTGCAGCCAACAGTGTGGGCCTTTATTCTGATAAAGTGTACACGCTGTAATTGTGTCCGTTGTTGAATTGAAGTTAGGTGGCTGAGAAATGGTAAGTTTAGTGCTCTCAGTATCTATTCATAATCAGGGATGACACAGTAAGTTCAGCATCCAACTTTCTTGCTCATATTCATCTTGTCAGGCGTAAATCAAGCACAAACAGCATACATGAGATGAAGGATGAAAGCAACATGTAGGACATAGCTATGGCTGTTATACAGTAGCAGATAGACATGCACAATAAGAAGGTAAAGAATCTTAAAGGATGGAAATTCTACTGCAGAGCAACAGTATACTTACCTCTGACAACAAGTTGTAGGCTACCATCTGTCGTCTTCAGTAACACAAATGGATCAGCAATGGTCGCCTCAATAACCAGATTACTTGCCACCTCAGCTGCACCATTCTCCAGATGAGGACTCTCAATCAATAACTCCTGCGTCATTTTTGCTCCATCAAGAAGCCGCAGACCATTTTGAAAGACCTGTACCACAAAACGCCGGCCTGCGTACACATCACTAGGGCATTATCAATTGTGAAGGCGCATTTTTCAAACTGAAGCACACTCAGAAGGAGAAATAAGCAATCGAAAAGCCGGAAAGAGGAATCCATCGTGAGATCCAACAACACTTTCATGATGGCAACGTACATGATGAAAATAGAAAATACCTGCCAAATAAGTTCCCAGCAGCAATGGTGCTCCCTTCTGTGAAATATTCAACAGATTCGGTCACTTCTCCTAACGTATCTCCTGTTTCGAGAACCTGCAGCAAGCAATTTGATTAGCAGTTATCTTATTTGTTCCTGAAAAGCTGCTAAATAAGAAAGGCTAATAAGATTTAAAAGTTGTGGTCGCTTGCATTTGAATCGGACTATTAAAATGACAATGAAGGTACCGGAAGGAAAAAACTATTGTATAAAGATACATCCGAAAAGAATACAATCACTGCAAAATCTTGGACCATAGTGAGGGTTCAAAAAACATTCATAAACTGAGACATGAAAAATTAATGCAAACTTGATTTGCTTTGCTGTTGTTCTCTTAAAATTTCCAAAACTGAGTGCTAAAGTGGCAAACATTAAACCTCCATCTATATCAACTAATGTTTTGAAATCCATGTCGCAAATTTTCCTTGATAAAACTGCATACCATGGTTTTAGATTCCAAACTGATGATAAGATAAGCATGGAACTCCTCGGCCTCACTGGTACCAAAATCGAACTCAGTTGCATCATCTCTCTCAGCCTTGTGATATACAGTCCAGATCCCAGAACAGCCTGGTAGCTCCACCTGACATATACAGTCGACAAAGTAAGGGCCGCTTCACACTATGGCCGTCCAAGTCGAGAGGCCGTGGGATTGAGAGTCCAAACTTTGTTGAGAGTCCAAAGAAATCTACTGAAAATAGGCATAAAATATAGTTTTCATTTTTTATGAAAAGAAATCGACGGCCTCTCGACCATAGTGACGGGTCTTGCAAAATGTAGGACCCAAACTTCCTCTCGAGAGACCGTCACCTTGGTCAAAAAGTGTTGCCATGTAAGCATTTTGAAGGTCTATGGCTTTTGGACTTTGGCCTCTAGTGTGAAAGGTCGAGAGGCCAAAACCATGGTTTCTTGCAGTTTGATTGGTGGAAATCGACGGCCTCTCGACCTTTGGCCATAGTGTGAAGCGGCCCTAATTTTTCAAAGACTCGCAACTTGAGGGTGGAAACACTCTTCGTTATGGACCATCTTCTGCAAAAAGGAACCTTTGAGCTACTTTCAGATGCTGGTAAACCAAAATACAAAACACATACCTCTGTAATGAGCTCTGGTCGAATTGACTGATGTAGCACAGATAAACTTCCATTTTTCCCATGCCCAGAGCATGCTACCTGAAAAGCACATCGAATAAGATATCATGGCATTCTGAATTTGAAAACAAAGCCAGGCAATAATTTTATAAACTTGTAACCGATTCCTGGAATGCAGATCTGTACCTAAACGTACTGCAAGAAATCGAAATGTCCAGCCCACGTACCAGTTCGTAGTTGCTCTGCTTGAGACCAGAAGCATCTGCATCTGCATTTGAGCGCAGTCCATATGCAAAATACCTCAAGGGGCAAATATTCACCAATGAATCGCGGACTGTAAATGTAAATGTCTTCATCTGCTTTTCAAGACAGCCATGAGAGGACAACATTCAGAAGACACGTGTATGCTTTACATCTGAAAGCCTTGTAATCTTCAGAAAAACTTTACTGTCAACGATGGGTGTAAATTTGCATTAGAAAGGATTCAAAAGTTGATGCAATTATAAAAAGTCGATCAAAGCCCACAGAAGTCAGTGGTAATGATCTTACCAAGAACAGTGTATCAGGACCACTAGCAGACATTACATAGGAGACGCATTCTCGAAGTAAAATCTATCACGAGCGTACCTGGGAAGTATCAGATGAAGTCTGTGAATTATCCCCATAGCTCAAGATTAACACTTATTTACATAATGATACATGTTTATGTACAAATAAACGATTCAAAAATTTATTCCTCCGAGGAAGAGCCGGATCCCACATCCGTCCCTAGCACGTCGTGTAGCGTGGGTTCTCCAATATGTTCAACCTCATGTATCACATTTATCCTCCTGATCAAATCGTGTCTCTCCAAGATAAACTTTATGTAACCTTGTATACCCTCTTGGTGAAATCTTAGCTCCGTCTCCTTCATGTTCCTATCTCCGTCCATAGCCAAACCCAACTGCAATTGCAAAATACATCAAATTAATTTCAAGAAGTTGAATTAACAAAATTCAAAAGCTTCTAAAAAATTGAATAAAAAAAGTTTGAAAACTTACCACATAAGCAAACCACGCCAATTGATTGGGGAGCATCGAGATAGGGGTCCTTGTGGAGTAGTTCTTTCCACTCATAATGCATGCGATTGCGCCAAAAAAAGCATCTGATCCAAATGGATCACCATCTGTCCACCGGCAATTATTGTGTCTAAACAATGGTTTCAGGGTGGTTTTCCATGTTTCTATTTCTGTTTGGCTTCCATTCCGAGGTTTTGGCACACCCAATAATCGCCACAACTCTAACCGTGCATAAAAGGCAAATCTACCCCGCCTATTAATAATTGCGACTTTCACTTTTGTTTTCAAACTTTCTTCCCAAGCCCTCTCAAATGCGGGCCGCTTGAAAATGTCCCCTTCCCCAATATTAAAGACCGCCAATATTTCTTCTTTCATGTGTTCTTCATCAGGAAACATCCTGTTTCTGGTAGGATCTACTCCCAACATTAATTTCTTGGAGATTTTCTTCATGTGAGGTTTGATAAACTCCCATTTGGCTACGTCTGGTGTAGGGTTTTCATTCACTTGATTGTTTACTAAAGCTTGTAATAAACGATTGTTTGCTCTTAGATCATTAATTTGTGCTTCCAAATTTCTTATAATCCGCCTTAATGTATTCACTTGACTCTCAGATGCCAGAGCATGGGGGTGTGGAGGTCGCCCACCAGCATTTGGCACAACAGAAGGATTTGGAGTATTTGGAGCAGTAGTACTTGGAACAGCACTACTTGAAGTGGAAGGGTTTTGAACAAAAGAACTTGGAACAGAACCTGGGTGTTCTGATGGAGCAACCCTCGGTGACCTCTGTGTAGAAGGAGGGTGATAATCCCCACGGCGTGCGCTTAGCTCTTCATCAGCCATTTCAGAACTTGCCATTTTGCGTTTGATCACCAATTCTACAAAACAAACAACATGTGATAAATATTAGTACATTGCTTAAATATGATATTTCAACTCAAGACAACATCTTCTCAACGTGCGAACTATTCAGATATGATATCACACCTGGCTATGGTAGTGCAAAGAGTTGGCACAAAACACTAAAACCCCACCAATGGGTGCTGGAACGGCAAAAAGCTTATAGGCATCATAAGGGAGACTCTGCACAGGATGATATTGCACATGGGATGAGCGGATAAGCAGGGTCTTCATGAAGAGGACATACAAATATTTGTAGACATAAGTGAGTCTCATCTCATGAAAAGGTAATGAGAAATTTTAAGTGTCCTCATCTCATCTCATCTCAATTCAATAACCGTTTTAAAAGTAAAACATGAGGGGGAGGCTCATACATGCAGTGGCAAACCAGATGTGAGGATGTTGCTTTACTGTTGTATTGATGCTGAGAGCAATAACTGACGCCTAATTGCCACACGCCTTGCCCATGTAGGATCCTTCTCATGTAACACCACTAAGACTGGCTCAATATAACCTGCTCGGACATTAGGAAAGATTGTAAAAGATGTCAGAAAATCATCTTAAGAATCTAATATAATGAATTATAATGATATAAATATATATATATATATATATATATATATATAATGAATTATACCAAGTAAACAACTTGAATTCGCTTAACACATTCACACTCTGCCGAAGTGGGTCATGGACTACCTTCAAACTACATTCCGAAGTTTGCATGGATATCTTCGGTTCCGCAAAGCTATTGTTTCAACTCTAGATAGAACAGCATGACCCTGAGCTCTGTTGTTTCTTAGCTGTGCAAACAAGGAGGTTACTTCCGTGGTAATAAACCAGGCTGAGACTTGAAAGATTTCCTGTCTATCCTAGGGTTAATGAAGTTAGGTGTTGTGGAATTATACCATGCAGCCTCCGAGGCCTGAGATATGGGGAGTCGCTTACGATACAGCCATCGATCACCTTCCTTCACAAATCGACTCTTCTCAACTAGAAACTGCTTGTCGCCAGCTCTTCCTCCTTTAGCAACCGCGTAAGTCACTTGAAACGACACGAAAGCCTGTGGCAATTGATAGTATTAACATCACAACCGATTATATTGCATCAGAAACATAAACACCGTTTGCATTAACAAAGAAGGCTGAATGTGAGCAAGCAGATTATAGCATGTGGAAAGTTTAAAGTTTAGATTTTTGGGTTTGGGGTTCAGAGTTCCTACCTCATCCTCTGAGGTGGTTTCAAACTCAAGGATCTCCAGTCTGGTGAACCTTAATTGTTCACAAGTGGCACGAACATCATCCGCAAAATCATTCTTACCTGCATCCCCATCAGCCTACTCCACACTCAATAATTCTCATCCAAACTTCAACCGGCTACTCATTAAGGAACTGACAAATTGCTAAAGATTCAAGGATTCATGATTTCAAACTAAAAGACTTCATTAATCATTTTGTGAATAATGTATTTCAGATTGACCAAATTTAATATCACCAGAATTAGTGAAGGAACAAAAGAAAGTGCACATATGACCTACTCAAAACTTCTAAATAAACATGACGTCCAATTTCAACGTCTTGGTCTTGAGGGGTTAAGAAGCTCCAAGGAAATTCAAACTTTGTAAGTGGACCAAAAGTGCTTTAAGTGGAAAAGGCAGTAATAGATACCTTGAAAGTCAGGATTCTCCGGGTGAGTTGTCCTGACAACGTAGTCTACCTTGCTCCGCGCATACGCACTGAATCTTGCTTCTGTATAGAGACACACAGAAACTCAATCTCTCAGACCTAAATTTACATTTGGATGAGAAATTAGGTCACAACATTTGAAAATCCAAGAAGACAAAACACCTTACTCATTAGCGTCAATGCATATGCACTGAATCTTGTTTTTGTACAAAGGCACACAGGAACTGACCGATTTCATCGAACTCGCATTTCCACAAAAAATTAGGTCACGACATTGAAAATACAAAAGATCTTACTCATGAGCGTCAATGCGTCCGGCTCCACAACGCCGCCATGATAGCGAGCGCAGCAATCACCAAACTCCCGCCGGTCTTCCCCGCCTCCACAGGGACAACTCAGAGGCTCCCCCTTGGGCTTAGTACTAACTGCTGCACCAGCGCCTTTCTTCTTCTTACCCTGCAGCTCCCCAAACCCCTTCGCCGCCCGTACTTCCACTCGTCGTCCTCGCCCCGTTGAGGAGCCAAATTGAGGATGAAAACGCCAAGAAATCAGAAGCTCCCGAGACCGCGAAATGTGACACATCGATGAGCAAGGACGTGATAAAGGTGCGGCAGGGAAGACATAACTTGGAACTGAGTGGGAATGACGGCGGGAGTAACTGAAGGTGCCATCAAGCTGCCAGCTTTGCCGGTGAAGACGACAACTTAGTTCTAGCATGTCCGCAGTTATCTTGAGCGGCGGTATGGTCCGGTACTACTACTAGCAGATGAGCCATATGGCGATGTACCCGATGTAGTAGGTCATCATGGAGTACTAGTCGAGCAATTATAAGTCTATTGATTTGCCATCATGATACACAAGAATTATTATTTTTAGCTCCACTTTTATTTCATTGATGTTTAATTCACACACTACATTTACCCGGTCTAACCTCATCACTTTCTCACATTTTAAATATATGTTATTATTATTATTATTTTGATATTACACAACTTATGTTTTATTGTTCAACCGAACAACACTTAATTTTTCACAATTATTTAAATCATGATAAATTTAATAATATTTTCCAAAGCTTCTCTCTTGTAACACAGTTTGTAATTTCAAAAATGTTTTAAATAGTCTCAGATTTTTAGGAAAACTTTAGATAACAATGATGAACAACAAAGTGTAGGTGGCATGCTTCTCGAGCTCACATAATAAAAAACTTTATTGAAAAGCTTTTTTTTGCATTGTTTATTAGAATGTTAGGGAAACGCAAGTTTCACAATTTCCAAGAATCTTGAGCAAATTAGACTAGAAAGAAACAGACTTTTGCAACCAGATATTTTGACTAATTTGAAATCCTCTTTGGATAAATACATGAACCAAAATAATTTGAAGGGAGGGCAGGTTAGTACAATACGCGTTAATTAATTTCTTATTATCAAAGTAATTTGCAAAACCTATAAATTCAATTTAAAAAACTGAAAACTAAACTTGTTTTATTATGCTTGCAGGTATTGCAATCTTACAAGTTTGTGGCACTATGCCCTGGTGAGAGTTCAAGGTATGGAGACACTCCAATGTTTACGCGTGCCACATCATCTTTTCATGGAAAAGAATGGTTTGGAAGTGTTTCTATTAAAATGGAAGGCGAAGGTGAGGAAGAGAAGACATCATATGGACAACTGCGTCTGCTTTTCAAATCTAATATGAAATTAGGACAACAAAATAGATATATAACAAAAGAATTGTGTCTAGTACGAATGTACGAAGAACAAGAGGTACATACAACTTTAGGATGTCTTGAATTGAAATGGGTAGACGAAGGTCCTAAATCATACAAGGTGATAGAAATAGAATCGATTTTGAAGGCTATTCATATTATTCCACATTTTCAGAAAGCTGGCCATTTTTTTCTAAATAACTTTAAATTTTAAGCTACGATTATGCTTAACAAATAAAGACCAAGTCATTGTTAAATTCATACTGTATAATTTGCACACATGGTATTTTTTACTAACCATAGAAAATATTGCGTCCACAGTGGATCCAAGAATAATTTTATTAATTTGGTAACTTATTTGAATTCCACAATTTTCACTCAATGTTGACTAGGGAGTTGTAGAATGATGTCCTTTACAAGAAGAGAAAAATCTTACAAAATGTGCAATCAAGTAGATCAATCAGGCGGGAAAAAACAAAGCGTCAAAGCATGTGAATTTGGGACATGGTAGTCAGAGAAGTTGATGACTTCGAGGGCATTTTCACACTAGGGCATCATAATTGATTTAAGAAAAAAAAGTGTACAATATGTAAAACATTTATCATTATTTTGTCATTAGCAATATATAAAAAATACAGATTTTTTTAGATGTAGTAAAATATAATCTTTTGGGAGAGTATTTGGAATGTGTCTACACATTTTTATATTTTTGGATTATTTTGGAATATTCCAAAAATATTTTTGACATCTTTACACATTTTATGCAACGTAACAATTGATAACAGTCACAGTATTGGCTGAACTTGTCACCCACAAGTCACTTTATTCAAAAAAAAATCTTTCGGAATCAATAATGGTCGTTGTATTTAGTTTTTGAACAACGTTTTTCTGTGAACACCTACATACAATACATCTTTGTTTGCCCTTGAAATTTCAAATGCTAATAATACTTCGAGAATTTATGAGAATGTTTGTAGTGAATGACGTGCTGATTTTGCTCATAAATTTCAAAAAGCACCCTATGATCCGACCTTATAATCATGTAATGTATACAACAGATTGTCCTAAGAATTGATGTACAATTTGACTAATAAGTCATCTTTCAACTTCAACAGTGAAGTTTTCTACATTAACACCAATTGAGAGATAGAATTATGTTCTTAAAAGTATCACAAGAAGTGATAAAAATTTAAAGATGAGCATGGTCTTTTAGGGGTTAACTCCTAAATGACCGATCAACCATATTCTAGTCGCATCCCAAATAGCAGTGACTGCCTATGGTCGGAAAATGACATTTTTTTAGTTATGATTTTTTATTGAAATTAGGGGTATGGTAAATATTCTATTGTTTTTTTTTTATGCATTTCGTTTGCAATATTGAACTTCACTACTGAATTTTTCAAAGACAAACACCTCAACAATGTCCTAGTGTTATGACATTGTCTGTTATAGAAAAGTAATGATGTTTTTTCCTTTGAAAATTTATCTTTTTTAAATTTTGGGATAGAATCTAGTTTTATCCAATCATACCAAATTTGAAATTCAAAAAATAAAAATTGTAATTTTGATGAATATTAAATGGTAACTGCTTCTAAATTAATGAAATGAGTGTCTCAAACATTTTTTGGAAATTTGACAATACAGATAATTGCTAAACATCGTGCTTCTCATTTTCTCTTTTGGACCAAACTTCATGGAAGTTGTAGAAGTAAATTTTTATAACACATATAAGTTTTGCCCTTACCCTCTCTGTCATTTAGGGATAAAGGGTTGACACTGAAGAGGGTATAAAAAAAATACCGTATCAATTGATTTTAAAATATTAGACCAATACCACATACCAATGCTTTGATATTGTTGCAATATAAATGCGATACGTTTTTTTGGAATACTGATTTGAGACAAATCATGTAAATTGTTACAATATTGTTTGTATAGAATTACAATATAATATTCATGGCTATAAATATGAATGGTATCTATAGTCATAAAATATTGATATTATACAAATGCAGGACACCAAATAAACCTTGAAGTAAGTATAACAAGTGTAAGAACAAAGTGCTACACGCAGTACTGCAAATATACTGAACTGTATAGTCACTGCAGCAGTACTGCAGCAGTACTACTGGAGTGGGGGGGCACTTTCCTGATGGGTTCTTCGCGAACACGGTGAACCTGCCCCACACTGCGGGCACGGGGACGGGGACAAACTCATCGTTCACGTTGGGCGTGGTCTTGATGGTGCACATCCAGTAGTTCTGCGCCTCCGGATCGAAGTTGAAGCGGTGCGCTTCCTGCGGCTGCACCATGTCCACGGCCTGATGCTCCCTATCGCTGTCGCACTGCACGTAAAGCTTCGACGGGAAGTCGTTGTGGATGGACATAATTCCCGGCAACCCCTGCGGATTAACGTTGGCCGCCGCCACCAGCCACAGCATCGCCATGACTGCCACCATCAAGCCCACCGACGAAGAAAAAGCCATGATTTCGAGGACCCAACTGTTCAAGTTACGTCGATCCTCCGATTTGAGAACTGCAGATCAATTGGAAAAGCACCGTCAGTATACGTGTTTCAGTTAAATTGATCGGAATAATTAAAATTAACAGTTCATATATGGAAAATGCAAAAAGATCGAGCCTTAGCACGAAATCGAGAATTCCGAAGCTTAGCTCGACGATTGAATTAAGGATTATACAAGTTTCGATGCCAAGACCGACGCGCCTCCTTCCAGTGAGAATTAATATTTTACAAGTACTAGAGATATCATGAGACTCGCAAGGACTACAAACCGGTATTCATGAATCTAAATTAATTGGTTGGATCGATGAAGGAGCTCTCAAGTCAGGACCACAAGAAGTTTCCAAGACATTAGCCGGGGCTAACGCAGTGTGCGTTAGCCCCCTGATTAGCCCCCCCTTTACACACGCGGCAAAAAATCCGAGATTTCTTTCTACTTTGGACTTTAGCCCCCAAAATGGTCCCATTACCGGGGCTAATCTTTTGCGAACTAGAAGGAAGGGCACGTTTAGCCAGGGCTAAAGTGCCAAAGATTAGCCCCCCCGCCAGTTTAGCCCCGGGGGCTAACAGCTCCAAAACTTCCTATGGACCAAGAGGAAAACTAAAAGCTAATCATGGAAAAAGCAAAATCTGACAATTTAAAAGTTAGTATCGGAGCAAGTAATTACATGGGACCCCGGGACATACGTACTGTGATATTCTCCGATCCGTCGACATGGTGTGCATGCATACATGCAGCTGATCGAAGAGTACATACGTAGTGCCAGAGATAGAGATATTGTGGACAATGCACGCACCTGCATCGAAATTTATACCCGTGGGAATTGCACCCTACCGAGGCGATCAGCCGGAGAAAACACGTACGTTCTGCATGCGATGCATGATCAACTTCGATCCTGGACGTACTACCAAGCTAGCTAGTTTGGCAACTGCACTAGAAGCTTTCGAACTTTTAGCCCCCTGGGCTAAAACGGCTGTGGGGGGTAAACCACAACTTTTAGCCCCCTGGGCTAAAACGGTTGTGGGGGGTAAACCACAACGTTTAGCCCCGGCTAAACCTGAATCTCCCTGCAACCATCCTTTTTAGCCCCGGCTAATTTGTGTTTTAGCCCTGGCTAGTGGTACAAAAAGCGGGCTAAAATTTTAGCCCCCCCCCCCCCCCTTTTCACATAGTGCTAAGGAGGGCTAAAGAGGGGGCTAAACTACCCCAGTTTAGCCCCGCCTAAACTGATCAAAGTTTCCAGTGTTTAAGTTTTTAACTCACGTAGTTTTTAAATTTTTGACAGTAGAGTTTCCTTAAGATGACGACTTTGTGACGTTTCGATTGTTGTACATTTGCTCAACTTCCTATTTAGTTTCATCATGTTTATGATATCGAAAGTCACGAAAATGGAAAAACCACCTTAACCCCTAAACGTACCAGGGTGTCCCTGGAATTGACAATTTGAGAAAAATCATCATAAAATACTATTTAGAAGAATATTTTGGAATTGATATACAAATGAAAGTTCTAGATTTTGAATTTTAGATTCCATCCGTACGGTTCGATTCACTAATACTATCACCAATATTTAATTATAAAATTTGAAAGTTAAAATTAAAAATTCCTTCTAAATTCGATTACAAACAAAATTTTAATATTTTTTGAGTAAAATTTGTTGGAATTAATTTTGAAATGAGATACTCTTAAACGTGGTGGTTCTTTGAAATTTTGTGTTTCTTGAATCTACGACCTCATTTTTGCAAGGCCACTTTTGAACTACAGTCAATGCAATTTTGGCTTGGTCAACGACTTGACATACTTCTACATTTGTAATTTTAGAAAAATATGTAATCAAGTATTGATGAGAACGTAAGAAGGGTTTGAATCTGTTAGTCGTCCACTTTTTGGACGCTCTGACGTTTAGGGGTTAATTAGTGTTGGTTGGCAAAAGTGTCATATATATATATATATATGTATATATATATATATATATATATATATATATATATATATATATATATATATATATATGTTTCTAGCAGTAGATAGATAGATAATATGAACACCGGTCCTCATTCGAGGCCGGCGTGAATAAAGTGTTTGTTCGTCTTGACAATGAGCCAATGCCCACCGGACAAAGGTCCATTGTTTCTAGGAGTACTTAAATGCATATTTGAAGGAAACTGCATAGAAGGATGGGTTGAAAATTTTAGGTGCTTGTTGTTTGAAAATAGTTTCAATCCATGGCTACACATAGAGAATAATTTCAAATGTCACAAATAAAATTCAACTGTGATTTTTTCTTGATTGGAAATTTGCACTGTTGTGTTTGACAATGCTTTTGCTCCACCAAATGGAGTTGTGCAAGGGTTTGGGTTGAGTTTTTCAATGGGACTTAGTATTTTCAGGCAATTCAACCAAAGGCAACATAGGGAGTTCAGTTAGGTTGAATTGAGTTGAATTGAGTTGAATTAAAGAGTAGGGAAATGTATTGTTAAATATAATTGTGCAAATTTTAAATGAGGAAGTGGAGACTACAATTCAGATTTTCTCAATGGTTGAAATTACTCTTTCTATGTGAGTCCTGAGGGAGACACTCGCGAAATCTTCAAAACGATGTGAGTTAAAAAAATATGGTGTTTTTTTTTATTTGTTTCCAATTAAATTTTGAAATCTTTTGAAAAGAAAAATAGGAGCTTCAAAATGTCAAAAGTTTTATTATAAATAATATAGAGTGCATTTATTTAATTTATAAAGTATTTTTTAGAATATAATATATGAATATATTGATAAAAATGTGGAATATTCTTTTATATCCATGGCTCCCATATAAATACATGGTTAACACACATGTATACAAAAAATAATTGTAAATGCTCTCCTCGTGATATGAGCTCGTTGATTGAAAGTATCTATAATCCAATAGCATCTAAAAATTTCAACCGAGCCAAAATTTATGCAACTAGTTACTCCCACTATTCAATTCAATCCAATTGCCTATACAGACTTTGATTGGGTTGAGATTAGTTGAAAGTACTTAATTTGATTAAAATACCAATGCAAACTCAATAACTCCAATTCAAGTCAAGCCAACCCATACATGGCTCTTTTCTAAAAAAGAGTCCATTATAAGTTAAGGTTTAATTTATATATAAATTGATAATCAATAGATATAGTGACATTCTATTGGTTCTTTATTTAAATTGGGTTTCTACAAGTAGAAGTTATTTGTGACAAGAAAAATGAATCACCTTACTTGGCTTGTGAGATTTTTTTTTGTTGATTTAATATATTAATGATATAAAAAAGAGGAGATAATTTACTAGGAGCTTGAATGGAATTTAAAGTTGCCAAAGAATTTTGTCCGGAAATATGAAAGTTGAAGAACTTCAGTAACTTTGTGCTCTCAAGTTTATTCTTCGTGCCATCCCTAGGAAGTCGAAATGCTATCGCTTCCAATTGTGCAAACTCGGGTTCAAACCGAGGTGCAAACTAGGCCTAAATTATTGTCTAGCGTGAGGAAAGGAGTTCAAAGGACATTTTCATCCATTGATTGATTAATTTGAGTGAACCTATAATTTTTTACTTTAAAATAGAAAATAGGTTATCTTTTAGCTAAATTTGGATTACTCTATTTGGGGGAGTTACAACTTACAACCTAATTTAAAAGTACTTTAATTGATTTTAGTAAAACATTGATTCATTTATGAAATTTGTGCATGTCAACTATTCACTCGTGATGTTGAACTTTGTCTAGTGATACATAAACACTTTCACTAAACTCTTTCACTAAACTCAATAACACTCAAACCTTCTCTACACCTGGGTTGAAACACTCAAACCTTCTCTATACCTGGGTTGAAACACTCAAACCTTCTCTACACCTGGGTTGAAACACTCAAACCTTCTCTACACCTGGGTTGAAAGACCATGAAATAATTCCCTCAAAGATCATGACAATTACGCTCCAAAAGCCGGTCTTTGAAAGTCGAGACTTTTGGATGTGGTGCAAAGTAAGAAGGACCACAATATCGACTAACACAACACAATTCGCTATTTACGCATTTGGTCATATAATCATGCACTTGGCCCTGGGGCACATTAATTTTTATTTATTTTTTAAATTCTCTAAAAAATGGCGTCTTTTGTCTTTCTACAATCCCTGACTTTATAAATAAACAATTCTTTTATGAATTTTTTTTAATTTTTAATTTTATCTTTTCTTTCATCTTATTTTTTTTCTCATCTTCTTTGATTCTTGTCTTCCTCTTGTCTTCCTTCTCGTCTTTCTTCTTGTTTTTTTTTTCTTCTATTTTTTCTTGAATCTTTTCTTTCCATTTTGGCTCTTTTTGTGCACCCACGGATCCGACACTCGCACCAAAGTTATTTTTTATTTTTTATTTTTTATCTTTTTTATCTTTTATCTTTTATCTTCTTCTTAGTTAAGGTTCAACTTGCCATTTGTGATGCTAAACCCTAATTTTTTCTTTCTTCTTCTTTGTTAGGGTTTAGCTTGCCATTCGTGGCGCTGAATCCTACAAAAATTATAACAATAAGGAAAAAATAACATTCAGGCTGTGTACAACTACGGTTGTTAAACTCTAAACAGTGGCTGAACAAATATTTTAATTTTTAATTTTTAATTGTCTTTAATTCATTTTTCTTCATTTGGCCGTTAGGCGCACGGCCATGCACCCGAAGTCCCCCTCCTCCCCTCCTCTCTCCTCTCCTACCCTCTCTCCTCTACCCTCGCCTCTACCTCTTCCTTTCCCTCTCTCCTCTACCTCTCCCTTTTCCTTTCTCCTCTACCTCTCCCTTTTCCTCTCCCTCCCCTCTCTTCATATAAGAAAGAAGAAACAAAACAAAAAGAAACAACAAAGAAGAAGGAATTTAAAAAATAAAATTAGAGTGGGTACAACTGCGGCTGCTGAACTCTAAACGGCGGCTGCCAAAAAAATTAAAGATATATAAATATATTTATGTACTTTATTTGCTATTTTCAGCCGTTGGGTGCGCGACAGGCCGGCAACGCACTTTAAGTCCCTCTTCCTCTCTTTATATATATAGGGAAGAAAAGAGAGTCTCCTCACATATATATGGGAGAGGGGCCTTTACCTCCCCTCTCCTCATATATATACAAGAGGGGGGGGGGGGTGAGAAGAGGGAGAGGGAGAGGGATTTAGGGTGCACGATCGCGCACCTAACGGTCGAAAATAGCAAATAATAATAATAATAATTATTTTTTATTTTTTATTTTTTTGGCAGCGGTCGTTTAGGATTCAACAGCCACAGTTGTACCCACCCTGATTTTTTTAATTTTTAATTTTTTTTCTTCATTCTTATGCAAGAAGAGGGGAGGGAGACGGTGGGGGACTTAGGGTGCATAGCCGCGTACCCAAAGCCGAATAAAGCATGTACATATAAATATACATATATATACATTTAAATGTACATATAAATATATATATATATATATATATATATATGTATGTATGTATAATTTTATTTTTGGTGGCCGCCGTTTAGAGTTTAGCAACCGCAATTGTACTCACTTTGAATGTTTTTTTTTCCTTATTATTTTTATTTTTGTAGGGTTCAGCGCCACTAATGGCAAGTTAAACCCTAACAAACACTAATAGGATTTTGGTTCTTTATAACTGGTCTTTTATTACTTAAATGGTCCAAAACGACTTAGTTTAAAGAATAGAGTCACAAGGGACAATTTAAGTCACAAAGGACAACTTAAGTCACAAAGAACCAGTTATAAAGGACCAAAATCCTACTAGTGAAAGAAGAAGAAAGAAAAATAAATTAAAAAATTAAACTAATTAGGGTTTAGCGCCACAAATGGCAAGTTGAACCCTAACTAAGAAGAAGAATAAGAAGAAGAAGAAGAAAGAAAGAAAGAAATTTAAATTTAACCTTGGTGCGAGTTTGGGATCTATGGATGCGCAAGAAGTGCCAAAAATGAAAAGAAAAGAATGAAGAAAAAATAGAAAAAAAGAAGAAGAAGAAGATGAAAGACAATAAGGAAGACAAGAAAAAAGACAAGAAAGAAGACAAGAAAGAAAACAAAATAAATGAAAAAATAAAATAAAAGATAAAGATAAGGATATAAAATAAATAAACGAATTGTTTATTTACAATGTAAGTGATAGTAGAAAGACAAAAATCGATGTTTTTAAGAGAAATTTTTAGTCAATTTTTTAAAACTAAATTTTCTCATGAAATGAGCGCACTTGGCCAAGTGCATAAATAGCAAATTGCGTGTTTAATAACATTTTTTCATACATTTTCTAAAATAAAGCATTTTGTAACTTGAGTGTTCTTATAGAAGCCAAGAAAAATAAAATAAAATGAAGGTTCCTAAAAATTTGTGTGAGACCCACTTCTTTTGTTGGCTATGACAATTTTTTTGGAGGGACTCGAAATCTGAGCACTTTCGTCGACACGAAGGACAAAAATGCTCTCCATGTCATTTTCTCTTTTTGCGGTCTGTAGAGTGCACTGAAAATGTCAAGTGTAAATGGACATTACATGGTCTTTTCAGTTTTTGAAGCTTTCATCCGCTAAAATTTGGACTCCATAGCTTCTCGCCTCTAGTGTAAAGAAGGCCTTAATAAGGCTGTAATTCTCTCTATTTCCAAGAACAACTTCTCATACTCATGGAAGTTGGCTCTAAAAACACCTCATCTCGAACCACGTCTCCAACTATAAGTTACGTGTATGTTAAGCCTTTGGAGCAAGGGGCTCTACCAACGAAATGAACTGGTTAAATTTTTTATTTTATTCTATTTTCCCGGCTTTCTTCTCTCGATGGTGGTGCGTGAAAGGTTTTGCCTTTTGGAGTAGGCCATTACCCTTCAATGTGGTAATCCCGGTGGTAACTATTGTGGTCATTGGTTGCTTTAGAAAGAAGTCACGCATTCTAAAGAAAAAAAATTGATGCTTAAAAGTGCCAATAAACTCAAAGTTAGTGCACGTACGACTTACGATTTGGACAAAGCTTACACGTCGTAAGCATGATGATTTTACTCAGAGATGTTTTTAAAAGTTCTTTACGTTGGAGATTTGACCTAAAGCAGGGTCCGCCCTGAACCTACCATTGGCCGCCCGCGCCGGTCCACCCGCCGGGTGACGTGGCAGCCGGCCCAATGGATGAACGTAACCTGTCAGTGGATGTAGCGTGGCCCCAGCGCGAAGAAGCACCCGAACCGTCACGTGAAATTCAGGACCTGGATCGACGACACCTGGATGGAGATGTGGACCTCAGATGGTGAGGACGTGGGAGCTGGCGCAAGTCTAGGGTTTCAAGCTTTAAGGTATGAGCTTTCATGGCCTTCAGGATTGTTGTCACTCTCTGCGCTCGCGCCTGCTTTTGCTTCGCGTTCGCATCCACGCCTTGCACCTGCCATCCAGCTTGCCTCGTTGGTCTTCCCAGGCCTTGAATATCGAACAACTCGCTTCTTCATTCGTGGTGCCGCTCCCTCCATTCTTTTTTCAGCGCTTGCCGCAACTCATGAGACACTTCTCGTTCCTTGTGCTGCACTGCCCCTTCAACTCTCGCCTTAATGAATGTGTTTCTTTCGCACGCTCAAGCAACGACGCGCTTTCTCAGGGTTTGAGGACGGATTTCTAGGTTTTGTGCGTATGTTGTGGCGTTAACGATCTGGACTCGCTTCTATGGCGCATCGGGGTTGTTTTCGGCTGTTGCGGTGATGGTCTAGCGGCGCCCGTCATTTGTGCATCGTACAGGGCACGGGGTGTTGCGCGATTAGGTCAAGGATGTCCTGCATTGAAGCATCGAGGAGCATGCCTGGTGTTTCAGGTTTCCGAAAGCGCATCTGATAAGAAGATCTCAGGAGAGGTTTCGTTAAGGCTCCATGTTGCAGATGGTTTTGTAGAAAGTTTCCGTGAACTTTTCAGTCACTTGAGCAAGCAGTAGGGACTCAAACGCTATGGCGCCTGAAACGGACGAAGACGCAACTGCTTCGACTGAAATTAGCGATAAAGTGTTGGTCGCGATTAATGAAAGCGATAAAGTGTTGATCGCGATCGAGGAACGAATTCAAGCAAATAAGGTGTTCGATGACGATGTCGGCGAGGATCAAGAGGAGGGGGAACTTTCTGAGAAAGAAGAGGTGAGTGATGAAGAGGAGTCGGAGGACAACACGCAGGCGGGAACCGAAGCTAGCGCCGCGTTGAGAAGAAAAGTTAGCTTAGATGACCTCACTGGTAGGGCAGCCATGGTTATCAAACGGGGTGCTAAATTGGGGACTGATGAGGAAGAAAATAATACCTGGTTAAGGGATAAGGTGGCATTTAGACCTGCCGCAACGAGCTACGCACCAAATTTGTACAACTTCGCATGGGCGCAAGCCGTGCAAGGGAACCAGGGGTTTAAGCTTGTGGAAAGACCGGACGGAGACGACGAGACGGAAGAAGTGCCAGATAATAATGAAGCAGAGTACGAAGATGAAGAGGAGATGGAGGTTGGGCTTCCAGAGTCTCTGGCAGATATGTCTCTGAAGATGATTCCGGAAGGTTACGACATGAGACAAGTGTTGTATGACAAGAGGCTCATGAAAAGCGCCTCGTGGAATGCGACTCGGAGGGAAAAGAACTCCGATGGCGTGGATCCCCGGCGCAGGTTCGAGAGGGACGCGAGGGGAGGCACTCGTGTGGTGGTAAGAAGAGAAATGAGATCACCTTCAAGAAGACGGGATGGAAGAATCCCATCACGGAGGGACACAGAAAGGAGTGAAAGAGTTTCGGAAAGCGACCGACACAGGGCACGGGACAGAGACCGAGCCAGAGAGAAGGGTCGGGATTCTAGGGGTGACCGAAAAGAAAGTTCTCTTCGTCCTTCTTCAAGCGATGACTCAGAGCAGTCCAAACCCGCTTCAGGTGCCAATGGACGGCAATCCCAAAGTGGGGATACTGTTGCCGAAGTCCCTGAAGAGGGAGAGATCGAAGAAGGCGAAATTGAGCTCCCAGCTGAGAATTCCACAAGATCAGCCTCTCGAGAAAAATCGGAGAGTCCAGTGGAGGATGGCTTACTGAATGGAAACCTCAAGAGGTCACTTTCTTCTAGGCTCAGTTTTAGGAATTCCGATTCGCGCTCTTTGTCAAGGGAATCTAGTTTTCGGCGACTTCAGGACGACGACTTGCGACACCGCCTTACCAAAGATGCCGAGCGAGAAAAATCGAGGGAGGAGGCTAAATTGCGAGAGGATCGGCGGGAGCAAATTGTGCATTTGACTGCATTGATGAAGAGTGTGACTGTCAAAGATGCACAAAAGTAAGAGATGCACTGAATACACTGCCTTTTGCATCAAACCTGGGTTCAACTTCAGGGAAACCCAACCCAAACCGCAATTGGTGTGGAGGTTCTGGCTTTGAGTGTGCTATACTTCCTCTCTTTATCCGAGATCGACGGTTCCCTGTAGTGCCGTTCAGTGCCACTGTCGGTTAATTGGCACTGACATATGTCTGATAATGTTGTATGCTTACGTTCATTTAAGGTTGACCTGTAGGCAACTAGGCAGTGCTGGATCGAATTGCATGTAAGTGAATTTGGGATGTTTTTTTTTGGGGGGATTTACCTTACGCTTTGCATGTGATTGACAGGGCTTTCATCAACACATGTGTTCGACTTGACAATGCTGTGAAAATACTCAAAGCATTTGCAACGCAGAGAATCTATACGAATCTAAAACCTGCAGATGATATGCCTCGTGACGTTTCTAAGATGGCATCAAAGGTGTTTCAAGGACTGCGCGCTGTGTATGCTGTGAGTCATCCTTGCAATCATGGCATTGCTGTGCTGCCCATTCAAGCGGATTTGATATATTTTCAATCTTCAGCAATAGGGCTGTTAGGTTTGCTGGTTTGTCTGTCACATTTCCTACATGTATTAACAAAATCTTGTAAGTCGTTTTCTCAATCTTTTTGGTGACGCACAGGTTTGGAATACAGCCAGCGGAAGAGAACAAGAACGCGACAGAGACACTTTCCCGAGGTTGTATGTTCTGGCAATGGCTTCTTTTGAATCTGTAATTGCTCATACGCTGTTGGTAATGTTCCTACGCACATTTGTGTCTTAATATTATTTCTGACTCAGTTTTATATTAACTACTGCTTTCAACAGGCTGCTGCAATTCGTTACTGGATCCTGCTTGAAGTTTTTCTCAGCGAAGCAAGCGCGAGAGGTAAAGAGCTCAGAGAAAGAATTTCACTGTTGTTTAGAGTTAGTGAGGTTCTTCGCCCGTTAGAGTAAACCTTGACTCAAGGAATATTGCACTCTTGAAAGTTGTAAAGAATGACTGTCGATGCAGAGGTATGCATAAAGTAACTGGACATCCAAGGTTTACTCATTAGCAGTATCCAGTGTATCACTGGTAGAAGTTCCATTTGGGTTCGCCTGTACTTCCTGTCGACGTTTGTGACGAAATGTAGCGTGGTGAGCATGACAGCTGGAGGAGTTTATGGAGCATGTTACAAAAACTTCTCGAAAGACACGAATGGAAGGAAGTGTACGGCCGGTACAAGCAGCTCCAAAACCGGTCGAAGCTACGCAGGAGACGGGAGCTAGGCTGAGGGAACTATCTGCAAATGCTTCAGTATCAAATCCCAAAATGGCATCTGGTATAACAAGAGTTTTGGAGAATAGTCCAGAACATAATACAGATTCAAAAGATGCAATGGCTGCAGCGGATATCGCTGCCGCTGCTGTAGCATACGCCCAAAGTTCAGCAGCTGCCTTTGCCAACTTCTCACATGGCAGCACTTATAGTCAACCTGTGAAAGACCACCCCACCATTGAATTGGGTCACTGGGGTTGGAACGGTTCAACCGAACCCTTCGAGCAGCAATCTATGTCACCTGGATTGCCACCAGGTTATTCCGGTGTCAGCCACCCTGGGAG
This sequence comes from Pohlia nutans, assembly GCA_022496805.1. NCBI lineage: Eukaryota > Viridiplantae > Streptophyta > Bryopsida > Bryales > Mniaceae > Pohlia > Pohlia nutans. The sequence continues at coordinate 3,121,884 of CM040093.1, read as the reverse complement.
GTCCGTGGTGCCTCATGGAGTTACCGCTGCAAATGGCAGTATAAACGGAGTTGCTGCAATCCCTCCCAGCATCTCCACTAATGGATGGGCAAATGTTACCAAGAAGGTGGTATATGACGTGAAGTCTCCTTATGGGCCTGGTTTCTTAGAGGAAGATTGGGAGGAGCTGAGTCCTCCTTCATCGCAACTCCCTGCTTACGCCTTCACGACCCGAAAAGTTGTAAAACTAGATGAACGAGGTTTTCCGATTTCAAGCTCAGAGACGATTAACACAGTCGCACCACCAAAAAAAGTGGGAAATCCGCCTGTGTCTGTCAACTTTCGATTGGCAAGTCCTACCCCTTCAGAAGAAAATGATGAGCCCGAGAACCAGAACACAAGTTCTTCCGCAGCTGTTGCGAATGGCAAGACGCAACCGGGACATCAAACTTTTCACCCACCCCTAAAATCACCAGGCATAACGCCTACAGTTACAGCTGCTTTCTACAAGACTTTGAACACACATATTGATGAGGCAGGACGTGCTCATTATTCTTCAGCCCCACTAGTCACTCCTTCTGTCGATCAAGACATTTCTTTGAATTTCGAGCAGCGAAAGAACCAACCGGTTTCTGGTCCAGTTATATCAAACTTAAGGAGTCGGGACCCACGGAGACAGCTACAGAATGGTTACACGGAGGGGGAAGTGCCCCTGCATCAGTCCACTAGCCAAGCTAAGAATTCTTGGCAGGTAGCAGTACAAACCATGGACAGGAAACGAGAAGGGGAAGATCATGCTATTGTGGCAGAACCATCAAAACGGCTCAAGCTTTCTGGTTCCCGTAATGAGATGCACAATTTGGATTCATCTGTTGGTGCCTTTGCTATGGGAGGCTGGTTGGAAGAGGGTGCTGTTATGACACCTAGTCACGAGAACAATGGGGTACAGGCTATGGATATAGACTTGGACAGTCCGACTCCTACAGATAAAAAGGGAAACCTGAAAGATGAGGTAGCAGGAATCAATGCGAAGAGAATTGTGATCTCGACTGGAAGTGGGTCTTCTGAAATGGTAGCCTCAGGAATTGCAGCGAGTATTCAAAATAAGCCACCTTCAGATGTTGGCAGCAACAATTCAATGAAGTCAGAAGGACAGGCTGCAGAAGAGGTGCTTGATATACTTGAAAACTTGGGGTGGTAGTCGTCTTCTGTGATGCAGCTTTTGTATCGAGTCCTGTTTGCGAGGACCATCCCTTCAATCTTTTATTGAGCTTTTAAATGTCACAAATCTGAATTCCTCAATGAGAGTTCGAAGCGATGCCTAATATTGTGGCCTGTTGTTTTCATGTAAAACGACCAGGATGCTGGCAGACACAGGATGAGACCTCGAGATCCACGCCGTGTTCTGCTGGAAAATGCTGCAGAAAATGTACAAGTGAATCACAGAAGTGCTCCAGTTTACGAGACAGCAGATTTAGGAGTTGCTCCTCAACACAGAAAACGAAACTCACCACCTCCTACAACCTCTCCAATTATGAGCCATCAGCCGTCAACTAATACATTGGGAAACGCACAGGATCAAAGAGAGGGTCGCCCAAACCCCAATGAAATGAACAAAGCAATTAATAATACTATGCCATCTAAACAAGAACAGAAAATTTTAGCATCAAAGGAAGAAACTCTTTTTGATGAGACAAACAAAGAAAGAGGGAGAGAATCAATTATGGCCTCAGGAAATGAAGCTCGGGAAGTTGAGGAGCCAACTAGAGAAGAAGTTTCGGATCACCTAGACCCCTGGGATCCTTTGTTGCGTAAGCCTCGGTTCGGACCGAGTCACTGGGGTGGTAACGATATGCATCGGGACTTTGAGCAGCTGCTGGAAGATTTAGATGAGGTGCAACGCGTGGTTATCCAGAATGAGAGGAAACGACGAATGCAAGAACAAGATCGAATGTTCAGTGCTGGGAAGCTCTGTCTCGTTCTGGATCTCGACCATACTTTGCTCAACTCTGCCAAGGTAACTATTATGGCATGTGGTGCAAACTCCTGATTCCAACACCGGGTCTTGAGCATTGCTGGACACCCAAGTCAAGTTTGATGAAAAGATGTACTTGGTTCATTTCATTGTGGATTACCTTACGCAAACTCTATAATATCAGTCAGTTTGTGTTAGTTCTACATGGTGGCTGACATCTTACAACCGTCTGTGAGGATAGTTTGCAGAGATTGAACCAGAGTGGGAATCACGCCTACGATCAGTTGAAAGCATGGAACGGAGCAGGGCCAGTAGAGAATTGCACATGGAACAGGAGTTATACCGATTTCCACATATGAGCATGTGGACGAAGTTGCGCCCTGGAATATGGAAATTTCTTGCAAAGGTCTGTAGTTGATGGCATTGACAGTTTTGCGAACAATGTCTAAGGGTTCCCACGTTTCTGGTCTAGTGATTGTCCCTGTTTCACTGTTTGTGGTCCAGAACTAGGCACTCATACTCTGCACTTCTGCAGGCAAGCGAATTATATGAGTTGCACGTGTACACAATGGGCAACAAGGCCTACGCAACCGAAATGGCCAAGTTGTTAGATCCCTCCGGTACATTATTTGCCGGACGGGTTATCTCCAAAGGTGACGAAGTTGATGGTTTAGACAAAAGCAAGGACCTTGACGGGGTTCTGGGCATGGAGTCTGCAGTGGTCATTATTGACGATTCACTTCGAGTCTGGCCACATCATCGGGAGAATCTCATTGTTGTCGAGCGGTAAGCTTTTCGAAGAATGTTGCGATCCTGATTATTGGTGGAAGGATCCAGAGATTAAATCCCTTTGTTCACAACGTTTGATGCATGTGCTTGCCCTTATGTGCAGATACATGTACTTTCCAAGCAGTAGGCGACAGTTTGGGCTCCCAGGCCCATCACTTTTAGAAGTGGGTCATGATGAAAGAGCAGCAGATGGCATGTTGTCATCAGCTTCGGCGGTTGGCTTCTTAACTAAAGCTTTATTGCTGTTAGTTATGTTAATCTCTTTTGAGAAACCATCCTACTTATTTTGGTCTCCTCTAATCCTATCATTTTCTGATGCATCATGCAGGTGATAGATAGAATTCACAGGAATTTTTTTGCTAACAAAAGGTTGCGAGAAGTGGATGTTCGGCTAATTCTTGCTGCAGAGCAGCGACGGGTGCTAGCTGGTTGCCATGTGCTATTCAGTCGCATCTTTCCTGTGGGAGAAGTGAATCCTCACCTTCACCCACTGTGGAGGATGGCTGAACAATTTGGAGCGAGCTGTTGTCTCCATATCAACGACAAGGTCACTCATGTAGTTGCCATATCTCTTGGCACTGACAAGGTATCCCTAATGACATTCTGCTAAGCCCAAAATTCTAAAGTCCAAGTATTTCTGCAGTGCACGATTTCAGCACACGAAGAAGTTGTCAGCGTACACCGCTTATAATGCTGCCTAACTGATGCATCCACTTTTGCAGGTGAACTGGGCATCGGCAACTGGAAGACCTGTTGTTAGACCTGCATGGTAAGCTGGACAGTGGCAGTGCTCTGTTGTCACTTTCTTTTGAGGTCCCTGTGTAGTTTGTACTGATTGTGGGAAAGGTGTGCAGGTGTTTGGTTCTTGATCTTGGGCTGACGTATTGTTACCACAATGCAGGCTGGAAGCTTCGGCAATCTTGTATCGACGTGCAAATGAACAGGATTTCCCAGTTCCTCCTTAGGGCACGAATGACGTACTCATCCGTGGTACTTGCCCCGCTTGCCTCGCAAGCCAGCAACCTCTCATACTACAACATCAACAACGCCTTTTGTCTGGTCATTTTTGTTTCCCACACTACCCTCCGCACTCTGGGTCGCCAAGGTAAAACATCTTTCAACAACAGAAGAGATCCTCCAGAGGTAAGCAATGGAGATTGGTATGGTGTACAGTCTGACGAAGAGTGTAGTTAGAGCTTTTCAGACTAGAGACATAGTTTCATACCTGGGATCTTATATATGAACTGCGCAATAGCAGAAACTACAGCCCGGTGGTTATACCTAAGAAGCCCCTATTTCAGTTCCCCTGACGTTCATTCTTTTTCTCCCTCAGTATCAGGGGAAGCCCCTATTCCATGTCAGCAGCAGCAGCAGCAGCGGCAGCAGCGGCAGTTAGTGAATCCCTTGTGTACAAAAAACTAGAAGGCCAACGCACATATTTTCCAATTGTCCTGAGTGGGGGGCCGGGCGGGGGGGTGGGTGGGTTGTAGAGCTCAATCACCAACAAAGTAGATGGGAATTACTTGGGTATAGAGGTTGTCAATGAGAGTGCGTGAGCTCCTCCTGCATGGTGTATTGGTCCATCATAGTCGCTTCTGTTTCATACGACGACACTGTACAGTACTGTACACTAGTGCACCCTCTACACCGAAATCACCATAAACTGTGGCCCACGGTATTTACGAGAGTCTTTACTAGTAATTATTTTTTGTGGTAAAAACCATCCAAATTGAATGGGAATATGTTCAAACTGGATGAAAATCCATTGAAATGGATGAATGTACCCACGCCAATCACGCACCCACAGTATATGGTGATTTCGGTGTAACAGCAGCTAGTAACTCCTACGACTTTCATAACGACGCAAGGTAACTGAACTTGACTTGGTCTCACCTTCAGGACCAACGTGTATTGTTACCCTACGTCAGGCTCAGTTTCCACTAGTGAAGTAGCTCTTGCTGTCAAGCGCCACGTGTCATCGCGTGATTAGTTTGGTGACGTGGAACTGTCAGAAATATGACGCGGTAATTCGATTTCGCACCAGACTGTCTAACCTGACCCTCCCTGTCAAATACCCGACTACCGGTCCAGTACACCCAGACCTCCTTATTATCACCCTCTTTAATATCACGTTCTGAAGATTATCTAAATGTTATAATTCTTACGATATGTTCCTCTTGTGAACATATGGTTCATTGGACCGTTTTCCCATGTCACGTTCTAATTGAATGTGATGAGGTTTTTGAATCCTGAGCTTCTGGCATAAAAGAGTTTCTAGTGTACATTTTGACAACCATTGGTCTTTTAAATTTGATTGTCACCAAGCTATATTACCAAAGGTCTATTTAGGCATCACCTTGGTGCCAAAAAGTGAAAGGAATCTTCTTTATATATATTTGTTGCGTCAAGTACCTAAAAGAATATTGTCAGTGTGGTGTCAATATGGGCCTTAATGCAATATTTGTGGGACTTGCCTATTGAATCTATACCACTTGTAGATTTCAAAGAGTCTCAATATGGTGGTGGAAAGTCCCAATTAAACAAATATCGCATTATATTGTTATCATGTGTCGAATGCAATCACCTATGTTCATCTCAACAACATACAATAAAAACATTGCAGAATTATGACTTGCCAAGTTTGTGATGAGTAGAAAACCTGTGTTACAATCAAAAGGGTTTACCTTAATTGTCTTTAATCACTTCAATGGCGTTACAATTACTAGGGTTTAGGTTTTTTCAATCACCTCGAAGGAACCTAAGTCAAAGAGCCTCTTAACTCCATGTTGATTATTTCATTGCACTAGTAGCAACAAACCTTTACAACGACATCCTTTCATAGCAACAAACTTTCACAACAACATCCTTTTGAACACCCAACGCCGGCTTGTCTATAACAACATTCCACTGAGAGCCAACGATTAGACCAAACAATCCATCAATAAAAATAAACGTAAATAATAAAGTTTTTTTTTTGGCACACAAGGGGAATAATTCCCAAGGCAAATCCCAAAAGTTGCACTAGGAACAACCAATTCCCTAATTTTGCACTTGGCCAAGTGCACTCATTCCATGAGCAAATTTGGCTTTAAAAAAATTTGTTTGAAAAATTCTTTAAAAAACAACGATTTTTGTCTTTCTACAATCTTTTACGTTGTAAAAAAACAATTTATTTATTTATTTTGTATTCTTATTTTTATCTTTTATTTTTATCTTTTATCTTTTATCTTTATCTTTATATTATATATTTTTTTCTTTTATCTTGTTTTTTTTCCTTGTCTTCTTTCTTGTCTTCCTTCTTCTTTTTCTTCTAGTCTTCCTCTTGTCTTTTTTTTTTTTTTTTTCTTCACCTTGCCATTTCTGGAGTTTAAACGTTAAAAAAATCTTAAGAAAATAAAAAGCAGGGAGTAGCCGATGGCTGAATCCAATACAAGCCAAAATTTATTTATTTATTTATTTTATTTTATTTTATATTTTATATTTTTTTTGCTTCCGCTTTTTCCGAGCAGAGAGGGTCCGCGCGCGCGCGGACCCTACTCTAATTTTAACTCTCCCTCCCTCCCTCCTCCCCTTTCCATTTTTTTTCCCCTCTATCCTACATAAACCCTCCTTCACTCTCCCTCCCTCACTCTTCCTCTCTCTTCCTCCTTTATATTGAGGAGAAGGGAGAAAGGAGAGAGGGAGAAGGAGAAGAGAGGAAAAGGGGAGGAAGGAGAGAGGGAGGGAGGGAGAGTGAGGGAGGGTTTATATAGGGGAGAGGAGGGAGTGAAGGGGGGAGGCTGAAAATTAGAGTAGGGTCCGCGCGCGCGGACCCTCTCTGCCCGGAAAAAGCGGAAGCAGAAAAAATAAATAAAAAATAAAATAAAAAATGGCATGTATTGGATTCAGCCGTCAGCTGCTCCCTGATTTTAATTTTAATTTTTTTTTTTAACGTTTAAACTCCAGAAATGGCAAGGTGAAGAAAAAAAAAAGGAAGACAAGAGGAAGACTAGAAGAAAGAGAAGAAGACTAGAAGAAAAAGAAGGAAGACAAGAGGAAGACAAGAAAGAAGACAAGAAAAAAAACAAGATAAAAGAAAAGAAAAGAAAAGATAAAGATAAAGATAAAAGATAAAAATGAGAATACAAAATAAATTAAAAAATTGGTTTTTTACAACGTAAGGGATTGTAGAAAGACAAAAATGGCTGTTTTTTAGAGAATTTTTCAAACGTTTTTTTTTAATGCGCTTGGGGGCCAAGTGCATGATTATATGGCCAAGTGCAAAATTAGCGAATTGGGTGTTTAGGGTGGATAATGCGGAAGAGACTTTGACCGCGTGGGGATTTGAACTCTTGACTTCACCGGTGCTAAGAAGCACCCCTAGCACTCCCCAAGGGTAGTTTAAGGTCATTCCGGATCGTAAATAATAAAGTTCAAAGCACCCATACTAATTCCAAAAAGTCAAATTGTAATGAGATATTGGATAGATGGCCATTCGAATTACCTCATGACTTTGTGGAGCTTGGTTCAGCTCCATTCCTATATTTCTCTCGGTAATATTGACTCCGCCAACATGTGCATTTGTACGCTATTTGGTTTTGATGTATACTCATCGAACCATCTCTTATTAGGAATATAAAAAATTCAAGTATTTTATTTCAATAAATAACCTACCTCTCACCGTGTGTACATTTAAGTTTTAGTTCAGCCATTACTAATTTCTCATTGTCATTTTCTAGATCTAACCATGTGGAACAAGCACCATGTCACTCACATGATTTTCCTCCATTTCTTCGTTTTCCCTCTCTGTACGTTTTTTTCTATTTCTTTGTTTATGCACCTGTTTAAGCTTCTCTATTCAGTGTCACAATGTCCTCTACCCCTCCTTATCATATTATAGAGGTTATAAATTATTTGAGAGTAGTCAATTCCATCATTTTTGTCTGCATCCAATAAATGAAAATCATTAAGAAGATGAACTTGCATATTGAGGTGTGTCATTGCAAAGGTTGTGTGCAGATCGTCTAGCACGGGTGATTAATAACTCAATCTTGAATTTTAGTGTTCACGGAAACATACATGTGACTGCAACGGGGATTAAGTGAAGAGATAATGGTGACAGAGAATTAGTGTATTAAAGAGACGACGGGGACATAATCATGTACTCGTGGTGGAGAAATCCTTGAGAGCAAGGCCAGAAGCATAGTGAAATGTACGAATGTTTTCATGGTAGGGTGTATACATAAATATAGAATCATTTGAATCACTTTTAGGTTTTTGGATACTTTGAAAATTTATAACTCTTTTTCTATAAAATAAAATGATAAAAAATTGAACAATTTTTTTTTATATTGATTCCTACCAGTGTAAAAATTTCAAAATGACTATAATAAATAATAGCCATTAAATGAATTTTTTTTAAGTCTATAATGTTGTAGTCATTCAACAAAATGCACAAAGAAATTGAAGTATAAATAAAAATTAGGTCCTAAATAAATCTCATAAAAATTAAATGATTAGACTAGTTTTAATACGATATGATTTCTTTGGATATTTTTTAAATTTTTTCTTATCATTAATGAAAAGAAAAGAAAACTAAAACACAATTATAACATGTTACAATTATTTTAGCATCATTAGAATTTGAAATCTTGAAATCTATTAAATAATGCACAATGGTGCACAAATGCATGTACACTCTCCACAACGGTTATGCCATCGAAACTGTCGTGCCAAAGTCAATCTGACATAGTTTAACCTAGTATTCTAATATTTTGTAGTGCTCTTCAATGGAACTTATCTACACTCAAACCTCTTTATAAAGACCCTCTCTACAATGGCATTTTAGAATATTCTGCACACTTGTCACACATTCAAACTTTATGATATAGTGAAAAAGTTGCAACCCAAGGTAGGCAAATTAACCCCTAAACGTCCAACCGTTCAAAAAGTGGACGATGTACATAATCAAACACGGTTCTCTCATCCGTCATTGACTTTTTGTAGTGTGGATTTTTTACTATATATTTTATGGGAAGTTACCTTCATGCATGTGTGATCCGATTAGAAAGGGGATGATTTGTAAAAAAATTATGCCTCATTTCATGTTGTAGTGATGCACCCAAAATTTTGAAGATTTCAATGTAAAAGTGCTCTTAATCCCTAAAGGACCATGCTCATCTATAAAATTTTATCACTTTCTCGTGATGCTTTCAAGAAGGCAGTTGTATCTCTTAATTGGTGTTCATGTAGAAAACTTCACCATTGAAGCTCAAAGAGGACTTGGTCGTGAGATTATATATTAATTTTCAGAACAATCTATCGTATATATTATATGATTATAAGGTTTGATCATGAGTTGTTTTCTGAAATTTTTGAACAAAATCAACAGGTCATTCATTGCAAACATTCTCATAAATTCTAAAACCATGATTAGCGTTTGAAATTTCAAGAGGACACGAAAATGTATTGTATCTAGGTGCGAGCCGGGCGAGAAAAACGATGAGGTGCTGAGAGCTCCGCGTTTGGTGGTGAGAGAACTTTGCCCATAGTTTGCTAGATCTGTGCTTTGGCTATGGCGTTTTAGATCTCGATCTCTTTGCAACTAATGTGTAGAAGGTAGTGGGCGCTGGAGAAAACGAGCGTGATGACGGTTCGCATTAGACTACTAGCTTGATGTTTAGATGTAGAGGAGTGGTTTTTCCTATTAGAAAGTGATCGTGATTGTAATTCTAAGGTATCCACAAACTAGAACTATCATCATCTACAGTCTTAGAAGCACTTAGAACGTAGATCTAGATTCATAGCACAAAAGTCACAGTGAAGGCAACCGAGGGAGCAACAGCATGTCAAACCTGCAGCCAAGGATTTCATCATCGAGAAAGAAACAAAGGCGCATTCAGCGCCATTTGCTCAAAATCTCTACAGACGTCCCCTTTCTCACCTTCTCTTTACTGCAATAAAAAGGTACACATTTGCTTTGTTTCGAGGACAAAGACTTCCCATCAAGTAGATCTAGGATTTCACGGTATTTTTGACAGTAACTGACATTGTTTTAGTAGTAATAGAACTCTTATAGTTATTAGATATGTAATTAGAGCCATTGGCAAGCCTTTGGAGTATAGATCGGATAAGAATGCGCACATAGCTACTTTACAGTGTATTAGCTTGAATGGGACCCAATTTTGCCACACATACGGTGATAAAACGACGCACATGGAGCAGACATCGCCAACAAGGTGATAACCTTGTAGTAAATGCGATCTACATCAAGGCAAACAAAAGCAATCGTAAGTGCTATTCTACTCAATATGATAGAGACCAGCAAGAAGATTCTAACCGTAACTCGTGTCATAGCAAGGATAGAGAATGCAGATGTAGAGCCTACCTGAAAAGAAATATCCGTACGGAAGAACTCTGGAGGATTGGAAAGCAAGGTGACTGCTTCAAACAAGACTGCTCCAATCACAAGTGCGAAGTAACATCAAGAAGAGCAAAACAAAGAGACTACAACAAGGCCAAGAAAGGAAGAAGAGAGCGCTGCGACCACAGTAAGCAAGTCTGCAGCAACAGAGGATACAAGGCAGCAATTGTGAAGATAGAGCAAGACAACGGTGCAAAGGCAGAACAAAGGTCGCAACAAAGGCAACACAGCGAAGAGAGACCAACGCGGTCACGAAGAAGGCAACACATTGATTGCAGCAAGGGTAGAGGAAAGCAAAGCAACAACAATAACGAGCAACATAACGATTGCAGTGAGGGCAGTCAAAAGCAACGCACGTGTACCTGCAAAGGCATAGGAGAGCATCAGAATCGGGACGAAAAGCAATGCAGCTGGGCCGGAGAAGATTGCAATTCTGAAGGAGAGCAGCGCCACTGTGTTAGAACACAAAACACATGCAGTGAAAGGAGCAACTGCACCGAATACCAGAACAACTACTTCAAACAAGGCGGATACGATTGGTCATGGGTGCGGCAGTATAGGCAAGACACAGGCAACAAAGCGCAAGAATTTGGGGATGGAAGAGACGACATCCAAAGAGAAGATTGTAACTGTGAAGGAGTTGGAGAACTCGACATCAACATTCGCAGCAACATCAAAGGGGACAAAGCAAACCCTGAATCTGCCAAAAACAACAAGAGCGACAGTGGAAGAAAACAAACCTGAAGTGTAGAAGTCGGCGGTGAAGCTGAAACAAGCTGGAGTGGAGATAATAGCAACAGCGGAAGAAGCGAAAGCATTGGAGATTGCCGCACCAGAGGATGCTACAAGTGCAACAAAGGAACTGGGGGATGCGACAACTCTGTTAGAAACAGTTGCGAATGGAGAGGTAGCGAGATTAAGCAATAGCGAGACAGTAAGAGAACGCAAGGAGGAGACAACGGAGGAGCAGAAGACCGCAACGACCGCATCAAAGACAACTGCGAACATAGAGGCAACACCAGCATTAACAAAGATAACGACTGCAGTGAGGGCAGAGGAGAACCTGAAGACTGCAGCGGGGAGACAGAGCCAAAGTGCAGCGGAGGAGGCACAAAACAAGGACGAACGAGCCGCAACAGCTGCGACAACGGTAGTGAAGAAATAAAAAACCGCCGTGGAAACAAGACAGAGGACGACAACTGCAGCAAAGGTGAGGACATCGACTACGGCAGCAAAGGCAACGGACACAACTGCAAACGCAAAGGCTGCCGACCCTACAAGAACACGCGAGTGAATAGAGGAGGAGCGGAGAGCGGCGGGAGTGACCGCATCAAAGACTACAACGAATACAAAGGCGGCACCTGCATAAGAGACAACGACCGTAACAAGTGTAGAGGAGAACCTGAAGATCGCAGCGGTGAAACATGGCCAAAGTGCAGCGGAGGAGGCGCAAAGCAGAGAAGGACAAGCCGCAAAAACTGCAACAACGGAGGTGAAAGAATAAAAAACGAACGCGGAAACAAGACAGAGGACGGCAACTACAGCAACGGCGAAGACATTGGCTGCAGCAGTAAAGGCATCGGCGAACGCAAAGGATGCGGGAATGAACAAAACCGACCTAACAAGAGCACGCGCGTAAACAAAGGAGAAGCATAGAGCGAGGAAAGAGGTGACTGCTTTGCAGCGGAGAGCGGCGAGGGAGACATCAACTTCGAAGCGGAGAATGGCAACGGAGGCAGCTGCTTCGAAACGGTGAGCGGCGACGGAAGAAGCTGCTTTGAAGACAACTGCGACGGAGACAAAGGCAGACGACGGCAACAGCAAGAACGCCAAGCAGACGACGCCAACAGCAAAAGAAGAAGAGCGAACCTGAAGACCGAAAACAGCACCGAAGGCAAAGGCTGCGGATAAGAGCGCAGCTGCGAGGAGAGCGAAGGCTGGAACGACAACAAAGTCGGGAGCTGCAGTAGAGAAGACAAGGGAGGCAAGAAGAAGTGTGGTGAGTACGAGAAGAGCCATCAACTTATAGGAGCTGTGGAGGGAGGAACGACCAATCAAAACAGGAGAAGCCCAAGACTCCTAGCAATGGCAATGAGGAATTCGACAAGGAACAGCCAAGATGGATCATCCAGTACAGACATGGAGATGGACACTCCCATGACTCCTAATCTCAAGCGCTTGTTGGAGAAAAAGGGGGCCAACAAAGAGAGTACTACGGGAGATAACGGCGGAAAAAAAAAAACAAAGGTACCCATATGCATGCTAACTCCTCCCCTCCCATATCTTCCTACACTCCCCACTCTTCCTAACCTTCCCACTCTTCCTCCCGCATCGCATGGGCATAACACAAAAAATATGGCTAAGAATGATGGCATGGATAACATAACTAGTAGTAATTCGGTGAGGATAGACATTGAGCCACAAAACCCAAGGTTTTGGTTGGGTTTTAACACCATGGAGAAAGTTGGACATGAAAATGGAGAGGATGAAATTTTCATGAACGAATCTTTAGAGGATATGATCACTAGGGGGATGCTACCGGTAGAAGCCGAAGAAGCACGCCATGCTATCGTGGCATTCCCACATACTCCTCAAATCCTCTACCCTAAGGATAGAGAGGATGGGATTTTGGGACAACACTATAACCTAACCCAAATCCCGGTTAATCCCGATACGGGATTAGCCATTGATTTTCACGTAGAAATCCACTTTGAAGTGGATATTAACTCCCCCTTCCTCCATGATGACATTAGAGCTAAGGTCACAAAGAGATTAATAGACATGGACGTTCCCCTTAGCATGGATATTATCGATCCGATAGCGGTGCTTTGTTTTAGCACCAAGAGGGGTGGCCAAAGAGGGGTTTGAAACGGTGTAATCAAATTACACCTTTTAAACCCTGAAATTGGTGGCATTGGCATGCTTAAAGGGCTACGCCCTTTTATCCTTGAATTGGACTTGATTGATGGTTACTCAAAGACACCTTGCCCAAAAAAAAAATTTGGGCAAAATGTGTAAAAGTTTCCATAGTGTTGCTAGGAACACTAACCTATCGGTGAAGATTAAGAGTGATAACCTAATTGATACCACCGCTAGTGCCATTTTTTATGATGTCTTAAGAAATAGTTTTCTTAAGAAGCAAGACTTTGAGATTGTGGATGTTCAAAAGAACACGCTTGAGAGCCATGCCTTCATCATGGCACCTACTCCAAAGCAAGCAGAGAAGATTAGGCTCCACCACGTAGCCGCTAACCAAGAGATCATTATGCCACAAAAGAAAATTAGCCAAACACCCCGCATTACACCCGAGACAAAGGCAAAAAATGATGCTTTATCTTTGACGCTTTCTCACTTACCGATTTTGATGTCGGTGGTTGATACCACCGAAGCAATCATTAAAACCATGAAAAGCAAGAATGTTGCTTCCATTTGGTTCCATAGGGAAGTATGCACAAGGCACAATGGAAGTGCAAATGTGCAATGCACAAACCCCATTGTGTATAGATCATTTGTCAACAAAACTCATGTGATTGGAGGACACTATGTGGAGTTTGCACCACATAGGAGAAGCCTAGATGGAGTAGACCCACCCACCAAGGAGCAAATAGAGAAATGGGGCTTCAACGACATAAATGTGGCACTAGTAAACACCGTGGCTACATTGGTGACATCAACACCCTCCATCACAAAGGAGGATGTGATAACAATTATGGAGGAAAGCAACAAGACTATGAGAGAAGAAAACAAGAAGATGAGAGAAGAAATTGAGAAGACAATGGAGAAGAAGATGAATGAAGAAAGACTCATCAACAACGCCAAACATGATGAACTACAAGAGAAGATAGACTTCATCCATGACTCACTCATGCTAGCCCTCAAAGGCATTCAAGAAATAAAGGGTAGTACTTCAAGACCTACCCTAGAATACCAAAAATACGTAGATTGACCAAAGACTACAAGGTAGAATACATAGTATACATAGATTACTTATACTATACCAATACATCACTACATACTAGTTACATGTATTGTATTATGTACATATATAGTACACAAGTAGTATACACTTTAGAATACATACACGTATATATATGTTGGAACATAGAATATGGTATACTGTATACCAAAAAAATATCAAAAAATACTTATACCAATACAATACCTATATACAAGTACTATACTATATTATTATACCCAAAAATACAATAAAATGGTATATACCAATACCAAATACAAAATACAGATTTGTACAAAATACAAATACAACAATACACTTATACCAAAAAACTCATACAATACCAAAATACAAATACCTCCCTATAACACACAAGAAACATACTACAAATACTCCAAATCTTACAAAAAGAAAAACAAAAAAACAAAACTGAATACCAAAAGGAACAACAAAATAAATAAAATAGATACAAATATCACCAAAAAACACAACAAAGTACCTACAAATATCACATATAAAAAACAAATATGCACAACATACAAACACGTCAACACACACATCCAAGACAAAACAAAATTATACACAAATAAAATAAAAATAAAATAAAAACCCAAAACTAACAACAAAAATCAATTCACTTTAAAGCCAAAACATACTAAAAATAAATATAAAACCCAAAAACACCAAAAAAGGACTCAGCCTACCGGCCTCGTCTAAAGAAAACAACAACAACAAAAAATACAAAACAAAACCTTTCTAAAAAATAACAATAAAAATAAAAATAAAAAACAATTCTTACATCTATTATTGCTTCTATGTGGAGATATTGAAACCAACCCAGGACCCATGCCCAATATACTTGAAACACACCCATCTACGCACAAAAGAAGGTGTAAGACATACTAATACCATGCACAATCAAATTACAACCAGAATATCAACATTTAGCAAAAACATTCTCACCTATTATAAACACAACACACCCATACCATCAAAATGCAACTACGGATTACCCACATTTATCAAGATACATACACCAAAACCTACACCACCCACCACCTAGAATATTATTCGCAATCATTACCACAATTAGCCCCATATTAGAAACATGTGATCACACGCTAATACAACTGCCAGACCCCGACTGCACAACATTATTTTTAGAACGGATGACCTTACTACAAAACCCACCCGAAAGACATATAAATAATCCACACCCATATACACAATTCAAACAAACAAATCAAAATATCATAAACCCTCCCAACTCCATTCACAAAGGAATTTACGAATTCATCAAAACTACAAACGAACCACTAAACCTACACACTATGATAAATAAATTTCCATACCTTCCAGAAAACCTACTCAACGAAACATTAAAATGCAATGAGCCAATAAATGAATACTCTCACCACCTCCACTCCCCAATACACCCCCAATGAGAACTCAAGAAATTCATACCACAAATCACAACACACACATCATTACTTGAACGCATCATCGTTAAATACAGCCTTGCCTAACCTTCAACAATTAATCACAAACACACCCAACACCCCTGCTATTATCACAATACAAGAAACCAAATTAACTGCAACCAAATCTACAAAATTTATACAAAATTTATTTCCACAATACAAACTAATATTCAACAATACACATGCACTAACAAGATGCATGCAACAAAGAATGCCATACACCCCTGCAAGGGGCGGTCTCTTAACATTTATAAAACAAGAATATGCATACCTAGGCAATATCACCACAATACCCACCCCAGTAGAAATCTCACCCTACCTGCAAATAATAAAAATTTGCAATCAACCACCACAACCATGGATAATAATACACATGTACATGCCTTCACATAGAGAAGATACAAGATATATACCAATAATCAACAAAATATAACAGCACAAATTGCAACACACCCAAACCACATATATATATTATGCGGGGACTTTAACCAAGACATAGCATTAATCGGTAGACAAAACGAATACAACATAACACCTCCACAAGAAGAGGACATAGAATGGAGAACATTTACAGACAATCTCCAACTCACATACATACAAACAAATAGTTCATTCTCCAGACAAGGAGGTCAAAACTACAACCAAACTAGCTTAATTGATGGATATTACATCAAAACACCTAACAACTCCCTATACACATCAACCACAAACAATGACCATAGTCTAAACTCAGATCACTCCCCTGTAACATTACACATACCGCCAAACACACTAATAGCACGCCCTACAATGCCTAAAATAAATAAACCACCAAGAATATTGAACCCTATTCCACATGACAACATTGAAAAATTCAAAACATAATTCTTTGAAGAAAATGCACTCCAAATTAATGAACTTACCACAACTTTACTACTTAAACACTCAACACAAAACCAATGGCAAACAACTTGTTCAAAATTAAATAATCTCATTCAAAAAATATCAAACAAAGTCCAAGACACCTGTAGTGCACCACCTCTTCCACCATTAACAAACCGCACAAAACAACAAGGAAAACATCAAAAAAATGCAAAAAAACACCTCTCTACATACCATCTAATTAGAAAAGCAATATATAAGATACAAAACTCAACAAAATGGCAGACCCACCCAATACTAGAAGAACTACAAAACCACACCCATGCCAACATCTCGCCACCCCCAACCCTAGAACACAACAAAGAAGAATGGATCAAAAATTTAGCAAATCTAGCTAAAACCGCAAAAATTGAAGCTCGTAAACTTACCACAAAATACACTCAAGAGTGTGTTAGAAAGGCCATTTCAAAATACAGACAACTATATGAAAAAAGTCCAAAGAAAATTAATAAAAGAGTATTCAAAAATCAAGAAACACCCCCTTTAGATTGCATTATGGACAGAAACAATAACATACTCACAAACCCAGAAGACATAGCAAACGAAATTCACATTCAACAATCAATTAGTAATAGACCAACAGTACCAACATGCTACTACCAACCCGAACACCCAACATACTGCACATGTGGCGTTAGACAATACCCATGGCATGACATAGACGGATTCGTTATAGATAAAAGAGGAAACCCACAAACCCCACTTCACAAATACTTTGATAAATAAACATATGAAACATGCCTAAAACATCTAGCTAATAACAAAACACCAGGCCCAGATAAAATCCCCAATACAATTCTAAAAAACCTACCCTAGAGCTTTCACAAACTACTCTTCCTATTTTTTACTCATTGCTATAAACAAAAACAAATCCCAGCCTCATGGAAAATAAGCCTAACCATACTCTTGTACAAAAAAGGAGACCCCTCACAATTACCAAACCATAGACCGATTGCACTTGCAAATACAATATACAAATTAAGGCCATGTTCGTTATATTGAGACTTTTTGCAGTCTCATTTTTATCTTCGACTCGAAGATAAACCGTTTTATCTCCTTACTACTATTTTTTTATAAATATTTAACAACGCCACCTTTTGGAATTTCATTATAGAATCACTATTTGAGCATTAATTTTTTTTTGGTTTCAATTATTATTTTTTAAATGAATTTTTGAATAATTGGCATTCTGTCTCAAAAGCAACTAAAAGTCTCAATATAACGAATATAACCATAATTCTTTACTAGTACTCTAACATTCATACTATCAGCATATGGTGAAAAACACCAAATCTTACATGACAGCCAAGAAGGTTTCAGAGCAGAGAGAAGTACATCTAGACAACTCCAACTCCTCATAGCAGCAGTAGAAGATGCAAAATTTACAAACCAAGACATATATCAACTTTACATTGATTTTAAAAATGCATTTGGATCTCTCGATCACGCAAAACTACTAGCCATAATGAAGGATCTTGGATACCCAGAAGACGCAGTTACACTAGTAGGAAATATTTACTCACACTCTAACACCATATTCATTGGAGAACACTTTGGTAAAACAAAAAAAATACCAATACAAAGAGGCACTATACAAGGTGATACACTTAGCCCATATCTATTTCTAATATTTTTAGAACCACTATTAAGATGGCTACAAAGAGGGAAAAATGGATACACATTTGGAACATCAAAAATGACAATCAACTCGGCAGCATGCGCAGATGATCTAGCAGCTTTTGCAAAAAACCTTCAATCAATACAAATACACCTAAATAAACTAGACGAATATTGTGAATGGGCTGGGATGGACTTAGGAGTACCAAAATGTGCTATCATTGGGTGTCCTAACAAATCAAAAATAAAAAATGAAACCAAATACATTTAAAACCTATATAATAGCCCAAAACATTAACTATAGACACCAACCATTACCAGTACTACACCAAAACGAACCATATGTTTATCTAGGCATACAATTAGTACCATCACTAAAATGGAAACTCCAAACACACATCACCACAACGAAAGTAATAAACCAATGTAAACAACTAATAAACTGCCCAACTACCATTAAACAAAAAATCAACATGGTAGATACCGTCATCAGAGCAGGCATATCCTATAGCTTTTATGCAGTACCGTACTCCTTACCGACCATCAAAAAATTAGACAAAAAAATTATCGGAATCCAAAAAATAATATGTGGACTACCAAAATGCACAACAAATGTAATAACTCAACTCCCACATGATCTATTCGGACTTGAAGCCTTTTCACTAAAAAATGCCTACCTCAGATGCATTGGTGAACAACTTAGAAATGCACTAAATGATACCGGGAGACTAGGAATAATTTACAAAGGACTTGTACAACACATACTTGCGAAACATGGAAGAGCAGAAGATATACCAAGAATTAAACCTCAAGACTGTATAAGATCACCAACCACAAGAACATTATTTCTTATGAAAACAGCCGGAGGAGTCCACTTCAAAAGTACTGAAGAAAACTTTAAACTCCATATGACTGAACTAGAACTGGAATGGAGATCTAAAGTCATAACTGAATTACCACATCTAAACCCCAAATTATCCATCAAACTTCTACATAAATTACTTACACACAATATATATAAAATAAAGCACATCACCCTCCCCAATTGTACAAACCTGATGTCATTAGAAGACTTCAAAATTTATTACCAAAACCCAACTAAACTAGAGAAAAGTGCATTAAATATTGCAGAGAAACTCTTTTGCTATCCAAGTTGCACTCAAGAATGTCCAAAACCATATCAGACACCCACAACCCCGTACACTTAAAGAAAAATACATATCAAACAATCAAGAAATGACACCAAGAACCCCAGAAAATCCGCCACACCTGCTATTACCACAACAACCTCAACGACAACCATCGAATCCACCATCAAACGTAAAAAACAACCCTATCAGATTCCCCATACACACTATAATAAATCACAAAACACACAAAACAAAAGATAAATACAAAATAACAAAAATATACAACACATATTTATGCCAATGGACGCTTCAAAACAACATAACATATAACCAATGGATTCCACAACAAGAACTTTTCCCGCTAAATCAACCAACAGTAATAAACCACAATATAAACTTACTAAAAAAATACTACACTAAATACCAACACCGACACTATAGAAACATTATAAATACACACTTTACACCTGAACAAACAAGAGACACAAGATTTATACCACCACCCACAATAACCCCCCTTGCCCAAATATCCATAATAGAATGCAACCCAGAAAAAGACATAAATACAACAAAAAATACCATTCAAACACAAAACGAAATAACCCACATATATGATGACACTGGTAAACACATCACCACTATCCCAACTACCAGACTTAAATGGCTATGGCAACAATACAACAAATACAACTACAGCACACACAGTTTTACACCACCCACCCAACCATTTGAAACAAAAATCGTTTGGGTTTATAAAAGATACAAGCATAAAACCCACAAAAAAAAACAATAAAAACATCACAACATACTCTACCAGCCAACATTCTTGACTCCCTCACAACAACATATAAAATTACCCACTCGTACTTCTCTTCACCAATAACGTGCTCCACAAAACTTACACAATTCTACTCTCCATTCATAAGAGACAAAATTTTCGGCTCAATAGGCTCAGCTTTTCAATACAAATGGAAAGGCATTGGATATGCCCACCCAAATAATGAAGAAACAGCACAACAAGCAATACACTGGGCACGCCTAGCAGCAAAACATGACCCAAATACCATCACCATTATAACACTACCAAACATTAACTGGTACCAAAACCTCTCACCATATATCGGGCCTTTCCCGGACACACATGTTATTGCACACTTTGCCGCTGACACCATTACATATGAAGAACCAACAATAAGACCAGATTCTAACAAACCACGAACAGAACCACTTGCAATACATATCCTTTGTATTCACCACCAAAATTGTAACATTGGCACAACTAACCAAATAGATACACTAAACACAATAATTGACAATCTACAAATAACACAATACTACACACAAAAAGCCCCACCTACACCCCCTGATACACTTGTAAATAAAAGTACCAAGTGGAATAAACTAACATATCCACCTTACACCAGCATAGAAGACATGAACACACTACCACTACCAAACTACGAAATTAACACTATATTAAAATTTCCACCACAATATAGCTACTACACAGATGGATCATTTGTACCACCAAAACAAGCTGACGATGGACATTGGAAAAAAGAAAAAGCAGGTTATGGAATTTACAACCCAACAAAAATAGAAGTACAAATATCAAAAAGACTACCAGGCCTTCAAACCAGTTTTAGGGCCGAACTAATGGCCTTACACGAGACACTTACATTAATTACTACCAAGTACTCAAATGAACCAGCGCACATCTTTACAGACTGCCTCAATTGTATATATGTTCTAAACACACAACTAAAACACCCAACTCAACACAACAATCATGCTGATAAAACCATTCTAACAGATATGGTAGAGATGATAAAAAAACGAACACAACCCACTACAATATACAAAGTAAAAGCACACGCCAAAATTAACGGAAATGAACAAGCAGACCAACTTGCAAAAGATGGTACCAAAAAAAGAGACTATCAATTTGCCACCAAATCATACGAATTTGCACACACCACACCATACTTCCAAAAGGACGTATGGCCCGAACCTAGTAAAAGACCTGACAAAGGACCAGTCAGATGTTTAGAAAAATATATTACTAAATATGACCGCGAAAACAACCTAGAAATATTAGCAGAACAATCCTCCAACATTAGTAAATGGACACTGAATCCCATTATAGACAATGAACTATCCAACGATTTTTGGACTAACCCAACAATAACAAACTCACAGAAAACAAGTCTGTTAAAATTCTGCACTGGCCAATATATGGGAAATGCTAGGAAACAATTATTCTTTGGTATCCAAATATTCCCTTCAAGAACATGTCCCATTTGCAACTCACAAGATGCAGACACGTGGCTTCACGTACTCCTTTTATGTAACCAACACCACATACATGCCCTTAGGACCAAAAGACATAACAAAGCAGTATGGGAACTAAGAAAAATAATTTTATCTTCAAAAAAATCAAGATGCTACATTCTAATGAACGCAGGCACGTTCAATAACAACCCACAAGAAAATACAGTACCCCCATGGCTCCTACCATGCACATGTGAACAACAGAGATGTCACTGTAACGCTCGACTCAAACCAGACATCTTATGCATCAAAGGCCTCCCATACCAAAGTGCCCCACCGTTAAACCCCAAAGACAATCTCACAGTACAATTTATTGAATTTACTTACGCCAACGATAGATTCTCATCAAAAATAATTGGTAACAAAATACTAAAATATCAACCACTAATTAATAGTATCATGCAACAAGGATGGAAAGTAGACCCACTCATAGTCATCATAGTTGGAGCTAGAGGAACCACACACGCCCCTTCAATGAAACAACTTGAAACAAAATTCAATCTTTGTGAAACCTCCATAAAACACACATTGAAAACAATAAACACTATTGCCATACAATATGCCGGATCAATCCTTCTACACAAAAGACGAATAGAAAACAAACAACCAATACCAACAGAATAGCAAGGAGAAAGGAAAATAAATAAATAAATAAAAATAAAAATAAATAAATAAAATAAAAATATTAAAAATAAAAATAAATAAAAAAATAAAAAAAATAAAAAAATATATACATATATATAAATGTAGAAAATAGAGAAAGAAAAGAGGGAGGGGGTAGCGGTGAAAACCACTGCTAGTTACTCTTTCAAACACTAGCTTAATACATACAGGGGCAGGATAGGGCCGGTTGGTTGGTACAAATCTACTGCCATGACACCTCACGAGCAGTACCAAGTCATGTATATCACACCATTGCTCAAACGGACCCATTGAGAATCGAACCCGGACCACATAAATGTGATACATCGCCCTTTACCAACCAACCAAAGAACTCATGACTTGGCGATATAACCAAACTCAAAACATACTTTATACCAAAGCATATACCAACTATCAGTGCATTGTTACTTTTATTATTATGTTACTGTTACTATAGTATCCATTCTCGAGAGGGAAGAGTAGTTTTGTTCCAATGTCCCTTTGTCTGGTGGGCACTGTGTCATTGACATTACGAACGAACACTTTATTCACGCCGGCCTTCGAAGGAGGACCAGAGTTTCTATCTATCTATCTATCTAGATGCTCACAAAACATGTTGTTCTAAAACTGAATACAACAACAATGATTGATTCTAAAAGATTTATATTTGGGTGAAGTGACTTGTTAGGCACTTGTTGAGCGGGTATTTGTAATTGTTATTAATTGTTACATTGCATAAAATGTGTAAAGATTTCAAAGATATTTTTGGAATATTCCAAAATATTCCAAAAGAATATAAAATGTATAAAAGATTCCAAATATTATGAAAATATTCCATTTTATATGTATTTAAACATTTTCTGTAATTATTATATAGTGTTAATGATGCAGTAATGACAAATGTTTTACATATTGTACACTTCTTTTTTTTGGACAAATTTGACATTCTAGTGTGAAAACATCCTTTAGGTCATCAACCTCCCTAACTACCATGTCCCAAGTTCAGCTGTGTTGACGTTTTAGTTTTTTCCTAGTGGATCAATCAATGTAATTGCAAAATTTGAAGGATTTGTGTGTTCTCAAAACGGAAATATACAATTCTCTAGTTAACATTAAGACAATATTATAGAATCCAAATAAGTTACTAAAGTAAAAGAATTATTCTTGAACACAATATGTCCACCTAGTTCTTTAGGGGTTAAAAAATAAATTCATAAAATTAAGCAACCAAAAATTCTCCAAAAATCACTACACTTAAAGTATTACATTTCAATCAATAAAAACAAATTTCATGTACAAATTGTCAATATCTTATTTGTAATCAAATTACAAAAGAATTTTGAATTTTAAGTTTCAAATTTTATACAAAAATATTGGTGATAGCAATCGCAGATCTAACCGTATAGATAGAATTTAAAATTCAAAATGTACAACTTTTATTCATACATCGAGTGCAAAATATCTCTCTAGGTTGCATTTTATGATGCATCTTTGCAAATTGATGAATTTGGAGAGGGGTGAGGACGTTTAGGGGTTAAAGAGGTTTGAGTGTATTTCTATCATTTTTTTCATTGAAATCAAAGAGCATATTCTCTTTCAAGGTGGCAACACAAAATATTCTTATGCTTGATTGCTTGAAAAGAAGAATGACATTTTTCAGATTTTTTTTTAAAAATATTTTTTTTTTAGAAAATAAATTCAAGATTGATTTCACAACCCTCAACTAGTCAACTTAGTCTTACATTGTTCTGAAATGATTATCGTGAAGGTACCCCATGTAAAGTTTGGAAGCATTTTTGCACAAGAGAAATTTTTCAAAGGTATACATAATAATACATATTTTTAGAATATTTTATAATTTAGAATAGTTTAAATATATTTTTTAAATTAATTATAGGATCACATTCACATGGTTTGTTAACCTAACAAAGTGCCTTCTCACTGACATGGCATTGCTTACCACAAACATTTTAAATATATACACGCATTTATTTATTTGCAAAAAAAATTATAATATGTGCACTTACAATGAACATTTCTCTTTAATCCCTAAATGCCCACAGTCCTCTCCAGATTGGGCAGTTTTGCAAAGATGTATTATAAAATGCAACTAAGAGGGATATTTTGAACTTGATGTATAAATTAAAGTTGTACATTATGAATTTTAGATTCTATCCATGTGGTTAGATCTATGATTGATATCACCAACATTTTTATATAAATTTTGAAACTTAAAATACAAAATTATTTTGTAATTCAATTACGAATTAGATGTTGACAATTTGTAGATGAAATTTGTTATGATGGGTTGAAATGTAATATTCTAGGTGGGCAATGGTCTGATATGGATATCCCGAAAAGCCCTTTGAACTCTAAAATCAGTCCCTATGGCAACTTTTAATGAGTTCTTCTTTAAAACAAAATAAAAAATGAACTGATCGGATGTGGTTTTGATTTCCAACACTCATGCAGTACACAAAAAAAAAATTCACGTAAAAATTAAAAAGGTTTAAAGATTTTAAAAGAGACTTTTTATACAGAAGCCAGCATTTGTCCCAACTGCTTTTAAAAAAACCAAAACATTTGTTTAGAGTATCCAATGACGTCATTTTGGTACCAATTTTTGATATGAAGTACATTTAGATATGTGATATTAGAAATGATTAATTTGAATGATTAAAAATATTATTTATTTTGTGCTACAATGCCTGCAAATGCTAATTTTTGGTAATTTTTCTCACGAAGCATGAAAACACGAAATTTAATTTATTCAAATGAAATTTTTTTCTTGAATTAAAGTATTTCATGTCATCCAGGTGTGAATATCTATTTAAATAAAAATAAGTAATTTTATTTAATTGAAATGAAAAAAATTGTCGAAATTTCAAAATTTCAAGATTTCAAACATATAGTTGTTTTTCCAAATTTCAACAAATTTTTCCATTTCAATTGATTAAAGTTATAAATAAAAATATCTACACCTAAATGACATGAAACACTTTAATCCAAGTACAAATTTTCAATTGAATAAATTAATTTTCATGTATTTATACTTTGTGACAAAAATTGCCAAAAATTAGCATTTGCAGGCATTGTAGTGCAAAATAAATAATATTTTTAATCATTCAAATTAATCATTTCTAATATCACATATCTAGATGTACTTCATATCAAAAATTGGTACCAAAATGACGTCATTGGATATTTTAAACAAATGTTTTGGATTTTTTTAAGCAGCTGGGACAAATGTTGGCTTCTGTATAAAAAGTCTCTTTTAAAATCTTTAAACCTCTTCAATTTTTGCGTGAATTTTTTTTGTGTACTGCATGAGTGTCGGAAATAAAAACCACATCCGATCGATTCATTTTTGATTTTGTTTTAAAGGACTTATTAAAAGTTGCCATAGGGGCTGATTTTAGAGTTCAAAGGGCTTTTTGTGGTACCTATATCAGACCATTGCCCAAGTGTTGTGATTTTGAAGATTTTTTGGTTGCTTAATTCTATGAGTTGACTTTTTCAAGAGCACTTTTGAACTATATTGAACTAAGATTTTAGAATTTTTTGATGAATCAATGCAACATGAAACGGGACATAAAATTTTCATAAATCCTCCCTCTCTAATTGGATCACACGTGCTGACATGCATGAAGCTAACTTCCTATAAAATCTATAGTAAAAATCCACATTACAAAAAGTATATGATAGATTAGAAAAATTGGATGAAATCTGTACATCGTCCAAAAAATGGACACCTAGGTAGTTAGGGGTTAACCAAGAACTTAGCTTCAAATTTAAATAATAAGTAAATGTTGATTTTTGCAATACGTAATTGTATATAGCCAAGACATAGTGTCTTTTCATTTTTTTTTATAAAAGGCACTAGTGTCCAAATTCCTACAAGATTTATTTGGATCAAGTTTACATGTGAACCCCGACCATAATTGGGTAGGCAATAGCAACTAGGCACATAGGCAAGGACTTTGAACCCATGACTCAGAATAGCACAAACTTTTGTCTTCCCTAACTTTTACCTATTCCAAGACTGAAATAGAGAATGCATAATTGTTTAGAGTTGTTTCAGTGTTGAAATCTCATTGTTACAATTACACAATACATAACACTACTTTAGTATTTTGTACTATTACATCGCTAAAACAGTGAAAAAAGTAATGCCAAAAAATAATGTATTCAACATTGTTTCAATACTACTTTGCACTAATTACGGCACCAAAACAACACAAAACAATATATCAATTGCTTCAATAGTGTTTCAATAGTGTTTCAGTACTAAACAATGTATGGAGGGAAGTTTGTGATACTAATGACTTGGTATTATGACTTGGTATTATGGAGAGGTGGAGCAAATTGCCATTCATATTTTCAAATGATTGTGAGATCATGATTTCAAGCATCGTTGGGCTCTACAAAGCTATGAAGGAAAACTTGGATGGTACGCAGCCTCCATCTCAGGCACTATCAGAACACCACAAGGCTCTTCGTTGTTGGCAAAGTGGAATATTGCCTGCAGGATTCAAGTGAGCCTCATTCTAGAGTTGTTGATGTCAATAGGTAGGTACCCACTAAATTATTGTTCTTTTCTGTTGCACTTTACTTAAAATTAATCCATTGTTGAAAATCTGGGTACTCCAGGATCCTTTTAGGGTTGAGGTATTCATGATGTAAAATCCAGAGCATAAAATTGGGTTTTAGGAACTTTGCAGACCCTTGCCACCGTAAAATTGCTGCCCATTGCGAATTGAATTATTGAGGGACAGGATGCAGCAAGAGTAAACACTAAAATCGGAAATATGTCCAGGATTACTTTATGTGTCCGCACGATTGAAGTTTCAAGATTACGTGAACCCCTACACACCATTCCCTACTCTAATCAGGGAAAACAACAGTCATCTCAAGCTAACCAGCTTTAACCACTGAGAATACACTGAAGCTAACCAGTTTTAACCACTGAGTATTGTGGCCATAGGAAAGCTCAACGGAGGCCAAATATGCAGATGGCAGAGCTTAGTTACTTGGGAATGCATGTTAATTCGATCTTATTGAAATCTGAAAAGGAAAATTTGGCAGAACACCCAGCACAATGTGAACAGGCACTTAGAAAACCTGACCCTGAGCAGGAGGAAAACCTTAGCAGTGGTACCTCGCAACCGCCATATGAAAACAGTATATGAAAACAGTACCATCCTCTGCCCCTTCTGGGAGCTAGGTTTAAAAACCTGAAAACCACAATGCATGCCCACCACAAGAAACGAGCACCTACTCGAACAACAATGGATGGTCTACATTTCTCAAAGCATCAGAGTAACAGGATCCTCAATGTAGCCTTTGAATGCACCCAACCATTGTGCCCCTACCGCACCTGTAGCAGAGACAGAACGGAGTCAATGAACCCATTACCATGAGTTTAAGAGATAAATAGAGCTATCAAGCAGATGAAAAGAAGTCCCCTCCTCCAGATACAGTTTGAGAAGTAATTATAACTTTAGAGAAATTGGAAGTATGTTCCAAGGAGTTTTATTCTGCTACCCTACAGTACAAAACCTGCAACTGGAAGGATTCTTACAACAGAGAATCTAATTCAACTACCATGCATAGAACACAAAGGGTAAAGGATTGAGACCAACCATCAATAACACGGTGATCACAACTGAGTGTGACAGTCATGAAATTGCCAGGTTCATACTCTCCTGATTCTGCTCCAGGACATACGCGCTTCTCAGCTGTTCATTCGAAGACACAATCAATAGGTTATGCATAAATCCAATTATACCGCAAGGCAAAGGACCTCATTGTGTACCCCGGCTTAAACACATAGCTTGAAATTTTCACCATAAATGAACTTCCCCTAGTAAAGAAAATTTTGAGTGCATTAATCAACATTGCTCATGCATACCACCAAATGAATGTGCTTGGTTTTGACCCAAGTCATGCATCCAGTGAAAAATGGAAGCATCATATCATGCAATAGAAGAGAAAGGCTTACTCGTGCCAACAGCAAGGATGCACGCCTGAGGTGGATTAACGATGGCACAGAATTGTTTAACACCAAACGATCCTAAATTTGAAACTGTAAATGTCCCCCCCTGCAAAAGAAGATCCAAACATGCAATAATATCAAGACCTCTCAATACTCTTGGATTTTCAAAATTGATATTTGCACAGAAGTCATTCCTCACTTTCTGTACTAGAGAACAAGGCCAGTCATTCTTGAAACAGAATTCTAATCTGAACTCCTGCCTAGGATTCTCTTAGCCAGCAAGCACTCTCTTCAGAACGGGCTCCAGAACACAAGGATTTGGCAAGGTAGCTAAAAAGCCTGGGATAGAAAACAAAATCTACTTCTGTTTTCTCGAAAAATAATTAAGGAATAAATAAATGCATGGGGAAAGTATTTCCGTTAAAAACAGGTGAGATTCACACCTCATAATCCTTGGGTTTCAGTGTGTTGGACCTCGCCTTTCCAGCCAACGCCTTGATATCATCTGAAATGGTCGCCAAGCCCTTTTTGTCGGCATCCTATAAGGAATAACACAGAACACATGTTTTAGAGCAACTGAGGCTCCTCCAACGTCAGATGCATTCCTCTAAAATACAGCCCTTCAGACAATTTCAGCAACAGAGTCAATACCTTCACGACAGGGACCATCAGTCCATGTTCAGTCTGAACTGCAATACTGATATTCACATTGTGGTACCTGTCGACAGAATTTATGTCTGAGTACCCTCAACGTTGTTTAGAATGAGAAAATTTATGATATGATGTACAAGAAATAATAAAGAAGCTTAATTGCACACTGAAAGATTAATTAAACATTTAGGGTTTCCTTGTTAAACTAAGTCCAATGCAAACAAATGGTCTACAATCAGGAACTCACTGCCGAATGTACTCTTCAGTCCAAGAACTGTTCACCTCGGGTACCTTCTTCAATGCCAATGCTGCGGCCTGGAAACCCAAATGTATAAGAAACTTCTCTGGTCTTCCGAATGACCACTTTATTGCAGGAGTGCGATGGTTAAAGAATCTTACCTTGATGACAAAATCATTCAATGAAACCTTCTTGACAGGTCCGCCCTTTTTTGGGGAGGCTTCTAGGCTTCTGTTTAAATCTGCCCTCAACCTGTGTCATGATAAAGAAGGCATCAGAAATAACAACCGGTATGGTCTCTGAACTCGACGAATTTCTTCGTCATCCTCATTTAGACACATAGACTGACACAATGGGAAACGTTGCGGGATAGCCAGAAAAGGCACAATTACCGCAGAAGCTTGTCGACACGTGTCTCAAGACTGAGGTAATAATGAGGTATTGTTTGCTTAGACTGGAGAAGTCGCTTTGCGGTGATCTGTATGAACACAGAAGTACAACAGCACATGAGGTTTTCCAAATAAAAACTTAAAGAGCACCATAAACAAGCTCGGCATTCACTCATCCAACATGACCATGGTATATAGCAAAGTTCAAAATTCTAAAAATTTCTACCCTCCTAAATATAAATAAATGCAGCTATCCTCAAGAACCCATCAAAGTACCTAAAGTCAGCAAATTCGATTTCGAAGTTCTTGGTTAAAAGTACAATAATTTAGACCTACTAAACTATCCTTAATAATTTCAAAACTTCTGAAATGGAAAGGGTGGCTAATAACAAAGCACTAGGAAACCTCAAAATTAAGAAAAGGATGGTAAAGTCAACAAGAACCATGAATATCAAATCATTGTGTTAGGATAATTTTAACCAGAATTCTATTTGTCGTAATAGTTTTTTGACAACATCACTTGATATTTTCTGTTTCCTAAGAATCGTTTGAGATACTGTCATCTCTTCTGAAGCTTGGCTTGGGTGTTCTATTAAGTCTAACATCTGGTGAAATTTTACCTTGCGTATCTGGGTATTAGGTATATCTCTGTAGTCAACATCACCAGCAAGTACTCCACCCGCTGCAGCTCCTTGTTTTGTCGGCCTTTGAGATGGTGAAGGCCCTGTAGCTGTAAACAGAGCATGTCAGCTGAAAAAACCACATTTTTGTTGCCCATCTTAGGCTACGATGATTGCAGTTGTAGAAAATCAATATAGACTTCATGAAGACATGCGAGAACAAAAAGCAGATCAGATCTGCATTCCCTCTAACATACACAAGACCTCTGAAGATTTCTCTTCAGTGCTTTAGAATTACATCACTGGTCTCCTCATATCGAGCAAGGATTGAAAAGTCGTTATACTATTGTTCTAGCAATGTACACTCCAATTAAGTACATTTGGTATTGTTCCTGCGATGGCCTTCGTAAATAATTAATTGGAGTGATTAATGTAGCTAGTACAACCTTTACTACAAACAACCTCAACACACAGGTGGCAGGTTATCAAACACAAGCTGATTTAGGTAATTACCTAGATATTCCTCAACATCAGCCTTAACTATGCTACCTTCCGGGCCAGTACCCTCGATGCTTGAGAAGGAAACCTGAAACCATCATATGACAAGATAAGCCTTCATCACGAATGTCTGCTGAACTAGCTCTTCCAAGTTAGGTCCGATGCTGCAAAGGCTTTCAATACCTATAGCAGATACCGTAGAGTTCCACACTACATGCTGAAAGGTCCAACTTGTACAGACCCCAGGAATTAGCGTAAGATAACCCAATACCCCAATTTAGTGCACATATCACTCGGAGACCATTCCCCTTGCACAATTTCGCTACCAATCAATCTGTGCTTAGTAGTATTCATTCAGCCATTAAATAAGGAAATCTCGGAAATCGATACACCAAGATGGAAATAACAACATAGATATATAATAAGGTCAGCTTTCAGGATTCAGAAGTCACACATTCTTATCCTCGGCCAGTTGCCTGGCTGCAGGTGATGCAAAAACCCTGTCTCCAGTAGGCCTACGTGGAGGAGGTGCAGAAGGCTTTGAATCAGCAGGCTTGGGAGATTCCTTCGGAAGGGAAGGAGGAGGAGCAGCGGCTGCAGGAGGCGGAGCTGGTGTCTTAGGAGCGGGAGCTGAACCTCCACCCTTGGGCATGTAGTCAGCAATCGTTTTCAATTCGTCCTCTGATTCAACCATCAAACAGATGGCCTGTCACACAACAGAGTTAAGATGACAAGTAAACTTATCAGATAACACTGAAACGAGCTAGAAAAGAGAGCCAATAAGAAAGCTTCAGTTCATCCAAGCATCTATACGTCCGCTTGGAACTAATATGCTTTCCAGGTCTGAAAACTCTTCAACTCTTCCATTTAAAATTGACTAGTAATCCCTTAAAATTTCACAAAGTTCGGTATCACATAGAAGCATGTTTCAGATGCGGGCAATGAGTACGCCTAAAAGATTAATGTTGGAAAGACATTCGGAATTAATGAAGGAAAGACCTTCGCACCACGACAAGCCTAATAATCTTTCTAAGGACTGACCACAACACAATTGAGATACATACAATTGAGTCCAGTCATGAACGTAAAAATTAAGAGCCTAAAGAAAATATCTTTGAGCTTGAGAATATACGATCAAAAATCACCTGACCACATGAAATATCCTTGGCACCATCACCAACAAAAATCTTGCCCAAAAATCCATCCTCCATCGATTCCATCTCTAATGTTGCTTTGTCCTGTTTACAAAGAAGGAAACATATAAAATATCATGGCGATCACTTGCAACTGGCTGCTTCCTAGGACTTGTGCTGCAAAGTACTTGACATCAACAAGAACAATGTGTACAGCATCAGGAAATCAGAGGAGGCTCAATATACCGTCTCAATTTCACATAAGATATCCCCTGCAGACACTTTCTCACCCTCCTTTTTGCGCCATTTAGCAATGTTACCCTGTCCAATGCAAGAGGTAATAAATGAGGAACTTTATTGTACACCCAGTAAATCTTTGGCTTTTTACAGCACTTCTGTTAATACAATTTTCCAAAATGTGCACCAGTTCATTTACCTTGAATAATTGTTGTCACAAGTAATTTTTCAAGAAAACACAGCCAGGCGAATGGCAGGTAATGACTTCTTGACCGACATGAGACACACCTGAGTCATGGTAGGGGAAAGCGATGGCATTCCAATCTCCTGAACTGCATTGACTGCATGCAAAAAAGGTAGTTGAAGTGAAATCATGGGACTTCACGTTTTCCTTGGACAGAAATGGATGCTCTGATGTGCATATTGAAAATACAACATTAACGTGGACACGCAATAAGATTGGCAGCTGGATTTGGAACTATAATATCTGCGGACTCGTTACCCCTGAAGTTGAGCACCTAATGCTCACCACCACCTGGATTACCCTGAGCTACTAAAGACAGTACGTTTCAACAGTTATTTCTACAGCCACCTTCATCGAGCCGCCTGTGTGAATCCCCTATGTGAGATGTACGCAATGGGTAGATCATTTGGGACCCATTCAACTTTTCGTCCTTCTAATTAGTACAAAACCTCTCCATATGAGCTCCTCATCACAGATTCAAGCTCAAAACTCAAAAAATAAAAATAAAAATAAATAAAAATAAAAAAAGTCGGTCGGAAGTAATCTACTTTGAAAATGTCAAAAGTGGTAAATTCACACAGAAGCTCGATATAAGATGGCTTTCTTCTGTAAATAAGCACTAGCTTCACTTCAAACTTATTTTCAAAATTGACGATGTGGAGCGAGGATTTTGGTCATTCACAGCAGAGTCTGCAAGTACACTAAAAAATCTTCATCCTTCAAAATACGATACTTTGCACATACCCCTGGAAGTGGCATGGAATGGCGAGATCTGAACACAAGCGAATTTCTTAAAAACTGCTGCAGAAGGATACTGCGAGGACCTGCACACAGAAATGCACAATGGAGGTTGTCAATGCAAGGAACGGAGACTCTCTCTCTCTCTCCCTCTCTCTCTCTCTCTCTCTCTCTCTCTCTCTCTTTCGCTCTCTTTTAAATCCAAAAGTCTTCAGATGCAATCGGACCGCAATTAGTAATGTATCCTAGCATTGCATTTGTACAGCGGCAGCCTAAATCCAGAGATGCTATAGCAACCCTGAACTGATTGAACTGGACATTTCAGTCTTCTGCATTACCGTCATGCTCCTCCACAAGCGAGATAATACTGTATCTCAAAGCTGAAGTCCACGACATGGCTCGGAGGTAAATTAAACCGCACACGTTTCGGGTTTTAACTTACCAAGCTTCGCATTGCGTTCGGATTTTCCACGACGAAAAGCGGCACCAGGGAGAATGATGACAAATGGAACTCAGAAAAATCTACAGTAAATATTCAATGTGCGCTATCTGTGCAGGAGAAAGATGGAGACGTGGCAGAATCACAAACCTAATGGAAAGTTTAGTCAAGCCAGCAGAGCGTCGCAGAATAGCCACTGCTGCGAATCCACGTTGTTCTACACTGTAAAGAACTCCAGCCTTTGGAGCAGCCTCAAGCAAAGATCCGGAAACGCATGGCGAACCCGCCCGGGCCGACGCAATGCGAGTGGCTCCTCTGCGGGCCAGAACCGCAGCCTGGCGAGACGCCATAGCTGACTCGATGATCAGCACCACCTCCTGGACAGCAGAAACCACCACTGGAAGTCCTGCACTACCTCATTCACACACGCCCGCGCCGTCCTTATTCGCGGACCTGAAAGCATTCCTAAACCGCCTGCCAGAACCTCTCGCACCGCCCGCCCGCACACAAGATAATTAAAAAAATTCCTCCCGAAACACGATCACATCGGCCTCCGCCAATTGATCGAGCGACCTCAGTATTAAGTTTCTTTGGCCAATTCAAGATCGACCGATCCAATGACGCCCGATCGATCTTGACCTAAAAACCGAATAGGACCGCAAGATGGAGACGACTGCAACAGCCGTGGGCATATGCAGCGCGATTTACGGGGCAAAGCCTAACGGAACTACGTGCATGCAGCAACAGAACGCCAATAGGTTATGTTATATGCAAAATTTCCGATGAAAATCGGGCCGGGCTGACGGAGGAACTAACATGCTGGCAATGGACGGATTGAAAGAACGCGCAAACGCAGCAATTAATTGATTGCAAGAAAACCAAGGAACTCTATGTACGTACCAATTGCAAAACTAACATGGAATCAATGCGGAAGGGGAGAAATGCGGGACTCAAGCAGCAAATGAATGCAATTGCAAGCAAGCTAAGCTATGGCATGCAGCATGCATGAATCCGGCATGAAGGGCGAGAGAATTATAACGAAGGAAATGAAGGCCGTCGATCGGGATCGGAGGCAGCCGGGGCATCATACAGTGACTGTCAAAACTGATCAAACATTTGCAAACACTTCATTCAATCCTTGGTGGACAAGAAATGAACACATAAAAATGGAGCTGGTAATTTTATTAACATACTATGTAATAAATAGTACATATTAGAGGAAATACGCCTTCCATATTAGAGCTCTAAACAGATTGAGAAAAATCCAAAGTCCACCTAGGCATTTGATCAGTTTTGCCAACCCATGAAAGATGATCTCTCAATACTTTGTCCACCTCCCTTTTGCTGCTTTTACAGCTGCAATTCTATGTGGCATACTTTCTACAAGCCTCCTACAATCATCTGGTGTAATTGAGTGGAAAACTTCTACCACACGATCCCATAATTCTAATAATCCATTTGGAGGTCTCTCATATTGATTGAGTCTCCGTTTGAGAATTGACCAAAGGTGTTCAATGGGATTCAAATCAGGCGATTGAGCAGGCCAAGGTAGAAGAGCAAAAGGTTGCCGTGAGAACCACTCTTGAAGCATCTTTGTTGTGTGAATGGGAGCATTGTCTTGTTGAAAGATAACACGAGAACGGTCTAAGTTGAACTTGGAAATTACCCTGTGGACATTTTCCTCTAGAATGTCACGATAACGAATCTGATTAATGCGCCCCTCCACTTTGCATATCAATCCAGGTCCATGCATGCACATACACCCCCAAACCATAATCCCTCCACCTCCATGTTTCACTGTTTGACTGATTGTTCGTTCCGAAAGCGGCATCGCCTCTCGTGTCCAACACCAAACTCTTTCGTCTGAGTTGAAGCGGTTGATTTTACACTCGTCTAAGAAGATTACTCGACTCCAATCCTCTATGGTCCAGTGTTCATGGACACTAGCGAACTCTAAACGTGCCTTTACATTTTTGAGAGAAAGATGTGGTTTTTTGACCTTTGTTTGCGAACGTAAACCAGCTCTATGAAGTGCACGTTTGATAGTATGAGAGCTCACTTTCACTCCCAATACTTGTTGCGAAGACCTTGCTAAATCTGCACAAGTACCCACTCTTCCCCTCACCATTTCTAATACACACCTTCGTTCCTGTGCTCTATTCAACTTTCGAGGTCTACCTCCACGCAAGCGGTTTACATCTGAAACATGTACCTGACGAAGGTTATGAACACTTCCCACACTCACATGCAAAGTATTTGCTATCTCCCTGTGTGAATATCCTCTCTGGAGCATCGAAACTATGTTATCTTGAGTTTGTCGAGATAATGCTTTGGGCATCTTGAAACACTAAAGAAGAAGGCCTATACAGTAGCAATAATTGTGTACACAGCTATCAGAGACTAGAGAATTCAAAGTTCTATGAGTGCCAGTGGAAGATCTCTCACAAATCTGTGCACATCACTTCATGAGATATTGCATTTCATGGAGTGTCAAAAGTGATCAAATGAGAGAGATGGTCACTAACCATCCATCTGTCCACACAAATGCATTGCCATCTGTACAATTACGTTGATAAGTATCTCAGCTTATAATAGATTGTGATTAACCTCTAAACCAGAGCATGCCACTTGCCAGATTGCAATTAATGACAATCGAACTTGTAATTATCCAATGTATGATCAGTTTTGACAGTCACTGTAGCTCCGCCGTTGCCTGCCTGCGTGCGGGGAAGAGCGCCGGCAACACCCACGACATTCATCCCTTTCCCCATATCGATGACATTCATCCTTTTCACCATTTATTAAATAAATATTACTCCCTCGTTTCAAAATAAGAGTCCATTTTTTTGGCATTTTTTTTCATGGTTTTGGTCCCATGTTTTTATACTTCAATCGTGAGCATTGTTCACTTCAAAAGTGACCACTGTTCACTTCAAAGTTCAAACTTGACCACTGTTCACTTCAAACGGGACGGACAATAAGAGTGACATAAAAAAATGCATTCTATTATTAAAAATAGAGCATTTTTTTAGTATGGAGATGACATTTTGGCAAAAAAACATTAAGTTAAAAAATGCCAAAACGATGGACTCTTATTTTGAAACAGAGGGAGCATGATTTTGTAATAGAGATTTTTATTATTATCATTAATAGTTTTTTACAAATTTGGCACAAAGATGGTCTAATTCTAAATTAGAATGTGCAATGTTTCTATTGAGAACTTGATCCTTACTTGGTATTTCTTTAGTAGTGATGTTTGATTAAACACACCACCAGTAAATCCCAACATGAGCCTTACCATACAATTTATTGAATTCACATATTGCAACAATAGATTCTCTCATGAAAAAATAAATGTTAAAATTCAAAAATGTCAACCACTAATTAATAGCATCTCTAATAGAGGATGGAAAAAAGAAACCACTCATTGTCATTACTAAACTACGGATGCTAGAGCAGCCACACATCCCCTCAATAGAAATTATTGAAGAAAATTTCCAAATACCCAAAATCTATACATTAAGACAAGTTATTTGTATGTTTTGTTTTTTCTGTTACATTGAGATCTCCCAAGCCGTGCGCTCGTCGGCCGCATTCCTAGTACCATTGAAAAACTCTCAACAAAAAGGAGTGCATGGAGTTTGTTTTGTTGCGTTTAGACCTACGGTGTGAAAGTTATGGATTTTTAACTGAGTTTTGTTATTATAAATTGAATTAAATTATGAAAAATGGAAAATAGGAGTTTTTATGTCATTTTTGGCATAGTCAAAAAGCTCTAGACAAACAGGGGTGCACCAAAGTTGTTTCGTAGCTTTTGGACCTACGATGTGGAAGTTCTTGATTTTTAATCGAATTTTTCACCATAAATTGAATTAAATTATGGATAAATTATTCAAAAGAGCAAGAGAAAAAATACAGGGAACACGCAACGCACATAGAAACAAGGAACATAGGGAACACATGGGAGCATAGAGAACTCGGGGAGTATGGAGAGCACGTGGAACACGGAGAGCACAGAGGAATACCAGGAGCACAAAGAACAAGAGGGACATGTGGAACATGGAGAACATCTGGACCAATGGCACAAGGCTACACTAGTCTTACTATTAAAGAATGTTGTTTGTTTGTTTGTTTGTTTTGTTTATATATAACATTGAGATCTCCTCAACCGTTTGCCCACCATCTGCATTTGTGGTACTGTCCAAAAGCTCTCAACACAGAATAATGCACAGAATTTGTTTCATTACATTATGACCTATGGTGTGAAAGTTATGGATTTTTAATCAAATTTCGTCACTATGAATTGAATTAAATTATGGAAAATGGAATATGTAAGTTTTTGATGTCATTATTAGTAAAGCTCTTGACAAGTAGGGGGTGTCCTAAAGTTGCTTCATAGCTTTTGGACCTACGATGTGAAAGTTATGGAATTTTTAACCAAACATTGCGACCATAAATTATATCAAACTATAGATAAATTATTCTAAAAAACAATTTAAGCAAAAGAAAAAGTATAGGGATCACACGAGAACATGGGGAACACCGGGAGTACGGGTAACACGGGAAGCACAGGAAGCACGGGAAAATGGAGAGCAAATGGACATGTGGAAGACAAAGAACATTTGGACCAACCACACAGGGCCACACTAGTCTTCTTACTATTAAGGAGGTAGTTTGTTTGTTTTGGTTTTTTTTTTTTTTTTTTTTTTTTTTTTTTTTTTTTTTTTTTTTTTTTTTTTGTATATGTAATGTTGAAATCTCCTTGACCATACGTCTCGCCTGCCCATGCGTACACTACCCATGTTCGATTCTTAGTAGCGTCAGAAAGCTCTTAATAAGGAGGGGTGCACCGAAGAACATCATATTCATTAAATTGAGAGTATACTCTGAAAATGAGAGTTTGGATGTGTCACATTATCCATGAAATTGATTCCAAAATGCAACTCAAATTGAGTGAAGAGGTTACTTTGCAAGAGAATTAAGGTACTGGCCATGCAAATGAATTGTAATATATATTTATTTATAGAAACTGAATAGAGCAATATACAATTTATGAGGAATTGTTGCTTTACATTATCACTAGGAGCTACAATGAAATAGCATTTAGGTCCAAAATGAAGACCTAAACTACGGATATGTACATCACTACACGAAACCCTCAAGCATGAGATCTACTCTTAAGCTCTGCTAATGCCTTCAAAATCTCAGGACCTCGACTGTATCCAGTCTCCCTCTTCTTGTACTGCTGCATATTCTGTTTCCTCTGCGTCTCCAATGATTTACGGTCCCACGCATCCAATGGCCGTCGATAAGAATCCGAATGTGCCGGGCCGACATGTGTCTTAGATTGCCGGTTAGGATTTGCAGAAGCCCGAGGGCGTGGCAACGGAAGAACCTTCAAAGGAGAAGTTGCGGTACGTCCTTGACGGATAGGATTCATAGCCCGGGAGTCAGAAATATTGGTTTTCGAATTGGAAGCTCCACCCGCAGACTACATCCAAGCAACAGATGTATGAGTATATGTTGATATCATATCACTATTAGAGCAGGAGATGCAACAAATGAATGCGTAATGAACTTCACGCATACCTCTATCATGATGAGATCCTCCTTCATCTCAGACTCATCGTAAAGCTTCCTCTGAGGCGGTCTAACAGCACTTGACCGGTTATGCGGCGAAGATGTAAAGGTTCGTGATTTCAGGGGCGAAGGGGAACTCACAGAATGTGGCCTTTTACCACCGTTGGGGGGGCTATCCACAACACCATCATCAATTGGCAAGATAGAAAAGTCCATTTTTGATTGCGCAGTAGCTGCCGAATACATGATATGCCCCAAACCACTCTGCGAAATTGCGTATTGCCCGTAGTCCAAAATCGAATCAACAGAAGCAGCGCAACGGTAATCAAAATCATTGCCCATATCCGAGCAAGAACGCAATACCTGGATACGAATAGATTTTAGAGGGAGGCCTCAACAACAATAGAGTTATTGTGCTAATATCAAATCAGCTCGACTCGAGTTAAATGTAGGCAGCTATGAATATGCAACAAACAAATCTAAACCAAGAAAATTATAAATGAGAGAATACTCACGTATGATGCAATGATTAACAATGCACGCAAGCAGCCAAAATAGAACTACTAAAACCATCATCGACGACTAGACTGTCTGCGAGCTCTCTATGGCGCTCATGAGTTCATCATATTCTCGTGTATCAGGTTCCTCAATGAGCATCCAACGCCCGATGTTATCTTCTCTGCGGAAGGACAGCAAGCCCTGACCACGGCATTGATGTAGCCGTTGGATCCGAGGAAGGAGCCCGTCCACCAAGAATCTATCAGAAGCATGATGTTGCGACCACGACATGGGCAGAACAAC
The DNA here is from genome assembly GCA_022496805.1 of Pohlia nutans. NCBI lineage: Eukaryota > Viridiplantae > Streptophyta > Bryopsida > Bryales > Mniaceae > Pohlia > Pohlia nutans. The sequence goes on along the minus strand of CM040093.1, from coordinate 3,082,099 downwards.
ATTCTCAGGTTCATTTAGAATGTGCTTCTCACGGCTATCGTCAACGATGATGGTGTTTGAACAATTAAACTTTGAATTCGGGGGTTCAAACACTTTGTCCAATGGTTTCAGGAACAAGTCCTTGTTGGTTCCCTTCACTTTTAGGTTCGACAATTTACCCCGAGATCCACGACACTTGATAACATCGCATGAATCCTGCCCCACGATATGCAACGGGGGTTGTAGACCCTTGAAGAAGTAATCGCAAATCAACTTAGTTGTGGAAGTCGCCATGGAACTCCATACGGAGACATATGCGAGAAGCGATAACTCACGAAGGAACTCAAGGCAGTGCGAACGAACGTAGACGGCCTTGGGACCAACCGCCGCAGGTAGAACGGAAGAATGTGGTTGCGAGATATCATTGTACACTTGGTCCTTCGTCATTTGTCTCCGTTCCAAACAGACACAAAGAATACCATTCAGATCCAGGATGACATTGAGCCACCTGCCTACCACCCTGGATAGAATCGAATGAATGACAGGCTCCACTGCTGCACCTACCGGACTTTGCGATAGACTGGTCCCCTGTTCAGAAGGGGGCAGACAAATGTGCAGACAGTTAAGGACTGCACTGTCACATTTTTAGACTGACCCAATTCATTGCAAGAAAGAATACGAAATCCCAACCAAGATCCAGAATCAACAACAGCAGCGCCCAATGAAACGAAAGCGATCGTCTTGAACAGAAAGACTTACAGGCTTCTCTGAATGAGTCGTCATCGATGACGGATCGGGGACGACGACAGTGGATGGGAGCGGAATGTGGACCTCGAGGAGAACAGCGTCAGGAATGTCCGAGTCATTTTTGTTGTCCATATGCATGACCTCACAATCACTTGACTCAATTGGACAAGTTGATGCTAGGCAATCACGTTCTACCGCAATGATGGACTCTGGTCCTTGGACTTGGTCGATAGCAGGCAGACGCTGTGGACTACTCACATGCATCGGGGATGCAGCAGGTGATGGATTTTCGCATGGGATACTCAGAACAGTGGTAGAGCCTGCGCGATGCGAAAGTGAAAGAAAATAATATGTAAGAAGTAGCCTTATATTTCACTCAGTAAAAATGAGCAGCATTTACAAAAAAAGAGTAGCATTTACAAAAATGTACAGCATAATTGTTTTAACAATATTGTCATGTCCTACTTTAGATATGCACTAACAAAACTCCTATATCCTGATGCTGGAAATCCCCGTGCTACTGGAAGTGAATTTCAGCTTGAGTCGAGTTAAATAAAAAAACAGGATCATGAAGATGGACCTGGTGGCACATCTGACGCCTCGAGTTCCATCGGATCACTGGGAATGTCCACGCCCGGATCCAAAGATGAATTTGGACTCGGGTGATTCTCAGCTCCTTGATCCCCTTGATCCGGCTGTGGAGTGGTAGATGGTGGGACAGGTGAGTCACTCGAAGTCACGGGAGCGACCGTGGCAGATGGAGTGAGACGAGGGGCAGCTCCACTGTTGGAGGAGTTCGCAGGACGATTGGCAATAAGTAGTGGCCCGGCATGACCAGTCGACGGATCGAGCATCTGCAACGGTAACGGCCCAGCCGCTGCTTCAACATAAGTCTTTACGATTTGAGGGATCTTGTCCATCATTGTGTTCAGTCGCTCATCATACTCCTTGCGCGCTCGATCCCTTTCTATCCGATCCTTTTCCATGATATCCATCAGACGCTTGTTCTGACGCTCCTCCATCGCGAGCATCTTGTCTGTTAGTTTGTCCAGAAGTGCAGTAGCAAACTGAACTCCTGGCTCTTCCTTGCGTTTCTTCTTTCCAAGCCTTGAAACAGGAGAGGGATCAAGCAACGAAGAATCGGACGACCCGTGAGTGTCTCCACTTGGATTCGGCTGCGAACTGGATTCGTGTCCGGTATGGGGCGTCACTGGATTCTGTGACGCGGGAGGATCGACGTCGTCCTCTCCCTCCGATTCACCTAGTTCAATGGGTTTAACGCTGTCCGTGCCACGATTGTATTGGTAAGACTGTCTTGGCCTCTTCCCCTTGCCGAATGAGGAGGCTTCCTTATCACCTTTTTTTGGATGTATTGTCTCATCAACAATGTATCCAGCTTCGAAATCCCTCCTGTCTAAATTCAAGACCTTCTGAGACAGGTCTAAGAAGGCATCCGTCTTGTTGCTTGGCCCGATGATGTAGTTTTCCAACGAATTCATCTGGATCATGCAAACAACACTAGATTAGAGTATAGTACATTGAGCAACACAAATCAAGTTGGAATGAGTTCAGTATCACTTTTTGGACAGATCAACTCGAGTCGAGTTGAACGGATCGACACTACACATTGAGAGACGGACAACATTTAACTCGACTCAAGTTGAATGGTAAGTTGTGATACAGAAAATATTTAACTCGACTCGAGTTGAAAGTTTGGGATTCGGTGTGTACCCAGGCAGCACATGACAGTTTTCCCCAACCAAATACTGTGAGGATTGCGTCCCCTTCCCTGCAAAACAGGTCCAATATTTGCAAGTAGAACTCTATTCGCAGCTCCGTGTTGTAAATTCGATACTCCAATTCGTTGTAACCACCTGGTGTGTTGAATACCGGAGTGTATGGAGCCTCGAACACACTTGGCAGATTCTTGAGCCTCAACTTCAGGCCCTTCTTGAACATGTAGATTATCTGCACATTAGTGTGTGCACGTTTGCTGCTCGAGGGATGATCTTCCAGCCGCTCATATTTTGCCGGAATATAATCCGCAAACTTCACCGTGTACTTATCACCATATTGAGATGAATGCAGGTGAACCAAAAATTTTGTCTGTGCCTCTTTGTCACCGCAGATCCAGATCTACACTGGGATATCCGTCACACAGGGATCGTCGATCACTGCTAGAACAGAGAGGATATTGTAAAAATAAGGCGAGTCATTGGACGAGCTAGCCTGTTCAAGCGCACCAGGAAGATTTCTGAAGTCCATGATCGCCACCTTCATCCTCTGAGAGGTTGTCTCATCCCATGCGTCTGAGCTCCATGGCGCTATGATATCCTTGTCCAAATTGAAAGGCCTAAAGTTTGCTTTGCCGCTTGGAATCTGAAATTTTCCCTTGTTGGCGAAGAACACCTTGAAGAATTCAGCCGCGTAGGGAGACATATCTGCAATGGTCTTGTTCTTGTTGCAGGGAAGTTTGGCTGCTGTGAAGTACTCATCTCCCGGAGCGGATAGCAGGACATTGAGTGCGGCTTTAGTAATCATGAATTGGTTCTTGAAACGCTTCCAGCTGTCCTTTTTGAACTCGCCGCTGGAGCTGAAGAGAGCGAGGTCTGGTCTCATATTGTGTATCTGCCTCTTCACGATCTGCTTCCTCTTGCATTGCTCCAGCCAGTCCTTAGCGCTGTAACAGTTCGGGTGCACACCTGTGATCTTCTTCATGGTCACTTTGGGGTATGCCTCCTCCCTCTTGGGGTCTGGCCTGTTCAGCAAGTGCTCGGCAAGCCTCTTCAGTTGCGCTTCGTTCAGATTTCCCAACCACTTGAAGAACTCTCGGGTTATAACGCCATCTCGCTCCGGATTCCAGCTGCTCAGTTCCTTGAACTTCTTCCCCGTGTCTGGATCCATTAGCTCTCCCTCGGATTGCGCGGAAATGAGTTTGCTCCACAGGCTGTAGACCTCCTCGGACGCGGTGATGATCTTAAACTCGTTGTGAATGGCCAATTCTTGCTCTCTGGCCTTCTTCCCGCTCAATGCTTTCTGGGTCTTCTTGACGTAGATCATTGCAAAGCGGAGTCTCACCGCGTCCATGAATTCCTGTGACATTCATTACAAGAATGTTTAGTTCACAGAAACAACTCGACTCGACTTGAATTGAGTTCACACATGAATGGAGTTTAGCGGACACCATTCAACTCTAACCGAGTTGAACTGCATGTATACCTTGTACTTCTCCGCCGTCTCAGTTTGCTTCTTCGTCCGTCGCACAGGTAAGGCCCTTCCTACTTCTGTAGCCTCTTTTGGAGGTGTGGGGCAGTTTAGGCTCTTCCACACGGCCCTGGCACCTATAATGTTTGTGGCCCATGTGGGCTTGAATTGTTGGAAGTGATTGACCCTGTTATAGAAGGCCGAAATTTTTCGGAGGATCGTCTTGTCCTTAGTCCAGACGATGAAGCACTCCCACTTCTGGAATTTCTTCAAGACCTTCGCACTTATTTCACTCCTGGTTCTCATGCGCTTCGATGCTTCCACGCTATCTTGGCCGCTGATCATATAAAATTGACCATTTGCTATCTGATTCCAACTTGTTGGTTTCTCGTCCAATCCAATGGGAATCGCGCAGAGAGTAGGTTTCTTATCCTTGTCCGGCATTTCAACGAGGAAGTGCATTATTATCTCTACCAATCTCTCCTCCATGCTCCGAACATTCATCTCTGCCGGTGGAGTCTGAAGCTGATCGATGGAAATCTCGAACGACTTGTCGATTCCGAATATATACGAGTCTGTGCATTGTGACCAGTAGCTCTCGTACACCTCTATAGAGGTTTGGTAGTCAGTCTTCTTCTTGTCGAAATCTTCGGGGATATTGGTCAAAGCAGATTCCATGCTGGCATTTTCTTGGTGAGATGGCTCCCCTTCGTCAGCTAAAAGGGACTTCCGAGTTTGAACAGCCCTCAAGTTTCTTGGTGTAGCAGGCTGCCTTGAGGTCTGCGATGCGGAGGGCTTCCGTTTTCTGTTTCCACTCGTCCCAGTCTCAAGGGTTTCATATAGTAGCAATTCTTGACTTCCACCTTGGCTACTGAACTCCCTGCTCAGACGTAATGGCTGCATTGCTTTCTTGGTGATGTCCAGTTTCAACCGGAACACCTCAATAGCGGTGAGCAGACTCCTGAGGCGTGGTGCTAGTATGAAGGCAAGGTGCTGGTCTCCGATTGGCGTCCTATACCGATAGATATCAGCATGATGCTCTACGTCCTTTACGAGTTTCTCGTAATCCGTGTTGACGAGGTTCTCAATGTGTGGGGATATGTTGAAGGGGACCTTCTCCAGCTGCATCATGTACGTGAATCGGTACTTCAGGTCACTACCTGGATCTTCGTTGACGCAAGTGATGCACACATATCCTTTGGGACCAGGGTTGATATCCACAACCTCCTCGTATAGGGATACTGGTAGAGTGGCCGGTGAGTTCTTATATTTGTTGTTGAGTGCAAGCTTCTCAGTGGTGGAAATCAAAATAAGGCTCCACCATTCCACATTCTCTGGGTCCTGAAACTCCCAACACTCGCCATATGTGGCCTCATCGCTAAATTCTTCTCCATCAACCTCTGGTGTTATGTAGCGCTTGAAGAATGCGGCAAGTCGAGCTTGTTGGTTCTCTGCGTCTGAACAAACACAACTTGAGTATAAGATTACAGGTCTATTGTCATCTCCACATTATTATTTGAATGTATACTTTGTAATTCAACTCGAATTGAGTTGAATATGTTCGTAACTCCTGTATGTATGATGAGGTCATAAGTTACTGTATGATGTATGTCTTAGATTCAGTAATAAGACTCACACTCATGGTGTTGAATTGGCAGGTACTGATGTTCTAATCGTTAATTCAAGTCGAATCGAGTTGATTGTACTAGCTTGGATTACTCCAGCAGTGTTTAGCTTGGATGACTCCAGCAGTTTTGAGCTTGTATTCGTATTGGAACTTGTCTTAGAAGGCGTGTCCTTGTAATAAGTAATTCAAGTCGAATCGAGTTGACTTGTCTGTGATGGTTAAATTTTCTATGTGTTTTACGTAATGAAGTTCTACATGGGGAAATGTTATAATCATACTTACGGCTCTTGAGTATTTTTCTTATGTTGGTTGCTCTAAGCACCATGTTCAACTCGACTCGAGTTGAAGTAGACTATGTTTATGGATGTCTACGAGCATTTCAACTCGAATCGAGTTGAATTTTGTGATTTGACTGAGTTTATTTTTAAAATTTCTTTGTTGAAGAAGGAAATTCAACTCGAATCGAGTTGAATTGTTCTATGTACCTGGGGATTCCTGCGCACTTCGAGTTTCTCATGATATTCCCCTATAATATTATATGGACATCACTCTCGCGGGTTCTCAAAATCTATTCAACTCGTATCGAGTTGAATGTACCCGGTATGTTATTTGGCTATACATTCAGCTCGAGTCGAGTTGAATTTGAGATGCTCATAGAGGTTTTCAGGTCGACCTCGAGTTGAATTGACGTCGAGTTGAATGGTTTCGAGTTGAATTTATTTTTCTTTGTATTTCGTTCTGTTTTACTACAAATTCAATAGTTTGAGTTCAGGAAAAAAACAGTGACAGTCATTCTTCAATGCTGTAACTACATTCACATCGCAAATGTATACATTTCGTGCAATGAAACTTATAATATCAAAACAAATTCGCCATATGTTTCACGGTACAGTGACGTAGCGAACCAAATAAACTGGACGTAACCAAGCAAAATTAATTCACTATAACAATGAAAAGCACAATGTCATACATCAAATTGTAATGCATGTTAGAACTCACCCATAATAATGTGCGGGGTTCCTTGCGAATTGACAATAGATTGAGCTCCTTCCTAGCACCTGTACATGTCGAATTCCACAACTATCAACATAAAACTGCCCTACTTTGATTTAGAAACCCTAATATGAATTGCTCGTTTAATTTTCTTACATTCAGGTTTTCAAGTACACCCTAAACAGAATCATAGCTTCCGATTCCATACATCCAAATCTCACAGTTCAAACCAAACAAAAACATAGCTCTCATTGTACCAAAAAAATTTGCAGCAATAACAAAACCAGCCAGCTCTGTGGAGAATGATTCATTTTGGACAAGGATTTTAATTGTTCACTAAGATCTCCTTAGCCTACGCATGTGTGAAAGTTATACCAGCACGTCCCAAAACTGCCTTGCCAGCATGTCCAAATGCTTGGGTTCCATTGTTAGATTCATGAATCATGTGAATTTTGATGAATAGAACCCCACTAGTTAGAAGTGTTTTATTTCATTAGACTACAATCTCATGAAAGCAATCATAGAGTTGAGTTTTGAGGAACTCGTTCAAAGTTACAATCATCAGATCATGTAACTACTTAATAAGCACTGACGGTTTCAACGAACAAACAATTACAGCACAGGCATTTGGACATGTACACTTACCTCAAAGAAGACGGCCCCTGCTCCTTCAATTTGGCCCGTCCACCTTGAATGTTGCACTGTCCTCCAACTTCAAACTCCACCTTCAGCCCGTGTCCAAACCCTAACACTTTACGCAATTTTCAAACCCTGAACCCTAGCAAACCAGACCTTAACACTAGCAAACCAGACCCTAGCAAATCAGACCCTAGCAAACCAAACCCTAGCAAACTAGATCCTAATGGGGTTCCAATCAACCGGATCAGTGAGAAAGAAATCCAACAAAACTGATTCAGTGAGAGTACTAGCGCGAGCGCATGGAGCAGCAGTGGAGCGACAGCAAATGGTGCAAGGCCAGCAGCAACGGAAGGTGATGAGCGAGCCAGCAGCAGCGGAAGGAGATGAGCCAGCAACAGCGAAGGCCAGCAGCAGATCGACACTACACAAATGAGCTCCAAACCCTAATGCGACAGCGAATGGTGCAAGATTTCGTGTGCAGCAGTGGAGGGAGATGCGCGAGCCAGTAGCAGCGGAAGGAGATGAGCAACAGCAGCAGCGGAAGGAGATGAGGAACAGCAGCGAAGGCCAGCAGCAGATCGACAAATGAGCTCCAAACCCTAATGGTTCGACTCTACCCCCTGCTGGATACTGCTGCCCGTACTTTGCTGCCCGCACTTTGCTGCCCGCACTTTGCTGCCCGTACTTTGCTGCCCGTACTTTGCTGCCCGTACTTTAATGCCCAACCTTTGTCCGTAGGGCGGAAAAAAACTTTCCTGCCCGGCAAAAAATAAATCCCCAAAAAAATGCCGAAAATATAAATAAATTTGTTAAGTATTTTGTTGAAATCAACAAAAAGAAAGTCAACAAATAGTAAAAAAAAATAATAATACTCAGATCTGGATGAAAACATAACACTGAACGAAAAGCGTAGACAAAAAATAAAATAATACGTTTTTTTGCCCTGCTCGAGGGCGAAAAAAACAGTTGCTACCCGAGCAGGGCGCATACACATGCATATACATGTGTATATACATATGTATATACATGTGCATATACATGTGTATATATGTGTATATACATGTATATATACATGTGTACATATACACACATGTATGCAATATATAGAAGTATATGTATGTACATATGTATGCATATATATGTATATGCATATACATACAGTACGCGGAAGGCACGGTCGGCAGAAAATAATTCTCCCAAAAAATGCTGAAAGAATATATAAGTTTTGTTAAGTATATTGTTGAAATCAACAAAAATGAAGTTAACAAAATGCCCAAAATAAATAAAACCTACTTTGAACAAAACAGTCAACAAAATTGGATTAAAACATAACAGGTAACGCACAAAAAAAAAAATTGTATCACAATCGGTTTATGTCAAATGTCATTCTCAGTTCAAAAAGTGAGCCCTAAAACATGATTTTTCAAATTACTAGGTAGAATCAAATAATGGAACCAAACCATCTTGTAGAACATATTATTCCAATCTCATTACAATTTTTTGAAATTTTTGTGTCTTCATTTGGGATTTTTAATTGAATTTCAAGAGAAAACCTTTCAAAATTAAATAAAGAATATTGATAAAAATAATGATGCATCCAACCGTATAGCTGTGATCTTCATGCACACATTTGGAAAGTGTGCCGGTGCGTTTCTCCGACTGCAAACCCGCTTGCACGTTACTTAACCCTTTAACGTCCCGATTCAACACTGTTTTAAAATATTCGTTATAAAGTGTTTGATGAAAAATAAAAATGGAGTTCATGTACAAAGCAAAGTTGTAAATGTCAATGTAAAGATAACATCTATACGGTTGGATTCATCAGATTTATTATTAATATTTTTAAATTAATTTTGCAAGGTTTTCTCTTTAAATTCAATTTAAAATCCAAAATTAACACAAAAAAATCAAAAAATATTTTAATGAAATTGGAATAACATGTACTACAAAATGGTATGGTTTCCATTATTTGATTCTACTTATTATGGAAAATCATGTTTAAGGTCTCACTTTTTGAACTAAGAATGAAACTTGACATAAATCACTTTTGTTATTTTTCAAAAATTCACATTATCTTATTTTGAAGATCCATACCGTACAAATGGTAGTCAACTAGCACAAGAATCAAGAGAATTTTGGATGGATGAATAGCATCACAGTATATGATGAAGGGACGCGTCAGAAATCATCTAGCGTCCAGAATACGCTGGCGCGTCAAAGGGTTAATGCAGACCATATATACGTGAAGAGATAAAACTGAGATAAAAAAGAGAACGCAAAAAGTCTCAATATTCTCAATATGACCTTGCATGTGACTAGTCCTAGAAAGGACCAAACTTCCTTAAGCACTGAGCTCCCAAGACACCTTGTTTCGGTCGCTGCCCTTTTTATCCAGCTGCCCAAAACCGAAATATCGTTTTATGGAAAAACAAAAAAATTACATACTTCATGAACTTCATTTTTACACTGAATTTGAATTACGTCAATGATTCCAAGTTAAACTCCACACAGGATAACTTTTCAAACTGAATCACTTCAACAGTGTCTTAAATTAATGTTATAAAATTTGCTATGTTGGGAAAGTAATGATGATGCTTCCATCATTTATTTTTATTTTTTGGAGGTAACAATTGACTGTCCAAATTAAACCAATCATAGTATACTTTGGAATTCTAAGTTTGAAAATTAGAATTTAGAGAAATTTTCAAATCTTAATGTTTTAAAATTAATTAAAAACTAATCTAAAGTTATTTCTTGAAGTTTGATTGTACAGATAATTTGTACAAATGATGCCCAACATTTTGTATACTAAACCAAACTTCATCAAATTTTTGGAAGGTACATATTATAACACACCTATGTTTTGTCCAATACTTATCAGGCTTTTATTGGTTAAACAATATTACAATATTAATCCTTAAATAACAACGTACTTGAAAACAACATCTGATAATTAATCATAGTTGCTTCAATCATAATCATTTAATATAACTATATATATATATATATATATATTACATTGAATGCATGAGAACCTTAAAGTCATGCATAGATTTTTAAGATGTACAATGCGTACAAAAATTAAAATTTAGAGCTTACCTAGCTCTATTCGAATAAGCCCAATTATTTAAAAGATCAACAAAAGCGCTTTAATAGGAGTTTAAAGGTATAATATGAAATTGTACAAGTTGTAAATGATGTCAACGTTTAAAATTCATGAGACTTTCTAATTTATGCCAACATTTCTATGATTTATAATGTTTCAAAAAATTAAAGTACAGTGCTTGCTGTATTTTATTGCATTCACACAATTCAAAAGTTCTAACACAGCAAATTATATCTTCGAAATGAAAGAACGGACAAGTTGTAAACATGTTGAATATGTGAAATGCATGAGAAAATTGAAGTCATGCCAGAATTCTTACAATGTATAATGTGTACAAAATTTAAAATTTAGCACTAGCAGAATTTTAAAAAAGCAATTTGTTGAATATAAATACAGCGCTTTATAATAACAAACACTAGAAGTTGCAAACAATGTCAACATTTAAAATTCATGAGAATTTTAAATTTATGGTAAGGTATGCCTGATTTAGAATGTTTACAAAAAATAAAATACAGTGTTTGCTGTATTTTAATGCATTCATTCAATAGTTGTATGAAAAGAAATTAAATCTTTGTAATGAGAGAACGGACAAGTTGTCAATACTATGAATACGTTAAATGCATGACAACATTAAAGTCATGCAAGGATTTTGATGATGTATACCGTCTACAAAAATTAAAATTTAGCGCTAGCTGTGTTTTGATAAGCCCAATCAATTAAAACACTACTACATGTGCTTTAGGAGTTTAAATGTAAAATAAGAAATCCCAGAAGTTGTAAATAATGTTAAGATTTAAAATTCATGAGGTCGTCCGCTTGAGACATTAATAATTAAATAACAATGAATCATTCATGTCATAATTATTTATTGTTTAAATATTTAAGAGCATTACAAACTATATTTTGAGGTATTCTGTGAGCTTCTTGAAAAAACAAGGAATTTGAAAATTCACTGAATTTTCTTCTCATGACTGTGCAAATGCTTCGTTCTCGTGAGCTTTTGGCAATCTTGCATCAGAGTGTTGTGTACACTCATGCTATGTGTCAAAAAATTTACATTGCAGATTCATAGACAGTTTGTGAGTCATGGTGATGTGCAGATGATTCATTAGTGACATTAGTACCATTAGTAACATTACAATAGAAACATTACATTAGTGACATTAGACATTATTTAGTAAAATATGACAGTCATTATGTAGACATTAGACATTATTTAGACATTTGACATTAGACATGAGAAGTTATTTAGACATTTGACATTAGTAAAATTTGACATTGCAGATTTATAGACAGTTAGTGAGTCATGGCGATGTGCAGAGGAAAAATCTCCTTCATTTTCCTTTCTATAACGAAAATAAACTTTGTCAACTTCTGAAAACAGAGTATATGAAAAAACTAGATTCATTTTACTTGTTTAAATTAAGCACTATAATATCAATGTATTATTTAAACAGGAATAACTTTTCGTGATGTTTAATGTCCAAAAAATTAAATTAATATTTAGTGCTAGTTGTATTTTAATAAACTCAATTGATTGGCTGTGGGCGATGGAAATGATGGATAAGTAATGCGATGAAATTTTTAAATTCAAAACGCTATGTGTTTTCATTAAACCTATTAAAGCGCTACGTATTTTCATTCATTGGTTTTGAAAAAATAACGCTAGTGCTAAATTTTAAATTTTGTAGACATTATACATCATAACGATCCTTGCATGGCTTTTATCTTCTCTTACTTTTAACGTATTCAAAATATTTTCAACTTCCCGTTGTCTCGCTTCATATATTTAATTTCTTTTGCTATAATGTTTTAATTGATGGGTTGCAATAAAATACAGCAAGCACTGTACTTTATTTTTTGTAAACGTTATAAATCATACATACCTTTGCAAAAATTTAAAATTCTCATGAATTTTACCTATTGAAAGCATTTACAACTTGTGGGATTTTTTTTTTACCTTTAAACTCCTAAAGCGCTTACTGGTCCTGATTGTAAACGGTAGTACTTCAGAGATCGATCATCTTGTGGCTGGGTTGAGAGTTCTAATTCAATTGTTGAAAAATCGACGTCAAACTTACTATTACGCCACCACAACGTTCGGTACTGCAAAACTCCAAGGAATATGGTTGACTGTTTCTTTTCATACCTTCTTTCTTTTTTGCTACAACTTTTCAATTGATTGAATGCAATAAAATACAGCAAACACTGTACTTTAATTTTTTTAAACAATGTAAAGCATACCAACTTTGCCATAAATTTAAAATTCTCGTGAATTGTAAATGTTTAAATTATTTACAACTTGTAGGAACCCTAAAGCATACTATTTAACTTACTTATTTTGAACCTTCTGAAGCGCTTTCCTGAGAGTTCTAATTAATAGATTTTAATTTTTCTGCAAATGAGCTAAATTTTAAATCTTTTCGACCAAAAATTTTCAAATTATTATCAACTTGTTCGTTGTCTCGTATCATAAATTTAATTCTCTTTGCTATAACGTTTTAATTGAGGAATTGCAATAAAATACAGCAACTGAAGTGCTGTACTTTATTTTTTGTAAACATTATAAAGCGTACAATCCTTACTATAAATTTAACATTCTCATGAATTTTAGATGTAGAAATTATTTACAACTTGTAAGAATCTTTACCATACTAGTTGTCTTTAAACACTTAAAGCGCTTTACTTAGAATTTTAAATGTTGACATTATTTACAACTTGCATGGTGGCTTTATTGTTCTCATGCATTTAATGTATTCAAAATATTTTTAACTTGTCCATTGTGTCTTTTCATACATTTCATTTTCTTTGCTATAACGTTTTAATTGATTGAATGCAATAAACTACAGCAATGAAACACTGTACTTTAATATTTTTAAACATTACAAAGCATACCAACTTTGCCATAAATTTAAAATTCTCATGAATTTAAATTTATTTATTTATTTACAACTTGTGGGATTTAATAACATGCATATTAATACCTTATGCGTGTCATTATTAATAATCTCTTAGTTATTTAATGTGGTAAGTTCATTAAAATTCAATTAGTGCTAATTTTATCTTCTTGTGGATATTATACGTTATAGTAATCATTGCATGACTTTCAGTCTCACATACATTTAAGTAAACCCAAAATTAGAGGTAGGGCCTATGATTTATTTTTGTTCATAGAATACATCGATAGTATAGTGCTTCGAAACTAGACTTCGCATGCTATATTTTGTAAGGTAGGCTCAAATGCAACAAAACTCATTTTCATAGGCTACATTGAGTTTAAGTTGACGAGCAATAACATTCAAAATACAACACGCGGCGAACCGATTATTAAACTTCATATGTAGTGGACACTCTATGCTAAAGCTAAAAATATTTTTAATAGTTTGAATTAAACCTGAAAGGGTGGCATTACATAGCAAAGGCCCTTCACCTAAAGAAGTGGATGGAAATCATGTATACATGAGTTGGAATTGAAGAATTGATTTCATTCATGAACGATTTTTTGGTGTCTTTGGCATTTGGGGGTAAACCTGAACATAGGACAGCATATCATAATTAAACGAATAGTAACTTAATCAGTCGTACCTTTCATAGCAACATTTCGTATATGAAAAATTTAATTTTTAGCACGTTTGAGGACTTTTTCTGTAGTAACTGGGCAATTACTGTCACCTACCTCGACGATGTACAACACCAGAATAAAGCATCTCAGGTAAGAGACCAAAAATAGGCACGTTCACTGTAAAGGGGCCCGGAGTCCTCGTCTCCTGCTGTGAACAACACATTCGAAACCAACCGTTTGAACATGTGGATTGCCTTCCCGCTACAATTTTCCCGCCAAATTGCCTATAAGTCCATTTGCGTTACCGGGATGGACCCTTTTTTCATTGTGTCTCATGCGTCTGCGCTTGCGCCCTCTGAACTTCGTTGCGCCAGCATCGCATTGCAACCAGTTCTTGCTTCGTGTGACTTCCGTATCAGGTAATTCGCACTAGAAAGTTCAAAGTTGTTGTTCAAGGTGTTCACGACCGCGGCGCACAAGTGCTCGCCCCTTTGTGAGTTGGAGTTTCTACAGCGCGTTCGGGGTGGTTTTACGACGGTACGAGTTTCAGATTCAAATTTTCATTTCGTACGTTGCTTGTATGTTCGTGTCCTGGCTTCGATCAATCTTACTGCTGCATTACACTTTGATGTTAGGGTTTTGATAGATTTACGTCTCCACGTCTAGACATGTTTATTGTTTTATAGATTCGAAAATTGCCGTATGATTTTTCTTTCAGTTTGAGTAATTTCACTGTACCCGGTATTCTCGCCGCAAATATCGGGGAAGTTAACTCAATTCTGCATAACATAACAGAGGACCATTCAACTCGAGTCGAGTTGAACTTGTAGACATGGTGAGAACTCCAATATCAGCTGAGAACGGAATTCAACTCGAGTTGAGTTAACCCGGGTTCAGTACATTCAACTCGAGTCGAGTTGAACTGAACGTAATGTTCCGTTTGCGGAAACACAATCCTGAATGAATAGGCAGATGAAACAGAGTACTCTAGACAATGTAATTCAACTCGAATCGAGTTGAAATGGTATTCCGGGGGAAGATTCTATTCATAAGAGGACAGTTTCCTCAACTAGGTCTTCAGGATACCCAAAACCCTAATGTTCAGTGGCTATTTTATGTGGCATTCAACTCGAGTCGAGTTGAAAGGTATATCTACAGATTGATTGATGTACCCATTTCCTCACAGTTATCGGATAGTTGATCTTAGCAACCCACTGATACGTTAAACCAAACATATAAAATTCAACAGTCAGTGCGTGGTAGTTCAACACGAGTCAAGTTGACTATCTAACTATGAATGCAACATCCAATTCAACTCGAGTCGAGTTGATTGTAAAATGCACTGGTAGCTATAAAATTCCCGTTAACCAAGATAAAGGCTGATGTTGATAAAGTCGAATTATAAAATGCTTTAAAAGGATTCTACTCGAATAAAGTTGAATTCAATATTTACCAGTGTACTTCAGCTAGTTGCAGGGAGTTCAACGTTTGCCAGTTTCATATCTGTCCGTGGAATCAACTCGACTCGAGTTGAAACTTCAAACCCAATTAAGAACTTATTGACTCCAGGACAATACTTAATTAAATGTAATACTGCGTGGCACAGTCCAGGATTTCTATGGTTTCAACTCGAATCGAGTTGAATTGTCTGTCTAGTGCACTGAAGAGTAATACTTTTGATGTGTTTGATCATGCAGGTGGTTGAATGGATTTGAAGAACGTTCTAATGGTTTCTTAAGACTTTTCCTCGGATGATGAGGTTGATGCTCAGCCGGAAGAGTCACATGACATTCCCAACTGCGAAGGTATTCCACGGAGGCTTTGGATTACCAAGTTCGTAACACTATATAGTGATGGTGGCTCTCCCGTGGCTGAGGGCATTTGTCATAGTGTAAGCTCCGATCTTGTCCTCGGTTGCAACGGTGCACTCGGCGACACTCATGTGGCCGTTCAGATCTCGAAGAGCCTCTCCACTGCTGATGTGCCAGATGATTGGAGATTTTCTGTCCGGGCTTGGCCGATTGAGCATGTCTACTGTAATGGTGCAAGCCTCCGAGACCACGACCTGCGGTACAATCACAACTGCCGTATAGCAAGTCTTTCCCAGCCTGGATCGTCGCGAAGCACACGTTATACCAGTACTGTGAGGAACCCGCCACGTGAGAGCTCCGTCAAAGCCAAAGGTCTGCTAACTCAGGAGTCTATCAACGCAGTTTCAAGCAAAGTGTGTTGTTCCAAGAACTGTGTTTAGCCTTTTCCTAGGGAGAAGATCCGCGCTTTCCGAGAGCGTATGTATCGAGAGCGTATGTATCCATATGAAGCTCGATGTCCACAGGCAGATTCATCGTGATGCTCAAGGTAAGAGGGTCGCCACGGTGAGGATATCAATGTGTGCATGCCTGCATGGAAGCACATTGCTGGAGTCTCTGAAGCCACTTTCCATCGCTTCCAAGGGTTCGCTGCTGACGGTCTTCAAGCACAGCCTCATGGGAACACGAGTTTACTTAAACCTCAAAAGTATACCTTTCAGGCCACTGCCACTTTGAGGTGCATCTTGGAGAACTCTGCAGATCATATGCCACACGGAACTCGCACTCTTAAATCTGGAGAGAAGGTCGTGTCCATGATTCTTCCGGCCACATGGAAATGGAAGGATGCCATCTCGAAGATCAACGCTGCAAATGCTTCATTCGGTTTGCAGAAAGTGTCCCCTTCTAGTTTGAGCAGGATTCGGAGGTTAACCTTTCCTCAGTACGATGCAAAGAAGCCTGGAGACAATTTCGCTCGTTGCTCCAAATGTAATAGATTGCACTCTCTTAGACGTGGCGCCACTGCTGGGTCGCAGCAGGCTCTACTGTGGGCGAAGAAACTCGAGGTACATTTGTCTGCTGCTTGAGCACATAGAGAGTTATATTACGCAAACCGGTAGAGATCCAGTTCTTTCCCGCACGAATGTTTGACCATCATGCACGACAAAATGGATCACGCAAAAACCGCTTCTCCTGTCTTCTCTCACAAGAGTAAAGAGCTTGATGGTCTGATTAAGTTGCCAGTATCCGTCACGGGTATGATCGCACATGGTCATGGGGATGTCCGCTACGCGCATTACGGGCTTGATAACTTTGCTCACGATTCGAACTACACGGGGGGTTCTTTCGCGAAGCTCTTGCAAGATCTCGAATTACCTCCAAAATACTCGTCCAGGGAATTGTTTGTGGGGTCAAAATCTGCTCCTATCTTTGATGCTATCCTTCAAGGAGCTGACATGTGCAAGTCATCTCTTCGGCCATCACCGGAAACTGTCGTTTCAGCAACTCCACTTCCTCCCATCATGAATGTGCAGATGGACAATGCCACTGGTGACAATAAGAACAGATATGTGTTCTACTTTTGGTCCCTTTTTGTTGCCAAAAAAATCTTTCGTGAGGTGTATGTTAATTTCATGTTGGTGGGTCACACCCACGACGACATCGACGCACTGTTTGGGAGGTGGAGCATGTTGTTGTAGAAAGATAACTTCCCTACTATTCCTTTGCTCATGAAGTCTTTCATGGATGTGGAATCCGTTCCCACTATTCCCCATCTTGTAGACGAGGTGCCTGATTTCAAAGGTTTCATAGAAGGCTTCATCAGGGATGGAGATGAGGCTCTTGTCGGTCACACCAAGGCTCAACATTTCAAGTTCTTCCTAGACTCCACTGGTTGCCCCGTCATGAAGTACAAGATTTCGTGCACTGATGTGAACTGGCTGCCGAAGGATAGCACTGGGATTAAATTGTAGGGGGAGGATTCGGAAGGTCGTAATTTGTGGCCTCGTGGGGAACCGGTACCCGTCACGCACCGTGCAATGAGGGGTGTCGAGGACATTGTGAAGGGTCTGTCTGGATTTATCAAGTACTGGGAGACAATGTCCGTTGAAGACAGAACTGGAGAGTATAGAAGACGTTACGAACATTTAGTTTTCTACTGGCGTGCTGTGAAGGCAGCATTGGAGGAGCCTATCGAACCGTCCATTGCACTCAAAGACGGGTTTTGGCCTTCCACTCGCGTTGCTGCAAGGGTCGAGGATCAATTTGCTGAAGATAGTGGGCTTCGTGAGGAGTTTGCGGAGGATGATGCGTACGTTGGAGAGTTACGCGATCGTCCTTTGCAATCCTTCCGAGTTGTCCGTGATGTCTTTGAAGGCTATTTTGTTGCTATACGACCTGCAGATGGTGATTCGAGACCTGTATGGATTGCGAGAGCGTTGTCTAATCCAAACACAAACCCGGATCAGCCGAATTGTGTGCTCATTCAATATTTTCGGCCCACATCCAGAGACCATAATGTTCAAGAGAACTACACCCACTACTAGAGAGTGCGTAAAAACCAAGACAAAACCAAGACACATCTGTTGGAACCAACACAGAATGGGTTTAACGTAGCAAACATTTAGTCATCTGCACAGAACCAACAAGTTTTCTCTTGGAACCAATAAGTTCCTGTTGATTTTCCTCTTGGAACCAACAAGTTCCTGTTGATTTTCCGGAATCAACTGTTCCTAACCTGCACAGAACCAACAGAATTTCTGTTGATTTTGTGCGGGTTAGGAACCCCATTTCTCTAGTAGTGACCGGGTGGAACTCCTCCAGAGGATTGCGTTGGAAGGTTGATGAAAGTCAGCCTCCGATGTGGGAGCATACTGATTCTCTGATGACAGCGTGGAAGTCAAGAATCAAGAAGGACACAACAGAATGTTTGTTGAAAATCCCATTCGCTCAAATAGAAGTCATTAACGATAGCATAGCTGCATATTCTAGAGCTTGAACATCTTTCATGTATTGAAGACATATTTGAGTATTTCTACATCTATATAGTGATGTATATGTCTTCATTGCTTGCGTAGATAATCTTTTGGCCCAATTGCAAAGGATTCTATGTATCTACTTAGAGAGTAGACGTACTAGTTTTTGTGTGTTGTGGAATTCATTATTATAGATATTACGTGTAATAGTTTGATGTTATTTGTTTGAACTGAGTTTAATATCTATTCTATTGTATTTGGTTCGTTTTAAATACGCAAGTGCATTCTACGTATCACATTAATATATTCATTGTTTCATTGTACATGTACTTTTGTTTTCAGTGACTTGTTTTCTTGATTTATTTGTCTTGTATGTTTGATTGCATGATACTTTTGAATCATTGAAAAATTGGTAGTGGTTAGGACCACTATTTATTGTTTTTTTGTTAGCGCGTCAAGCACTTGTCACAATTTAGGGTACGGGGCTGGTTGGTTGTTACAACTTTCCTGCCTGCCAAAGCTCACTTAGCAGCACCAAGTCATATATATCTCATAGCCGCTCAAACGAATTCAACGGGAATCGAACCCGGACCACCTACATGAGATAAACACCCCTCACAACCAACCATTGAGCTCATGACTTGGTGTCCGGTACACTAATAATTTAGATCTTGTACACGAGATTTACAATCAAAAATCATAAGTTTGCACTGTCAGAATGTCTTCTTCTATATAAAACTCTCAATTTAATGAAAACTTCGACTTTCATTTACTAATTATATTAACCATCAACTGCCATACATCCACTTGAAATTTAATAATCCTATTTTGAGAGGTTCCCATTCTCTCATTTTAATGAATATCATGTTGAAGTTGTTTGATTGCTTTTGAACTTATAAATTTATGAAAATTATGGATTTTTGAGTGATTATGGTCACCATACATTGAACTAAATTATGAAAAATCGCATATGGGAGTTTTTGATCTCATTCTTGGCACTGTCGAAAAGCTCTCAACGAGTCCTAGGGTGCACTTAAGTTGTTTTGTAGCTATTGGACTTACGTTGTGGAAGTTATGGATTCTTAATCAAAATTCGTCACCATAATTTGAAATTTAATTATAGATAAATTATTTTAAAAATTAATTAAGAAAAAAAATATTGCTAAATCACAAGGAAATTGGGCCAACGACACGGAATCACACTATTATTAATTAGAAACACCTTTAAAGAAATTAACAAAGTACACCATGTTATGAGGAATGTCATGTCTATCCTCTTCCATAAAGAAAAATAGAAAACAATCAACCCTTACCAATTGACATGGATCCACTTTGAAATTTATTTTATTTCATTTTTTGATAATTGTTAAGAACACTATTTATTATATTAGCACATTAAGCATTTGCCACAAATTTGGGGATGAGGCTAGTCGGTTGTTAAAAATTTCATGCTTGTGTAAGCTATTTAGCAGTACGAAATCTTGCATACCTAATAGTTGCTTAAACGAATTGAACAGGAATCTAATCCCGACCATCCAAATGAGATAAACACCCAGTCACAACCAAGCACCAAGTTCATAACTTGGCGTTCACTAAAAGAGAAAACAAGAACCTTATACAAAAAATCATTTGTATTCAATAATGTAGGCCCAAATTTTACTTAGTTATTGGTTACTAAGTATAGTGTCTATCCTTGAGAGGAAGAAGTAGTCCTACACCACTAGTCGTTTGTCTGGTGGACATCGAAACACGAGTGGGTCGAACAAACGCTTCATTCACGCCGGCCTTGAAAGTAAGACATGACTTCTTATACTTATGTTTGATTGTATGGATTATAACATAACCCACAAAACAATTTCACTTTTCATTTCATTTTTTTATCATTGATGTAAATTTTCCTTTCAATATTTACAAAGTTTTTGACATTTTAATCTTAACTTTTATTAAACAATCTATACATTAATCTTTAAAGGTCCCTTGGGGATAGTAGATACATTGACGTATATTTGGCATTAGTTGTAAGTAGAAAGTTCCAAATTGAGACCCCAATAACTCATTAAAACCATGTCGACATGAATTCCTAACTTCACTTTTGATCTTAAATCCAAAGGAGTTGTAGAGCCATGCCAAATACAATGGAATATTGTTGTATGATAATGGTCGGAACGGGCTTTCTAGACCTTTAAGGATTAAAGAAGGTTGTTTGACTTGTTTTGTTACATTGAGATCTCCTCAACGGAGCGCCCTTCCGCTGTATTCTTAGTATCGCCGAAAAACACTCGACAAGGAGGGGTGCTCAAAGTTTGGACCTACGGTGTGAAAATTATAGATTTTTAATTGAATTTCTTTACAATGAATAGAATTAAATTCTAAAAATTGGAGTTTTCATATCATTCTTGGCATTTTCGGAAAGTTCTTAACGAACAGAGGTGCATTAAAGTAGTTTCGTAGCTTTTGGACCTACGATGTGAAAGTTATGGATTTTCAGTTGAATTTTGTTATCATAAATCGAATTAAATTATGGATAGATTATTCTAAAAAGCAAAAGAAAAAGTACATGGAACACATCGAACATGAGAACGCACCGGAATACGACAAACATGGGGAGCATAGAGTACATGTGGAACACGGGAACATCTAGGCCACACTGGTGTTTTACAATATATTCATTAAACAAAACCAATATGTAAATTTATGTGCATGTTTTTGTAAAAAATTCAAGGATAATTTTGGATATTTTTAAAGGGTCGAGTAAAGAGTTTAATATAAAAAAATCCTAAAATATACACAAATTTAATCAATCTAATTTTTAATAAAAAAATTCACATTTAAAACCAAAAAATTAAAGTATTCAAACATCTAAAGTCATTAAAACATTTCAAACTTTTATATATATATATATATATATATATATATATATATATATATATATATATATATATATATATATATATATATATATATTATACAATGCAGGACGGTTTGTCTCACTCGACCGTTCCGCGCTGGAATCCGGCGAGGAGACAAACCGACCTGTCGTCATGCAATGGGAGCTTGGCCAAATCCTCCACACAGTGATGCACGGCGGACGGATATCAACATCTCCCTGCCTGGTGGATAACACAGTCTGTCTGTTTGGAAACACACACACGAGTACATATCTCCGCTTCAATCTCTTCCCAACTCCCTTTTTTTTTAGGGCTTTTGTTTTGTCTTACGTGAGAATTTCGCTCACAACTTTTTTCTCCAAGAGTCTTTTTCCAGAGCGTGTGTATGGGGCTCCAGGTAGGTAGGTAGGTAGGATTTTTGTTATTATTTTATTTTTATTTTATTTTTTGTAATTCTTGAGAGTTTAGTGGCCAGCAGTTGAGGTTAATTGGTCTTTGTTTTGAACAAGGCAGTGAGGGTTCAAGAAGAAGGATTTTCTATCGTTCTTTTGAGCCTGAGGAGTTCAGCAAAGTTCAGCTGTACAAGTGTGTGTGTATCTGATTCTTTGGTGTCTGTATTTCTCTCCTTCAGTTGCTGTGGTCTGTATTGATTATTTATGATAGATGTCTTTCTGTTTAACTCTGGTTTTTGGGGATGGGAATGATATGGTCACACACCATTTGATCAATTAACCCCTAAAGGACCAAGGATTCATGGTTTTAAAATGACAAATTCAATTGATCTTATAGTGAAAAAACTTAATTCAGATAGGACCAGTGAAGATCACTGCATGTGTTGATCGAAAGACAAATAAATTTGAATAAATGGAAGTCTACATAGGACCTATTCAAAACTGCTACAAAAAACATGAGGCCCAATTTGGGCTTCTTGGTCCTTTTTCTTGGCATCTATTTCATCTTTTTCATTACAGCACATGACGAACAGACGGGAAGAATATTGAGACTGCTATTTTTTTCATAAGGGATTCATAAAAAATTGGAACTATGAAATTAATTGGATTATAATGATGCCCACTTTCATCTAGAGAGGGTTGTTACCATCTTCAATTGAACTCTAATTCATCGGCTCTGTATTTTACTCCTTGCAATTGTTTTCTTTCAATTTGTGCCAAAAAAAAAAAAAAAAAAAAAAACTCTAATTCATTACTTGTCAACTAAGATACTATTCGCTTTCTACTCCTTCCGCACTTAACCCTTTAGTGCTCAAGTGATCTCATTGTGGTCTCTCATGTGTCGAAAACGCAAATAACGGAAAATTCGTGTAGAATTGGATTTTGAATTGTGAGATTAAGATTTTGAGACTTATAATATACATCAAGTGATTAAGATTTAGGTTTCTCACTTTCTGACCTATAGATCAAGTGTTTCTGGCAATGTAATAAAGTAGTGAAATTGTGAATTTGGCAGGACAGAGACGTTATGATAGGAAGCAGTCGGGTTACGGAGGTCAGATTAAGCCCGTTTTTCATAAGAAGGTACGTGTAGTTATCAACTTCTGAACTTTCATGTTTTGCTCCAACTCTAGAGTAAATATTGATCGCCAGAATGTTCACATTCAACGGCCCGAATTAGGTTTCCTTGATTTTGAGGCTGTGGTCCGGATTCTCTTTCTGTATTGTAGGGTTTCTGGTGAGAAGGTTTTTTTGCCTGACTTGTTGTATTGGTTCCTTTCATTTGTGACCTGAAAAAAGAAAAGAAAACCTTCTTATGAGACAGAGGGAGTAACTTCTATGCAGTGATCTCAAAACTGGCTAAAATTAGGTGGATTTCTACCAGAAAAATAGGACTGCTAAACATACAAAGAAAGAAAATGACTTTTTTCTTAAATGTAGCGAGAATGCTCATCATGATATAAATATGTAGCAACTACATGAGGTGATATCTGCGGATATCATCATTGTATCACCTTAATATATCGAGGGTATTGCCGGATATCATGAGTATTGTATGCACTGGATAGCAAAAGTAGATACCATTTATGTGGGAGGTCGCATAATTTTCTAAATGTCATAAAGTGGTTCTGAGATCATTGCTTATATGGTAGCGATATCTTTGTAGAAAGCTATCTGAGTGTTTTTAGTAAAAGAAATTGTAGGTGGCCTAAAAATTGTAGATGGCCTAAAATTTCTACAATTGTAGAAATTGTAGTGTTTTTAGTAAAAGAAAATGATTTTTTTCTGAAATGTAGCGAAAATGCTCATCATGATGTAAATATGTAGCAACTACATGAGGTGATATCTACGGATATCATCATTGTATCACCTTAATATATCGAGGGTATTGCCGGATATCATGAGTATTGTATGCACTGGATAGCAAAAGTAGATACTATTTATGTGGGAGGTCGCATAATTTTCTAAATGTCATAAAGTGGTTCTGAGATCATTGCTTATATGGTAGCGATATCTCTGTAGAAAGCTATCTGAGTGTTTTTAGTAAAAGAAATTGTAGATGGCCAAAAAGAAAGAAATGCTTCGAGTTTTAGGGTTTCAAGTTAGAAAGCGCCAACGGGAAAGATGAAAGTGGCAGCCAGTTATCTCAAAACTGTAGGGTTTGAATTATTCCAGAACATGTTAATACATAGCTAATATCAGGGTAATAGGTATGTGCTACCTAGGTGCTACTTAGGCAATACCTGGGTGGTACCTAGGTTTAAAGAGGCTTACACATCTTGACTTTATATGGAAAATCAATGTGCTCAATGTGCTCAACGGCACGGGTCCCACTAGTATAATACATTGTACCATCATTTTAAAAATCTACATCCTCAAACATACAAATTTAGAAATTCAAAGATCCAAAAATCCTGAAATTCAAAAACTCAAAATATTAAGATAAAAAGATTTTGAAATTTTAAAGAACAAAACTTAAAACTCAATTTTTAAAAAGTACACACTCATTAAAGATACATGTAACGATATCAATCATTTAAAAAAATTTAAAAAATTGAAGTTTAAATATTCAAACATTTTGATTGAGATCAAAACAATAAAAAAAATTCAAATTCAAAACCTAAAAGTCCCAAATTGCAAGGAAATAAAAGGTAAATAATATTTAAATTCAAAATTTATAACGTTATAACATTATAACTTTCAATTTTTTTAATTAAATTTTAAAACATAAATGAAAAAACATATAAATTGAAGAACTAAAATCGAAATTAAAAAAATAAAAACCTTAAATCATAAATTTTAAAATTTTAACATTCAAAACATAAAATATTAAAAAGTTCAAAATTTGTATAAAAAAATCTAGACATCAAAATAAGAAAAATTTAAACATTCAAAAATTCAAAATACATTCACATATTAAAAAACTCAATATATTAAAAATTTGAGGTCACAACAAAGGCCAACATGACTAATTTTTATTTAACTATAATTTCAGTGATGACCGTAGATCAGATCTGGTTTAGAAAAATGGTATTGACAATTATAGGTTCCATTTGTGGCTTTCCAACAGCTCTAGGGTTTGTAAGTGAGAACCTAGCCTTTCACAGCCTTAAATGGTCTTCCCATGAATGTTCCATTCCTCCCTCAAAGACAATTATGTGAAGTTTGTAACCTAGCTTTTCACGTCTTATTCAATTTTGTGGCCTTTCACTTTGTCACTGGTAGTGCAGAGAGGAGCGGAGCCCTAGTTTTATTTTTGGTGCAATGTCCCAAGGGTTGCATCTCTTGGTGTTTACAATTTCGGCTATTGGGCATAATTTCTATATTATATCTTTTCCATTGCCATTTTCAAAAGTTTCATAACTTTTATAACTTTTATATTGGATTTTTGAAACACTTATTAAAGAATTACATGTTCCATGTATAAAATTTTACGTTAAGGTTGTAAAAATATGGGGAAGCCATTGACTTGGGCTCAACGGTGGATTATACCTGAGGTTGGTTGAAGCTCGTCAATTTACGAGTGCATAAATTTACTAAATACAATCACTAAATTTGACTTATTTTACAAGCTGTTAGTTTTGAAAATACTTGTCAAAGATATATATTTTGTTTAGTGTACATTAAGATGTTTGTGCCACACATTACAATTTACCATATTATGTTGATAAATAACTTGTATTTTCAATAATAATTTCATCATATTGATAATTTTATTTTTTTAAATCTTGATTTTTTTTACATTTGTTTGAAATTAGACATATAGTTTGAATCTTGTTTGTACAAGAAGAATCTTTATTAGATGTATATTTGAAGAGATATTCACATGTATAATGCAACAATGGTTCAAATCACTCACTTTATGTATTTAAATTTTTTTAAGTTATAATTTTTTTTTTTTTTTATGCCAACATTTATGAATGTCGTTATAGTTTAAGTACTCCTCTCAAACAAAATATAGTCCTTAATTTTTTTGATGATGCTAAACAAAAAATTTGTGGGTGTACTAAGATACAAACTTACATTGTATTTAGTAATATCAAAATAAATGAGTTGCCTTTGACAAACTCATTGTTGTATGTGTTTTAGCTAGTATGACTGAAGTTGACATAGAAATTTGATATTGTGTACTTTTGAGATACCAAGTATACAAATATGTTGTCTATTGCAAAGTTTTGCATTGTAGTGTATGACACAAAATATAACATAAAAACACCTAAAAAAATGAAATTAGAATGAAATTATAAAACAAAGTTTCAATGGAATTTCTATTTGAAAGTGGAATAATTGAAAAAATAAAAATGATTGATGAATAGTTACAATAATAATATTGTTTGACAGATGTATCCAATTGCAATAGTCATTGGAACTGCTCTCGGTCTATGCGGAAGTGCCATTTTGAGAAATGCAAGCATCAACCTTGATGTTAGGCAATCACTAACATTTTACAATATATCTATTTATATCATATGTTATACCAAACATGTTACCAATCACATTTAATTTTATCCTAAAATAAAATTTTACATAAATTCTAAATTATTTAAAATTAGTAGTTGATTAAAAATTATAGTGCATTTTAAAATAGATGTGTGTCTCCTACATTGTTGATCTTGAAGCTTTGAATTAAAATAATTTGGATATAAAACGATGTTACAGAATCAACAAAGACGATCGTGCAGCTGGTTGGCTTGAAAATTATAAAGAGGGTAGAGCTTACAAAGATAGTGCTCATCGCATGTTTGTTGCAAAACAGTCAAGAATGGTGACTACAAGATTAAATGAAACATTTGGAGGAGCGAAGTATGCATTTTATCATTTCATACTGTTTCATTGATTTTCAAACAAAAGATAGATTTGTTTTTTTATAATTTTTACCTTTCATTGCAATTATACTCAATGCTAGTTATTTGATTTATTCAGGAAGAGGTGAATTACAAAATATGAAATAGACTCTAAATTCGGAATTGGAATAACTGTCATCGAATAATGCCATAAAAGATAATTTAACCAAGTTGTGCAAAACAATTTCAACATCTAGATTCAATATTAAGGAACAACAAGAAATTATATTGAATATTAACTAAAATCAAAAAATTAAAATAAAATTATTACAGAATTGGAAATAATGAGATAAATGATATCTTTATATTTTTAATACAAAGTACAAAAAATAATATAGTATATTTGTAAATGATTTGACATAAGCTTTTGTTTATATAGTACATTTTAGCAATGCAAAATAATGTGTGTTTTTAGTTATAGATGAATATATGTTTTATAGTGCATCAAAACAAAAACAACTAAACATTACCATTAAATAAAGATTGAAATTTTAAGTATGTTCCATATTGTTTATATATATATATATATAATGATCACTTTAAAACTAAAATTGCAAATGGCATAAAATTTATATTTAGTTTGATTTATTATTTCAAAATAAATATTATAACACATGTAATTATTTTATTATTAAAAGTTGTTAACACAAACATTTAACCTTTAGTTTCCTAGGCATTCATCTTTTGGACGATGTAAAAATTTCATTCACGTTTTTTCATCCGTCATGCACATTTTGCAATGAGGATTTTTTACTATAGATTTTATGGGAAGTTAGCTTCATGCATGTGTGAACCAATTAGAAAGGGGATGATTTGTGAAAATTTTATGCCTCATTTCATGTTGCACTGATTCACCAAAAATTTCTAAGATTTTAGTTCAAAATAGTTCAAAAGTGCTCTTGAAAAAGTCAACTCATAAAATTAAGCAATAAAGAAATCTCCAAAAATCACTACACTTAGAGTATTACATTTCAACCCATCACAACAAATTTCATCCACAAATTGTCAATATCTAGCTTGGAATCGAATTACAATTTGAGAATTTTGAATTTTAGTTTCAAATTTAATACAAAAATACCGGTGATTCCCATCATAGATCTTACTATATGGATAGAATCTAAAATTCATAATGTACAACTTTTATTCGTGCATCAAATTCAAAATATCCCTCTTAGTTGCATTTTTATAATCAACATCTTTGCAATTTTCCAAACCTAGAGAGGGCTGAAGTCCACACTGCAAAAAGTGTATGACAGATGAGAAAACGTGAATGAAATATGTACATCGTCCAAAAAATAGACACATGGGGAGTGAAGGGTTAATATTGGTAAATAATAAAGCTTACATTTTAACTGATCGTCAAAATTTGTAAAGACTGTATGTCTTTTATTTTGATATCAATGTAAATTATCTTTGTTTCAAATATTAAATTTTAATGATTTTTTAATAAGATTCTATGTACAAAATACACTTTTAAAACCGTGTTACATAAATAAGAACAATAACCAATATTGAGCATTTCTGGTACTCTTCAAAAGTTTTCAAGGGAAAAGTGCATGCATAAAAAAAATCACCCGAATGTGATTGACCAACTAAGAAATGTTGAATTTAAAAAAAAAATTGTCATCCAAAATTACATAACTTCTAAGAATAACTTTTCAACACTCTCTCAAAATTCCCACATCGGTAAAATGAAAAGTTCTCCAAAAACTTTTTGAAAATTACTTGGAAAAAAGAAATTTTGGAATTACCACATAAATGATTAAAAAATAGGCGTATTAACCCTTTGAGGCGCCTACGTCCACATAGTGGACGATGAACAGATTCAAATTGTTCAAATTCCATCTTAATTTAACAGTTTTCATCCACCAAAATTTCTCATAGTTCTTGTGCAAGTTAGCTATCCTTTGTACAGTTTGGATTTCCAATATAGGTTATTATGATTTTTGAAAAAGCAACAAAATTTGTTTATGTCAAGTTTCATTCTTAGTTCAAAAAGTGAGACCTTAAAGATGATTTTCCAAAATAAGTCATTACAGAAAAAATAGACCCTCAGCAGGGCCCTCTCAGTTTGACAAATGAGTCTATAATCAAGATCTTAGGGGGTCTACTACAGGACAAAAACTCTGACCAAAATCAGTTGCCATCCCATCTGAATTTCCCATGGTAAATGTAGTTATTGTGAGGTCAATCCCCATTTTCCATGTGTATTTTAAGAAATAGGAAACTGATGTACACATGTAGTGGGTGGCACGTCTTCCGGGGACTAAAGAAATACATGACATCAAAGACACTAACTTTTATTCTCCAATGGGAATGATTTGCCTACTCTTTTGTCATAATTATCTGTCTTCATGAGGGTGGGTGGGTATAGGGTTTTACTTCATCTTCTAATTAGATGGTACACATTTAAATGTAATCCAGGACCCCTTTGGAAACTTTCTGGAAGGGCCCTTTTGAGGGTCCATTTTTTCTTCAATGTAGAATCAAATAATGGAAACCATACCATCTCGTATTGCATGTTATTCCAATTTCATTACAATTTTTTTTTTTAAATCGTTAATTCATGATTTTAATTGAATTTCAAGAGAATACCTTGCAAAATTAATTAAAATTAATTAAAAAAATATATATGATAAATCCAACCGTACAAATGTGATCTTCACATTGACATTTACAACTTTGCTTTGTACATCAACTCCATTTTTGGTTTTCATCAAACATTTTATAACAAATCTTTGAAAATAGTGTTGAACTGGGACGTTAAAGGGTTAAAAAAAAAAGATCTACCAATGATTACATAGTAGAATAGATGGAATTAGTAGTGGTTAGTACATGGAGAATTAGCATGTGCTACAATAAAGGAAATTTTGCATAGGGTACAACAAAAAGAATTTAACATGAGCTACATGATTATACGTAGGATGCGGTGGTAACCACCAAAGTTGACATCATACAAGAGAACACTAGTGGAAAAGGTGGCGTTCCCCAGGGAGATGCCCAAGCAAAATCACTATGCATGCGCAGTATTGGGTACCACTTGCCTGGGCATCTCCCTCGGCAGCGCCACCTTTTCTACTAGTGGAACTCTCCCTAGACTTGTGCCAGAGGGGAAAGAAAAGATAATACATTGATTGTGAAAAAAAATAATGTTGTCATCTTAGGGTTCCACCTTTTATATGGAGACTTTGGGTTTAACCCCTAACTGCCCAACCGTCCATTTTTTGAACGATGTACAAGTTTCATCCACATTTTGTCATCTGTCATGCACTTTTTGCAAGGAAAAAATTACTAAAAGAATCTATCGCAAGATAGCTCCATTGATGCATGTGTAATCCAGTTAAAAAGGGGATGATTTGAGAAAAATTATGCCTCATTTCATGTTGCAGTGATTCACCAAAAATTTCAAAGATTTTAGTCTAAATGTGCTCTTGAAAAAACAAACTCATAAAATTAAGCAACCAAAAAATCTCCAAAATCATCACATTTACAGTATTACATTTCAATCCATCACAAAAAAATTCATCCACAAATTGTCAATATCTTCTTCGTGATTGAATTACAAAATATTTTTGAATTTCAAGTTCCATATTTAATACAAACATATTGATGATAGCAATTGCAGGTCTAGCCATATGGATAGAATCTAAAATTTGTAATGTGAAACTTTTATTCATGCATCAAGTTCAAAATATCCCTCTTGGTTGCATTTTATAATGCATCTTTGCAAAATTGCAAAATTTGTAGAGGGGTGAGGACGTTTAGGAGTTAAGTTGCTAAGTTTGTGGCAACAATATTCAACATACTACATCAATGGGATTTTGCTACAATATACGACATCTTAGTCTCACTATTATATACTCAAAATTGTGGGTGGATGGATGCATGCATGGATATGCACGTTACACACATGGAACTATCTACCTCGACGTAAGCACTTTACATTGACATTTTAAACTCTTTTTTGCTTATTGTTATTGTTGTTTTTTTGCCATAAGCTGTGTTTGGATTCTTTTTGCTATTATATTATTCCAGATATTTTTTGGAGTGTTTCAATCTCTCGTACGATGCCTCAAGCAAAGGTCACTCACTATTAATTTGTCTAAAATTACCATCGTATATATAATCAGTGGAATAAAGATTATAAGACTTATCGTGATCTTCCCCAATGTTATTATTGTCTTTTGAGCACAAAGGGAACTATTTTCTTCAATTCACTACAAAACACAAGGAGATTATTGCGACCATGCATGTAAATATGGTGTAAAAAATGAGTAGTTTATGTCTTAGGAAGTAATAAAAAATAACATGGGACATGTTATTTTTAAGATTTGATGTACAAGACGTACAAATTTATCATTCTATTTGATGTATGGAACATGCTATTTTTACTAGTATGTACATGAGATATGACATCGTTATTGTCCCATAGATGTGACATTCCAAGTTTTACTATTTTATACATAATTTAAACCATTTTTTCTAGCCTATGCATTAGACATGATATTTTGACTACCTTATATATGATGCACACTATTTAGTTCATGGAATGCATTATCTTTACTATCTTATGCATGAAACACACTATTTTGATATTCACTATTTACTAAGCAATAATGTGGTATATTTTATCTATCTATTTGTTGTTTATACGAGCCTTTATAGTTGCTTCACTTAGAATAAATTTCTTTTTTAATTTTAATTCATTTTAATTAAATTTTAAAACTTTAAGTCCTATACACAAGAATACTTTTAAGTACTACATGCCAACGTTCAACACAGGTTAACCTAGTTATATTAAATAATAAAATTCAATCAATTTTGTTTATCACTATTGGAAGACTTTAAAGATTCAAACTTAAATTCATACATACATATGTATTATTTCCATAAAGTTTTTTAAATGGAGACAAAACCACAAATTAGATGTATTTTTTGGGTTAAATTTAGTTAGTTAAGATGATAATCTATTGCAAGATAATTTTTCCTAATTAAATTTTATCATATATATAATTTTAGATAGAGCTTGAAAAACTTACAAACATTAGGGATGTAAACAATAGTTAAATAAACCTTTAATGCAAAGACGATATATAAAATAAAAATAAAATAGTGGGTTTAGTAAGAGTGTTGTATTTAAGTTGAAATTATTCTAGTGACGACTGTAAGTCGCAGCTGGTTTAGAAAAGTGACTATAGGTTCTACCTGTGGCTTTTCAAGGGTTGTAGGGTTTGTAGGTGAACCGACGAGCCAGTGAGGCAGTCGATAGTTCTAGGGCAAGGTTTTTATGATGTAACCTTTCTATGATGTAGCCTAGCATTTCACATCCTTGAATGGTCTTCCCATGACTGTTTCATTCCGCTCTCAAAGACCATTAATATATGAAATAACCTAATCTTTCACGTCTTATTCAATTTCATGACGTTTCACTTCGTCATTGGTGGTGCGTAGAGAAGCGGAGCCCTAATTATGAATTGTAAATAATTTCCAATATTCTATGTATTTAACATATCAATGCATCTTTTTATTAATGAAAGTTGTAGTATTAGTCTAATTATTTATTATATTTAAAAAATAAAATAAGTTTTTTGGAATTCAAATATTATATTTAATAATCAAAATATGTCTAATGTTTTTTAATTTAAATATATTAGATATTGTTTTTATTTTTTGATTTAAATGGAGGCATAAACTCAAACATCTCTTCAATGAATAAAATAAAGTATAAGTCAAATAATACATGTGTTGATTTCTATAATTGACATTTAAAAGTTATATAAGTATATCAATATTGACATCCACTAGTAAATTCAATAAATTCAATAAATTCACTTTCCAAAATATTGGTCCTTTTCAAATTCAACAATTTTATAATGTCTCAAATTTAGTCAAACATACACAACTTCAAATTCAATAAAAAAAATTGGATATATAGATGATAGTTCTCATAATTGTAAATTATAAAGGATGTAGTTCTAATAGGCTATAGTTTAATCAAAATGAAAGTTAAAAACATTACTATGTATAAAGAATTGAATTTATTGAATCTATTAGCAAAATAAAATATTGTTCAAAAGTAATATTGTAATAAATAATATTATTAATATTAAATGTTCATTTTATGTATAAATAAAAAATAAATTTCTTTGTAGTGTATAAAAAATATGATTTTTTTATTAGTATACACCAATTTATTATGTTGATGAAGGCAAACAATTAGAGCTACTTGAAAGATGAACATAATTTTTGTAAATATTTTTTCCCAAATATAGTAATATCCATACATTGTAGAGTACAAATATGAAGGTATTAGTATTACTTCTAAGGATTAGTTCACACTATGGCCGTTTAATTGAGTAGTCTTTGGATAAATTATCTGCTTAAAGTTGACCTAGAAGAGATGAAAATTTAGAAGTCTATTAAAATATAATAGATATGGGCTTTGCCCGG
The DNA here is from genome assembly GCA_022496805.1 of Pohlia nutans. Classification (NCBI taxonomy): domain Eukaryota; kingdom Viridiplantae; phylum Streptophyta; class Bryopsida; order Bryales; family Mniaceae; genus Pohlia; species Pohlia nutans. The sequence goes on along the minus strand of CM040093.1, from coordinate 3,048,825 downwards.
TTATAGTGTAAAGGCCCAAAGGAGAAGTTAATTGGTTTTTATTTTTATGCCAAAAGCCATATTTTTGTCAACAATGAAAAAAATGAATATTTGTTCTACAAAGAATTGGGTTTTCATTTTAGTCTGGCCCAATTCTTTATGGAGCACACAACTCCAAAACCATGCATGTAGGTGGTTTTACAAAACTTCAAAAACATGTAGGCATTGTTGAGCAAAACAATGTTTTTAGTGTGAACACCGAGAGGTCAAATTTAAGCTTTCCACCAATCAAATTGCTAGAATTTGTTATCCTGTGGGCAATTGGACATAGTGTAAAGTGACCCTAAGTGCGTATAAGTTTCACAATACAAACTTATCCTTGTTTTTTACTTGAGCAAGTCCCCCTACTTCCAATGGCAAAACCATTCACACTCATGCATGTAAAAAATACATTTAAAACGTATCAAATCTAAAAAAAAACATACAATAAAGAAAATAAATATGTCATAGTAAATAGTTCACTAAGTTGAAAATGTTGCAAATAGTGTGCCTTTGGGGAAATATAGGCACAAAGAAGATAAATGCATATAGTGGTAATTAACCCCTAAAGGACCACTGAAGGATTCATGGTTTTTAAAATCACAAATTAAAACGATGATATTGTAAAAAATATAATTTAAATGGGACCAAACTTAATATCAGTGGAATTAGGGAAGAATATTGCACATGTTAAATAAAAAATGAAGAAATTAGAACACAAGAAAATCTACATAGAGCCTACTCACAACTAAAAAAAAAATGAGGCCCCTGGATGCCCTATAGTCCTTTTAGGGATAATGGTAGAAATAGGGGAGATCGAGGAGGATGAAAGAAGAGGATGAGAGTTGTAGAGTGGGATGTTTATCATCTGCGCGGGCATGCATGGATGGTGACATAGAGGTTTAGTTACTAGTATGTTACTACACTAAAATCACCATATACTGTGGATGGATAATTGTTGTGGGTATGTCATTCATCTATTTGGACAAATCCTCATCTATTTGAACAATGTTTCATCGATTTGAACAAAATTTCATTAAATTCGAATGAATTTTACCACAATATTTTGGAAAAATAATTATTAATGTGGCTGTTCAAAAATACCGTGGGCCACAATATATGATGATATTACATTCAAATATTACTATTCTTTATTTAGACTATTTCCAGGACTTAGTCTCAATGTATGAAGAAATTTCATTCATTCCGTCTGTATTGTTGCTTCTGCGAAATAAACTCTGGTTACTGCGGTACTTTGTCCCCGAAAATCTGGCTATGGCATATGTGTTACAAAACGAGGACGGGAGGAACCTTAACGAAAGCATGGACGGGACCTAAGGTAAGGGAAGGGAAGAGAAGGGAAGTGAAGGAAGTCTAGTGCGGAACAACACAACAGTACGTGAGTGAGAGCAAGTGAGAGTGTTATATATGTATTATATTGGTTGTAAGGGCGGGACAATACCGGGTGCGCCTGCACACACAATGTTAAGTTAGGGATCGTACTTGCGCAAATGGAGCAGTCCACCAACTGGCCCTATCTTAGAGTTCCTTACCGCAATTGCAGCTTCAATCCTGCGTCTCAGTAGTTCCAGCGTTGCATGATTTCCCGCTTTATTCCAGCCCCGCCCTCCGAAGCGCCTGTTTTTTTATTCATTCACGCACTCCAGGCATCATCATCATTAGTATCAGCTTCTTATGAGGAGCTGTGTGTGGAATCCTAGTGTCCAGGTACTCCCAGCACAGCGACTGTGGCCAACTTTATTGTAGAATTGTGACTTTGTGCATAATTCGTGACTCTCTCTCTCTCTCTCTCTCTCTCTTTTCTTCTGCAAGTTTCGAATCCCTTTTGCTCTTCTTAAAAATCTAATTTGTCTCTGTGTAGAGGTTTGTTGCTCCGAGAAGAATTTATTGTCTGTTTGTTCCGTGTCGCGTGGTTCCGTGTCGTTTGCACGGGCCGGTTTGAATTCGAAAAACCGTAGGCGTGAACGAAGCACGATTAAATTGATTCATTCCTTCTCCAAAGGATTGCAAAGTGACTTTCTATTCTGTGATACGTAAGGCTTTGTTTGAGCTCTTCTCTGTGACGACGCAGGTGGATTTTTGGAGATTCCTTCTGCTAGACGTTGATCTATGCTCAGATCTATTTGGTTTAGTACTAGTAACTTGTGTGCTGTGATTCGATGGCTTAAGTGTTTCGGAAATTGTCAGACTCATCAAATCCTGCTTGTTTACATTGTAATTATGTTTCTGTCTCTATTCGGTAGACATGTAGTGATTTTGAAGATCCAGGCGAGTGACGTGATGTGGTTGGAAATAGTTGCAAGTATTATAGTCGCCAAACAGAGCGTGGCTATGATTATGATTATGATTTAAAGTTGTTTGAACCGATATTGTCTCAGAGGGGATTGTAGTGAAGGCCTTGGAAAGGTAAAAGTAGGTCTCTGGAGCAGGTATGGAGGTTGGCTTGTGCTGGTACTAGACTTAGTCTCGTGATCAAAGTGGACTTATGATCTTACTAATCATGTCATGGTAAGTTTATGAACGGTTATTGCATTGCTAACATGAAATATAATGTTTAATTGGACATATATGAATTACACCCTTTAATGACTTTTCAAATCAAAAATAAAAATTTGACATTGTACATAATAAAAGGGGTTTTATATCAATTCTTTTAATTGTTGTATATTTATGCTATAGGTTTAAATTTTTTCACTTATACATATATTTCTCCATTTTCTATAATTGAAATTTGTTTGTATACTTTTGCTTATACTCGTAAAAAAAATTGTATATAGGGATATTTTAACCCCTAAGCGTCCCGGCGTCCATATTTTGGACGTTTTTGGAGGTACATTCACCTTCGAAGAGCTGTAACTTTTGCAAAACGTGTCCGATTTTTTTGAAATTTTGAAAAAACTCCCCGCATGATGTATGGAATGTGTGGTAAATATTTCAGATCAATCCGAGATGAATTGAATTTTCGGTGATCATTTGAAAGTAGGTATCTTTTTTTTTGGACAGTTCTGTGAATTTTGATGGCAGCAGCTTCGAGGGCTTGTATCTCCTTCATCCCAAGTCCGTTTTCAATAAAACTTGTTGGGTTGAATTCCCCTTGAAGTCTAGTTATCAAGGTAAAATTTTCAGGTCAATCCATGTTGTTATGAATGTTTGGGAGTCATTTTAGTGCACGGGTCTATTTTGAACACTTTTTGCTTTTTGGTTCAAATGGGTCACTTTTCGGGCTACTTTTTGACATTGCAAGGCCATTTTAGGGCACATTAAATTTTTTCATGAGGCTTTTTTGGTACCAATGTGTTTATATGATGATTTTGAACTACTTTATAGTTGAAAGTTTTTTCATTTGAGTAATTTTGAAAACGAATTTCACCTCTAACTGTGTTGCTAGGAAAATTTCAGCATCCTTTTTTAGCACTAAAACACTTTGATCTTGCAATCTATATGGCCAAATGACCCCAAAATTGATCCACATGATCTACAACATGTATGTTACAAGATTGTACGGTTGAGATTTCTATACCTCAATTACATTTAGACCTATAACACATCAAAAGCGATGATGATTTTAAGCCCAAAAAAGCTAGGGACCCTTAGGGGTTAAAGGGGTTCATGAATGCATGTGGTGCCACGGTTTAATAAAGAGTACATCCCTCGGGATGTTTTTTTTGTAGCTTAACACTTGTTGTGTTAAAAGTGCACATAGCCATGTGCACTATTTTTTAATGGTATGTGCACTACATTTCTTTTTATTAAAAAAGGGAAGGGGGGTGGGAATATACCCAATATCACAAACTTGGCAAGTCATGTTTTTCCAATGTTTTTGATATGTTTTAATTTTCAAAGTGTTGATGTATGTTCTACGTATGTTTTTTTGTACGCATTTCGTACGATTGCAGTACCTGATGACTCAACATGTTTCGTATACAAGTGCAACATAAGCAAATGACATACAAAGGAATTATCAAAGAATTATGTTTTTGAACTTTTGAAGGTTGACATCAAAAGCGTGTGTAAGATGTATGTTTGCACCGTATACATACATCGCATGGTGTCAGTGATTCTAAAATTGTCTTACATACCATATGTAAATTACATCCAAGATTTGTTCTACCTTAAATTGATATGTTTTTGATGTATGTTTCTTAAACACTTGCATCTACCAATGAGCATTAAATTTTGTAAAAAAAATGACACTTTGTATGTCTACTAGTAGAACAATGACTACAATAGTACTTCTAATCTGTGAGAATGTGAGCATCTACACAACCGCCGCAAATCTTGCACAACTAATTCCACAAGATATCACCTTTGAAAGCATAACAAGCATATTTTTGAAATTTTTGGTCATACATAGAATCCAATCTGTACTTAGAACGTAGCCTTCCAATAGACTAGCACAAATATTTATTTGGATTTTACTAGTGAGCCAAAAAAAACACTACTTACTTCCTTCTCCATCGATAAGTGTAGAAGTTCTAAATCTTTATAACAAGGACTATCCATGTCCAATCTCTAACGTGCCCCTCGAAGGAACGTGACAACTAAACATGATGTTCACAACCCTAGAATCTTGTCGTTTGTTGGGCTTGTTCAAATTCCTATCACCCATGCCATCTGTATATCAAAAGAAATATCATAAGTAAGTTGATGTCATATGCCTTCAGTTGGTAGAAATTAGAAAATAATTTAAAGAATAGAATGCAAATACAACCATCATCCACTACATAGCTATGACGCAAGTATCAAGTTCATAACCATAAAAGACCATAAATAGATGTGCACAACAATTACGCAGAATCTAACAACGACATTGCAAAGAAAATGCGTTGTTCATTTATTCTTTTATTATTTAGAGAATGTTGTAAAATATTTTGATGTATGACAACACCGAAGTGGAATGGACATTTTTTAGCATCAACAAAGAATCACATCATCTATATATGATAGAAGAGTACTTCAATAGTAATTGTTCAACGTTGCATATTGAATGTTTTTTATTCAAACTCAATTTCAACCTTGAAGATGACAGTTTTCCTCTAATTCTAACTGTAAACATGAAATGTATCAAATCTAATTTTCTATGTGACTTTCTTAGTTTTTTTATCCTGAATTTTGAACATTTTATCACATTTATAAACTAAACAAGTTAAGGTCTTCATTGAGTATACACTCATCAAATTTTCAAATTTTGACTAGCGAAATATTTCTTGACTACACCAGATAGTTTTAGTACACATCGAAAATACCCACTCAAGATTTGAAACCATTTAGAGCGTTCATTTTATTATTATAAGTTGTTGCCTAATAGATCTCAAAAAACATATTAACCTCAACTTAGTTTCAATTTTTATTTATTTTTAAATTGATGAAAAGAAAAATCTTAGTTACATCTATCACAAATATCTCAAAAAAATATATAACAAATTCTAGTTAAAAAATTGCTCATAACATAGAAGTCTGACCATTTTCCAAGTATTTGATCTCCAAAGGTGAACAACATTAACATCAACATAGTTATTTCTTCTCCAATTAATCTACAACATTGAAGTTATCCACTTACACACTTTGAAAAATATGTTCTTCATTCCTTTTGCAACGAGTATTTGAAGCTTCATACCTCCATTGAAACAACCTATCATTAAACTAGATCACACTATTTTCTGACATCTACATTGATATGATTAATCCTAATGAAAGAATCTTACAAAAAAATTGAAACAAACCTGTCAAAAGAAACTTCATGACTTGTCGCATCCGCAATTCAATCCCTCAATTCGGACTAGGGCTTGATGGCATCATACCGCATTTGTCACACCCTCCAAGCTCTTAGAAACAGTGTTTTGCCATCCTAGAATTATGCCAACCGTATTTAGAACTTGTACCTATTGACAAAGAACTTCCCTTCCTCCATGAAGTTAGGAACAACATGAATGACCCGAAGAATATTACTAATATCAACTACAACATATGATTCACCAATATTATTTCTAGTTCTAGTTCTACTTGTAGAGCTACCACATTCCTCCACCCAAGACAAACATTTGCATTTTAATCTTCTTCCAAGTCCACTTGATGGGACCTCTTTATACCACCGTACAAATGCCAAACTTTTCTGCACCTGCAATCCACTACATAGGTCTTTAAACGTTGACCGAAATAGAAGCCTCAATTGTGCATATCCAGTCTTCTCAATCATGCCAGCATCTTCCAATTGGACAGTCACATCACTGTAATATGGACCAAGATAAAATTCGTGTACCGCCCTTCCATATAATGGCCAATCTCCAAATCTATTTCCAGGTCCAGCAGGAATAGCGATTGAAGTTACCATTTGTAGCGTTGTCCCTCCTTCAAGATTATTTAATTGCTTGTAATACTCTAAACACATAGGGATTTGGAAAACATCTGGTTGAGCTTCTAACAATAATTTAGCTCGTGGAGGAAGTCTGGACACTACAGATGGTTCCAAACATGAGGCATCCAACCATGATACTTTCAGGTTTGTATACGATCCTGACAAAATATTCTCGCCTGTTGCAACAGCCTTCAAAATACAAACGCACAATATTATTGATTGACTAAAACCAAACAGCGATCCGAACACATATAACAATTTTTTTTGATAGTTGAACTCATGATTACATGCTACATGTAATAAATTGAACCATGCATCATGCAATTTCATATATACCTCATCCAATGCCGTCACCCTTTCAGATGCTGAACTTTCAAAAGACTCCAACTCCCCAAATTTTCGACGATATGCTTGTAACAAAGAGTTCCTCTTCAATATGTGTCCTGTGAAGTCTCTACGATTGCTTGCACGATAAGATTTCTTCATCAAATTGATGTGTAAGTGCTCATACATGTTTGTGCTATACTCAAACGGGGATCCAGAACGTCGAATCGATGGACTGAAGTGAAGCATATCATGGATTTTTATCAGATTGAACGATGATTTTTGTTCATGCTTCAATGTCTTCTTAAACATAGAAACAACCCTGCACATCAATGTTTATAAATTAGTTCAATATCTTGTTTCTAAGCAACCATATTATACATGTGTAATAACAAATTAATGTGTTAAACAACTAGCAATGAATTTCATGATAATTTTTTTTAACGCAAACGTACAAATGCATGAGTTCGTCCATTTCAGTCAACGTCGCTTCAGAGTACTCTTTTTTCCGGCACGCAATCTCGTACCAATCTATAAAGCTTGAAATTGCAAGAATAACGCCATCTTCATATAATCCCACCATACAAAAGACAACAACCTGCAGCAACACATGATATAAACAAAAATCCCATAACATGATGACAAAGTGATTATGTTATTTGGAATAGTAGAAAAAAGAAACCAGCATAAAAATTATTATTATCCACCATGTGCATTGTTAGTCACCAAACCTGCAGGACGGCTCTGTGTTCAAAAGCAGCAAAATTTGCATTCGAGCGAAAATAACCTCCTTTGTCAATGCCAGGAATTCGAAATGATGAATACCGACTTGTCTTTTTAATCAACAAGAGACGGTCATCCAACACACGAAGATGTGATTGACAGGCACTAGAAATTGCCATTGAACGCACAATTTCAACCAATGTTTTGAATATTCCCAAGTCTGATTGATGCATGATATCAACATGTATGGCTCTGTATGGATTTCCTATTGTCGTCTCACCCGCTTTGAACCCCCACAATGCACACTGAGAAAAAATAAATTTAGTAATGATAGTCTTATACCAAAATACTTTCATTGTAGCAAAACACAAAAAACAAATGCATACATCACAATGTTTGAGATTATGACCTGTACAGGATGTAGTGAAAATTCCTTTGATAAATCCATGCGGTCTGTTCGGTTCTTATCAACCATTTCATGATACAGATCTTTCATTGCTGCTTCCGTTCGGTACTGGAGATCTTCTTTTGTACTACTCAGTTTCTCTTTTTCACAAAGACATATGCTGCAAGGCAATCGACATAGATTCCCATCGTAGGTTCCAATCACCTGTATTCCATGCAATTAATATATTCCCATTATGCCTCCTTTCCAATGAAACTACAATGTTGTATACAACGACATAGATTCCCATCGTAGTTAGGTTCCAATCAACTGCATTCCATGCAATTAATATATTCCCATTATGCCTCCTTTCTAATGAAACTACAATGTTGTATATAACATCATTAAACTTTAGTATATTCTATTTCAATTTCATTTCATAAATGTGTATTGTACCTTGGATGACTCTGGGTGATCACAGATGTACGCAAATAATGCTGGGAATACGACTCTGTCCTCCCCGTATGGGTCCACTAAAATAATGCCACTGCAAATAAAATTGTTTAGAGTCATACATCCCTCTGAATGGTGAAACTTGCATTGAACAATGATAAACTTGCATTGAACAATGACAAATGAAAGGAGTTATAAGAACACACCTGTGACTCAAATTTTTGAAAGGATCCAAAATTTTCCCCAAACACTCGTGGAATATGTCGAGCCTTCTTTTGTGAGAGGGTAAGTCACCAGCCGATATAACAGGTAGTACACCAAGCAAAATATGTCCACTTTTTTCTCCTCGAAGTTCACATGATATGTTTGCAAGTGTAAGTACTAACGGATAGCCACTAACTCTACTATTATTAGATAATGTAGTCTGATCGCTATAAAAGATTAGCGGCGCAATGACACTACCTGGACAAACTTGATTGTAGTAAGTTCTCATGAATTTCCACCATTCACTGGTGCTAGGAGTGGAATAGACACCATTCCATTCACCGAGCTCGTTCAAACCCAAATCAAATCCCTCTAATTTACTAGAAAATAAAGTTTTCAATGCTATTACAGGGTCTCTGTAATACATGTGCACCGGATATGGATCCCCAGGCTTGCTATCAACTAAATACTCCAACCACTTGTCTTCGTCTTCATGAATGTTGTTGTCATATGCTTCACAATCTTTCAAAGATCTCACCGTGACTTTATCCAACTCAAAGTCTTTGTAAAACAACACGTTCTTCATCAGGTTATTTATATCACGATTTGGTAGACCTGAACCATTATGGCAATGACGAATCCATTGCATCAATGCATGCGTTGAATCAAAGGAAGGTACTTCGTTTCTGCTATACTCTTCATGAGCATAAGGGAATTGAATCTCCCAATTAGAGGTTGACTGCTCCAGATTTTGCATCTCAAAACTTTGATGCTATCCATATTCTCCAACTCTTATCAATCGTCTTTTCTTCCTCACAGTTTGTTCGCAATACACACCTTTTTTATGAGATACCAAGGCCCTCTGATCACTGAAACCTACGCAACCACACCTGGTGCAGTTCACATTTGCCCTCGCTGACGCCATTCTTATCAGCCTCTTGGTGTACCAATATCATTATAGTATATGAAACATCCTCTTAGTATTGTATGATTCAAAGGAGGACATTACCCACACTCTTGTCACACAGTTGTTAGACTCGGACTCTGTTCTCTAAATCCCGACTTCTTGACCTTACAAAACTTGAAAAAACGTTCAATTACAACCTAACGATTTTTTTAATTTTTTTGTTACTACTATCATTATTACAAACGCGGTTGAAACTATGCACAACTGACAAAACAAACAAAAGACTATCATCATGTACACTTCCTCAATACATCATCATGCTATATAGTAACACATCTTCTCCATCGTTCCAGAATTTTTTTAAATGACATCCTTTAGTGTAAATCAAAAAACACTAAGCTCAATCATGGTTTTCGTTTTGAACGTCGGTATCAATAACACGATCCACCTCAAAATTTCACAGCTGCGATTTAATCAATTTAATCTGCATCCAGAAAAATATATAAATAATTATGACAGCATCGAAACCAAGTCTCAACAAATCAACAATCTTAACTCAACATGCAAATCACGTCCTTTTAAACAACCACTACACATCGTTAGTAGAGAGTTTCAACAAAACTCCTTGAATCTCTATTCATGAAGCATTGAAATGAATAATGGGACAATGACACAGGCTTAAAGAATGCAATACACCTTGGCACCAAACACTCCATTTCTTATGCCAAGAAGAAAAGAGTAAAGTGCAAGGGATGAAGCATGAAATTCTATGAATCAATCGGACTTACCCAATTAAACTGTTTTGGGGCCAGGGATTCATAGTTTTAAACTGAAAAATTCACATGATCATCTTTGAAAATATATATATTAGAGAGAACAATATTCTAAATCACAATAATCAATGAAGAACATTACATGCGTTGAATAAAAAAGAAAAAACATAAAAAATACAGAAGTACACATATGACCTACTCAAACAACTAATACAAACATGAGGTCGGATAAGTATTAAGGTGGAAAACCAATGTGAAGGGTATATAGAAACTAACCTCATATTCCATCAACGAGGATTCTTTCGTTACAGCTTTAGACCTCCTCATTACAAGCAAAAACGTGAAATCCATTTGCCTGCTCTTCCTCATGTTATAAATTTTGACAGCACCTGCTTCCAAACAAGGAAACCTCAAAATTTCATTATACGTTATCATTCTCAGAAACTCAAACCTAAGTTGCAACAACAATGAGGCACTTTGACGCTATGGATGCAAGCTTTGTCACAAAAAACCTCTATTCTTCTCAACCCTACAACTACATTAAAAAAATAAAACCCAGAATACCCATGAAACCCTAAACCATAAATCAAAGCAGTGAGAAACAATGAGCTAGTTGTGACACCATGCAAGTACATATTCATTCAAATGGAGAACGTACACGAGAACTCATGTTGGTTTTGATCATATACCTATAAAAATTTAAACCCTTTGCATGCATGCAGCATCTAAATTACGCATACTTTGGTCCATTGGAATACCGTTGAAGAAATTTAGTCTCTACTAGTATCGGCAACTACACTTATTGCTGAACATCTAAAGGACTAAGGAATCTTGGATCTTAAAAATAAATTCCATTCATCACATTGAAAAAAATGAAATTTATATCGACTAAATCAATCAAGAACATTGTATGTGATATTAGAGAACAAAGACATTTAAACAAGCGGAGAGTCCACAAAGGATGTTCTCAAAATTCCAGATAATTTAAGATTTGCCACACTAACCCCTTTAGGATGTTGGACTAAAATATACGACTTAGAAACCTCTATGAAAATTGTACAAGGCTCACTAAACGGATGAAGAAATTATTTTCTTAGGTTGAAATTTTTGTGAGGATTTGCTTTGAAAGATGCAATGCAGTGTAATTTTTTGCAGAATAATTCTACAACTAAGATGAGTCGTTAAGTGATCTGCATATTCATAAGGAACACGTAGGATATAACATTGCCCCACGCATATGATCCGTTCAGAAACTCCAAATATATATCTAAAAATTTGTCAATGTCCCCTATGAAAATGCCATCCAACTTGTAAGTTTGCGTGCAAACCAATACGCTCAAGAACATGCTTCAAAGGGACAAATAAAAAAATAGACAGCCAATTATGGCTCCAACATCCCAAAGGGGTTAACTGCCTTTGACCATATTAGCAATGAATCTAGTTCCTTGCATAACAACGTTTCGGATTACACTAAAATAGAGATACTAAAACTGTTCGGCACCTCATCGTCTCTCCAATATTAACAACTACTCATCTATATTTACACTCAGTTGGGCTTCAGTATCAAGTGGTGTAAGCATGAATTGGCTAAATGTCTATGACCCTTCACCTTTGGCTAAACGGAAATGAAGTTGTCTACTATCTCTTACTACGTGCAATTCCAAGAATTCGCAATTAAGATAATTTGGTGCCAACCTCCATACCAACTTAGTATGGATAAAATGACACAAAATAGACTTGTTGCGCCCTTTGGTGTCAAAATGGCACCAAAATAGTTTGACCAACTTTACTGATGATGTATCTGTAATGAAGAGATAAAGTTTGAATAAGTTTGCTACTCAAAATCTGAGCCTTGGTCCATGAAAAGAAACAATATTTACACAATTACACTGGAACTTCAGAAAGGGACAGAGCCTCCTGAATGTTAGTGATTCAATGACAAGACTCGACATTATGTTACTCATCTTCTCTAGCCTCCTTATTCTCCACAGTTTACTAAAAACCCTATTGGATAATGTTACTTGAGCCACATTTAGAAGCACTATCATTCCAAAGCTGAAAAGAATGTAAAATGTATAGTCACACCTTTCAAAGCATCAACGAAATCTCTGTACCTTCCCAACGCCAGCACAACAATTAAATGATTTACTTCATAACCCTCTCTTTCATGCATCGTTCAAATCATGAGTCTTGCGCTTAGTTGTTATCGAAATTGAGTTCTGGTCTAAAGGTGTTCCTAGTATATTATATATCACACTTCAAAGAGATATATGCACTACCATATATAGTTCCAAGTTGAGAACGTTACAAACTTGCAACCTCTGAACAAGCTGCTTAAAGTGAGGAGAAAAATAAGCGTACGTTTACGATGCACATTCTCAAGTAGAATTCAGTTTATACTCCATCTTGTCTTCGTCTCCAATGCAACTTCCATCCCCAAGCTGCTCTGCATTGGCAATTCAACACTGATTCAACAGTTTTAAACACACAAACTACCACTAAAATAAACAGAAAGAGCTCCAAAAACCTTCACTTCACACAAAGGCGCCGATGGCTTTCGCTTTGTCGACTACGATCACCTGCGTTACGTACCCTCCCTGCACATCGATCTCCAGCTTCACCTGGAATTATATCCACCATCACAGGGTGTCAAATTGCGAGCCTAGTAGAACATTCAAACAAGATTTTAACGAACATTGGAAAATTGCAGTTCATTCAAACCGTAAATCTACAGGAAAATCTTTGGAAGGGATTTCAATTCAAGAAACACTAATCCTGAAATCAGACACTCTTCAGGGATACTCTTCAGGGACCTCTTCCCACAAGCAACAAAATTTCATGAGTTCAAAAGAGCTCCAGAGTGTAAGAAATTCTCATTTCATCTTCACCGAGACAAGAGTATGAAGGACTATCAATTTCCAGCTGATGCAAACCCTAAACTGATGGAAAATCTCGGAACAAGTTTCCAAACGGTGACACTGTAATCCAAGAGAAAATTGAACGCGACAATTACTGAGACAAGAATACGAAGGACTAGCAACGACGTCACATAATCGCTGTTGATTCAGACTCTAGATTTGTAGGAAAACCTGTGAAAGGGTTTCGAATTCAGAAAACGTACCTTGCCTGATTCATTCGGCGACTACCCTATCAACGAAAGCTACCTCACCACCTGCTGCACCTTTCCAACGCTATCAGTCAAAATATGTGGGAACTGCGAGAGGATTTTCACCCAGCCCGGGTTCATTTCAGACGCTCAGAGAAACTCTTCCGAGAAGCGACAAAATCATGAGTTCGCAAGAGCTCCGGAACGTAAAAAAATCTCGTGTCATCTTCGTCGAGACGGGAGTACGAAGGACTATCAAAGTCGTCAATTTCAAACCCTAAATTGATTGAAAGAGTGAGTTCCCAAACGGTGACAGTGAGAGAAAATTGAATGCGAAAATTAGTGAGGAGATGGAGAAGACGAACTGTTCTTCTCAACGCGTGTCGCAATCACCCAGCAAGGCCACCGCCACACAAATCAAAAGCCACAGTAACGTGCCAACCGCTACGGACCTTCTTCGCACCGCATTAATTTCTGCTCTTCAAATTCTCAAACATAATCCAGACGCTTCTACAAAGTAACCATCAATTGATACATGCATTCTCACTCTGAGGATTCTTCCGCACGCCTCTTGGTCGGTGCCATTCCGCTCGCTCGCTCTTAAACCATGGAGCTCACAGCCTCCCTTTCCGCAACCAATTTGCCTAAGCCCTGGGTATCCTCTTCCAATGCAAAACCAAGTGTTGCTGCTGTGGTGAGAGCTTTTGCGCCAATTCAACCCCTTCCGCTCAGACGAAGCTGTCGACTCCGGGTTTCGACGTGCTCAGCGTCTCCCACCGCTTCTCCCCAGAGATACAATTCGTAGTTCAGAAGGTTGTCGCGATGGGTATTGCTCAGCGTCTCCCACCGCTTCTCTCCAGAGATAGAACTCGTAGTTCAGAAGGTTGCCGCGATGGGTATTGCTCGGACCTCATTCCAGAGATACAATTTGTTACTTTGTGAGGCTGCCGCGATGGGTATTGCCTGGAACTCGTCCAGAGATACAACTTGTTACTTTGTGAGGTTGCCGCGATGGGTATTGCTTGGACCTCGTCCTAGAGATACAACTTGTTAGTTGGTTAGGCTGCCGCGATGGGTATTGCCCGACTTCCATAACAAAGATACAATTTAACCCTTTAAGGACCAAGAATTCATGGTTTAAAAATGACAAATTCAATCATTCATATAATGAAAAGTATGATTTAGATAAGACCAAATTTTATATCACCGGATTGAGTAAAGAACATTGCATGTGTTGACCAAAAACATAAATAAATTTGAATAATAGAAACTTCTCATAGAACTCACTCAAAACTGCTAAAAAAACATGAAGCCATGTCTGGGCTCCTTGGTCCTTAAAGGGTTAACCCCTACATTTTGGGTCCATGACCATGGAATCATGTTTTATCTGCCACACTCAATTTTGCGACTAAAAACAATACAGGAATTCAACTTCATGTTTTTAGAAGATGAAGCCACATGTCTATTACAAATCATGAATTTTTCATAAATTTTGGTGAAAGTTTGATATTACTCTGCTTGCTTTCTGGAAGTTATAGTAAAGAAAATTCATATCAATTACAAAATGTATTAGTAAATTCCGTTTTTCCTTCCAAAGGTGGAAATTACAATGAAGAAAAGTTTAGGGGTATGAAAATCATCCTACCAAACTACAACAAAACACCCAATTTTCAAATTTTTCCAAAAATTAAAAGTGGAGTAGAAACTAGACTTGGAAAGCTTCATTTTATTAATCAAGCTCAAATGCCATGGAACTCATTTTCATAACCTAAGATTAGTTCAAGTAGAACACGCTAAAATATTCAAAATACACTACACGGTGAACCGTTTTTTTGGACTCTTTTTGTAGTTCGAACCCGTGTAAAATCTAAAAGTAGCTTGAATGATTTGAATTTCACTTGATGCCACGGTGGCATCAACAAGCAAAAGTCCTTCACATTAAAAAATTGATTAAAATAATTTACGCACTTGGAATTGAACATGAACAGTCGACTTCATTCATAAACCATTTTTTTGGTCTCATTAACCCTTCAAGCACCAAGAAGGCCAAATTTGGCTTCATGTTTTTGTAGTTGTTTTTAGTGGGTTTGTGTGAAGTTTCTATTGTTCAAAATTATTTATGTCTTTGGTCAACACATGCGATGTTCTTTACTAATTCTCGTGATATAAAATTTGGTCCTATCTAAATCATGCTTTTCATTATATGAATGATTGAATTCTTCATTTTTACACCATGAAGTCTTGGTCCTTAAAGGGTTAAATATATACTCACTTTGTCCCAAAGTTATTGTCACGTTTGAAAGTCATGTTTGAAAGTGCTTTTTTAAGTAGGTCAAAAAACTTCTTCCTTGTGTCTAATTTTATTTAGGTTGCAATGAGCACATGGAATGTTCTTCAATCATTCTAGTGACATAGTTTGGAACCTTTTTTAATCATGTTTTTTACAATATGATCAATGAAATTGGCTCAAAGAAATACCAAGCAAACAAGTTGGACAATAACTTTGGGACGGAGGGAGTAGTAAAACATTCACACTACAAATGGCAAATGAAGGATGAGAGAATTGCGTTTGATTTTGTACATCGTCCACTTTATGAATGGTTGGACTTTTAGAGGTTAATTCCCTATTCAAGATTATAATATGCTTTGAAATTCTATTAAAATTTTATGTTTCATTGCAAAATCACACGATGAAAGTCAACTCTTGTGTAGAGAGAAACTCATTTTTTTGTCATTGATCAACATAACATGTGACGTTGGATTTCAATCATCAAGGCAAAATCATACATTTGAACCTAGAGAGCATCAAACGCATGTCCCGTTTCAGCAATCTAGTTCATATCACATTATCATGGGCAAACCAAAATACACAAAGAAATTACTGTTGGAATACATCAACCTATATGTACATAGAAAAAAAAAAAACCCTAATGCGAAGGGCCACAGTGAATGAAGGGTTGTTGGGTAGCGGGTACTTGCTAATGCCTTCTTTCAAAAGTGGACCCTATGAAACGAATATGTGTATATAGTAAGTGAAACAAAACAAGCTCTCTAAGTCAAACTTCAATGCTTGAAATGGGTTAACATCAAAACTCGTGAATTCATTCTTGGGTATTCCAATCTTCTTCCTCTACAATCGCCAAATTTGCAGGTGATTCCTCAAGCGCCTCGTGCGCAAGCCGTTCATCTTCTCCCTCCTTCTCTACAATAATGATGCGTCGCATTTGGGGGATTTGTCTTCTTACTTTATTTTCTATGGCTTTCATCTCCCGGTAATGGTGCATTTGGTTGTGTGGATCCATGACTTTGCCTTCCATTGCCAACTGAAGCTGAACATGAACATTGACATATTAGTTTGTGTATCAACAATAGAAAAAGTCAAGTAGAATTTGAATATTTTAATTATTCACAATAAAGTTACTAAATTACTTACCACATGTATAGCAAAACCAGCAACATCAAGAGTGATTTCCACAGGGTCACTATCGTAGTTTGGTCCTTTCATCATTAGCGACAAGGCTTCATGTACTGCATCAGATCCATATGGATCATCATTTGATATTCGCCAAGCATCACCATTTCTCAAATCTCCCAAACCAGCTAAAAATGCATTTCTCTCAGCTTGTTGTGCCCTTTTCTTTGGTTTGTGTATATGGAAATACTCATAAAGGCCTTCTCGTAACTTGTCCGCTCGTCGTCCTCTGAAATTTCAAATAGCAGCAATTACATCATGTTACAATCCTGGCTCTGCATTAGATGAAGCATGCCAGTGTTTTTGAAATATCAATGTCGCAGCAGCCCTATTTGCAGGCTTGACATTGAAAGCGCGAAAAATTTCTTCCATGATGTCTTCAGTCTCAGGAAAAATTGAACTTGTTTTACGAAATCCCAAAATTAGGGTTCGTGAAACAAATCTCATTTTTTTCTGGAGCAACAAAACATTACATCAATGGTTAGTATTTTACTTTCTAAATACATAAACAATACAATATATTCGGTTTTTATACTAATTGGGCTTTTTGTTCTCTACTTTATTATGTGCATGAAGTTTAATATTTCCTTTTTGAAGTCATCTTTTACTCTACTCAAAGTCAACAAAACTCAACTCTTATGTCAATGATATTATAAAATTTGAATTCTTTTAAAATAGTACAAAACAAAATTGTATGCTTAAGTCTATAGAGACATGTGCCGTGACATGTGCTTCTACCAATACATAGAGGAATAGACTAACTCCGTACACACAATAATTTGTTATATGGGACCCGACCGTCACAACTAGCAAAAAATAATTATACAATGAGAAGCACAATCTTCTATGTATTTGTTTATTCATAAAAAATGTCCTTTCTTTGGTGAAAAATCTAATCTCAACAAATATTCATTGAATCTCTGAGAAATGTCATCATTAAAGAGTACCGCGGTAACCTAAATTTAAAATAAATTGTTTCTAATACACCAGACAAGCATAACCTACAAAAAAAAACGTTGAACTAGTGCTCATATAAATACAATGCAAACAATATCCCATTCCACAGTTGCACAACGTAAACCTTTCTTTCCACATTTATTATTGGGGACAAAAGATATGACTTCTATGATTCCATTTTGTTTTCACAAAAACAAAACTATGACAGACGTACTTCAAATCTACAAGACTTTCAAAGAAAAGTTGAGTAATCACCTTTATTTTTTGCCAATCTACAAAATCGGGCAGCTTCTGAATTTGCTCTAATGCCAACCGCAAACTCACAGTAAGGTCAGTGTTCCGTTGGCGAAGATCTTCTGCTGTTTGTTTGTAGTAATTGAGAAGAATCCTTTCGTTGGCATTGAGAGGCCGTTCTCTTTCAACATTGTCCTCTACACTTGCTTCTACAACATTGATAATGAAATGAAATGAAATACGCTAAAAAAAAATGACATTGAATTTGTAAAAATATGGAATGCAAGCAAGATATCACAAAAAACTAAGCAACAATCACAAAAATCATAGTCAAGTTTTACACAAATGAAAGTGCTCAAGATCAATATCACCAAAATTTAAAAAGAAATGAGCACCTTGAGGCGCATGTACTTGTAGTTGGCTTGAGCCTGCCAATGCCTCCTCAACTGGTTCCTCTGGAGGCACATGGACTAAACGGCGTCGCACTTGCCGGGACACCCTGCTCCTCGACGATGGTGTAGCATACATGATTCGAAAATAAGACCAAGGATGTCAAGAGTTCATATAAATGAAGTCACGCACTATCAACTTTAGTTATGTGGAGTCCAATCTTTCACGTGAAGACACTTGTTCAAGATACACACGAGTTTGACTTTGTTTAATTGCAATTAAGAGTTTAGGACACTTGTTCAATTTTAACAACGATTCAAGTCAACAAGACACAAGAAGCCATGTGTCTTTAGGATCATGTAAAGTCATGTGTCTTTAACATCACGTAAAGCCATGTGGTTAGAGAAATTATAGGTGGTTGTTGACTTCATTACTCATTTGGACGGCTACATTAATTGATGACGTTACTAAATAGTAAATACATTGTTCGATTTACGTGATCATTTGCTTGCACAAATTATTTGGTTAATCAACTATCTGCATTATAAATTTTCGATGAAGTTCTCGGTTAGCCTAATCCCTCCCGGCAACAATGTGAATCCAATTTACCCAACAATAGAATTGCAATTGCTCTTTCATATTCAATAGTTCACCACATGTTTCACTATGTAAGTAATCATAATTACAATCATTGTTATGGTTTAATTTATTTTTATTATGGTCTCTAGTGTAATCTCTAAACGTCCTTATCCCTCTCCTCATCGGACACATTTGCAAATAGTAGTTATTAAATGTAACGTTCTCTTCATCGGCAATGGAATAAAATTTGTTCCATTTGTACGAAAAAATAAAAATAAAATTTTATAAAATGCAACTAAGAGGGATATTTATAGGTTCATGTAGGAATAAAAGTTGTACTATAGGTTTTACCCTTATAGTTAAATTTGCAATTGCTATGACCAATTTTTTTTCCATAAAACTTGAAACATAAAATTCTAAAAACCTCTGTAATTTGATTACAAATTAGATATTGACAATTTATCAATAAAATGTGTTGAGATGGGTTGACATGTAGTACTCTAATTGTAGTGATTTTTCAAGGAGATTTTCCGGTTGCTTTGTTTTATCTATTATTGTTTCAAGAGCATATTCAGAGTGAAATGTTCAAAAAAATTGGTGAATCAATATAACATGAAATAAGTCTTAAAATTTCACAAATCATCTCTTTTCTAAAAAATGTTACATGCATGGAGCTGTCATCTTATAAACTCAATATGGTAACAATTCCACATTGCAAAAAGTTCATGACGGATGAAAAAATGGAGTTTGTTTTTGTACATCATGTATTTTTATCATGGTTGGACAGTTAGGGGTTAAACTTAAACTCTAGCATAGTCCAAAAAAAATCTATAGATACTAATTGTAGCATTGTACAATATCTTGCACCATTATCATGTATTTTAGGTTTTTTAAAGAATTGTCATAAAAACTTGATAAATCAGGATTCTCAATTCAAATTTTGATTTGTTGTAGTACACAAGATGCATTACACATATAGTTCAATTTTAATTTTTTTTTAAATTAATTTTAATTACGCCTATTTTTATTTGAAAATCAAAATTCCGCTTTTTACTCTAAAATTTGATGGAATTCTCTAGATTTATCTAGAATTCATTACATTTAAATAGAGTCTTTTTTAGATTTATCTTCAGTGTTGCACAAAATAATTCTCTCCACTAAACATCATACCATGGGTGGACATTCCATTACAAATTGGAATTATTGAATACATCTTCACTACTTTTGATTACCATTGTTTCATTCATTGTATTACTTGTATGCATTAATTGAAGTAGTCTTGCACCAATGGCCCTTTGTCTGATGGGCACTAGCTTATTATGAAAACAAATACACACTTTATTCACATTGTTATCGAAAGAGGTCTACAATTTCTATCTATCAATGCATTAAGTTTTTAATATATGCTACTCCACCTTCAATAAATCATTGTTTTTTCATTGCCTCATGTGCCAGCCAGAAATGCCATACTATCAATATTATGTCATGTGCCTCATGAAAATCATTTTTATTTGTAGTTTTAGAATTATTTTTACAAAATAGCAATTGGTAATTTTTATTTATTTATTTGCATGTTCTTTTTCCGTACGTCTTTCCAACCATGGAGCCCATTTTATTTATTTTTATTTATTTATCTCTAAATTGTTATTTTTTTGTATACATTACATTTATGATGGTTTAGGTTTTCACTTTTCTTTTTCTTTTTCTTTTCTTTTATTTTTACAATTTGACATTCAGTAAGTCTTTTAATTTAATTTATAGTTTTTTAATTTATTTTGTTTTTTTATCTCTTTTTACATTGGTATTTTTTTTTTCTACGTAAATGTAGAGCTCCCTTCCAGAACCGTGAGGTTCTTGCCAACTCTGTCATAATGAACCAACCAATTCCATCTAGAATCAATCATTATTCTACCTCAATTTTATATATATATATATATATATATATTTATTTATTTATTTAATTCTTGTATGTCGATTATCAACTCATTCACAATATACTAGCGCTTTGCTTCTGTCCGTGTAACTAGTGATGAAGTGAGGCCAAGAAATTGAAAAGAAGTGAATGGCTAGTTACTTCACATAATGGACTTTGAATGCACCACGTACTCATGGAAAGACCATTCTAGAATGTGATAGGTTAGGCTACATCATAGAATCATTACATGATAAACAACCCTATCTTAGAATTGTCAATTGATGGTTCGCCGGCTTCTTTACACACTCTATAAGCATTAGGAATCCACAAGTGAAACCTAAAAGTAGTCACGAATATCATGTTTTCTAAACCCATCCACACCAAGATTGTCTCCATAATTCGATTTTTCAATTATTATGTTATATTTTATTTTGTAATTTTTAAATTGAGTGTATAACGTTTTAGATTGAAATCTTTGAAAGTTTATGGATAAAGTTTTTAATGAATATTATTCTTTATCATAATTATGTTGTATAGTAGTGTATAGTCCTAGGGGCTCGGGGAGTGCATTTAAAGTTAGGATTAAGAATACAAGTGTTTGCATTTTAACAGCATACCCCCCTACAATACTTGGCCTTAAAATAGTTTTTAAATTACAATTTTTTTGGTTCTAAATCATTAAGTATATATTTATATTTTGGTATAAATTTCAGACCAAAAAGTTTTATAGATATTATTAAAAAAATGATAGAAGTTTGAACTAAAATGTGTTGTTTTTCGCTTCAAAAGTAAATTTAAAATATTGAAAAGTGATTATTTTTTGAAATTTATACAACAAGAACTTTAGATTGTGTTCAACAATTTCATATTCTTTTTACAATTTTTAGATGATTTTTTAGTACATGCATAGGGGGTCAAAAGTACGCACTGACGTGATTCCTAGTCTTAATTTTAAGTGCACTCCCCGAGCCTAGTGGGTCAGTTCCAAATATTCCATAATCAAGCGCAAAAAAATAATAGTGTGAAAATAAATATTTGAAGGTCATAATTTTAATTAAATTACATTAAATCCACGACCTAAATCCAAAGAGGGTTCTTTAATCCTTTAGTTCCTAGGTAATCAGTAAGTAGTGACTACATCACCAAAAAATGAAATGCTGTAAAATCTGTGAACTATCTTAGTCCAGTGTCCGTATCTCAAAAGTGTAACTTTTAATTATGTAGATGATGCTAAAAGAAATTCAGAAATCTGACTTTCTTAGATATCCGTATACCTATGTTTAAAACACCAAAATATCGCAAATACCCCAAAATAAAACAAATACTTGCAAATACAACACATGTACTATGCGGTATTTCTTGTATTTGAAAGTTTGTTATCTTGTATTTATTTTTGGATTGTGTTCTTTTGTTCATGTTCTGTCAATGTATGTATTCCGCTCTTGATCAAATTACCAAATCCCTTTTTATTTTTTAACGTAAAATTTTGTCTTAAACCGTACGTAGATAACTCACTCTCACTTATAAAATTCACAATAATTATGTGTAAGTCATTTCTGGACAAGAATCATTGCAATGAAGAGGTGTTGACATAGGTCATTGCTTCATTTTCATTCTAAAAAATTTAACCAAAATTATATTATCTTTGAAGTCACACACCCCTCAAAATCTCATTTTGGAGTGTGCATCATACGGTTCAAAGACATACTAAAATCTTCCAATCCAACAGCATGATCTGACCAAGATTTAACAAAAACATGTTTCATTAAGGTCCGAGATGACCCTAAACTACCAAGGTGATGGTGGTTACAGTAGGTACCCAAACCAAATGGAGAGGTTGGCGGTTTGATGTCCGGCTGTGAAATCATTTACTATTTCATTAGAAAAACCTGCCACCGCTTGCAAAAATAAAAATAAAAATAAAAATTTGTGTGTTTCACATTAAAAAAAAATGGTTTCATTAAGCTTTGTTTATATTGATACGGTTGAATAAAATTGATAGCATTCTTAATTTCAAGAGAGAAAGTTTTAAAAAATGTCACCCAAAAAATTGTGTTTTCTCCAAAACCACCCTTAGCACTAAAGGGTTAATCCTTGTGTGTTGTACCTTGGAACATGAATTGTTGCACAAGAATTGTTGAGTGGAATCTAGAATATTGGACATGCCACGTCATTATTTACTTACAAAATGATGACGCGGGATTGGAAGTCTAGAAGAACCCACCTCAACAATCACATGTTTTAAATTTAGCAATCATTAACCCCTAAATTTCCTTGTGTTTTTGGGAGCTTGAAACCTCAAAACTGCGATTTTCTACCTCTATGTACTCCCGGGGATGTGAACCAAGTTTTTTTACTTCTTTTAGAATTCCAACCGTAAGATCTTGTACCTAAGCCTATTCATAGCTATTGTTTCAAAAATTGACCGTTGGATGTTTATCATTTGCAAGATCATAACATCCAAAGTTTGTGCAAAAGTTTTTTTATGCATTGTTTGGGAGGCATTGTCTCCATAGTGCAAAGGGGGACTTGAAGATTGTTACTCCAAACATTTTGCTCATATTTTTTTCCATGTAGATAACTAGGTTGGGTACGCTCATGCAAAATTTTAGAGACTCATTACGCGTTTCAAACCTTCATGCAAATTAATTTCTGGAAGAAGGTATAAAAATGGCAATTTGGTGAAACATGCATCACATTAATTGTATTTGATTTTTGGAAAAAATGAACGGTGATTAGGTACCTCTATGATTTTATAAATTTTAGGCGAAATTATTATTTTTTAATTTCAAAATCTCAAATTTTGACAAATTTCGAAAGAAAAGAATGTGAAATTACAAAAAACCTTGGAGGTTGTTGTTCTTTATTTTGGAGGCTGCCCTTGTCAAGCCAAGAATATAATCAACATGGGTCACTTCAAATTCTGAGCCTAAATGTGGTGAAGAGCATGTCTCCAAAAAAAAAATTGAAAAAATGATTATAATAAAAAGTATTTTTCTGGCCCAATTGGGCTTGAAACCAAAAATTTCAATAAAAAAATTATAAAATCCGAATTTGACTTTGTAATTTTTACCACACACACCTTGTATGTATGACCACGCCCACGCCAAATTATAGTCTAAAATTATTAATTTAGACCTTCCATCTAAGCTGCCCGAAACAACAAAAAGCCATTTCGGCTTTTAAGGGCCTTTAGGGGTTAATGTAGTGTCAACAAAAGGTTGAATGTTGGCACGGGCTACAGATTTTTCTGTGATCACTATGGTGATTAGGTAATAACTGAATAGAATATTCATTCAAACGAGGGATGTTTGAAAGTCGCTAGTGGCCACCTGAATACCCTGGTTTGTCTTTAAATCCCCCGGTGATCCTGAATGCGGGCATTGTTTATCCACGCTTCCTTTTTCTGGAATTTCCATTTTGGACACCTTCGGTGCTGTTTTTGCCAATTTTGTTGGTAATTTGATAATTTAAAACCCTATATTATCTTAGGAGAACTTACTTGAGAATAAAAAAAAACCATTGAAGGAGTGGGTTGTTTTATAAATGGAACCTCAACCGGACAAAAATGAGGGGCACTTTTGTACCCATTCATTGAAGACAGAAGACCCGGGGTTTTAGAGAAGTCCCCTGAATACGGGAGAAGTACATGCTCCTGCTCACATGTGGATCACTAACTTAGTCTACCATATATTACTGCTTGCCCAGTAATATCTACCGTACACAACCTTGGACGTGCTCGCAGCCAATTGGTACTTGGAATATTCTTTCCCATCATTGACAGTTACTGGATTCCATATGCAGGGGGCTATATATTTCTAAGACTGTTCAGTTTGGGCTTTAAGTTAGGGCCGCTTCACACTATCGCGTAAGGTGGAGAGGTCGTCGATTTCCACCAATCAAATTGCAAGAAATCATAGATAGTTTCGGCCTCTCGACCCTTCACACTAGAGGCCAAAGTCCAAAGGCCATGGACCTCCAAAATGCTTACATGGCAACACTTTTCGACCAAGGTGATGACCTCTCGAGAGGAAGTTTGGGTCCTACAAGAATGGAAACCCAAACTATGGTCAAGAGGCTGTCAATTTGTTTTCATAAAAAATGAAAACTATATTTTATTGCCTATTTTCAATAGATTTCTTTAAACTCTCAACAAAGTTTGGACTCTAAATTGAATCCCACAGCCTCTCGACTTGGACGGCCATAGTGTGAAGCGGCCCTTAGTTCCGACTTCAGAGCCTGGCTTGCCCTATTTGGCTTGTTGTTCTCTCTGAAAGTCAAATGAGCTAACTCCTAAAGGATGGGCATTTGACCATGGAATCTTGTTTTATCTGCCACACTCAATATTGTGACTAAAAATAATACAAGAATTCAACTTCATGTTTTTAATTGATGAAGCCACATGTCTACTACAAATCATGGGTTTTTCCATAAATTTTGGTGAAAGTTTGAAATTACTATGCTTTTTGGAAGTGATTGTAAAGAAAATTCATATCAATTACAAAATGTATTAGAAAATTCCGTTTTTTCTTCCTAAGGAGTAAATTACAATGATGAAAAGTTTAGTTAATGAAAATCATTTGTGTATGAATGATTTGAATTTAACTTGAAAAGGTGGCATCAGCAAGCAAAAGCCCTTCACATAAAAATTGGATGAAAATCATTCACGCAGTTGGAATTGAACAATCGACCGAAAACAAAAAAGGTTGCAACAAGAGTCAAACAAGAGTCTTGTCACTACAAATGAGATCCACTGTTACATATTCTTAGTGAATAGTAACTTGATATCGAACTAAATAACAATTGAGGGTTGGGGGAACGTGTTCCTAACTGAGGGTTCGCAGCTAACATATTTTCAGGTGCTTGTTTTAAAAAATTTAGAAATTTGGCTTAGTCTTAGTTTTGGAGCTTTCTTCAACTCAAAATGAGTCTAACATGAGTTTGAGCTGAGTTTTCTATTTGAGAGCTTCTTTTCGGTGAACTCTAATTCATCATTGCAATTTGGTTGTTCGGAAGGGTTTTTGGCTCTTCAAATCGTTGTCTGACGAAAAGTGTTTGTAATGCTCTCATAGTATTTCTTTTACAATGTTAGCATAATTTAACTCTCAGTATAAAGAATCCACTATCCAAATTGAGGGTTGTTTCTCATTAAAACGAAGATCATATTAGCTAAATGATTACCGAGTTTCAAAAATTCTTGAAAGATGCAGCACATTCATTCCATAGGGTACGAGGAGGTACAAAGAACCACCAATTCACTTTGTAGATCCTACGTTGGTGTAAAATTTTCGGAACTGAAATTTTGATTACCTCTCGACCAAGCGGTCAAACGAATGTTCACGGTGGCCTCTTATTGCCTTCGGATTTTATCTAATTTGATTTTATATAAATTTTATCTAAATTAAAACCTTCTCATTTCCATGAAAATAACAAGTGCTATAAAACATAACATTGTTCATCCCTACACTTTGTACCCCTACTAAAGTTTCCAAACTTCTCTTGGATGTTCTTAAATGCATTGTTGCACATCGTAAGTTTGGCTTAATTGCTTGATTCCTACTAAATTCCCTCATTTAGTGGCAAGTGTTATATTTCACTCTATGTTCCAAAAATAGTTATTGTATCAATAAACAACCAATAAACAGCCAACCAAACAAAAGGCAGTGCAGTACTCTACTGCTTCAGAATTGTATGATGAACATCTTGATATTTTGTGCTAATTGATGCACTAGCTGAGCACTCACAACTTATAATACTCAAATAGATAGAAGATAGATAGAAACTCTGGTCCCTTTAGGGACTGGCGTGAATGAAGTGTCCGTTCGTAATGCCAATGATCCGATGCCCACCGGACAAGGGGAAATTGGGACAATACTACTCTCCCCTTTCGAGGATGGACACTATAGTGACACACTATGCTACTACTTAGCTAGCCACCAGTGCCTTGAAGATACCGGACATGGTATCCCCCCAAAGGGCTTTGAGGTACCCATACAACAAGGTCGGAGAACCCCCTACCATAGTTGGGTGGACTATGGCGGTGAGCATCATCCACAACCTCCTCATTGGGGGCCATGAGCTCCAACCACCAAGTCAAGGCCCGTGGTGCCTTTTATAATACTCAAATGTACCATCTCACTTGTAAGAATGAAATGAATCAATGCTTGTGGTACATGGATTTAATTAACCACACTTTCAATAATATACAATTCAAAATTTGTTTTCTTGTTGCTAACAAGAAATTATTATCCAAACAGTCTTACAAATTTAGATTCACAAGTTATTAATTTTATGAAAAATGTGGTTATCTATGAAATATTGATATATAAAACCTCCTCATTTTTTTCACAGACCACAATCTTCAACTATATAAAGTTGTCCAAAATCCAAAACATCCATTAACCCTTAACCCTTAAGTGCCCAATCAACCATATTATGCTTGATTTTTGGTCAAAGGCCCCAAAAATCAAGTGTCTTAGCTTTATTGTAATTGGTGTTTTCATTAGATGTTTAAGTTAAGTTATGATACATCTTTTGACCGTTGGGATTGGAGAATAAACTTCATTTGAAGATTTTCCACCGTCGAGAAATTTGAATTTTGAGTGTCCAAAATACAAAGGGCTTTCTAAAGATGCTTCAATCATAAGTCTTTTTTAATTTCTTCACCTTTAATTTTTTACTCCATGTAAATATAACTTTTATCTACCTTAAATATAAATTTTAATATTAAATTTGACAAAAATATATTTATTTTGAATTTTTACATTGTTTACATGATAAAATTTGTAAATATTCAAAATGTCTTCCAATCATGTTGAAAATTTTGTCATGCCTTCATAATGTCGATGATTATTTATGAAAAATTATAAATCATTCAATGTGATATTTAAAGTAGGCAAATTATAGTTCTTTGACTTTGACAAAAGAGGAGAGGACCTTTAGGGGTCAAACGACAATGCAAGCTCCATTGGCTTGGTTATGTTTTGGGAGAATCTTGCTCATAACTTCTACTCCTTTGCACCAAATGGGGTTTTTAAAATATCAAACCGAGCACATTTAAGAGTTCTATACTTCTTAAGAATAGGAACAAAGTAAATTAAAAACATAATCATGCATAAAATGGAATTTGAATGAGATGTTGGGTGTGGTATCAGGAAAGAATATGTCATTTAAGGGTTAATCCTTTAACGCTTTTGGTATTGTAGTTGCTCGGTTAACTAGTTTTCACTGGGTTTGTTCACTATGATTGATTCTACCAGAAATAGAATGGATTATACTATTGAGAAAATAACCATACAATTTTATCCTCGATTGGAGTGGAAACATTTTTTTGAAATTAAATAATCATCCAATGGTGGGATGGAAGATCATAGTATGTCTTTGAATCATATAATGTACACTCAAAAATGAGATTTTGGAGGGTGTGTGGTTTCAAAGTTAAATAGAATATGGCTAAAATTTTCTAAAATGAAAGTACAGATGTTCAACACTGAGCTATGTATACACCTCTCAGTTTCAATCTTTCATATTAGAAATGATCTCATACATAATTATTGTGAATTTTATAAGTGAGAGTGACGTATCCATGTATAGTGTAGCACAAAAATTTATACCTTGTAATATGAATGAAGGTAGCACATGGATCAAGATCAGAATACATACACTACCAAAACATGAACAAGAGAACACAATCCAAAAAAACAAAATAAGATAACAAAATTGTAAACACAAGAAATAACGCATAGTACATGTGTTTTTGAGTATTTACAATATTTTTGGGTTTTGTTCATAGGTATTTTGATAGTTGCACAACTCCAAATTGAATTTTTTTTGGAAGATGTATATTATAACGCTTATCATATGAACTTCACAAAACAAAATCCAATTCTTCGTAGATTTTCCATTGTTTGCGATTTCAACACATCATAGACCACAATGTGGTCACTAGAGCACTAAAGGGTTAAAGACTTTGGGTTACTTTTTGGAGATATCAATGATGTCAGTTTATGCTACTTGCAAATGATAGTAAGGTGTGTTGAAGCACCATAAACTATTAGGTACTAATAGTGGTCACTTATAAAAGCACATGTTTCAACTTCAGAAGTTCCCAATCTAATTATCACAAGCATTAATTATGAATACCAAGTTAGCAATCTAATTGGATTAGAAATGAAAAACAATCATTGATACACCTACTAACATCAATAGTGGTTTATGCATATTAATTTTGTTTATTTATAACAAAATCATACATTGTGAAAAAATTAATTAAAAATTTAGCTTGGTTATCAAATCCAAAGTTTTATGTGCTGCAATTTTCTATCATTGAAAATTAGCGCTCCATGTAGCTTGGAATGGTTAAATTGACCGCAACTGTACCCCTTACTTTAACCCTTTAACGTCCCATTCCTTTGTAGAATAGTCAAACTACACTTTTAGACACGGTTTAGCTTTCTTGATTTGTTGAAATAATTTTTTAAATATTTTTCATGAATGAAATTGTATGTTTCCTATTAGTCCTAAAATTTTCCGATTATTTTTGGTACAAAATGAACTTTTTACAAATTTTTTGGTCAAATACTTCAATAAATTCATATTAATTACAAAAAATCCTTAAAAAAATATAAAATTCCTAAACATGTGCAAATGACAATGGAGAATCACATCATGTTTTTTTTAGAATTTTAGAATTGTAATTTTAAAATTCAAAAGGTGATCATCCTATGCAGTGTAATTCAGACCTTGAGCTACATAGCTTGCAGCAGAAATAAAATATTCAATACTTGAAATTTATAAGATCCGAAAAGTGAAGTAAAAACTAGACTTGATAAACTTTAAATGGAAGTAATAGCAAAAAACTTCATCCTCAAGATCATAATTGGCTTTGACCAACAAACATTCACTATTTGGATGCGCGGTCCTTAACTCCTAAATGTCCACGCATCCAATTACTGGATGTTTGTTGGTCAAACCCAATTTTGATCTAGAAGATGAATTTTGTTGCTAATACACCCAACTAAGAAAATAAAGTTTATTAAGTCTAGTTTGTACTTCACTTTTCAAATCTTAAAAATTCCAATTATTGAGTATTTCATTGCTTGTGCAAGCTTTGTAGCTCAAGGTTTGAATTACACTACATAGGATGTTCACCTTTTGAATTTTAAAATTTAAATAAATTTTTTATATAGAAAACATATCATGTGATTCTTCATTGTAATTTGTACATGCTCCCAAAAAATATTAATATTTCAAAGATTTTTTGTAATAAAAATGATTTTCTGAAGTATTTGACTTAAAAATTTGTTAAAAAGGCCGTATTAAATCAAAAAAATCTGAAAATTTCAAGACTAAAAGGAAACATTCAATTCCATGCATGAAAAAAATTACAAAATATATTTTGATAAATCTTGAAGGCTAAATTGTGTAGTTTGACTTCCCTACAAAGGAGTGGTACGTTTAAGGGTTAAATGGTTAACTGGATTGTTGATATACAATACCAGGCATTTTCTATCAGATCTGGATTTGGGTTTTCAAACTAACAAATCATTCAATTCATATCAAACTCACGTAGAGAGGCTTTCATGTTAGGTTTCGTGATTTGGTTTTGCATCACAGAATATAGGTACTAGGATTGGTAAAGGTTTTTTATTTATGAAATAGAGGATTGTATTCCAAAAAAACCTTGCAAATGTACAGAAAAATATGTTTAACTTCAAACAATTTTTTGCCCAAAACATGCACGTTCACTTCAAGCATTTTAATTGTAATGATGAATCTAAAATACTCACTGCAAAGACTGCCTTTTTCTGTTCAAAATCGCTGCCTTCTTCTATGTGACAAAGCTAACCCCGACTATTCTACGGGTTGCCCAAGATGAAAATAAATAAATTATATAAAATTTATAAAAAAAAAATCAAATAGGAAATCAAGTCCACTTTCCAACCCAATTTCAATCATAAATGTCAATCCAAGTTAAACTCCACAAAGGAGACTTTCTTAAAGACAAACACTTTAATATTTTAATAATAGACGAGGTATGGGCAAAGATAGATGTGTTACATAATGCTAACTCTACAACTTCAATGAAGTTTGATCCAAAAGAGAAAATGAGAAGCATGATGTTAGTGATTCTCCACGATTTATGAAAAAAGGAGGGGTGGATGAATAGTGTCCGCATTCAAGACCACCGGGATTTAGGGCCGCTTCACACTATGGCCGAAGGTCGAAAGGCCGTCGATTTTCACCAATCATATTGCAAGAAATCATGGGTTTGGCCTCTTGATCCTTCACACTAGAGGCCAAAGTCCAAAGGCCGTGAACCTTCAAAATGCTTACATGGCAACACTTTTTGACAAAGGTGACGGCCTCTCGAGAGAAAGTTTGGGTCCTGCATTTTGCAAGACCCAAACTATGGTCGAGAGGCGGTCAATTTTTTTAATATAACTGAATAAAAACTATATTTTAATGCCTATTTTCAGTAGATTTCTTTGAACTCTCAACAAAGTTTGGACTCTCAATCTCACGGCCTCTGGACTTGGACGGCCATAAGGTTGATTGTCCTATTACCAACCACTTGAGCAATCTGACCTATATTTGGCAGTGGTAAATCCAGGAAAAATTTATGACCGCGTTCGAAATAGAATTTCATGAGGATTGCAAAAATTGCAACTTATAATTTGCATTTCTCAATTTTATACAAAATTCCAAAGTGCAAAGTAACCTGCGACCCTAAACCGATCACATGCTCTAATGTACAAATGAGGCACATCTTCCCTTTGAAAATCTAGAAAGTAGGCCTGATTGGGATTGGGTCAGTGGTTGGTAATAGGACAACCAACCTTAATGGGAAGCGGCCCTTAGAGACAGGGGTGCAAACATATTCAGTTCATGAGGTGACTCGCGAGGAGTTTCCGGAGTCAAAATAATAGAATCTGAATGCCTGATAATCATGGGCCAGTGAGGGCTAGAATTCATGCAAACTTGGCCATAGTCCCACTTTGCATGCATGGTCTGGGCACTCCGCTTCACTGACTGAGTACTCGAGCGTCTTTGTCGTTTGCACAACGGTTCTGGGCCCTCCGATCAAGATCAAGATCCAACGGCCCATGGGATCCGAGCTGGCGCACAGAGTACATGCAAGGGCCCATGAGATGGTTGATCAAGGGCGGGCTGCCCGTTGTCTCTTTCTGAATAGGCAACGAAGACACTTGGCGGTGATTGACTTGCTTGCACCGACTACACTCAACACCTTAAAAGGTATAGAGTTTCACTGTTGTAACATGACAAATGCAATCGATCATGTTGTGATAAATACATTTCAGATGGGATCAAATTTTACATCACTGGAATAGTGAAGAGCATTGTATGTATTGGTCAAAAAGAGAAGTAGACCAAATGGAAGTCTACATAAAACTTGCTCAAAAATGTTAAAGAAAAGCATGAGGTCAATTTCGGCTTTTTGGTCCTTTAGAGGTTTATATATCATCAAAATAAAAAATTAATTTTCATAGACTTAGTATATCATGAAAATATGTAAAGAATTATTTGAATTAAGAATCATGTCAAACAAATGAAACAATCTCATTTGGTAATGCCATGCCTTCAAGAGTTTTCCACTACTTTGTAGCTCTAAATTCTATGTTTTAGAAAAGATTCCTTCTGAGGTACGAGGCTCTAACCCCGCCACTTTAAAGGCTGTGAATTTATGAGGACTCAATGTGAACTAAACATGATTTTCCACTAGATGACAAATCCAAGCTAAGACCAACATACTTTGAATCAATTTTTTTTGATGTTCCTAGAATTAGTTATGAATTTTTGAAGTTGAAATGACATGGGTTCTAAAGTGGTGTACTTCACCATGGGTACATCCAAAATTATGTATAAATTTTCATTATCGGTAGAGTGTGGGTTTAGAACTGTGGCGGATTTAGAGCCTTCTACCTTACAACATCATCGAACCTGTAACCTTGAACCCTACTATTTTTTTGTGTTCTCATTAAGAACTTTTACCATCTATTCAATAAATGAACCATCACTTCTGCAATGGTTCCGCATGATTGTGCACCTCTTGAAATGAAAGCAAGAATGAAAGTTCCACAAATTCAATATTCAATGCTTTTTTCAACATTTCCAAAGGATGTTGTAGTCTCCATACAACCAATATTTCTATTTGCATTTATTCAAAAGTTGCACTCACTTCATTACGTCATCAAGCATAGGTTGCTCATCGATGTACTTCAATAGTGGTCTTAGACTTAGCTTCTCCATAGATTTATTTTTTCTTTCCAATGTACGTACACAAATTTGAAAAATCACAAATACAAAACTTGTCCATTTGTATTTTCAAATTTTATAATTGTCATGAAAAATTCTAATTTTAAAAGTATCTTAACCCCAAAATGACCAAGGAAGGTTTTAAATCAATTCATTAATTGTGAAGAATATTATTCTAAAATTTCATATCATAGGAATCAATGAAGAACATTGTATGACATGTGTTTCGATGTTTATTTGATGTAAATCTCAAAGCCACCTCAAAACGCGCTGACGTAGTTTTGAGGTTTTCAAAGTTATCAAAATTTACATAATTATGGTCTTTCAATGACAATTTCAATATATCATGGTGTGAAAAATAAAATTTATATGAGACCAAATTTTAAATCACCGGAGTCAATGAAGAACATTGCATGTGTTGATCAAACAACAAATAAATTTGAATAAAAACAAATCCACTTTGAACCTACTCAAAATTGCTTCAAGGTCGAGTATACATATTTTGATGAAACACTAAGTCTATCAAAATTAATTGTGTATTTCGATGATATATAAACCTCTAAAGGACCAAAAAGCCCAAATTGACCTCATGCTTTTCTTTAACATTTTTGAGCAAGTGTTGTGCAGACTTCTTTTTGGTCTACTTATCTTTTTTGACCAATACATACAATGATCTTCACTGCTTCTAGTGATATAAAATTTTGTCCCATTTCAAATGTATTTATCACAACATGATCGATTGCATTTGTCATTTTACAACATTGAAACCCTTTATCCTTTTAAGGTGTTGAGCGCAGTGCAAGCAAGTTAATAAGAATGAAGCGTCTTCATTACCAGAGCTCGGGCAACCTGCCCTTGACTGGCCATCTCACCCTGCGTGTACTCCGAGCGCTAGCTCAGATCATATGGACCGTTGGATCTCAAATCTTGATCGGAGGGCCTATAACTATGCCAACAATAGAGGCGCTAAAACAATCAGCGTCTCAGTGACGTGAGCCATGGTCCTATGCCCATTTCACTGTTACGTTGGTCTTGGGTGCCCATGCCCTCATGGACTGAGCCTTGTACTTGGCTCAAAGACGAATTGTGCCTCTTATATTTATAGCAATTTTTAGTAGGGCTTATGTAGGTTGCATTTATGTTAAACTTATAATTTATTTTTATCACCACGTGCAATGTTCTTCACTAATTCTATTAATATAAAATTTGGTTCTATCAAAATTATATTTTTTTGTAATACAATTGATTGAATTAGCAATTTTAAAAACATTAATCTTTAGTCCTATTGATAGGGTTAAAAGTGCAACAAAGTTTGTGATTGCCGTACCTTCATAGCAACTTCACCCCCTCTCGGATGAATAACTTATTATTTTTAAAATAAGATTTTGTTTATCCCAAATACTCTCTAAAATACGTTAATTTGCTTTACAATTTTTTTTGTCAGAGTTGACCCTTGTTTGTATTCCAATCCAAGTTGACTCTTGTTTTACATTCTATTCAAAGTCTATCTCTTGTTTACATTCCTTTCGAATTTAACAATTGTTTACATATAGAATACTTTGTGTACACATTCTTTTAGCTAGTTGATTTTTGAAGATTCAGAGTACAAAATAGAGTATCCTAGATGCTATCTAGTGTATCGTTTGTATATGCACGTTTGCCCAAAACGTGTGCATTTGTACATTCTTGTGTCTACACAAAACGTATGCAATGGGACTTCTCAAAATATTGTACTTGTTCCTTACAATTCAATCTGCACATGCAATCTTCCATTACTAACCATTATGTACTCGAGCAACGGCTTGTGTAAACTTGACCTTTGATCTCCATCAACATATACAACACACGTCAACATCATGTAATGCATAGGCATGCCGAAACTGCCAAGCACACCTTGCCAAACGGGTTATCATGCATGTATTAAGCGAATGGTTTGCTATGTGGACTCGAAGGTTTTTTTTAATTAATAAGTGTTGAGTTATTCTCTTGAAATATGAAAGATTATGAATAAATTTAACCCTAAAGGACCAAAGAGCCCAAATTGAGAGTTAGGATTTTTTAAGTACTTTTGAATAGGTATGTATGGACTTTTTTATGATTTTTTTATTTTTTATTTCTTTGCTTAAGTAAGACCTTACTTTTTATTTTTTAAATAGCACATACAATTTTCTTCACTAATTCCATTAATATAAAATTTGGTCTCATTTTAATTATATTTTTCACAATATGATGGATTGAATTCGTTAATTTATAATGAATTCAGATGAATCTTTGATCCCTTAGGATTAAAGGGTATTTGCCTTTATTTTGGGTGTAGATTTTCATTTTTAAAAACTTATCTCATATCAACTCTTCAAAGATGAAAGATCAAAAGGTCTTTATATTGACCCTTCAATATGAAATTGGTTTCATCTTAATTGAATTTCTTCCAATATGATTAATTGAATTTGGCTTTTCAAAACCATGAATCCATGTTCCTTTAGAGGTTAACCCTAAATTACCATGCTCAACTTAAATTTTTTATCACTTCTCATCATGCTATCAAGAATGAACTTGTATCCCTTAATTGGTATTTATGTAGAAAACTTCAACATTGAAGCTCAAAGAGGACTTAGTTGTGAGAGTGTACCGGTATATCAATTTTTAGAACAATCTACTATATATATATTAGATTCTAATGTTTAATCATGACTTGTTTTATGAGAAAATGAGCAAAATGGATAGGTCATTCACAACATTCTCATAAATTCTAGAACCATGATTAGCGTATGAAATTTTTGGAGCATAAATAGATGTATTGTTTGTAAGTGCTCATAAAAATGGTGTTATGAAACTAAATAAAATAACAATCATTGATTTTCAAAGATTTACGTTTGAGTGAAGTGAGTTGTTGGTGACTTGTTGAACAGGTGTTCATAATTGTTAATAATTAGTACATTGCAAAATATATGTAAAGATTTCAAATCTATTTATAGAATATTCCAATCATTTCAAAAAAATTCCAAAATAATGTTCAAAATAATAAAAAATTCCAAATGTTTTGAAAATATTTCATTTTAAATGCATTTAAATTTTTTTCGTAATTATTATATAGTGATAATGATACATAATGGCGAATGTCTTATATATGGTAATCTTTATTTTTGACAAACGTGCCGCCCTAGCGTGAAAACGCTATCGAAGTCATCAACCTCCCTAACCACCATGTCCCAAGTTCACTCAAGTTAACGTTTACTTTTCTCCTTGTGGATCAATCAATGTAATTGCTAATTTTGAAGGATTTTTTTGTTCTCATAATGAAATTTAAATTCTCTAGTTATAATTGAGTCAAAATTATAAAATCCAAATAATTTATTAAAGTATTGAAATTATTCTTGGACAAAATGCGTCCACGTAGTACTTTAGAGGTTATAGCTAAAAGAGGACTTAGTAGTGAGAGTGCATTCCAATCTTTTGAACAAGCTACAATATATATGACATGAGTATATATGACATGATTATTAGGTTTGATTATGATTGTAAGGTTTTATGAATTTTTTAAGCACATCAATAGTTTGTTCACAAATAACAAGGTGCATACAAAGTTTTAATGTGTCTAGGTGCTCACGAATAATGGTGTTGTAAAATTGAATACAACAATGATTGATTCCAAAAGATTTATGTTTTAAGTGAAGTGACCTGTTCGTGGCTTGTTGAGCCGGAATTGATGATGATAATTAATTGTTACATTGCATTAAATAATTAAAGATTTTGAAAATTAAAATTAGAATATTTCAAAATAGTATAAAATATATAAAAAAGATTTGAAGATTTTGAAATATTCCATTATGAATATATTAAACACTTTGCATAAGTATTATACAATGTTTATGATGCATTAATGACAAAAGTTCTACATATTGTACCTTTTTTCCTTTTTCAAATTTAACGCCCTAAGGTGGAAACGCCCTCCATGTCATCAACATCCCTAACTATCATGTCTCATATTCACCTACGTTGACGTTTTATATTTTCCCCAAAGGATTGATTAACAAAATTGTACATCTTGAAGGTTTATTGTGTTATTGTAACAAATATTTACCATTCTCTACACCAAATGGCATATTTAGTGTTCAAGGAGAATTGACGTCTTTTACCACAACTCATTCAAAGGTGAAGAGATATAGTGTCCCTTGCAACTATATAAAAGGTTTGCCACTTGTTATCTTCACTTTCATTAAGATTGTTATGTTCTTTTCAAGTCACGAGAGTGACATGAGGTGGCATGCCATAGTTATTATGAAGTTGCAGTATGTCATTGGAACACTACATTCATTTTTTTCCTTACAAAAACACTATATCTCTTTCAAATTAAATAGTGCCCGAGTTTAGAAATAGTGTCCTAGAGAATGTGTTCTTCAAGGGAGTTACCATTGTGTTAAAATTATGGCCACATTTGTAAAGGACCAAGTATTTGTGGTTTTAAGTGAAAAAATTAATTGATTATATTGTAATTTTTAATTCCAAATTTTATATTATATGAATCAATGAAGAACAATATATTGTATGTGTTAGGATCCAAAAACGTAAATTGCAATAAGAATGGAAATCAACATTAAACACAATCTTAATTTTTGAAAATCAAAACACGAGACCAAATTCAAGCTTCTTGGTCCTTTAAGAGTTGACATGTTAAGGACCAAGACTTTTTTGTTCAAAAAACACTACAATGCTACCGTTTCTAATTCCTAGGGCAAAACTTCAAAATAAATAAATTCATAAGCCAACTATAGGAACTTTCCTTCAATACCAAAGGAATGTGATAATTTAAAAAAAAAATCTTTGACTGTATAGATATATAAATCTAAGTGAGAATGTGTGTTAAAAAAAAAACTCCTCTAAAATTTGTAGATGTTTATTTTTCTTATTATTTTGAAAATTTCCAATACTAAGACTTCTTTCTCTTCACTTTCACAATCTACACAATGTTAGTTACTTGTAAACCAAATTTGAGAAGTAATAGAATGATTTTACACATTGAATTTCTAATGAGGAAGTACATGAATTTCATGAATTTCCAATTAGGAAGTACACATAGGAGTCATTAGGAGAGGTATGGGCCTCAAGAAGGCCCATAGTTTAGATTACGTGAATTCAGCTGAATAGCATTAAAAACAAAAATAAACAAAAAAAAGAAATTCACAAAAAATTATAAAAAACCAAAAAAACACAATTAAAAAATTGCAATCTGACGTAGATAATTGTCAGCAATGTTCGACTGTGATTTTCGTTTATTTATTTCATAAAAAAATTGATTATATTTTTAAATTTTATTCCTTGTTTTGATTGGTTTTCTTGGGTCCACTGCTAATTAAATAGTAGTTTGAGAAAGGAAAGGGGCCTTCTTGAGGCCCTATATCTCTTCTAATGACTCAAAAGAACCAAAGTCTCTTTATTGTTCATCCAACAATTCATAGCACAACAATTCAAAGTTCCTCACTTTTTGTTTCCAAAGAAGACATGGAGCCTTATAATTCTTTAGGAGTTAACTGTTAGCTGCTTGAGTTGCTTGAGTGTCTAGTTTTGGACGATGTATACATTTCGTCCACGTTTCTTCAACCTTCATGCACTTTTTGTAGTGTGGATTTTTTTCCATAGGAAGCTGGTTGCAATCATGTGTGAAACGATTAGAATGGGGATGATTTGTGAAAATTTTATGCCTCATTTCATGTTGTAGTGATTCACCAAAGCTTTTGAAGACTTTAGTTAAAGATTGTTTAAAAGTGCTCTTGAAACAGTGAACTCATACAATTAAGCAACCAAAAGATCTCCAAAAATCACTACACTTATAGTATTACATTTCAACCAATCACAACAAATTTCATCCACACATTGTCAATATTTTATTTGTACGAAAGAATTTTGAATTTTGAGATTCAAATTTTATTCAAAAATATTGGTGATAGCAATCATATATCTAACCCTATGGATACAATCTAAAATATATTCATGATGTACAACTTTTATTAGTGCATGAAGTACAAAATATCCTTCTTATTTGGTTTTTTGTAATGGATTTTTGCAGAACAACCAAATTTGGAGGGGGATCAAGGCATTTAGGGGTTAAAAGAACAAGAAGCTTGAACTTGGTCTCATGTTTTGATTTTCACAAATTTAATTAGGTTTAATATGGATTTCCATTGCTTTTGTTTTTGTTTTTGTTTTGATTTTATTATTATTATTATTATTATTATTATTATTATTATTTTTATTATTTTTAAATCTTTAACTTTGAAAAACTGAAACGACCATTTTGCGGTCATTGCTCAAATCTATCGGGCTGCCTAAAAAAATTAATAATTCCTTTGAAAAAAATTCCAAAAAGAAAGAACTAAAAAAATTTCATACGGATATATAATTAAGTCTACTATTTAACATATGTGAATTTTGTCAATGCGAGTAAATCCACTAGCAAGAATTTTAGAAAGTGGATTACATAAACGTTATCTTAGTTGTTATGAAATTTGTTATTTGGAATTAGTAATGATGTTCCATCCATAATTTTTTTCATTTTCACAAGATTACTATAGATAAACTAGCTTAAACCAATCATGATGAATTTTAAACTCTAAACATATAATTATAAATAACGCAAATTTTTAAATGTTAACGCTTTTAAATTCATTAAAAAGATATCTATTGTTATTTTAAGAAGTTTGACCGTACGGATAATTTCTAAATATGATGCCGTACATATTGTTTATTGAACCAAAGTTCATCAAACACATGGAAGGCACATATTATAGTACATCCATGTTTTATCCAATACCTTTTGGGCTTTTAGGATTTAAATAACACATGCATTATGATGTTCTTCATTGAATCATGTAATATATATTTTGGAAATAAAAAAATACAATATAATCAATTGAAATTGTCAATCAAAAACCACAACTCCTTGGTCTTTTAGGGATGTGTACTTTAGTAGTACGTTCATTCGAAGGATTGGTGTAAACTGCTTTTACAAATGTTTTCAAATGGAATGTTATGAATTTTTTTTTTTCAATGAGAAGGGTTTAAATCGTTTGTGCCTTTCATTTTTGAAGGGTTAGTATGAGATTTGAATGATAAATGTGAAACTAGACTGCAAAGAAATGCAAGTACTCTTTGACTTCTCACAACAAAGATTCATGATTTTGAAACGTCAACTTCAATTGATCATATTGTGAGAAGTTAATTTAAAATAAAACCAATTTTATATTGAGGAATTGGCATGAAGACCGTTTCATCTTTCATTCTCAAGGGTTGATATGAGACAAACTTTCAAAAATGAGAAAGTGGACCCCAAATAAAGGTAAATACCCTTTATTCCAAAAGAATAAAAGATCCTTGGTTTTAAGTTAACAAATTCAATTAATCATATTGTGAAAGATGTATGTAAGATCAGTCCAAATTTTATATCAACGGAATTAGTGAGAAAAATTTGTATGTGCTAGTGTAGATGGAAAAAAAGAAAAAAAAAAGAAAACATAAAGAAGACCATATTGGCCTTACTAAAAAAACCTTAAAAATAAATAAATAAATAAATAAATAAATATATATATATATATATATATATATATATATATATATAATTCCCAATTTCAACCCCTTGGTCTTTTAGGGTTAATTTTATTCATAATCTTTCAAGTTTCACAAGAATAAGTCAATATTCAATTCTTGAAATAAACGTTTGAGCGTGCTTGCATACCCAACCGCACGCTTGTTCAAAGAATTTGTTGGCCTTGCCCCGTTGCAAGCATTGACTTAGGCCATGTACATCAATGTCAATCCGGTTCTTTGTTATTACGTGGGCTACCCAAAATACGGAACGATCAATTTTTTGATGTGTCAAAATAGTTTTGCAAAGCATCTATAAATGGTCTAGGCCAATTAATTTAGCGCTTCAAAAATACAAGTTCTTCATCATGAAAATAAAAAATGACAACCGCCAAATGTTGTTAGGTGACACCGTGCAAATAGTATTATGTAATTACATTTGATTCAATAATTTGGAACAATACATCCAAAAGGTCTCCTCCAAGTTTTCATCATTTTACACTTTATAGTATGATATTTGCACAAACACTATATCTCAAAAAAGTCAAATGGTGTCCATGTTCAGTATTGGTATTGGGACTATAAATCACAAATATACCATAGTACCAAAGATGTATGGTTTTAAAATTACAAATTGAATTGGTCATATTGAAAAAAATGAAGTGAATATGAGATTGAATTTTATATCTCCAGAGTTACTTTCTTTTTGGGCTTAACCCCTTAACGTTACAAGATGTCCCTAAAATTGATGAATTCATGAAAAGCACCATGGAACACTAGTTGGAGGTATATTGTAGAATTGAATTACATATAGAAGTTGTAGATTTTCAATATGAGACTCCATATGTATGGTAAGTTTCATGAATGCTATCACCAATATTTTATTATAAAATTTAGAAGTTCAAATTAAAAATTCATTCTGAGTTTTATCACGATAAAAAAATAAGCATTTTTAGAGTAAAAATTGTTGAAATTCCGTTGAAGCAAGATACGTGTAATGTGGCAATTTTTGAGTTTCTTTTTTCTTATTCCTTGATTCTATGACTTGATTTTTGCAAGGCCTCTAATTAACTGCATTCATTGAAATTTTCACTTGACTTGGTCAAAATTTCCCATACTTCTACATTTGTAAGATCAGAGAGATATATACTCTAGAAACACCAAATCCAACCGTTGGATAAGACAACTTCATGACGTATTTCCAAATTATGTTTAATTGTGAAAATGTTCATATTAACCCTTAAACGAAAATGCAAGCCCCACGGGCTTGGTTATATTTTGGAAGAATCTTGCTCATAACTTCTACTCCATTGCATGAAATAGGGTTTTTAAAATGCCAAACCAAGCACCTTAGAGAAATCTATACTTCTTTATAATAGAGTCAAAGTAAATAAAAAACAGAATCATGTGTAAAATGGAATTTAAAAGAGAATTTTTGGGTGTGATATCAGGAAAGCATATGTCGTTTAACCCCTAAATGACGGAGGGGGTAAGGGCAAAACATAAATGTGTTATAAAAAATTACTTCTTCAACTTTGATGAAGTTTGGTCCAAAAGAGAAAATGAGGAGCTTGATGTTCAGTAATTTTCCATACGGTCAAATATCAAAAAATAGCTTTTTATCATCTCATAATGAATTTAGAAGCATTTAACTTCAAATATTTATAAGAATCATAAATTTTATTTTTAGAATTTGAAATTTTGTATGATTTGTTAAAACTAGACATTCTATTCTAAAATCAAAAATTTCAAAATTTTCAATGGAGAGAACATCATTACTTTCCCCAAATAGTAAGTTTTCTAACACTAGACAATGTAGAAGTGTTTTTCTTTGAAAATTTCTCCCAGGTGGAGTTTAACTCGGATTGACATGATTCAAATTGGGTTGGAAAGTAGACTTGATTACCTATTTAAAAATATATTTTATTTTCTATAAAAACGTTTTTTCTATATCGGGCAGCCCATAAAAAAAGGGCAGACCATAAAATGGTTGATCCGTCACTTAGGGGTTAAGGGTTAACCCCTAAGCTCCCAAGAGACCATTTTTTGATCATTGCTCATTTTTAACAGGTTGCCCGAAACCGAAAATTAAGTTTTTGAAAAAATAAAAAATATTTTTAAATACTTCATCAAGTCTATTTTCCAACTCAATTTGAACTATGTCAATTCAAGTTAAACTCCACCCGACGATTTTTTCAAATTGTATCACTTCAACATTGTCTTTGTGTTACAACATTTGCTATTTGGGGAAACTAATGATGTTTCCTCCATCATTTCTTTTGCTTTTTTGAAGTTTACAGTAGATGAATCAAATTTAACCAAACATGCTAAATTTTAAACTCTAAAAGTAAAAATTATAATTAAAGTGGGAATGACAATTGGATTAATGATTTATAATTAAATTCTGAAAGTAAAAATTATAGATTAAATTATTAATCATTAATCTAAAATTATAATCAAAGTGGGAATGACAATTGGCAAACATTTAC
This sequence comes from Pohlia nutans, assembly GCA_022496805.1. Classification (NCBI taxonomy): domain Eukaryota; kingdom Viridiplantae; phylum Streptophyta; class Bryopsida; order Bryales; family Mniaceae; genus Pohlia; species Pohlia nutans. The sequence goes on along the minus strand of CM040093.1, from coordinate 3,005,666 downwards.
ATAAGTTAGTATCAAAGGGATAGTTACTTGCACTTTTCAAAGACATCTGTGGCCATCCGACTGGATTGCAAGTCGGAGACCGGTCTGCTTCTACAGAAGCAGTTTCGTTCTTGAACCAGTGGACGTGTTCCCAAGTGGCGACGCTTCTTCTGCTAGGCCGCTTCCACCGTCGTTACTTGTCGTAGGGTTTTCTCGTGTGGGCTCCCTTGAAGTCGTGGAAGTCGTCAAAGTCGGGTGCGTGCGGGCTCTGTGCATCTTTGAGGTATAAGTTTTTGTTTATCTCCCTTTTTTTTTTTGTGAACTAGTCTAGACGAACAAAAGGAAAAGGTTTTACTGGCAGACTAGAATAGTTATTCATTGTAATGCAATTATAAATGAAAAATAAAAGAAGCAATGATCTTGAACAAGGAAAGATAATGAAAATAAATTATAGAAATAACCTAGAGAATACTTGCACAGAAATTAGATTTGTAAATGTGATTGAGTGCCTGAAGCTTGCAACTTCATTTTAGGTTTAAGCTTTCATTGACACGCTTCCAGTATTGTGATTTATTGATGTTGTGTAAAATTCAAGTGAATTACGTTGAAAGTGTTGTCATGCTCTAGATTTGTAGAAATCATGAATTATGTCTCTGGCCTAGTATGACGAGGGAATACTGGATGTACGTAAGACTTCTCGTTTCCAATTTGAATGAAATGAGTGATTCTTGCTTTGGACAGTCGATAGGAGATACATCAGTAGATTTTGTGTTTGTTTTATAATCGTTTGGTAGTTTAAGAAAATTGCAGCAATTCTTGCATTGAATGCACTAAATTTTATCAAGTACCTAAGTTAGAAGCACCTAATTCCAACAATGTACCCAATGGCGATAATTTCTTGACTTGGTAGTTATTATAGAATGTAAATCTAGGTAGACCATAGATAGCTTATTAATGTGGTCAACAATCAATAAAGGCTCTATGATGCGCTTAGATTTTTGTTCTAAAAAGAATATCTTGTGTAAAAATTATTGGCATTATGTAATCTATCAAATTTGGGTGCTCCTACTTTATGTTGTAACCATTTGATCTAAACTTTGGAGTTGGTAAACAACATAAAGCTTTGTGCTAATATAGGCCACTATATATACCTCCAATATAGCGTACCACTTGAATGACATTAAAAATTGTGGAACCAATTCTTCAACTGTGCAATAATTGAGATGGGTAATTGATTCATCCTAGGTATTTTGAGGACCAAATCCTTTGAAGAATGGTCATATGTCTTCTTTTCACCCTATTCTTTTCAATTTTTTGGAAACTAGAATAAATATAATATGAAATTTAGATCCATAATGCAAATCAAATCATGATAATCACATAAATACTTCAGATGATCTCAATTCTCGGTTGGACATTGTAGACATACAAAAACTATATAGTGTATTAAAAATGATTTTTTATTTATTTATTTTTTGAATTTGAATTTGAAGATTTGATTAGTGGTTATATGTAATGTAGTACAATGAGAACCTTTAACTTTTATAGTTTGCAAATGCAATAAAACGTTAAATATTTGATGTATTTCATAATTAAAAAGTCATATCATAACTAGAGTAGCTAAATGTCATTTTTTTTTCTTGGCTATGAAGGCAAATAAATCTCATATTCAAGGTTGAAATTGTGTTTGACTAGCCAACATCCATTACAAGGATGATTGACTTCAAAAGCATAAGTAATGTGTGTCATACGGAAAGCTCTTTATGTTTACAACAATAACAACACTTGCTATAAATATCATGTCATGTGGCTCATTGCTCGTGTACACGGTGAATGCGGTCATGCAGATAGAAAGCACGAACATCAAAACATCATAAGGTACTATACATGCAACTATGATAATTATTTATTTCAAGTTGTTGCTTTTGGTTTGGATATTGTTTTTAATATTTTGATTGAGATAGGTATTGCCTAATTTTTTTTAGGCTTTGTATTGGTTAATTTAGAATATGTTTTGAGAGAAGCATTGCTATAACTTGCTTGTTGTAATTGACTTGAAGATGTATATACTAAGGAAAAAATTTCAAATGAGTTGGAGAGGGTTTTGCAAGGGTTTATAGATGGTTTTGTATGTGAGACAGATAAGTGATCATGACTAGGTCCTTTACAAAAGCAATCTGAGGATTTGTTTTTGGGAGTTTTTGTAGTTTAAATTTGCATTTAACTGATTTGGTTTGGTGTATATTTGGGGAGTGTTACTAATGTGGTTTTTAATGCATTTCCAATGATGTTCAAAGATGATGAAGAAGACAAGTGATGTGCCAATGGTGAAGATTGTATTGGAGGAAGGTGTCGAGGGGGAGCATTGGGATAATATCTCCACTGATAAAAAACCATTCAAATGCCTTGTCCACAGTAATGGGAAGAAATGTCATTTTGGCCCATTCAAGTACCGTCATCACATGGTACAACACATGAAAATACATCATGCCATATTTGTACCCACTATGAAGCCAGGGCCCAAGGTAGATGAAAACAAAAAGGAAATGAAGAAGAAGAGAACTGTCAACTCCAAAGCAATGAACTTGAAGGTGATGACAAATACCTTCAAGAGGAAGAGAAAGGAGTTTTGGAAGAAAAAGAAGCAATGGAAGGAGAGGGCAGAGCTGGCATGGGAGAAATTAGCAGTGAAAGTCAATCAAGAAGCAGCTCCAGGATCGTGTCCGATTCTCCTATCGCTAATGAACAAGGAAAACAAATTGGAGGAGCTCATTGGAGTGAAGAAAATGGGTGAGGGAGTTCTTGACCTATCTAAGTTGGAAAAATTGCATAATTCCAAAGTCCTTGCTAATTTGATTATGAATACTCCAACTTCGAACACTAGGGTGCCAAAGTCCATGAGAATAGTGTTCCTTGAGAAAGACTGGTCCAAAAACGAGAAGAAAAGAGAAGCCTTAGTGACTCCAATTGTGGAATGGCATCGTGCAAAATCCATCAATGTCATGTAAGTATCATATTTCCCTCTAAACTTATAGTTGATATAAAGACTTTGTTTTGTGAATATATTATTAATACCTTCACATCCTAATGATGTTTTAATTTGAATTATTGTTTTATCTAGGTTCACTGCAGGGAAGGACAACTGGATTTCCCGGTATACAAACCTCACGAAAGAATTATATGACATGGAGAATGCCACTCGAATGGATCGTATTGAAGCATCATGTGATGCTTACCGGACCAAGTTCATAGAGCGCACCACTATCCTCCACAATGATGATCACGAGAGCAATGATTTAAACTAGAACAGTTAAATTCGTATTAGGGTTTTTTTTTCCTTTCTATGTACATATAGGTTGATGTATTCCAACAGTAATTTCTTTGTGTATTTTGGTTTGCCCATGATAATGTGATATGAACTAGATTGCTGAAACGGGACATGCGTTTGATGCTCTCTAGGTTCAAATGTATGATTTTGCCTTGATGATTGAAATCCAACGTCACATGTTATGTTGATCAATGACAAAAAAATGAGTTTCTCTCTACACAAGAGTTGACTTTCATCGTGTGATTTTGCAATGAAACATAAAATTTTAATAGAATTTCAAAGCATATTATAATCTTGAATAGGGAATTAACCTCTAAAAGTCCAACCATTCATAAAGTGGACGATGTACAAAATCAAACGCAATTCTCTCATCCTTCATTTGCCATTTGTAGTGTGAATGTTTTACTACTCCCTCCGTCCCAAAGTTATTGTCCAACTTGTTTGCTTGGTATTTCTTTGAGCCAATTTCATTGATCATATTGTAAAAAACATGATTAAAAAAGGTTCCAAACTATGTCACTAGAATGATTGAAGAACATTCCATGTGCTCATTGCAACCTAAATAAAATTAGACACAAGGAAGAAGTTTTTTGACCTACTTAAAAAAGCACTTTCAAACATGACTTTCAAACGTGACAATAACTTTGGGACAAAGTGAGTATATATTTAACCCTTTAAGGACCAAGACTTCATGGTGTAAAAATGAAGAATTCAATCATTCATATAATGAAAAGCATGATTTAGATAGGACCAAATTTTATATCACGAGAATTAGTAAAGAACATCGCATGTGTTGACCAAAGACATAAATAATTTTGAACAATAGAAACTTCACACAAACCCACTAAAAACAACTACAAAAACATGAAGCCAAATTTGGCCTTCTTGGTGCTTGAAGGGTTAATGAGACCAAAAAAATGGTTTATGAATGAAGTCGACTGTTCATGTTCAATTCCAAGTGCGTAAATTATTTTAATCAATTTTTTAATGTGAAGGACTTTTGCTTGTTGATGCCACCGTGGCATCAAGTGAAATTCAAATCATTCAAGCTACTTTTAGATTTTACACGGGTTCGAACTACAAAAAGAGTCCAAAAAAACGGTTCACCGTGTAGTGTATTTTGAATATTTTAGCGTGTTCTACTTGAACTAATCTTAGGTTATGAAAATGAGTTCCATGGCATTTGAGCTTGATTAATAAAATGAAGCTTTCCAAGTCTAGTTTCTACTCCACTTTTAATTTTTGGAAAAATTTGAAAATTGGGTGTTTTGTTGTAGTTTGGTAGGATGATTTTCATACCCCTAAACTTTTCTTCATTGTAATTTCCACCTTTGGAAGGAAAAACGGAATTTACTAATACATTTTGTAATTGATATGAATTTTCTTTACTATAACTTCCAGAAAGCAAGCAGAGTAATATCAAACTTTCACCAAAATTTATGAAAAATTCATGATTTGTAATAGACATGTGGCTTCATCTTCTAAAAACATGAAGTTGAATTCCTGTATTGTTTTTAGTCGCAAAATTGAGTGTGGCAGATAAAACATGATTCCATGGTCATGGACCCAAAATGTAGGGGTTAACCCTTTAAGGACCAAGGAGCCCAGACATGGCTTCATGTTTTTTTAGCAGTTTTGAGTGAGTTCTATGAGAAGTTTCTATTATTCAAATTTATTTATGTTTTTGGTCAACACATGCAATGTTCTTTACTCAATCCGGTGATATAAAATTTGGTCTTATCTAAATCATACTTTTCATTATATGAATGATTGAATTTGTCATTTTTAAACCATGAATTCTTGGTCCTTAAAGGGTTAAATTGTATCTTTGTTATGGAAGTCGGGCAATACCCATCGCGGCAGCCTAACCAACTAACAAGTTGTATCTCTAGGACGAGGTCCAAGCAATACCCATCGCGGCAACCTCACAAAGTAACAAGTTGTATCTCTGGACGAGTTCCAGGCAATACCCATCGCGGCAGCCTCACAAAGTAACAAATTGTATCTCTGGAATGAGGTCCGAGCAATACCCATCGCGGCAACCTTCTGAACTACGAGTTCTATCTCTGGAGAGAAGCGGTGGGAGACGCTGAGCAATACCCATCGCGACAACCTTCTGAACTACGAATTGTATCTCTGGGGAGAAGCGGTGGGAGACGCTGAGCACGTCGAAACCCGGAGTCGACAGCTTCGTCTGAGCGGAAGGGGTTGAATTGGCGCAAAAGCTCTCACCACAGCAGCAACACTTGGTTTTGCATTGGAAGAGGATACCCAGGGCTTAGGCAAATTGGTTGCGGAAAGGGAGGCTGTGAGCTCCATGGTTTAAGAGCGAGCGAGCGGAATGGCACCGACCAAGAGGCGTGCGGAAGAATCCTCAGAGTGAGAATGCATGTATCAATTGATGGTTACTTTGTAGAAGCGTCTGGATTATGTTTGAGAATTTGAAGAGCAGAAATTAATGCGGTGCGAAGAAGGTCCGTAGCGGTTGGCACGTTACTGTGGCTTTTGATTTGTGTGGCGGTGGCCTTGCTGGGTGATTGCGACACGCGTTGAGAAGAACAGTTCGTCTTCTCCATCTCCTCACTAATTTTCGCATTCAATTTTCTCTCACTGTCACCGTTTGGGAACTCACTCTTTCAATCAATTTAGGGTTTGAAATTGACGACTTTGATAGTCCTTCGTACTCCCGTCTCGACGAAGATGACACGAGATTTTTTTACGTTCCGGAGCTCTTGCGAACTCATGATTTTGTCGCTTCTCGGAAGAGTTTCTCTGAGCGTCTGAAATGAACCCGGGCTGGGTGAAAATCCTCTCGCAGTTCCCACATATTTTGACTGATAGCGTTGGAAAGGTGCAGCAGGTGGTGAGGTAGCTTTCGTTGATAGGGTAGTCGCCGAATGAATCAGGCAAGGTACGTTTTCTGAATTCGAAACCCTTTCACAGGTTTTCCTACAAATCTAGAGTCTGAATCAACAGCGATTATGTGACGTCGTTGCTAGTCCTTCGTATTCTTGTCTCAGTAATTGTCGCGTTCAATTTTCTCTTGGATTACAGTGTCACCGTTTGGAAACTTGTTCCGAGATTTTCCATCAGTTTAGGGTTTGCATCAGCTGGAAATTGATAGTCCTTCATACTCTTGTCTCGGTGAAGATGAAATGAGAATTTCTTACACTCTGGAGCTCTTTTGAACTCATGAAATTTTGTTGCTTGTGGGAAGAGGTCCCTGAAGAGTATCCCTGAAGAGTGTCTGATTTCAGGATTAGTGTTTCTTGAATTGAAATCCCTTCCAAAGATTTTCCTGTAGATTTACGGTTTGAATGAACTGCAATTTTCCAATGTTCGTTAAAATCTTGTTTGAATGTTCTACTAGGCTCGCAATTTGACACCCTGTGATGGTGGATATAATTCCAGGTGAAGCTGGAGATCGATGTGCAGGGAGGGTACGTAACGCAGGTGATCGTAGTCGACAAAGCGAAAGCCATCGGCGCCTTTGTGTGAAGTGAAGGTTTTTGGAGCTCTTTCTGTTTATTTTAGTGGTAGTTTGTGTGTTTAAAACTGTTGAATCAGTGTTGAATTGCCAATGCAGAGCAGCTTGGGGATGGAAGTTGCATTGGAGACGAAGACAAGATGGAGTATAAACTGAATTCTACTTGAGAATGTGCATCGTAAACGTACGCTTATTTTTCTCCTCACTTTAAGCAGCTTGTTCAGAGGTTGCAAGTTTGTAACGTTCTCAACTTGGAACTATATATGGTAGTGCATATATCTCTTTGAAGTGTGATATATAATATACTAGGAACACCTTTAGACCAGAACTCAATTTCGATAACAACTAAGCGCAAGACTCATGATTTGAACGATGCATGAAAGAGAGGGTTATGAAGTAAATCATTTAATTGTTGTGCTGGCGTTGGGAAGGTACAGAGATTTCGTTGATGCTTTGAAAGGTGTGACTATACATTTTACATTCTTTTCAGCTTTGGAATGATAGTGCTTCTAAATGTGGCTCAAGTAACATTATCCAATAGGGTTTTTAGTAAACTGTGGAGAATAAGGAGGCTAGAGAAGATGAGTAACATAATCAAAAGGACTTTGCTATTTGTTTGTTACATGTTTGATTTTTGATTCAACTAGAGGATATGATTCATTTCTTTGTGAATGGAGATTAGTTCAAACGTTGGGAAGGTATAGAAATTTCGTTGATGCTTTGATAGGTGTAACTGTTCATGTTAAATTTCTTTTCGGCTTTGCTTTGATAGTGCTTCTAAATGTGGCTCAAGTAACATTATCTAATAGGGTTTAAATAAACTGTGGAGAATCAAGAGGCTAGAGAAGGTGAGTAACATAATGTCGAGTCTTCTCATTGAATCAGTAACATTCAGGAGGCTCTGTCCCTTTGTGAGGTAGTTGCATTGTAATTGTGTAAATAGTGTTTCATTTCAAGGATCAAGGCTTAGATTTTGAGTAGCAAACTTTTTCAAACTTTACCTCTTCATTATAGATACATCATCAGTAAAGTTGGGCAAGACTAATTTGGTGCCGTTTTGACACCAAAGGGCGCAACAAGTCATTTTAGTGTCATTTTATCCATACTAAGTTGGTATGGAGGTTGGCACCAAATTATCTTAATTGCAAATTCTTGGAATTGCACGTAGTAAGAAATAGTAGACAACCGCATTTCCATTTAGCCAAAGGTGAAGGGTCATAGACATTTAGCCAATTCATGCTTACACTACTTAATACTTAAGCCAACCGAGTGTAAAAATAGATGATTTGTTGTTAGCATAGGAGACACAATGAGGTGCCGAATAGTTTTAGTATCTCTATTTAAGTGTAATCCGAAACGTTGTTATGGAAGGATCTTTGTGGACTTTCCGCTTGTTTAGATGTCTTTGTTCTCTAATATCACATACAATGTTCTTGATCGATTTCGTCGATATAAATGTCATTTTTCTGAGTGTGATCAATGGAATTTATCTTTGAAATCCAAAATTCCTTGGTCCTTTAGGGGTTCAATAATAAGGGTAGTGGCCAATAGGAGTAGAGATCAAATGTCTTCAAGAATATTCCAATGGACCAAAGTATGCTTAATTTGAGTGCTGCATGCATGGAAAAGGTTGAAAGTTTTATAGGTATATGATTAAAACCAACATGAGTTCTCATGTACGTTCTCCATTTGAACGAATATGTACTTGCACGGTGTCACAACTAGCTCATTGTTTCTCACTGGTTTGATTTAGGGTTTAGGGTTTCATGGGTATTTTGGATTTTATTTTTTCAAGGTAGTTGTAGGGTTGAGAAGAATAGAGGTTTTTTTGACAAAGCTTGCATCCATAGCGTTTAAGTGCGTCATTGCTGTTGAAACTTATAACTTAGTTTCTGAAGATGATGACGTATAATGGTTGTGATTGCAAGTGAGGAGGCCACATGTTTTAAGAGGACCATCAAAAGTAACGTTGAGAACGATGATTTTTTTGACTGTCATGTAGAGGAGGTGGATCATTCTTATTTAGCTTACTTTTACAACATATATATGCAACTGACAGTATTTCTTTTTTCTTTTCTTTCCAATCTCCTCTACTGTTTATTTCTTGATTAAATCACATCCGTAAGACTGTGATTGTTGATGATAGGTTGGAGACGTGCCTTGTTGGACCTTTTACATGTGCTTCGTGAAGCAGAGAGTGCAGTTATCGATGTAAGCATGATAATTGATTCTTTGGTTTTTTTGCTAACCTTTTTTTTGTTCAAGGTGGATGACCCAATAAATCGATATGTACCATGAATCAACAATATCTCCAATGAGCCTTTCACAAAAGCGTTTGTATGATATACCAATCCTAGATTTGCTTAAAAAGCTTAAAGGTTTTGTTTATGGATCATCCACCATAGTGACTGGAATTTGAAATCACTATGTTTCATCGTTTTTAATAGGATATGTTCGCTAGGTGAATCAAGTCCAATGCTCTGGAGCCGTGGAATTGGAACATATACTTCTTTTCGCTTTGGATATATAGTGTGGCCATACGATAACATCTCCTTTTTTCCTATCAGGTTTAATTATTCTGACTTTTCGTTTTAGGTTTCATTCAAGCTGGTTGACTCACACACTGCAACGAAATCACAGTATGGTGTTGATTTTTGTTATGTTCTTGTTTCATTTTGATGTATTGGAGGCCGTGAATGTTACTAAAATTTTGGTTGGTATAAACATGTTTATTCTTCTCGCAATCGGGTCACGCATTTTTTTTTTCTTTGGTCTGTTTTTTCCTATTCATCTGGCATTGAAATCCAACAACTATGTTCAATGTCAAATTGAGGTTAGTTTACTCCTAAAAGATAAAGCTTGATTGATTTCCACACTGAACGTCTCTTTTAAACTCTACTTTGAGTATAATTTTTTATTTAATTTACTTTGATTCTATTCTGAAGAAGTATAGATGCCATAGATATGTTTTGAATTTGGATAAAGGTAGCCTAACTAGCATAGTTGAGAGTTTTGTTTGGAATTTCGACTGAACTAATGATACTATATTGCTGCAAAGCAATTAGAATTATTAAAAAAAAATTAGTATGAAATGGGGGATTTTGAAAAGGCTTATTGCAATTCTGGCATTGGAATAGCTGCAAGGAGGGATTATATGTCTACATGTACCCATGTAAGTTTGTTCATTAGTTTATGAACCTCTATTGTTATATACTATATGCATTGGTGTTCATAATTTATCTCTTCAAGAGATTGTTTCCTTTACATTTTTACATTCACTATTTCTCTTTCCATTGTTGATGGTTTTGTGTGTTTTCAAGCAGGATTTGGGAAACCTATAGCTCCTGTGGTATGTGCAATAGTAAAAGAAGCGATCAAGAAAGACAACATTTGTTGAGAGATATGAGAACATTGGTATCAAAGGAATTCAATGCATGGTTGAAGATGATGATTTTGCGTTTCAATTTTGATATTACATATGTAGTTATTGTTATTGTAGATTTTGCTAGCAAAGAAGATTTGGTTCTCGATGACTCTTTAGTTGTGCGGAGATTAGAGAGACATATTATTATTGTGGGAATTGCCTCAAAATCTTCATGTACCCAATATGCATTTTTGAATTTATATTTGGGATCAATTCATTGCAATGAGTGCATTTGGGTCAATTGTCTATTCAAAGTGGTTTTAACAGAGAATACGCTAAATTTCAAGTTTGATTTAAAACATATTAGTGTAATAAATGCATATTTTGATATTTAGATTAATGAATCTATTTTTTTTCACTTAAGAATACAATACGAAAAACATATCACAATAAATGATTTGCCCAATATATATATGACGTGTTGCAAACATGCGACAATCGTCATGTTTTACATATACAATACGAGCACGAAATGGATATTAAAGACACACAACAATTGCATGAACGTTTTTCATATAACAAACATGTTGTATTCAATTTGAAATTATGGTATCAAAAACATGTGTATTTATTTCTTTTGGTAAACATGATGTTTTCATACGTTTAACGTAATCACCCCTGTTCATCTCAACAACATACGAAGAACATTGCAAAAACGTGCCTTCCCAAGTTTGTGATGAACCCCCTTTAAAATTTGCACTATATTTCTTTTAATTTTAAGGAGGGGGGTGGGAACATACCCACCCCCCTCTAAGCTTTGCACTACATTTCTATTAAATTTAAAGGGAGGGGGGTGGAAACATACCAACCCCCCTCTAAAATGCGCATTACAAATTTTTTTAATGTTATGTACATTCAATTTTGGCACTTTATAGGTAAAATATGACTACTTTTTTCAAATATAGAAAATTTCAGTATAAACACTTTTTATACGGCCCGTGCGCTTTTAACAAAACAAGTGTTGCTAATGGATCTTGACGTAGATGATGGATCTCTTGAAAAAGAACATGAATTTAAAGATTTTGGAATTGCAGAATGGGGTTGGGCTAGGAATGACAACATCTTTTGCGATATATTAAGAGGTGCGTAGCACTAGTGACAATCCGGATATAACCGAAGCAATGCAGAAGGTCTTGAATGGTGGACTAATTTTTCGTAAGCCCGCTCCAAAGGCTTGGTCGTAGATGTTAAATGTAGTGGGAGTGGAATGATATAATTTGCACTGAAAATGAAACAGTTGTTGTTACCAAATTTGTACATGCATTTCATATAATTTGATGCCCAGTGACACTTTCTTTCTAGCCTCATTTAGCTTTTGTCGTAGTGTTTTGTTTGTTTTTTTAATCCTTCGTGCCACATGCGACTTCTCATTGTTCAATCATCTAACATGTATCTTTGGATCCATGGATGGCTGTGTCAGCCAGTGTTTGAGGTTCAATCAACATGACAATCTAGTTTATAGTGCATTGCAGAGGATTGAACACTCATACAACAAAGTCTTTTGATTTAAAGCGATGTCAAATCAATGTGATACATAGTTATAAGCAACGTCAATTCATTTTAAGCAATGTCGTTTGATATAAAATAATGCTATTTGATTTAAAACAATGTCATTCAAATCATATTACACATAATCTAAAAATCGCGACTAAATGGAACAGAGAAAGCTTTACACAAACAATTGTAGTTGTCTTCATTAAGAAATGTGACTATATTACTAGTCATAGTCATCTCACCATTGCGGCTTTAGGTCACCAAATCCTCTGCTCCACTGTCTAAAACCTAATCCAAGGTAATAATTTCACAAGGCTTTGAGCATAAGATTTAACCCCTAACTGCCTAAGCGTCCATTTTTTGGACGATGTACAGATTTCATCTATAATTTCTCATCCGCCATGCACTTTTAGCAGTGTGGAATTTTTACTGTAGATTCTATGGGAAGTTAGCTTCATGCATATGTAATCTGATTAGAAAGGGGATGATTTGTGAAATTCTTATGCCTCATTTCATGTTGTAGTGATTCACCCAAAATAATGAAGATTTCAGTGTAAAAGTGCTCTAAAAAAAGTCAACTCATATAATTAAGCAACCAAAAAATCTCCAAAAATCACTACACTTAGAGTATTACATTTCAACCAATCACAAAGAATTTCATCCGTAGATTGTCAATATCTTATTCGTAATTGAATTACAAAACAATTTTGAATTTCACGTTTCTAATTTTATACAAAATTACTGGTAATAGCAATCATAGATCTAACCGTATGGATAGAATCTAAAATTCATAATGTACAAATTTTATTCATATATCAAGTTCAAAACATCCCTCTAAGTTGCATTTTATAATGCATCTTTGCAAAACTACCAAATTTGGAGAGGGCTCTAGGCATTTAGGGGTTAAGCTTGTAAGGTCAAAGATTCAATAACTTACAAAACATAAAATAATGTAATTAAATGTAATTAATGTAATTAAATCTATCAAGACATGTATAAATCACATTAATTACATTAATTACATTTAATGTAATCAAATTTATCAGTGATCACAAGACTATGATGATAAAATTTAAGCTTTTAAAGTCATAAAATTCAATAACTTAAGCTCGAGCTTAAAAGTGCTACTTCTAGTCTTACTATTAAGGAAGTTAGTTTATAATTTGTTTTGTATGTGACATTAAGATCTCCTTGACCGTACACATGTCAGTTGCATTTTTGATACCATTGGAAAGTTCTTGACGAGGAGGGGTGCACTAAAGTTGTTTCATTGCATTTGAACACATGATGTGAGAGTTATAGATTTTTGAGTGATTCTCGTCACTACAATTTGAATTAAATTATGAAAAATGGAATATGTGAGTTTTTGATGTCATTCTTGGCATCGTTAGCTAGCTCTTAGCGAGTAGAGGTGCATCAAAAAAAATTTGTAGCTTTTGAATATATGATGTGAAAGTTATGGATTTTCAATCAAATTTTGTCACCGTTAATTGAATTAAATTATAGATAAATTATTCTAAAAAACAAAAGTAAAAGTAAAAGCACGGAGAACACATGGGAACACAAGAAACACAAAGAACATGGAGAACACATGGAAGACGGGGAAGACAGGGAATGCGGGGAATATAGAGGACTTGTGGAATATTGAAAATATTTGGACCAACAGCACAAAGCCACACTAGTCTATACATCAAGGAAGGTAGTTTGTTTTGTTTTGGATGTAACATTGAGATCTCCCCAACCGTACACTCGCCAACCGCGTTCTTGATACCAATCAGAAAGCTCTAGTTGTTTCGTCGCTTATGGACGTTATGAATTTTTGTCACTATAAATTGAATTAAATTATGAAAAATGAAATGTGGGAGTTTTTGATGTCATTATTGGCATTTTCAAAAATTTCTCGACGAATACATGTGCACCAAAGTCGATTCGTAGTTTTTGGACCCATGGTGTGAAAGTTATGGATTTTAAATTGAATTTTGTCACCATAAATTGAATTGAATTATGGATAAATCGTTCTACAAAGAAAAAGCAAAAGCTAAAGCACATGGAATTAAAACATGTTTCTTCACTAAGGTAGAACAACCTATTTTCGTGCATTTAAGAGAATACCTTGGTTGCAAAGTGGTGCATGAGCTGAATTTTTTTCCACAGATTAGCAAATAGTGGGATATGAGAATGGAAGTGGAATTTTTTTTTTTTCATGTAGAATTGAATTTACAATAATTTTTCAAAGAAAAACACCGTAGCTTCCTATATTAGTTCATAGGATACCTCCAATATTAAGCAAACAGTGAGGTACTTTGAGGACCATGCGTGGGTAGTTTTGCAAAGCGATCTTGCTGTAAGTGGACAAAAATAATCAAAATTCAGAGTGCCTTGTGTCCAAAACCATCCTATACTAATCCGAAGCCGAGCTGCTGTAACTGACAGCGCAACAGGCGCTGATTCGTGACCAAACGTGTATATGTGGAAAGCGCGCATGTGGGACTGGCAAGCGAGAAAAGGAGCCGTTCGGGCGACCGGTTCTTGCATGGTCAGGCGGAGCTTGTGCAATGCCCGGGAATAGGAGCGCGGTGCTCGGGCGTAGCGTCGCCTTTACTTTGAAACCGCGGATCTGGTCGATGCACCCACGGAGGCGGGGTGGCGTCTGCTACGTCCCGGGGATCGCCAGATCCAAACTTCCTTGCTCGTCGCTTGGCTAGCCGCAGCGCCATGTTTTGTTTGTAGATGGGTGGGAGGATTCCAAAAAAGGGCGCAATGTAGTCCGTTGGGGTGCGCGGGGGGGGAGGATTTTTGACGAGTTCTTGGAGCCTCTGACCTGCGCTTCGGATCGCCTCTTTACTCCACCGAGCCCTGAATGCCTTGCGTGCTAGTTTTTCTGCTTCACGTTGCACCTTTTCCAGCTCCTTTCTTGCCCTCTCCGCTTGCTTTTCCACCTTGCGCTATTGCGCCTCCTACCTTCGCCGCTCCGCCTCTCTTTGCGCAGTGTCGCGGCGGTCCGCCTTCTCTCGCATGGCCGCTATGTACTCTTCAGATGTTAAGAGCAACGACCGAGAGTAATCAATGAGAGGATCTCCGCCGCGCCGCGCGGGCACCCTGACAGCAATTTCTGGTAGCTCCAGCAGCGAGGAGACGTTTGGAGGTAGTGGCTCCGTCCTGTCTGCGCAGCTTCCGTCGTCATCTTAGTGCAGGTGGTCATCAGCGTCGTCTTGTTGGTCGCCGCGAGGGGGCACAAAAAAGTGTTGCCGCTGTTGTTGGGAATCTGGGATCAGGTCGCCTCTGATCTCTTGTAACGCCCTGTCTGTACATTGCGATTCAGAGTCCGATTCGGTGTCTGTGGACACCTGCGACTCTGCTTCGTCAGAGTGAACACTGCCGCATGGGGACATGGCAAGTTGCCCCGCACTGCATTGTGCGAAATTCATGCGATCTTGGTCCACGCCCTGTGATTTGTAGAAATTCTGCGAGGGCCCTATGTAGGGATCCATAGCCTGGGGATTTAAGGGGTAAATGCCAGTGGTACGGAAGCCAGAGGTTATATTCCTGTGTGTAAGTGCCCTCTCTAGTGCCTTTGAGACCCACATTGCTAAGACTTTTTTGCAAGCACCTCTTCCTCTATTTTTTAGTGTCCACGCATCTCTGTATCTTTTAAAATATCTTTTGAAAGGACCAAATACACTAACATCTAAATGCTGTAACTTGTGGCTTGTGTAGCTAGGTAGGGTGAGGAGATCAAGACCCACTTGTTTGCACTTGTAAACCACCTCCAGGGTCACGTGCGAGTTGTGCCCATCCACAATTAGTAAGTGGCACCTCTCTTGCAAAATTCCACCGTTGTTACTTAGAGATCTAATGAAATGTGAGATCCAATGAGAGAACAATGTTGTAGTCATCCACGCTTGTTCTTGCATTGCCATCAGAGCCCCATCTTGACAATGAGCTAGATAGTTTTCCCTTATTCTTTTTCCACACAAGATGTAGAAGCCAGGGATGCACTCTCCTGCTGCATTTATGCACGTTAGGTTTGTAAGCCACTCTCTCTCGTTAGGCATGAGCTTGTGCACAGATCTAGTGCCTTCTTTTGCCCAAACTAGCCCCCCACCGTTTCTGCCCGCTTGGGCACCTGTTTCGTCACAATTCCAGATCCGATCTGGAGGGTATTTTTCTTTGTCATAGAGGCTAGATAGGTTAGAGTAAAATGAGTTGATGTTCTCTGCACATAAACCCTTAGCTCTTGCGAATTCTAGACCTTGAGATTGCCGTAGGGACATATTTGGGTGACGTTTTTAAAACCACTTGAGCCACCCATTCCCTGGAATGCCATCACGGAATGGGGTGACTCTTTCCTGTGTCATTTCTGCTACTTTTAAACAAAGTTGATCTATGCTAAGAGGAAATCCATACTCTTGCATTTTTAGTATATACTCCTCTAATGTTTTTTCCTCACTCTTGGTCAACACTGTGGATGGACCTTTTTTCCTTGTCAAAATTCTTCCATGCAAATGATCTGCAATTGTGCTACAGAGTATGTCAAATTTTTTAGACACTGCTCTGATTTTCTCTCCTCTCTCTACTGCTAGAATGGCTGCCTTCATTTGTACATCACTCCACAGTGCCACTTTTCTTTTTTTTGATCTCTGTTGCGAAGGCCTCTGATCCCCTTGGTCCTGCCAGTTGCGGCGTCTGCTGTGCGGCCCTGGTTTGGCACTCTCCCTATCTACCTCCTGCGCATTTTGTATTTCCAATTCCTGGGCATTCTCTGTTTCTATGTATGCCGCATACTCTGTGTCTATTTCCTATGCATGATGCAGATTTACGCTGCTGTGAAGTTGAAATTAGAAGGTCTGCTGAAATCTCACCTGGTCGACGCGGCTATGAACGTATTACCTGCCGCAGCGGTGTTGTCGAAGTTGCGCACGTCTGCTGCCAAGGCGAAGGCTGTGAAGCTGGCGCACTTCCTGCAATCTCCGGCGATGTCTGCTGCCACGACGGAGCTGGCGCATTTGTTCCAACCTCTAGCTGCGGCGCAGCGGGACATGGCGATGTCTGCTGCCACGGCGGAGCTGGCGCACTTGCTGGAACCTCTGGCTGCGGCGCTAAAGAAACTGGCGATGTCTACAAAAATTGCGCACCTGCTCCTGATCAAAGTCGCGACGGGGGTTAAACAGTGCAGGAGGCGTTGTTAACAGGTAATTCGGGTGCAGGAATGCGCCGCTTCCGAGGCGCAGTGGTTCTCTGTTTTGTCGCTGCTCCTCATCGACGACAAAATCTTCCTCCTCGTCAGCGTATGCATGCCGCGGCGTGCGCACCGACGTCCCTGATCAATGCCGCCCTTGCGCTTGATCAAATGAGAAATCGCCATCGCTGCTTCCCTGCCTTGCGTTGCTCCAATACAGTGCGGTAGGCGGACTTAGTGGGTCAAAACTTGATCGCCTTCATGCTCGGATCCTATAGTAATTATGTGCTTGCTCGTCCAAATTAGAGCCTCCTCTCCGGAGGTAGTCAATAGTGCAAGAGTTTGTGTACATTAATACAATACTCACAAATGGGAAGAAGTCATGACATTTTGCTAGCAATACAGCAGAACTACTCCCGAATGCTCACTGTAGAAAACAAATTCTCATGCATTCACTATAATCATAAACTACAATGCCCACTATTGTGCAAGACACACCCTTAAGCAAATGACTACTCACACTTAATCCATAGAGAATGTAGTCTTAAAACAGTCATTAGGATACCTAAAACCAATCACATTAAATGCCATTTCCACTTGTAAGGCTATGCTATGCCCATGTCCTTGCAAAATCTCTCCAATTATGTTGAATGGCTGCTCCAAATAAAATCAGCCCATAACCAAACGATTTCATCCTACATCCGTTCAACTACTCACCTATTTTTGGCCATCTAGACCTTTCCACGTCCATGGGATACAATTGCACGCTTATTGCACTAGTTCTAGGGTACGGCTATGGGATGTTGTACGCCAATAGGTGGTTCTACCTTAATTCTAGTGACATAAAATTTGATTCCACTTGAATTATATATTTTACATTCTATTCGATTAAATTTCTCATTTTAACCCTTTAGTGTGCCTGCGTCCACTATGTGGTCGTTGAACAGACTCGGAGCCATTTTCTAGGCGATGAACAATTACATTTTCATCCATCCAAATTTCCCTTGGTTCTTGTCCTACTTGACTACCATTTGTACAATACGGATCATCACAATAAGATATTGTGATTTTTTAACAAACAACAAAATTCGTTTATATCAAGTTTCATTCTTAGTTCAAGAAGTGAGATCTTAATAATGATTTTCCAAAAATTAGTAGATTCAAACAATGGAAATTTTACCATCTTACAGTGCATCTTATTCTAAATTTGTTACAACAGTTTTTAATAAAAATTGTTAATTTGGGATTTTTAATTGAATTTCAAAAGAGAACCTTGAAAAATTAATTAAAGAATATCAATAAAATATGATAAATCCAACCGTACACATGTGATCTACACATTGACGTTCACAACTTTGCTTTGTACAACAACTCCATTTTTGTTATTCATCAAACATTTTATAATGCATCTTTGAAATCGGTGCATCATCTGGACCTTACATGGTTAAAACAATGAATCTTTGGTCTTGTAAGGGTTAGTCCTTTAGTGCCTAGGGTGGTTCTAGAGATACCAAAGTTTTTTGGTGATTTTTTCTTAAAACTCTCTCTGTTCAAATTATGGATACTAATAATAGTATTTAACCGTACAAATATAATTATAGCTTAATCAAAGAAGTGTTGGTTCAACCTTGGTAAGATTAGACCGTTGGATTGGAAGATTATAGTATGTCTTTGAACCATATGCACAGTAAAAAATGAGATTTTGGAGGATGTATGACTTCAAAGTTAAATACATTTGGATTTAATTTTCAAAAATGAAAGTGAAGAAGTTTAACAATGACCTATGTCAACAACTCTCTGTTGCAATCTTTCATTTCAAGAACAAACTTACAAATAATTATTGTGAATTTTATAAGTGATAGTGACTTATCCATATACGGTTTAGGACAAAAAGTTATACATTAAAAGATAAAAGGAGTTGGTACATTGATCAAAATCAAGAATACATACACTAATGGAACATGAACAAGAGAACACAATCCAAAAAAATAAAACAAGATAACAAACTTCCAATCACAAGAAATACAACATAGTACATGTGTTGTATTTGTAAGTGTTCAGTGTATTTTCAAGTATTTGCAGTATTTTCACATTTTTCCTATAGGTATGTTGATAGTTGCACAACTCCAAATTGACATCTCATTTTTCTAGAAGACGTGTATTATAAATCTCCAAGTCTAAACCTCATAATTCAAAACCCAATTCTTCATGAATTATCCGTTATTGCGTTTCCGACACATTAGTGACCACGATGTGGTCACTTGGGCACTAATCCCTAAATGCCTAGGAGGCCAAAATCTAACTTATGAATCTAAACCACTATTCAATTCCAACTGCTACATGGATGATTTCCATCCATTTTTTTTTGTGAAAGATTTTGCTTGGTCATCACAGGGAGAGATAAAGGCATTCCCACATGGGATTTCATATGGGAAGTGGGACAAAATTCCCACAATTGTAACTTTCTTGGGATGATTGTAGTGTATTTTTGATCTTGGAAAGTTACAATTGTGGGAAATTTGTCCCCGTTTCCCATATGGGAATTTTGTTTTTATCTCCCTGTGCATGCCACCCCCTCAAGTTAAATTCAGATCATTGAAGTTATTTTTGGATTTTTCATGGAGTCCCAACTACAAAAAGAGGTGTAAAAACAATTCACTATGTAGTGTATTTTGGAATTTTCTGCTTGTTTTGCTTAACTTCTAAAGGACCAAGTGTCCTAACTAGGACGTTTAGAGAACCGGGTAGGTTCCGGTGAACACATTTTTAATCGAATTTTGAAGGAAATTTAATAGTGGATTCCTCAATGTGCCACGAAAATGGAGGTTTTTTTTTTTTGAATTCCAACACCATATGTGAAAGTTATGAGGGGAAATGTGTTTTTTTCGGGTGAAAGGGCTGCGGGGCAGTAGAGAAATAGTTGAATTTTGGGGGGGGGGGGGGGGGGGGGCAACAAGATGGGTGGAGTGTGGAAATTGGGGTAGACTGTGGGGGGGCAGAAGACCACCCCATTTTCCAAACTAATTTTTAAAATTTTTAAAATAAAATTTTTAAAATTTTTAAAATTAATTTTTTATAACTAAAAAATATTTTTTGACTGGAAAATGTTATTTTAAATTAAAATTTCAATTTTTATAATTAAAAAAAATTATTTTAAAAAATTGAAAATTAAAATCATTTTTTTAAAATAAAAAATAAAAAACGTCCAATGAAGGACTGCCACGTGGCAGTGCACCTTGAGAGTTAGTGGAGTCATGAACGTTAGAATGGGTTGGGTGAGGTGGCACTTCAATTCCCTTCCTCCACCCTTTATTTCCCCCCTAACCCCCAAAATTCTTAGAAAATATGCTACATGTCTTCTAAAACTTGGAGATTTTTATTTATTTATTTATTAATTGTTTTTGCCATTCTATAGAGGGTGGAATGTACTTATGTTTCACCGCTCGGATTCGTATTTTAAATAAAGAAAGTCGAAAATATTGCAATTCCAAAAACAAAGAGTCTTTTCTGAACTTTTAAACCCCCAACAAGTGCAGGGTGTTCTTCAACATTCTAAACATCTCCAAACGCAGCGAAAATTGGTACACAACTAAGTAACATCATATAGAATGTGAAAGTGAAGTGCGACAGGTTTTGATAGCGAGGTTTCTTTTATGTAGCCACAATCAAACGCATCTAAAATTTTCGGGCATGTGTTTTTTTGGGGTGTTTTTTTTTTCCATCAAACGCAATTATCTTGCAATTCGTGTGGTCAAAATCAACGAAATTTGTTGTGTATGTTTTTCAAGTAGTTTAGGACAAGATCTTACGGTTAGAAGGTAAAAATATAACATTTTTTTGGAATATTTGCATGGGGGAGTAAAAATGGCAACATCGGAGTGTTTTTGGAGGAAAAACACTCTGGTCCTTTAGGGGTTAAACTAAATTTAGGCCATAAAAATGAGTTCTATTGCATTTGAGCTTAACTAACAAAACGAAGCTTGCCAAGTCCAGTTTATATTCCACTTTGAGTTTTGATTTTTTTTAATAATTGAGTGTTTTTTTGCAATTAAAAGTTCGGTAGGTATTACCATGGTGTAGCCAAAAAAATCTAAATTTAGGTACATGGATGATTTTCATTTACTAGACTTTTCTTCATTTTAATATACACCTTTGATAAATAAATAAAAAATTTTGAGTACATTTTGTTATTGATGTGAATTTTCTTTACAATCACTTCAAAAAACCATAGTAATTTTAAAATTTCATCAAAATTTATGAAAAATTCATGATTTGTAGTAGACATGTGGCTTCATCTACTAAAAATATAAAGTTGATTTTTTTATTATTCATAGTGGCAAAATTGAGTGTGACAGGTAAAGGATGATTCCATGGTCATAGGCCCGACCTTTAGGGGCTAAAGGGTTAAGAAAACACTGCAGCAGTGATAAACACATTGGCTGGGGGATAAGCATAAAAAGCAGCAACCAGATAGTAACTTTTATCACACTCTATTGTAATCAGACTGCCAGGAGGGGGGAGTGCTGGGACATACTCTAAGCTAAAAAGGCAAAAAGAGGGGGAGGGGGAGGGAAAAAAGGAAAAAGGAGGAGGAGGAGGAAAAAAGAAAAGAATTAGAATTGAGCATTGAGATCTCCTTGACCGTGCATTCGCCGGACATGTTCTTGGTACAGTTGGAAAGCTCTCGATGAGGAGAGGTGCACCAAAGTTGTTTCATTGCTTTTAGAGGTACATTGTGAGAGTTATGGATTTTTTTAGTGATTTTTGACATCATAAATTGAATTAAATTATGAAAAATGAAATTTGGGAGTTTTTGATGTCATTTTTGGCATTGTCAAAAAGCTCTCGACAAGCAAGGGTGCACCAAAATCATTTCATAACTTTTGAACCTACGGTGTAAAGGTTATGGATCCTTAATCAAATTTTCTCACTATAAATTGAATTAAATTATGGATAAATGAATTTAAAAATAAAATAAAAAGTAAAAGCATCGGTTAATCATGAGGAACATTGGGTCAACATCACATGGCCGTAGAAGTTGTTGTCTATAAGTCAAACAAAAGAAAATTATAGTGATCTTTAATTTAAAAAAGACAACAACAAAAAAAATTATGGATTTAAGGTGATTTAAAAATAAAATAAAATTTAGATTAGGTAAAAAAATTTGATTTTTTTCTATTTGTAACTTTTTCTTTTACAAAGAATTATTTCTGTTTGTAATTTTATTTGAATATGACTTTTTTAATGTATATTTTTTACAAACATATTTTTATTTATATTTTTTACAAAGAATTATTATAATGACATAATATGATGTTTTTGATATATAATGATATTTTTGAATTATTTATATAGATTAATTGTATATAAAAAATTCAATATTAATATATTAATTAATAATTCTTTGTAAAAATTGTATTTAATTAAATATTAATGAAATATTCATATATATTAATTATGTATAAATAATATCTATATAAATATATAAATATATAAATATATAAATATATAAATAAATATATAATATATAATAACATATTAATATATATATTATATATATTCAAATATATCTAATTAAATAAATTTATATATTGATTAAAAAAGATATAATTAATATTACTTAACTCTTATTTATTTGAATATGACTTTCATATAATTTATTCAATTAAGTAGATAGATAGATAGAAACTCCGGTCCTCGGATGAGGGCCGACGTGAATGTAGTGTCTGTTCGTTTAGTTAATGAGCCAGTGCCCACTAGGCAAAGGTCCATTAATACCAAACTACTCTTCCCTTTCGTAAATAGACACTTTAAGGACCACAAACCATAGCACACCAATTATTTGAATGGACAATTTTTTTTGTTTGTTTTAAATGTTTGGGTGGTGACGGGATGGATATCAAGTCATCGCTCCAGTGGTTTGGTGGTAGGGGTGTTGTATCACAGTTATGTGGTCCGGGTTCGATTCCTATTAGGATCCGTGGGAGCAGTAATGTGATATGGTGGTGCTGCTAGCGAGTTATCATAGGCAGGAAAGTTGTACCACCAACCGGCCCTATTCTACTATCTAGACAAGATCTAAAAAGGGGCTTTGTAGCCCCTTTTCCATATGGTTTTTTTTTTTTTTTTTTTTTTTTTTTTTTTTTTTTGTAAATGTGTGTGGAGAGGTTTATTCAATGGGCAAGGGTTGATTATTTTCCAGTTTTATGTAATATGATAGATCCAACATGGTGTATAGCAATAGTGTTTATTTCTTTGAATGTCTGTTTGAGGGCTGCTTCAGGGGTTTTGAATTTTTCTTTGAGAGCGTCCATGGAGGGAGCGTGTGTTGTGCCACGTGCTCCAGCTGTGATTACTATAAGGGGTTTTACTTTCCATCCTTGGGCAATGATGTTGTTGAGTAGGGGTTGATATTTGTCAATTTTGTTGGTTATGGTGGTTTGTGAGAATCTGTCATTTGTGTATGTGAATTCAATAAATTGAATTGTGAGTTCGTCTGTGGGTTGTAGGGGTGGGGTGTGTTGGTATGGGAGTCCTCTTATGCGTAGTATATCGGGTTTGAGCCAGGCATTGCAATGGCATCTTTGTGTTGTGCATGTACATGGAAGGAGCCAATTTGGTACTGTATTCTCTGGAGGGTTATTGTTAAATATGCCAGCATTCATAAGTGTATAGCATCTGGATTTTTGAGTGGATATAATTAATTTGCGGAGTGTCCATACTGCTTTGTTATGTCTCTTTGTTCTGATGGCATGGATATGATGTTGGTTGCATTTTAGGAGCACATGATGCCATGTGTCAATATCTTGGGAGTTACAGATGGGGCATGTGATTGAGGAGAATCTTTCGATGCCAAAGAATAGTTGTTTCCTAGCATTTCCCATATATTGTCCAGTTCGGAATTTTAATATGTTGGTTTTTTGGGAGTCTGTGATGGCGGGGTTAGTCCAGAATTCGTTGGAAAGATCGTTATCTATGTCTGGATTTGTTGTCCATTTGCTAATGTTGGGAAAGCGTTGAGCCATTATTTCTAAATTCTTTTTACAGTCTTGTTTCGTGATGTATGTGTCAAGGCATTTGACTGGGCCTTTGTCTGGTCTGCGGTCTAGGCCAGGCTATGTATCTTTTTGGTAGTAGTAAGGCGTTGTATGTGCAAATTCGTGTGGTTTGGTGGCAAACTTATATTCTTTATTTGTGCCATTTTTGGCTAGTTTGTCTGCTTGTTCGTTTCCATATATGTTGATATGTGCTTTGATTTTATTAATTGAGGTTGGCTGTGTTCTGCTGAGGAGCATGTCTGTTATGGATATTAGGAGAGTTTGATCTGCATGGTTCCTGTGTAATGTCAGGTGTTTGATTTGGGTGTTAAGGAGGTGTAAACAATTAAGGCAATCTGTAAATATATGGGCGGGTTCATTGGGGTATTTTGTGGTGATGATTTTGAGAGTTTTGTATATAGCCATGAGCTCAGCGCGGAAGGAGGTTTGTAGTCCAGGGAGTCTTTTGGATATTTGTATATCGTGCTTGGTGGTGTGGTAGATGCCATATCCCTCTTTTTCACGAATCCAATAGCCATCTTCATGCAATCTAGGGGGTTTAACCCCTAACTGCCCAAGCAGGCCTTTTTGGCCTGATGTACAAATTTCATCCGTATTTTCTCATCCGTCATACACTTTTTGCGGTGTGATTTTTTTACTAAACTTTTTATGGGAAGTTAGCTTCATGTATGTGTCATTCGATCGAAAAGTAAATAATTTTTGAAAAAATTATGCCTCATTTTGTGTTGTAGTGTTTCACCGAAAATCTTGAAGATTTTGGTCTAAAAGTGTTCTTGAAAAAAAAAACTATTAAAATCAAGCATCCAAAAAATCTCCAAAAATCACTACACCTAAAGTACTACACTAGAACCCATCACAACAGATTTCATCCACATATTGTCAATATCTTATTTGTAATTGAATTACAAAATAATTTTTTATTTTATGTTTCAAAATTTATAAAAAAAGATTAGTGATAGCAGTCATAGATCTAACCGTATAGATAGAGTCTAAAATTAAAAATGTATAACTTTTATTCATACATCAAGTTCTAAATATTCATATTAATTGCATTTTATAATGCATCTTTGCAAAACTGCCTAAACTGGACATAGGTGAGGACGTTTAGGGGTTAAAGGATCCGTCTGTATAGTAGTTATATTGGGGTGGGAAACGCAGTTGTACGTCTATTAGGTAATTTGGAAGTGGGGGTTCAATTAAGTACAAATTAAAAAGTTAGATGGTATAGGTTCATACACTAATTAATAATTGCAATTGAATGATTTTTATGAATTAAAGGTTTAAAGGTGCATTGATGGATTATGATTTCTCACACATCTCATTATTTTCAATTGAATTTCCTGTACGGCCTAGAGTTAAAAATCATTCAAACTAGGATTGAAAACTTTCAACTGAATTGATTAAATCGAACTGCCTGTGTGACCTACAGTTCACTTGAAAACTTGCAACTGAGAGTTAAAAATCTCAACTGGCCAAGTTCACCTCAACTGAACTGGGCTCCCTGTGCACCCCTATACTAACTTACTTTTAGCCGGGCAGGGCAGCCAAGGGCAGCCAGGGCAGGGGTTTAGGGTCTACAAGGCGAGGAGGAGGATATCCTTCCAATCTCCAAGGAGCTTCACCTTGCAACGCCATCATCATTGTTTTCGTTGCTTCTTGCTGCTGTTGCTGCTGCCATCGCCATCGCCAGCAGCAAACCTCGTCTCCGACCTCCACCCCCATGTTGTAAATACTCCCCAGGAGGTGACCCATCTCTCTCTGCGCTCCCCGTCGGTATAAGAATTGTCAGTTTCGGTTGTCTGTCTCTCTTGTTGTGGTAGTTTATTTTTGATTGCTTTGATCGTGTGACGATGAAGTTATTCCGTCGACGAGAGTATCTCGGAGAGGCTTTTTACCTGAGAAAATTTCAAAGGAAATGCGTCGGGGTCGGGGTCGGCGGCGTCGTCGTCTTCGGCCCCCTATCGGCCCCCTATTTCCGTGCTTCTTGCTTCCGGGGTTTGTGCAAATTTTTGTTATTGTTGCTGATTGTTGTGCTTCAGGTGATCGCTCGACTGTGAGTCGTGATCGAGCTTCAAGCGATCCCCGTGTTCAAGTGATTCGCGATTCGCGATTCGCGATTGCTCACGACGCATGCTTTGATCGGCACCTTAATTTTGGTTCGCTTCTGCTGCCCAAGTGACAACTGACAAGGTACTTAATTCACGTCGCGGTTTAGGCAGGAATCGAACAATCATCAACGTCTAAAAAATGCGTGGAAGTATAAAACAATCCAATTGAGAACCAGCAGAAGTTTCATGTTGTAGATAAAAACTTGTTCGTGTTCAAGCTATCAAGACTTGAGAAAGTATGCAGTAAACAGAGGACCGCAGGGGCAAAGGTGTCGGTCGCCTCTCGTTTGAATCACCTTTCGACTGTCCCTTTGTAGCCAGTCAATTGCAACAAGTTTGCAACGTCGAGGGTCTGTGTGCCAATTTAGGGTTTGCGAATTGTAGGGTTTATGAGGAAGGTGGAGTCAGTCTTCGCGTTAGCGTATTTGAAATTTGGTAGTCTGATCGAGAGTCTCAGTGACCTGTGATTTAGGTTTTTCTGTGATTGGTTGCAGGTACAGTAGAGCAAGTGTAATCCCCTTGTCTTGCTTCGATTGGCCAGAATGATCTGAATGAGTACTGCTGAGAGATCAATGCAGGGTTTAGTTGTATGCTCTTCACATCGTTGTTGTTGAATTCTTCATATTAATGGTGTTCTTGATTTCGTTTCTTCACATCGTTGATGTTCATTCCTTTACACTGTTCTTAGTTTTTTTTGTGAGCAGGTTCAGCTCCTGCGTAGAATATCGGCAGTGAGCACTTTGCATAATTTTTTTTTTAATCTGAACTGCATGTACGTTGCTTCTAAGTAAGAATTACAAATAGAACTCATTTACAGTATTTTAAGCCATTGAGTCGAGTTCCTATTTTCAAATCATATAAGTTATTTTGGGTGTTATAAAAAATTTGAAGGGATTTCCAAAATATTAAAGTATTTATTATTGGAAATTGAATGAATCAATTGTAAAAATATGGATTTGTTCCAAAGGGCATGATAGATTATGTCTATCATTTTGTCGACGGTTGTGCGTAGCATCACGTAGCCCTAGTTTAATAGAGCCTAGTTTTGGAGTGGAGTTTCGAAGTTGGCTGCCCAAAAGGATCTCTGTATTCATTGAACGATTTATGTTATTCAGGGTAGTCTCTGAAGGAGGGGCAAGAGAGTTGCAATGGAGAACGTTGATATGTTCAATGCGGCAACAGCTCCGCTCACCTTTCACGATTTCTTGGATCGGATGCGCCATCCTCAAGCTATAGATCTTGTAAAGTCTATCAAGAGGTGACACCTATATTCTCGAACCGTTTGCAATAAGACAGCTTTTGTGAAGTGTCCACTTGAATTTGTGTTCATGTGCACACAGGAGAACCAAACATGAAGAGAATAAATCAAACAGAGGTTTTCATTGCGAAGTTAGAAGCGTCAATCCGATCCCTTGGCGGTTGGCTGTTATTAAACCTAAAATGAAGAGTGCGAACTCATAGTTGCGAAGTGGTCTCTGCCGTGAATTATGTGTGCAGCTTTATCGTAGAGTTTACGAGCAGGACTCCTGATGCTGAAAAAGATAGCGAGAGTGTTCAAGCATTTTTGACAACAACCGAGGGAGCATTCGAGGCCCATCCTCTGTTCGTCGATGCAACTGACGAAGAATTAGACAGTGCTGGCGAGGTTTCCCCCCATCTCCTTCAATTTGGTGCTATTTTGAGTGATTTGTGGTGTGCGAGAAGAAGTGTCCAATGAAAATGGTACCAGTTCCAAAATTACGTCACCTCATATGTAGCATACGAGAACTGGCGAGATTTTAATCTAAGTGTTAGTAAAGCAAATTCTTTGTCTATTTAGGACGCTATTCAAGAAATTTAATTGTTTGATGAAGACCGTTAAGATAGTGTCATCATCAGCTGCTAGATTTTGGTGCTCTTTCTTACATGAATTGGTACTTGTTGATTGTAGGGTCTGGAAAAGTATCTGATGACAAAGCTATTTAATCGAGCATTTGCCCCTTTTCCTGAAGAAGTGGAACATGATCAAAAGTTGTCCGAGAAGATGGCAATGTTGCAACAGTTCATTCGTCCTGAGCATCTTGATATTCCGCCAAACTTTCATGAATCGTCATGGCTGGTATGTCACTTGATTTGTTGGTCGTTGTGTTTATAAATGTGATTTTTTAGTGCTGGTTTGTTGGTTCGCAACTTAGTGGGAGCTGCACATTCTGTCTTGATCACTCAAAACGATTTCATTGACTGTCGTAAGCTTCTGGACGTAATCATGCTGATCAAAATCTCTCTTGTTCCATGATTTTTAATGCCGACTTGGCTAACTTGTGCGATGTGTCGATTATGGGCGGGTTTGGCTTAACAGTTAGCCCAGAAGGAGCTACAAAAAATTAATACGTATAAAGCACCTCGAGACAAACTCGTGTGCATCCTCAACTGCTGTCGGGTTATCAACAATCTCCTTCTTAACGTTTCTATTGGGTCAAAAGACAATCCGCCTGGCGCTGACGACTTTCTTCCAGTTTTGATCTATGTGGTGATCAAAGTAAGTGTCTTATTTTTGTGGTCTTTCGAATATCTTTCAGCAACAATACGGTACTACAATTGGAATCAAGTTACTTCATGGTGATTAATAGACCAAGAGTCTACGGACTCTAGATAGAGCACCATAGGACTAAGGTAGTCATATCACCAAAGGGCTAGATCACTACAGTGTGTGCTCTGTTAGCCTAGTAAGTCTGTTCATGTTCTGCAGTACAGAGCATATTAGTTAGTGGCTGGGAGGGTGAGGAAAATAATTGTATTCAGTATCCTGAACTCATGCATGAATGCTTGCAGGCGAACCCACCGCAGCTCCATTCGAACCTTCTCTACATCAATCGATATAGGCATCACTCGAGGCTAGTTTCGGAGGCAGCCTATTTTTACACCAACCTTGTCTCAGCAGAACATTTCATTGATAACCTGGAGGGTACATCGTTGTCGATGGACTCCGCAGAGTTCGAGAAGCAGATGCAGTCAGCTAGGGCTTTGCTTGATGTAAACCTGTCAGCCCAACCTTCCGTAACAGAAAAGCATCCCCTACCTAGTGAAGGTCGTGCCTTGAAATCAGATGATGTTGTTTCGCCTCGACTATCAAAGCAGTCGGTAATGAAAGGGGAACCGGGCCCTGGGTTAAGCGTCCAAAGGGAAGATCAAGTGGAATCACGGGTGTTGCCTGTAGAATCAGCTGCACTTGCAGCGTCGGCGGGCAGTGTCCCTGTTAGTCCTAAAGACGGATTATCAGAAAAAGGTAACATGACGGTTGTCCAGCTGGAAGCATCCGGCGTACCGGAAGTATTGGAGGCAGAAAAGAGTGGCGAGTTGGCTCGAGACTACCCCTACTTGTTTGCAAGGGCTGGAGATCTAAGAGTTATGGATGTGGAGGGCCTACTTTCCGACTACAAGGAACTTGTACTGAAATATGTTGCACTATGTAAAGCTGTTGAAGGCACCAGTAGTCCCACTGGTGTCAGAAAAATTTCGTCACCCCTTATTGATTTGAGAGAGCCGTCTGGCACGTCACAGACAGCTGGGGAGCCTTACAGGTCCGCAGAACCAAATTCGCCTATGGAGAGATTGACCTTGGGCGAAGACCGGGCATTTGTGAATGAAGAACTTGGAGAAGTCGAGACGGCAGTGGAGACTGAAGGTGTCCAGGACCTTTCTGAGGCCCGGAGTTAATTTCCCCTTCCGTACACTGGGCTTGGGTCGGATGACGGGACCTTTTTCCATCGTTCTCGTTCTCGTATCCGATTTCTCTCTCTTTCTGCGTGCAACGTCTTTCGTTTTTATCGTTGTTTTCACGAGACCACCCCCGACTTCCTCTTTTTGCAGTGCAACGCGTTCCTTCCTCCTTTCACAACGCCTCAACTCCTTGTGGTCCTCACTCCTTGCCTGCACTCCTTGTTTTCCTGTGCAACGCCTGCCCACTTGAGCCATTGCTTCTCGCCCTGCCTCACCTGATGACCCTGCTCAGTATGCTTCCTCCGCCAAGCAGTCTCCCCAACTCAGGTAACCAATGCCCTCTTATTGATCGCATGTAATCAACCCAAGTTTGATCTTGATGCATGTCGTTACTGGGGTTGTGAAAAAGTGTGTAAACTAAATTATTTTCTTGTGATTTAGAAGAGATAATTACGATCACTTCGCCTCAACGTATGCCAAGCAAGAGATGTAGCTTTCAAGGACAGTGAGTCTGATTATTTTATATCTGGTGCTCTCTTTTCCAGATGTAATGTACCTTAGAGATTGACAAACAAGAAGAAATGTGCTTTCCATTGCCCACAAGGCTACTTCTAAGCTGCTGCAGGTAAACCATTTACCTGTCTCAAGATTGTTCAGACTCAAGTGTGGATGCGGAACGGTGCAAACTTCTATATCTATAACAACGGATTGAAGTTTTTTGGGTGCTTTTCATGTTGGTCCTTGTTGCGTGTTGAAGTTTTTGTTTGGAATAGCCGTACCGGTGCTCATCATGCACAGCTTTTGCTAATTCTTTCTGGCAGGGAGGCCTATTAAGAGGTATTTTCAACACTTCAATAGCTTATTTCCCCATGAGCCAGTTATTTTAAGGTTTAGGAGTTGTACAATATGTTTCTAGACGCAAAAAGTACAGGACCTAATATAAGGATCAACTTAGGAGTATGGTTTAGGGTCTTAACATTCTGGAGCAATTGGGACTGTACACCCTTCTTCACTGTAGATAATTGCCAAATCACTATAGAATGAAATTTGAAAAACTATTACAATCACTACACAGACTTGTTGCATGGAGTTCAGGGGATGTGGCTTTGCAAAGACTGTCATGAGTTACTGAAGAATGTTATGGGTTATGAGAATAACCCTGGAACGCTTGCTGGGCCAATAAGTGGATAATGAATGATTTCATACATGCAAGGATGAAGAGTTGCGTTTTTCATCGATTTGCTTGTGCAGCAGATGGTGTTAGAAATTCCCTCATTCTTGTCAATTTTAACCATCAAATTGATCTCTTTTGAATCTGAGTTTCAATCAATGAAATGAAGCTCACTCTGAAGATTTGAAAATTTTCTTAAAATTGAATATCTTATTGCTCTATGGAATTTGGGCTTATAACCATGGTCTATTGATGACCAAGTTGTAAGATTTTTGATCTGATTTCATATTTTATGTATGTGTTTAAAATATATCCTAATGAAATGAATTGTTAACGCCACCTTCTGATTGGTGCTCAGTGGCATACTTTAAAAGTTTATTGATTAGCTTCTGATTAGATGTGAAAAAGTTCTTATGGTTTTACATTGTGTTAGATCAAGATGTTTCGCTCTAATGTTAACATAGTAGGGCAATGAAAGATGAAATGGGATTCAGTTTTGACCTCACCGGATGTGCACATTTGACATAGTCTTGATTCTCCTGGTATGTTATGCCACCGTCCAACTTCTACCTCCAAGTTGTGGTTTGATGTTCTATATGTTGCTAGAGTACAACATTGAAACATACAATGGATCTACGAAGGTGTGGTCTTACTTTATAATCATCAAAGTCTTTGAATTCAAGATAGTAAGCTTTCTTATCTCCCTAAACCGTTCCTTTGCTAAATAAATAGTGATCATGTCGGTTAGTGGTGTTTAACCCCTAAAGGACCACGAGGCCACCACGTGGCTTCTGGAACTAGAAAGTAAGGAATTTCAAGTTGTTGGACCGTGAATTGTAAAGTGAGCAACAAAAAGACCCTAGTTCTTTTTAAGAGCTGAATCCGTGAGTACTTCTTGATCAAAATTTCATGAAGTGTGCAATTTTTGGTGATTTTTTTGAGTTGCACGGTGGGTATTTAGGCGTCACTTCAGACCCTCATATCTTCTTCCTCGCACCTCCAAATCACTTGAAATTTTTTCCACATTTTTAAAATGATGATTTCTACTCACAGTAAAAATTTCAGAGTTTTTGGAGCACTTTTGATCAATCCGATTTCAGCATGTGTACAAAATACCTTGAACAAGTTCTATCAATCTTCTCAACGGTGGTATTTTCTCAAAAATTGTGCGATTTTGTTGATCTTTTTTTCATACAAAAGCTATGTAAGTCTTCTTTGATTTCAACGGTGCCGATCGTCCAAATTATCCCACACCAATGAGGAATTGAACTTTTTATAAGAGCTAGTCAAGAAAACAAGAGGTAAGCTAAAAACACCCCTGGTCCTTTAGGGGTTAAATGGCAAACGTTGCATGTTTGTATCTATGAGTGACATTCGGCATCCTACGATTTATAACCTTTAACCTTTATGTCGTACTTTTGAAGAAACTATAAAGGCTTTGTAAGCATAGCTATGTAGAGACATGAGTCGAATTTGTAGTCTGTAGGAGTGCTGTTGGATGTGTAATTCTATTGGAACCTCCCCAAATTCTACAAGTAGTATGGCGAACGTTGTGTGTCTCATCATAACATGTCCATTTAACCCCTAAATGTTTAGAGCCCTCTCCAAATTCTACAAGTAGTATGGCGAACGTTGTGTGTCTCATCATAACATGTCCATTTAACCCCTAAATGTTTAGAGCCCTCTCCAAATTCTACAAGTAGTATGGCGAACATTGTGTGTCTCATCATAACATGTCCATTTAACCCCTAAATGTTTAGAGCCCTCTCCAAATTCTACAAGTAGTATGGCGAACGTTGTGTGTCTCATCATAACATGTCCATTTAACCCCTAAATGTTTAGAGCCCTCTCCAAATTCTACAAGTAGTATGGCGAACGTTGTGTGTCTCATCATAACATGTCCATTTAACCCCTAAATGCCTAGAGCCCTCTCCAAATTCGGCAGTTTTGCAAAGATGCATTATAAAATGCAACCTAGAGGGATATTTTGAACTTGATATATGAATAAAAGTTGTACATTTTGAATTTTAGATTCTATCCATACAGTTAGATCTATGCTTGCTATTACCAATAATTTTGTATAAAATTTGAAACGTGAAATTCAAAATTATTTTGTATTTCAATTACGAATAAGATATTGACAATCCACGGATAAAATTCTTTGTGATTGGTTGAAACGTAATACTCTAAGTGTAGTGATTTTTGGAGATTTTTTGGTTGCTTAATTTTATGGGTTGACTTTTTTGGAGCATTTTAACACTGAAATCTTCAAAATTTTGGGTGAATCACTACAACATGAAATGAGGCATAAAAATTTCACAAATCATCTCCTTTCTAATCGGATCACATGTGCATGAAGCTAACTTCCCATAGAATCTACAGTAAAAATTCCACACTGCAAAGAGTGCATGACGGATGAGAATCTACGGATGAAATCTGTACATCGTCCAAAAAATGGATGCTTAGGCAGTTAGGGGTTAACCCTTTAGTGTTCAAGTAACCATATTGTGTCGAAAATGCGAATATCGGAAAATCCGTGAAGAATTGGATTTTGAATTGTGAAGTTCAAATTTTGAGCGTTACAATATATATCTTCTAGAAAAAGAAAATTTCAATTTGGAGTTCTGCAACTATCAAAATACCTATGAACAGAACGCAAAAATACTGTAAATACTTGAAAATACAGTAAATACTTACAATTACAACACATGTACTATGCAGTATTTCTTGTGTTTGGAAGTTTGTTATCTTATTTTATTTTTTTGGATTGTGTTCTCTTGTTCATGTTTCATTAGTGTATGTATTCCGATCTTGATCCATGTACCAACTCCTTTGATATTTTAACGTATAAATTTTTGTCCTAAACCGTACATGGATAAGTCACTCTCACTTGTAAAATTCACAATAATTATGTGTGAGTCCATTCTTAACATGAAAGATTGCAACGGAGAGGTGTTGACATAGGCCATTGTTGAACATCTTTACCTTCATTTTAGAAAAATTTACCCAAATTCTATTTAACTTTGAAGTCACACATCCTCCAAAATCTCATTTTTGACTCTGCATTATACAGTTCAAAGACATACTATGATCTTCCAATCCCACCATCGAATGATTCTTTAATTTTGGCAAAATGTCTGCACTCTAGTTGAGAATACAATTGTACGGTTACTTTCTAATTTAATCCATTCTATTTATGCCAGTATCAATCATAGTGAAAAAATTCAGTGAAAACCACTTAACCCAGCTACAGTATCAAAAGCGTTAAAGGGTTAAGAAAGTTTGTTGGATTTTCTCTATTCTATTCCACATGGATTGACTAAGGCCACCACACCATAATTTAGAGCCATATGTGATGGAGCCTTGAAAAGTTTTAATTTGAGGTCCATTCTGCGGATTGTGGACGTAAGGACAATCTCTACAACTGTTTGAAAATCTTGCATAGATCCCAAGTATTTGTATTCAAAGGTAAATTCTATTGGGAAACTCTTGAGGGTTAAGAAAATCATAATTTTGGTTTTGTCAAGATTTTCAACTAGAGATGATTTGGCACAAACAAGGTCTTTGAAGGCTGACAACGGATTTGGATTTTAAAAAGATCTGTGGAGGCTGGCAACGGACAGTAAAACTATATCGTCGGCATACAATAGAGTTATCCCCTAAAGGTACTAGGGTGTCCCTGGAATTGACAATTTGAGAAAAATCGTCATAAAGTACTATTTAGAAAATTATTTTGGAACTGATATACAAATGAAAGTTCTAGATTTTGAATTTCAGATTCCATCCGTGCAGTTCGATTCACTAATACTGTCACCAATATTTCATTATCAATTTTGAAAGTTAAAATTAAAGATTCCTTCTAAATTCGATTACACACAAAATTTTAATATTTTTTTAGTAAAATTTGTTGGAATGAATTTGAAATAAGATACTCTTAAACATGGTGATTTTTTGAAATTTTTGTGTTTCTTAAATCTATGACCTCATTTTTGCAAGACCACTTTTGAACTACAGTTAATGCAATTTTGGCTTGGTCAACGACTTGACATACTTCTACATTTGTAATTTAAAAAAAAACATGTACACAAGTATGACTAAATCCAACCATTAGATAGGACAACAACTTGGTGAAGTATCTCCAAAAAATTGGATGACTTCCATCCAAGCATTGATGAGAACGTAGGGTGGGTTTGAATCTGTTAGTTGTTCAGAAACTGAATGCTATGACGTTTAGGGGTTAATCGAAAAGAGTGTCTCAAAGTGGAAACTCACCTCATACTCACCTTCAACTCATTTTTAGCTCAAAAAGATAGCAAAACTAGTTTATGGTGAGTTGAAGAATGATATAAAGCAAGACCCTACGCCGCCCATGGGAGTGAAACTCGTGACCTCCCCAATGCTAAAGGGGAGTTACCACAAGTTCCTTCAAGCCTATGGCTCTATTCACGAAGGGACCAAGGGACTATTCTTGTGTAAATTGCTTAATCTAAGATTGTTAACTCCGCATAAACTCTGTATTGAGTCCTTGTTTTTAGTTAACTCAAACGGGATTTAACCCTTTGACGCGCCAGCGTCCATATTCTGGACGCTGGATGATTTCTAACGCGTCCGTTCACCACATACTGTGATGTTTTTCATCCATCCAAAATTCTCTTGATTCTTGTGTTAGTGGACTACCACTTGTACGGTATGGATCTTCAAAATAAGATAATGTCAATTTTTGAAAAATAACAAAAGTGGTTTATGTCAAGTTTCATTCTTAGTTCAAAAAGTGAGACCTTAAACAGGATTTTCCATAATAAGTAGAATCAAATAATAAAAACCATACCATCTTGTAGTGCATGTTATTCCAATTTCATTAAAATAATTTTTGATTTTTTTGTGTTAATTTTGGATTTTAAATTGAATTCCAAGAGAAAACCTTGCAAAATTAATTAAAAAATATTAATAATAAATATGATGAATCCAATCGTACAGATGTTATCTTCACATTGACATTTACAACTTTGCTTTGTACATCAACTCCACTTTTATTTTTCATCAATCATTTTATAACAAATCTTTGAAAACAATGTTGAATCGGGACGTTAAAGGGTTAATGAGTCTTTGTTGGTTTCTGCGAGGAAAAATTCTAGTTCATCTACCGTACGTGGAAGGCAGGGTCGGCACTTTCATGTCGAATAATTAATAAAAGTTGAAACAATGAAGGTCGGCACTTTCAAAAGTAATTATTAAAAAATCGGCTATTAATAACTAACATTAATTTTTTTCCGGCGGCTAACTGTTTTATTTTATTTTTGTCTACGATTTTATTGAGTATTATGTTTTCATCCAATTTTGGCGAAAATGGTCCAAATTGGAATGATGAGTTCAATGAGCACTCTCTTTTCACTTGTGTTTCGTTCAGTCCGCAAGAAGGAGCTCTTTCTTTCTTTGTGAGTTTGGTACTCTGATTGTGGTTTAGAGTGCTCTTGGTACTTGTTTTGTTGTGGCTATGGCTCCTACTCAAAAACGATTAGATTTGGGGTTTTTTTGCGCCCATCAGTAAAGACGAAATGGAGAGGAGATCGGAGTTGGAGTTTGCCGTTTTGAATGACAAGTTGGAGAAAGAACGATCCATGACCAAGCATGCACTTCCAAAGCGACCGGTGGGGAGGCCAAGGAAGGACGGAACGGCACCATTTCTTAAGCCAAAGGTCGAGCGGATGAAGCCTCTCGTTTCAAAACCAAGGGGCAACTATAAAAATTGGTTTACTCCTTCCCTTTGGCCTCCTATTTTCAAAGCAATGCAACAAGCTAGGAATATTACAAATGCATTGATGTACTTGAGGGCAGCTTATAGACAACCAGGATCCTTACATAGCCCCTATGACTATCTTGCAAGGAGTACAATGTACGAGTGGTTCCATCCCAATGGCGATCTCAAAGAAAATTACAAGCGTTGTGTGGAATTTGGCACATATTTTGACAAGGCCTCACAACACTGCCCTATACTCGCTGAGTATCCCGCCCTTAGAGATGAGATTTGCAATGTACTTAGAAAGCAACGCGCTAGCGGCCAACCACTCTCCGCTGTTATCATCCAGCCCTTGATAAAAGCCCTTATCCAGAAGCGTGAGCCTCATCTACTTGAGGATGAGAAGTTTAAGGTTTCTACAAAGTGGACAAGGGCTTTTGTCAAATCTGAACTAAATTGGAGTTATCGTGCTGCAACAACGGCTGCGGGGAAACTTCCAGACGACTTCGAATTGCAAGGATTGACAATGGCACAAAGGTGTGCTTATTTGATTAAGGTTCACAACATTCCTGAATCTCTTGTTGTGAACAGTGATCAAACTGGTATTCATTTGGTACCTACAGGAGGAGCAAGAACGTGGGATACTAAGGGGATTAAACAAGTAAGTGTGCATGGGCTAGAGGACAAAAGACAAGTGACTATAGTTGTTTCATCTGCTGCTACAGGCAAAGTTTTACCTTTTCAAATTGTACTTCAAGGACTTACTTCTCGATCTTTACCACCACTGAACAGATGGCAGACGAGAATGTGTTGATAGTGGATGGGACCTGACATTTAGTCACAACCATTGGTCTACTATAGAGACATGCAAGAATTTTGTCAAGACAATTCTATCAAGCTATCTTCGGTTGCAAATCAATCTTTTGGGTTTACCGAAAACCCAAGAGATGATTTGGTTGATTGACTGCTGGAGCGTGCACATTTCCAAAGAATTTAGAGAGTGGATGAAGGACAATTATCCCCAAATTCATGTCTTATACATCCCGGCAAATTGCACTAGCATTTACCAACCTGCAGATGTGATCCTACAGCGTCCATTCAAGCATGCTTTTCGTCAAGAATTTAACAAGTATACGATGAGCATGATTACAAGTCAGATTGAAACAAACTCTAGCATCAAGGTTGATTTTAAAATGTCTACCTTGAAACCTCTACTTTGTTCTTGGTTGTTTACTTCATGGTTATATGTTTGCAATAAGCAAGAGATGGTTAAGGTGGGGTGGAGCAAGTGCGGACTACTTCGTTCGTTCGACCCTGAATTTCAAAAAGATGCCATGATACAAAACATGAAGTCACCTTTGTTCAAGGAAGATACAAGCATTCAAGTGGATACAAGCAAAAATATAGAAGATGAGGACATGGATGTTGAGGAGAGTTTGGAAGCAATAATGGAAGACACACTTTCAAGAGTTGAAAAACTCTCCAGTTGTCATGGTACAACTTCCATGGCTTCAATCTGTGGAATGGCAAGGAAAAAATAAGTCTGCATGCAACAACATTATGGTAAGTATTTTATATCAGCTCAAATTTAGTTTTGCTACATTCCATTCAATTTAGAAGCCAAATTTCAAATCTGCTCTAATTTTGATTTAATTTTTTATCTATTGAAGTAACATTTAGAAAACTTACCAACCCTAATGATTTTTTGAAGCGTCCTTGCAGCCCATGGATCATGTGTACCTCCAACAAAGAGCCAAAATATCAAAGGGGATTTGACAAAGAGGAACAAGTGAATAACATCACATCAAAGAATAGGAGCAACAACAGCACAATGAAGAACACAATACAACATGACATGGCAGAAGAAGACCAACATCATCTAAGACTCAATGTAGGAAGCCCGGTGTATTGCTCCTTCTCTACAAATTGATAGATCTACACATACATTAACTTCATGTTTGTTTTAGCATTTTTGAGTAGCACCTTCTTTTGCCTAGTTTTCTTTCTTTTTCCACCAACACATGCAACATTTCTGGTGATACAAAATTCATATGATTTTTCACAATATGATCATTTGAAAACTAGGGGTTCAGAAGTT
The DNA here is from genome assembly GCA_022496805.1 of Pohlia nutans. Classification (NCBI taxonomy): domain Eukaryota; kingdom Viridiplantae; phylum Streptophyta; class Bryopsida; order Bryales; family Mniaceae; genus Pohlia; species Pohlia nutans. Next base: position 2,966,904 of record CM040093.1, on the reverse strand, counting down.
TGTTTTAGCAATTTTGAGTGGGTCATATGAGGATTTTCTTTTGTTTTTTTCCTTCAACACATGCAACGTTATAAAATTCACATGCTTCTGATCATTTGAAAACCAGGGGTTAATGAATGGATAACTCCCTAATTATCAAGAATTAATACATCCCTTAAGGAGAATTAGCATCAGGCAGGTATTGCCTAAGTAACACCATGCCTTTTGTTTATCAACTTGTGTTGGATGTCTCATCAAATTCCATGCTCAAATTCACATTTAAATTCACGTTCAAATTACTTTTGCACCTGCATTGGATGTCACATCAAATCATATTCACATTTGAAATTTAATGTCTCGTCAATTCATACTCAAATCCATGTTCAAAGTCACTTTATCAACTCTCACATCAATCCATGTTCAAATTCGGGTTTATCAAGTTGCACTGGATTCTATAGTCAAATTTAATTGCTTATGTGGTTGCAGGAAGACTTTAGAAAGCTGACCTGGTTGAGATCATTGCCACCAAGCCCGGTGTCTTCCAGCGTGCGCCGTCCGCAATCCCGACAGCAATTGCGTCCCCAGCTCCGCCCTCACGAACGGATACGTCCTGCACTCTTCGATCCTGTTGCCCACCGCCGACAACCTCTTGTTACGTATGCTTCCCCGCACCACCGGCACCACCATCCGCAACCGCTCTTGCACCTCCGCCTCCGCAGCTCTTGCAACCGCTCTTGCAACACCGGGATCTGCTTGAACACGGCTGCGGACGCGTCCTTGTGCAGCTTCAATGCGTGGCTCACCAGCATTGCTTGCAGCTTCTCCATCAAAGGGTATGTCTCCGAACTAGCTGCCGCTCCACCACCAGCAGCAGCCAGGTCCTTCTCGCAGAACCGCGACGGTAGCAGGGCGCCATCCTTGCCCATGAACAACGTCTTCTTCGCCGCCTGCGTCACCACTTACTTCACTGTCGTTTGCATGGTCTCCTCCACATGGCGCAGGTCGATGGCTTGGCACAGCCCCACCAAGAACGTGGAGCTCATCAGTTTCAGAATCTCCACCGCCTCCTCGGTCTTGCGCGCCGACACCAAGCCCAACGAGTTCACTTCCTGGTTGTGCTGCTCCGCGCTCTACACATGCGTGGTTACCGGGTTGGCCAGATAATTCAGCTCCAACAGGTACGACGCATGGCGATCTCCGCACCCTTCATGCCGTAGTCCACAAGGTTGATCTAACACAGCATCGATCGTCAGAAATGCAAATGCTATATCGATATGTCACCATTGCGGTGGCCCTCAAGTAATCGAGCAGATGCAAATACTGAAGGAGCTGAGGCAGAGTAAAAAAGGCGAATCAGTGCGAAATGCAAGGGCAGTAGATGCGGAGAGGCGGAGCAAGACATATGAAAGAGTAGTGCGGAGAGGCGGAGCAATATAGGGATACAGGGAGAGCAGACACGGGAATGAACGACTAGTGCGGACGGAAAAGCACAAGCGAAGCATGAGGAGTCAAGTGCCTGAGGACTCATCGGAAGGAGAACTTATCCCCAAGAGAAAGGGACGTTGGCAAGGAATCGGTTGGTTGTGGTCAGCTGGTTTTGGGGTAGGCGTGGAGCATGTGGATGTGCTTTATTATTTTCTTCAACGCGTTTGATAAGAGGGTCTTTTACAGTTGTGATATTGAAGATTTCGGCATGATGTAGACTTTGTTTTATTTTTTTTCGGCTTTTTGTTGACTTCATTTTTGTTGACTTCGACAAAATACTTAATAAATTTATTTATTTTTTCGGCATTTTTTGGGGAATTATTTTATGCCAACCCTGCCTTCCAAGTACGGTATATAGAGTCCAAAAAGTGTGGGAGATACTGGGCAGTCTTGCTTGCTTCCGACATCTGATTGGATACTATTGTATAATGAGCAGCCTTGTTAATTGTGGATTGTGGCATTACTGACTGGTGATGATACTTAGAAACACCTCCATTTTTTATTTTTTTGCTATTTTATCATTCTATCATTCTAATATATATATATATATATATATATATATATATATTTCTATTTCTATTTCTATTTCTATTTATACACTCTTTAATTTGTCAAATTTTTGATGTGTTAGGGTTAAATAATAAAATTTAATTTAAAGCAATAATCTTTAATTCTAAAAATAATAATTTTAAAATCTAAAAATAATAAATTTTTAATCTAAAAATATTATTTCCTAAATTTTTTATGGAGGCTGTCTACTGCTTCCCCACTGTACACCTAATTTTCCACATTCCGCCCTTCTTGTTGCTCCCTTCAAAATTCAACCAATTTTCTACTGCCCCGCTACCCTTTTTACGAAAAAAAAACACATTTTCTTTCATAACTTCCACATACGGTGTCGAAATTCAAAAAAAGGGAATCCCCATTTTCGTGGCACATTGGGGAATTCACTATTAAATTTCCTTCAAAATTCAATTAAAAATGTGTTTACCGGAACCTGCCCGGTTCTCTAAATGTCCTAATTAGGACACTTGGTCCTTTAGAGGTTAAGAATTTTTTTAATTACTCGTGTGGTAAGACTCTAACTCTTACATTTCCTTTGGTTTCCTCCTGGGTGGTACTCAAAAGATTTACTTAACCCTTAAGCGTCCACATTACAGTTACCCGGTCAAATCTTCATCAATTTCTCACATTTTAAAATATACTATATTTTTCTAGTGTCTTTAACATGTAAATTATTGTTGAACTAATTTACCCTGATTTTTTCATAATTATGTAAAATAAATGATTTTTATAAGATTTTTTGAAGTTTTTTCTTGTAAAAATCATAGTAATTACAAAAATGCTTTAAATAGTATTAAATTTTCAGAGAAAATGTAAATAATAGTGATGAACAACAAAATGTTGTTGTCATGCTTCTTGAGCTTACATAAAAAGAATTTTGATAGAATTTTTTTTTTGCAATGTATAATGTCATTTTAGAGTTTTGAGCTTTAAAGTGTTGTAAAAAACGCAAGGTTAACAGTTTTGAAGAATGGTAAATTAAATTAGAAATTAGAAGATAGCACCCACACTTTCTTAGTTAGGACCGTTTTCATTTGAAATTAGGAACTAGGTGAAAATCAACCTTTGATTGAAAAACCCCACAAGGCGTCTTGAACGCTTATGTGAAAAAATTAAATAAAGAAAACATCATATTCATCTTTGAATGTTTTATTAAACCAAAGGAGGTATACAATGAAAGAAAAAAAAACTAAACATTAAATTGAGAAATAACAATCTTTATAGTGAAAATGTTTTAGCATGCAACTTGTATCCAATTTTTTCATTTTTATATGAAAATTTTAGTACAACTTGTAATATCATTTTAACTACAATTTTCTATGACTATTTGCAAAACAGATTCTTCATCATTAACTTTCATTCTATTAGTCAAATTAAAGTGCTTCAAAGCTTTCCATGAAGATACAAGTCTATTCAACTATTTTAAAAAAAGATTAAATAATAAACCTGAAGTTATCCAAATTGCCTCTATAATAAATGACAAAACCTCATAACTTTTGCAATCTACACATTAAAATAACTTGTTTGTTTGTTTTGTTTTGTTTTGTTTGTTACATTGAGATCTCCAAAACCATGCACCCATTAGTCGGGTTTTTGGTACCCTTAGAAAGTTCTTGACGACGAGGAGGTGCATAGAGTTTGTTTTGTTGTGTTTGGACCTACAGTGTGAAAGTTATGGATTGCTAATTGATATTTTTTATTTTAAATTGAATAAAATTATGATATATGGAATATGGGAGTTTTGATGTCATTATTGACATCATTGGAAAGCTCTCAATAAGTAGGGTTACACCAAAGTTGTTTCGTAGCTTTTCGACTTACAGTGTGGAAGTTATAGAATTTTAATCAAATTTTGTCACCATAAATTGAGGTAAATTATAGATAAATTATTCTAAAAAAAAAAGCAAAAGCATGGAAAACACAAAAACGCACGGGAACCTGGGGAACACAAAAAACACGAAGAACATGAAGAACACGGAGAACACAAAACACAGGGAACAAGGGAAAGATCTAGGCCAACGACACAGGGCCACACTAGAAAGAAGTTTGTTTGTTTGTTTGTTTGTTTGTTTTGTTTTGTTTTGTTTTGTTACGTTGAGATCTCCTTGGCCGTGTGCACAACGGCCGCGTTCTTGGTACCATCGGAAAGCTCTTGACGAGAGGAGTGCACATTGTTTGTTTTGTCACATTTGGACCAACTAAACGGTGTGAAAGTTATGGATTTTCAATCAAAAAATTTCACCATAAATTAAATTAATTTATGAATAAGTTATTCTAAAAAGCAATTTAGCAAAAACAAAAGTATGGGGAATGCAAAGAATGCACAAGAAGATGAGTTCATGGGAATACAAGGAACACAAGGAGCACCAAGGGCATGTGGAACATGGATAACATTTGGGCCAATGGAACAAGACCACACTAGAGCTTATTGAAATCACATAAAACAAATTTTAGCATGTACAAGGAGCATGAAGAGGATGGTAATTAGAAAATAAGGTAAAATATTCAATTAATTATTCAAAAATACAAAGTTTTTTTGGCCTGTCTTTAATCACCAAAAAAAAATTGATTGAAATAGAGCGTTAGGAGTTCAAAACTAATAATTTAATTATTTTTAATTAGAAAAATGAATAAGAAGCTAAAAATTTATGTAACAAAAAAAATGGATTCAAAGATGGTAAAAATGTTGTTAAGTTTTACGAAGTTCTAAATTTAAATTTTTTGTGTCTTTATTTCATTACATCGATTAGCATTTATTATTTAAAATAGTTAAAATTTTAGAATTGATTTAAATGTTGTTTGAGTGCAATTGAAATCAATATTTGTCATCAAAAACGAAATCTAAAGTAAAAAATGATCTCCAAAGTAATCTATATGTTTAAGAATTAATATATAAATCATTAATTGGAGAATTAAATTTAAAGGGAATCTTGGTTTACAATTTTGCAAATAGAACTTTGAAATAAGTTTAATAATGAATGTTATTTTCATACAAACTCAACTATTGAGTTGTTAAATTCACACACACATATATACATATACATATACATATACATATACATATACATACATACATACATACATACATACATACATATATATATTCTAAATTGACAAAATTATTTTTTTAACAAAAACTCATTTAAACCTTAAATATTAAAAAGAAATAAATCTTTAAAAAAAAATACAAGGATGTAAATTACTCAATATAATATGTAATAGAAAAGTTTCAAATCTAATAATTTTTTTAACTAGAATGAATTTTATAATACTTTCATAAAAAGAAATGCTATATTCATTACATGTTGATAAATTGTATGATTTTTTTTTTCATATTTTAAGAAATATTTAAATGATAGCAGGATTTAGAAAATCTTAATTCTAAACAAGTTGGCCTTTTTGTCTTTCCAATCATATCTAAGCTCTTTTATAAAAGCTTAATATATTCAATTCAAATTTGGTTTTTAAGTGAAAATTTGATTTGACAAGTTTGAAAAAAATTAATTTTTTAATTTGTAATTGAATGGCTAATAATGATTTTATTACATACTACAATTACATGATGCAATTTTTACATTATCCAGCTTCTCGCAATGTTGGATTTCCTGGTAAAGGTTTATTAGTGTCATTCCATACAATACGCCATATACTACCTGACTTTTGTGATTCAACAAGATCAAATCCACTAAATTTAAAAGGTATAAATGTCAAAACATCACTCAATAAAGTTCTTACGTCTCTTACTAATGGCAATGTTTTTGAAGTAGGATCTTTACCAGAGTCACATGCTTGTAAAGTTTTGGTACTTATTCCAATCCATGATTTTTTATGATTTTCAAGTTCAATAGGCGTAGGATGTCGAAAATTCTTGTGCAACCAAAAAGCCCATTCTTTTGCTTTTGGCCATGGTTGAAATTGACTACTTTCACCTCGTGCATGTATTGTACCCTCAATCCAACTAAAAATACGATTGATTTCATCTTGTGTAAACAAACCTTCACCCCAATCTTCAACATTTTTAATTTCATTTTTATCATTTGATGTACTATATGATGTAGCTTTTCCTTTACCTTTAATTGCCTTGTAAGAAATAAATTAGAAGTGAGTTTTTTATTCGATAAAAAATTAAACTATATTATAATATATGTTTTAGCTTAACAAAATCATTTAGATATTTATTTATATAGTACCTTTATCTTTGAAGGATCGAGTATTATCTCATTTATGCAATTTGTTTTCATCGCCGAATCATATTGCTTTAGATGTTGAGTATTTATTGAATATGAATCACTTCTAGTATTTCTCGTACTAGTACTTGATGATGGTTGGGTTAGAGGAAGACATGAGGGGCTTGCGTACTTTGGCATTTGTAATAAAGAATGACTTTTTTTTGTACTTTCACTTTCTTGTATTTTAGATTCTATCAATAATTTATCAATGTCTTGTACTCCCATTAGAACACATTGGTCACTATCTTTTAGAGGAAGAGGAACCTTCACAGAGAGGGGTAAACCATCATTTTTTAATGCTTGAGTAATCCTAGATTCAGATACACAATGTTCTTTTGGATTTTTTCTAGATCTAGAAGTTTTACTTCCAAGGAATTTTCTATTAGACGAACTTGCAAATGAATTTGGTGTTGATGTTCTTGAAGCTTGGCTGGAAGCTACAGACACAGAATCATCTTCATCATTAGAGGCAGGTAGAGCTTGAGATTGTGCATATTTAGATTCTGTTGAGAGTTTATCTCTCTCATCATCATAATCGAATAGAGTTTGAGATTGTGCATATTTAGATTCCTCTGAGAATTTATCTCTTTCTATAATTTCTGCACTTTCAAGCTCTGCAAGTTTTGCTTTTGCCATTAAAATGCCTTTTTTCAATAATATAGCTTTGCGTTTAGTGAGGCGAAGTTCTTCAGAATCTTGTTTTAAAGTTTGTGCTTCTGCTTTTTCTTGACTTGTGAGTGGAAGATTGGTGTGGAAAGTTGTTTGTAATCTATCTAATCTTTGTGATTCATAAATGTTGTGGGTTTCCATTTCATTCAAGATTGCAACATAACGTGGAATACTTCGACCCATTACAATAGGAGATACTTTTGCAATAAATGCACGGCAATTTTTTGAACCACATAAACAAATTTCCGCAAATTTTGCATCATCATTCCACTCCCAACTAAAACAATGATTTACATCAAAAAGTGATTATATAAATTTAAAAAATAATCTAATGATGTAATTGAATAGTTTTAATAAGTATTGAAAATGAATTATATAATTTGACTATTGATCAACTTGAGATCATTTAGACATCAATATTAACTTAAAATATCAATTACTTGTAATCATAGGTCAAAGTATCTCCTGCAAAACAATATTTCATTGTTTTTCCAACAACATAGAGCTTCCCATTTTGCCATCTATACCATAATGAAAAATCAATTTAGATCCTACATACTTATTATACAAAATTCAAGCATTCAAAACACTATGAATTAAATCAACTTCATTAAATAATATATTTTAGTTCTTAGGCTAGGAGGCAAAAATTATGTTATTTCTAATAATGCCATCACTTTGAATTTTCTATTTTCTATTTTAGAAAATATGATTTTTGACAATGTATTACAAAATTAATTCTTAGACAGTTGACTAGCTAACTAGTCTAAGAGTTACAATATTATTGCAATTTTATTTGACAATGAATATAATTATTTCAATTTTATTTGTAATTCTATTTTCATCTCTATGCATTCTAAAATTGCGTTGCCATGTATTAGGTCAAAACCACATTTAAATTCATTTGTACAACTATTTTTTTTAAATGTGATCATTTATAAAAAAATGAATTTTATTCAAATTGAATTTGATGCCCAATGTGTATGCTCAATATGATTTGATTGTAGTTATATGTACAGTCAATCACCACTTCCCAACTTCAACACATGTTGAAAAAATATTATTGATGAAGCAAATGATAGATTCAATGCTAACATTTCAAATACTTCTATATTTGGATCGCAACTGTGGTTTGCAAATCCTGCAGTTTCTTGAAAAGTATTTATCACAAAAGTAGGAACACCATCTTTGCCTATTTTGTATAATCCTTCTCCTTGCCATTTTCCAATTATTTTGTATAAATCATATTGATTTTCTTTTAAAGTTTTAAAATATCTTTTTATTGAAATCATTTCGCCAGTGAACACAAATGCCAACCTTCCAGAATCAATATCTTCTTCAGCATAGAGTTCATCTCCAGCAATTCCAAGTCGAACAGCATTTTCAGGCAAGTGAAGAAGAGTATTTGGAATGCACATCCCTTCACATGCACAATCAATACTACAAGTTTTTCTAAAGTAACTACATGAACAACCATATTGACATTGGAGTATGCCATCAATTGTTTTGGGAGTACAAGTGCATATTTGCTTTTGCATAAATATATTGGCCTCATTTGGAACTGCATTGTATTGCTTCTTACAAGGAAGTTGCTTATCATAACCTTCTTGTGCTTGTTCGATACGCTTTAATATTTCATCGCGTCTTGTAAGCTTTACTATGTTTCCTTTAGAATTCCAAAATTTTGTAAGCTTCATGGATATAATTAAGAATTGGTAATTTTATATTGAAGTAGTCAAATTAATGAGAATATGTTTGTAGTCTTAAGTAATTATATTGTCATGTTCACAACACAATCAAACATTCAACTAATATTTTATTCACTATTATTGTTGATTTATTTTTGAATAGAAGTGATTTGTGTTCAAAATTCTTTTCTCGTACAAAGTATTATTATCAATCTATTCTAAAAGGTTGCAAAAGGTGGCGGCCTCCACGTGAAGAGAGGAAAGTTGTAAGAATTAACCCCTAACGCCCAGGCGTCCATTTTTGGATGATGTATAGATTTCATCCATTTTTTCTCATCCCTCATGGACTTTTTGGAGTGTGGATTTTTTACTATACATTTTATGGGAAGTTAGCTTCATGCATGTGTTATTCGATTAGAAAGGAGACGATTTGTGAAAATTTTATCCCTCATCTCATGTTGCATTGATTCACCAAAAAATTCTAAAGTTCAAAAGTGTTCAAAAGTGCTCTTGAAAGAGTTATCTCATAGAATCAAGCAACCAAAAAATCTCCAAAAATCACAACACTTAGAGTATTGTATTTCAACCCATCGTAACAAATTTCATCTACAAATTGTCAATATCTTGTCTGTAATTGAATTACAAAATAATTTTGAATTTTAAGTTTCAAAAATTTATACAAAATATTGGTGATAGCAATTATAGTCTAACCGCATGGATAGAAGGGCAGGTTTTCTATGGTATAACCTTTTTATAATGTAAGCTAGCCTTTCATATTCTTGAATGGTCTTCACATGACTATTCCATCATGTCCTCAAAGACCATTATGTAAAGTAAGCTAGCCTTTCACGTCTTATTTAATTTCATGTCCTTTCACTTCGTCACTGGTGGTGCAGAGAGAAGCGAAGACTTAGTATTAATATAAGGAAAATCACTTTTTTACAAAAATAGATAAACCCCTAAAAACCCAATCAATAATTTTATGGAATTTAAAATTTAGATTTAAAAAATATATAATTCTAATAACAACCTTAGGTCGGAGCTAGTTGAGTTGGGTCTTGGTTACTATAGGTTCTACTTGTGGATTTCCAATGCCTATAGGGTATGAGCAAGTCGGCGAGTTGTCAATTGACAATTCTAGGGTAAGGTTTTTATGATGTAACCTAGCCTTTCACATTCTTGGATGGTCTTCCTATGATTGTTCCATTTTGTCCTCAAAGACCATTATGTTAAGTAACTTAGCATTTCACGTCTTTTCAATTTCATGGCCTTCCATGTTGTCGTGGTCGTGCGGAGAGAAGCGAAGCGCTAATCTCGTTTGAATAGAAATTAAAGTTTTTTTTATAATATGATTTCAATTATATAAGCATAGCAAAGTTTTATCTGTGAAAAACATTCAAAGTGAAACACCTCAGCATTATTGTAGTGTTTAGAATTTAAAAAAAAAATTGAAGTTCTTGCCAAAACTACATTGAATTTTTTAAGGATTTTTTCTAATTATAAGACATAACTTTTAATTTAGTGATTGATATCAAATATCAATTTTTTGTAAATAAAAACTAGGGCTCCGCTTCTCTCCGCACCACCAGTGATGAAGTGAAAGGCCATGAAATTGAATAAAACGTGAACGGCTAGGTTACTTCACATAATGGTCTTTGAGGGCAAAATGGAACATCATGAGAAGACCATCCAAGGATGTGAAAGGCTAGGTTAGATCATAGAAACGTTACATCATAGAAAACCCTGGAACTGTCGCTTTCAACTCGATGGCTCGCCGGCTCATTTACAAACCCTACAACCGTTGGAAAGCCGCAACTAGAATCTATAGTCGTCAATACCATTTTTCTAAACTAGCTTCGATCTATAGTCGTCACTGGAATTATAATTTTGATGAATTTTTTAACCTAAATTCTTTCAAACTAATTAAATAAAAATTTATAATTAACTAGGGCACCGCTTCTCTCTGCACCACCAGTGACAAACTCGGTGACGAAGTGAAAGGCCATGAAATTGAGTAAGACGTGAAAGACTAGATTAATTCACATAATGGTCTTTGAGGGCGGAATATAACAGTCATGGGAAGACCATCCAAGGATGTGAAAGACTAGGTTACATCATAGGAAAACATGCCCTATAATTGACGATTGCCGGCTCGCGGCTCGCCGGCTCATTTACAAACCCTACAACCGTTGGAAAGCCACAAATGGAACCTATAGTTGTCAATACCATTTTTCTAAACCAGCTCTGACCTACAGTCATTACTAGAATTTTGGAAACTTAACTGATAAGTTTTGAGCATCAAAAAAGATTTAATTTTTTTAGCAAAACTTCATCAAAGTTGCAAAAAGAATATTTTATAATAAATCTTCATTTAGGTCTTAAACTCTTTGACTTTTAGAGGTTACTTTTCAATGGCCTCCAAAAATACCTACAATTTAAATTTTTGAATAGGCCCCTCGTGTTCACTTTTAAACTTTCCTCTTAACCCCCAAAGAACCGGGGTGTTGAACTTAGCTCTTGTTTTCTTGACTAGCTCTTGTAACAAACTCAATTCCTCGTTGGTGTGGGGTAATTTTGATGATCAGCACAATTGAAATTAAATAAAACTTACGTAACTTTTGTATGAAAAAATGATCAACAAAATCGCACAATTTTAGAAAAAATGCTACCATTGAGAAGATTGATGAAACTCGTTCAAGGTATTTTGTGCATATGCTAAAATTGGATTGTTCAAAAGTGCTCCAAAAATTCTGAAATTCTTATTGTGAGTAGAGATCATTATTTTAAACATGTGAAAAAAAATTCATGTAATTTGGAGGCGTGAGGAGGAAGATATGAGGGTCTAAAGTGACGCCTAGATATCCTCCTTGCAACTCAAAAAAATCACCAAACATCGCACACTTCATGAATTTTCGATCAAGAAGTACTTACAAATTCAACTCTTGATAAGAGTCATGGTTTTTTTGTTGTTCATCCTACAATTCAAAGCCTAAGAACTAAAATCTCTTCACTTTCTAGTTCCAGAAGCTGCGTGGTGGCCTTATGGTCCTTTAGGGGTTTATGGGCCATGTTGTTCATGTCATCTCAAATAGCCCTATTAGCAAGGATTTTTAACATCCAATTCCCTATTTTTGCACTTGGCTTTCGGGCGTACTAAAAATTCAGAGCGGTGGAAATTGTATGAAAATTTTGGCCAAATTTTTCTCCCACAGATTTGCTTGCAAAATGGATAAATTGCAAATCCTTGGAAATTGTCAAGTCCTTTTTTTTGAAAAAACCATTACTTGTGCTTTGAATGTTTTCGAATTGGATTCTATACTCAACAAAACTCTCCTTTGAAATTGATCTTGACACATAGTATGTAAAAAAAATAGAGGAGGTTGGAGTTCTCAAACAACAAGTTAAGCAGGGTTGTTCGGACGTTGGGACGCAAACATGTGTGTCCCAGCGTCCAATGACTTAGAAAAAATGGGATATTTCACCCCAGTAGATGGCCGACCGGAGGTTTTACCACAGTGGACGGTGGACGGCGATATTGGATGGCGGACCTGATGGCCGATCGGACGGCCTAGCGGGCGCCCGATCGGACGGTCCACTGGACGTCCGATCAGAATTCAAAACTCTATTGTGATTTGAATAGGACTAATTCAATAAGCTATCAATAATCCCCTAATGAAATTTCTTGTGATGCGTCGAGATATTTCTGTTCCTTGATTTTATCATTTGATGTTTTCAAGAGCACTTTTACACTAAAATTTTCACAAAAAATGGCCTCCACAATGTAGCATGAAATGAAGGGTAAAATTTTCACAAACAATACCCTTTCTATTCGGTTTTTCGATTTAGGGTGTATGAGGTTAACCCCTAAAAGCCCGTGGGGTATTGAACAAAACATAGATGTGTTATAATATGTGCCTTTTGTATGTTTAATGAAGCTTGGTGCAATACTTCAATAAACAAAATGTAGGGCATCATCTCTACAAATTATTCGTACGGTCAAACTTCCGAAAATAACTTGAGATCCCTTTTTAACGTATTGAAAAGCACTAACCTCTGAAAATTTGTATAAATTCTAACTTTCACTTTTAGAGTTTAATATTTCACATGATTTGTTAAAGTTGGTTCATCTATTGTAATATCCAAAAAAACCAAAAGGAATGATGGGGGGAACATCATTACTTTCTCCAAATACCAAATCTTATAACACTGAGAGTCTAAGACAATGTTGAGGTGATTCACTTTGAAAATTATCCCGGGTGGAGTTTAACTCAGATTGACATAATTCAAATTGCGTTAGAAAGCATATTGGATGTAGTATTTTAAACTATTTTTTATTCTTTTAAAAATGGTGTTTTCTATTCCGGTCTACTTGTTAGATTCGGGCAGCGACCAAAAATGGTTTGGGGTCATTTAGGGGGTAACTTTGCTTAATAAATTTAATAAAATTTTCCACAGTGCAAAAAGTGCATGATGGATTAAAAACCGGACGGTTTTCTGGGGTTAGGATTTAGGGTTTAGGGTATATTGGTATTGCAATTTGAAGTTTTGAAAAAACCATATTTTTCATTCTTGCCTTGCCATTTTAAAATATTTTGACCGTCATTATGAGCACTTTGACCGTTGCCGGTCAAAATGTCATATGTCCGGCCGAGGGTGGGTGTGTACAAATATTCCAAGCAATGGACTCCTTTTTATCTAGGCAATTATATGGGAAAATTCTAAGCTCAAATGGCAAAAAACTAGACAAATTGGTCAAAACGGGGGTGTGTATGGAAATTACAACACACCCAAGGATTACAAATGACAATCAACAAACACCCTAACAACCCACAAACCCCCACCAATTACCCTAGACACTTAGTGCCCTAAAATGGGCTTAAATTGGGGATTAAAACCCTCTAATTAGGGTTTTGGGACTCAAATACAAAAATCACAGCACACCCAAGAGATTGAAATGATCAATCAACACACACTCAATCAATCCACAAACCCCCACCAATTACCCTAGGCACTTAGTGTACTAAAATGGGTTACTTTTGGTGACTTAGAATCTCTAATTAGGGTTTTGGGACTTAACCACAAAAATTACAGCACATTCACAAGTGCTCTATTGAACAACAATAAATACCAAATTGCTTTCAAATGCTCCACCAATCTCCCTTATGCACCACATGCCATGAAAATGGGTCAATTTAGTGATTTAAACCCTTAAATTAGGGTTTTGGCACTCATGGGTAGAAATTACAGCACACTCACCACACATACTTTGATCCAAAAATTGTCTATAAGTGCTTAAATTCCACCTCAATTTGCCTATAAGTACCAAGTACTTGAAAATAGGCTAAAATTGGGGTAAAAAATGGTTAGGTGAGGTGAATTTGCACCCTCACCTAAAATGGCAGCACTATATCTAGACTTAAAATGGGTCAAAAATTGGATTAAAATAGCCCAATACACCACACAACCACTCCCAATGCTACAACACCTCAATTAGGAGTTGTAAGCAACACAAGATCCACAAGCACAAAGAGCTCTAATACTTTTTGACACAATTGAACTAGGTTTTTGTAATAGAATAGAGAGCAAATCCCGGTGAAAATTCGGCAGCGCTTCCGCGCTATGCCATGCACCGGGATTTTTGAACCCTAAACCTCAATACTTCACCACAATGCAACAACAAAGTCCAAACAAACACAATTGACAACACTTGAGCAAATAAAGAAATGCACACAATATTTTTTAGGCAATTAAAATTACCAATTTTAAATAATGAAGGTTTTCTCTATCCTCCTAATATACTCCCATCTAGTTCATTCAATAAAAAAAAGCCTAAAACTTATAGTGATTGGAGAAAGGAAGCTCTCCCTCCGTATTATCACCCTGTCCCTCCGTATTATCACACGGAAGAGGACAGGGCATTTGCTCTGCCTTCGATCGCCGTGCCCTTGAGCACAGGCTCCGCCTTGCCGAATTCCGCCTTCGCACTGCACTCACCGTCGCGCCCTTGATCCCGTTGCTGAAGATTCAATCACCTCCTCCGCATACTCGCGAATCGCCCTGCTGCCGTGAGGTTGTTGATTCTGCCCTCGCCTGCTGGTCGCAGCTGCGCCTCAAGTCCGCTTGCAACTGCGGAGCGCCCCGTTCTCCTGTTTCGTCACCTTGGAATTCGCGGCGTCGCAGCTCCCCGTCGCTGAAGTCGTGGTCGCTTCGATGCAGCTGCTGAATCCGTCCTCCTGCTGATACCGCCGGCGCCTCCGCCAATCCGCTGCTGTCGATCTCACCCCTCTCTTTGTTCCTAATTGCCGTGCTTTGTTGCTCCTCGATCTGCCTGGATCTTGAACTTGCTGCTGTGCGCCTGGATCGCCCGAAGCCGCTGCAGTTGGCAACGCCGGCGTCGTCCTGTCGTTGGTTCTTGAACGCTGTCGTCACAGCACCCAATCTCGCAGCTCGAGCTCCGCCGTCCGTGAATTTCGGCGCAGCCCGATGGCAAGGCAGCCTGTTCGCCGTCGCCTTCGTGCAGCGCCCCTCGTCTGTCTTCCTCGTCTTGATCTCCCACCGCGATCTTCCGCTGCCTGCGCCGAATGCAGCTCCCGGCGCCTCTTGCGACCACTGAAACTTCCACCTGAACTCAAATTGTTGCTGCTGCGGCCCTCGTCTTGATCTCCCACCGCGATCTTCCGATGCCTGCCTCGTCGTCTGGTTGTCGCTTGCCTCCCGTACCTTCTCAACTCAGGCCAGGCACATCAACTACCCTCTAACCGTCTCTAATCCTCAATCCTAATCAAAAATAATAATATTTTTCTCTAGTTTTCTTCCTTACAATAAATCTTTAATGGTTTTCCAAACTCTTTTCAAAACAAAACAAACTCCCAAGCCACAAAACTCAATGCAAAAAATAACCTAGATCTAGATCCAAAACCTCCGTCTCTCTCCCTCTAGCTAACGGCACACACACAACTAACTGGGGAACCTTTGCGATAGAGGTGGGATTCAAAATCCCACCCAAAACTACATCCATCCAAAGCAAGCGAAATTCATCCACTTGCTAACTTCCATCTTATCTCCCAAAACTCCCACTTAACCGGGAGTCCTAATTTCTCCCATTAGCTTACAAGGGAAATACTAACCCCATTAGCCCTATAAGTCCAAATAACACACTAAACTACTCAACTAAAATAATGGAATGAAATAATAGACTAAAACGATAGGGTAAACAATAAGCTAAAAGGATAATATAAGTAAAAGGCTAAATGATAGACTAACATAATAGGCAGATAATCAACTAAAATAATGAACCAAAAGCATAGACTAAAGAATAGGCTAAAAAAGATAGAATAAATAGTAGGCTAAATTAATAGAATAAATAATAGGATAAAATGATAGAATAAATCGTAGGCTAAAAGGATAGAATAAAGAATAGGCTAAAAGAATGGAATAATTAATAGGCTAGAAAAATAGGATAAATAATTGGCAAAAATAATAGAATAAATAATCGACTAAAAAGATAGAATAAAAGGGTACTATAAAATAATAGAATAAGTAATAGTCAAAAAGAATAGATCAAAGTAAAAGGCTAAAAGAATAAACTAAAACAATAGACTAAATTAGTGAACTAAAATAGTAGACTAAATAATAGACTAAAATAATAGAATAAACAATCAACCAAAACAATAGGCTAAAACCATAGACTAAAACAATAAGCGAATAAAAGACTAAATTAATAATCCAAAAGAATAGAGCGAGATAAACTAATGGACTAATAAATTAGACTAAAGGAATGGATTAGAATAATAGGCCACAATAATAGATCCGAACAATAGAATAAAATAATAGGGCAAATGGCTCAAACGTCCAAAATCCAACGGTTAAATAGTTAGAGATAAATAAATACCCAAAATTACCTAGACAAAAGGGAATCCTAAAATTGGGCAATCAAAACCAAATCAAATGCACACAAAGCCAGGAATTAGTCTAATCGGCTAAAATGTCCCGGTTAGACAAATATAAAATACAAAATACATCAAAATCATAGCAATAACGGTTTACCACTAAAGTGGACCGTCTCGACGGTTCACAGTCATTTATGAGCATATTTTGCATCACAAAATGTCAAAATCTAGTCTTAGAAAACTTATGTCAAAAGTACATCATTTGTATCAATTTTATGTCCATTTACTCCATATCGGCATATTGCATACGAGCACAAAATCAAACAAGTCAACATAACCCAAGATGATAAGACAATTGTATAATATATTAATATGTACACGTTCACATGTGTTAATATGTTTAACCCAAATACTCAACACAAGTCCACGTGTCGTATACATTGCTACACACCAAAAGTCATGGAACAATACTATACTATTACTACTATTCTAAACCAAAAATTACTATATTTCGCCTAGTACGAAGATCTAAAATGCTCGTATGGTACTGGCCAGCTGTATGTGTCTCTGAAACGCGTCACTATGTGAGATAAACCTCCAGCTCCGTCTCGATCACTAGTGCACAATCGATTCAAGTAGCTCTCGAACACATCTCCCAATTCCTGCAGTCCATAGTAAACTGAAGTCTGTCCAGGCTTTTGCAACTTCGAATCTAGTAATCCTCCGACATGTTGCCTTTGTTCATGCGGATAGTACTTTTTGCAACAACATATGCTTCAGATGTCTTCGTCAATTGTGGGATTATCTCCACATCCGCATCACACTTATGTAAATAAGCAACCGTAGGGTCCACCCACCACTGTTCTGCAAGAGTTTTGTTCCTTTCCGCTGCACTAGTGAACGTGTACAGTGACTTCATTGGCTCAGTTGCGAAGGTTAACATGCCCCCGTCACATACTCCAATGTATATACGCAATCCGTCCAAAGGAAAATGTAAAAGGATATTATCGGGAGATATATCATTGAGGAGGTTGTTGTTCATGTGTACCTGAGACATGATAATCACAAATGCCCACGCCAACTCCGTTCTTTTCTTATGGAACCGGTGAAGATAGTCTACTTTGATCACATCGTCCGGTGCTAAAGGTGCATGCAACGTACGGGCATAGATATCGTCTCCATACGCGTTGTCCAAATTAAGCATTTGTCGCAATGTCCCACCATTCCACCAATAGGAATAGCCCTCGTATTTTTGGGGATGTATAGCCATGTATCGTACAACACTTGGATGTTGAATCCTCACCACCATTGATTCATTTTGATGTCCCAATTTCACTAGATCCGGTCTTGTCCATTGATGATTTGAAATTTTGGCAACAAACTCCCAATGAGGTTCAAGCTCAGGAGCTCCTTCTATCCGAACCCTCTTGATGGTTGCATGTTCACCCTTGAGTGCTCGGCACTCCAATTCAATGACCGTAGCCGTCTCTGGCAATGCTACCAAGTGCTGCCTCATTAACTTCTCTTCGAATTTTCCGGCACATGAATTCCACCAACCGATCGACCCTTTGCACTAGGGTAACTTAGCGAATGGTTTCATCAACCCAACAAATAACTCAGCTTTCAAGATCACTTGCTCAACAAACGTATCGTCTAGCCGTCCGTGTTCCTTGCCGTATTTAGTTAATACTCTTCTGGCATTCCACAAAGAATCATGCACCCTGGTGTCCAAAAACTTTGTGAATCCACACTTTTCGGTTTCCTCAATCCATCTTGGAACATGAACAGTGTGCAACATATTGTTTGCCATCTCTCGTTGAAATTTGTCGATGCTTGCTTCTTTGTATCGAACGTATTTACTCTCCAACGCCATAATCGTATTTTCTTCGTAAAATCTCACCATAAACTCTACCAAGAACTTCTTACAGTCCTCTGATGGCGTGTCATCGAGATCAAATGGAGATTGATTGTATTGTTGATGTTGCCCCTTACTTTTCTTCTATTTATTTCCTTTCGGCATGGTGACGAAACTCTCAGTTTTTAAAAAAAAACCAAGAGACCTACCCCCCCAACACTTACTTTTAATCTCCCCCAAGTGAGGAGCAAGAGGATGGTATTCACCAGCCACAGCCACTCCTAACTTCTCTCACACGAATGCGAGTGGGGAGAAAAAAAGTGAGCTATCCGAACTGGTCGGACAGCTTTATATGCGGACCGGCTGTCCGATTAGGTCGGGCGCCCAATGGGACGGCATCCGATCTTCGCCGCCTGATCGAATGGCAGTCGACGTCTGCAGCCCGATCGAACGGCATCCGCTGTCCGCCCCTCGATCGGCTGTCTGTCGTCCGATCTGATCGCACGGCCTAAAATTTGAAACTTAAAAATCAAAATTATTTTGTAATTAAATTACTAATAAGATATTGGCATTCTATGGATGAGTTTTTTTGTGATTGGTTGAAATGTAATACTCTAAGTGTAGTGATTTTTGAAGATTTTTTGGTTGCTTAATTTTATGAGTTGACTTTTTTTAGAGCTCTTTTACATTGAAATCTTCATAGTTTTAGGTGAATCACTACAACATGAAATGAGGCCTAATTTTTTTGCAAATCATCCCTTTTATCACATGAATAAAAGTTGTACATCGGATCCCCTTTTATCAAATGCACTCTTTTTGGGTTAAGAGTTTCCGTTATTCACTATTTTGCTTACATTTATTTTGGAACATCGCGTTTAAGGTAATACAGTCTCACTTTTATAACTTATAAGGAATATTAGCTTATACCAATTGTCGAAAAATCACAATATCTTGTTATGAATGATTCATACCGTGCAATAACTTGAACTTTTCAAAACTGAAAACGGGCTACGAAAAAAAAAAAATCTGGCAAAAAGGGAATAATCCGGCTCGCAAATTGTAAACTTCAATGAGTACATAACCCATCGTTATTTCCATTATTTAGTGTTGAAGTTCGTGCCTCATTAAAAGATATATCGATTTTATCGATCTTGTCTACATTCTTCTAGCAGACATTCTATACTTGGTTGACAACGAAATGAGCTTTCTCCAAATGCAACTGGAAGGGTTTGAGCTTATCTTAGAACTTGGTTGTGCACAGCACAAAGGCCTTTCCGAGAAGGACTCCCACCGCATTCTCATTTCCTACCCTTTTATAATTGCCTTCCGCAATGAAAACGTCCATCACGTATAGGGTTATTTCTAAAAAGCATCTTGTTTCGCTATACTAGGAAGTTCAAAAGGACAAATGAATCACCAAAAGTGCATTTTCTTCAAACCCTCTTTATTTTAGGACCTTACTACATACTCTCCACTTGAATCATGTGGCTTCTCGTATCTACTCTTGGCCAAGCTCTTTCTTCAAACCCTCTTCATCATCGAGCAACCTCATGAGCTTTTATGCTCAAAGTGCAGTTCGGCAAAACCAGATCTCACAAAAACACAATTGTAAAGATCATAACGAATACCTTTGAAGTGTATACTTACGTAGCTTGAGAGCGACCTTGCCACCTAACCACTTTAGTCCCCCAATGAAAGGCTTGAAAAGGTATTGCTTCTCGTATGCTTTTGGATCTCGGCATACTACAAAGGCAAGCTAAATATCAACATCGCATTCCTTCATCGAAATCAAAGTAATGCCACCAACAACATCGTTTCTAATCTCACTTGGGGATCAAACCGACTATTTATGCTACAAGTGTTGAAGTGTAAGGAATGGAGACAATGCTATAACCTGCAACAACTGCACCATGTTCTATGATTTATGGATTTATTGGAGTTACCAACTTTGAGGAATTAGCTAAGATTTTCACTGGATATGAAATCACTTCCAATCTACACTCAAAAAGAATTTTCTCTTTTGAAACACTCTGATTGTACCTCTCTTCCTACCTAGTCTTTTTGCCCCCAACCAATCCACGTTGCAAAACTCTACAGGTGATAAAAATCTCCAAACTCAAAACAAACTTTCAGCAGCTAGATTGATAGAAACTGTTTTGAACTTGAAAAACAAGTATGCGTCGGCAAAGCAAGGGGCAATACCCTCTTCAGAGTTTCAATGGGGGACTAAGGTTCTTAGGTGGCAAGATCGATCTCAAGCTACGAGAGTATGCACTTCAAAGGTGCTCGTTACGATCTTCACAATTTTGTTTTTCGGAGCTCTGGTTTTGCCGAACTGCACTTTGAGCACACAACCTCATGGGGTTGCTCGATGATGAAGAGGGTTTGAAGGAAGAGCTCGGCGAAGAGTAGATACGGGAAGCCACATGATTCAAGTGGGGAGTATGTAGTAAGGTCCTAAAATAAAGAGGGTTTGAAGAAAGTGCGCCTTTGGTGGTTCATTCGCCCTTTTGAACTTCCCAGTATAGCGAGACAAGATGTTTTTCATAAATAACCCTATTTGTGAAGGACGTTCTCAATTCCTCATTGCGCAAGGTAATTATAAAAGGAGTAGGAAATGACAATGTGATGGGAGTCCTTCTTGGAAAGGCAACTGTGTTGTGTACAACCAAGTTCTAAGATAAGCTTATAGCCTCTCAATTGCATGTGGAGAGAGCTCATTTCGTTTTCAACCAAGTGTGTAAGGTTTGCAATAAGAATCTAGGCAACATCAAAACAATTGATATTAAATCTCTCGGCGAGCCAGGAACTCCAACTCTTACTGATGGAAATAACGATGGGTTATGTACTCATTGCAGTTTACTCTTTGTGAATAGATTATATATGATTGTATATATATATATATATATATATATATATATATATATATATATATATATATATATATATATATATATATATGCCGGTAATGTTCATACACAAGAACTTACATGCTTTATAAGCATACAGCTATGAGCCTATGATATATCCAAAGTTTGTAGCATCCAAACAAAATTCAAACTAAAGACATGCCTTGATCTGTACAAATCAAAATGAAAGACAGTGAAATCTACTCTGTAAGCTATACTTCAAATTCCAGTGGAACATGACGAGTCTAGTTGAACTAGCCTAATATTGGCGACCTCCTCGAAATGTCCCGCGTTCTGAGTCCCACTGTTGGTCAAAAAAACGTTGTTCTATTTGCCGCCTTTCATTCTTCTCCTCTTGGCTCCGTCTTATGGCTTCTTGAAGATCTCTTTCATATTCATTGTCTCGATTGTAGTGACTCGATCGTCCAACAACAAATGTAACAGGGGGACCATCTGCAGCACTATACATATCTCTACCAAAACTTACGGGTGCATTGCTTGATGAGCTTTCACCTGGTCCTAAATAAATAGGAGTATAGCTTTGAAACCCGTGAGTTCCAAAATCACTTTCGGGAAAATAAGCTCGTGGGGTACTATATCTGTCCGGATACGAAGGCCGCTCATCATTGTTTGCTGCATATGCATTATCATCGTAGCCATGGCTAGATCTCCCTTGTTCACCCTTGCCTATTGGATTTGGAGTTCCATGATAATTTTCGTAGCCATCGCTATGAGGAGTTCCAAACGTCACTGGATAGTTCTCAACGTCGCGTTGCCGAGAACTATTGCGTGGTCGTACTTCCCACTCCGAAGTGTCGACATCATCAACAACAACGTTTCCCACATTGGCTCCACGATTGGACCATTGTGGCACACAATCACTTGGTCCGATCCATCCGGTGGGAATCATGTGTTGTGACCGATCCAATTTCTTGACGTTGCGCCCGTATACCGTACGCCAATCCACATCCTTGTGCAATACAATCTCTGCCCAAACCATTGCCATTAAGGAATAATTCATCATGGTTGGTTTCGAGGTCGGCAACCCAACTGCATCGTGCACCTCCCAGTACCGTTGCAAGAAATGGTTGCATTGGCAATTCAAAGTCGGCTCTTCCCAACGAGGGGCAGATACTTCCATTTGAGATCGTGGCCAAAGTTTTGCCAAATGCGTCATCTTCACATATTTCTTGCATGTTGTACAAGTCCACGTTCTCTAAGGCTCGGTGTCCCATCCCGGCTCGGCAACACAATCGGGGTCAAGGACTTGATCCCAGTTGAATTCTTGAGGAGTCCCTTGTGAAGATCTCCTGTTGCTGCTTCTTTGTAACATCGTGTTAACAGTGCCACGAAAACCACGTGCAAATGCAAAGCGCCACGTGCTGCAAACGGCCCGGAAATGAGTCACACCTGCATATAATATTACGCAGAGACCTACAGAGGAGGTGCAAGTGATGTCAGACCGACAGCACTAGCCCACCGCCTCATCTGAGCGGACGAAGAAAGTCGTCCGCTATTTATACTGTCTGCCCAAGGCGGACGAAGCGTACAGCGGACGTCAGCTAGATTGGACGACATGCAGGGATCCGTACCTGCAGATCGGATGGCGGGGTGAAGCTGTCCAGATCGGACGGCAAAGATCCGGGCGGACGATCCGATGCTCCCATCGGACGAATGAGGGCGCTCGACCGGACGAGTAGATCGGACGGCGCGATCAGACGAGCAGATCGGACGGACCAGATCGAACAGAGTACGATTGGACGGGCAGATCAAACGGACCAGAGCAGACGGACCAGATCAATCGGATGAGTTCGTCGAATCGGATGGCAAATCGGACGATATATCGGACGGCAAAGCGGACGGCCTGATCGGACGGGCCGGCCGGGAGACGGCGTCAGGTTGCAAAACTTGGAGTTTGCCCAAACTATTGAGTTTTGTGTTGTATTGCTCACCTTGCTCCAGTTCCAGTCCAAGCCTCCAAGTCAACATCTATTTTCAAATTCTCCACGTACTTCGAGGACTGTTTTAAGTACGGACAAAGAATGTTCCTACATTTAATGTGCTCCGCATTGAATTCTTCAAGTGCTTTACTTTTTGGAGAGCAAATCGTCTTACCTCTTTTATGTTGTCTCTCCTTTCTACATCCGTCCCTCCCTCTACCTTGCCCTTTTCCTTCTCCTTCTCCTTTGTTCTTTCTTCCTCAACCCTTGCCCAAGTCCATCAGTTAGCTTCATCGTTTGGAATTAGTTGATAATTGATAACATCGGCAAAGGAATGAAGGAATGGATTCCTCTTTGAATTCCATAAGAAATAATTTTTTTCAATGCATACATTAAAGATTATCTAGTAGAGTAGCTGCAACTCAATGGAAACAAAACCAAAATATACAATTCCCAAGAACAAATTACAATGAAATACATGTTGCAATTATTTACATTAAGTCTTCCCTAACATGTCTATTTTAAATTTGTACATTTAGCATTATAATCTAATTTTAGGGGAAATTTTGAAATTATATTAAAGATGAAACTATTGAATTCATGTTCAAATTAGTAGTATATATATTTATATTTATATGTATATGTATATATGTATATGTATGTATATATATAATATATATAATATATATATTATATATATTGTAAACATATAAATTTATATATACATATATATATATATGTATATGTATATAGAGAGATAAAGTTGTCCGTACAAAATATACTCTTAATATTTGTTACCAGCACAATTCAAATAGTTTTAAAGAATGGACGATCTTGGTGGTTTATTATTATTAGGTGTATAGAAGTTTGGTGGTCACAACCCTTATAGGATGTTGGAATACTGTGGTCATGAGTGTTGTAATACGTATGCTTCAATGTTATGAAGAATTGAAAATTGTTTCTACAATATTGGAAGATATTTTAAACATTTTGAGATTTTATCATATTCAGTAGATAAATATATTGTTGTTGACAAAACTCTTGTTTACTTGGAATATGCTTTTTGAGTTTTGACCTTAAACAATACCAAAATATATTTATTTTAGGTATATGATACCATTTGGAAATATTTAAAATATTCAAAATATGTAACCACTAAGGGGTTTGAAATACTTTCAACTTAGAAATTGCAGAAAAATATCTGTATGGGATAAAAATAGTAAACCACCTTGCCTCTTTTTGATCTCTTTATATAATCATAAATGTTATATTGTTATGAAGGTTGGAATAATGTTTCAACAACATTGGATGATATTTTAAATGTTTTAAAATTCTATCATATATATGAGATACTTTCTCCAAATCATTCTATTTTTGTTAGATTTAATGACAATAAACGTATTGAAGGTAAAAAATTGTTATGCTTCCAAGTAGTAAAAATACAAAAGTGCAAAAATGAATAGCGACGAAGGATTGGAGCTTTATTAGAAAGTCCTTTGTATTTTGGACCCATAAATTTTAATATGCTCGACGGTGAAGATCTTCGGATGAAGTCAATTTTCCAATTTCATCGGTCAAAACCTTTATCTAAACTTAGTTTAAACATGTAATGCAAACATGAATTCCAATGATGGTAAAACAATTGAATTTTTGAGTGTTTGACCAAAGACAAAGCATTATATGGTTGATAAGTCCTTTCGGGGTAATAAACAATGAAGTTGTGAATGCTTCGGTATCCAATTATAACTTTTGGCCATAGAGTTGATTTCACCATAGCGACTGCTATTTTTGGTCCACTTTGCCTTGCTTGCAGTCAATTATACAAAAAAGACATGAATCTTTATATAACTAAGCCACGTCAACTCTTTAAATACAAAATCCAAGTATAGAAAGGAGGATAACAATAAACTCTATCATGTGGTTAGTGAAATTATATTACAAATATATACATTAATTATGAAGTACAAGTTACAAATGTACAAGGAATAAAGGAAGAATGTAAGATGCATTAAAAAAAATTGAATTGTGATTGTTTTCTAAGTAATATATTTCACAGCCTAGGATTTAGGGTCTAGAGTTTAGGGTTTAGGGTTTAGGATACATAATAGTATTTGTTGCAGATTTTTTTGGATGTAGCTTTGGATACGTTTTATAAGATTCTTTGGCTGCGTTAATTACCTATATCGGATTCTATGTGGCATTTCTTCATTATAGGACGTCGTTGACTTGGAGATTTTTTTGGGATCTAACGGTCGACAGTCGAATCGGACGGCGGACGAATACAGCGGACGGCGAACGGCTGTATCGAATGACAGATCGGGGTACTACATCAGACGGTAGAAATTGGACGGGAGGTCACGCACAGAAATAAAACGCACCTTCCAACAATGCAGCTCCTTTGACCAGGTTAACTCCTAAATGCCTAGAGCCCTCTCTGAATTCGGCAGTTTTGCAAAGATGCATTATAAAATGCAACCTAGAGGGATATTTTGAACTTGATATATGAATAAAAGTTGTATGTTATGAATTTAGATTCTATCTATACGGTTAGATCTATGCTTGCTATTACCAATAATTTTGTATAAAACTTGAAATGTGAAATTCAAGACTATTTTGTAATTCAATTACAAATAAGATATTGACAATCCACGGATGAAATTCATTGTGATTGGTTGAAATGTAATACTCTAAGTGTAGTGATTTTTGGAGATTTTTTGGTTGTTTAATTCTATGAGCTGACTTTTTTTTTAGCACTTTTACACTGAAATCTTCAAAATTTTGGGTGAATCACTACAACATGAAATGAGGAATAAAAAAATCTACAAATCATCTCCTTTCTAATCGGATCACATATGCATGAAGTTAACTTCTCATAGAATCTACAGTAAAAATTCCACATTGCAAAGAGTGCATGACGGATGAGAAATTATGGATGAAATCTGTACATCGTCCAAAAAATGGACGCTCAGGTAGTTAGGGGTTAACAACACATGTTGTATTCAAAATGTAAAAGAAAATACTATAAATTGCATTTATAGTGAGCTCCCAAAATTGGTGTGCCATGTAAATATGTAATGCAATTTGTCATTTAGTATGATTTCCTAAGAAGTTCATACATATAAGTAATAAATCTCTGAGTTTGGAAAATATATTCTATATTTGAGTAAAACAATAATGGAAATGAGAATACAATATTATATATTGATATAAAAGCCAAATGGCTCAAAAACAATCATAAGAAATCAAGAATGACTAGAACGAGTACATCTACGTTGACTAGGATGAGTAATTTTACTGCTTGCTTCAATCTCTGAATCTATCGCGAGTTTCTTTTCAGCGTTATCTTGAGAAGGTTCCCAATTGTCATCCAAGTCAGCCTTTTGTTTCCCCTTGCGAGTACTATTCAAATCCACCTCTTTTGCCTTAAAAACTTCCATGAACTTGTTCACACGACCGACAACAAGACCTACAACTTCTTCATTTTTTAGAAATGCCGTGGACGTTGATGTGGTATTGGCGAGTATATGACGTTGCCAAGTTTCGATGACGTCATTGATCCTCTTATCAAATGCACCAACAACATCCGCATAGGAATTCTCCTCGTCAACAAATATGTCCTCTGTCGTTGTAGCACGAAGCCTAGCCGCCTCTTCCAACTTCGAAAGGACCAGGGCTCTACTGATCAATGTACGGTCATACTTTGAGTATTGTTCTCCTAAAACCGCATTGTTTGCCTCGTACCAAGTGTTATCATCTCGCTTTTTAACTTCCCTCTTTGGGAACCGAAAGAACCGCTTCTGTTTCACGCTCCAATGTCCCCCAAAGTTGCGACAAAACACCTCCCGTTCCGCCTCATTCTCAATTGCACGTGCTCGCACTTCGACTTTATAATCTCGGATCATTCAAAAAAGAGGGTCAGGGTCTACAGAGAGCTCATGGTACAAGTTGTGACAGTTGAAGTCGACATCCCATACCGATGGTTGACCCCAATGTTTGTAATTTAAAAATTTCTTGAGTAGTTGATCCAAAGGAAGGTTCCATTGGTTGTATTCATGACCAGATGGCATAACGTGGCAAAGTCCCATAATTTCATAGAATTTGACATGTATAGGAGATCGACACTCAGGACAGTGGAACGCCGCAGACAATGTTCCGTAATGCACGTAATGTGAAAGGTATGGGAACATTGTCCTAGTTGGATGGCTCCTTCTGGACCAAAACCAAATTGACACAAGCAACATTTCCCTTTTAGAAAGTCGGGAGCTGGATCACACGTATGAACCACCCTCTTCTCTTTCTCCAATAAGTGCGATGAAAACACGTTATATGGCATCCACCCTTCTTGTATCCCCGAAGCCCATTCAATGTTCCCGGATTCATCATCTTGAAAATCAAGTGTCCGTCCCATCATCAAGTCAATATCACCCCAAACTGTAAACTTGGTGGGTCCACCAAGACATCGATCAAGTATTGCTCCAAGTCTTTTTAACGTCCTAAAGTGAAGAGTAAGATCCCTACTTTGCTCCATTGCATATTTTAAAAGATTATTCACTTCCGTTATGACCATTTCTTCCACATCCATTAACTGGTGGACATAAGCCAACCAAAGTATGGCATCCTCATGACGAGGTCAAATACCCTTCATGCCTACGTTCTTTTTCCAGAACTATAGTTCCGCTCGTGCCTCATCCCTCTCAAGTGTGACATCAAACAATTGTTTTTTCAACGTCTCGTTCTCTCGGATTGTGGCTTCATCTTGTTTGGTTGGTGGCTTGCTCTCTTGTTTACTAACCGGCTCCCTTGTTGTATTGCATATACGAGGACTACGTAGTTCAGGATCTGCTTGCCCATAGTTATCGCCGTCCAAATTCATGGCGTCAAATGGAAGAGACAGATTGTCTGATGGGGCGAGAGATTCTTCAAGTATCTCTTCATCATCCGTAGTTGATGATTGGCATGGGGTTTTTCAAATTATCAATGACCTGCTCGAGATGTATGACCTTCATATATTGGTGAACATGGTTTTTAAGTGATTCATTGTGGTACTTCCACGCCAAAAGCTCAAATTTATCCGCAATATCAAATGCTTCTGCTACTCGTCGATGGCAGTCCTCCTCAATATGCCAAATGTTTTTTACGATTGGTAAATAACTCCCCATACTTTTTTCAATCAATTAGATACAATTTATAAGTAGTGGTGCCATCTGCTCGAGGAAATGTGTTACGTTTATGGATCGTGCCAAGTTTTCATACATTCCCTTCGAAAGATGTTTCAACGCAAATATATCGCGTGCGAAGTCTAGTGGAACCTCTTCGGCCCAACTCCATTGCTCTTGTTTTGCATTTGGGCCTGGCATTGGAACATTCTTCACAAAGGTCTCAAATAACTCCTGAACTTCGCAAATAGTCTTTAACTTCGTCAAACAAGGCCTGCATGTTCCCCATGGATCATCATCCAAATTTCGTAGTTCCAAAGTTGCGTCTTTCTCGTTGGGAGTCGGGAGAGGGATTGATGTTGCATTGCTTAGACCAACATGGCCCAATACACTACGGCAGATCGGGACTTTTATGATTGGGAGAATGTGACTGGGGGTGACAAGCGACTGCCGGCAGTCACATTCTGCAAGGGCAAAATTTTCGGCGGCGGCCAAATTTGACAATGTGACTAGCAGTCA
The DNA here is from genome assembly GCA_022496805.1 of Pohlia nutans. Taxonomy (NCBI): domain Eukaryota; kingdom Viridiplantae; phylum Streptophyta; class Bryopsida; order Bryales; family Mniaceae; genus Pohlia; species Pohlia nutans. The sequence continues at coordinate 2,938,022 of CM040093.1, read as the reverse complement.
TATTCTACAGTCATATTTGCCAGCTGTACCATATAAAGTGGGTGGGAGGGTCGTATATCTTCGTAGGGAACGAATGGGAACGTTCCTGGAGAACGCCCAGTCATATTTGGCAGTCACATTTTTCTCCTAGTCATATTTTGCAGTCACATTTTCCCTACAGTCATATATATATATATATATTTTTTTTTGGGCAGCCCATAAAAATGGACACTGCCCAAGACGGTTTACATGTATTTTGGCCATCTTAATCATCAAATAGTATTAAGGTTTAGGGTATTTATTTAATAATGACAATTTGTGTTCAAAATTGAGTAGTTTTTTATTTGAGTTACAGTAAATGGGAATTGTCTATGTATATTATTTTCATAATTGATTAATTAAATTTTTATTCACTCTAGGGGGGAAATTGGAAAGGAATATATAAAATAGTTATTGCCGGTTTTTTTATTGTATACATGCATACTGTAGTAGTTAACAAATAACGTAAACATGCATTGGGAGGAAAGAATGAAATGAATGAGTGTTATGTGTTCAAGACGAGGGCCAAGACAATAGTGTACTAAATATGTATGTGTAAATATATATATAAATTATAGATATTTACATCAAAGTTTCATATATACAACTGTCTGTCTTTGCCGGGGAGTCAGTCTTGGTCTCAGTCACAGTACTCTAAATCATCTACCGATGTGTCGTTTTGTTAGAGGCGTTTCAATGCTTTAGCAACCACCTCTGGGGCTACTTCCACTGCATCGCCCAAACTATGGGTGTCTGTGGTATGAGATCCTCATATGGACCCGTGGCTTCAAGTCCGGGAATATTTGATGTTTTATTGCCCAAAGATATGCATTGTACTTCATCCGTTCTCTGATGTTTGGAGAATAACACTACTAGAAAATCCAATTGCTCTGTTGATTTGGTCGTGTTGATTAGAAATACTTTTCTGTTGATTTGGTCGTGTTAGAAAAATGTCCTTGATCAATGCGACCAAATCAACAGAACAGTTGGATTTTCTAGTAGTGTAACCAAACGCCTGGCTAGTTTGACCACTGCTTAGCGCATGGGAGAGCAAGTTCAAGGGGCTGTACTCATCCTGCAATTCCCGGGGACAAAACTGTGGAAATCAGTGTTTTTCATGTACGCCGGTGCACAAATTCAATGGACTGGATATTCTCTCCTCTGTACACGTCACACGTGGCTAATCTTCCATACACCACACGTATGCAAGCAACGGAACATGCAACAGTTGTCACATTCCACTTACAGATGTATGCCATGGTTAGGGTTTCTAATACATGGTTTTTATTTTAGCATCCAACTTCGCAACTAATGTGACAATATTGTTTTTTCTTGTTTACAAAAAAAATGACTCATTGTAGACATGTTAAACAAAACATGACTGATTGTAGTCATGTTCGAAAAAACATGACTGATGCTAGTTATATTGGAAAAAACGTGACTGACGCTAGTCATATTAGAAAAAACGCGGTTGACGCTAGTCATATTAAAAAAAAACATGACTGATTGTAGTCATGCCATGGCTGGACTATTTCATGAAATTTACAATATGTCCCTTGTCGCTATGGTAATTACATATCCCCATTCCTGAGTGTTCCATGGTTTAGGCAACATGCGAAACTTCCACGCAACATTTCCTATCTCATTGCGCCTTATGGAACTATTAATGAATCCAACGACATCCCCCTTCACTACATCTCTATCGATGTACAAGTCTGACTCAGCTTGCATCACACATGACTTCAATCGAGGTTGTGCCTTGCTCAAAATTTTGTGTTCTGCCAAGGTGTATTGTGGTCCTACGAAGGGAAGCAATTCTTCTTTCTCTTTGGCGAGTTGAAGTGCAAATAGATCCCAATCCATGAAGGGGAAGTTGAACACCTTTACTTCCCAATTTCTATTCTAATACAAAAAATTGTATTAACTTTGGGATGGGCCCATCACACCATTGTCCATCATAACTAGGGTGATACACACGAGTAGGGAAGTTTGGTCACATAACTTGAGGTAGTCATATAACTCAAAGGAGTCATATAGTTTAGAGGAGCCATATAACTCAAAGGAGTCATATAGTTTAGAGGAGCCATATAACTCAAAGGAGTCATATATATCAAAGGAGTTTTATTAAACACGTGACTGGCTGTTGTCACCCTGCCACCATGGCAAGTGGTCCAGAATTAAAATCAATACAAAATGTTGGTAATAGCAATCATAGATCTAACTTTGTGGATAGAATCTAAAATTCATAATGTACAATTTTTTTCAGACATCATATTCAAAATATCCCTCTTAGGTGCATTTTACAATTCATTTTTGCAATTCTTCAAATTTGAAGAGGATCTTCAAAATATGTTATAATGATTTTTAGGAAAACAATAGAGTTGGTTTATGTCACGTTTCATTCTTAGTTCAAAAATGTGGGATCTTAAATTTGATTTACCAGAATAAGTAGAATTGAATAATGGAAACTATACCATCTTGTAGTGCATGTTATTCCAATTTATTGCCATATTTTTAAAAATTGTGCTAATTTCAGATTTTAAATTGAATTTCAAGAGAAAAATTTGCAAAATTAATTTAAAAATATTAAATAATAATAGAATAAATCCAACCAAAAATGTGATCTTCACACTGACATTTACAACTTTGTTTTGACCATCAACCCCATTTTTGGTTTTCATCAAACATTTTATAATGCTTCTTTGAAAACAATGTTGAATCGGGACGTTAAAGGTTTGAAGTGACAAATCTAACAGTAGGTGGTACTGTTGGTGGCACTGATCAATTAATAGTTTGTAAATGGCTAGCTTACTACATCAATATCACCATAATATATTGTGGGTGCGTGAATGGAATGGTCACATTTATCCATTTAACCAAATTTTCATTGATTTAACAAAATTTATGGACTGTGGTAAATTTAATCCATTAAAAATTTAAAAAATCAATTATTAGTGAAACCTCTCGTAAATACCGTGGGCCACACAGTATATGGTGATTTTGGTGTAGTAGGGTAGGACTCTAGAACTAGTTGTCTCTTCCTCTTTCATTCTCCAGTGTCGCAGTTGCAGCAAAGCCAAAATAATTCTCAAAACCCTAATCAGGTCACACTTCACTGCTCGTCGAGCTTCAAGGCGTCCCTTCTTCCCAGCGGCACTCAACTCTTCTTTGCGCCAGTAGTTTGTGCTTGTTAGCTTGGGAATTGTAGAGGCACGGCGTTGTTCTTGTAATTTTACGGGCCGGGACGCGGAGGTTTTTGGCATAGTTGCTTGCAAACGTGTTAATTAATTAGGGAGTAGAGGAGCGACGGACTTCTCCAATGGCAGGCGCGGTAGGGATCGAGAATGATGATACTGCGAAACGGAAAAGTCCGGAGCCTGTGAGCAATTGTGGAGCTCAAGCAACGGATGAAGAAGCTCCGGATGCAAAGCGGCGAAATACTGTGCGGTTTTTGTGTTCACGAGGTTGCTCTCCCTCTAGGTTAGCACACTTGAGCTCAGTCATTGTGCCATTTCTGCTAAGTTTTTATATTTTTATTTTCAACTTAGGGTTTACCAACTTTTGCCAATTTTTATTTGCCAACTTAGGGTTTCGACAGGGTGCCTTTCTTGAAACTGAGCAATCTACAAGAGAGAATCTGAATGAAAATATGGAAATCCTCAAGTTTTGTTGGCGGAAAGTTGGTCCAGCTAAGGGGGAGAGCAGAATCATTTCGATCGTCACCTCTACAACTCCGTTTGAAGCCCAGTTGTATGCACAGAATCGCTCTTAGGTTGAACACGGGGAGTGCTAAACTTGAAGGACTTCGTCAAGTGTAGGCTTCGCCTGATGGAATAGCTCCTGAAAATGCCGAGGTAATGAATCATTCTTTGTGAATCATGCACTTGCTTCGTTTCTTCTTGCCGCATTTTGCTCGAGTCGGATCAGTTTCTTTGTTTTGTTGGAATATATGAGACAAATGTATTTAAGTTAGAACCAAACCATAGAAGAGATATAAGTGATAGAGAGATCTTTCCTTTAGCCGCTGAGCTACTTAACCCATGAAGGACCAAGGATTCATGGTTTTAGAATCACAAATTCAATCGATCATATTATGAAAAATATAATTCAGATGGGACCAAAGGATGTTCGAATCCAGGGATGTCGACTTACAGTCCGCAGGAAGCAGGCGGGTTGGATTTGTCATATAAGGTATTAACTCAATCTTTTTGAGTACTGTTTATACTTCAAGGTAGTGGAAGATTGAATGTGTTTTGAATAAACTGGACTTCGAAGTCGGTGGTGGAAGATTGAACGTTTTTTTGTTTTCGCTCTGCAGCTTGAGTTGACAGTGTACAGTGCTAAGGTTGAGAACCTGAATTCAAAAGACAAGAAGGGGTTTGGTTTCCTACATGACTAAAAGACTGGGTACGTTTTCTACATTGCCTTTCTTTCACCAAGACTTGTCAGCTTGACCAGATAAATGTAGAGTCAATTTTCAAGCAGCCGTCATTGTCTAATCTGTCAACAATGCATTGACGTCACCAACGCTTCTTCTCAAACAGCTTTTTCCTTTGTTGGATTTCTGTCACTGTAGTCTCCTATGATGTCTCTCTTTGTGAAACATGAGGGATCCAAAATGAAAGTATACAAATACTGTACAGTGTTTAAATATAGAGTTGGTGCTCAATCTTTGTCATCTCTTTTCTGGTAGTGATGTTTTATGCTCTGCTTTATGAAAAGAAATTGGCTCTTGTTGAGAATGCTTTGTTGTTACTCCAGGTTATGAGACGTGCAACATTGACAATCGAAACAACACAATCTACGTGTATTCTATCAATGCTGTCAACTCTGGCAGGATTTTGAATTACGTGAAGAAAAAAATTGACTCAAATGCGATAGCAACTGGCTAGACCTGAGGTTAGAAAGTCAGGTGAAGTGAGCTCCAAGTCTCTCTGTATTGGGACATTGTACAGTATACAAGTCATTTGTACAATAGGATACAAAACTCTCCTTTCGGAATTGGGCAACCTGTGAAGATTTTTTCATTGATGTAGCCACAATTTGATGCTGAGCTGAGTTGGACAGCATTCTGAATAGTCTTTTTGGTCACAGGGATGCGTCATAAAAATGTTGATGGACGTTGCAGTCCTCACTTCAGGCTTCGGTCTGTCAAGCTTTACTCTTGCTCGTACGGTACCTACATCACCTTATTTTTGTTGCTGCAACTCATTATTAGGGTACCTTTGTAGTTTGATATCTCATAGAAAATTGATTATCATAGTCATTTGGTGAGAACTGAATGTTTGATGATGTGCAGGGTTGTATTGTGCACACCAAGATACCTCTCCAAAATATGCAAGTGCCCTTTTGGTAAGGTTCCTTTAGTAGAGCTTGTTTCTTTCTACTTGAAATAACATGTATAACTAAAGTGGAAAGGATTCCCTAGTGTTTAGAAATCTATGGTTCTTTGAAATGTTACTTTGTCTTTGTCAATTGAAATTGTTGAAGTTCTCTTCGGTTTGGTGCTCTAATATTTTTGCTGAAATGGTGCAGAACCAGTTGAATAGAAATTACGAAATCCACTAATTGATGAAAGAACAATAATTTAGGGTGTTAAACTGCATTTCTTACGTCCCTAGGAACTAGTCATAAATTTGTCAAATGTGTATTATAGGGTCATGTCATAAACTGTCAAATGTATACATGGACTTGTCATAAGATGACTGAATGTAATAGGGACTAGTCATAAAATTTCAAATGTTAGAGGGAAGTGTCCTAAATCAATGGAATGTGTATTATAGGAACTAGTCATAAAATGTCAAATGCATATAACATGAACTAGTCATGAACATGTCAAGCTCTCTCTCCCCTTCATCTCCTTCCTCCTTTATGCGGTTTTTGCTTTTTCTATAATAGTTATTCGTAGTTTTATTAGTTATTCCTAACATGATGGACGTTTCAACTGCGGCCACAGAAACCTGAAGCAGTGCATCCGGTGGTGGAGGCTGCACCTGCAGCGTTGGGCCCCCAGTCGAAGGTGAAGATACTGGATTTTGACAAATTTTACAAGCCCAAGGACACCGTTGTAGCTCATGGCTTCATCGTGAGCCTTGCAGGAGGCACGATGCACAACCGGATGATCGAAGAGGGCAATGCCTTGGTCATGATTACTGAGGTTGAACCGGGATCGGAATAGCTGTACCTGTATGAGCCTAACGAGCTGGACGACCGGGTTATGCAGCGCTTGGGTGAGGCACTCAACTCCGTCACCAAGTGGCCCGTTGCCGCACTAAAGGCAGCCTAAACCGCGCGACCGCGAAAGATAAGGTAACCTTGCACTCTCGTATAGATTAACTGTATGGAAGAGTAATTTCTGTGATTGGCCGCAAAGTGTTTCACATAGCATGCAATGCTGATGAATTGCCTGAATGTCACAGTGATCATTAATGTATCTATAGAATATCACAGGGACTAGTCACAATCCAACTGAATATAACAGATTATAGTCATAAATGCGCAACATTTGTATTACAGGGTCCTGTAGTGAATTAATGAGGTTTGTGCAAAATAGTTGTGTAACCCAGTGTGATTGAGGTGGTGCACACAGGATGACGAAGAGAACCACGGGGAGCCTGCAGCAAAGAGGAAGCGGGCAGACAAAGTTAATGGATGTTGGATGTATATATTGGTGAGGAATAAGACTGCTAATGCTAGATAGCAACTCTGTCTAAGATTGAATGGTCTTTGGTTTTGTATTGAGAGTTTCACTACTAAATACAAGTGAACCTTGTTGCATTTCTCTAATCCCACGTATGTGTCTTCCATTGTATGATTCTGATATATAGTACTAATGTGACTCTTAGTAAGCCAAAACATCACTCTACGCAGTCATAAGACCACATACATAGCAACAACATTGTCACTACTGCGAGTCATGTAATGTTCTCACTCCCTCCGATACTGTGACTGAAACCACTCATCTACCCTTCGCACTTTTGTCGAACATTACTGGAGGTCTGGACAGGGTTGTCATTTTGGACGTCTTTGGACCAAATCACGTCCGATTTGACGTTCAGACGTCCGGACGCAGCGTCCGGACTGTTGGACGTAGCGTTCGTAGGGTAAATTCCGATTTACTTTACCTGCTGGACTTTTTTACCCTGTCGGACGGCGAGGCGGACTACCGGACAGACGGCTTGGCGGACGGCCAAGCGGTCGGAGAGGCGAGCGGTCGGAGAGGCGGACGGCCGGACGGACGGCTTGGCGGACGGCCAAGCGGTCGGCGAGGCGGACGACCGGGCGGACAGCTTAGCGGACGGCCAAGCCGATGGCCAAATGGTATGCTTCAAACAAAGGTCTGATAGTCAGGCCGACCGCTGTCCGATCCATGCGTCCCATCCAGGCGTCCGATCAGGCGGCCTGCAATAAAAAAACTATTTAAAATTTAGATAAGTCCAAGAATAAACAAATATCATGCAGAATCCGATTTAGGTAATTAAGGCACCCAAAGAATCCAAAGAAAGTATCCAATGGTAACTCAAAACATTTCTTCAAAGGAAAACACAATAAATTGTAACCCCGTACTCATGCCCGTACACATGCCCGGATTTATATATTAGGGTATTTATTTTTCCTACTATTCAATTGAAATTTTCATTTTTTTATGAATAATTTTTGTTGCTCTCAATAGGTAATACCAATTTGAACATTACAAATATAATTAAAAAAAAATTTGACCAATCTAACAATTTTTTCCATGTCTCCCGAAAGACAGTTAGAAAAAGTCAACGAAATTTGGATTTTCAAAGAAGTTAAATTAACAAAGCCACATTAGCATCATTAAATTAGCCAAGTAAAATCAACAGAGCCAAATTAGCATCACTAAATTAGCAAAGCCAAATTAGAAAAATCCAAATTAGCATCATTAAATTAACCAAGTTAAATTAACGAAGCCAAATTAGCATCATAAAATTAGCCAAGTAAAATTAACGAAGCCAAAGTAGCATCATTAAATTAGCAAAGCCAAATTAGCAAAAGCCAAATTAGCAGAAACCAAATTAACAAAGCCAAACTAGCATCATTAAATTAACCAAGTTAAATTAACGAAGCCAAATTAGCATCATAAAATTAGCCAAGTAAAATTAACGAAGCCAAATTAGCATCACTAAATTAGCAAAGCCAAATTAGCAAAATCCAAATTAGCATCATTAAATTAACCAAGTTAAATTAACGAAGCCAAATTAGCATCATAAAATTAGCCAAGTAAAATTAACGAAGCCAAATTAGCATCATTAAATTAGCAAAGCCAAATTAGTAAAAGCCAAATTAGTAGAAACCAAATTAACAAAGCCAAACTAGCATCATTAAATTAGTAAAGCCAAATTAACAAAGTTAAATTATCAAAGCTAAATTAACTCTAATGTCAAATAATATTACCATAAATTACTCAATTCTATACAAACCAAGGCAGTTCAAATGTAAAATCTAGAACAAAAAGATAGTCATCCCTTAAATCCAAAAAACAAATCATTGAACTTTCAAATCACAATCCAAAAATTCTCAAACCAATCATGATCAAAATCAAATTAATTCCAAAATATTGAAGACAAGCACATCTAAGATCAAAACAAGAACAAAGAGATGGAACGATAACAAAGCCAAGGCATTCATTTATATGTGATTTGATTCTAAATATAGTAAAGTGGAGTAAAACATATACATCTAATTATATTTGTGCTAGTCGTCTTTTACTTTAGTTTGGATTAAAGTAAAACAAATATAGTATTGGTTGTCTTTTACTTTAGTTTGGATTTAAACTTGAAAAAAAGTTGTACACTCTGAATTTTAGATTCTATTCATCCCTTTAAATAAATCTATGATTGCCATCACCAATTTTCTTGTATAAAATATGAAACTTCAAATTTAAAATTCTTTTGTAATTCAATTACTAATAAGATATTGACAATCTATGGATGAAATTTGTTGTCATGAATTGAAATGTAATACTGTATGTGTAGTGATTTTGGAGATTTTTTGGTTGCTTAATTTTTTGAGTTGACATTTTCAAGAGCACTTTTTCACACTTTTGAACAAGTTCTTTGAAGTTTTAGGTGACTCACTACAACATGATATGAGGCATAAAACTATCATAAATCATCCCCATTCTTATCGGTTCACATATGCATAAAGCTAACTTCCCAAAAAATCTAGAATAAAATTTCATCGAACCCAAGACATTTTATTTGAATGGCTAGAATTTTATTTTAAATTGAATATTGTATGTTACAAATGTCAGTAACTTCAAATTGAATTAAAATTTGGAATTTCCTAAATATAAACCTTTACTAATTCATTGGTGACTATTGCAAGTTTAAAATATTACAGTACAAAATCTTAAATGAGATATGGATGACAAATTTGATATCAAACATTACATTTAAGGTGTACCTCAAACCTACCTCAACATGGTCTTACTTTTTGATTTGATTTAAATTGTATTCTTAAATAAAAGCATGTTGAGGTAGGCTTGAGGTGTACCTCAAACCTACCTCAACACGCTTTTACTTTTTGATTTGATCTAAATTGTATTATTAAATAAAAGTGTATTGAGGTAGGCTTGACGTGTACCTCAAACCTATCTCAACACACTTTTACTTTTTGATTTGATTTAAATTGTATTATTAAATAAAAGCGTGTTGAGGTAGGCTTGAGGTGTACCTCAAACCTACCTCAACACGCTTTTACTTTTTGACTTGATCTAAATTGTATTATTAAATAAAAGTGTATTGAGGTAAGCTTGACGTGTACCTCAAACCTATCTCAACACACTTTTACTTTTTGATTTGATTTAAATTGTATTATTAAATAAAAGCGTGTTGAGGTAGGCTTGAGGTGTACCTCAAACCTACCTCAACACGCTTTTACTTTTTGATTTGATTTACGTTTAATATAAATAGTGAAAGATTGGTATATACCAACTACTTAAAGTAAAAATATTTATAATTTAACAGTATCTAAAAAATGCAGTATCTAAAGATTGTTTGGTACTTTGGTATTTTAAAATATGAAAGGAAAATCACCGAGATTAGGTTGAGATCTATATTAATTGTAAAAGCAAATGTTATTTTGAATTTATAATTTTTATTTGTAATTCATTGTAATTTGTACTTTGGAATTAAAGTATATATTTACAAATTATATCATTTATTATATCAATAAAGCATATTGTTATTTGTCTTTCTATCTTTTGGTTTTGTTTTCATTGAGTTCAAGTGGCTCTATTAAGTAAACTTTTATGTATACTTTGTATAATTCAATTTCTTATGGAATCCAAAGAGAAATTTGTCACTTCGTTCCTTTGCCTACATTATCAATTATCAACTAATTGCAAAGAAGGAAGTAAATTGATGAACTTAGGCGAGGGAGAAGGAACAAAGGAGAAGGAAAAGGAGAAGGAGAAGGGAAAGGGAGAGGGAGGGAGAAGGGAGAGACATCATGGAGGAGGTTCGCATACCGAGAAGTAAAGTTGTTGGAGAATTCAATGTAGAGCACATTAAATGTAGGAACATTCTCCGTTTGTACTTAAAACAGTCATTGAAAAACGTGCAAAATCTGGAAATAGATGTTGACTTGGACTAGAGCGCAAGAATGGAGAATAGAGTTAGAGCAACACAAAACTCAATTGTTTGAGCAACCTCTAGTTCCAACAACTTGACGCCGTCCTCTGAAGGGCCCGTCCGCCGATGGTGCCATCCGTCGTCCGATTAGGCCGTCCGCTGTCTGATCGGGCCGTCCGCAGTCTGATCTGGTGGTCTGCCGTCCGATCAAGCGGTCGGCCAATCGATCAGGCCGTTCGTAATGGCCGTTTGATCAAGGCATCGCGTCCCCATGTCCGTCCAATTGCAGCATTGGAATATCCATCCAAGGCTCCGCCGTCCGATCTGGCCGTCTGCGTTCATGCGTCCGATCTGCATGTACAGAATGCTGCGGTCCGTCCGATCAAGTAAATGGGGCTATAGAGTTGGTCGGCACGTCTGAACATCGGACGTCCATGCGAATGCTAGGAGGAGGTTGGTGCATCCAAATTCCACACTTATATGTGATTTGGTTCTAAATATAGTAAAGTGGAGTAAAACATAAACATTTAATCATATATGTGCTAGTCATCTTTTACTTTAGTTTAAATTAAAGTAAAACAAATATAGTACAGGTTGTCTTTTACTTTAGTTTGGATTTAAAATTTGATGTATGAATAAAAGTTGTACACAATGAATTTTAGCCTTTTAAATAAATCTATAATTGTATCCTTCATCTACTATTATATTACATTTTACTTTTTTAATTATAATTCGACTTTTACTATTCTATTTCTATTTTATTTTTATATTAACTAAAATAAGTACATTTTATTATTACTACTTTGTAACTTGAGCTAGGTTAAAACCAACATGCTTACAATGAATTTGTATATTTTATATTCATTTGAAAGTTATTTTCTTTTCTTTACATTTCTATCAAGATCCTTATATATTAATTACATATTTATGTTTTTTTCTTTTTATCAATTTATATGCAATATATTTCTGTAAGATGTATATATATTAATAATTATTCTATGAATATTATATTATCTCAATATACATCTTCTTATAATATTTGCAATATAATTTATTTATAAAAAACTTAGTAAATATGTTTTGGTATTATAATGACTTTTTAGTTATTAAGATTTTTTTACATTTTTATCAAAATCCTTATATATTAATTACATATTTATGTTTTTTTTTCTATCAATTTATATGCAATATATTTCTGTAAGATGTATATATATTAATAATTATTCTATGAATATTATATTATCTCAATATACATCTTCTTATAATATTTGCAATACAATTGATTTATAAAAAACTTAGTTAATATGTTTTAGGTGAGGGAAAAGGAACAGTCAGCTCCAGGTTGTGGGACATTCCTGTCCTGTATACCCAAATCAGACTTACGCCCAATGAACTTAGGCGAGGGAGAAGGAACAAAGGAGAAGGAGAAGGAAAAGGGAAAGGGAGAGGGAGGGAGAAGAGAGAGACAACATGGAGGAGGTTCGCATTTTGAGAAGTAAAGTTGTTGGAGATTTCAATGTAGAGTACATTAAATGTAGGAACATTCTCCTTTTGTACTTAAAACAGTCCTCGTAAAACGTGCAGGATTTTGAAATAGTCGTTGGCTTGGACTAGAGCGCAGGAATGGAGAATAGAGCTGGAGTAACATAAAACTCAATCCTTTGAGCAACCTCTGGGCTCTGGTTCCAACAACCTGACGTTGTCCGTTGGGAGGCCAGTCTGCCACGACGCCACGCTGTCCGCCGATGGCGCCATCTGCCGTCCGATCAGGCCGTCCGCTGTACGATCAGGCCGTCTGCAATGGCCGTTCAATCATGGCATCGCGTACTCTTGTCCGTCCGATTGCAGCATCGGAACATCCGCCTAGGGCTCCGTCGTCCGATCAGGCCGTTCGCGCTCATGCGTCCGATCGGACGTTCATTCTGATGTTCGCTATGCCGTCCGCTCGGCCATAGGTAGGGGCGTCCGCTCGGCCGTCCGCGTTCATGCGTCCGATTTGTGTCCGATCGGCCGTCCACTATGCCGTCCGCTCGGCCATCAGTAGGGGCGTCCACTCGGCCGTCCGCGTTCATGCGTCCGATTTGTGTCCGAACGGCCATCCGCTTTGGTGTCCGATGTGCCGTCCGTTCGGCCATCGACAGGGGCGTCCGCTTAGCCGTCCGCGGGGGTAAAACCGGTGTCCCGATGGTAAAAAGACCCGATTTTTCTAAGTCATCGGACGCTGGGACACGAACGTCTACGTCCTCCGGACGTCCGCGTCCCAGCGTCCGAACAACCCTGGGTCTGGAATACACGACTGCCAGCAGTCACAGCGTTAGCTCAAATACGACTGTGCACAGTCATATTCCACGTCAGCCAAAAACATAACTACTAGTCACATTCCACGTCAGCGACATTATGAGCCAAAATATGACTCCACAGAGTCACATTCCACATCAGCCGAAAATATGACACGCAGTCACATTCCACGTGGAGGTGCCACGACAGCAAAAATATAACTCCACAGAGTCACATTCCACGTTAGCAGAAAATATGACTCCACAAAGTCACATGCCAAGTCGACAGAAAATATGACTCCACAGAGTCACATGCCACGTCGGATTTTGGCCTCGGCTACCCGGACAAACCACAAAAAGTCAAGGACAAGGGGGCCGGTCAAGTTGGCGGCTGGAGATGCTAACGTGGCACGTATATAGAGCCCAAGTATACGTTTTCAATCGTATTTATTCATATGACTAGGTATCCGAAGCGACTCGTCAGTAATGAGCCCGCCCTGTCACCGCGCGCGTCACATTCCACGTCAGCAAAAAATATGACGCGTAGTCACAAAACCCGATTTTGTCACTGCGCGCAGTCATAAACGCAGTCATTCTCCTAGTCATAAAAGTCCCGATCTGCCGTAGTGATAGAACCGCAGTCGTAGGTTTAGTGGAATACAGAATTTTGGGGCCTTCTTCGGAAATGTGATCTTCGAGAACTTCAAGTGCTCTTTGATGAGAATCCAGCTTTTGTTTCCCTTTTGAATCTGTAGTTGCCTGGATTAGCGTCGATGGATTTTGCGGTAATTGTTCCATCTCCATCGTAGATGGAATTACGCTAGTCGCAGTTGATTGAACACCTCTAGCATTGACTTTGTTTTCCACCCCTACTTCCAACTTTCCCAAAATGGCTGCAGTTAAATTTAATTTGGTGGTCTTTGGTTTGACTTCCACCCGACGTGAGCTGCTTGCAGACGACGTGGGCATTTTCTTCAAAGAGATCAACATCTCTTTTGTGCTTGTGCTTGATGGATCATACAAATAAGGAATATCCTGCTGCCTATCTCCCAACAGAAGTGGAAATGCGATAACTGTAGGGTATGTACTCCAATCCACCTGTCGAACCTTGTTTTCTCAAAAGCGGGCAGTTAGGGTTTTTTAGGGCAGCTAGGAGTAGCCTAGCCGCCATAAATAGGAGAAGTAATGGCCATAATGGCCTAGTTATTTATTTGGAGAGAGAGTGTTGCTCGCGCGCACCCTAGAGGAGTTACTGCAGAACTAGATAGGCGGCGGGTTCCGGTAGGAAACCGGATGGGCGACCGGATAGAGGAGGACGGGTCTCTGACGAACCCGGCCACGATCCGAGCCTTAAAATGGGCCGCCCTAAACTGGGCGACTCAGTGTTCATTTGCTCCACGCGCTTCCAGCCCTCCTCGACAGCAGACTTTCGTGTTTCCGGATAGCATTAGGGTTGATAGTGCGCGACCAGAGTTAGAGACGAAAAAGCGCCTGAAACTTAGGCGTAGTTCGCGGAAGAGGAGGAGAGTGCGTCCGAGGACTATAGAAATGGCACGGAGAGGAGAGAGTTCTGCAGGATTCAGAATCACGGAGAAAAGGGTGGTTCCGGTCATGCCACAGCATCCGGGCGATTTTGAGATGCTGCGCAAGGACCTCGCAACCATGAAGTGCGAGGAGCTTCTTTACCGGAACTGGGACATCCAGGATTCCGGAATGTTGGCAGAGGTGATGGGAATGGTAGTGGCACCAGCGTTCCGGGCGAGCTACATCCGGGGGAAGCCCAGAAACTGGACCCGGGAGCACTGGCGCAGGACCTACGGCTTTCCGGACAGCAAGTACGGACTCGAGTCAGGCGGGAAGGGAGATTCGAATTGGGTAAAGGAGCGGTTCTCCCGGCTCTCAGAGAAGGACGGGTTTAAGGTGGAGCATTGCTGGACGCCCCAGGAGAAGCGGCTTCTTCAATTTCTGGTGCCCATCCTCAGCCCGGATAAGCCCACCACCATCATGATCAAATTGGCGAAGGGTATCTACTCCGCATTGCACTACAACAAGACGATCGGGTGGGGAATTGTGGTGCAAGAAATCGTAGACCGGGAAGCCGCAAAGATCGGAGGTACGAAAGGTTGTCCCATTGCCCCCTTTCTTTATCATTTATATGACAAGCACGGATGCCTCTCGGACAGGGAGAAGGCGAAGTTGGAAACGCAACCGGTCCCCACAGTAGACCAGAGCCCAGCCAAAGCACGCACGCTTCGTCCGGAATAGAGGAGGAAACCGGAGAGGGAAGTGAGCGAGGAGGAAGAGGACGAGGGCGCTCAAGGCGACCGGAGCGAACCAGAGGCTCCCCAACCGGTCGACGCCAGAGGAACGCCGGAAGAGACGAGAGGAACCGGGAGGTGCCAGCCCGCGACCTGAGGAGCGCCGGAAGAAGAGAGAAGACCCGTAAGGAAGTCAACCGGGAGGTGCAAGCCCACAGCTGGAGGAGAGACGGAAGAGGAGAGCGGATCCGGCAGGGGGTGTGCAACCGGATGAGGGTGGTCCCTCAGCGCGCACCCGGGGACAGCACCAGCAGAGGAGGAAGCGGGTCATCCGGAGTGATGGAGGGGGGGATGACTCGGAAATACAAGAGATTTCTCCGCCCCGGAAGAAGACCCAGACCCGGATGAAGACGACCCCAGTGGACGGCCGAGGTGTCCGTCCCACCGGAGAAGCCGGTCCAAGCAGCCACGGGGGGAATGCAAAGGAGAAGGGGAAGCGGAAGAGGAGGACAGGACCGGAGGAAGAAGAGGAAGACTCTGAGGAGGAGGAATCCGAGGAGAAGGAAGACCGGGACGACGAGTCAGCCCGGAGAAAGGAGCCAATCCATGAAGCAGAGCCAAACCGGGAGGCACAACATGACACATCGATCCTCGCGAGAGCGGACATCATGCTCCTTCCAATCCGGGCAGCCCTGGACATGGTGGAGGACCAGTATACTCTACTTTACAATGCAGTAAGGGGAGTCGGAAATGCCCTCAGGAGTAAGGAGGTGGAGGAATTTCCGGAAATGGTCAAGAAGATCCGGTGGGAGGGGGACCGGATTTGCAAGGAGTCGACCAGTACGGCCCTGCTCATGCAGGAGCAGAAGAAGGAGCTGAAACGGGCGAGGAGGACCATCCGGAAGATGGAGCAACGCGACCGGACCTGTCTCGAGACAGTGGCCCAGTTGTTCCAACCGGATGGAGAGGTACAGACCAAGGCAAGGCTGTACAATGAAAAGATAACCCAACCGGGGGTAGAAGGAGCAGTACGGGTGAAGAACATCGTGAAGAAGTACGCCGCCCAAGTGGAAGAGGCGCTGGTAGGATTCCGGGCGCTGGTGGCAGAGGTACTTGCAAGGTGCCCACCCATACTTGAACCAAAAGTGGGAGAAACCAACAACAGGGGTGGGAGAGTCCCTCTGTCCGGAAGCGAGCTACAGGAGAACTTCCGGCTATCAGTGGAAGTACCCCAGGCACGAGATTTGGACCGGTTGCTGGGAGTAGGAAGCTCCACCTCGGAACAGACCTCCCGGCCGGTGGAGAATGTGGAGCCGGTTCAGGCAGCCGAGCAAGGAGAAGCAAGTCTGGTTGGTTTCCTGAACCTGGAAGAGGAGATGGTGGAGACGAGTGCCCAACAGGGAGAGGAAGGAAGACTAGAGGGTGGGCCAGGAGGCAACCCGGACGGTCAACCGGACGGTGCGCAAGGATGCGAACAGGAGGATGAGCAGCAAGGGGAACGCGGCGAGCAAGTGAGCGGACCGGGTGTTCCGGATTAGGCGCCAGAGACAGGAGATCAGGCGCAGCAGCAAAAGGAACAGCAAGGAGAAGAAGGAAAGGAAAGAACGGAGAAGTAGCGGCTCGGAAGATCCGCTTGGTAGTTAGGATCCTGGTTTGGTGGATCCGGCCTTGTAGGAAACTTTTTGAGTAGGTAGGATAGGATTCTTTTTGTAAAGTAGGCTTTTTAGGATTCCAATTTTAGTTGCAGTTTAGGATGGGAACTGAACCGTAGGGAAAGCACCCCGGATTTCCGGATCCCGGGTTTTTAGGATCTGCGGGTTTCCCGGATCTGGTTGTTTTGAGTTTGCTTCTTATCAAGGAATGTTCTTCATTCCTTGGGTCTTTTTGTGTACCACTGTTCTTTGTAAATGATCATAGGCACACTTTTCTACAACCTGTGTGTGTGTGTGTGTGTGTATTGTTGATTGAAACAGTGGTCCAATTAGTCCCTTGGTAACCGGAAGGACTGACCGGGTTCTGGTGTAGATTCAGTTAAGAGACCGGGTATAGGCTTTGGGAAAAGGCCATATTCGTTAAATTGAGACAAAATGGTCATTTTGAGACTTCAGCCCTAAAACAATTATAGTCATTTATCGTCGAGTCGACGATAAGATGAGACTATAACCTTTGGACAATCAAAGGTTTTTATATATATTAATATATTAAAGTCTCAAATTACCGAATAGTCGCAAACCTAAAAAGTTATAATGGTTTATCCTCGAGTCGACGATAAAATTGAGACTACACTTTGTCTCAATTTAACGAATATGGCCTTGGAAACTTAGAGGTTGTTTGAATGTGGGATGTTCCGTGCTTGGTTGCAGGGTATAATCCGGGTTAGTGGCTGAGTGGATAGGAGGGGGTACTCCGGTTCTCTCAGAACTCCTGGACGGGTAGTCCGGTTGAGGTGCCAGCACCTGGGTAGATCGTGTGATAGAAGAGTACAGAATAGCTAGAGTAAAATGAACCGTTAGGAATCCGACCGATTCCGGACACCCCGGATAAGGGTCCACCCCGGTTAACAAGTCATTGTAGTATTTTGGAGAAGGGGGAAAACCGGGTTGCACTTGTGTGACCGGCTGTGGGTTTTAGGATAAATCTGTAGCTGAAGTGCAGTACGGAAATTACCCGGATCGAGGAGTTGAGATAGGGTAACCGGAAGGTAGTGAAGTTCCCATCACGGAAATCAGTAGGGAAGGGTGTGTCTTTAAATCCAGCACCACTAAATGTAAATGGAGAACCCTCTGAGGGAAAATAGAGGTTAAAATAAACCGGGTTGAGTTGTTAGGATAGACCGGACAGAGTAGGATTGGATAAGTCCCCAATCAGGACGAAAACCGAATCTAGTCACAACCGGGTCAGTCAGTAGATGAAGACCCGGTTCAGTAGGAAAGAGGAAGTTGGCTGGTGAGAGTGAGAGAGAAATCACCAGTCCGGATCGATCTCCGGAAACCTCCCACTTCACAGAATCTCCGCGGAACGATAACCCGGAAATC
The DNA here is from genome assembly GCA_022496805.1 of Pohlia nutans. Taxonomy (NCBI): domain Eukaryota; kingdom Viridiplantae; phylum Streptophyta; class Bryopsida; order Bryales; family Mniaceae; genus Pohlia; species Pohlia nutans. The sequence goes on along the minus strand of CM040093.1, from coordinate 2,919,837 downwards.
ACCTCTACGAGTATTCTTAATACGAAAAAGTGCGCTCTAGGGGAGTATCCGGTATCACGTGCTACGACACCACATTGCACTCCAATTTGAGTTCCACGTAGACCATTGCCAGTAAGTTATAGTTGAATAATCCTTTTGACTTGAGACGGGCCTCAAATATTGCCCTCTACACCTCTTCCGCTTGGTGAAGGAAATGATCGTCATTGCACAGCCATGGCTTGCACGTAAAGGACTTTGTTATAACCGAGAATTGATCCCTCGGCCAAAATTTAGCAATGTGGTACAGTTTGACGTACTCCCTGACTGTCTTGTAAGACTAGTATTCTTCATCATGTTCTTCCCATCCTAGTTCGGGTACAACATTTGGGTTGTCCAATGCCTCGTAATCAAGCGCATTAGGAGTCCCCTTTCATTGGTTCCTGTTAGGTGCACCATTAGTATCCGGAGACGTGGGTTGTTCATGAACCCCACCTTCATTTTGCTCACTTGCCATTAGTTTGCAAAAAATAAGGAAAGCACACGAAAATGTGAATCAACCGTGTAGAAATACACGATGGTTGTCGCAATAATCGTATGACTTCTAACTCACAATTAAAATAAGACCAAGAAGTGATAAAAAGGAATTACAAGCCGCCTGATTTTGTAAGACGTGGTGAGAAGTGAGAGCAAATGGGGAATGACATCCCTTTTATAGTGCAGTCCGAACCAGATCGGACGGCCAATGAGAGTGGACGCCGATGCACAGCGTCCGCCCGTCCGAACTAGGCCGTCCGTCCGATCTGCGCGGTCTGCCCGATCCTGGCCGTCCGAACGGGTGTACGATTAGGCGTCACCGCCCGACTCTAAAACTGTCCAATCGCTAGCCGTCCGATCTAGCCCGTCCGATCCAACCCATCCGATCCAACCCGTCCGCTCATCCAGCCGTCGTATCCAGGTCGTCCGCCAACGCGATCGGACGGCCGATCGGACAGGAGATCGCGACGTCCGCCTCCTAACCGGCCAGGCCCGTCCGCTTATAAAGCAGGAGGGTTGTTGAACGACTAGTTCAACGGCTAGTTCAGCAATTGGTAGTATAAATCATGTAGGTTTTCATTTGGTCAGTTCATTCGAACTCTCTTACTAATTGTCAAGGGCTAGGTGCTACATTTTGTATCCCTTGCTTGACCATTACGGAGTTTAGATGCGCGGTTATCCAATTCCTATTGGAATTTGATAACTGTTCTATTCAGGCAAACATTTTCCATCACACAACTATGTGGTATTTGCATGCGGTCATTTACAACTGGTGGGTAGCTGAACGTCAACCTTTTCAACCTTTCAAGATGTCTAGGGATTGGGGAGATTGGTACGTGGATATAGTCCCTAGAAAAGTGAAGTGTTTATCATGTGGATCAGTTTTTGCAAAGAAGGTGGCGAGGATGTTGAGTCACCTTGGATACCGGAACGAATCCGGAAATCGTGACACGGGCGTATCTCTATGCAAAAGATTAACATCTCAAATTAGAGGGTTTTTTTTCTGAATTGTAAAGAAAATCCTCCGAAGCGTCCTAACCGAGATCATTTTGATGAATGTTGCACTCCGAGAGCGGGAAATATGGATGTCATGGAACTTGGCACACCTCAATCAACAGATCAAGAATCGTGCGAAGGACCACTGGAGATTCCAATTCACAAGTCTGCTTCTAATACAATTGAAACTACTGCAAGCAGACCACCATCAACGGAACGTGAAAGTGCAATTGGCAGGGCCGGGCCCCGTCCATTGTGACAAGTGGGAATATCAGAGGGTTTTCAGGAAGAGAAACAAAGGGAGTTAGACAAGTTATAGGCAAAGTTTTTTTACGAAGCTAATATGGCAATATTCGTTTAGTTGGGACTTTTCCACCATTGATATTGGGACTCTTTGAAATCTACAACTGGCATAGATCCAGTGAACAATTGTCCACCAGATCTATGCCAGTTGTAGATTTCAAAGAGTCCCAATATGGTGGAAAAGTCCCAACTAAACGAATATTGCCATTAATATACCTTTCTCGATTGCACGAAATTCAACTTTCAAGGAGGCAATACGGAGAACTTCTGATTTTCGTGCACCGTACGCACCACCCTCTTACAATGACTTACAGAAGAAGCTCTTGGTCCAAGCCAAGAATGAATTAGGGGCGGTGTTAGAAGGTAAAATGGCTGATAGCGTTCGCAAGTTTGGAGTCACTTTGGCATTTGATGGATGGAGCTCGTGCACAAATCAACCCCTATTCAATGCAATGATTGTGTCTCCAGTAGGAGAGCATTTTTTTGGATCAGTAGACACTTCGGGACATACAAAGACTACAGTGTACCAGGCTTCAGTTATAGAGAAATTCTTCGAGGACGTTAGCTCGTACAACGTGGTGCAAATTGCAACGGACAACGCATTTGTCATGAAGGCAACAGCGGACATCATAACCAACAAATATGATCACATATATTTCCAAGGGTGTGTTGTTCACGTAATGAACCTCTTATTGGGAGACATCGCAAAGGCAAAGTGGATAACAGAGGTGCTGAAAAAGGCCTAGACGATCGTGACGTTCATAAAGAAGAGACACATGCCTCTTGCAGTATTCCGAAAGCACGAGAAGAAATTCAGCCTAGTGATGGCAAAGAAAACTAGATTTGGATCAAATTTTATGATGGTGGATCGAGTACTCAAAGTCAGACAAGCCTTAGAGCAGTCTGTGGTGGACGAACAGTGGACGTCTTATGTGACCACTTTTAGAGATGATAGAAAGAAAAAAGCGCGCACTATGTCTCGAGATGTGAAAAAGAACATTTTGGACGCTCACTTCTGGCAACGATGTACTAACTTTCAAGAGGTGGTCGCACCGTTGATGTATGCTTTGCGAGATTTTGATAGTGGGGAACCTGGTATGGGCAAAATCCGACACATCTTTCGCAATGTTGAAAAACCCATTGAAAGGGTGCGACAGGAGTTCTTTTGAGTTTGATGGTGAAGAAAGCATTGATGTGGAGAAGCACTTCCGCGAGCAATGGGCATTGGTCAAAACTGATTTACACGATGCGGGCGCACTTTTGAATCCTTATTTGTTACACGATAAAGAACTGGCGGATGACTTGGATGCCATCACTGCATGCAAGCATGTGCTCGGGAAATTATGTTCTCCAGAAACATATCCAGATGTGGTGCTACAGTTTTTGGCATTTCGTCACAAGGAACCGCCCTTCCACAACATGTTGGATCCAAAACAACAGAAGTGCTCACCTCATGCATGGTGGGATTTTGAAGGGGCATGTGGAAAGCTCATTGCACCAATAGCACGGAGAATCCTAGCCCAAACCGTGTCATCATCATCATGCGAATGCAATTGGAGCAGTTATTCCTTTGTGCACAACAGGTCTCGGAATCGCCTTTAAAAAAAAGAACCGAAGATTTGGTGTACGTGTACACAAATTCAAAGCTCATGGCAAAGGCTAAGGCAAAGGATGAGAAGAAGTGGTACAACGAAAATGTATCATTAGAAGATTCTGATTCAGTTTTAGAAGAAGAGGATGGAGATGATGGAGATGATTGGATGGTCAATCATGCATCTGATGATGATGGGTGGGCTGATGTGCCTCTCGATGATCTGATGGACGATTAGATTGACCATCCCTCTCTAGGAAGGCCTGGACCCTCTCTATCGAGATATGGTAAATCAAACAACAATGCATACGAGTTTGCTGACGATGGAGAGGAGGGCAATCATGTGCAAGCAGCAAATGCCAACAATATTGGTGTGAACGACACAGAGGAGAATAATTCTACGCGATAATTGACTGAAAAAGAAGGGAACGAAAGTGGTGAAGCTGGTGGTACAAGGATTGACACAATGTAAGAGGATACTTCGAAGGACCTCAAAGATCCTGAGTTGGAGATTTCAAATGTGCGAAAGTCCACAATGGTGAATAATGGTCCTTTGAAATGGAAAGCCATAGAAGAACAGTTTGGTCCAATTAGTAAGAGTCCATTGAAGTTTGTAGACAGAGATTCTTCTCGCTTTGAAGACCAAATTCAAAGGACCATTCTTACCGCTCAATGGAGAAAAGAATGGACAAGGAGATAGCCGGAGGTCAGAAACATCTTGTATCAAGTGTAGAGAAATTTGGCTCTACTGCGGATGGCAACCGTAAATGAAAAAGACCCATGCAACCATTTGCAATTTCTCTGCCAAAGCCAAGAGTCCGTGCTAAAAACCCCCTTGAGGCAAGCGGATCCATGCGGAAAATGAAGACTATCCAACCAACATTCAGAGAGACCAAGGGAAGCGAGTTTTACTTCAGTGATGACGAGTCATGTGATCCAGAAGAAAGTAGCAGAGGAGAGGTTAAAGGAGATTCTGATTACAAAGAAGATTAAAAACTCAACAACAATTATATATTTACATAGAGTATTTTTTAGAAGATATTCAGTAATTGTAGCTTAGTGGATATTGAATGGATTTTAAATTATATAGTGATATGTATGAAGTACATGCAGGAATGGCAATATTCTAAAGACGTTTCCTTCTAGGAATGTTTTTTACTTACGAAATATAAAATATACAATTGCTTCATTCCAAGTCTTAATGATTGCCAGGTGAATGGTATAATATATTTCATTTACTTTTATGTTTTATTTTTTTGAAACAAGAGGACGCTTTATTCCGTTGAACGAAAAAAACATCACAGCGAACCAAGGGTAAAAAGCCCCAGCGAAAGAGCGGTTTTTTTTAAGTTTTGCTAAATTTTTTATACAAAGAGGGCCATAGTGACTTATTGAGAATTTCATTTGTTTTATCCACCAGTTCAATTTGTTTGTGGCCATCCGCATGGCCGTCCGCTAGCCGTCCCTAAACCGTCCACTAGCCGTCCGCTGGCCGTCTGCCGGCTGTCCGCTCGCCCGGTCGTCCGGCCGACCGTCTGCTAGGGTAAAAAAGTCTAGCGGGTAAAGTAAATCAGAATTTACCCGACGGGCGCTACGTCCGGCCGTCCGGACGTCAAATCGGACGCGATTTGGTCCAAAGACGTCCGAAGTGACAACCCTGAAGTTAAATACACATCTTACAAAACCATATTAACATATTGTAAGCAATTGGAAGTAGGCCACAAATAGACAAATGTGTTTTAAATATTCTTTTTAGTACACAAAAACACTTTACAAGTTTACAGTTTATAAAAATAGTACAATTTTTTTAATCAATACTTAGACAACTAAACTAGAAAACGAGATACTATAAAGTAATGTACTCATTTACTCTAGTAAGCATCTAATTCATTCTGCAACCTCTTGTCACCCATGCGTTCAATCTGCATTGCAACATATTCAAGCATGTGCGACTTTGCTTCATTTGGAATAGTGATTTGCTTCATCCACACATAATGATATAGTGCCATTGTTGCAGCTGTTGCTTCGTCCCTCCAAATAGCAACCAGGGTTGTTCATCATGCCGTTCATGCCGTGTCGTGTCGTGTCGTGCCGATCATGTCGTGTCGGACCCCTCCGACACGACACGATAGGGTCAACCTAGACTGCAGGTAGGCTCAACCTAGACTGCACCTAGTCTTTTCACCAGGTAGGATTAAAACAGTTACCTTTCTGCCACGTTGCAAACTATACGTGGTTGAAGCAACACATGTGGCATGTCCACGTAGGACCCCTTGGAAGCCGTGTCCTACGTGGCTATGTGGTCCCGGGTAAATTTTTTACCCTCAGTCCGTTTGCCTCACTCCGGACTGCCTCATCCCTCCGACTGCCATGTCTCCCGACTGCCCCCTTCCCGGCCGACTGCTCCAATCCGACGGCTTAGATCCATCCGCTGCATTCGACTGCCTCAATCCAACGGTGTAGGCCCATCTGCCCGAACCAGACTGCCTCAACCCGACTGCCTCATCCCGTCTACCCCAGCCCGTCTGCCTCATCCCGTCTGCCCCAGCCCGTCTGCCTCATCCCTCCTGGTCCTGGCCGTCTGCCCCAACCTGACTGCCCCTCAACCCGACTGCCCCTCAACCCGACTGCCTCATCCCGTCTGCCCCTCACCCCGTCTGCCCTCACTCCGTCTGCCCCTCGTCCCGTCTGCCCCTCATTCCGTCTGCCCTCTTTCCCGTCTGTCTAAATGACTCCCTTCTCCCTATCATCCCTCCAAAAGATTTTAATTAACAAAAAGATATGCAAAACTCATTAAACTTAGAATATTACAATTTAACGAATCACTGAAAATTTTATTCAAAAATAGTCTATGGCATATTTATACTGGAAATTTTATTCCGAAATTGTCAATGCCATATTTATACTAAAATTTTAATTCAGAAATTGTCAATGCCATTTTTATACTGAAATTCAGGGTTGGATTTTGGATTTCACTTTCAAAATTAATTCAAAAATTGTAGGGCATAGCAATTATATATCTAAACGTATGCATAGAATCAGAAATTCATAATGTACAACTTTTACTTGTACATCTAGTTCAAATGACGATTCCAAACATGGATGTAACATGCACAACACACAAATTCAAGAAAACAATATTTATTCACACATGGAAAAGTTGTCCTTGAAAAGGACTTACATTGTAAAATTCAACTAAATGCAAACTTCTCGGATCCAATGTTGGACTAAAGGAAAAAAAACTATGAACAATATATTGTAACGGTAAGATTGGGTTGGAGTACTGAGATTGTATGGGTTCGCTTTCATCGAGTTCACTGCATGGGCCACGGTCCAACGGTCTTTCGGGTCGTCCTTGGTGAGGCCATCCAAAACCCTATTCAACATCACACGGGTCGTATCGCATCCTTTAAAGAGCGTTGATGACGACGCATCGTTATATATATATCGTGTGAGCTTCCCCGTTGCATATGCCTCTGATTTCATAGTATTCTTTGTCTGTTTAGTGCCAGGAGATACAACCACCCCATCAACTTCTTGGGGTAGCATATACCACATCTCCGGTGCAATCCACCATCGCGCCGTCTTTTTTGCTTCTAGGTCCGCCTCGTCTTTTGCCCAGTTCAATGAAAGAGGTTCTTCACCACTCCAAGATGCCATGCCCCAGTCGCACACTCCAATGTACACATCTTCTGGTAACTCCGGTGGAAAATGTAGGAGGATGTTGGATGGGCTTAAATCGTTGTGCAGCACGCCGCTTTTGTGTACCACATCGATGATGTTCATGAAGGCCCAAGCTAGCCAAACCTGCTGCTTACGATATGCCGCAATCTTCCGACGGACCTCTAAATCCATCCCTTCCAACGCAAGCAACGTTGAGGGATGTATCGTGCCGAAAGGCCGTTCAATCCGCTTCACCGACAGTAGTGAATTTCCATTCCACCATATAGTGAACGCAGACATGTTCTCCGCCGATAACGCAAAGAATTTTATCATTCCCGGGTGGTCCACGGGATTGACTAGGGCCTCGATGGAAAGTTCCTTTCTTGCCCTGGTTTTGTCTTTGTGGGCGATCTTGCTTGTCTTCTCAGCAAAAACCATATGACTTGGAATCGGTGCAAAATTATGAATCGATACTTGCCGCACCTTGCCATACGCCCCCTGAAATTGCTCACCACTTTTGCACACAATTTCAGCTGACCTCGAAATCCACATGATTCCGGTTCTACCGTGTGAAGAAAGATGACCCACCAGCAACTTGTTGGTCCATGGAGGCATACGTGTCGCGTTGGCTTTCACCTGCCTGGCGTAATTCTTCCACTAAACCAACTTCTCATATTCTAGGTCCATTGTAGGGGTAGTTAGGGTTTTTTCTGCCCCGGGGTGAAGTGTTTCATAAAGCTGCGTCGGATTGTACACGCCTTGCTGCACTTGATTATGGAACCACAGTCCATAGCCCTGAGCAGTGGGAGCATCATGATGCCTTTCATCATTTAGGACGGTGTCGGATAAATACACCTTCATGTCCTCGATTACTGCGGCGAGGCCATGCACTCCGTGGTGCAAGTACTTGGTTTCCAAATACTCTTTCAACTTCTTCTTATAGAACTGCAAGGTTGAGCGCTGAATTAGAAACAGACAGCCCTTTGAGGGGACATGGGGCCGGTTTCTCCTCTCCTTCGGTGTCATGTGCTTCCTTTTTTTCCCTGAGCCTCCAGAAGTAGAACCTGACAGCGAGGTACTCTGCGCTTGAGAACTACTCCCTCCAATGACTTTGATGCTTTGTGGTGGGTCCATGGCCCTAGTCCCAATAGAAGCACTCGCGGTGGGAGAAATCTCAAGATCTTGCACGCCTACCGATATACCTGCCACGCGTTGCGATCCCTGGCTTTGGTCCCCGCCACCCGATGTAATTGCCACGTGCTGCAACCCTTGGCTTCGGTCCCCAGATGATGGTATAGCCATAGAGCTCTGTCCTACGGTCCTGATCCTCTTCGGTGGTTGCTTGAACCCGCTGTTCCTTTCCATATTTTTGTAGAAAAATTTGAAAAACTCCTCCCCCAGAAAGGCCAGAAACTTACCGCCCCGGAAACCCAAGCAAACTCTGCGTGCGCAGGATTGGTCACGGGTTCCTGTGGGGACCGGTGTGTTTTGGCAGCAGTAAATGAGGCGGTTTTCTCAATATATAGAGGCGGCCGTCGGGTTAGGGTTTCGGCAGTCGGGGCAGGACAGTCGGCGCAGGCCGTCGAATACAGGCCGACGGGATTAGGCAGTCGGATGGGGGCCATCGGATCCAGGCCGACGGGTTCAGGGCAGTCGGAGGGGGGCCGTCGGATCCAGGCCGACGGGTTCAGGGCAGTCGGAGGGGGGCCGTTGGATCCAGGCCGACGGGTTTAGGGCAGTCGGAGGGGGGCCGTCGGATCCAGGCCGACGGGTTTAGGGCAGTCGGGTTTAGGGCAGACGGGAATAGGCAGTCGGGGTAGGCAGACGAGGATAGGCAGTCGGGGTAGGCAGTCGGTTTAGGCACTCAGGGACAGGCAGTTGTAACTGTCAAAGTAAAACTTAAATTAATATTAGTACCATTCGATTATTCGTACTCGTTAGGAATAATTTCCAAATACTTTTGTAAGGTTTAGGCTAGTAAATCAATTATAAAAAGACAATTAACAGAAACCAAAAGAAAAATATTGGAGTGCAGTTGGAATATCGTGCACTACATGATCATGGTAGGCTTCCCATTAACTCATTCTACTTATTTTGGAAAATCATGTATAACCCCTAAACGCCTTCACCTATGTGTCATTGGGGAAGTGTTGCAAAGATGTATTATAAAAGCCAACTAACATGAATATTTCAAACTTGGTGTATGAACAAAAGTAACACATTTTGAAGTTCAGATTCTATCCATACGGTTAGATCTATGATTGCCATCACTAATATATTTTTTATAAATTTTGGAACATAAAATAAAAATTTATTTTTTAGTTCGATCATGAATAATACATTGATAGTATGTGGCTAAAATTTGTTGAGATGGGTCGGAACGTAGTACTAGAGGTGTTGTAATTTTAGGAGATTTTTAAGATGCTCGATTTCATGACTTATTATTTTCAACAACAATGTCAGACTAAAATATTAAAATTTTGGGTTGAAATACTTCAACAAGAAATGAGGCATACTTTATTTAGAAATTGTTTCATTATTGACCGGAACACTCATACACGAAGCTAACTTCCCATACAAATTTTAGTATAGAAATCACAAAAACTACGAAAACTGCATGATGGCTGAGAAACTACGGATTCAATCCGTACTAGAAGCCAAATTTGCATGCTTGGGCAATTAGGTGTTAAAGTCCCACTTTGTACACTAGGAATGAAATTTGAAAAAGGAAAACTTGCAGAAATATGCCAATTAATTATGGACAAGTATTTGTCATACAATAAATACACACTCACGCACATATATACATCTATATATATATATATATATATATATATTGAATGTACCGCAAAAAAAAAGTATTCGTAATTACATGGGAAAAAAGGATCTCTACTATGCATTTGTATTCGAGGAAAATGATGCAAACATGCATGTCTATTTAAATAAAGCTACATTCCCTATTCCTCATCCGGCTCTAAACTAATAACGGGGTTTGCTTCATCCAATGCGCGCTCCTCCCGTGTTCTACCACTTGAACCTTCGCCCTCCTGTATCACTCTTGGTGGCGCATACACAGTTGTTTCGTTTGCGGCCGCCCGATGAATCCGTTGGAGGCTGCCCCTAGTGCGGTAACAAACAGCGTCTTCTGTAATAACCAGATTTGGACGTCGGACTCTACCCTCTTGTCTGACTTTCAAATACCGCTGTCTCTGGAGATACCTTGTGCAACAGTACATAGATGGCTTGCCTCTCCAGTCTAGGTTTGTGGTACAATTGTTTGTTTATGACATTGTCCCCCCTGCTAAGAATATTGGCCTCTAAATCTTGCTGCGGACGTATTGTCTCGCCCATGTGATTCACCCTTTGTCTAATGGGAAGTTCTTTCACCAGCTGCCCCGTTCTTGCGTCCCAATAATACCCGAACACTTGGAAAAAAAAGAGTTTCAACCTGAAGTTTGGAGCTTTGTTCGGGTACAACAAATTTGCGTCCAAAAGTACGTTCTCTTTGCTCTCGTGCCACTTCCACTGCTGCCTCTCGATGTACAGTTGTTAAATGCTCATGTTGTACTTCCAGCTCCATTCCACCGTCTTCCCAATTTCTTGGGCAGTTACAAATCCCGCAAAATCTGTTGCGTTGTACCTCCAATGACTTGGCATGAACGGTAGCAATCCGAATGTTTCATACAACCGGCGGTGGAAAGGGCTGTTGCAAACTGGGCACCGTCGGACGGAAATCATTCGTGGTAAAAGGCATTGCACATGGAAGCTATGTCTACAACTTCCTAATGACCAAAAACCCTCCGGTCCAAAATAGTTGTTGCAAATAATGCATTGGGAACCGTCGTGAACCATTTCGTTCGGTGCAGGCCATTCCCGCTGTATTCCTAATGCACTGCAGTTATATTCTTGGAGAGGATTCCATCGGTGTTGGATTGGTAATTTAGGCCAATCAATCCCCTGAGCCGTCGTTGGCCAGTCATCGTCATATATTGAATCAACTTCAGCCCAAGATGTTAGCATCAGATTTCGCAATCTACCGTCTCTCCCCCATTCCACCACAACTTGCTCCATCTCCATCTCCAATGCCCTCACTCTTGCTGCTGCAAGAATGGCAACAGTTGCCCAGTCATCAAATTGCGTAGCAAGTGCGGCATACTCCTTTCTAAGACTCCTATTCTGCCGCTCCAACTCCACCGAGTTATCGTGTTGGACTTCGTACACCATTACGCGGGACCTCAAGTCTGCAAGCTCTTCGTGATTTTCAAAGTTCCCGCAACTGAGAGCACGCTCTAATTTTATTTTTTAAATCCTCGTTTTCTTTTTCCAGAGCGAGGTTCCTTGACATGACTTCACCGGCCAAAGACTCCGTGGTCGCGATGCAATCTAGAGCAGCGTCCCGTTCATATTGCAGTTTGTCCTCGCGATTCATTGACGCGACACGTTCCTCGTACTTCCACAACTGCGATGAGGTCATTGCCTCCTTCCCCTTCCCCATACATTCCGGTGGTGGAACACTCGAAATGCTTTGATCAATGGGGACAACAAAATCGTCACTCCATACCATGGAATCAACGTTTGAAGCATCTTCCTTGAAACCCAGCTCAGCAAGTTTGCCTTCTAAAAATGTCACCCTGGCGTGCAGAGCTGCGACCTCTGTCTCATGTTTTCTAACGAGGTCTCTGATAACCGTGCTGTGAAGGTGGGTCCCATCCAATGTACTCGGTGCGTCGTGAATTATTGGAAATCCTTCCCCTCCCGGTAAAACGGGCGTACTTGGTACCACGGTCTCATCCATCATCACATCCGTTGTTCCAGTTTCAAAATCGGGCATTGCCGCATCCGCCATTTCCGTAGGTGGGGCCCCCGTAGGTGGGGCCCCCGTTGTAACTGCCTCCGCTTGTACTGCACCCCTGTTATCGTCATGTCCCACAAAGATTTGTACGGGAGGCGTTTGTCGTGGTACCTCTACAAAGGGTGGGCTGCCTAAATTCGCAATGACTTCGTCCAAGAATTCTTCGTCCACTTGCATATCATCCGCTATACTGGGCCCACTGTAATTCCTTAGCGGATACAGCAAATTATGGTTTTCAATAAACCATTGGGGGATTGGCACCATCGGAATTTCCATTGGCCTCCTCAGTAAATATGCTTTGCGTACGGCCGACGGAAGCGAGGACCAATCCACTTGCACCTTCAAAACACTCTCCGCATACACCATCGCAACGATACACAACGGAATGTTGTGTTTAGCGTATTTAGGGTCATCCGAAATCGCCCTCAACACGCTCAACGGACGACACTTCTATGTGAGCGTACAGCGGAGAGCAGAGAGCGGAGAGCGCAAATTTGGAGAGCATAGAGCGGGCAGAAATTAAAAATAGTAATATTTTTACTATTTTTATAACTTATTTTTGAAAGATTCGAATATTCCAAAGAGTATTTGATATTCCTGCTAATAATAGTATTTTTTTGACCCATTACCGTGGAAATGAGGGCCATGAAAAACAATCACTTTTTTTTGGTACACTTTTGATTGTTTTTAATTACTTAAAATAGACACAGAAATAGATAATTGAGAAATAGAGGTTCTGTATAAAACCAAAGCAAATGAAGAGGTCAATAAAGGTTTCAATGAGTGAACACTACTAGAAAATCCAACTGTTCTGTTGATTCGGTCGCGTTGATGCATGACACTTTTCTGTTGATTTGGACAGAAATCTGTTGATTTGAACAGAAATCTGTTGATTTGGACAAAAACGCGACCATATCAATGCGACCGAATCAACAGAACAGTTGGATTTTCTAGTAGTGGAACAAGATTGATGCCATTGAAGACTAAGTGAACAGAAGGACAAGGCACAAGGGACAAAGCACGTAGTTGTGGCATTCTTATTTCATCAATTTTGTCTTTGTTCTAGCTACTTGTTGATTTGATTCCTACAACTTGGACTATAACAATAATTCATTGTGGTGGACGAAGTTGTCGGGACTCAATATATAAGGACGTCCCTAAACTCAAACACAACAAGAATGTAGACGAGTAGTGTACGATGGAAGAAGAGAGACATATGTTTGACGGCCTAGGACGGAATGAGGAGATAGTAAGTTTAGAAGATCCCCACATTCCATTTAATCCATCGCCGGAACGTGAGAGGAATGAGAAAAGTGTTGAAGAACGATATCGTTATGAGTATGTGATGACACCCTTCTCACAGTCCACGCAAGCTTGGAAGTGGAGGGTGGAGGAGGAGGAGCGGCAACAATATACGGACAAATTGAAGAGGAAAGATGTGGTGGAAAGAGAAGAAGATGCGGTGGAGGAAAGAGAAGAGGTGGAGGATGAGGACAACACGGTTGACGAGGAAGAGGAGGTCAATGAGGCAGTGGATTCTTCGAAGCCGTTGTCATTTTGTGGGAGCATGCGAGGGTTATCACCACATCCTTTGCCGTTGAGAGAACGGATGAAGGACCGAACCATTAGCTATGTAGATTTACTTCGACCCAATCCAGTAAGCCCGCCTAGATCGAATGAGGAACATGCAGGAAGAGCTTCAAGGAGTTGGGCACGTCGGAGGCATAGTTAAAAAGTGAGAAGTCTAGAGTTGAACGGTGTGAAAGACATGCAAAAATTATTGTACTGCAATGATTGGACAAGAATAAAGATCATTGAATATGGTTTGTACTTTTCGTAGAGTGGAGAAGTACATATTTGTATTTCTTTGAGTGATAGAGCAAGTACACACGCGGTCAACAAACGACCCCATCCATTAGGGATGAAGTATTCCTAAGTCGGGTACAAATCTAGGTGGTAGAATGTGTCAAGAGGGCACCTTCGAGGATGAGCTTGACCTTGTTGAAACTAAAGGTTGGGGCGTGTATGAACATGTTAACTTTGGGATCTAAGTTAGAAACCTTGACGAATATGTAGTAGAAGTGCTTACAATTTAGACAGGAATTGCGCCTGCTCCCAAACTTGATAATCATATCTTTGAAGGCCGCGCAAGTACACTCCGAGTGAGAGCTCACAGTCACTTGGTAAACGGCATCCGTAGGAGGAGGTTTGGACTGCAACATCATAACACAGTCGAACCCCGGGTGGGGGATCATAGTCAACTTCAAAATGGTTCCGTGCATGGCTCGAGCAGATCCAACATTCTCCCTGCGTTTTGTCGAGGGCCCAGTGCCGGAGCGACGAGTAGCCTTGGATTTTCTTCTGGAAGGAATGTAGTCGGGGTTGTCGGGAATTCCAACCCTTGACAAGTCGAGTGGGGGAGCAGAGTTCTTGAAGAATTGAGTTGGAGTGACGCACTCCTTAGAGGGGAGTTGGAATCCTGCATTCTCAAGGGCCACAATCTCCGGGCAAGTGAGTTTAGTAGCAAGCATAACATGCCACACGGGAGGAATTGGGAACTTGCCTTGGGTGTCTGAAAATGGGATGACCCACTTGTGATGGAAGCCCTTCACACAACGCTCGATGTCGTCCGGACAGAAGAAGAACTTTATAGGTTTTTGTTTTTGCATTGTGTAAAAATCCCAAACTCCAGAGTAGGCCGGGCAAGCAACACTCCGATTGTTGGTGACGAGCTTCATAGTGCATTTCTTTTTAGTACCCGTATGCATGGTCCAACAAGACTTGCTAGAATTGTAAGGGACACGGGCTATATGCCAAACCAACTCGTCAACCTTGGTTTCTTGAACGGCGATGACTCGACGAAAATCGAGCCCGGACGCTGGAGGCTCTTGAATTTCTTGCACGTCTAGGGAAGACTCTTCAACAATTGTAGGTAGAATTACGGGATTAGACCTAGGAGTCTCTTACCGAGACGGGGGCGAGAGAAGTCGACAATGTCGGGGCGGTGTGTTTCATCATCTGCACCAATGGGGGTATCGGGCCTACGGTTCTGCAATCCAAACACCTCAGCGCCCTCGAGGTGTGGATTTTGAGTGCAGAACTCCTCGCCTCCGGGCATGTCCAATAAGACCTTCTACAGCACAGCAGGATCACCGGTACGCTCGGCACGTCGTTGGGCGCTACAGAGTTTCAATTCCTCCTTGCACTAGTAGAAAACATGGTGGAAAAAAACCGCAGCCAAAATCGGCTGCAGTTCTTTTCACCACTATGATCTGTAGTCGATTAGCGACTACGGATTTCTCTTTTTCAATTTACGAATCCAATTTTAATCATTTAGGGGCGTGTAATATACCGTTGGAAAGGCATTTTCAAGACCTTTCCAACGGTATATTACACGCCTTGAAATTCCAAAAATTGCACTCGAAAATTCAAAAAACAAAACCACAATGGCCAATCCCACGGATCCGTGGGATTAGCCACCATAAAGTTTTTCGCAACATAAAACCCAAAGTGGTTCTTCTGACCACCCTGATCTGTAGTCGCTTAGCGATTGGTTTCTTGAACGACTGGATTCACTTTTGGATCATTTCGCGATTGGATCATATCGTGACTGGATTCATTTCGCGACTGTCTGCAAGGATTCACGATTGTCTAGCTTTCGCGACCGACTGCAAGGGTGCAGAAATTGTGTGTTCTGACTAGATCAGTTCGCGTCTGGATGGCGACTGGATTCAGAATTTTGATTTTGCGACTTGATTGGCGATCGCGTTTGGATCGCTTGCAACTAACTAGGAGTTCAGATCATTTCGAAGTTTAGGTGCCAGTCTGTTGTTCAATTGCGTTTAGATCATTTCGAAGTTGCGTTTAGGTGCCAGTCTGGAGTGAAATTTTTTAGAGTCGGCAATCCCACAGATCCGTGGGACTAACTTCATTGCCAAAAATAGCACCTAGTCCAATCCCACGGATCCGTGGGATTAACTTCAGTGGATCCAACCTTCATGATTCCGTGCCTGTCTTCCTAGAATCCGTGCCTGTCTTGCAACAGTTCGATCGGTGAGCAAGTTCGATCTAGCTAGCTTTTACAAGAACCAGATTCGGTGCCACTGAATCGATCAAACTATTGCAAGATTTTTTGCATCAGGCCTTGGGCCCTACAGGTGCGTACGTACTGAACTGAATCATTCTGCTGGTGCTGAGGAATTAACTCTCTTCTGCATCCTAAGTAAAGTGGTAGCATATATACTAATGAAAAATTCCATAATTGTTCATATTTTCATTAGGAGGTGCAGCTTCCTGGATTCCGTGCCTATCTTCCTGTCTTCCTCTAGTCCACCCAACTACACACTGATTCTCTAGACACAGGAGTCAGTGAATTTCACTGAAATTTTGCCACTCAGTGAATTACAGCGTGCGTAGAGCCAGTGTGCTCAGGACTTTCATAATGCAGCGTGCATAGAATCAGCGTGCATAAAATCAGTGTGCATAGAATTTCAGCATCAGTCGTGAGATCAATTGCTAAGCCTGCTGTGGATGATGCTGATGATGAGGATTTAATTGAATGTCGTAACGTGTACAAATCTTTTGGTGAGAAGCAGATTTTGCAAGGGGCTAGTTTTAAGGTAATGCTACGTAACCTTGAAGATTTTATTTTTTCTATGCAAGCTAGTGTATTGAAGGGAATCATGGCTCTATTTTAAACCAGTTTTGTACATGCTCGGAGGTTACAGTAGTAAAAACAGAGTTGGTTTGACCTAATTTGAGTGATTTAATTGGCTAGATACGGCATGGGGAAGCAGTTGGCAGCAGTGGCCATAGAATCAGTGTCCACGACAACAGTGATAGTTTCAGTCTCCAATGGGATCACAATTGACCAAAGCCTGTGGGTTCCAAAAACATAGCCTTCCTTGGTGCCCAGACTAGGGTCAACTAATTCAGTTATCCCATACCCATGCATTTTGTGATCGGCATCGTCCACCTCATAAATTTTGGTTGAATTTTGAAATTCTGGAAACCATAGCCGCAATCCCACGGATCCGTGGGATTAACTTCAATGCCATAAATGGCACCTAGGCCAATCCCACGGATCCGTGGGATTAACTTCAATGCCATATTCTGTCAATGTTCAGCTAGTTTTGGGACGTAGATTGTCAGTTTACAGCTAGATTGGAAGGTATTTTGACAGTGTTCTGCTAGAATAGAATTTCAGTGCGTTCAGATCGTGGGTCTTTCAGAATTGCAGAACTTTAGTGTGCTCAAATCTTGGGTCTTGGATCATGGGTCTTTCAGAATTTCAGAATCACTGAGAATTCCTGTATTCATTGGATTTTTGATTCATTTCATTTTAGAACAATCATGACCTTTTTTCTCTCTGTGAATTTCTATAACTTGGACATCTGTAATCCATGTGTAGTTTTTAGAGATGAGTAGATTAGCTTCGAAATATTATGCATTTAATTGGTAGTATAGAATCCATCTCTGGTTGGGATTCTTAAGTGCCCTTGTTTTGATTACTAGTCAATTGATTACACTCTCAAAATCATGTGCAGAGGCCAACAAAAGAAGTGCACATGGAGAAAGAGCAAGGAGCAGTACCTGGACCAGGCGCAGTGGTCACTGCAATGGTTTGTGATTCGCTCTGGTACCTCGTTTCTGGCAGTGCTCTGCCAAGTTTATTAAGACTGCAAGTGTAGAATATCATCTAGTGTGCAAGATTTAAGATTCACAGTTCTTGTTCAGTTTCAATTTACTTAGTTCTTGCTCAGTTTCAATATACTCAGTCCAAGTTCCAATAGACTCAGATTCTTGCTTACTAGACTCTTAAATTATCACTAGTTACCTCTTAAATTATCATTGGTTTCCTCTTGCAATTGAATTTCATACCTGCTAGTTCGATCTACAAAATTCTGCCCTCTTTTGCATTTGCAATTATGTTTCTTTTGCTTTTGCAATTAAACTTTTGCAATTATGTTTCTTTACAATGTTATGTTTTATTTTTTGAAAGTGTTTGTTTTGTTTTGTTTAATGTAGGACTCGGAGACAGTGGATTTGACTGAGAATCGTGAGGAGGCTTATGGGGATGAAGAATTTGAAGAGGAGACGGATGAAGTGGAAGGGAATGCAGAGGAAGAGGAAGAGGTGCACAAGGATGTAGAGGAGGTCGAGCCTTCTACTACACGCAGCCCGAAGTGCAGGAGGTAGTAGACCTGGACTCCTATACCTTTAGATTCTGCACTTGTCCCATTCTAGATTCGGTGACGGATCGATTTCCTTCCCATCTAGTAGTTTTAGCTCTTCCGGAAGTTAAGCGTCCATACCTTGTAGAGTCTCCTACGGTTGAATCCCCTCCTCCCGATGCCGCGGAATGTGCGACACGGGAGGCAAAGAGGCGTTATGCCTCTAGGCATAACCAACGGGTCCGTGAGGCTCGTGAGCATGCCAAGGCTCAAGCAAGGGTGACCCCTAGGTGGTCTCCTCGTTTTAGGCCCTATTGATTATTGTGAATGCGAGCATTCACATGCATAAGCACTTTGTACTCAAATTCTTAATTGGTTAAACATTTTCTTGTTTGAGTTCTATGCTTTGTACTAAATTGTTGGACTGATGTAGACTATTGAGAAGCCTCGCCACCCCGACGAGCCACTTGATTCTGCGGACCCCGATGACAGTGAAATCACTCTCAGGGTGAAGCAGAAGAACGATTTGAACTCCGTGATCAACCGGCTGCGCGTTCGACCCGTTGAGAAGTCCCGCATTGGCATCCCCTTGTGCCGTTTGCGGGCATTGCCGTTGGTGAGGCCCATCAACCTCCTCGATGTGCAGCGTTTAGAGAATGAATTCGTGACCGGATATCAAGATGGAGACCGGGTTCTCTACGTTGCACTCCACAACCATAAGGACAAAGATTTGAAGGTAATCGAGGCCATTTCCTCCACATGGGATCCGTTTTGGAAGGCTGCAAATGATGATTTTGATGCTCGTGTGTCAGCTAAAGGTCGGGGCGTGTATAAACATGTTAACTTTGTAACACAATATTCATTAAAATGAGAGAATAGGGACCTCTTAAAATCATATCTCTCATTTTCAAGGGGGAGGATTGAATCTAAATGGGTTGTCAATTTAGGTGGATAGTTAGTACATTTATCATATGGAAGTAGGAATTTCCATTAAAATGAGAGTTATGGAAAGAATGATCGCTCCCAGTTGGAAGGAGGAGTTTCCATTAAAATGAGAGTCATGAAAAGATCGGTCGTTTCCAAACTAATATAGTACCATTTGAAATAAAAATAATGCTTATGTATAAGGGACTGGTTTCTCATCTCCTGGACACCAAGTCATGAGCTCAATGGTTGGTTGTGAATGGGTGTTTATCTCATATAGGTGGTCCGGGTTCGATTCCCGTTGAATTCGTTTGAGCAGATATGAGATATGCATGACTTGGTGCTGCTAAGTGAGCCTCGGCAGGCAGGAAATTTGTAACAACCAACCAGCCCCGAACCCTAAACTATGACAAGTGCTTAACGCGCTAACAAAAAAACAGTGGTCTTAACCACTAAACCTTTTATATGTACTTGTTTTTCAAATCAAATACATACAGTTAATCCTTGAAAGAAAACGGATCAAATATACAAAGAAGTAAACGTACAATGTAATAGTAAATATATTAATAAAGTATAGATATTGCTCTTGCAACCACTATATTTCTTCCAAAACCAAAACACTTAGTCTTTGAAATGGAAGTCTTCACTTCAAAGTAAAACACGCAAATATAAAATAAGAAATAGGTCAAAAGAAATCTACAACGTCTAATGAACTAGTCATAGAACAGACTATATCGCTTACATCAAAGCACAAAGTATCACGATAATAGTCAAATAAAAACTATCACATAGAGCTAGCAAAAAAGCCATATTCTCCATCGCCTCCAATCAACAACGGCTTAAGTAGAATTATACAAAGCCAAACTTTGGTTAATGACTTCGATCTGAGCTGATGGAATTTTGATCATGCACTCGACAGTACCTCGTTTGATCCTAGACTTCCATGCTGTCATCAAAGCATTTGTTTCTTCCCAAAGTGGAGGTTCCGTGTCATCAACCTTCCAACGCAAACCTCTCGTGGTGTCCCATCCAGTGTAGTAGTCCTGGACATTTTGATCCCTTGATGTTGGACGAAAGTACTGAATGAGGACACAATTTGGTCTTTCAGGGTTAGAGTTAGGATCAGACAATGCCCTGGCAATCCAAACTGGCCGAGTGTCACCATCTGCGGGTCAGATTGCAACGAAGTAGCCTTCGTAAAGGTCACGGCCCACCCTGAATGATGGCAATGGACGACCCCGCATCTGCCCAACGTAAACGTCATCCTCTGCAAACTCTTCCCGCATGTCACCATCCTCTGCGTATTGATCCTCCACTATCGCTTCAAGCCGAGTTGTGGGCCAGAAGCCGTCTTTCAAAACATTGGACGGTTGCGAAGGCTCTTGAAGCGCTACCTTCACAGCTCGCCAATAATGTATCAAGTGCTCATAGCGTCTTCTGAATTCCCCGGTGAGGTCCTCATTGCACAAATTCTCCCAGTATTTGATAAATCCAGATATACCTTTCGAGATGTCTTCCACGTTCCTCATCGGACGCTGCGCAACTGGAATTGGCACTCCACGGGGCCACAAACTCCTACCTTCCAAATCCTCCTTCCACAATTTGATCCCTCCACCTTCTTTGGGCAATCAGTCTACGTCCGTGCAGAAAATCTTGTACTTCAACACCGGACAACCAGTAGAGTCAAGGTAGAACTTAAATTGCTGTGCCTTGGTGTGTCCTACGAGCGCTTCATCTCCCTCCATAATACTGCCTTCGATGAAACCTTTGAAATCAGGCACTTCTTCGACAAGGTGTGGGATAGTGGGGATAGATTCCACGTCCATGAAGGACTTCATGAGCAAAGGAATCGTAGGAAAGTTTTCCTTCCGCAACAACATGCTCCACCTTCCGAACAGCGCATCAATGTCGTCGTGGGTGTGACCCACTAGCATAAAATTAACATGCACTTCACGAAATATTTTTTTTGCAACGAGAAGAGACCAAAAACAGAAAACATATCTATTCTTGTTGTCCCCGGTGGCATTGTCCATTTGCACATGGAGAACAGGCGGCAAAGGAGTCGCTAGAGGAGAGGTTCCAGCGGTCGGACGCAACGATGGTTCACAAGTCTCTGCTCCCTTCAGCACTGCATCAAACAAAGGAGATGACTTTGATCCCACGAACAATTCCCGAGATGCAAACTTAGGAGGCAACTCTAGATCCCGCAACAACCTGGCCATTGAGCCAATAGTGTAATTGGAATCATGCGAGAATAGATCCAGGCCGTAATGCGCATAACGCACATCGGCGTGGCCATGTGCAAGCATACCAGTAACGGAAACGGGCAACTTCACAAGGCCATCAATCTCTTTGCTCTTGTGGGAGAAAACCGGAGAAGCCGTTTTCGCGTGGTCCATCTTGTCATGCATGATCGTGAGACACTCGTGGGGGAAGTTGAAGGATCGGGTGCGGTTGGCGTAATACAACTCCCGGTGCGCACGCGCAAGAGCCAGATGCTTGTCTAATTTCTTAGCCCAGAGCAACGCTTGTTGGGATCCAGCTATTGATCCCCTCCTAAGAGAATGATATTTGTCGCACGTTGTGCATCGAGCGAAATTGTCACCCGGTTTCTTTTCATCGAACTCACTGAAGGTAGATGTCCTAATCTTGCTCAAGTTGGAAGGCGAGACTTCCTTCAACCCAAACGCTGCATTCACCGCGTTGAGTTCGGGAATGGTGTCTTTCCACTGAAAGGTTGCCGGCAGAATCATGGAAACGACTTTGACCCCGGATTTAAGCGTCCTCGTACGGTGGGGCATGTGGTCCGCGGATTTCTCTAAAATACATCGCAGCGTCGCGGTGGCTTGAACGGTGTGATTACGAGGTTTTCTAATTCCCGAATTTCCATGAGGATGCGCTTGCCGCCCCTGCACAGCATATGCTTGGTAACGGTAGAATGTTGCTTCGGGGACACCTGCAATAAGCATCCATGCTCGCACGCAAACATCAATACCTTCGATAGTCACAACCCTCCGGTTTTGAGAATCGTGGTGAATCTGCCTGTGGATGTCCATCTTCATGTGGAATCTGAACTGGAAGGAGGTTCCCTGATACATACGTTCGCGGAAGGCACGAATCTTGTCCCTCGAAAAGGGTTGAACGCAGTTCTTGCTGCAACAGACATTGCTAGAGACAGAGTTGATAGAGTCTTGAGTGAGGAGTTGCTGCGATCTGACGGAAGTCTCCCGGGGCGGATTCCTCACTGTACTAGTATATCTTGACGACCTAGCGGAAGAGGGCTGCGTGAGACTAGCTTGGCGACGGTTGTAGTTGTCGCGAATTTCATGATCAGGGAGGCTAGCTCCATTGATATGGACAAGCCGAATCGGCCAGGCCCGCAACGAGTACCTCCAGTCGCGGGGGATGTCTACCTCAGAGTGACTCCGGACTATGTGAACAACAACGTGAGTGTCTCCAAGTGGTCCGTTCGCTCCGAGGACAAGGTCAGAGCTGACACTATGACAAGTTCCGTCCCCAACATGCAAACTAGCATCATTGAACAAAGCTACACACTGAGTATTCCACCGACGTCGCGGGATGCCTTCACAATCCGGAACCTCGACGTCCAGTGTATGTTGGGCCTCAGCTTCATCGACGGAGGAGTCGATTCCAGCAATCGTCATGCAAGCAGGGTCCATGGCACCAGCAGAGGACTTGAATATACCTTAACGATTGCATGCCCTGTAGTTAGAATATAATACAGTAGAGAATGCTCCCATATGCTTGATTAGGTCGAGGCGAGCTAAATGACAAGGGATTGCGAAGATGTACATACGTAACTAGAGGTATTCGGAAGATGTAGGGTCAGTACACATGGAGGCCCAAGCGTAAGAGTATGGTCAATTTTTAGATTTTGTTTAGGTCGACTCGACCTCAGTTGTGTGGACTATATCTCAGTATCGGTATGAGTAACCAGAAAGTGTCGATCCACAATTGTGGGGACATAGATTCCGTCATCATTGCAATTTAGGTCAAGCCGAGCTAACTTGATGTGAAGAATTTAGTCCGCCATCCGGTTACTTCATGTAAGTACAAGGAGGGGTCCCCAAGTTGATATCAACACGGGCTAAGTTGAAATATTGGGGTGAGACATATGACTCACTTCTAGGTTCTCAAAAGAAGATCACTGGCCAGGGTAGTTTAGGTCGGCTCGACCTAAAATGTCGAGACGGTAGACCCATACGTTAGGGGATGCAGTGGCTCGAATGCTTTATAAGTGCCCTTGCGATTTAGATCGCCCAAGCTGTACTGAGTAGCATAAATGGCAGAGTACAAATTAGAATGTCTCCAGAATAGAAGGGATATGTATATTTTAGGTCGAGTCGACCTGAATTTGGATGAATTTGGATGAAGCCCAGTGATCAAGTATTGAGTTCTAGTACAGTTTAGGTCGAGTTGACCTAAACTGGCAGATGATTATCTGCCCAGTACAAGGCTATATGTAGAAATGGTTGGTGCAGTTTAGGTCGAGTCGACCTAAACTGGAAGATATAACGGGCTCATGTACAGGGATACTAGTAGGCAACGTTGGTGTAAATTAGGTCGAGTCGACCTAAACTGGAAGATGCATCTCGCTCGAGTGCTAGGCTAGATGTAGGTGACCCAGCTGCAGATTAGGTCGACTCGACCTAAACTCGAAGATGCAAATTGTTCCAGTAGAAGGGAATATTTAGGGATGGTTGGTGCAAATTAGGTCGAGTCGACCTAAACTGGAAGACGAATATCGCTCCAGTACATGGCTACATGTAGGTATCGCTGGTGCAGATTAGGTCGAGTCGACCTAAACAGGAAGATGAATCATTCTCCAGTTCTAGACTAAATGTGGGTAACGCTGGTGCAAATTAGGTCGAGTCGAGCTAATTGTACAAGTGCAAGCGGTTCCGGGCCCGAGGAACTGGGCTCATATTCAGGTCGAGTCGAGCTAATATGTCCCGGGATTTACGGCGACAATGCCGGGAATCAACGGTATGTACGTTCCGCATTTCGAATTCAAGCAACAGCAACTGCACTGTGGATTACAAATAAAAGCTATGCCATATACAATTGTGGGAAAGAAGGCTCCGTCCGAATGCTTACAATACCATCATAGTATGAAAATGCGACCTATCTAAATGGTGCGCGCTAACCCTATAAACTTGAAGTTGTGAAAAAATTAGGTAGTGATCTCTTACCGGAAAATGTCGCAGACACAGCGCCTCTTGGCACGATTCAACAGCCTCAGCCCGCAACTACACACGCTCTCCACAACGCTTCAGCAAGAAAATGTCCTCCTTTCGACTATGCGAGAGTACAAGAACCGGAATGGTGGAGTACGCGAACGGAGGAGCACGAGCACGCAAAGAAACGAGAAAGGGAAAATTTCAGTTGCCTTTCAAGATTTATAGACAATAAGGCGGGAACGATGTGGCGGGAAGAGCAAGGGAGATTTTCGAACCGTGATTTTTCATCCACTGAAAAATCATATTGTCCACGAAGTTTGGTGGACTTTACAACTGTCAAGGACAAAAGCTCACTGAAAATATACGCGTCAATAATAGAGTCCTATACAATATTTGAATACTTCATTCAAATATAGATTCTATCCCTATGTAACACGAATATTGGAAACGGAAAAATCTAGAGTGAGACACCGCCCTATATTAAATTGTAGATCATAATAATAATATCATTCAAACTGCACTTTGTTGGATTTGTAGAAAGTACAAACGTAGTTGACAATAAAATAACCACCTCAGGGAGGTAACTTCCTATAAATTTCATGAGCGGTGTTAGGGTATTTAATCGAGGGCTATGAAGTAATTTTACATATTCTAGTATTTATAGTTTAGTTAGGGTATATTCTAAGAATATTCCTAGAATTTGTAAAAGTAATATAAGGTGTTATAAAACCAATTTAGGAATATTCTTTCACTGTAGTATTTAGCTTGCAATATAGTAAGTCAAAATGTAATCCACTTATTAGTCACGACACGTTCATACTATTATTATAGTCAGTGACATTAATTACAAATGTAATCTAATTGTCGTAATGACGAGTGTTTGAAATATATAAAAGCAATTAACAATATAGTTGGAGGTAATTCCGTTAAAATTAAATTTAATGTGTTATTTCATTGTGTTCTTGAATTTAAAAGCATTAACCACGTTAGTTACAAAATAATGAGATATTTTAAATAGATATATGGAAAATTTAAATATATACAAGCATTTTACAGAATAATTGCAAATAATTCACATTTAATTAAATATTAACATGACCGTGTAGCTAGTGCAATATATATTTGGCGTTAAATACATGAATTAACAAATAATGAGAACATAAGGAATAGATTAACGAGTGACAATAATCTTGAAAAATCTTGAAATATTATTAAAACTATGGGCGTTATAGACACCATGCATGCAAATATACATTTGGTATCAAAGACAAAATGTCTAGCACACATATTAAAATGACTTTGACATAAGTCACACATTCATTTGCGCGTCTCACGATTCAAAGTGGTACCCATATCAACCCATAATTTTCCAAATACTACTTATTGCCATATTCGTATTTTTATTGTAGAGCGATTTTTAAGTGAAAATTAATGAATATTAATATTATACAATGATAGCAGCCATTTAGGGACTCTAAATCATAATTATAATTATAAATGTCATATAATTACCTTCCAAATGCATGATCATAATTAACCAACAAGTTGTAAACATATTTAATATGTCAAATGCATGATTATTACATTCATTTGAAGTCATGCAAGTGTTTTGGGTATTTTTTACGTGACTGTAAATAATATTCAAAATCGCAAATTGCTGTACTTTATGGGGCCTCAACCGTAAATGTCAAAAGATTATGATCCAAAAGCATGATATTAAAAAAAACGCACAAGTTGTAAATAATATTTAATACGCCGAAAGCATTAAATAAATAAAATTACTCTACCCTAAACTCTAACCGATGGATGAATTATCAAATATGTTAAACTTCATCCGCTCATAACTTCTACGATTCACGTCCAAATATTAAATAGAAAATCATTTTAATCTCATCTCCATACGGTCCACTTCATC
The DNA here is from genome assembly GCA_022496805.1 of Pohlia nutans. Classification (NCBI taxonomy): domain Eukaryota; kingdom Viridiplantae; phylum Streptophyta; class Bryopsida; order Bryales; family Mniaceae; genus Pohlia; species Pohlia nutans. The sequence continues at coordinate 2,893,706 of CM040093.1, read as the reverse complement.
AAACCAAAATCGTTAAAAGCATGACTAAATTGAATGTAAATACCAAATATTACATGACTTTCGAATGATACAGCTCTATATCACCCAATGATCTACAGTAGGAATTTCGTGAAAATTAAGACATTATTATTAGAATCACAAAGGTCCAAAATAATTGAAGGTAACCTTAAACGATCCGCATATTAATATAAAACGTTTAATATTTAAGGTAATATTTTAAAGCATGTGTCATTGAAATCATCCACTGACATTTAATACGACCACAAACTGTCTATAGGATTTCAAATACTTTCATTTAAAATAATACATTCACGCTATATACCCTTTCAATAGCTTTCCAAATAATTATATTATAATTATATTGAATTATGATTGGGTTATTCAAATATATGAAAGCATTTACAACTTAGTTTTCTGATTTACAAAATAAAAACTCAGTAAATGATCAATTTTTAACAAATTTAATATCAAACTTAAGTTTAACGTAAATAAAACTTAAGTTCACAAGTAGATAAAAAATGATTACTCTAAGTACAGCGCTTTAGGAATGTGAAGGTAACTATGATAACGATTCCTACAAGTTGTAAATAATGTCAACATTTAAAATTCATGAGAATTTTGAATTTATGATAAGCTTTGTAACTATGATTTATATTGTTTACAAAAATTAAAGTACCGTGCTTTCCGTCTTTTAATGCATTCAATCAATTAAAAAATTATAGGAAAAGAACGTAAATCTTTGAATAGAGACAACGGTGAAGTTGTAAATATTTTGAATACGTTAAATGCATGAAAACTTAATTGTCATGCAAGGATTTTTATGATGTATAATGTCTAGAAAAATAAAAATTTAGCGCTAGCCGTATTTTAACAAGCCAAATCAACTAAAAGACTATTGTAAGCACTTTAGGAGTTTAAAGGTATAATAAGAAATCCCACAAGTTGTAAATAATGTCAACATTTAAAAGTCATGAGAATTTTCATTTTATGCCAAGGTATGTATGATTTGTAATGTTTACAAAAAATAAAGTACAGTGCTTGTTGTATTTTAATGCATTCAATAAATTATATCAAAGGAAATTAAATTTTTGAAATGAGAGAATGGACAAGTTGTAAATATTTTGAATACGTTAAATGTATGAGCATTTACTCATTTATTTTAAACTCCTAAAGCGCTTAGTACTCATTTATTTCATTGAGTTTAGGGAAATACAGCTATCGCTAAATTTTAATTTTTGTGAACATTATGCATCATAAAATTCTTTGCATGACTTTAATGTTCTCAAGCAATACATTTATTTAAAATATTAACAACTTGTCCGTTAATTCCTTTCATAGATTTAATTGCCCTCGCTATAAGTAACCTTTAAATTAATCGAACGCATATTTAAGATTATTGCAACCACTGTACTTTATTTTTTGTAAACGTTACAAATCATACATACCTTTGCAAAAATTTAAAATTCTCATGAATTTTACATATTGAAACTATTTACAACTTGTGGGATTTTAATATCTTTAACCTTTAAATTATAACTCCTAAAGCCTTAGTCTTTTATTTAATTGGGTTTATTAAAATACAGCTAGCGCTAAATATTAATTTAAATTTGTGGACATTAAACATCATACAAATCCTTGGATGACTTTAATGGTTTTATGCATCAATTTAAAATTATTTACAATATTTACAACTTCTCTGTAGTTTTGGTTCAAAAATTTGTATTTATTTTTTAGGATTTTTACTTGATTGGGTGCATTATAATACAACGTAGACTATACTTGAATTTTCTACCAAAGGTGTAAATTGCAATAAAGCAACGTGGAGTTAATTATTACCATACAAGCATCTAAATTTAGAATTTTTTGCTACACCTTGGTGATCACTTCCGAACAGGAATCTGCATTAAAACACTAAATTTTCAAATATTCCCTTACTAAAAATTCATAGTGGAGTAGAAACTGGAGTTGGCTAACTCCATATTTTGTTCGTTTAACTCAAATGCTATAAAACTCATTTTCATACCCTAAATTTAGTTTAAGTAAAACAAGAAAAAAAATTCAAAATACAGCACACGGTGAACCGATTTTACAGCTTACTAGGTAGTGGGGGCCTTATGTAAAATCTAAAAATAGCTTTAATGGATTAAATTTAACTTGAAAGGGTGGCATCCCAAAGCAAAGGCCCTTCATATAAACAATTGGATAGACATCAGCCATGCATCAGCTGGAATTGCATAGTCAAATTCATTCATAAGCCATTATTTGGTCTCTTCAGCATTTGGGGGAAAACCTAATCATAGGACAACATATCGTAATTAATACTAGTAATTGTTTCACATGATTTATTCTTAAACCAATTTGTTTATAAGCATATTTAAAAATAAATAAATTTTAGAAACATAATTTACGCTGTATTTAGAAATTGTAAAGCTATAAGCTTTAAGCCCTTAACATCATTAATAGCCTCCAGGAATTGAACGACTAATATATTCCAATATTTATCACGTTCTCATCAATGCTTGGATGAATGTCAACCTATTTTTGAGAGACAGTTTAGTCATACTTGATTACATATCCTTTTAAAATTACGAATGTAGAAGTATGTCCAGTCATTCACTACGCCAAAATTGCATGGACTGTAGTTACAAAATGGCCTTTCAAAAATGAAGTCATACATTTAAGAAACACAAAAATTTCAAAGAATCACCATGTTTAAAAGTATCTCATTCCAAATTCCTTCCAAGAAATTTTACAATTAAATATTGGTGATAGTATTATTTAATTCAACCGTACGGCTGGAATCTAGAATTTACAATCCAGAGCTCGCATTTTTATATGAATTCCAGAATATTCTTCTGAATACAACTTAATGATGTTATTCCTCATACTGTCAATTCTAGGGAGTCTGTGGTACGTTTAGGAATTACAGTGTTTTAAGAAAATGCAATTTTGAAAGTTTTCAAACTCCTAAAATTGGACTAGAACATTAACCCTTATTTTAACCCTAAACTCAAGTATCCTTTATATCATTTATATAGCATAATAAAGCAATCGGGGTCAACTCCCTGACTAAGGCTTTTGCAATGGGACTACAATCTCCTTAGAATTAGAAAGTATGTTTAGGATGCAATGACACGGTAGTTCCAAAATTCATGGAATACAAATGGCATAACTTCATTACTTAACCCTTAAACGTCTTCACTACATTTACCAGGTTTAACCTGATCAATTTCTCACATTTTAAAATGTATTTTATTTTCCTAGTAATTTTTTCATATAATTTATTCTTAAACCAATTCGATTTCTAAGCATATCTAAAAATAATTTAAATTTAGAAACATATTTTACGGTGTATTAAGAAATTGTAAAGCTATAAGCTTTAACCCGTAAACGTCATAGCGTCCAGGAACTGAACGTCTAACATATTCTAACCCTACTCACGTTTTCATCAATGCTTGGATGAAAGTCAATCTGTTTTTGGAAGATCTTGCACCACGTTGTTATCTTATCAAACGGTTTAGAGTTTAGTCATACTTGATTACATATTTTTCTAAAATTACAAATGTATAAGTATGTCCAGTCGTTGACTAAGCCAAAATTGCATTGACTGTAGTTCACTATTTTGGGTTAATCACCACAGTCAACATGAAATGAGGCATAAAAATTTCACAAATCATCCCCTTTCTAATCAGATCACATATGCATGAAGCTAACTTCCCAGAGAATTTACAGTAAAATTTCTACACTGCAAAAAGTGCATGGCGGATGAGAAATTATGGATGAAATCTGTACATCGTCCAAAAAATGGACGCTTAGGCAGTTAGGAGTTAAAAACGTAATTTGTTTCAACCCAATTTCAAAAATAGAACTATATTTGTATTGCTCTATTACGCAATGTAAACAGCAAAATTTTTAAAATTCACAGTCAATTATCTTTCCCTCGATACGTACCGCTGTATATAAACATATATATGAATATATATAGATATATGTATATCTATATATATATACATATATATATATATGTATATATACATATGTATATATACATATGTATATATACATATGTATATGTATATATATATGTATATATACATATATACATATATACTAATACATATACACATACGTATATACGTATCTACGAATACGTGTACTGGGCAGCGGGCACGTGTACTGGGCAGGTCGGGCAGCGGTCGTCTCTCCCCAATGGCGCAGTGATTGTTTCTCCCCGCACAGCGTTTCTCCTTCGGTCGCAGTGTTTCTCTCTCTCCCCGCACAGCGTTTCCCCCTCCGATCGCAGCATTTTACTAGCCCCGCGAAGCATTTCTCCGGCTTTTTAGATTCTTGAGGTTTAGGGTGTGCCTTTGTAGCTTGTTGTTTATGCTCTCGGACTACGGTTGAAGGATTCTACACAATTGTTTGAGCAGGGTTTGTCATTTGAGCAGTAGGGTTTGTCGTGTGTTGGAGTAGGGTTTGCTGTATTTTTGAGCTTGGGTTTTTTGTTAGTTGCAGCTTGGGTGTGTTGTTTCTTGCAGGAGGGATTAGGGTTTCAGGGTAAAACCGTAGTAGGGTTCGTTGGGTGTGTTTAGGGTTGCATGCTGGGGTTCGTTGGGTGCATGCTGGGGTTCGTTGGGTGTGTTTAGGGTTTCTTATCAAACTGTGTTGATTACCATCTTTTGAGGGCTTCAGCACCATCAGCTCTTTCAATTGTATCACCAAATCAAGGCTTCAGACTTCAGGAATCAAGTAACTCTTAACCCATTTTTTATGTTATTTCTTTGTAGCAACTTCAGTGTTGCTTTTTGGGTTTTGCTTGAATGCCTCGTTTGTGCATTGTTTGCTACGGTTTTGGGTTGAATACTCTAGGTCTCAGGTAATTTTGAAACTGTTGCTTGTTAGGGTTTTGGTTATGCTTCATCATTTTTGGTTTGGGTACGATTGAAATTGATTCAATTTTTGAAATTCAATTGGCACGATTTTTCTCAAACGAAAAGGAGATCAGATTGTATAATTCAATTATAGGTTTCAGGGCACTGTTTGAGGCCACTGATTGTGGTTTATGAAATTCTATTATCGTAGATTGACAAATTGAGAGCTCTTTTTTGATTCTATGGGTAGTGATGCAGGGATGTTTGGTGCAATGTTTTTTGTTGCAAGGCCGTTTTTAGTTGCTGCAGTGAGTTGTGTGGTATCAGTAATTTTAGCTTGTAACTTGTATGCTATACAAGTTCAGTTCATTGATGAGTGAATTTGTTGCAATTGTTTAGATTCAGAAATTTGGCCATCAGAAGCAATTGTTCGTAGAGTTTGAACTTCAGATTCCAGGAGATTAGGTACGCGCTCTACTCACCACTGTGAATTTTATAAGTTTCATTCTTCTGTGCACTCTATGCATTCTCTACCTGCATTTCATAGACAATAATTTTAGTTTTGCTATGTTTTGCTATGTTCAAGCACAATGGTTTTTGGATTACCTGCATGTGATACACGGTAGTTTAGGTCGATGTCAGTTTAGGTCGATGTCAGTTTAGGTCGACCCGATGTAAATGGACAGAGAAACTCTGCCGAGAAAAGGCAGTTTAGATCGACCCGACCTAAAATTCACCAATAATTTTCAAATATCAGCTCGAATCGACCTAAATTGCAGTACATTCAGCTCGACCCGACCTAAAATAATCAATGCAAACGATAACTACAAGGAAAAATAAGGTACAAGAACTGTCTCGTCCCAGCAATTTAGGTCGATTCGACTTAAATTCGCAATGAACGATAAAATAGACCGGCTGTAGGCTGCAATAGTATAGCACACAAAATGTACCATGTGTAAATTCAGGTCGCATCGACCTAAATTACCCCATCATACAATAAGCATTTGCCCAATTTAACCTACAAACTGCGTGCGATTTAGCCCGAGTCGATCTAAATGACAGAAATCGTCGTCCAAAAGATGGGCACCTTCAGGTCGAGTCGATCTAAACTGCACTGAATGGCCTACTGAGAAAATGCAGGAGGCAATTGAAACCAGGACGAAGCTCCAAATACAGTAGTCTAGGTCGGTAGCGATAAGAATGTTCTGCTATGCAATAAGAATTGACCTAAATAAATCTAAACACTGCATGTGATTCAGCTCGACTCGACCTAAATTACGCAACTTGTCTATGAATGTGCAGAGACCATTCAGATCGAGCCGAGCTAAATTGCTCTAAATGGCCTTCAGAGAAATTTGATGAATCAATTACAGCAGTTTAGGTCGATTCGACCTAAACGGATGGGCTACGCTTGAATATTACCAACGTAGTACAAGAGCGAATGAGAAATGAAGAACTTACACGGCATATTATTCAGCTCGACTCGACCTAATCTGTACTACATAGAGTCCCATTAAACGGATTATCCCAAGAAGTAACTCATATATTCGAAAATCATGCAATCCAAACATGCTTAACGATAGTTGCACTTTAGCTCGAATCGACCTAAAAGTGTATGACATTCTACCTTACCGTAGTAGTCACAACTGTAGGTATGATACTTGTGATACTTACAACCGCATTCATGAATCCGAGCCATGAATACTTACGATAACCTTCAGGACGCATTCAACTCTGTTTGTAACGCACTTTAGCTCGTACCGACCTAAACACCTGCATGTACACATTAGCTCGTATCGACCTAAACACATGCATGTATGACAACGAAGAACAAGTACGCTTAGATTGGGTCGACCTAAAAATGTACATGACTTTCTATATGCAGGTTACTGCGACTCATTGTTTGGCATACTATGTGTTGTAAGCACTTTAGCTCGCATCGACCTAACCACTTGTATGTACACTCTGTGCACAGAAATGGCGCAAGAGATGAGGACACCAAAGGCACTAGAAGTAAAACACCTGGAGTGCTACTACAAGAGAGCTGCGGAGCAGCCAACCGCGGACGATGCCGAAGGCGACGACCTCGCAAACTTTGGTGAATACTGGGACATGGTTGACCAGGATTTGGTTGAGTTCTGGAGTCTTAACATGATTCCAATGACACGTGACTTGAACTTCATAACGAAGAACAAGAATGCGCCTGCATTCCTGCCGCTGTCATTACAGGAGAAGGTGAAAGACATGAACGCGGGTAATGAATCCATAGTACACGTGCATTGCGTCACTACGAACAACGAATTCCCGAAGCACCAGCAGTACAATTTCACGCTCACATTCGACTCCGCTCTAATTCCGTTTAACCTGAGCCCCTTAATAGCCTCCCTGGAAACAACAGAGTTCAGTGGTATGATGAAGGAGCTGGAGGAGCAATTCGACAAGAAATTCTTTGAGGGCAGCAACGGACAGCCACTGCAGGGGGCAAGGCTGTGCTCGAAGATCCGGAAGCTGATCCAAAATTTTGACGTCATGAAAGCGAAGCTGGACATGCAGAGGACATTGATGACACCTCAATCTGTGTCCATGGATAACCGAAGCCATAGGAGTGCGGGATCCATGGGCACAAATTCGCCTAGATCGCAACTGAGCCGAGGCAAACGCAAGTTGAACACCCCTCAGACACCTTCGACGGCACCACGCCAGAGTCACCTAGGATCCAGCTCGAAGAAGAGGCCAACTGCAGATAAATCGGCGCTTGCAGCCATCAACGAGGGGAGCTTGGCGTCCGCCCTGACCTCATTGCCGGAGTCCATGGAGGTGAACAGGACTCCTGACTACGCACGCTCGACCGAGGCGTACAGGACGTTCTGGTCGTCCTGCACTGATGTGTTCCTGTTCGGCGTGGAGACAAAATTCTCGCTCCCCATCGAGCAATTAGTCGAAGCCCCTCCGCACATGAACATCCGCTCGTATGAGCCGGGTCTGGCGAAGAAGATAATGACCTTCCTCATCAACATGCCCGACAGGAGCACCAAGCAGACCCTGTGCGTGATGCCTTGCGACCTGGATGAGCGGCCGAAGGACTGGGACTCCATCAAACATGGAAAGTTCTGGCTTATCAACGGGCAGCACAGCATCAAAGCAAGTTACATGATGCGCGAGGAAGGAATGGCCGCAGACGACATCAAAGAGTTCGCGCAATGGAACTGCTTTGTAGTTTGGACAAAGAATAATGAAACTCTTTGTTCCATATCCGCCTACTACAACCGCGTGAACCACTTCGGTGTCATCAAGCCGTCGTGGGCCACCAACATATTGGGAGCGCGGCAAGTGTGGATGAACCTCGGTCGTCCTAAGAACCCCAAGGAAGCAGTGGAGGTGGGAAGGGTCAGTCAGGCCCTGAGGACGAGGGACGCCCAGAAGAACAGAGAGAAGTTCAATGTAATGTTCAGCTCGACTCGACCTAAATTGCTTGCTGCTACGCTTCCGATTTCTGAATTCCACTCCGTAGTCCGTCCCCTTAGAGTAGATCGATACCAACACAGGTTAGGTCGAGTCGACCTAATATGCTCATAAGTTCGACTTCTTGCTTATTGAGTCTCCATGCAAGTCATGCGCTCCTACACCTCTGCTGCTTTAGGTCGAGTCGACCTAAATATTGCATAGTAGCTAACAGTGTATGTAACCTTGCAGGAGTTTCAAAATGCTATGAAACTGCGGTTCGCGATGATCGACGTGACGCAGTCCCTGAAGGACGCCAAGAAAAGCAATGCGGATGTACTTCTCGACATCCACAATGAGCTGAAACTAATAACTGCGCCGGACGACGTGTTTGATCTCTGGAGCGAAGTGATCTCGAGCGCAGGTGCTGGCGAGCTTATCGACCCAGACACTGGGTTGAAGTTCAAGGCGAAGACCAACTGGAATCCCGAGAGTGGGAATCTCACTCGCGAATTCTTCAAGTGGCTGGGAAATTTGACCTACGAGGACCTCGCGAAGCTTGCAAGACATATCTTGAACGTCGAGAACCCCAAATGGACCTGCGGTTATCCAAAGGTGACGATCAAGGCGATCTCTTTGGTTCTCGAGAGGTGCTATTCGACCAAGGAGTGGGTGGAGAGGAGGAAGTGGAAGCACCTTGTCAAGAAGGAATTGTTCAATATCAATCGTGATCTCGGACTCTTCAATCCGGCGGGGGACCTCGTGCCCGAGAAGTGGAGGCAGTTCAAGGAGGAGTACAACATCACGAGGGCGACCATGAATGTGCTCCTCGAGCGGCCAGGAGAGCAATACTTCAAGGAGGCCAAGCAGATCAGGAGCAAGAATAAGAAAACCGCGGAAATATCTCCCTATGCTGCCGAATTCTTCAAAGTCTTCCTTGAGAACAAAAAAAAATTCAGAAAACCGGCCGGAGAAGCTCACTACCGGCCATACGATCGGCAGCACAACGAGCACGCCGACTGGGGCGAGGGCGCCTGGATAGCCGACACGCCTACGGGCTTGAGCCTGGGGGTCATCGATTTCAGATACCTCCCCGGGGTGGAGGACAAAGAAGTTTCGAGTACGGGGCTGCCGTACTTCTTCGACTTCATGTCGTCCCTCAAAAGGAGACGTGAACCGGACTTCGATGAAGTACCTGTCTGGCTATTTATCTGCGCCGATGCGATTGAGCAGTCCCAGGCTGTGCATTTCGCGGAGAACGACGACATCCTCCGCAGATACAAGATGGAATTCGCGGACTACTATCTGGCGAAGAACGAGCGTCTGGGAGACTTTCCCCCGAACCATAAGAAGGCGCGTGCGAAAGTTCTCCTCGTCTTCTTGCAGAAGACCAATATTCCGCACGTCGCGATCCCCGAGGCATTCCACGCACCAGACACGGCGGTCTATACGAAGCCCAAGGCGTACGATGAGCTGCTGTACCGGATGTACAATGCGGAACTCAGAATGGAGTTCTACTTGTGGGTCGTGAGGATGCTCTGCATGCCGGGGACGCATGTCTTCGCCGTCTACATGGGAACCAAGCTCACCTGTGCTGCTCTGGTACGTAGTCCAGCACTTGGACATGCTCTTCTGCTCGTATCGAGCTAATCTTATGTAGTGTTAGCTTTACAACATTTTAGCTTGGGTCGACCTAAACTCATTAATTTCTGTTCTGCTCTGGTCTGATGTGTCCAACTTGACCCGCACTGAATTTCAGCTCGAGTCGAGCTAATCAATATGTGTCCAAGTCCAGGAATCGCTGCTGTACTTTAGCTCGGATCGACCTGAAAGTAGTATCCTCTCCGGCCGTCCCAGTTTAGGTCGGCTCGATCTAAACATTGTTTGTTCGTGAACTGTATGGATCTCTAACTTACTTGATCACTGTCATGCTATTTGTGCAGATGAGTTGCGTAAACACCTACGCTATCGGGTCGAATCACACTTTGGTATTCTGGACTGCCATCGCAAACGAGGCCTTGGACCTCGACAAGGCAGACTTCCTCGCAGACGGATACCCAGTGCAGGTCGAGGGAAATCGGAGTACCCCTGGTGCACGACCTGCGCCGTCTTCATCAAAGAGGAAAGCCAATGATGCGTGGGGTAGTCCTTCAAAGAGGATCAGGGATGACACGGACAACGAGGACTCCTCTTCCGATGACGAGGGTGACGATTTGAACGATGAAGATTTCACACCTGCTCCTTTGGAAACGCCCCGCAAATCTGATGCGCCCGGATCATCTGCGTCCTCGGGCCAACCTCTTGCGTCTCCTTCCACCACGCCGAAGTCGAAGAAGAAGAAGCGTGGGTCTGTCACTGAACTTATCAAGTCGATGGCTGCCTCGCTTCAAGGTCTCGCTACGACGACCACGGCGAACGCGGAGCTTAATCTGAAGATGCACGCGGAGTCGAGGAAGGACCAGCACGAGTTTCAGAAGTTCATGATGGATCAGCATAAGGCGCAGATGGAGGCGATCCTGTTACAGCAACGGCAACAGCAAATGCAACAGGATGTCATGCAGCAGACATTGCAGACATTAATGACGGGCTTAATGTCGGGTCCTCTCGCCGCATTGACCCCCCTGCCGTCAACTCCTCAACCTCTGCTGCATGGTAATCAGCAGTCGGGATCAGACATCAGCGGAGGTTCTGCTCCACCTGCGCCCTCGCCTGTCGCTCCGCCTCCTCCGCTTCCCCCTGCGCTCTCGCCTGTCGCTCCGCCTCCTCCGCTTCCCCCTGCGCTCTCGCCTGTCGCTCCGCCTCCTCCGCTTCCCCCTGCGCTCTCGCCTGTCGCTCCGCCTCCTCCGCCTCCACCTGCTCCTGCGTCCGCTCCACCGGCTCCCCGGCAAGTGTCATCGACCGCTACTGATGATGCCGACCACAGTGTGGAATTCAGCGGAGCAGCTGGCAGTGCAGATGCAGACACTGCCGCCTCGCCCGACACTGACGCTGCAGCAGGTGGTTCTCAATAATCACTCGATGTCATTTGTATAGTTTTAGCTCGACTCGAGTTGATTTGTATCATAGGTTGCACTTTGTAGGTTTTTTGTATAGACGGCTGTAATATTTAGGAAGCTCAACTCCTTGTTGAGAAGTGCACTTAGGACATTTATTCCACCAACATTTTTTGTACTTCAAATTTTTGGCCCATATTTTAATTTACATACTCCTCACTCGGAATTAATGTTCATCTATTGTCATCGCAGGCTCCATCCGTGCCCACAATGTGTCTCATGTTCAATTGCCTTCTGCTGTGCATTCCCTACCACAATCTACTCCGGACAGTTCGTCCTTGGAGCCCAGTCCGCCCTCGCCTAGGGTCCCCCCTTGTCCTGTCGTCCCTCCGTCCTCTCAAACACTTGTGCCACCTGGTAGACTTAAGGAGAGTGCGCGATTGGATGAGCCTACACGTACTTCGGCCTCCCGCCCTCTAAACGTCGCCGGAGCTGCACCTTCGGCGGTCACTCCTGTGGCCAGTGCGAAGTCAATCGAGTCCTCCGGCCTTCAGGTACGTTTCGTTAGTTTCTTAGTGATGGCTGGATCTTCTGGTTGCTTGTCTTCGTGCTCGCCTCGATCATTTACTGTTTTTTTGCGATGTCGTCCGAAATGTGTCAGTTCAGGATCATAACTGGCTGCACATTTGTCTGCCCGTTGTCGCCAGGAATCCGGTCCTCCTCTTTCTCGTGGAGGTTCTTCGGAGGCGGTCATTCGTTCGCCACTGCCCTCGGGGGGGGTCACTCCCTTGTATATTTTGTATACACGTGCGATAATGACCTATTTATTTGGGGGGTTATTTTAGCAAAAAAATTTAGCAAAAAATATTATTAGGTGATGGTATTTTACATGTAAAAAGCCTGAGAATATTATATGTGATGGTATTTTACATGTAAACATGTTTCACTTTTTAAAAATCCCCTATTTTACATGTACATTTTTTACAAAATTTATCTACAATGAATATATTGGACCCTATTTTTTATCGCACGTTGTTTCTAAAATTTTCGCCAGTGAACCCCCCGAGCCACTGCCTAGAGCGCCCAAAAAATGGCTCAATGTCGTGCTGGACCTGAATGGAATCCTCTGCGTTTGCGAGGATTGGAAATCCAAGTCCCCGCCCTTTAACGATTACAATGCACCGCACTCAGCCGTTCTCCCGGCTGTAGTGGGGCCCAAAGCAGTATACGTGCGCACCCTTTGCTTCTCGTTCCTCCGGGAGCTGAGCATGATCGCTGACGTTACCGTCTAGAGTTCTATGAGGAAGTCTACCACTGAATTGGTAGTTCGATATCTTTTCCGTGGCATCCAGCTACCTTCCCTTGTACTTGGCCAAGACTCGTGCGAGACCCTCAAGTGTAGGGATAGGCATGGCAGGGTGTCCTCGTTCAAAGTGCCTGGCACTGATAAGGACTTGTTCCTTAAGAATCTCGTCAAGTTGTTCACAGGATATGGTGGCAGATTCACGTCTGCAAACACCATTGTAGTGGACGATAGCCCTATTAAGCACATTCTGAATGAGCCCCAGAATGTAATTCTCCCTGACTCTTGGTCATACGTCGGGGACGGTGCGAGTGACAATTTTCTCCATGATGTTCTACTTCCATGGTTTCGACGTCTCCATCGCAGTCCTGGCCCAGGGTTGTCATCATTCCGAATGAACAACAATATTGGGTGACGTATGCTCTGCGACGAGCCCGACCGTCGACAGTACAACGCCCTTATAGATGCTGTACACGCATCCCGTAGTTTGCCTAGGTCCTAGTTGATTGTACAGTTGTATAGCTGGACTCCCTTTTCCTAGTGATGTAGCCGTTCCAGACTACATATTAGTTTTTGGTCGCCTTGACTGATCTGTATATGTCCTTCTAATTGTAATATATCTGCCCTTCACATCATTTCCGCTTGATTACTTTGCGACATGAATTTTATGAATGTTGTCCCTTCGATTTGTTATGTCTTCATCGCTTTCTTGTTCAATTAGCATCATGTTCTGCTCTTCTCTAGTGCTTAGAATATTTTGTTTCGTTGCAATTCGCTGCTGGGATTTGACCTCGTCACTAATTCTCTTCAGGCAAGGTATGCCACTGCGATTCTGGTCCACGGTACTGACCTCCAATGCACAGCGTCAGTCGACTCTATCATGGACTACGGCCAGTATGCTATACTCAGTAAAGGAAACTTCATGTGCTCGGCAGCTACGACCCAGTCAACGATGGACTTTTCCACCAGGCCAATTGAGGATGGTGTAGTGACAAGCCCCCCCAACGGTGGGCCGCGTCCTCTGTCCTTGCGCTCTCCTTCTCCTCTGGGGTCACGGGAACCCTCTACGTCTCGTCGCTCGCGTTCTCCGTCTGATAGAGCGCCTCAAAGAAAGCTTTATGAAGACGTTGCATGCCCAATTGATTCTGTAGAGGTACGAATACTTTCTTTTTCCGCACTATTATTTCTCTTCCAAGGACTTGCCTTGCGATTTTCTTATACATTTCAGTGTATTGCAGGGTTCCGACATGCCGAATAGATGCAAGTCCTCTGCTACTTTAAATGCTATCCGAAAGCCCCCTGCGATGCTGTCATCAAACCCGCCTCCTCTAATTCAAGCCCGTGTTGATGTGCCTCCTCGTGCGCCCTTGCGTACTCGTCACCCTTCATTGAATGAGGGTCTTCGAGAGACTCAGTCACACGACGGACTTCTACCCAAAAGGAGCTCCGCTCCTTATCGAGATGCGTGGGAGCAACGGATGCTGCAGCAACAGAGGCGAGAGATTGCGCAACAACGATGTTCGAAGTGGACCGGCTATACTCGTGGTCCTGCGATCTTGAAGGCACTAGCTGAACTTAAGAGCCGATCACATTCATGATACCGCTAGGCATTTTATTTGCGATTACTATACAGACTTATAAAAAAACGTGGAGCTGATGTTTTTATATAGGATTTTGCGCTGCGCCCATTCTTTTTCCTCGCATTATGAGACATTATCATGATTCAATTACAGTCCCGCAATACAAAAACACAAAAAATGTATATTCGTTTTATACTTACTATAAATAGATGTCACTTCTTTAATCTTTTATTGCCCACTTGTATTAAATGTACTCAATTTGATCTTCAGTGTGTCCATTTTCTATTGTTTCAGCTTATTTATGGAATGGTTAGTGCTCTGATTTGGGTTGGGTTAATACTTTTTGGACTCTCATTATTCTGGAATTCTCTCATTTTAATGAATATTATGTTTTGTGTTGGTTTATTTACATCGGTGTTCACAAGAGTCCTTGTTCTATTTGCACTTTTGAAGGTTTTTAATGATGACGTCAGCCCTAATTTAATTGTAAACCATACAAAAACAAAAATGTATTGTTTTTTGTAAGTAATGCCGTGGAAAATCATTGAAAATCCATTACTTTGTTTTGAACTAGGATTTCGAGAATTCTACCCAGTTCTACGGATTTGGGGTCCCTTTCTTTAAAAATTAACTAAAAATAACCTAATTTCCAAAAATACTAGCTAAAAATAACCCAATGTCCGCGGTCATAGGCATTTTTCCTACCAAAAATGATTTCTAAAAATGAAAATCTGCACTCTCCAAACTCTGTTCTCCGCTCTCCGCTCTCCGCTCTACGCTCACACTACTAAGTTTCCCCACGCTCAACATCCTCCATTTCATTGGAATGTTGTTCATCTGGGTCCACTTGCCAGAGGCGCTCGCACAATTCCGCTCGTGGCGATCTCGTGGCCAAAATGCACGGTCCACATGGACCCAATTCACATAACGGCTTGCTATCAAAGCAGTCCAGGGAGTTGTTTGTTCTTCCCATCCCAGTTTCGCAAGAATGTCGGGGTTATTATAAATTTCCCACTGGATGTCCTGAGGTGTGCCTTTGGGTTTACTTTTCCGTGGTTCGTTTACCTCAACCCCTTCACCAAATTCGGATCTAGACCGTCGTTGATTAACACCCTCCGCCATCGTCAAATTTGATTACAGTACCAACTTCCTGTCCCTTCTAAAGTCTCCGATACCCTAAAACGTACTAAAAGAACCTCGCACTTCAAAATAGTTCAACTAGTATTAAAAAACGTTAAACTGCACTTCAAAATAGTGGTGAATTTAACGTTCAGTTCAAGGTTTACGATCCACACACAAGTAACAAGTCACAAGTAACATAAATATAATTTTGAACCCCTGAGGTAAAGTTTTCAATGAAATACTCCGCCTCAGAGGCCACGTATTCACCCACGAGCACGTGGCGGCGGTTGCTTAAAGCACACCCTGTCAATGTGCTCAAGAAAATGAACAAGCGTGTGAAAATGAGCCACGTTGACCACCTTATATATCATGTGGCCCCCCCCCTCCGACTGCCCTCATCCGACTGCCCCCTCACCGATTGCCCCACCCGACTGCCCTTACCCGACAGCCCGGATGCGACGGCCGTGTCCCGACTGCCCTCATCCAACGGCCCACGATCCGACTGCCGAACCCCGACTGCCCCCTCCCGACTGCCCTTACCCGACGGCCCAGATCATCCGGCCGCATCCCGACTGCCCTCATCCGACGGCCCACGATCCGACTGCCCTCGATGCCGACTGCCCTTACCCGACGGCCCACGATCCCGACTGCCCTCACCCGACAGCCCAGATCATCCGGCCGCATCCCGACTGCCCTCATCCGACGGCCCACGATCCGACTGCCCTTACCCGACGGTCCACGATCCCGACTGCCCTTAACCGACGGCCCAGACGTGGCGGCCGCATCCCGATTGCCCTCATCCAACGGCCCACGATCCGACTGCCCGTCCCCGACTGCCTCCCACCAAAGTTAGCCCCTAAACGTACCAGGGTGTCCCTGGAATTGACAGATTGAGAAAAATTGTCATAAAGTACTATTTAGAAGAATATTTTGGAATTGATATACAAATGAAAGTTCTAGATTGTGAATTTTAGATTCCATCCGTACGGTTCGATTCACTAATATTATCACCAATATTTAATTATAAAATTTGAAGGTTAAAATTAAAAATTCCTTCTAAATTCGATTACAAACAAAATTTTAATAATTTTTTAGTTAAATTTGTTGGAATGAATTTGAAATGAGATAATCTTAAACGTGGTGATTCTTTGAAATTTTTGTGTTTCTTAAATCTATGACCTCATTTTTGCAAAGCCACTTTTGAACTACAGTCAATGCAATTTTGGCTTGGTCAACGACTTGACATACTTCTACATTTGTAATTTTAGAAAAATATGTAATCAAGTATGACTAAATCCAACCGTTAGATAAGAGAACAACTTGATGAAGAATCTCCAAAAAATTGGATGACTTTCATCCAAGCATTGATGAGAACATGAAAAGGGTTTGAATCAGTTAGTCGTCCAGTTTCTGGACTCTCTGACGTTTAGGGGTTAAAGAACATAGAGTTTGCAAAATCCCAATAACATATGGAAAATTATATTTCATAAATAAAATAAAAATTTGAGGGTGTCTCCGAGGTAGATTCATGTAAATTAGGAACTTGGTTAGGGTTTCAGGTTTTCAAACTTGTTGGTCAGGTAATTGCAGGTTGTTAGGTTATGAAATACACAAAATTCACAAAAATTTCTTCGCCGGCCTGGCTTGTCTAGGCCTGGTCTTGCGGCGGTGTATTTTTTGTTCTCTTGCAATGAAATTCTCACCATTTGCACAAAAAAAAAAAAAATAAAAAAAAAAAAAAAATTGAAGGTGTTCCTAATGATGTTAGGCACCCAACTGTGCAAGAAACGTTCAAAAAATGGTCCCGGGACTCATGGCTGCATTTTCCAGAAATTGCAAATCCTAGTCAAAGAACATAGAGTTAGCAAAATCCCGATAACATATGGAAAATGATTTTTGTAAATATTGAAAAAGTTTGGGGGTGTTCCTAATGATGTTAGGCACTCGTATGTGTAAAAAAGTTCCAAAATGGAGTCCCGGGACTCATGGCTGCATTTTCCACATATTGCAAATCCTTGTCAAAAGACATAAAGTTACCAAAATACCAATAACAATGGCAAATGATAATATTGTGAGTGAGACTCCATCCCATTAAAACTTATAATGGCTAATCAAAATTGAGATCTATTTCCTAAAACCGTTGATCCTAATTTGCCATTGTATAAGAACACGTATAAAACTAAGCCGTACAATACACTACACAAAATGTCCAAAAAAACTATAATACTATAATTATATACATCTATACATTATACACACAACATTTATAATGGCCTCGGGTACCCCAGTATTGCATCTTGAACCTCTTCCAAGAGCTCCTCATCATCCAAACCATCAGAGTCGTCATCATCATCACCGTAATTTGGGGCGGGTTTCTCCAGTAGGTCTGGGTTGTCACTAAACCATTGCGGCATGGGCATCATGGGAATGTCTATGGGCCTCCTAACCAAGTACGATTCCCGAAGACGCGATGGGAGGGAGGACCAATCCACCTCCACGTTCAACACACTCTCCGCGTACACCATCGCAGCTATCGCCAACGGAACGTTGTGCTTCGCGTACGCACGATCATCGGAAATTGCCCTCAGCACG
Source organism: Pohlia nutans (assembly GCA_022496805.1). NCBI lineage: Eukaryota > Viridiplantae > Streptophyta > Bryopsida > Bryales > Mniaceae > Pohlia > Pohlia nutans. The sequence goes on along the minus strand of CM040093.1, from coordinate 2,875,804 downwards.
CACAACATCCTCCATTTGATAGGGATATTGCTTACTTGAGTCCACTTGCCGGCTGCGTTGTTACAATTCCGCTCGTGCCTCTCTCTGGGCCAAAAAGCACAGTCTACGTGGACCCACCCTACGTAACGGGTGGCTATCAAAGCTGTCCATGGAGTTGGTTCTATTTCCCATCCACGTCTAGCTTGAATGTTGGGATTGTCGTATATATCCCATTTTGGCTTTTGAGGTTGACCTTTGGGCTTTCTCTGCTTGGAATTGCTGCTTTGACCATGATAATATCCCTTTGACATCTTTATAATACACTGCAATAAAAAGTCATTTGCACTAGTAAGAGGATTTTCTAGTCATCTAGATATAATTCTAAATCCAACACTTTCAAAAAGTCCAATTATAATGGCGAAGAATACTAGTGCATTCAATATACTACACAATTCAAAGTCCAGTGAGAGGTTTTATAGTAAGTAATGTTTTGTAAAACCTGCGAATGACAGTTCCAATGAAGGAACTTCCCGCACTACAGGCCACTTCTTCGGACCCCCAAGCACTTCGCAATGGTTGCTATACAGCAAGCCTGTCGATGTGCTCGAAGGACGTCAGAAATGTGATAAATGAGGCAGCTTGTCCCCTATATATATCCGGCCACTGAACCCAAAACCGACTGCCTCTGCATTGACAGCCCCATCCAACGACCACGGCTCGTCAGCTGACCCGACTGCCTCAATCCGACGGTTCTTGATTAGCACAGCGGCCGGACTGCCCCTGCACCGACTGCTGGCCCCCCCCCGACTGCCCCATCCGTCTGCCACCTCCGACTGCCTCATCCGTCTGCCACCTCCGACTGCTCCGTCCGTCTGCCACGTCCGACTGCTCCGTCCGACTGCCCAACCCGTCTGCTGCATCCATCTGCCCGTGCTTTACTGTCCCACCCGACTGCCCTCTCCTGCATAGCACTTGGAAAAGTTCAGAACCCAGTACACTTCAGGAAGAAGTCAACACAATAAGAAACTTAATCCCAGAATCCGGTTGGCTACTTTCTAAATTCAATTTAAATTGTTTAAAGAAAATTAAATACTTCATCACGACATCTCATACAACTTCGAAGTCTATATTGTCAAATCTATAGCACTTCCTCTTTCCTCTCCCATAGATAATTTCAAGATGTCCATGGATTAATTCTTACATAGTAACGAACATAAGAATTTCAGAACTGCATAAAAAACACATGCCTAATGTAGGATGTGCTTTTTCCCAAGTAACGTAAATAATAGTACGAAACATGAAGGTGGAAGTCATGCATCCGAAGAGCTTATATTACAACTGGGCGTGTATTAATATTGTGGGCTCACTAGAGATGATAATATGCCTTTCACGATGTTCTACTATCATCCAAATGCCATGCCACATGTGTTTTATATTACCAATGGGCGTGTATTAATATTGTGGGCTCACTGGACATGATATTATGCCTTCCACGATGTTTTACCATCATCCAAATGCCATGCCACATGTGTTTTATATTACCAATGGGCGTGTATTAATATTGTGGGCTCACTGGACATGATAATATGCCTTCCACGATGTTCTACCATCATCCAAATGCCATGCCACATGTGTTTTATATTACCAATGGGCGTGTATTATCACTGTTGGCTCACTACTCCAAAGTTTTGATAGTGTTTCCTTGGTGTGGTTCTGGATGGTTATGTCCCTTAACAAGAAAAAAAAGAAAAAATTAATTCATCTTTAATCCAGTTTGAAAAAATCATTTAAAGCTTGTGGTATATCTATTGTACATACAAGATGATTATGGATATTAAAGCCTTCAATTTTCAGCTCCTATTCTGTTCTAACAAGGTGTAGGAGAATCTTGTGTAGGAGAATCTTGTATAGAGAAGGACTTCATGGTTTCAATTCATGATGTTGAGAGGATAGGCCGCCGGCGGTCTACGGGAGAGGGACATCTGGGGCAGTCGGAAATCTAGGGCAGTCGGAAATATGGGTCAATGAGGAGGGGTTTACGAAGACTATAGAAAAAAGTCAAAGGCAGACGGGGCAGTCGGATGGGGGCAGTCAGGAGAGGGCAGTCGGGTGATGCAGCTCCAGATTAGAGATGAGAAGAGAGAGGGCAGATGAGGTAGTCGAAGGGGGCAAACGGGAGGGGTAGTCGGAGGGGGCAGACGGGAGAGGCAGGCGGGTGTGCGGTGGGTGACCTGTTGGGCTCAAATTTCAGAATCCACTTTTGTATGAGCAATGTTGCCCTCCGCGTGCCTCCGGATGTAGGTGTGATGGAAGTAACAAAAGACATAATTTAAGTCAATCCATCATTAATTCGGTCTGACAGAATCATTAAAATCTCGAGGGATTAAGTTTCCTCGTGCAACGTGCGTATGGATATAAAAGTTTTAATTCTACACCTGTTATTCTCACCTGTCACTTGAGCAAGGTGTGGAGGGAGAGAGTTTGTATGGAGAGGAATTTCTGGTTTTCGAATTCATGATGTTTGGAGAGTCGGCCGTCGGAGAAATGGAACAGTCGGAAATATGGGGCAGTCAGAAATATGGGCCAATTTAGGAAGACTGGAAGAAGAGTGAAGGGCAGATGGGGCAGTCGGAGTGGGGCAGACGGAGGGGAGCAGACGGAGGGGGGCAGTCGGGATAGGGCAGTCGGGTGAGGCAGTTCAGGATTAGAGAAGAAGAGAGGGGGCAGATCAGGCAGTCGGAGGGGACAGACGGGAGAGGCAGGCGGGTGGGCGGTGGGCGACATGTTGGGCTCAAATTTCAGAATCCAGCTTTGTATGTGCAATGTTTCCCTCCGCCTGCCTTCGGATGTGGGTGTGATGGAAGTATTAAAAAACGCTTCCAAAAAAAAAAAAAAAAAAAAAAAGAAGTAATAAAAAACATAATTTAAGTCCATCCATCATTAATTCGGTCTTACAGAAACATTAAAATCTCGAGGGATTAAGATTCCTCGTACAACGTGCCTATGGATACAAAAAAAATTTCAAAATGGAGTCCTGAGACTCAACGGTTAAAGTAGTTGATTTCTGAACTCTTCATATGTGATACTTTTTAGAGAAGGGTTTCAACCAAAGCCACAATTTTTGTCCCTTCTAACCAATTTTTGTCTCTTCCAAAAGTCCCTATAAAAGTCAGAACCGTCTTTTAGCACTTTCATGTAAGCCACAGTTTTTGTTCCTTTTAACTGGTTTGAGTCCAATGATCACAATTGTATTTTATCACTTCCACCCAAGATTATGGATTTAAAAATTCACAATCAAATTTGAACTGTTACAACGAAGGAATGGATTCAAAAGCCATATAGGAAAGCCAATATTATTTACATCAAATTCTAAAATCCCTAAATATTGAAATGTCATGACATTCCCTCTTGAAGCCAAAAATCAAAATTAAATATTGAATATTACTAAACCAATTAACCAAAATATAACAAGTACTTAAAAGCAATATTGTAAAATTTTATGGAATGAAATAAATTAATTGTAAAGAAATACTAAATTGGAAATGTTCAATTACAAATTGCATCCTATGTGATGATATTTAAATAGTTTAACGTCCTTGTGAAGTAGTTCAACACTTGCAATGTTCCCATAAAAAATAAAAAATAAAAAATAAAAATAAAAAATAAAAAATAATATATATATATATATATATATATATATATATATATATATATTTCCCTGATTACAAAAGAGAAAAAAAAGGCGCCACTAACACTGCTGGTGCAAATGGCCATATGAAACTAGAATTAATATTTGTCGTCCATGATGTCTCCCACTTTGAAAATGGGTCATCTGAAACTAGAATTAATATTTTTCCTCCATGAGGTCTTCCACTTTGAGAAAGGGCAACTGAAGCAGATCATGATGGCAGTCGGGGCAGTCGAGGCAGTCGGAGTCAGGGCAGACGGGGCAGTCGGGGCAGTCGGATTTGGGGCAGACGGGGCAGTCGGATTTGGGGCAGAAGGGGCAGTCGGAATGTGGACAAACAAGGCACTTCAGGCAGACGGGGCAGTCGGGCCAGTACAGGCAGCAGGGGATGGCTGTGAAGATGTTAACCTTGAAAATCATCATCGTTAGGTGCCTCTGCTCTTGAAGGACTACTGCCGTTTGAACTGATGTCGTCATCTGGTCCGGGTGAAACGGCACGTAAAATTAAAGCACCGTGGTTGGAAGTGACCAATTTTTTGGTAGGCCGTGACCCTGACGCGTCTCTAATTCCATTGGCATCTAACACCGGTCGCGTGTCATCATTAAGCCCCACAAAAGGCCTTGGCGCCCTACAAGAATGCCGCTTTTGGCCTCGTGCTCTAGTGTTGATGATACCAATACCTTGGGTGGTAAGGGAATTTGGATCATCTAATGGACTAGGGGGTTGTGTATTTTCAGCACGCAACCGTAATCTCGTATTCGGTCGTGCAATTGGAGGTCCAGTCGTTCTAGCTTGTCCGTTACGCCTAGATTGACTGAGACTAAGAAGTGTGACTCCAATTCCAGTAGTATGAGTCGATGATGTGTTGACAGTAAAGGGAGTATCTGTTTCCATTGGTAACGGTTCACATGGTATCTGAAGAGATCTTCCGTCGTGGGTAATGTCTTCCAAAGGTTGGATATTTTCCGTACGAGTTGAACACACTTCGCCATGTGGCACAGTGGGTGGATGGGCTGGTACAGTAATTTCTAATGGTACAGAAACTACATTATCGCCCGTGGTAGGAGGAGAAGGAAGTGTTGCACCTATGTTGTCGTCATTGGTGTCGTTGAAATTATAGACATTCATTCCATCAAGCCCACCATCCAAATTGTGGCCGTCGGAGTCACCAGAGTCAGTGCTACTATTCCTAGAGGAATCGGAATTACGGTCTTCGAACTGATCAAATTCCGCCCAGTCAGGTTGTGCACCGAGGGGGTCATCGGGGTCATCGTTTGCGTCGTCATCATCAGGACCTAAACCATCGTCATTGTCATCGGGGTTGAATTCCGGATCATCCTCAAAATCTTCATTTGCTGATTCGTCGTCAGAGTACATGTGCCGTGCGTACCATTGTGCTGGGGTTGCACCTCTTCTCCGCCGCATGAGCCTCGTGTTTGTGTATATGTAAACCAAATCTTCGGCTCTCAAATGGGTTAAACGATTTCTAACTTTGTTATGAACGAAGGAGTACATACTCCAATTGCGTTCGCATGATGAGGCTGAGCATACTTGGGCTAATATCCGTCGTGCTATATTAGAAAGTGTCGGCGCCCCATGTCCAAAGGCATCCCACCATTCGTGAGGAGGCAAATCGGCCCTTGCTGCTGGAGGTACTCCTTCAAATGCACCCCTACTTTCAATGAAGTCTTGGTACTCCGTAATAGCCACTAGGTAAGTAGCTTCATCGGGAGTCAAATTCCGTAATACCCGGTTCAATGCTGGCCGTGCACGGGGGTTCTCGTGAAGGGGAATTTTGCCTATCAAAAAAGGATTGAGGAGGCTACCAGCCCAGTGGAGGTCAGTCAACATCAAACCCCAACGGGCTTCGAATGAGTCTAAAGCATGCTCTGCAAGTTCACCGTCTAAATTGAAAGGAGGATCCGCAAATTTTTGAACGTGTTTCTGTAATTTATGCATGACTAGCCACGCCTTTTCCATCGCACGTTGTTTTCCATCAAAAACACGTAGAACCTCCAATATAGGCGTAACCATGAACAGAAAATTCTCGCAAGAATTCCAAAACCCATCCGAACGAATCGAACGCCGCACGTTTCCCATTGTTTCTTGAGCATTGCCTCCTCTTCCACGCAATTCTATTAAAGATGCACCCCATCGATCATCTATGATCATCCTCTCTAAAGCCCCCTAATTTGAAGAAGTCTTTCAATCATGATGAAATTGGTTGCAAAACGGGTGTCTGCTGGCATGCGTAGAATGTGGTTGGGCGAGTACACTCGAAACAGAGCTTGTGGAGCATGGTGACGTCTTACAAAAACTCAAATCTTTCGAGCCTTTTTCACCAAGCTTTTAACCCATCTTTCCGAACCCCAGTCTTGCAAAAGTAAGTCCATGATGTGGGCACAACATCCTTGAAAATAAAGATGAGGATGTCTTTGGGTCAATATGCGGCCCGCTGCCACCATACTGCTAGCATTGTCGGTGCAGACTTGAACCACGTTGGTGGGACCTACTCTATTGATATGTACAGACATTTCTTCAGCAACGTAGGGTGCATCTTTTTTATTGCCCGTCGTATCAATAGATCCGAGGAACGTATCACCAGCGGGGCAACACATCAGTACATTCAAGAGGGGCCAATTCTGAACATTGTCCCATCCATCCAAACAAACCGTTACACCGTACTTGTGGATGGAATCTTTTGTTTTAGCGTTCACCTCAACCTCTATTTGTGCCCGTCTAGCCTTCAATAGAGAGGTTCGCATGGCGTAGTATGAAGGAGGTTTGTACGTCAACTTCATTGCTGCAGTTTGTTTAACAGCGTTGATAAAAGACGGATGTCTCACCACGTTGAAAGGGATGTTGGCTTCATAGAACGCCGTTGACCAAATTCTATCCAATGTCAACTTTGCAGATGACTGTAGCCCCTCTTGCATTGATAATTGACGAAGACCCCTTCCCGCAGAACTAGCTCGAACTTGTGCACTCAGAAGGAAAATTCCACCATGGGTAGAATTTTGCGACGAAATCAATGGAGGGTTCTCATTTGCTACTTCAGTACCCTCTGCCGAACAATGATCAATCTCAGGGGGTACTAGTTCTCCAATCCGACGCTCCTCGTTACTAACATTATCAATGATCTCGAGAGGCTCGGGAAGCACTCCTCCACACAAAGCAAAGAGTGCCCTGATATTTGGTGGAACTTTGGAGCATGCTCCAACATCCGTAGAGTTTTGTCCGTCTCTATACCCCAAGTAAGTAAACATCCTTTCAGCTCTGTATTGAATCTGCTTCTGTCAATACACGCATTCAACTCTCCTAATCTTTGTACCCAGACGCACACCTAAATCCCTGAACCACTTATCCTATTCTTCTGTACGCCTCGGCATTGCTAAAGTGAATCACCTAAACCTCTTCCAAGTGATTGGGCCCAACTCAATCAACGGGTCTCATGCAATGGTTCAAGTTGAACCATAGTCTCAAGACAACACTATGATAAGTTGGGCAATGAATGCTCCAAAATAAAATGTGGACCCAACTCAATCAATGGGTCTCATGCAATAGTTCAAACAGAATTACAGTCTCAAGACAACACTATGATGAGTTGGGCAGTGAATGGTGCAAAATTCCTGACATTTATACATTTCACACGAATGGGTTAGAGGGAGGACAGTCCCGGCCTGGCAGACGAGAAAGGGCAGTCGGGGCAGTCGGGGCAGTCGGGGAAGACGGGGCAGACGGGGCAGTTGGGGCTGTTGGGGTAGTCGGGGCAGACGGGGCAGTCGGGGCAGTCGGCCAAGGCCGTCAGGGAATTGGGGCTGAGAAGCTAATATATATGCATTGCAACAAAATTTTGTTTTCATTTTTGCAATGGGGAGTCATGGGGAGTTAGAGGAAGAGGTGCAAGAGGGAGGGCTCCTATCCCCAATGAGGAACATGATGAATGTTGATTCTAAAGTTTCATATCGGAAACCATGGCAGCCATCTATTAAACTACAGCATGAGAGGTTTGGACCCAAGCTACATCAATTCAAACTAGTTCCTTTCCCAATGAAGGCGTACGGTGAAAATTTCACCAGCAATAGTACTTACAAGTCATTGCTGAAGCGACCTATTTTGAAGAGAACAACATTACCACCCAAGGAAAAACCCTTGAAATTTCAAGTGAACTTGAAATGCAATTGTAGTTCAGAGGTGTCATGCAATCATGAGTTTGAAGAATGTAAGAACCCTGAAGAAGAAACATGACAGTGAGACGTACAGAGAGGGGAATTTTGGGCGGGGATGGGCAGTCGGGTGGGGGTAGATGGGGCGGGGGCAGTCGGGATAGGGCAGTCGATGGGGGCAGTCGGGGCGGGCAGACGGGGAGGGGGCCGTCGGCGAGGGCAGACGGGAAGGAGGCAGTCGGGGAGGGCAGATGGGCACTGGGCAGTCGGGTGGGGATAGATGGGGCGGGGGCAGATGGGGCGGGGGCAGTCGGGATGGAGCAGTCGGATGGGGGCAGTCGGGGCGGGCAGACGGGGAGGGGGCCGACGGCGTGGGCAGACGGGAAGGAGGGAGTCGGGGAGGGCAAACGGGCAGTTCATGGGTAAAACCATTTGACTTTACTGAAGGACGTTAATTTCACTAGAAGTCCACATCATCAAGTAGTCCACGTCAGATACTGACGTGTCGACATGCGGGGTAAAAGTCAAAAAAAAAATTACCCAGTAAAAAATCGGGCCGGCATGATCCCGACACGATCCGGCATAATGCCGGCATGACATCATGCCGGCATGACACGACATTGTGCCGGGATTTCTCTCCGACACGACACGATGAACAACCCTGATAGCAACTCCACCATGATATTTTTTTATTGTGTTATCAAAATAGATTGTTCAACCTCTTGGAACAAACTTGTGAGAACTACAAGCCGACCGATTCACCCCCTATACATAGTCCATGGGATTTTACATGAACAACATTGTTGTCAACTCCAACGGGGCTTCTAAATGCACTAAGAAAAGGAGGAAAAAGAATGCGCGACCATGCACCCTATAACCACCTGCATAAAAAACTAAAACAAAAAAATCATCAAACATGCATCCATCCATCTATCTATCTATCTATCCATCTATCTATTTTTTGCAGGTCGCTAATGATGCATAGCCGCCCCTTTGCTTTCTTCCGCAACCATGGGAGCATAGTAGAACATATCTATGTTCTCTTGAGGAGAGGACAAAAGAGGGTCCGCGAGCACGGACCCTTAGCCTCGGAAATTCTAGAATATATAAATAAATAAAATAAAATAAAATATGGTGGGTGTGGCGGAGGGGCTGAGGGTATGCGACAACGCACCTTCTGTCCTCAAGCCCTGAAGAGAACATACATATGTTCTTCCATACCCTCTTATAGCCGCCTCATTAGTATATAAGGTGACCATGGGAGCATGGAAGAACATATTTATGTTCTTTTGAGGAGAGAACCGAAAGAAGGTTCGCGCACGCGGACCCTAGCCCTGGAAAACCCAGAATATTTTATTTTAGATTAAAAAAAACAATAAAAAATGGTGGGTGTGGCGGAGGGGCTGAAGGTATGCGGCAACGCATCCTCTGTCCTCTAGCCCTAAAGAGAACATACATATGTTCTTCCATACCATCTTATAGCCGCCTCATTAATATATAAGGCAACCATGGGAGCATGGGAGATCATATTTATGTTCTCTTGAGGAGAAAACGAAAGAAGGTCCGTGCGCGAGGACACTTAGCCCCGAAAAACCCAAAATTTTTTTTATGTATAATAATAATAATTATTATAATTATTGGTGGGCATAGCAGAGGGGTTGAGTGTACGCGGCATTTGAATGTTGTTTTGAAGGATGGAGGAAGGAGCCACGCATCCTTATGTACTTTTTGGCACAAAAAGAAAAGAAATAAGAAAAAGGAAAATAAGAAAAAAAAATTCATGTCTTGTCCTATACACTCTGGCAACGGTGTTATAGTGTCTTAATTTATTCATAATTTGTAACAATTCTTAAATAGTCAATCTTGCAATTTTTAAAATAATTCAAATTCAAATTTTTGTTATGAAAAATTTGAAATATTAGATTTTTATTGCAATATACTACAAGTTTCAACAAAGAAAGAAATCGATGTTTTTTTGTCAATTTTTTTAATAAGTGTTTTTTAGCACAATTAGGTCCCAAAATGATTGCACTTGGCCAAGTGCCAAAATAGGGAATTGTCTATTTTTTATATTTTCTATTTCAAGGGGATTTAATCTTATTTTGAACAAGAAGACAAACTTATACAACGCAAAAAGTAAAAAATACCTTTTAAAAAAGTATAGTCTTTATGATAGGAATATACATGAATATGAACATATATATACATTCATTTATTCATTTGGAAGATGAAAATAACTTCTATATTTTATGATTTGGATTTTAAAACATACTTTGTAAACAATGTCATAGTTTACATGATTTCAATAAAGAATTCAAATATTCAATTGGATTTAAGGTGTATGTCTATTTATTTATTTAATAAATGCTTTAAAACTAATAGGTTTTGCCTTAACTCCTAAAGTTCTTTGGTACCCAAGTTCCAAAAGTGTCTAAAAAACACTTTGTAGAAACAAAGTTACAAATTGCCTATTTTACAACCAACCAAAGAATCTTAACCATGTTGCAATATTTTGACAGTATCTAATTTTCAGCTCCTAATTTCTGATAAACTATAAAATTATAATAGTTGATTGAGAGACCAATTTTTTTTAGGGCCCAAAATCATGTTTTACTTCACTATGGAATTTTTAACTCCTAAAGGACCAAGAAGATTGAATTGGACCTCATGTTCTTTTTATCAATTTTAAATATGTCCTATGTGGACATCCTTTTGTCCAAATTTATTTGTTTTTTGACCAACATATACAATGTTCTTCATTGATTCTTATGATAAAAAAATTTGTCCCCTCCTAATTATATTTTCAACAATATCCCTTCAATTAAATTTTTAATTTTATAACCATGAATTATTGATCCTTTAGAAGTTAAATTTACAGATTATGTTTTAGCATGTTAAGTTTTGCATATATGCATGGGCAAATTTTGGGCCTTAGTACTAGTGGCTTCTAACATTGTTAAAAAAAAAATTTGTAAGAGAAGGTATATTGAAATTGTATAGCAAAGCTTGACCCCAATATTGATCCTATATCCAACAAAGGCAAAGTCCCTATGAGGGGAATTTTTTTACGACGTGGGTGGCAAAACTTGTTTAAACATAGGCAAAACCCGATGTGTTATGATTTGAGTCTTGCCTTTTTCCAGCACCTTGCTCAACATCCCAAATTGACATGAAAATTAAATAATTGTTAACTACCTTTTCAATGGTTTGTTGACTAGGAACTATTGATCTAATACCTACCAAAATCTTTCTATGCCAAAGAGTTAAAAAAAAACTTCCCTATTTGCTTAAAAAATACATGTATGCAAACTTTTCTCTATTTGGTAATTGATGTTAAATTTCCTGTTTTGGCACTTGTTCTCAACAAAGCCTTTAGATTCCTACCATCTTATTGGTAGGATAGTCTTTGTAAAGACTGTCAAGTCTATGTTAGTTCTACAACTAGACTTAACAATAATTATTAAGGGTGTTTTCACGGTAGGGCATCCAAAATGTGTAGTGTGACATTGCATAACAAGCGAAATGTGGCGGTTAACATTTTCTATTGGTCATTGAAATTAGTCTTTTGGCAAAAGGTTAACCATAGTGAAAAGGTATTCTAGGATTGTATATATAGATATAGATATAGATATAGATATATATATATATATATATATATATATATATATATATATATATATATATATAATATAAAATAGTATTTGGACCAAAATGTAATACATTGCATTCAGTGACGTTGTAGAATAAATACGTTATTGCCTTAATTGATACGTTTCATTGAAGATATAGCGATGGCAATAATTATCCTGAATTCCTATAATATAAAGGTATCGTATCCAAAAAAAAAATTCAAAAGATTATGTGAGCAAAGTGGATATTAGAGGTTTATGGCGGCAATTTTTGTTCCTTTACATTAAATGCTTCTTAACCCCTAAAAACCCGAGGGGTATTGGACAAAACATAGATGTGTTATAAAATGTGCCTTCCATATGTTTGATGAAGTTTGGTTCAATAGAAAAAATGTAGGGCATCATCTCTACAAATTATCTGTACAGTCAAACTTCCAAAAATAACTTTAGATATTTTTTTAATGAATTTAAAAGCATTAACCTTTGAAAATTTGCATAAATTCTAATTTTCACTTTTAGAGTTTAAAATTTAGCATGATTGGTTAAATTTTTTTTATCTATTGTAAACTTCAAAAAAGCAAAAGAAATGATAATTACTTTCCCCAAATTTTGTAACACTAAGACAATGTTGAAGTAATTCACTTTGAAAAATTCTTCCCGGTGGAGTTTAACTCGGATTGACATAATTCAAATTGGGTTGGAAAGTAGACTTGATGTAGTATTTTAAAATATTTTTTATTTTTCAAAAAATACTTTTTTTATTCCGGGCAGCCCTTTAGATTTGGGCAGCGACCAGAAAATGGTCGTTGGGACGTTTAGGGGTTAAAATGACAAGTTCCCAAAAATTTCTAGCGAGCTTGGTTGGCTAATTAAAACGGAGCATGTGATGTGCTGAGATATTCATTTGACATGGTTTGCAAGCCGATTAAATGACATCAATAGGAATATTCCAAAAGATTTAGAGAATATTACAAAAGATACCAAAATAATATAAAATAATTTGAAAATGTTCCAGAATTTTCCAAAAAATATTATATTTTCTACTATATTAAAATGTTTTTGATATTTCCCTATTTATTACATTACGTCATTAATGCAACTGCTTTACAATATTAAAAGCTTTTTTTGTTGAGACTATAACACCCTAGTGCAAAAACACCCCTAAGTAAATTATTTGTAATTGCTATCTGTAAGCATACTAGACTACCATCTACAAGAAAAATTTACATTAATCGTTCAAACACAATAGAAACGTAAAATTACCATAAATGTCACCCCTCACTTCATGTGTGAATCTTTGCTAATAGGTTTTGGGTAAATCTAAGGGAAAATCTAACCTAACACTGATGGCTAAGTCAAGTGAATGGGCAGTTCATCATTCCACATTTTACAGTTGGTTACAAAGTCATCAATTGACTCAATAGTACACCTTCCCCGGGGGTGCACTCTTTTATGTGTGTGAAGAATCACATGATTCCACAAGAGGGGTATTAATTTGAACACTACTGTACCATGTATACATACAAGAAGCATATTTAAGGCTGAAAATAGGGTTGTATGTTTACATTAAACATATCTACATGAACACATATAAGAATATACCAACATATACAAGGGGTATTTTAAAGGGGATCATGAACGCAAATGATGCTAAGGCTTAATAAAGAATGCACCTCTGGGGCACCTTCGAATAAACACAAAAAAGAAAACTACCCAGAAAGTACCTATAAGAGATCTAGGAAATTATTTGGTATAACATTATCCCCCCTCTTACCCAAATTCATCCTTGAGAACTTATTCATCCTTGCAGGTCTGTAGTTGTTGATCTTGACACTCTTGGTTGTGTTTCTCCTATATTTTATGGAAGTGAAGAAACGGTTTAGGATTCAGGGTTTAGAGTTAGAAGTCCCATGATACGGATTCTAACGGTCATGATGTTGGAGATTGTTCAAGTTGCTGATAAGTTAGCCCCTAAACCCCTAAACGACCATTTTATGGTCACTGCCTTTTTTTACGGGCTGCACAAGATGAAAAATATATTTTTATAAAATATAAAAAATGCTTTCAAATAGGAAATCAAGTGTACTTTTCAACCCTATTTTATTCATGTCGATTCAATTTAAACTCCATCAAGGAGAAATTTTCAAAGACAAAGACCTCAATATTGTCCTAGTTTTATGAATTTTACTATTTCGGGAAACTAATGATGTTCTCTCCTTTGAAAAAAAATTCCTTTTGAAGTTTAGAATAGAATGTCTAGTTTTAGCCAATCATACCAAATTTAGAATTCTAAAACTAAAATTTGTAATTATGGTGAAAATTAAATGGTAAATGCTTCTAACTTCATTAAATGAGTACTTAAAACATTTTTGAAAGTTTGATTTTATGAATAATTACTAAGCATCATGCTTCTCATTTTCTCTTTTGGACCAAACTTCATCGAAGTTGCAAAAGTAACATTTTATAACACATCTAGGTTTTGTCCTTACCCAATTTGAGTTTGGAGAAAAGAAAATTGTGAGGAAAAAACAAAAAAATACTACCAAGGCCCTTTGTATCTACCAATACCTTTTCATTGCACACCCAAGGCTACCTGAGTACCTTTTTTCACACACCCAAGGCTTTCAATATTGCTACCTAACTTTCCAATGCACTCACAAATACCAAAGTTCAAAAACTTTCCTAACTCCTAAATGCAACAAAAACCTTGGAACTAAGACGGATGAACCAGGTAGAACACTGAAATCTAAAGTTCAAATATCCTAAACTATAACTTAATAGTGTAAAAAGTGTTATATTAGTAGAAGTGTCGTTCTTTGAACACGATAGATAGTCTGTGCCTGAAAGGCAAGGCTCAACAAACACCAAATCACGAAATCAGCTGGCTAGAAAGACTTTCAAGGCATCCTAGCCAGTTCGAGCACTTGTTGAGCAACATGGATAGCGCGCGGCTTAGCATTGTAAGCAAAAACGGTAGGGAGGAAAATATGATAGCCAAAACATGCCCCTAACTCCTAATCCGTGACAAGATGTAGTATACCCAAAATAGGCATGATAAAAATCTCATTGCTCTAGCCCCTAAATGCTTAGAGGTTTTGGGCGATACCTAACTGTATTATAAAATGAGGTTTCTTTAACTTTCTTTGAGTTTCAACTCTAAAGAGTATATCTAAGATATCCTAATTAGAAGACATCCATATTGTTGAATTTGATATTAAATGCCTAAATATTTTTCAAATGAATTTACGAGAGAAAACTTTGAAAATTTACTAAAATTACAATTTTAATACTCTCATCTTGTAATTCATTGTGATTGATTGAAATCACTATGCTTCAATTGTGGTGAAGTTGTTCACATATTTTATTATAGTTTGATAGAAGTGACTTGAGATCTCTTTGTAAGCAATCAAAAGATAATTTTATAGGTTGAAATATTTCACATTATGCAAAAGATGATTCAATGTTGTACATTTTGCACTTTTGGCCAATCATTCCAAAATTCATAAGATAGCATTGAGCATTTTTGTATTTTTCATACAATTAAAACGATAATCTCTTTGAAAATCATATTTAGACATAGTTCAGCACTATTACTTAATTCAGCCATATGGATGCCATCATCTACAACTGTCATTTGTATGTCAGCCTCAAATAATGAATTTAGTGCTCATTTTATAGCTAGCTCAAAACGTTAGAAGGAATTTTTTTTGTCAAAATAGAAGCTCACATGGAATGGAAGGATCTAATAAATTCAATTTCGGTTTTTATTTTTCTAATCCGATTTCACTTGTGTAGAGGTTGCTATCTGAAAAATTCATGTAAATAAAATCAATTGAAAAAACATCACTATGGATGAGAAAATGACAAGTGATATTGTGCATCGTCCAAAAAATGAACGCTTAGGCAGTTAGAGGTTAAACTACACAGACAGTTGGCTGCAATTGTTGAAAACCCTAACTCCCCTATCATTGTATATACAAAAAACAAGGATTAAGCTGAAAAATAAGACACTCTTCTCTCGTTAAAAGCGTCAAAGGCTGATTCAGCCAATTTAGAGACAGGCTTAGGACACAGAATCAGCCTCGCCTACCGATTCTGCACGTTCTCCACATGTTCCCAACAACATTATTTGTGTTCTCTCGGCTTTTAACGTTAGAGAACGCGCCGTGTGGGGCGGATTCTGCACAGAAGCTCGCTCATGTGCAAAATCTGCTCCACATGGCGCATCCTCTAGTACAGAAAAAACGTTTTCTCTTTTGCAAACCAACTTTCATTCATTATCTAAGTTATTCGTAATAAAAGGTTGGCTTGCTTGCGTTTTACCTGGAGTTTCTATTCTTGAAATAAACTTCACAAGATTCAAGGATTGACACAAACAGTAAGACAGCTAGCCATGGGCGAGCATTTGGCCGGTGTGGGGGCACAATGAGATTTCCCTGTCGGAACTCAAGTGTGGTTAGGAGGAGATTTTTTAGCATTGGGAAGGTGTAACAATTGCTTTGAAAAAAAGAAGGCAAAACTCATTTTTGTTGCCTTTGAAGTTAAAAAAGCAATTCTACCTTGTCTTTCCTCTTCTGAAATTTTTGCCAGGCTTTACAGAAAACTCTATTAAAGGTATCTTTTAACCTCAAAATTTACTTCAGATTGCATGGCTCACAAAAAAGACTCATGAAAACAAAATCATATGTCTTTGCTAAGTCATAAAGTTTTCGGATTTTTTTATGAAGGTTTGACATTTTGTGATGCAGTATTGAATAAACAAATAATTAAATAAGTGAAGAAAACTTATATCAATTACTAAATAAACTATTAGAAAAAAGGTTTTTCTCATAGGTGTACATTATAGCAAAGAACATCATAGTTCAAATCAAAATTTTCAAGCCATAACTTCACTCATATAGGATTCATTTTTGAACAACCATGGGGTCATTTGATTTTTCATTTACCATCAACTAAATATTTTACCACAACATTTCTAAATTTTCTCCCTTTTTCACATTCAATTACTATATAGAATGCGCCAATTGAGTCAAAAAAGAGTAAGAGTGCACAAATTGCCTTTGGCATGAAAAGACATCTTCCTTTTGTCACATTCACTTACTATGTGGGAGGCGCCAAATAAGCCAAAAATGAGTAAGAGTGCAGAGATTAATTGCCTTTGGGATGAAAAGACATAAAGACAATCGGTGGACATTATATGAGAAAATGATTGAAAAAGAAGTTATAATATCTCATCCTAAAAGGACAAAGGGAAAAACGAAAAAAATAAGCAGAAACAAAAGAAGACAATGAATACAAAAAAGTGTTGAGATGTAAATTTCAAAAAGTAAAAAAAATAACTGAAGAATGAGAAATTTTAGAGGTAATAAATTATAAATTTTAAAAATAAAAAATGACAAATAAAAAAAATCAGAAATGAGAATTTCAAGAATAGGTTAAGAAATACCATAAATACTACCGTGGTACAGTAAAACCAAAATCGAACCCCAACCCTAACACATCAAAAATTTGACAAATTAAAGAGTGTATAAATAGAAATAGAAATAGAAATAGAAATAGAAATAGAAATAGAAATATATATATATATATATATATATATATATATATATATATATTAGAATGATAGAATGATAAAATAGCAAAAAAATAAAAAATGGAGGTGTTTCTAAGTATCATCACCAGTCAGTAATGCCACAATCCACAATTAACAAGGCTGCTCATTATACAATAGTATCCAATCAGATGTCGGAAGCAAGCAAGACTGCCCAGTATCTCCCACACTTTTTGGACTCTATATACCGTACTTGGAAGGCAGGGTTGGCATAAAATAATTCCCCAAAAAATGCCGAAAAAATAAATAAATTTATTAAGTATTTTGTCGAAGTCAACAAAAATGAAGTCAACAAAAAGCCGAAAAAAAATAAAACAAAGTCTACATCATGCCGAAATCTTCAATATCACAACTGTAAAAGACCCTCTTATCAAACGCGTTGAAGAAAATAATAAAGCACATCCACATGCTCCACGCCTACCCCAAAACCAGCTGACCACAACCATCCGATTCCTTGCCAACGTCCCTTTCTCTTGGGGATAAGTTCTCCTTCCGATGAGTCCTCAGGCACTTGACTCCTCATGCTTCGCTTGTGCTTTTCCGTCCGCACTAGTCGTTCATTCCCGTGTCTGCTCTCCCTGTATCCCTATATTGCTCCGCCTCTCCGCACTACTCTTTCATATGTCTTGCTCCGCCTCTCCGCATCTACTGCCCTTGCATTTCGCACTGATTCGCCTTTTTTACTCTGCCTCAGCTCCTTCAGTATTTGCATCTGCTCGATTACTTGAGGGCCACCGCAATGGTGACATATCGATATAGCATTTGCATTTCTGACGATCGATGCTGTGTTAGATCAACCTTGTGGACTACGGCATGAAGGGTGCGGAGATCGCCATGCGTCGTACCTGTTGGAGCTGAATTATCTGGCCAACCCGGTAACCACGCACGTGTAGAGCGCGGAGCAGCACAACCAGGAAGTGAACTCGTTGGGCTTGGTGTCGGCGCGCAAGACCGAGGAGGCGGTGGAGATTCTGAAACTGATGAGCTCCACGTTCTTGGTGGGGCTGTGCCAAGCCATCGACCTGCGCCATGTGGAGGAGACCATGCAAACGACAGTGAAGTAAGTGGTGACGCAGGCGGCGAAGAAGACGTTGTTCATGGGCAAGGATGGCGCCCTGCTACCGTCGCGGTTTTGCGAGAAGGACCTGGCTGCTGCTGGTGGTGGAGCGGCAGCTAGTTCGGAGACATACCCTTTGATGGAAAAGCTGCAAGCAATGCTGGTGAGCCACGCATTGAAGCTGCACAAGGACGCGTCCGCAGCCGTGTTCAAGCAGATCCCGGTGTTGCAAGAGCGGTTGCAAGAGCTGCGGAGGCGGAGGTGCAAGAGCGGTTGCGGATGGTGGTGCCGGTGGTGCGGGGAAGCATACGTAACAAGAGGTTGTCGGCGGTGGGCAACAGGATCGAAGAGTGCAGGACGTATCCGTTCGTGAGGGCGGAGCTGGGGACGCAATTGCTGTCGGGATTGCGGACGGCGCACGCTGGAAGACACCGGGCTTGGTGGCAATGATCTCAACCAGGTCAGCTTTCTAAAGTCTTCCTGCAACCACATAAGCAATTAAATTTGACTATAGAATCCAGTGCAACTTGATAAACCCGAATTTGAACATGGATTGATGTGAGAGTTGATAAAGTGACTTTGAACATGGATTTGAGTATGAATTGACGAGACATTAAATTTCAAATGTGAATATGATTTGATGTGACATCCAATGCAGGTGCAAAAGTAATTTGAACGTGAATTTAAATGTGAATTTGAGCATGGAATTTGATGAGACATCCAACACAAGTTGATAAACAAAAGGCATGGTGTTACTTAGGCAATACCTGCCTGATGCTAATTCTCCTTAAGGGATGTATTAATTCTTGATAATTAGGGAGTTATCCATTCATTAACCCCTGGTTTTCAAATGATCAGAAGCATGTGAATTTTATAACGTTGCATGTGTTGAAGGAAAAAAACAAAAGAAAATCCTCATATGACCCACTCAAAATTGCTACAACAAACTTCTGAACCCCTAGTTTTCAAATGATCATATTGTGAAAAATCATATGAATTTTGTATCACCAGAAATGTTGCATGTGTTGGTGGAAAAAGAAAGAAAACTAGGCAAAAGAAGGTGCTACTCAAAAATGCTAAAACAAACATGAAGTTAATGTATGTGTAGATCTATCAATTTGTAGAGAAGGAGCAATACACCGGGCTTCCTACATTGAGTCTTAGATGATGTTGGTCTTCTTCTGCCATGTCATGTTGTATTGTGTTCTTCATTGTGCTGTTGTTGCTCCTATTCTTTGATGTGATGTTATTCACTTGTTCCTCTTTGTCAAATCCCCTTTGATATTTTGGCTCTTTGTTGGAGGTACACATGATCCATGGGCTGCAAGGACGCTTCAAAAAATCATTAGGGTTGGTAAGTTTTCTAAATGTTACTTCAATAGATAAAAAATTAAATCAAAATTAGAGCAGATTTGAAATTTGGCTTCTAAATTGAATGGAATGTAGCAAAACTAAATTTGAGCTGATATAAAATACTTACCATAATGTTGTTGCATGCAGACTTATTTTTTCCTTGCCATTCCACAGATTGAAGCCATGGAAGTTGTACCATGACAACTGGAGAGTTTTTCAACTCTTGAAAGTGTGTCTTCCATTATTGCTTCCAAACTCTCCTCAACATCCATGTCCTCATCTTCTATATTTTTGCTTGTATCCACTTGAATGCTTGTATCTTCCTTGAACAAAGGTGACTTCATGTTTTGTATCATGGCATCTTTTTGAAATTCAGGGTCGAACGAACGAAGTAGTCCGCACTTGCTCCACCCCACCTTAACCATCTCTTGCTTATTGCAAACATATAACCATGAAGTAAACAACCAAGAACAAAGTAGAGGTTTCAAGGTAGACATTTTAAAATCAACCTTGATGCTAGAGTTTGTTTCAATCTGACTTGTAATCATGCTCATCGTATACTTGTTAAATTCTTGACGAAAAGCATGCTTGAATGGACGCTGTAGGATCACATCTGCAGGTTGGTAAATGCTAGTGCAATTTGCCGGGATGTATAAGACATGAATTTGGGGATAATTGTCCTTCATCCACTCTCTAAATTCTTTGGAAATGTGCACGCTCCAGCAGTCAATCAACCAAATCATCTCTTGGGTTTTCGGTAAACCCAAAAGATTGATTTGCAACCGAAGATAGCTTGATAGAATTGTCTTGACAAAATTCTTGCATGTCTCTATAGTAGACCAATGGTTGTGACTAAATGTCAGGTCCCATCCACTATCAACACATTCTCGTCTGCCATCTGTTCAGTGGTGGTAAAGATCGAGAAGTAAGTCCTTGAAGTACAATTTGAAAAGGTAAAACTTTGCCTGTAGCAGCAGATGAAACAACTATAGTCACTTGTCTTTTGTCCTCTAGCCCATGCACACTTACTTGTTTAATCCCCTTAGTATCCCACGTTCTTGCTCCTCCTGTAGGTACCAAATGAATACCAGTTTGATCACTGTTCACAACAAGAGATTCAGGAATGTTGTGAACCTTAATCAAATAAGCACACCTTTGTGCCATTGTCAATCCTTGCAATTCGAAGTCGTCTGGAAGTTTCCCCGCAGCCGTTGTTGCAGCACGATAACTCCAATTTAGTTCAGATTTGACAAAAGCCCTTGTCCACTTTGTAGAAACCTTAAACTTCTCATCCTCAAGTAGATGAGGCTCACGCTTCTGGATAAGGGCTTTTATCAAGGGCTGGATGATAACAGCGGAGAGTGGTTGGCCGCTAGCGCGTTGCTTTCTAAGTACATTGCAAATCTCATCTCTAAGGGCGGGATACTCAGCAAGTATAGGGCAGTGTTGTGAGGCCTTGTCAAAATATGTGCCAAATTCCACACAACGCTTGTAATTTTCTTTGAGATCGCCATTGGGATGGAACCACTCGTACATTGTACTCCTTGCAAGATAGTCATAGGGGCTATGTAAGGATCCTGGTTGTCTATAAGCTGCCCTCAAGTACATCAATGCATTTGTAATATTCCTAGCTTGTTGCATTGCTTTGAAAATAGGAGGCCAAAGGGAAGGAGTAAACCAATTTTTATAGTTGCCCCTTGGTTTTGAAACGAGAGGCTTCATCCGCTCGACCTTTGGCTTAAGAAATGGTGCCGTTCCGTCCTTCCTTGGCCTCCCCACCGGTCGCTTTGGAAGTGCATGCTTGGTCATGGATCGTTCTTTCTCCAACTTGTCATTCAAAACGGCAAACTCCAACTCCGATCTCCTCTCCACTTCCTCTTTACTGATGGAGGCAAAAAAACCCCAAATCTAATCGTTTTTGAGTAGGAGCCATAGCCACAACAAAACAAGTACCAAGAGCACTCTAAACCACAATCAGAGTACCAAACTCACAAAGAAAGAAAGAGCTCCTTCTTGCGGACTGAACGAAACACAAGTGAAAAGAGAGTGCTCATTGAACTCATCATTCCAATTTGGACCATTTTCGCCGAAATTGGATGAAAACATAATACTCAATGAAAATCGTAGACAAAAACAAAATAAAACAGTTAGCCGCCGGAAAAAAATTAATGTTAGTTATTAATAGCCGATTTTTTAATAATTACTTTTGAAAGTGCCGACCTTCACTGTTTCAACTTTTATTAATTATTCGACATGAAAGTGCCGACCCTGCCTTCCACGTACGGTAACAAAAGTCAAAAATATTGCAATTCCAAAAACAAAGAGTCTTTTCTAAACTGATAAACCTCCAACAAGTGCAAGGTGTTGTTCAACATCCTAAACATCTCCGAACGCAACAAAAATTGGTACACAACTAACCCTTAACCCTTGAAGGTCCAGAATGGACACTGTGGCCAAATATACATGATCAGAGCGGATTTTCACGTATTAGGGTTACTGAATGGGGGAATTTGCATAAGACTCACAAACAAAAGTGGTAGGATGTCTCCATACGGACTGAACCATATATTTACACATACGGTCAGCCTCACTACCTGGCTGTTGTTGGTCAAAATACGGGGTCGTATATACGATTCGTCTTTGGTACGCCTGTGGAGCAGACCCGATGCTTCAAGGGGTTAGGGTGGATGCATGATTTATCTAGTTCTGGAAAACGGGCTCAAATATGGACTGTCTAATTCTGGACCAAAAAAAATTAAGACGGGCGACTCTAGCTGAATTTTTGAACACGGGGGGATTCTAAGTGAAATCAACGGGAGATCCCCCGATAGAACGCCTTCTATCAGTGGCCCTGACGGGAGAACTTGGCTGATTTTTAACTTCGGGAGAATCGGGACCCCTGTAAGCTGAAATCAACAGGGGATCCCCCAATAGAAAGCCATCTACCAGTGGTTTAGGGTCGGTTTAGTGGTCTATCGGAGGATCCTCCGTTGGCCAAAATCCTTCTATATCCTCCGTTGGAAATTTTTGTTGATTTCTGGAGTTTATGAATTCTGTAGTAGGGTCATTCCAGAAATAGATAAATCATGCATGTGGGTGACGTGGTAGAGGCGGGTGGGTGACGTGGTAGAAGCCGTTGGGTTTACTGGCGGGAGTATGGCGTCCTGGCGGGAGGCTGTCTGCAGTATTTGAGAGTAGGTTCGTGATCCTCGAATTCCGGATCTCCAATTCTTGGCTGTGAGGACGAGCGCACGGCAGATTTGCCATTAGCAACATGCGTGGTTGAGCACGACTGGATTGTGTGAGTTGGTTTAGGGTTGTCGCGCGTACAGTTGTTGTCCCTCATGATGGGGAAGTTTTGCATCATCGCACGCAGTGGAGGGAGGCCAGCGTGTGGAGAAGTAGTAGCCTTCGTCATTGCGAGTGGTGGTGAGATTGCGGTCATGGCGGCGCCCTGGATTGATGCGCGCATTGTGCCAGAAGCCCCACAGCATTTAGCGAGTGAAAGGCGCGTTTTGTATTCCTAGGCAATTCAGCGGGGCGCATGTGAGAAGAGAGCGAGACGTATCGTGGGTTTACTGAACTTGCGCTGGATGCTCTGATTGCCCAAACCACCGAATACTTGGCGGAAGCCTGGAGTTCCGGAGTTTTGTTGGCACCGATTCCTCTTTCATAGACATTGCCAACACATCCTCAACTGGACTTACCGCAGATCCGAAAGTGACAAAGACGGGTTTGGAGACGAGGTGAACGCGTTGATCAGGCACCGTTTGTTTCCAGAACCACCGGAATTACAGCATGGCGAGAAAGAAGGGCAACGTCCGGGAGGGAGCATCGCCACACAGAGTCAGGATACGGGTGGACGTAGCGCCCTTGCATCGCCAAGTACAGGTCGCAGTGAGGAGCCAGGAGCCGACAATGACACCAACGACGTTGAGCGTGCCGGTTGCCGAGGTCTTGCAAGAGGGCGTGGAGAATTCAGGTCAGTGATTTTTTCTCCGTGTCAATCATTGCTTCAGTTCCTTGTTGGTTTAGGGTTTAGGGGCCTTCAGTCACCATCGCTAGCGGAAATGCTACGGTTGCTGCAACCATTACAACTTGTTGATAACGGTGTCAGATTGCAACGACGTTGAATTAACTCTCGTGGGAACTTATTGGCAATGCAACGAGTGCCTCGTCTTACATTGTGAGTCAAAGCACTTACATGAATATTGTTAGTCAGAGCACTTCACAATGTATCACGTACCTATGTGCCGTTCAGTCACCCAGTGCCGTTCAGTCAAATGTGCCGTTCAGTCACCCACGGAGTTTTTTACCCAGTGCCGTTCAATCAAATGCCTCCAAGCCGGGCTCCAAGCTGTGTAAAAAAAAACCAACACTAAAAAAAAAAGCCCTCCAAGTAGCCAGACTGGCCTGAGCTTGAAGAAATGGACTGGTTGGAGGGAAGAATCAAAGTTGAGTAGATCGCAATTAAAAATCCCCATTTCGGAACTACAACAAAGAACCTCTCTTTCCATCCAGCTTTGGCAACAGTCTTGTTAGAGTTGTTGTCATCGTCATTGTTGTTCTTGTCATTGTTGTCGTCATTGTTATCCTTGCTTTGCGAGTAAGATTGAGCGCCTCGGTGCTGCGTTTCTGCAGTTACTGTTCATTTTCAAACTTGATGATCAGGACAAAGTTGTCAATGCAAGCGTCGAAGGTGACCACAATGGGTCCCTGCTTCTGATTCTTCCGTGCAATGTATCATCATCATCTGTGGCCGGGTGGTTGCAAGCTACGGTCACCCAATTTTTTTGTCGCGGTGTAGGAATTCGTGCACTTTTCCAATCTTTGAAAAATCCTCAAAAAATATTGAAATGGAATCTTTGTATAAAACCAAAGGCAACCTTTTAACAATAACAATTTCTAGGAAGGTACCACAATTTTGACTCCCAAATTTAGTTTTTGAGCTCTAAAATCATCAAAATATGTTAGAAAAGGTTACTTGTCGCTTGTCAAAAGTGCACCTAGAATATGAGAAGTACAAGAAGGGGGTTGATTTTTGACTTCAAACTTTTTTAGGATCTTGCCACAAGCACTTAGATTACTACCAAATATGTTTTTTCCCTTATGACCTTTTTTTTAAAAAAAAATAAATTATTTTCCCATGTTTCTGTTTATTGATTATTTCGCCATATTAAAATGTCTATTTGCGATTTTTTTTTTGTGGTTGATATAATGGTCACATTTTGAAGGTGGGATGTCATTTAGATTTTCAAAATTTTTAATCTATTGTACATATGTAAAAAAGTGGCATCTTTCTTATGTAGAGTGAAAAACTTTTGATGGGTGCACTCGCTGCACTATGGGGTGGTAATTTTTGGTCAACCTAACATTGAAAATCCAAATACAGCTTCTGCCTTATGCTTTGTGCCTAGCTCTGTCAGGGAACGTGGCCTCGTGGGTTGCATGGAGGAAGTCTTCGTTGCCCAGTAGCTTCCAGCGCGCGCCGATGCTTCATCTCCTCCATCGCGATTCTGCAAGGAGCACCCAACACTATGCAGCGAAATGCTGAAGGTTTGGAGTCCTAGGATTAGGGTTTTCCACGTTCTCAGCATTGTTGTCACGTTGCGGCAATTGCAAAAATGGGAAACAAACGCACCGCTGCGCACAGATTGTGGGCGCCAGAAAGGGAGGAGGCGTCGGCGCACAATCACCAAAGGCGTGTAGAAGCCGAGGCAGAGGATTTGCTGCGCAGGCTCCGACAAGAACAGGTGGAACACCAGGCAGTTTGTGAGAGGGAATCGGCTGTCGAGGCGGTCAATCAACGGGAGGCTTTAGAGGCGGTTCTAGATCGAGAACGCAGAGAATACGAGCGACTCCGCCAGGCCGCCTATCGCCGCAACAGAGACGCTCAAAGGTATGACGAAGCTCTCCGATTAAATCCAGGCTCAGAATCTCTGGAACTTGAATTGGAAGTTATCGACAGGGGTGTTGTGCGGCATGTTTTCAACGTGTGGCGGAGTTCCTGGACGAAGCCTTCGAGCCGATTGTGGGGCCTCTGAATTGGGCAGCAGCGATGGAGTCAATTCTCGATCATCCCCAAGTGTTCAAGCATTTGTCCAACTACTATCCTCGACCTGCAGAGGCCAAAATTCATGCGAAGGTTGTTGGTAACTTGAAAATGGAGTTGCACTAGGTGAAGGGTGTACAATCTGCTGAGATGTTGGCATATAAGGGAGCCCTTCTAAACATGATTGTTGCATCTGGGATAGACAGCAGACAAACATCGGGGTACTCACGGCTCCTGCAAACAAATCCGCGGAATTTGGTGAATGCACAACGTAGACGTCTCTCATTGCAATCTGCAGGGAGCTCTCTCTGGTCTTTGCCCAAACGGCGGCAGCGTTTCGACCTTATCTGTTTTCAAACTTGAGAGGCGGTTGTCAAGTGGTGGACCAATGAAACTCGCGTTAGTCCGCGGAAAAAGGATACTGTAAACAAATGGGTGGCTCCAAACCTCTACGAAAATCATGCAGCACATTACCTTACTGAAACTCAGGTGCGTCTTCTTCTACTACTTTTTGGATTAGCAACAAAAATCACTTGTTACATGTGTTTCGAGCACTTGAAACAATAATATCGCCGTCTCATGGATTGTCATATTGTAGAGGGTAGAGTGTATTTCATACGTTGAATGGGGCACTTGCAGTTCTTGCAAGTTGCTGAAATATTAATGAGGACGTAGATGTTCTCAAAGAATTAAAAAGGTTTAAAAACGAGAATTCAAAACCGGTTTTTGTAGTGTCCTGGACTCTTGGTTCATGTGTTGCTTGCTCAAATTCTTGATTATGCAAGCACGTTTAGGGTTCAATATTCTTTTTGCCCTCCCGCCTCATCGTTCTTCTCCCTGCCGGGGTATGTATTTTCATCATCCACTCTGTTTTCGTGCTTACTCTGTGTACGGTGTTTGAATTCTCCCTCTCAGCTCAATTGCTATTCCATCTTTGAAGTTTCAGTAAACGGACCCTTATTTTTGTATTCCTGATGACGAGGTTTGATACTCTGTAGCAATCCTGTACCTTGCCCTAATTTGAGAATCACATGTTGTGATGCTGTGGAATCATTCTAACATGTTCACTCGTAACCATTGCCTTCCTGTTGAATTCTCCTTACCATGAGCAATTGCTCATTTTTGAAAATTCAGAGAAGAGACAATTGTTGTAGTTTCAAGAACGCTGAGCAATTGCTAATTCAGGTCATTTTGGACCAGCTGCTCCTTGCAATTGATTCGTTTCAATTTTTGCCAAAAAATAATAAAATATTCTTCAAATTAATAAATAAATAAAAATTGGCTGCTCCTCCCCCAGGCTCTTGCAATGGCTGTTGGAATCAAGGATTCCCGTTGATTCCCAGAATCTACGAGTTTGTCCTTTGTGTGAATCATGCTGCCGGGGATCAGAGAGAGATGGATGCCGGTGGGTTCCGTCAGTGATTCTTTTTGTTTTTTCACTTGCCGTCTGGAATCAATGCAGGAGCGTGAAAACAATGGATAGAATCATCCATTTCTGAACTTTCCTACTTAGCATCTTTAATCATCGGAAATTTCATCCATTTTTAGACGCATACAACCACTACAAGAAAACCAGCCCAATGTGACCGGATGTGACTAAGCGCATATGACTATGTAGTCACCTCAGTCATTGGTTTAGTCTAAAATCAGTCCTAAGAGGGTCCAGTCATGGACTAGTCATATAAGTAGTCATATTTTTGAGGACCTGGGTGGGAACGTCTACGGGAACGGGACATATGTTCTCCTGCCCGGTTCCTAGAGTCATGCTCTGAGTGCTTACTATGTATAGTCATACTAATTATTGAGGTAATTGATGCAACGTAGTATTGCTAGAAGCCAAAGACGTACGGGTGCTAAATAATGGTGTGTGGGAGGAGGGGTTAGGCATGGGCTGATCTCTAGAGTGTCCTTGTGATGAGTTATCCCATATGGTTTGTCCATGGTGACCTCCTAGTGTACACTACTTAAGGTGGAAGGCCTTTGAGTAAAGATTATCTCTTTCTACGCATTCCTTGTGTTTGTGTGTGTGCCTTGTGCAATCTTCTCTACCTTCAATAGGTTATGGGCCCACTCATGTGTGTTTCATGAGTATTAGATTGCATTTGTGCAAGTATTTTGAGGTCGGTGCGCAACGGGCGGTTTTGGAGCATTGTTGGAGGTTTTGGAGCTTGTTGAAGCGTTGGTGTTTCTTGGAGGTGTGCATGGGCTGAAGTTACATGTTGGAGCACTCTCTTTGGTCAATTTCTTCCCTTGATCTCCTTCTTTTCTTTCTTCTATCTCTTCGTTGCGAGTGGAACTTCGTTTGGTTCAATTGTGAGCATTTGAGTAAATGCAAGTGATTTGTGAGGTGTGAAGACTCTCGTGGAGGGTCTACCATCTGATCCTAGTGATTAGGCACTTGCTTTGAGGTGTTGCATGTGTTTCATGCTCTTGGGGTGCTCAAATTTTCATTTGGAGCTAGTTTGTGCACAAAGGTGCGGTTTTGAGCAATTTCAATGCGATTGGGGTTTTGAGGGACTTGTGTGAGTTCATGTGCATTGAGTGAGTGCTCTTGAAGGACACAAAGGTGTCATTGACGTGCATTGAGTGTTTGGGGACACTAAGGCGTCGTATTGAAGCATTTGGAGTTGTTTTGAGCTCCATTGAGTGATTTGAGGGGTTTTGGTGAGCCTCTTTGCATTTTTGGGTGAGGGTTCTCACATTTGAGTGTTGGGAGGCGTGTGTGGAGCACAAAAGTGCTGATCTAGTGTTTGGGGTTGTTTTAAACCCATTGGGTGCACAAAGGTGCAATATCAAAGCAAAAAATCACAAAAACAAAGTTGTGTGTTTGAGTTTGAGGTTTCATTTGTGTGGGGAGGCATACGTAAGTGAGGATCATGGCATCTTTTGAGGGTGAGGGTCCCAAGGTCGTGGACAAGTTCGATGGGGTGAATTTCCACTTGTGGAAATTCAAAATGGAGATGGTGATGGCCGAGAAGGAGTTGTGGGAGATTGTCGAGGGTAGTGAGGAACCTCCTTTCTCTTCTACGGATCCTAGGATCATGCAAGCGTACACGAGGAGGGAGAAGAAGGCATTTGCCATTTTGGCACTCAACCTCGCGGATTCGCAACTTGCGCACATTCGTTCGTGCAAGACACCCGCGGAAGCATGGTCCAAGCTTTGCAACATTCACGAAGCGAAAACATTGGCCAACATTTTGTTTTTGAGGCGCAAGTTCTTCACCATCAAGATGGGCGAAGAAGATGACATGTTGGCGCACATCAACAAGGTCAAAGCTCTCGCGGATCAACTCAACGGTTGCGACGTGTCGGTTACGGATGGTGACATCGTGATGACACTTTTGGAGAGCCTTCCATCATCATACGAGTACCTCATCGTGGCGATGGAGTCAAGACCCATTACGGAGCTCACATTGGACTATGTGACCTCACGGTTGTTGCACGAGCTTTCGCGGCGAAAGGAGAACGAGTCTCGAGAAGATGGAGCGGCACTCGTGGCGAAGCAATTCAAGAATGGAGGCGGTGGGAGCTCAAGCGACAAGGTGTGCTTCTATTGTGGTAAGAAGGGCCACATTGCCAAATTTTGCTTCAAACGCAAGAGGGATGAGAAAGGGGAGAGTGCAAACAACACTAAAACTCGTAACGATGATGAGTACGCATTTACGGCTAGATATGATGCAAGCATGAGTGATGGTATCGAGGGTGATGCAAGCATGAGTGATTGGATTGAGGTTGGTGATGAGTATGCAAACATGGCAAGCAATGTATCGTGCAATGGTAGTACGAGTGATTGGATTGTTGATTCGGGGGCTACAAGCCACATGTCACCACATAAAACTTGTTTTCATTCGTATGTTCTCATTAATCCAAGGAGAGTGATTTTGGGAGATGATACGGTGCTTGAGGCCGTTGGCAAGGGCCAAATTGTTGTAGACACCGAGGTGAGGGGTCGTGTGAAGACAATCACTATCCAAGATGTCCTCCACGTTCCCAAATTAACGGCAAATTTACTATCGGTGAGGCAATTAGTGGCAAAGCACTTGAGGGTTGAGTTTAGTGATAAGGGGTGTTATGTGTTGTCACCGAGTCGAGATGAGGTGGCCATCATTGAAGAACACGAGGGCTTGTACCACATCAAGTTCTCCAAGGTGCATTCGAAGGAATCGGCGGCGTTGGCGCATTCAAACTTGAAGGACGACAAGTTGGCGTTGTGGCATCGTCGACTTGGCCATTTGAACATCAAGAGTGTGAAGACACTACGCGGCATGGTAAGCGGTATGGACCTTCATCAATTGAAAGTGGATGCTTCTACATTCACGTGTGAAGGTTGCATTGAAGGCAAGCAACAACGGTTGCCATTTGCGGGTGAAGGGGCGACACGGGCCACAAAAGTTTTGGAGATCGTGCATTCGGATGTGTGTGGCCCCATGAAGTCCACATCGATGGGAGGTTGCAAGTACTTTGTGACCTTCATCGATGATTTTTCAAGGAAGATATGGCTCTACCCTATCAAAGCCAAGAGTGAGTGCTTTGAGAAATTCAAGGAGTTCAAGACATTGGTGGAGAACCAATCCGAGTTGAAGATCAAAGTGTTTCGGTCGGACAATGGCGGCGAGTACATGTCCAAGAAATTTGACGAGCTTTTGAAGAATGAAGGCATCGCACGCCAAACTTCGGCCCCGTACACGCCTCAACAAAATGGAGTTGCGGAGCGCGCAAATCGCACCATTGTAGAGATGGCGAGGAGCATGTTGCACGCTCAAAAACTTGAAGTTGGACCTTTGGGCGGAAGCGGTGGTGAATGCGGTATACACACGCAATCGGTGTCCAACAAGCGCGGTTGAAGGCATGACGCCGGAGCAAGCGTGGAGTGGGAGGCAACCATGTGTTGCACACATGCGCATCTTCGGATGCATTGCATATGCGAAGGTTCCCGACGAACGGAGGACGAAACTCGAGGCTAAGGCCTTGAAATGTGTGTTTCTTGGGTATTGTAAAGGTACCAAGGCGTATAGACTCATGTCGGTGGACACGAGGAAGATCATTCGGTCACGTGATGTGACATTTTGTGAGGAGTCTACGATGGAGGCTCCTTTGGAGGTTGGTCCAAGTGGGAGTAGTGGAGACGTTTTGGTGGACACACCCTCCAAGTCTCCTAGTGTTGTTGATGTAGGTGATGATGACGGTGATGACGAAGCTGGCGACACGGAGGTTGTTGAAGCGCCATCGAGCTCAAAGGCCAAGAATGGCGCAAAGGGCACGCAAGAGGAGCAAGTTTCTTCAAGCGAGCGGCGGTACCCCGAGAGATCGCGCAAGCCACCTGGAGAATGGTGGAAGAACCACATCTTCCCTCAAGTGGAGGACGAGCATGCGAATGTGGCATTATCGGATGGTCCATTGACCATTCGAGAAGCCATGCAAGGTGAGGATGCGGTCAAGTGGGAGCGCGCCATGCAAGAGGAGTACGACTCTCTAATTGCTAACGGTACGTGGCAATTAACTCCCATTCCAAAGGATCGCAACCCCATTGGTTGCAAATGGGTGTTTCGGACAAAGAGGGATGTTTCGGGTATTGTTGTGCGTCACAAGGCAAGATTAGTAGCCAAGGGGTTCGCGCAAGTGCATGGGGTGGACTTTCACGAGACATTTGCTCCCGTGGCCAAGTTCACCACCATTCGATGCATTCTTGCCATTGGAGCGGCCTTGGACTTGGAGATGCATCAAATGGATGTGAAGACCGCATTTTTGAATGGCGATTTGGAGGAGGACATCTACATGGTGCAACCTGAGGGGTTTGTGCAACAAGGTAATGAGCACCTTGTTTGTAAGTTGCAAAAATCATTGTATGGGTTGAAACAATCTCCAAGAGCGTGGTACCAAAAGATTGACACGTTCTTGGTTGCACACGGGTTTACTAGGAGCATTGCGGATCATAGTCTCTACTTCATGCAAGAGGGGCAACATGTGGTGATTGTGATCATATATGTTGATGATTTGATCATTCTTGCAAGCCTCATGAGTTTAATGGATGCATTAAAAGGCATGCTTGAGAGAGAGTACGAGATGAGTGATCTTGGAGAATTGCACTTTTGTCTTGGTGTTGAGTTTGTGCGAGACAGGGCTACACGCACTATCACCATGAGTCAAGGCAAGTATGTGATGGACGTGCTCAAGAGATTCGGGATGGAGGATTGTAAGCCCGTGGCAACACCATTGGATGCAAACTCCAAGCTCGTCAAGCTTTCGGAGGAGGAGTATGCGATGGAGGCTAAATCGATGGCGGAGGTGCCATACAAGCAAGCGGTGGGGTCATTGATGTATGCGATGATTGCGACACGGCCCGACCTTGCGTATCCAATTAGCGTGGTGAGTCAACACATGGCGAGACCGGGCTCGATGCATTGGATGACGGTCAAGAGGATCATGCGTTATTTGAGGGGCACAAGCGATGTGAAGTTGTGTCTTGGAGGCAAAGACATTGTGTTGAGCGGCTATTGTGACGCGGACTACGCGGGAGACACGAGCGATCGAAGATCGACAACGGGCTACATGTTCAAGGTCGGATCGGGAGCGGTGTCGTGGAATAGCAAGCGGCAACAAACCACGGCGACATCAACGGTGGAGGCCGAGTACATGGCTACGAGCCATGCCACGAAGGAGGCCATTTGGTTGAGGCAACTAATGGTGGATGTGGGTTGCACACAAGGTGAGGCTACAACGATTATGTGTGACAACCAAGGGTGCATTTCACTTGCAAAGAACCCTACACATCATTCACGCACGAAGCACATTGATGTGCAATACCACTTCATTCGGGAGAAGTTGGAATTGGGAGTTATACATTTGGAGTATTGCCCAACGGAGCACATGGTGGCGGATGTGCTCACAAAGGGTCTTTGTAGAGACCGACACCAACGATTAGTAATAGCATTTGGACTTAGAGGCTTTGGCTCTACGCAAAGTGGGAGTATTGAGGTAATTGATGCAACGTAGTATTGCTAGAAGCCAAAGACGTACGGGTGCTAAATAATGGTGTGTGGGAGGAGGGGTTAGGCATGGGCTGATCTCTAGAGTGTCCTTGTGATGAGTTATCCCATATGGTTTGTCCATGGTGACCTCCTAGTGTACACTACTTAAGGTGGAAGGCCTTTGAGTAAAGATTATCTCTTTCTACGCATTCCTTGTGTTTGTGTGTGTGCCTTGTGCAATCTTCTCTACCTTCAATACTAATGTAGTCGGATTGTATGGGTATATGGTTTATGTATGTCTTACTGTAGTAATAGAGTTGGTTTGGGTGACTACATGCAGTCATGTAGTAAATAACCTGACTAATAGTAGTCATATATTTCAATCAGATGATTTTGAAGTCCTCTACTCGTTGGCTCAATGGGTGAGTGCTGTAAAATAGAAGTAGGTCCATAATCTTCACTTACATAATAGCTTGTCTATTCAACACTACCATGTCTGCGCGCAAACATTATAGGATGTCATTTTAGGGCACCATTCTAGAAACACTACTAAATACACCTTTAGAAATTAGTAAGTAATTGGGTTGGGCGTCCAAAAATCATGATTCCACTTGCTCTATCTTTCCACTTGCTTTCCAGATGCACGAAATTGCCTTGTATGCTTAACTTTGCTACAAACTTCCCATGCTCACAAAGAAGCCGTTATTGATCACCTTCCCATACTTTTTTGAGATGTCAAAGTGATTGCAAAATAACGTAGTCATGTGGACAGTTTTCTTTACTGGAATTAGTAATGACTGCGATATAACATAGTCATCGACACAGTTTCCTTTACTTATATTGGTAATGATTGCAAATTTACATAGTCAACTGGACAGTTTTCTTTACTTATATTGGTAATGAACTGCCTTTGTCCATACAACTCGAATTTGTTAACTGTGCAATCTCTGTGACTACTCCTTTGCTGTACCAAATTTCTACAGATAGTAGTTGGGCTCCTACAGTTTCTACTGTGGTGACTCATCATTGTAGTCCGCCTCTATATCCTCCATTTGCATAGCAAGCTGCACCTCGTTGCTAGAAAGCTCCCTGGAACTTGATAAAACAGGCGGCATTGCTGCGGTATCATCAGTGACATTCTGTGCCATCAATCCCTGACTTTCAGCATCGTCGCGTAAGCTTAGGCAGTGTAGATCTGGTCTTCCCTCAGCCATGGAGGTCACTCTCACACTTCGTGATTGATTGCGTAGAACAACCTTCCACCCAGGATGTGCCACATCGTCAACAAAGAAGACCTGTTGAGCATGAAGAGGAAACGCAAACGAATCTGATGAGTACGGAATGGTACGGTCAATGTTCACGAGAGTGAAACCGTACTCATCTCTCTTCATAGTTGCCCGTGGCCCAATCCACGTTG
Organism: Pohlia nutans; assembly: GCA_022496805.1. NCBI lineage: Eukaryota > Viridiplantae > Streptophyta > Bryopsida > Bryales > Mniaceae > Pohlia > Pohlia nutans. The sequence goes on along the minus strand of CM040093.1, from coordinate 2,841,883 downwards.
CTTGGACCCAGTTACAATACAGTATGAGTAACTCGAACTTCCCATAGTCAGCACCAATAATCTCTTCGACCCACCCCACGTACTCCACGTTCGCGAGCCTGTGGTTCTTGTCCTTTCTGCTGGCACGGCAAGATTGTGAGAATGTTGCAGCTACTCCGCTGTCGCACGTTGACAAGTGTACCTCTGCTCCGCGCACACGTATATGGTTCCCGTATGCATACATGCTGCGATACGATTTTGCCTCACATGAAGGTGGTAGGACAAGGCCAAGAACATCTTCATCGACCTGTGTGCCTGCTGCCACATCCCGTTGCACTGCAGCAGGAAACCACTCAGAAAACTGCTCATTCCTTGCGATTGGTGGATACTCTGCTCTTCTACCCCGTGATCGACGGCGTATCTCTGCACGCATTCTGTGCCGCGCTTCCATCTCCAAGTAGTGACGTCTGATTAGAAGCCACAATGGATGGAAAGTTTTTAGGTAACAAAAACAGGAAGCAGATAGAGGAAACGTCCTCTACAAAACATTCTCTAGTCATGTGTTGCAATATGATGACTAGAATTAGTACGCAATAGACCTTTGGTGACTGCACACAGTCACATTGTCCCTTCTAGACAGAGCGCATGACTAAAACAAGTGATGCTTACTCTCTGTATGACTGTAGAGGCTCCGCGTTCGTGAGAACAAACTCGTGAATCCGTGCCCTGAGCTCTGATGTCAAGAGTCGATATCAACCTGTACCCTCCACGACCTCACTCTTGGCCCCTACTTCCTCCTGATCGTCCCAGATCCTCCTGCGTGTTAACTCACAGTCTTGCATGTACTCTGTGCAAAATCCTAACGCCTCCTCTATTATGTACCCCCTCGCCATGGATCCCTCGGGTTTTGCTCGTTGCCTAACATAGCCCTTCAGTCTCTTCAAGTATCGCTCAATAGGATACATCCATCGGGTGTGTACGGGACCACATATAGGGTGGTTGCAAGCTACGGTCACCCAAGCTTTTTGTCGCGGCATGCAAATTTGTGCACTTACCCAATCTTTGGAAAATCATCAATAAATATTGGAATGGAATTTTGTGACGAAACAAATTGCATTGTTTCTAGAATTCTAAAGTTAAGATGTCTACCACAATAAATTTTGCAAATTTTCAATCTTTCTATCCAAAGTAAGCATTTCTACTTAGATTTGGTAGCGTGTCGCTTGTCAAAAGTGCACCTATTTTATGGGAAATGCTAGAAGGGGGTCAAATTTGAACTTCAAAAATTTATAGCAACATACCACAAGTGTGTACAAAGGTACCATATTTTATTTTTTTGGGTACTACACTTACTTATTTTTTAATTAATTGTTTGGTGATGTTTTTGTTTTTTAAGATTTCCGTGCAGTTAAAACTTTTTTTTGGATTTTTTTTTTTGGAAATGAAATAATGGTTCAATTTCAGAGGTGGGATATGAAATGCATTTTTCATAAAACCTAGCTAAGGATGTTATGTAAAAAAGGCTCTAATTACCCCTACGCGGTAAAAAACAGAAAAGGCTATTGAGTAATGCCCAAAGACTTGAAATTAACTTAACAATTGCTAAAGTGAAAGTATTAGCATAAACCCTATTTGGGATGGTGAAATTTTTGATCTAATTGAAAGTTGAGAGGTGCGCATTACTACGCTAGTGCACGAGCTGCATGGCCTTTAGCTGCACAAGCTGCACTCCCCACTTGGTAGACCGTAGCTTGCAATCACCCTATATCCAACTGCTGCACCAGGTGAATGGGGAGGTGTGACATGACATCAAAGAATGAAGGTGGAAAAACCTTCTCTAGCATGCATAGTGTCTCAGCTGTGTACTCCAATAACTGTTCCATGGACGAGGGATCTACGGACTTTGCGCACAATCATACAAACACCCGACTAAGCCGCATTATTGCCACCCGCGTATCCTTGTCCAAGAGAGTGCGCAAACACAAAGGGAGCAACTGTTGCATCAAGACATGGTAGTCATGAGATTTCAGCCCCTTCAAGTCCCCATTCGACGCAATGCACTTTGCAAGTTGGCCAGCGTAGTTTGTAGGAGTCTTCAAATTGAGGAGAATGTCTAGGAATTTCGCCTTCTCCTCTTTCGATAGTACATATGGAGCTGTTGGAAGTATGACATACCCAGGTTTCCTTCCAGGAAGCGGGTGCAGATGTGGTCGAATATTGGCCTCTTTTAAGTCCAGCCTGGCCTTCAAAGTGTCACGGACTCCCCAAATTGTTTTCATCACATTCTCGCAGATGTTTTTTTCACAGTGCATGGGATCCAAAACATGTCTAATGAGGAGGTCCTGCCAGAAATCCCAGCATAGCATTCCAGCGTCAGATTTTCTCACTATTGACAAAGAATCTTAAGCATTCATTGAGAAGATATAGGTCCATATTCATTTTTCTCCCTACATGCAGTGATGGATTTCAGAAATTGCACTACTCACAGTCAACCTTCTTATCAAGCAGGTTACTAGATTCAGTCAACAATTCTGAAAGTAGTTACTGGAACCAATGAATGCGCTTAGTACCTGCCAATATGGAAGCAGGTACAGAGCTGAAAGCCGCTTCACTCCGGTCCGGTGAATGGGGTCGCCTTCTCCTCCACCTCTTCTTCCCTGTGACTCCTGCAGGAAGGATACTCTCTCTTGTGCATAGCCCTTGATGTCGCATCCTGTTAGAATTGGAGGGGGCGGCCGGTACTCCTGTTGACCATCGAATGCTTGCTTCAGCCTACGATAGGGATGTCGTCTCCTGAGATACCGGCGGTGACCTACATATACATTCTTTCCTAAAGCCTTTGACCGCCGAGTTGTAACATCTAGCCCACACTCCGTACACACTCTATACTCTTTTGTGACTTGGCCAGATGTTAGTCCGTACGCAGGGAAGTCGTGCATGCACCAAAGAAGTAGAGCCCGCAGTTCAAAATGCTGTCTAGGGGGCTCTTTAGACACATCTATCGCTGGTACCCCTTTCCAGAGTTCCAAGAGCTCTTCAATCAGTGGAGTAAGGTACACATCGATGTTCTCCGAGGTCACGCTCTCTTTCCCTGGGATCAACAATGCAAGCATGATAAAAAATGGCTTCATCACTAGCCATGCAGGCAAATTATAGTTCACCAGGAGAACCGGCTATGTCGAGTGACTGAGCGACTGGTTTCCGAACGGATTCACTCCGTCTAGAGCCATCCCCAAGCGTATGTTCCTGTGCTCAGCTGTAAAGTTGGCATCCAATGACTCAATGTGCTTCCAGGCCTTCAAATCGGGGACGCAATCCACGTTACTCCCCTCCTTCTTCCGATTGGCGTGCCATTTGTTAAGTTCCGCCAGTCTTTTACACCGGTACATGCGCTTCAGACGGGGAATCAACGGAAAATGGCGTAGAATTTTGGATGGGATTGGGCTGGACTCCGACTTGTATCTCGGGGCGTTGCACTTTGGACAGGACTTCGCATCCTGCAGCTCCTTCCTGAACAAGCAGCATCCATTGCGGCATGCATGTATAATATTATAAGACAGTCCCAGCTTCACCACATATTTTCGGGCTTTATAGTGAGACGGGGTAGGTAATTGTCGCTTGGAAGGAGAATATGCAGCAGTTGAAGTAGTTCGTCAGCAAATGCATTTGATACTCCAACACCGCAAAACAATTGAGTAGCAAAAGAGTTGAGACCAACCAACTTGTTGTGGCACCTGCAAAAAGAGGAGTTCGGGCATGCTCCACTAACTCCTCCATTACATTTGCCCTGCAGTCCTCTTCCTCCCATGGGATTGCGTCATCCTCCTCCACATCGTCTGTTGGAGTACAATCCTCACGGTCTTTGTCCTCGAGGTTATCGCATCTAGAGAGGCACTCCATGATCATTCTTATTGCGTCCATGCCCCCATTGTTGTTGTCAAGCTCAGGAGGGCTTTCCCTGACTTCCTCTTCAACAAGGTCCTTTTCCGCATCCACGAGACCCGCCTGAGCATAGCACACTCTTGGAATTAATCATTGACAGTATTTTAGCACTGGACATCAAATGACTTGCTTATTACAACCGCACGGTTGACTTGTAATAGTCAACGGATCTCATTATCACCCTAATCTGAAACTGAAATCTATGACTACGCACCGTAAGAATGGCAGATTCGACTGCATGGCATACGTTTGCATTAGACTACGGACAGTCAAGTCCTAGTCAGATGCTTCCGATTTAATATTGAAATTTGACTCCCAGTAGTGAAAGAAACGAGTATACAAGGACTCCATGCAGTCATCAGATGATATGGGTGACTATGTGTAGTGAAGCATATTTGACTTTACAGAGTCGTATTATCTCACGTGTGTGTATGATGCAATACAATCACAACTACATCACTATACGTAGTGATCAAACCATTGCTATATTCTCTAATACCTCACTATAATTAGTCGTGTCCATCTCATGATTTCAGCATTGTAGACTATGCATAGTCACCTCGATGTGGCTCTACATAGTCGTATTATCCCAAGTCTATGTGTGACTTAATGCAGTCACCACCACAGTAATATGCGTAGTGAGAAAACCGTTGATGCAGTCACTAATATCTCACTACAATTAGTCATAGCATTCAGAAGCTATTTCAGTATTCGTGACTATGGGGTGTCAAATTATTCATTGAATTAATCATTGAAAGTATTTTAGCACTGGACTTCAAATGACTTGCTTATTACATCACGTAGTTTAGACATACCAAAATAGGCACAATGAATTGAGGGTCTCTTCCAATGGTCCTGAGATGCTTGCGAATGGTTGCCCTACTGATGCAACGACCTCCCATACAATTTCTGCATGGGCAATGGTAACTCGTTAGCCCAGACTATCTGCTTCTCTCTCCTCCAATTCCCAGAGGTCGAGGTCGCTTGCCCCCGTCGCACCATGGCTAGCCATTTGTCAATGTAAAGCGGTCAATGGCACCTGCTCCTATACAGAAAACCACGCGAAATTGAGCATATGAACTCAGCTTGGTTTCTGTTCCTACCGGTAATAAAACTCTTTACTTTTGGTCAAAATTTCAATGTCACAGAGTCAGATTTGAGGCACACCAACAGAGCAGTTTCATTGGAAAATGAAAAACGACCTCTCTCAATTCTAAACTAAAATTCTAGAGAAAAAGCTCCAACGAAAAGGAGGAAAAAAAAATGGGCATAATTTCCCATGTCGCCTTTCGGGACAAGCCAAAATTTCATAACAATAAAGTCACCAACACTCTTATAACCACCTATTCCCAAAAAAATGAACAACTACAGTTCCAACGTATCTTTTACTTATTATTGACCAACCCTGGTTTACCAGCTTTCCTTTTGAGTTACCTTACTAAAGAAGAGATTTCAGCTTTTCTCTTACGGTCCTGGGAGCCCAGTGCAGCATCTGTAGCATCAGGATTCAAACCATCAGATGGAACATTGGCTGCCCTAGAGTCGCCACCATCGTCAGATTTCTGTACTCTTCTTCGTTGGGCCTCAGCAAGAATTTTAAGCTGGGCTGCAACAATTCGAAACTGAGGATTAGTGGAGTCAATAGCAGAGTGTGCCATCAAAGTTTGAACTCCGTCACTGTCGTCAGTCACATGAACCAAACTACTGACTACTGAACTCGCTATATGATGAAGTTTTGTGACTTCGTAGCGTCACATAAACCAAACTTATGACTGACCTTGGTCAGATCGTATGACTGCCCTTGGTCAGATTTGAGTGTTTGGATAGCAACAAGAGTTTCTTTAAAAGAAAGTGCTTTCAACCTGTAATCAAAAGAAGACCTGCTATAAACCCTGCAAGCTTCAACAATGAAGTTGGTAAAAAGTTCAAGTCAAAAAATTAAAGAATAGCAACCTACCCTCTTCCCCTCTTGAGGAGGAATCAAAGCAGCAAGAATCCGATAGCTTAATAATTGAGGGTTAAAGAGAACCGCAATTATAAGTCTTTATTAATGTTGTACGATGGTTAAAGAAGAATTATTATTTAATTCTTAAGGGAAAGCCTAGGAAATTTCCCTGGTAAAAGTAAATCTTTAAGGGTTAACCTGGTTGTAGAAAGGTAAAGGAGATTACCTTATTTTGATTGTGAAATGATGATGAACAAACTAAATGACATAGATAAAACTTTGGATTAAGTAACGGTGAGAAGAATTGAAAAGGGAGTGTCTATTTTCCTCTGAGGATTAGCTACCCGAAAGAGTTGATGATGTAGATGTATGTACAACTCCTCGTCTTCTATTTCCTCTCTCTTAGTTTACTCTTAAGTTGAAGAAATGTCGTTGTAGTGTTGAAGGATTGTTATAAGATACATATATAAGAATACCGTTCTTTAAACCTAGTTTTGGGAATTCTTGAGTTATTATTTGTTCAGTCTTAAAGGTTTTCACCTTAACATGTGACCTTAGGTGCTTTAACGTTAGACGCTTTAAAACCTTCCTCAAAAAGAACTACCACTAGGGAAAGTTACTTGGGTTAAATAAACCTTTTGAAATTTTCCTCTTTACAAAAACAACCACTGATTGAAGAGAACAAATTCAAAGAGCATAATCCTCCACAGAATCATACAATTTGAAACGAATCAAATCCTCTCAATTGCAAACTATCACAGGAGAAGGTACGACATGAACCCGGAATCGCATGTAAAGGCACATGTAACAAACTGAAAAAAGCATCAGTTTACAGTCTAACTAGTTTTTCTCAGTGGAGCATTTCGCACACTTCAATCGAAGATGCCCATACTGAAAATTCAGCCATTATAGAGCACCTTAATCGACAGAAGAAACTAACTTAATCAATCAAGTAAACGCGAGAAGAAACTACCTTAATCACACCACAAACAAGAGAAGAAACTACCTTAATCACACCAAAATCACACTTGCATTTGCCACAGATGTTTAAGCTCCATGACTACCTTCAGTCACATGAACCAAAACACTGACTATAGAACTCGCTATGTGTTCAGGTGTTGTGACTGATTATTGTCATATGAACCAGACGTATGACTAAAAATCAGTTCAAAATCACAGAACAGAGAGGATTGACATATAAAACTCAGTGATTTTTTGGTTCTACACTGCCCAAATCCCTCACTTGGTGTTAGTTGGTGCCCACAATCATGCAAAGCTCGAATGACTTCTGCAGTTGCTATTGCAGCACCGTGACGAAGACTGAGCTCGGGTGAAAGGGTATAGGGCAGAAGTATGCCTAGAACAGTCGTCTCAAAATACTCCGGATCATATTTCACAAGCGCTGCGAGAGCCTCTGCTGCTAATTCACGTAGTGACCTATCCTACAAAGTCAAAGCCAAATTAATGAATCGAGTCTTTCTAAGTGGCAAAGCCAGAAAAGAGTAAAAATGAAGGAACACGAATTTCATGCTGCAAGAATGGAAGATGTTGCAAAAACGTGCAAATAAACAGAGTATCACTGTAGATCTTCCTCAACACATTTGAAACGCTGAGACAACATAATCAAATAAAGAACCATGTCTTAAACAATATCAATAGCAGAGAGAAATAATCTTGCAAATAAGGCTCGGGACGGTTTTAAAAAAACTAACCCAGACAGTCTTTGCCTCTTGAAATTTCCACTCACATCTTTGCCTCCCAAAATTAATCAGAACCACCAAAATCCAAAAAAATAATAATTAATTAGGTGACTACATTTCAAGCCCAAAACAAAACAAAAATAAAAAAATAGTCAAAAAAACTGTCTTAGAAGTTCTATTCACATCTTTGCGAGTCAAAATCAAATTAAGCGAGTAAAGCCAGAGCATACCAAGACAGTCTTCAAAAAATCAAAACACTAAAAATAAAAAAATTAGAAAAATTAGGTAGTTATACATTTCAAGCTTTAAAGAAGAAAATAGTCAAAACGACTGTGTTTGAAAATATATTCACATAAACCAAACTTATGACTGACCTTGGTCAGATCGTCCTTCACCACGCGTTGCAATCTCCTGGACAGCTTGAAGCAACGACTGTAAAGCATGCTTCGCGATGGAGACGGCATAATGGATGACTCTCTTCGACCCTAGCACGCTCGTTACAGAGCCCTAAAATTTGAATAAGTGCGTTGGCAGAAGGCGGCATTTAAGCGTAGTGGTGCTAACTACAATCTGTGCCGCGCATTAAGTTGTGTAATTGGCGGTGGTAGCTCATTCGAACCTGAAGAGGACGATCAAAATGGCGATGATTGTTGCGCTCGATTGCCTCCCACGCCTCACTGCTCCTGCTCCTGCTTGCGATGGAGACGCCCACGATTCTTCCTGAAGCGCCTTCGCCGCCTGAAGAGGACGACACCTGCGAGCTTCGGAAGGAAGCTGATTTGACGACACCTGAGGAGCCGGCTTCGGAGCAAGGGTCTGGGAGGGACGAGGATTGTGCAATCGGAGAGTACGAGAGGCTGCGGCAGGAGAACTTAGGCAAGAACGAGCTCAAACTACAGGAGCTCGGAGTCCCGCTTCTAGCACAGAACTTGCTGAACCCTAACGCCACTTGCACGACCGAAGCGGGGGGAGGAGAGGGGACACGACGCGCCGGCGCCAGCAGCATCGGAAACCGCAGAAAGACAGAAAGGTAAACCCTAAACCCTAGCTCGACTTCGCTATTATGTTTCCGTGAGTGGAAAAATTGTTGAAAAAATGTTTTGTCAGATCAGTTCAAGCAATTTAATTTACAGTTTTGCCTTCGTCACTATACTGCAATTAGTGGCTTAGGGTATTCCCAGCTTGGCGATTATTCATGCCTCAGGGAGCTTCTATCAGAGTTCCTCAGTTCAATATAAGCACATCTTACAACTTCGTTTCTCTAATGGTATTCGAGTTGGCCCAGGAGAGATAACCTTATACAATGATAAAGCTACTGCCGTCAGTCACATGAACCAAACTACTTGGCTGTAAAATATAATTTTGTTGGCTTTGCATGCTCATAGAACTTGCATACTGCAGGTCATTGAGCGATGTGATGATGTCTCCTTTGATGGTGCTACAAAATCCACAAAATTGACTGTCAATTTTGGTGCTTAAAATTCCAATTTTTTTGTTTTTCATAAAATTGAATTAATTCATGCCAAAAATCTAGAAGAGTCTATGGTATATCATGCTTTATAGATTACTTACTCCTCGATGACAGCAAGGGTTTGTAACTGATGTTGGTTTCTACAGCGAGGGTTTGAAAGTCGTGCGTCGGAGTAAGCGACTCAACAACCCGCCACGAAAAGCTGCAAGGAACAAGCAGAAGGATGCGCTCTGCAAGGAATCAAAGGAAAGCCTGAGGAGCGTGAAGAGCAGCTCCGAGGAGTGGCACAGCGAAGAGGAGAAAACGGAGAGCGAAACTGACATCGAGAATGATGACGAGCGTAGCCTAGGCGATGATGAGGTCTCTCCAGTAGCAGTGGAAAAGCCACATCCAGGCAAGCAAAATCCTCAGGTGAGTGTACTGCCTTGCTTCGATGTTTGCTTGATTCGATGATTCGATGTTTGCTTGATTCAGTGTTTGCTTTGCTACCTCGATTCAGTGTTTGCTTGCCTTGAAACTGCAGTCTTGTTTCCAAGCTCTGTGACTGCTCATAGTCACATGAACGAGAATTCTGACTTCATTTGCTAAGGTTCTCGTCATAGATACTTTCATGTATCAATTATGAATGTTGACGTCCAGGAACTTGTGTGCATTGCTGCAGTCCATTTCTCCTCGTTTGTAAGAGCCGTGCATTTGCATGCTCCTCCAGTTTCCCATTGCAATCAATCACGCTTGCTTCTTGATATCACTATGCTTGCATACTGGTTTAGTGGCCAAGGCAGAGTGTATACAGGCTGATTCCCCATGCTTGCGTACTGGTTGGTTGATAGAATAATAGTTACTGGCCTGGATACTAGCTTGTGTGATTCAATGTGGATTCGAAGCTCAATCTCTGATAGAATCTGGATTCGAAGCTTCGATCAAATAGCTATGTGAATCTGGATACTAGCTTTGATCTGGATTCAAAGCTTCGATCACGTGAATTCGTGAATCTGAATACTAGCTACGATCAAATAGCTTCGTGAACTCGTGAATTCGCCAGCTGCATACTAGCATTGTGAATACTAGATTTTTGAATTCGGAAGCTGGATAGTAACTGTGTGAGTACTAGCTTCGTGAATTTGCAATTTCGATACTAACTGTGTGAGCACTAGCTTCGTGAATTTGCACGGAGAGCTTCGGATACGTGGCTCATCTTCTGTAACTTGAAACTGTTGCAATGGTTGAAACTGTAGCTCATCTTCTGTTTGCTTGCTTGAAACTGTAGCCCATCTTCTGTGCTTGCTTCAAACTGCAGTAATGATGCAACGAAGAAACTCAATTCATGGTTGGTGTTTGATTTTGTGCCATGGATTTTGTGTTTGCTTGCCTTGAAACTGCAGTCATGTTTCATTGCTCTGTGACTGCTCATAGTCACATGAACGAGAATTGTGACTACAAAACTAGTATCATGCTCAAGATGTATGACAGAATTTGGTTTTTGCTTGTTGGCTCGTTACATGACTCCTTATCTGTAGCTTTGATTGTTTGCTTGATTTTGCTTCAATTGCATTGGAGTGATTGATTGCTCAAGTCTGCCAGCAATATGTGTTGAAGTTTTGTGATCAAGTTTTGTGTCGAATGCTCATTCCTTTCATCTGTGGTGCCAATTAATAGATTTTCAGGCAAACCATTTGTGGTAATCGAATAGTTGATTCCGTAGGCTCGTTGAGTGCTTGGAATCAGTTTGAAAATGAATTTGTTGATTGAGTTCAGTCACATGAACTAAATAGTTGACTATCAAACTCCGTATATGTTTAGGATTTGTGACTGGTCCTAGTCACATGAACTGGGATAATGACTAACCTTGACACTGAGAATGATTAGCGCTGTATGTATTGTGCAGGCCAGCGGACAGACAACCGAGCCATCTGTGTGGGAGGTGCGGAAGCGAGGTCCTGGAGGTTGTGGAATTCCCAAACCTAGGTCAACGAGCCTACGTCCGCAGCAAACAGCCCGACCTCAACAAAGAAAACGTCTCAAGATGTCAGACGATTCACTATCAGGGGAGCCCTTCGATTACTGCAATGACGTTGTACCCGAGGTTCCTCCTAACCAGGGAGGCAGCACACCTCCTTCGCGTAACCGAGCCGTTCTCCGGCATGGGTCCATTAGTAGCTTGGACCTTGAAATTGCAGAAAGACAGCTCCAACTACTGCAATGGAGGCGAGCAATGGAGATGCAGGAGCCTGGGGTGAACTCCTCCACATATTCTCCATCAGAGATGACTGAGAGCTTTGGTCAACCCTCATATTCCAGAGACCAGAAGTCCAGACGACGGGTCGCTTTGAAGCAACAACAGGCTTAGGAGGTCACTTTTCGAGATGCAGGAGGGCCCAGAAAACACCTTGTGGAGGTCGATCTGAGAGGACATCCACAAGGACAGAATCGACCGCTGTGGCTAACATGTCTTCGAGGTCATGCACAGGATATAGATTTCAGCGAAGACAACTACAAGAATCTCAACACTGCTATGTTGCTCGCTGTCAAGGAACGAGTGGACAACACTTTTGAGTACCATGAGGGCCTTGGCAAGGTGACAGAGGAGGCTTTCTACAGCATTTTGAAGAACCAGTTGAAGGTGAAGAGATATCAGTTGAAGAAAAGAATGCAAGATGGGAAGGACAAGCCAAAGCACATTCGGCATGACCATTGGGTAAAGTTGTCAAAACTCATCTTGGAGGAGAAAAAACAGCATGAAGCAGAGAAGCTGCGATACAGCCGAGCGCAAGTGAAGAGGCCGTCTTCAGCGGGGCGCAACGAAGAATATATTTGAGCTAATTTGGTAGGTCTTCAGTCTTTGTTTTCATGCCTTTCATCACAAACATTCCAAGCTTTCTAGACTGCCAGCATTTCCAAATGATCACCGGTACTTGGAGAAACTTGCATGTTCTTCTTAGTTTTGTCAGAAGTCCATTACAGCTCCTGATCTCAAAGGCTGTACAACTGTTCCATAGCGCAAACCAGGTCTTGAAGTGACTAGGTGCAGTCATCAAATTAGAGTTTGTGATTGTTCTCAGTCATCACGTTCGAATTCGTGACTTTTTTTAGTCATAGAGATGTCTGACCTAGGTTAACCCATTCATTTTCGAGGACACTTGACGGCAGCAGCTCATTCCTGTAAGCAATTTCTGTGTACAATCGGTAACATTTTCCAAGTCCAGTCCTTCCTGCACGTCCTGCTCGTTGCCTTGCAGAAGCCCGTGAAATTGTGGTGATAACCCGACGACGTAGTAGATTCCAGCGATCGTGAGAAAAGCCTCATCAATTGTCACTAATCATGCAGCACTAACTAGGGAATCTAACATCTCTGTGCAGGCCATTGAGCTGGAGAGAAGCCCAACTAGGGTTGAAATTGAAAGGGAGCTTGCACGGGTCAAAAATGCCCCTCGAAGACTCATTCCCAGAAAAGAAACCTCCCCGAGTAGCCGAGTGTCTGATGCACAGCCAGAGCACGACAGTGATTGGCGGAGATCCATTGAGAAGAACATTGAACGCATCATGCAGCACCTGCAGATTCCCGTTGTCACCCCCATGAAGGCAGCAAGTGCAAAGAGCAGCTCCAGCTCAGAGTCCACCGGCACTGACACTTCACAAAAGCCAGAGCACATTGAAGAAAGTATCATGCCACTGCAGGTACAAGTATGATCTTGATGTGTGTTGTCCAACTCCTGTTATTACAGCTCCTGCTTGGGCACTTCTTAAAATCTTGTGCCTTAGTTCTAGAAAAATTCACTATGCCAAGTTCGTGACTGTTTTTAGTCATTGGTATGGAAAGAGTGACCAGGTTTGACTAGGTGCAGTCATGAAGTTTGAATTCGTGATTGATAATAGTAATGAAGTTAGAATATGTGACTTCTCACAGTCATCAGTTTAGAATCTATTACTATCCACAGTCATAAAATTTGAATAAGTGACTGGAATGGTCAAGAAGGTGTGGCATTGTTTAACACATTTGTAAACATTGCTCATGATTAAAAGCCATGACTGAGAGGATCCTTATTGACGTGTTGCCTCTATACTCAACAGGGATTGCAGCAAGCAAGGGAGTGCAAATCGCAGCCTGCAGATCCGGATAAGGCAGAGGACATTCCTGCAGTAGGTGATGTGAAGGACTCACATCCGTCGGGAACTTCGAGCAACCTTGCAGGAGGCACTCCGGATTGTGGTACAGTGACCGTGGCAGAGTCAGGAGGACGTGCCCCAGTTGTGTATTCAACTCGGAATTTGAAGGCTTCCAAGCCTGCAAAAGAGGACACTCGCATCCAGAAGAAAATGCGTTTGACAGAGGTTGAGAAGCTGAAGAAAGACCACTATGACACAAAGAAGCAAAGGGCACTCCGGGGGAGCAAAAAGAAAGCTGAAAAGAGCAAGGAAGCCAACATTGACAGTCAGCAGAACGCAAAAGGGAAGAGGAAGAGAAACATGAACGCACCGGTAAGTGAACATGTAAGTGTCGGCAGCCTTGTATTTTCACAGGTTTTTTTCTGAAAGCACCAATTCAGTGATTTAGTCCCAACTGATCCATGTTTTGTGTGTTTTTTTATTTTTATAGGTTGTACAAGAAACCGAGGACCCGGATTTAAAGAAGGGTGACCCTGTGAGACTCAAGAAAAACATGAACGCACCCATAAGTGAACATGTAAGTGCCATGAGCCACTCTCTGGAATGTTGTGCCTTAGTTCTTTAGAAATTCATTATGCCAACTTCGTGACTGTTTGTAGTCATTCATATGAAACGAGTGACCAGGCTTGACTAGATTCAGTCACAAAGTTAGAATACGTGACTGATATTAGTAATGACGTTAGAATATGTGACTTCTCACAGTCATAGAATTTGAATAAGTGCCATGAGCCTTGGAGAAGTACATCTTTGTATCAAAGCAGCAATTTAGTCCCAACTGATCCTTGTTTTGTGTTTTTTTTATTATTATAGGTTGTACAAGAAGGTGAGGACCCGGATTTAAAGAAGGGTGACCCTGTGAGACTCAAGAAAAACATGAACCCACCCATAAGTGAACATGTAAGTGCCATGAGCCACTTCCTGGAATGTTGTGCCTTAGTTCTTTAGAAATTCATTATGCCAAGTTCGTGACTGTTTGTAGTCATTCATATGGAACGAGTGACCAGGCTTGACTAGATTCAGTCACGAAATTAGAATACGTGACTGATATTAGTAATGACGTTAGAATATGTGACTTCTCACAGTCATAGAATTTGAATAAGTGCCATGAGCCTTGGAGAAGTACATCTTTGTATCAAAGCAGCAATTTAGTCCCAACTGATCCTTGTTTTGTGTTTTTTTTTATTATTATAGGTTGTACAAGAAGGTGAAGACCCGGAGTTCAAGAAGGGTGACCCTGTGAGACTCAAGGGAATTGAAGAAGGGGAGGAGGCTAAAGTTGTGGCACTCGGGAAAGTGCAGAATGTAGCTGGGGCTTCTCTACACGGGAAAACCATAATTGCAGGAACCGTGTCTGTAGAAGTGTAGAAAAGCCTAGATGACAACTACAGTTTGTTTGCACGCATAGATCTAGATGATCCACCCGTGACCTTGGTAGGAGAAGCAGTAGGGCACTTTGTACTGTGGCCCACAGAGTTCATGGACATTGATCTGTCCTTCTCCCAAGCAATTTAGACTGATCGAGTTCCAGTTGCAGTGCATCCTGTTTCAGCACCGAATTTTCTCTTTCAATGAAATGTGTGAAAATCATTTGCATGACCTGACGCAGTGCTCACAACCGCACGGTTGACTTGTAATAGTCAACAGATCTCATTATCACCCTAATCTGAAACTAAAATCTATGACTACGCACCGTAAGAATGGCAGATTCGACTGCATGGCATACGTTTGCATTAGACTACGGACAGTCAAGTCCTAGTCTGATGCTTCCGATTTAATATTGAAATTTGACTCCCAATAGTGAAAGAAACGAGTATACAAGGACTCCATGCAGTCATCAGATGATATGGGTGACTATGTGTAGTGAAGCATATTTGACTTTACAGCGTCGTATTATCTCACGTGTGTGTATGATGCAATATAGTCACAACCACATCACTATACGTAGTGATCAAACCATTGCTATATTCTCTAATACCTCACTATAATTAGTCATGTCCATCTCATGATTTCAGCATTGGAGACTATGTATAGTCACTTTGATGTGGCTCTACAGAGTCGTATTATCCCAAGTCTATGTGTGACTTAATGCAGTCACCACCACAGTACTATGCGTAGTAATAAAACCGTTGATGCAGTCACTAATATCTCACTACAATTAGTCATAGCATTCAGAAGCTATTTCAGTATTCGTGACTATGGGTAGTCCAATAGATGTGACTCCAAAGAGTCTTATTCTCCCAACTCAATGTATGACGCATTTCAGTCATCATCTCACTACTATGCGTAGTGATAAAACTAGTCATGTATTGACTGATACCTCACTACAATTCGTCATATCATTCAGAAGCTATTTCAGTATTTGTGACTATGGGGTGTCAAATAGATGTGACTCCAATGAGTCGTATTCTCCCAACTCAATGTATGGCTCAATTCAGTCACCATCTCACTACTATGCGTAGTGATAAAACCAGTCATGTATTGACTCATACCTCACTAAAAATAGTCATGCCAATCAGTCGCTATTTGCATATAGATGACTACGTGTAGTCATAAATGTATGACTATATAGAGTCATATGGTCCCAAGTCCCACTGCAGGTCCCGTTTTGAGGTCCCAAAACAGTGTGGGAACGCAGCATTGGGAACAAGAAGTGTCCGATATGACCCCCAGTCACATTGTCCGAAGCGACTAAGTCGAAATGACTACAAACAGTGCTAGTCACATTTTGGTTTATGTCCTATTGTAGTCATAAAACCTAGTCACATTGGGCTGGTTTTCTTGTAGTGAACATACTTAGAGCATTACCAACGGGACTCTTTAACCCCTAAAAGCCTGAGGAGTATTGGACAAAACATAGTTGTGTTTTTTTTTTCCTGATGATGATTGAGACTCTGTGCAATCGTGTAGCTTGTCCTAATTTGAGAGTTTAAGGTTTAGGTACTGTAGAATCATTCTAATCTGTGCACTCGCAACCATTGCTTTCTTGCATCTTTGCAGTAGAATGCTTGCTCTTCCTCTGTGCTTGTTCACCCTAAACCCTTACCGTGAGCAATTGAAATGTCAGAGAAGAGACTATTGTTTAGTTTCAAGGACGTTGTGCTTTTGATGACTTGAGGAGGGTTAGGACTCTTTGCTATCATTCAGCGACCCCTAATTTGACCCGTTTGATTTCTGTGCACTTTGGTCGAATTCTCCTTATCACGACTTTCAGTTGGAAAAGTCATGAGGAAAATTCTCACTTTTCAAGTGTCACAGAAGAGACTATTGTTTTAGTTTCAAGGACGTTGTATCGTTCATGAGGGTTAGGACTCTGTTTCAATCATTTACTTTGCCCTAATTTGAGAGGTTCACGGTTTGCAAAAAGGTCCTAGAGCACATTCTGTACTGGTGCACGTATCGGCAATGCGTAGCTTTAGTTGCAGAACGTTGCATCTTGTTGCAGGATGGTGTAATTTCTTTTGTACTTGTGGTGATTATTGCACTCTAGTGCAGAGAGTTGCAAAGTTTTTGTTGATGGTGTCCATGAACTGCTGTTCATGTGCACATGGGATGCACACTCTGATCACGAGATGCACCTTTTGATCTCAGGATGCAACTCATATGCACGTGGTGCTAATCTAGCTCAGTTAGCGCACCTCCTCATCAGTGTGTGCACCATGTGATTAGTAGATGCATACCCTGATCAAGGGGTGCATGCTGTGCGCACAAGGTGCATCTTTTATTCACAGGGTGAACTTAGTGTGCAAAAGGATGCACCCCATGGTTAGGAGGTGCACACCTTGATCACAGGGTTCATCCCATGTACACAATGTGCATCTTCTCTACACTTAATGCACCTCGTGAGCACAAGGTGCACCTCCTGATCTTACTGTGCAAGCCCTCATCCTGTGATGCATCTCATGCACACGAGGTGCATAGAGTGCATCAAAGATGCACATGCATGGTGTGTCTGCCATGCTACTTCAACATACATCTTTTATTAGCAGGTTTTCGTATTAACTATATCATACCTTGTGTTATTGCAGACTAATTTCTTCTTGAGATTCAAGGAAGAGAATCCAGGACACAAAATCCAAGAGCGTTCGTTTGTTTATCTACGACCATTTTTTGTCAAACCGCTTAGAGATAGGAATGTTTGCTGTTGCGTATACCATGTTGAAATACAACTACTAAAGGATGGTTTGAACAGAATGCGTGACTTGAGATTGGGAATCCACAAGCATCATACCGAGTTTTATTTCTGTGATTTGTGTGCTCCCCCGGGTGCCAACGGCAACAATGGTTGCTCTGCAAATCAAGCGCATTACTCTGGTACGACTGTGCTGTGGGAAAGCTGTGTGTGTCCAAAAAGAGATTTCGAGCTCTGGCACAAACGTGAGTGTCTGCTCGGGATGTGCAATGATTGCGGGGTCCTGCGGAAACTAAAGTTTTGTCCTCAAGAAGAAGATCCTGATTCTCAACTTTCCGTCATTTGGAGGCGCTTTCAAAGAGTATCTGTTGGAAGAGATCTTCAAACTGGATACAACAAGACGGTTGTGAAGGAGATGTACAAGGAAACAACACCATTTGAACTTGTGAAATATCTCAAACCCACTCTTCAGAAGTTCATTAGTCATAATTACATTGCTAGATGGCAAGATAGCCAATGTAAACTTGCTATGGAAGGCCTAAGAGAGGGACAAATTCTTTCGCACATCGATTTCTCTGAAAATTACAAGTTTCAGACACAGGATGAAGTACAGTCACAATATTATCACACAGTCTCCGTGACAATTTTAGTTCACATCACTTATAGGTTGGTGGTGAATCAAGCTTGTAATACTTCTAAGATTGTCAAAGAATCACATTTTTACATTAGTGACGATAAGAAGCACGATAGTTTTTTTGTGCAACATTGTATGCTGCAGCATTGGACATGGCTGAAGGAGTTAGGGGTCAGCCCCACGGAGCATGTTGTTTTCTCGGACGGTTCTTCCGCGCAGTTCAAGGGATGCAATAGCATGTTCTTTGTTGGGAGATGGCTTGGTTTAACGAGCGGTTGCAGTATGAGATGGGAGTATTTTGGTACAGCACATGGTAAAGGTAAGTTTCTTCTCAATTGATTTCGAAATTTGGATTGCAATGTTCAGTTGCCAATTATATTCATATAAACTCAAACATTCTAATACATTCATCGCAAAAGTGGAGCCACACTATTTTGGTGTCATTTTTTCATTGTAGGCTGCATATAGGTCATTTTAGTGTCATTTTATTTACACTAAAATGGTATGGAGGTTTTCTTGTAGATTATCTTAATTGCATCTCAGCGCACCATCATGGCACCATGTTCACATGCCTTGAACTTCCTGATGCTGTTGGACAGGTGAGTGGGATGGAGCTGGCGCTGTGGTGAAGACCAAGTTGTTGAGGGAGCAGATACAAAATGGCAACAGGAGGCTTCAAAGCGCAGAGGATGTCGTTAATTTTTTGAGGGAAATGTTGTCCAATAGGGTGGAGACATCTTACATCGCAGTCAATCCGAACAAGGCTCCAAAAGTGGACGTGTTTCGAAAATTCTGGCATATTCCGAAGACGGCCGTTTCTAGACACAAGAAATGGGAAGCTGACACCATTGATGGATCCCGAAGACTACACTTAATTTCGTCCGTGTCCTCTGCAGATCCTACAAAGCTAATGGTGCGTGAATTGAGTTGCTTCTGCGCACCTTGTTCGCATGGAAATTGGGAACAATGCGAAAACAAGATCCATGTATCAGATTGGCGCCTGGTTAAAATCCATGTGAAGAATCCCAGAGTGGTCAGAGACCGAATGGAAGAATGGGGCGACGGTAACCAGTCACAGTTCGGAGGAGAAGACGACTGCCTTGCTGATGTGCTGGAATTAGGGGACAACTTTGCCGTGCCAGTCGAGGAAGGCAACAAGGAGAACGTCCTGTTCTATGTGCTTGCATGCACTCGTAAAAATTTTCTAGTGCATGAGGCATTTAAGTGTCACTGGGGCCCTGAGTTTGAAGCGGGAGACTATGCAGTGCAAGCTAGATACTATCAAAAATGGGGGTTGTCACAATTGAGTTATGTCTACTTGGACACATCAAAATTTGCATACGTGCCTCCTGATCTCATCATGGCGGTCAAGTTTGCAATGCCTGTCCAGGACTATAGAGTTCAAGGAGATGATCCTGTTTATTCCCTCTCCCTTGACGACAAGGTGAGCATTGAGGAAAAAATCAAAGGAACCAGATTGTAACGGTTATTGTGAGGGGGATGGTTGTACAGGTTTGAAACCTTTATTGTCTTGCATCCTTGCATTTGTTTTGGAAGTTTACATTGATGGATCTTTAATTGATGCATCTTTCGTTTTGGACCATTTGAATTATAGTTTGAGAATATGATTGATTGATTCGTCATTTCAGAACCATGAATCCTTTGTCCTTAAGCTTTTTGGCATCTTATACCTCAAAATTTCTCTACTCCAGTATCCTCCTAACTTACTCCTTTATATGTTATAATGCTTGAAACATACATCTTCCAATAATCACTCTTGGTGATGAATAATAGCCTACTATGGGTACCACTTTTACGCGTCTCACATAGCGTAACTTCAGTCTAACTCATTTTATTTGTACTAAATGTTTTGTCTTTAACACCATATATATAGTTACAGTCATGGTGTCTAAAACACCCTCTAATTTTTGTATTTTTCCAATGCTTTTTTCTTACCAAAAAGATATTTACCGAAAATCACACTATTTTTGTAGGAGGTACCCATATCATGCCATCACGATTATGCAAATAGTGTCTTCTACCTTATAAGGGGCATTGACAAGTCCAAAATTTCTTACGGTCACTCAATCCTCGCAGCACATAAACTAAAAAAAAGTGTATGTAATAGCCGGCATAGACAAGTTAAAGCTCTGGCCAGTCCATGTTTTACTGCAAGATATGCCTCAAGTTCCAATTACTAACTAATAATCCTTACACATCATCTGGAAGAATTAAAATCTAAAACAACTGTAGTACCTTAGTCATTTCACTATAAGAAGCTTGAAATCCCACAATCAGAAAAAGTAACGAAGCCATTCTAGTTCCTTTACAGTGACTACCTATTACAGTGACTATCTATTCAGCTACTCTAGTCGCTTCGATAAACCTAATTTCCCAGGTAAGATTGTGAGATCGAATACCTGTACACATGAGAGCTATACTACACCTAAACCCATAACAAATCCATATCAGTACTAGCTAGGTTTCAATCACCAGACTCCAAGATTCAGCTAGCACTTTCAAAGAACTGTCTGGTTGAAAACCAGTTCATCAAGCATTAAAGATGAAGAACCAAAGAAGCTCAACTTCTGATCCTCCATTATATGCACGAAGAGAACAAGAGGGAAGTTTTGAAATCAACAAGTTTAGTAAGATCTTCAGGGACTGCCTAGCATAACTACATCAGTACCACTATCGGTTTCATCGTCCTCTGCGGACCCTTGAGTACGTGCAGTTCAAGAAAGATCCATGGATTCCATGCATCAGCATTCTAGAACATTTCTGGTATAATTCCACTATCATTCTGTAACTATTTCTGGTATGGAATCTTTCACTACGTTCTAAACACTACTGCTTACAGTTTTGCAAATTTGAAAGATACTTTCTCTGTTTATTCAAAGATCTGGGCAGCTCACGAAACTGTTGCAGCACACTTTTTGTAATTCAAATTGACGTACGTACCAGCATGAAAGAAGAGTTCGTCTTTAATAATTTTTGGGATCATGGTAAGGAGGCCAGTTGTGATAGCCATGGCCATAATGCGAAATGTTCGTCTGGTCAAACTGAGGAAGTTGATAACTAGACTCCGGAGGCGGCTACTGGAAGTCTTCAAAGTCAAAGGGAATCTACTCAGCATGGCAGGCATCGAAGCAAGCTTTGTTAATCATCTGACACCAACAGATGATTGACGTGAAAAAAAACCCATTGACGCTTAAAGGACCAAGAATTCACAGTCTTAAATGAGAAATGACAAACCAGCAAAGAGCAAATGTTGACTTTCAAACGTGATATTAAATGTTAAGGACATCAATACGGTATCAAATATTGAGACGGAGACAATATTTGCTTCGCTGCCAGGCTATCCACCAACCAGTTGTGGTATACTAAATAAATCACTCTTCCAGTCCAGAAAGAAGAAAACTTCATGATAGTGCGATCGCACTCCGAACTTAGGCTGTGACATTCACACTACACAATGTCAGATTATCTCAAGAGAAGTTTCAAAACTCAAAGCAATGAAATAAAAGCAAGAATCATGTCTCACCTGTCCATGATGGCATGATATTTTAGATTAGTGAATGACGAGCGGTAATAAATAGCATGCGTTAAGGACTGGCACACTTCGTCGACCACTTCTGCACCATTTACAGTAGCATCCTCCTTGAGTTTCAACAATGTTGCAGCAGCGAGCTCCGAAGCACCAACATGCCTGCAATGACAAGGGTTAATATCTATAAACTCAATACTTAGACCATGTAAGACATCATATTCTTAAACAAAAAACTTGACTTTAAAACTTGACTTGCTGATGTCAATTACTTTGAATGCTCAGTAGGCTTGATGAAAAAGATGGTTGTCCCTCTTAAAGCGCTGTTCTCTTTTGCCAATGATTGAAGATGCATGGTAATCAAACGGCCAGTGCCAATAATGTTTTGAAGCTGGTCCTTTAGAGAATCTGTCCCAATCAAGTCCAAATAAGAATGCACAGGTGAGCATACACACTACATGTTAATGTTTTCAAGGTCACCTGGTTGTTGAAAGATGACCAAAATGCAGAGCCTCCACGAATTCCCTTGCTAATTACTCACCAGCTTCAGTGCCCTTGACATTTGTGCATTTTACGCAACCTTAATCAAGCACTCTACACAAATGTCAAAGTAACTAAGCCGGTAAATAATTAGATAATGGATAAGCCATATGTGGCGTTGTACATAGATTTGAACAACACGGGCCATAATCATTTGTTGACCAAGAACTAAGCTGCAACATATAAACTCAACACAGACATTATCTATCAAGATTCCACACAATGAAGCACAACAACCAAAGTTCTACCTAAAAAAAGAAGCTTCACTTGCCGGCACTACCTAACTTGCGCTTGCTGGCTCGAGGTTTCTTCTTCTCCTGTGCATTCGAAGGACTCTTGGACTCCGTTTTCTTCTTCTCCAAATCCTGTGCAAGCTGGATGTTTGTCGCACTTCGTAGGTTTCTCCGATCTGTGCCTGGCTTGGGCAATCCAACACCCTTGGAACTCCCTGGAGTAGCAACGAGCACCGCTTTTCCCAAAGAAGATGCAGCTTCAATTGCCTTTGCTGATTTAGTGCTCTTATCTCTGGAAGACCGTCTTAACTTCAGCCGTGGTGACTCTTGGAATGCGTCGTCCTCACTTCCCTCGCTAACAGGTGGCGTGATGCGGACAAGTCCCTTTGATGCCGGGAGTACCTCAAGAGAGTCGCTCGATAATACAAGGCGATCGTCTTGTAACAGACCGTCATCCTCGACCTTTACTCTCTCAGGGATAAAATCGAAGGCCCGAGGTGTTGGATCTTCATCATCGTCGAGAGTAATTGTATCAAAGCAAGGCTCCTTTCCATTTATTTTCTTTATTGCCGAATTGAAGAGCTCAGCCTTGGGTATCGGAGGAGCCCACCTGGTTTTTCCCAATGCCGGCACGGAAGTAGAGCCCAAAAAGGCAGTAGTACTGCGCAGGTGAGAAGAGTCTCCAATGCTACAAGTGTTGGTCCCAAAAGAGTATCGATCTATCCCTTCTTGTAGCGAAGATCCTAGCACTCACCCACACATTGCACAGAAATTAATTAGCATGGGAGCAAAAACGAAGCACGAACATGCAGTCACTTGCAGCATTCTGCAGCAAGGTACACCGATGCGCATCAAACTACACCTCTGTGCAACTTGATGCAACTTCTGGCATGGAAATACAATTAACGCACCATCATGCAGTCATAATCACCATTCTGCAAGATTCAGCACCAATGAGCATGAAACTGCTCTCATATGTACCTCGGTGCAGCAAGGTGCAACATCTTGCATGGGAACACAATTGACGCACCAACATACTGCAATAAGGTACAGCTCGTTGCAACCAGTGCTAAACAATGCAATGGTGTGCACTAATATGCAACCAGCTCGTGTACCTTGTTGCAACAAGTTGCACAGCTACACACATTGATGCACAGTCGTCCAAGATTGTGCACTTCAAGCACTCCACGGTGTACACCTAATGACACTTTTGCAGCACCTTCATGCATCGTCAAGCACACGATGCTTGATACATCTAAACTCACACTATGTGGACATTAGTGCACGTTGATTCCACAAAGGCCTCAGCTAAGTGTACCACTCTCTGCATTGGTTGCATCAAACAAAAACAAAAACCCCGCCACAGGTTATCCTACTTGCATCATTTCAGCCCAACACACGACACGGAATTAATTCACACATGCATTGATTGAACAAACCACGAAACCCTGGTTATAGAAACAGAGCACACTGCCTTCCTTAGTTCTCAACCAACTTTTCAAGTCATCAAAAAAAGAACCTCCATTGTACTTAAAGCCCGACGACACTGAGGTAATTCACACATGCATTGCAAACCACGAAACCTTCGGTTACATCTGTTATAACAAACAAATCAGTACAAAATTGCCTTTCCTTTGTTCACAACCGACCGATCATAAAACAGGACCTGGACCATTCTCTGGAAGCCTAAAGACCAAGCACTTGATACGTCACAGCGGATGTCTTTCCAATGACTAAAAATGTGCTGAAGTTAACTGACACGGATATCATACATGAAAGAATGATGAAAAACTGTCACCCCAAAAAGCCACAGTAAGAACAAAGGTCTGAACATCATCTTCTCTCCACTTTGGTAAGCGCGCTAACTGCTAGCAGGTCACTAAGTACTATTATTGAACAGGCCTCTTTCCAAAAAAATTCCTTACTAGCAAAACTTAATCAAATGCAAATGGTGAACGTCACGATGCGTTGCATTTCACTGCCCAATCCCGATTCTAAGACAGAAATTCACCAAAGGAAAGTGAGATGCAACGTTTCATTTGGAAAAGCACTAAAAAAAACTCTGAACAAGATTGCAACGACAATAAAGAAAAACTCCATGCACAAGAAAATCTTTGCACATAACGAACACTTGCATCAAGGATTACTGCTAAGAAAACTACGTTATCTCCCACTGCAGATAATAACACTAAGGTTTCCATCTTTCGTACTCAACGTTAGAGAAGTTGATGATGTGAACTCACCAGAACATACGGACTATACCCTAAACTGAGCACATTCTAATTGGTCAAGGCAGCAACAAAGAAGCTGGATGAAATACAGAGCCCCAAACATCGAAGCACCAAACAACATACAAATTTCAACATAAACGCCGTACCCACCCTTGATAATGAACGAGTGTCAATGATTTGAGAACTGAGACTTACCGACGTTTGGGCAGGACTTGAGAGCTGCATCCCGTCTGTGATTCAGATACTCAATCCTCGCTCCTTCACACCCCTCGGATATTTCTTTTTCCAGAAGTTCTGCATCAAATTCCCAAAAGCCAAAGCTCTTTGCCCATTCTAGAGAAACGACTTGTCCGTACAAAGGATTTGCACATTTGTTGTTGTCTTTAAAGTGCAAAGCAGCACAAAACGGGTGATATAAGTGCCGACATGAACACACAATGATATCGTTGAAGTGAAAGCCCAACAAACACATCTCGCACTGCTGAACGCAAAGGTTGTACGTGTCGTGATTAGCAGGTCCAATTGGATATGGCAAAGGATGTGGTCAAAGCTGTACTCCAAGTCGGCGTTGCGAGAGCGCCATCAACTGCTCCGTCAAGAGGTGGTGACATGATTCATGGAAAGCTCTCCGTCGCTCTAAATCATTTAGAGCGGAAGTGGCCACCTCCAATTGCAAAGACAAGTCCCTCCAGTTTGACTCGTGGCTATTGACCAGCTCGGTGCACCACTGGAGGTGCATTGCCGCAGGATCTGGCCGTTGCTCGACAACGGGAAGCGGCTCGTTATCAGAGACTAACATCGACCCATCGGCCCCCTCCATGTTCGGAGCGAGGGAAGACGCTTGCACATCAATCCTCGCAGCAAGGCCTTGTTCTTCACACTTCTGCATATGTCCTTCTAGGGAAGCGTGCATTGCTTCAAGGCAGCCCTTCTCCGCCCTTGTTTTATCTGCTAACGACAGTTTCTCAGCCGTTGTGAGCTCCACCTGTTCAGACATAACTTGGGCATAAGACGCTCATTCATAGTGATTAAAATATCATGTTGGCAATGATCTAAGAGAAGCTCCAATGCAAATCAGTACTAATATTCGTGACCTTAGACACATACTACTCTGTGTCCGAAAATGCAGTCAATTGCAGTCAGTTGCAGTCATGAACATGCAGTCACGAACATGCAGTCACTTGCAGCATTATTTTATTTTGCAATAACTGTCCTATAATTCAAAGGTGAGCCCCATCCAACCCTCAACAAGGCAGATAATGAGAGTTCCTCAAAAACTAAGAATTACTCTAAAAGATAGACTATTACTACTCTCGCACAGACCGTTTTTCAAGTACAGAGACCGATTAACACTAAGCGTCTACAACGCCCAATATGGCCATCTTTGCAAGGGTGACACATTCTAATCTTAACTCAGTTTCACGATTGCAATACATCATTTTAAAGCTCTCGTTCTATACTACAAGATCCACAGTGTTACAAATCCCAAACTGAAGTAATTTTCACAGAAACAGATGATTTGCCGTAGGGGATCCAATTTTCCTACATTACTGAAAATCCACAGTGGACGCTTAGGGATTAAAAACTACATACTAATATTAAGGACTGACCATTTTTTAATACTGAGACGGCTTGAGCATTAAGTTTAAACACGGCAAAAGCTAGGACAGTCATTTCCGGACAGAGGGAGTATTATTAATGTTTTAATCAACACAGGCAATGTTCTTTACTCATTCCAGCAATATGAAACTGGTCTCATCTACATTATATGTTTCACAACAGGATCCGTTAAACTTGTTATTGTAAAACCATGAATCTTTGAAAAGAATTCAAGGCTCAAAAGCGCATAGGGTTTAATATGCAAATAAAGAAGAGAGTTTGCAATAATTTTGAATCTGAAACAACGATTCTTGTGCATACACCGAAACAGTATGATATTCCGAGGTTGTTAAATAGATTGGTTCTCTAAACTTTGAACTTCAAGGATAATCGTGTGTTGCACAAAGAGGCACTAAGCCCAAACATATTTGAACAAAAAAGGCAAAGTGCAAGAAAAAAAAACACACCTAATGCCGTGAAGCCAACCACTCCGACCACGGAGACTAACTTTGCCATCTCTGACACTTCCATGTGTAGCTTTTTAGTCCACGCATCAGAGAATGAGACGGGCGCCATAGTTGTCGCGACCGAGGCACCCAAAGTGGTGCCAGAGAGAGTCAATTTGGAGTCGCCATCTTCTACTCCATCCTTTAGCCTTTCAACTTGCTCCAATTCAGCGCGTTTGCGAGCCAAACCGTCAATTGCAGACTTGTACTTAGCTCGCCGCTCCCCCTGCTTGGCAACGGCAAAATTTGCCCAATTAATTTGGCACCCCTTATGTTCTTCAGCAACCACCGCCATCGTGAATTCCAATGTCAACTTCTGTGGCATAGTGTGCTTGGAATAGATCAGCGGCCAAATCTTCAAAACCCTAGCCCGCATCTTACTGTCTGTACAATCCGAGAAGCGGAATTTCTTCCGAGACAAGGGTGCCCCAAAACAATTCTCACAGTCCTCTTCTGAAACGATCCTCTCATTGCGCACCTGGTTCACGGTTTTCCCACTGCCCCATAAGCCGCGGTCAACAAAATATTGGAAGCTTCTCTTAGACGGAGGTTGTTTCCGCTTTGAAATCTTCTGCGTGAGAGCCTGAATTGAAACCTGGACATCTTTCACACTCGTGAGCTTGGTGTCCTCATCAGATCCCGATTCGTCCCTAGACACAGTGTAGAAATGATTGGTTTCCAAAAAAACCTTTTCGGAGCTGGCACGTTTCTCCTGCGCAGATCGCTCATCACCGCTGTTGGCCATCACCGTGAGCCTCTCGACCTGCAAGTTTTAGCTTCATCAGCTCATTAGACGCTCAATCCAAGAAACTCAGACGTTTTGAAGTGCAGGCTGCTCGTTTGGAACGAAAAATCCAAGAGTAGATTGCATAGAGGTGCGGACATCCAAAACCTAGAAAATTCGAAGCCTAATCTCCCTAAACCCTTCTTACAAGCTCGTGAGTGCAGACAGGAACATGGTTATCAATACCATGCACATTATAGCGTCCAAAGTAGGGCTCGACCAATTTCGATCTTCCCAAACTAGGATTTGAAAATCTATTCTAGGTTTAGAACAGGACTACCGATTCTAGCGAATGAACAATGAAAAAACACCGCTCCACGAAGAAGGCAGCAAACAAAGCGAAACACTCAAGAACGGTGATGTTGACTCACCCTGATACAGAATGCTATGGCGTTGTGACCTCGACGTTGGCTTGCTATCACCTCTGTTTCACCGGTGCGCAAAGAGACGTTGTGCTTATAGGCAGCGCCAATCCTCAACAAAACCTCGAATTGCCTACAACACAAAGAATCTGCGCATCTTGTGGACCTGTCGCGACTCTCAGCTAATTTTTCCATCGCGTGATGGGATCCCCTCAGAAAACAGAAAAAAAACGTGGAGCTCCAAAAAAAAAACGTTGCCGCTGAGCACCTGACAATGTAAAAACCCTAAATTGGAGCAACTGACAAGGGGAACGGCAAAGTCTAATTGAGGAACACTCATGTACAGAACTGCACACAATGCAGACCAAAAGAGAGGGTGCGGTGCCTCAGCTGCAACCCCCAATTGGGTGACCGTAGCCTGCAAAAGCCCGGCCGTGCAATGCAATTGATCTAAGTTACGTTATCTTGTACGCGGCAAGCAACTCACGTCTTACTCCAAGATTTTATGACTGTATAGTACCGGTTTGCTACTTTTGACATTCTGTCTGTGGATAGAAGACAGAGTTGCCACAAACACAGTGTACAATTGAATGGGTCGATTTACATTGTGAGTCAGAGCACTTCATTTTACAGGAATATTCATGTAAAGTGCTCTGACTCACAATGTCAGTCGTGGCAATTGTGTTGTTTCGATTGTGTTGTTTCGGGAAACTGATCGGGAAACAATTGTGCTGTTTCGGGAACTTATATACCAATCAGTTTATCGATATATCGATTATGCTTGCGTCGTCCTTGAGTACGCCCTCATGTTGATCAAGTCACGATGTGAGCCTCACATGTTTAGCACGGATTTTGTTCTGCCTCTGTCTTGGTTCTCCGAAACAACACAATTCTCATGGAATTCAAAGCTCGCAGTTTTGGCACGGGTGTTTGTCTTATCCATGCATATTGATGATGACAAAACATCCTTTTTCTTTTGTGTTATGATTCTGTGTGTCTGTACTTGAAAAAAAAATGGGTAGCATGACTAAACAGGGTTGATATTCATAATCATAAACATGAGAAGGAAGAGCAGTGGATAATGCATATCATACGATGTAATACACAGTCTAGTCTAGTCTAGTCCTTTTTACATTTGTAGTGAGTAGCTCTCTATACTCAAATTTCTTTCCAGTTTCTCTCTGTTTTGTTTTTGAAACACGATTATCACGCTTTTCACGTGAATTCAAAGCTGACTAGTAGGGTGTGTTCTCCATTCATATAATTGATCTGGTAGTAAGTACATGCTGTCAAACATCCTTTTTTTCATTCTGTGTTTTGTACTTGAAAAAGCAAATTGCTAGCTCTAAATAGGGTTGAGAATTTATAAAACATGAGGAGGAAGAGCAGTGGATAATGCATATGTTATATGACGACTGACTGTGGGCTTGTAGTAATAGCCTAATTGCTAGTGGTGGTTGTTCTATTCCATTCCTGTAATAATGAGTTATCGATTTGAAGTGGCTCTAAGTTACTTACTGGCGTGTGTCTGTGTGTCTATGTGACCAGTGCCGGTCATGGGATGCAATCTCCCCCTGCTGAGCCAGCCCCGAGAGGTCTTGCAAGAGGGCGTGGAGAATTCAGGTCATTCCCATGTTTTTTTTAGATACATGCTTGAGTTCCTTGTTGGTGTGGTTCCAGTGGTAGACCTCCTTCATGTGTTGCTCCCCCATGTCGTGGATTTGGCATAAATATTAACAAGCATGAATTTAATCTCTCAAGGTACCGTACCTACGTACTCTAGTTATTAAACATGCCTGGGATAGTTTTGTACAATTGAAATCCCGTTTTCTAAGGAAGAAAAACTAGCGTATGGCATCTTAATGAAAAAGCCTTCGACAATGGTTCATTCAAAATAACCGTTTGATGTCTCACAATGACTCTAATTCAACCATTTCTCTTAAAATCATATAATATCAGTACAACAGTAGCCACAACTGATTATTAAAATCCTAGTGCTTGGAGTGGGTCGTCGATCTACTCAAGCACATATATACATACATGCAAGATCTGGCAGACAAACAATATCTTGGCTCAAACAACAGCTCCGAGTTGCTACATCCACTAGGCCATCATTTCAGAGACTGAGTCTCATTCATGTGCGCAATGTGGATTTGATTTGATGTATCTTCTTAGTTTTGTTTCTTTTTCCGGCAATTTGTCTCAGTGTCAAATTCCAATGATCAAGTGGAGCACGATGATAGAGAGCTTCAGTATGAGGAAAAAAAACAAAAGCTCAATCACGCTAGGTCTGACTGTTGTGTTGCACAAGAACAATGCCTGCACATGGAGGTCGAAAACCAAATTAACAGAGTATTGACTCTAGAGGTTGGCCAGTCAATCGAACAAAAGCTTGAGTGAATCAAATGTGGTATTTTATGATACTTTGTTTGTATGAATATCGCATTGAGCATATAACAGTTGTGCTCATTAGATGGTACACATAACATTCAGTCTGTGTACATGGCTGCCGAGCAATTTGGATTATGTCAGTGAGTCACAGGCACATGCAAAGTAGTCATGGTGGTGAGGAATTGAAGGCAATTGTAATCCTTGATCCGGATTAAGTTACTTAGTTTCGTGTTATGATTCTGTGTGTCTGTCTGTGACCAGTGCCGGTCATGGGATACAATCCCCCCCTGCTGAGCCAGCCCGACATGGAGTGTGCGCAATTGGGCAAGGCGACAACACCGGGTTGGGCGTACGAGATTGCGAGTCCGCATGGCGGGAAGGAGATGTTTGTTCTCCACATTGGAAACAGCCCGCAGACGGCTCCCATATCCCGAGACCCGCCGAATCTAGTGCTGAATCGCCGGGCACTAAACGCCACTCTCCGTGGAGTTGGCATTCCGACACGAAGAGGGCGAGGACGTGCGCGCCGGAGGCTAGAGCCGGAGGAGCCGCGCGTGGCGCCACTTGAAGGACGCGAATCAGTTGCACGAGGACGCGCCAGAGGGCGTCGGGGCGGAATGGGGAGTCAGGGAGGTCGCGGCGGTTGTCGTGGGGGTGCACGGGCTATTCGTGCACCCATTTGGGGATGCCGGAGGGCTGGGAGCCTCCGGCGATTTTATTGGAGGATCAGAGTCCAATCCAGCTGCGTCCACGTTTGAGCAATGTCGGAGGCCAACACAATTTTCCAGCATTGGTAAGAGAGGTTGTTTTGGACATTACCAGCACCCATGATGCAAGTTTTGACGGTGGAGCGGTGACACCACCGAGAAGGCAATTTTTTCCAGAAGCCAGGCACGGAGTCTTTGGGATCTGCCGATGGAGCCTCACGGATTTCTTCCCTGGAACACACATTCCATGTCATGCAGTGCCAGCTGCAGAGTACATGTCATGGACACATGATTGTGGAGAGAGGGACTGCATATTCAAGGAACCAAGCCACGAGGAGCGACAAGCTGCAATACTTGATGGGCGGTTTGTTCGGGAAATAGATGGACCTGACGAACACATCAAGGTGGACCATCGAGCGTAGTCGATCCCTGTCCATGTAAAGGTGGCGCTTGAAATCCTTGGCGTCGACCGAACACTTTGGGGAGATCTTGAGAAATTCTCGGGACTTGTTTGCAACCGTTACTATCAAGAGATACATGGCGCACTGATGTTTACAATTGATTTTGGAGGAGGAATTGGGAAGAGGGAAGTGCGAGTATGCGATACCGAGCTCGACCATGCCAAGCAGTTCTCGGGTTTTGGAGAGGGGACAGGAGCTGAGACCACGAGTGAAGGAGCTGCCAGGGTAGGACCACATGCTGCCTCACCGTGTGCCGTTGCTTCAGACCAAGACGACCCAGATTTGCTTGGAGAGTGGCATGATTTTGACGGCACTCAAGTAGGTACGCCATCTTCCAATTCTGATGATGATTCATGGATGGAAAACCCGCAAGAAGAGCTAGGTATTTATGCAGCCAATGAAGACCTCTCGGGTTGGACTTTCGAGGAAATATTCACAGATAGTCAATGGCAAGAGACTAATCTCACGTTGAGCCACGAGACGGATAATTTCAGCGGCCCACAACCGGGCCCAACGATGCTCAGCGCCACTGAACCGCTGGAGTACTTCAGGCGATTTTGGCCTGATGAAGTACTCGATGACATTGTTCAAGAGACTAATAGGTAAGCATTACATTTCACTTGGTGAATTTGTTTGTTTGACATTGTACTTTCTATGTCCCTTGTCATTGGTTCTCGTGATACAGTTTTTCCGTATGTGTAACCAAGTCATTCCTGGCATGTTTTTGTAGTTACATGCTTGAAGGTGGTGTTGATGTGGTTCTAGTGGTAGACAATTATCAAGTGTTGTTATCCTTGCTAGCTCAGTTGAGTTGCATCGTGTCTGTGTGCATTGTTGGCTGGCTCACTCTTCCTACGATTGAGGACATTGTAGCTAGATCATCCACTCAGTGGACACATGTGAATTATTCAGTTAAGGAGTGGACGGATTCTTTGATTTGTTCAAGCTGTTTTTAGTCGTGTAGCTAGTAATCATAATCTGGCAGTGATCATCGTACTCCTGCAGTTCTTGACCTGCAGCTTGCAAGCAGGCCGGTACTAAGCTCAATGTATTATAAGCGCGTTACTTACCTTTGTCATTGCAGTATATATGCTACACCTGTTTAGTGTGCACTACTTGTTCGTAATCTTTATCTTGATCGTTAGCCCTTGGATCGATCTAAAAACTGTAGATCTAGACATTCTCACATGCATTAATATGTCCATAATCGTAAATGGATTATTGATCTGCTTAGGTATGTTAAGCTTAGATTGCGACTTTCTATGCACAGAACAATACAGACTACTGTTTGAGTTTTAGTAGTTTCAGTAGTCTTCTCTCCAAGGGCGTTGTGGCGGTGGCCCATGAATTCGAATCCTTGTGAATCTTTTGGGAGTTTGAGCTGCGTTGTTGTTATATATGGCACTGAACTCTAGGAATCAATCATTTCTTTAGCGAAGGGATTATCACTCCCAGCTGCAGATTGGCGCTACGTAGAGTCGAGATCGAGATGTGATTGCCAACTGCTACCGACTTGTGCCGTAGCTAAACCCAACTTTCTACTTTGGTTTTTCATCTAGTGCTCTGAGATTCAGCTTCACTGTTGCTCTTTCCTTGCCAGCTGCATCCACTTGGTCTTTAAAGACCGTGTTAGGGTTTTTGTTACGTTCTCTGGTTGCTTTTCTCTGTCTTTCTCTTTTGTCTCCTTTGCAATAACGTAACTTAGGTTAGTTGAATTTCGTGTAAAGTTTCCGCGTCTCTTGTAACTTTTAGATTGAGTGCTTACAATCCAACTCTGCAAGGGTGGGTTCTAAACCCTAGAATAGCCTATTTGTTGTGAAAGAGCTTTATTTTTAATTTTTGTTTTTCCATATGTGTAACCTGCTGTTCCCATTTTTTGTAGATACGCAGGGCAGCCATGTCAACTGTATCCTCACCTTACAAATGGGCGGACCGATTGGGAACCAATTGACAGAGAAGAGTTGTTGTGTTGGTTTGGTATTCTTGTCCTCATGGGCTTGAAAGAGCAACCATCGATTCGAACGTACTCGAGTCCTCGGCCATTTTACAACTGTCCTCTTATTTCTCGAGCCCTCACGCGCAAACATTTCGAAGCGATCACTCGATGCGTTCATTTAGTGAACAATGACACGCTTGTCCAAGATCCAATCAATCCCGCATACGATAAAATCGGCAAGGTGCGATGGCTGTTGAAACGATTCACGAGCATCGCACAGTCACTGTACAACAACGAGCGAATTGTCACAGTTGACGAGATAATGATCCCATATAAAGGGCGATACTGTGCGATTCAGCAGTACATGAAAGCCAAACCCACAAAATTTGGCATCAAACTATGGGCACTTGTTTCATCTTAAAGTCGCTACATCACGAATGCAGTCGTGTATCTGGGCTCGGGCGACGAGCGTGAGGAGGGCGACTCCATTAGTGAGGAGGCTGTACTAAGATGTTTAC
Organism: Pohlia nutans; assembly: GCA_022496805.1. Classification (NCBI taxonomy): domain Eukaryota; kingdom Viridiplantae; phylum Streptophyta; class Bryopsida; order Bryales; family Mniaceae; genus Pohlia; species Pohlia nutans. The sequence goes on along the minus strand of CM040093.1, from coordinate 2,808,104 downwards.
GGGGGGTGGAAGGGCGAGGGCATGTGGTGGTCACGGATAATTTCTTCACATCTCCTCGGTTGTGCATGAGCCTCTTGCAGCGGGGCTTCTAGACCACGGGTAAGTTTTCAAATAGGAGAATTCATTGCATGTAGCTGGCTTTTATGTGTTGCCTTTCCGTTCATAATTTTATTTATCAAATTCGTTTATCAATTTCTTTTATCTGTTGCCTTGTCGTTCATCCTTTATCAAAGATTTTGTTTATCAATTCCTCTTCCAGTAATCCCACTGCAAACATATTGACAATGTCAAGGGTTCCTATAAGAGTGTTGTTGTCCAAGTACCTGGCACAGACTTTATAGTTTGGTCATGGAATGCAAACACACAACTAGAATCTCATTTCCTGTTTTCTAGTAACAGCACTTAGTTTTCAACTGTACGTCAAGGATGTAAATTTAATGTAGTGCAGATTGATTGACTTGTATCTTAGCTATTGCATGAATTGATGGTACCGTCCAATGAAAGCATGATTTTCGGGTAAGACCGTGCAGCTTACAGTTCCTGAACAGAGCCAAGGCTTGAGGAATTCTAGGATGGAAGAGGATCATTGAGTTCAATGTTGATAGTCTGATGAAGTTTTGTTTAGTGGGAATGGAGTTGTTCTCATGGTGCAATGCTTAGCACGGGTTGTTCATGTGATGGCCCAATGCTTAGCACAGGTTGTTTTTCCTATGGTGCAATGCTTAGCACGGCTATCATGTGATGGAGCGCTGCCTGCATGTTTCTGTAGATTGTGCGAGTATGCTGGATTTTGTGCAGTACTGGAGCCTAACTGTCAGCTGGGAATGCAGGTACTGTGCGCAAGAACCGCAAGGATTTTCCTTCGTCACTAGCTGGCTTCCCTAAGACCCAATTGCCTGAGCGGAGGACCCTTGTTGTGCGAATGCATCGCAGCAGAAAAATATGCGCCATATGTTGGATAGACTCCAAGCCAATGTTCTTGCTCTCCACAGCAATCAACCCGATTAACCCGGAGGCCTTTGCAGAAAGGTGGATCGGCCGTGAACGAGTAGATTATCTAACATTACCAATTCTTCTCCAATACCAGTCAAACATGCGAAGAGTGGATGTAGTTGATCAGAAGAGGGAGTACTACACCGTCCAACTTCAATCACACAAGTGGTGGCATAGGGTGTTCCTGTTTGTCCTTGATTCCACTCTTGACAATTTGTTTGTGTTGTACTCAGAGGACCAACGTGAGATGGGACTACCAGTCCTTGCACATGCATTGTGGTGGATGAACCTTGCAGAGGCTTTGGTGTTGCCCTTTGTACGAGCTGACAACGTACGAGGTGCTGTTCGGAATTTTGCCCCGAGAGGTCTTCATCGCGTGGAAGGCCATCCACATGACCGTGCCTATTGCATCATGTGTGGTACACGGACTCGGCGCTTCTGCGGCGGATGTGGGGGAATCTTTGTATGCGATGGGGCTTGCTTCATTCGTTTACATTCACAGCCTCGGTTTAGGGTTCCTGTTGTTGCTAATCGTCGGTGAAATTGCAGGTGTGGCCATAGGAAGTGGGTTAGAAGGTGAGTTTGGTGGACAGATGGTGGCATTCTTGGCGTGGTTGGGTGAGTTCGTGGAGAAGCTTGAGTGAATCACGACTTGACAAGGACGACATACAACGGAATATATAATTCTAGTTAAAGACTGAATATTGGGTTAAAAATATGAAACTTGGTAGAGAGTTGCATAACATAATCCACCTCAATTCAAATTAAAAATTGAGTTAAGAGCACTGGAACACAGAAACAGTGAAAAGTCAAAACAAAAAGGAAAACTGAGGGAGTTACTCACTTTACATTCTTATTGTACGCGGCATCAACTTCATCCTGAGTGGGTACAACAAAATCTGTAACTGCGTCCCAAGTTCGGCCACGGCGGTAACAACCAGCACCCTTTATCACTGAAGCAAGATTAAGTCCACCTTCCTACAGATGCAACAATACCCTTTCAAATAGCACAAATTACCAAGCTCTCCAAAAATATTGCGTTTGTAAAACTGAAGAATCTCGAGACTTTTGCATGTGTACACGAGTTGAACAAGATTAGAGAAGACTGCCTCACCAGCAAAAGGGTGTGACCACTATCTTTGAAGTATCTTGTTCGGCAATTCGGCAAAATCTTCCTCAGTCTTTTAGCTTCATCTGCACTCGGCAGCATTTGATCCTTCCCACTGAAAGCAAATATGTGCATGTATTAGACACACGGTCCCTTTCCTAAGTTATGCTCGACTTAACAGGTTCAACAACCTCACTAATTTACTTATCAAAGGCCTTTAAAGTTCCAGCACTACGCGATCAAGTCATTGTACATCACAGTATTACGAATCGGACAGTCACATACCTCGCTAGTAACAAGACCTCGGCACGGACAGCATGAAGCCGAGAATTGGTGTAGAGAGCCGCTGAGTGAAGCAGCTTCATCTTCCATAATAGTGCGTCTTTTGGAACCACATCTGCCAGAGTCTGCGCTACTTTTAATTAATTTTTGGTTTCCATCTTACATTGGGAAGCGAGCATATTATGCAGAATGTCACAACGTCACTTATTGAGCATACTTGCTTCAAACCTCCACACATTCTACAGAATCGTGTTCTGAATAATTCGTCATATCGACAAAGCTGCTTTGTGTTCAGAACATAGTACCGGTAGAGTTGGCAATAGCGAGAGAAGTGATTCACGCAGCTGCAGTGCCCACTCTGCAGGAGAAGAGTCTTCCTTCACTTTCGCTTCCGCCATTTTTATCGGGTCACCTGAAAATCAGATCTGTAACAGTCAATGCCATTCGGTTTGACAGCGGGTACATTTAGCCAGGTCGGTTTCTACTCTTAAAGTGGTGCGATCAAACTTACCCATGATGAAACTCAAAAGGTAGGGTACAACACTGAACAATTCCGACGGCGTTGCTTGTAGCAGAGGAAAGAGAGGCTGCAACTGGGACCTGTCAAACGATGTGGCTGAACATCGTGCGAATAGAACCACTATGAGTAGCTTTAACATGAAATTGCAGACATCAATCTTTAATGAGTGAAACTAGTACTTCAACTCGTGGGATGCAGCATGGGATATTCACGAGCGGTGGAAGAAAGCAATTATAGCAGCGTAGGTCAGTTCTCGGAATTGAAAACAGAATCACCTCTACAGCTACATCTCTGGAGGGGAATACGTGAATCGAATTTCACAACTCACCTGGATTAGCAAGAACTAAGACCAAATCTATCTTAGGGTTTCTTGCTGCGACAGACAAGGCTAAAGCACCACCAAAAGAATCACCAATAAGGTATATAGGCGAATTTGGACGACGTGTATGTTCCGCTAATACAGCTTCTTCCGCAATCTTGAGAAGACCTGGAATTTCACGTGTCAGCCAACAGGTCCATACGAACATCCTATGATCACATTAAATCCTCTCTACTAGATACAGCTGAGGTGAAATTTTTAAAGGTCTGATAAAATGAAAGGTTATTTCTAACATCGAAATCATGTACCTAGAAAAGGTGTCCGATCTCGAACTGGGATATGAAGGCATTGAATCTTAAATAATCTGTAACCGCCAGTCACACAGATACTCAGAATCAACAAAAGAAATATTACACACTGTAAGTAAGCTGCAACTTCAAACCGTGCCACTATTCCTAATTTACTGATCGGGAGCATACAGATACTGCATAAATGCATGTAGTTGATGAAACATATACATAATTACATACCTGCCAAGGGATTCATAATGCAGGATAAGGCCCAGCCCTGTGCCATCCATTCCTGCAAATACCAAGGACACAAATGTAAGTAGCTCTATCTTCTGCTTTTGTAAGGGTCTCAATTTCCTGAACAACAAGCTGCAAACCAGGAGAGCATTTGGAATACGGCCACTGTAACAAGCATTTCAAGCAGCAGTGCTTCGTCTCTCTAGCCAATGAGCGTGCATAGTGCAAAAGAACTGGCCTCAATGTGCGGGTGTGTAAAACACAAAAGAGAACAAATTACTCCCAAAAAGAAGAAAAAAACATGATTACAAGTGGAACTAATGCTTCAGTATGTTCCCCTAATATGTCAACAAGCACCGAACGCACTGATGATGAAAGCAACGCCTCTCACCTGGGAGAAAGAAAAGGGTCGGTGCATCCGCTGGTGGGGCGGAAATAACAGGTGAGAACCATCGAGGCGGACGGCCATCATCAGTCAGAAAACATGGGACCTAACACCATGAACAATTCAGAAAGTGTTGCTTCAGCTTCCAACTTCTCTTCATACGGGTGTCCCAAAAAGGCAACGTTGAGCACGAGAATAAAACCAACACCTTGCTAAGAAATCTTTCTGAGACCCATCATTAACACACTTTAATCATGTAATTAAATTAAGAGCGCAAAACTTTAACATAACTTTGAATAGTAGATTTAATTTTCAAATGCCAATTGCTAAAAGTGAATGCAAGGTTGCAGTCCATACCTGCTCCATGTAATTATGAACACTTCGAGGGCCTGGAGAGTTTGAATAATCGTACACTGAAACATTTCTCAGCTCCTGAAAGACGGAGTCGCGTATCTTTGCCGCACCACTTGCTGCTCCGTCTGCGGCAAACCCACTACCAGACCCACTCTGCACTTCCTGATCCGATTGCCCTACTTTTGTTTCCCTCTCAACAGCTACAGCTGCTGGACGCAAGCGGCGCCCACGGGAATCGGAACAGGTAATTAATGGATACGTTACATGTGTATTGTAGATGTTTGCAGAACCAGCGCGCAATTTATTGAAATGACTTCTGCCATTCGATAAAGCCTTAATTCCTAAAAATCCACTCGACAGCTCTACACCAGATGACGTCAACGCTGAATTCATGTCTCCGTAGCTTACGAGTATTACAGGTGTTGGACTTCGTGAGGTGTGCCGCATGCACTGAGCTCTACACAATCGCAAAAATGTCAGTCACTGCAATCGGTTGAAACTCTACTACTTCTCAGCGAAACATAAGTATATATTTCGATATATAGTCTGAAAACAACTTGTGAAGCTGTTGCAGGCGAGGCTCTATACGATACGAATTACTGCCATGCGACTGGATCCAAGAATTCACGCTCACTCACAGTCATGATTGTGAGTTGTATTCAGAATTGCACACTGTAGTTTGCTGCGGAATAGTCCAATCAGCAGAACACGACGACTTTCCGCAATGAAAGAGATTTCACCTCAGAGCAGGTACTGGCAAATAAAGTCTCTGTTTTAATCTTTACTTTTAGTCTAAACAGATTATAAACGATGTGAAGTACAGACTAATCCCCGGGCAAATCTGTGATTATGATTGAGCAATTGAACGTTCAAAAAGTCTCCCCAGAGAAATAGCTAGGAGAAGAGATACATAACTAATAAATTTTCAGGTAGAAATCGTAGACACCAAAATCGTGTAGTAAGAATTTGACATCATCGTGCACTCCTTGGTCATACTATCACTATTAGCAATTTAAATTGAAAGAGAAGTACCTCTTCCAACTCGAATAGACGGTCCAAGTATTCTCCAGCAAATCGCTTGTGAAGGTCTTATTGGCAAACCTGCAAAAATACTGTAACAGTAAGTGTCGGTTCTACATTTATCATCCCCTCATCCTGATGCAAACCAATACTCTCCCCTTAAACAAAGCATCTCACACGACCAGCTACTCGTCGCAATGTAAGCTCGAAATCTTTGAACTAGAGTCGGACTATCGCCCTTACATACAAACACTCTCGCAAAAGACTTCATTCATTCTCTCCAATTAGATTAGCCAATATAACGAATTCAAAAGCTCCACGTCATTAATTTAATATTCCTCTAAACCACTACATTCAGATGCAGAGGAACAACCTCACTCACCGGCATTATAATTCGCAACGCAAAAGCAAGTGAAAAGGAATGCAAATAGACAGAAATGAATGCGGTGTTAGTACAATGCGGGGGAAGTGGCGAGATGATGTAAAACAGACAGGCCGGGGAAAGCGTGAGTGAGAAGCCAGCGAACCGAGGGACTGAGGGAGGGAAGCGAGAATTGAATGAAGTGAGACAAAGAGGAGTGGAATTCGAAGGAAAGAAAGAGCGGTGTGATAGGCTTTAACTTAGTGGCGAGCACGCAGAAAATGAAGATGGATCGAGGGGCGCAGGGGAGTACACGTACGTACGTACGTACGTTGAGCTGGATGGAGACTTGCAACAGAGAGCGATGAGTGATGAGTGAGTGCAGTGAGTACAGGGATCCGTGATGGAGACGTTTCTGGCTGATCGGAACTTGAGGTGTACCGACGGACCGAGGGAGCCTCCGTCCGTCGTGGCTGGCTCTACAAGCGGCCCGCAGCGCAGGCAGAGCCCGCGGCTTTGCTTCGCTTTTGCTTTCAGTTGCGTTGCGTTGCGGTGCGTTGCGGATGATACAGTAGCTTGTCGCATTCATTCATTCATTCATTGTAAGGTCACTTGGGCTTGGGCTGGCTTGCTGGCTGGCTCCGTCAAGGAAGGAGACGACGCCACGATGGGACGGCCCCTCACTGGCTTGCGATGGGCCTGCGCGGTTGCCCGCGCCCACCCGCTTGGACGGACGGACGGACCCGTGACGTCATACGCCGCTCTCAAACAAACCATGCTTTGCATTCATAAGGCCCGGGCACACAAGCACGGGTCACGTGGGTAAAAGGTTGGGCCACCGGCCACCCGTGGTAAAGGTCAGGGTATCGGTGGTATAGGTTGGGTTACCCGTTGCCTACCCGTTGTTTTATCTCAAATTTTTCCTTGCCCGCTTATTTTGAATCATCCTGATCATTGGCTCTCTTTTGGCATCCATCCAATATTGAAGTCGCCGCTTGATGGACATTGATACAGCAAAAGATTGCGACTAGAATTCTTTGTTGCGTGTTTTTTCCGAAGTATTGCAAAGCTGCACCTTCGAGTGCACAAAGCATTTAAGCCAATGAAATTCTCATCACGTTGGTTTAGAACGGTCTTTCTGTTTCTTTGTGGAGTTGGTCTGGCATGGGTTTGTTGCGTGAAGAAGAGTAAGGGAGTCACAGAAATCATCCAAGTTCCACACTTGCACGGGAGACAGTGACGATCGAGACGCTCAAGAGAATAGATTTCATGCTTTCGTGATTTGAAGGTGATTTTGTGGTGGTGGTGATGTGCAATTGTTGAGAACGAAGACGCTTGATGCATCGAAGCGAGACTTGATGATGCGTTGAGAGGTCTTCTTAAAATCTGCCGACATTGAAACATGTTGTGAATGTTTTCGGATGACAATTGGTTAGAGGAGATAATTTTCTGCGATTACCACTAATTTTGTAAAGTTTTCGTCTTTCTAAAGTTTGTTTTATAAGAGTTGTTCCAGCGCATGTTGTCATTCTTTTCTACTTGGTTTCGTACAAGATGAGAAGCTTGAATTTCTTTATGGTAACATACAATAGGTTGCAACATCCCAACCTAATGCAAAAGGATCAATGAACATTAGGTTTTGCTATGATTCCACAACAAATTCAATAGTGTAGCGTAGTCGGTTCCAAGAGTTTGCGGTTAAGTTCTCTATACTCCATAGTTGAGTTGTGGTTTACAATTCCATAATACAAAAACAAGAAACATATTGGACATCCCAAGTATGTTTCTTGTTTGAAGTTGCCCTAAGTATGTTTCTCATTTGACGAGATATGCAGACATTGTATCATTCTTGGGGTCTTACTGGAGATCATTAACTCTTGTGAGGAGTTTGATATTGTTTTTCTGTTGCATTTCTACCTAAATTATCATATAACTTGCATCATGGTCTACTTACATTGTCAGTATTTTAAAACCTTTGTACCTTGTGTTTACACTATAAGAAAACTTGGTAAAAAAAACCGCAGCTGAAATTGGCTGCGGTTCGTTTGACCTCATTCTGTTGCAGTCTCTAACGACTATAGCAAAATGAGGTCAAACGAACCGCATCCAATTACAATTGCAATTTTTTTTACCAAGTTTTTTTATAGTGTTATGTCTAGATGAACAAGGTGTTGATGCATCACTTGCATCAACTGTGTCTTTATTTGTATCAAGCTAATCTTTATTTTTGTATTTGTGGATGCAGAAAACAATTGAAACTTGTTCTTAATAACAACATATTAAAGGCCACTAATGAGTGGCATTACTTATGCTCAAGGAGTTTCACAAAAATTGATCAATGTTCAAGTCATCAAATAGAGCCCTATCCTATCAAGGAAATGCTATCAAACTCAAAAGAAGGTACTAATTAGTAAACAAATGCCATGTCTTGTCACATATTTTCAAATGACCTGTCGATGACGTTGTAGTAAATCTTCTAGTACATGGTCTTCAGATCCTTGTAGAGTGGTAGGTTGAGTGTCTCAAAACATGTGGAAGTTGAGATAAGTAGATGACATTTGTCATGTTTAGAAAGTCAACAATCACTATCTTCCGACCAAAGTATTCGTTTCCCGTGATGAATATTGCGAGTCTTTATCTTTGGCATACGTCATTTGTTGCAGACAAGCCTTAAACATATCTGCTAGTTTAATATTAAGGATTCTCCTTGTAAAAATGCACTTGGCAATGAACTCGGATGCCTCCATAGCAATTTTAGTGCTCAAAATAACACGTAGTTGTCAAGTAGTTGTCAGGTTGTTAAAAGACTCTGATTTTCTATTTTTCCAACTCTTAAGTATGTGATGATAGAACTAAGAGATTAAATCCTTCACACATAGCCTTTACAATTTCTAGTCATCCACTAAATAATCGGTTGTAGATAATAGCACCAATTTTTTATCTTCCACCTGCATCTACCATGTCACTACTTCTAATATGAAGTTCCTGAATGTCCAATCCCATTGATCTATGGGTTGATTGCTGATAAATTTGTGGATGAGGTTTGCAGTAAAATGAAAGCTAGTTCTCAAAGGAGCGAAGAGTGACCATGTGGATCCCTAGCCAAGACTGTGGGAAATACTGAAAAGAATCAATGAACTCAGATGATCATGCATACACATTGCTTCACTACATGAGTAACATGTTTATTGCTTAAACATTGGCAGTACAAGAGTGAAGTATTAAAGCTTCATGCAACTTGTTAAGAAGGGATCCTAATCAGTTGGTTGTAACAAACAAATCATCAGCTTCTTAACTAACTTGATTCTGCATCTGAATACTCAAGTAGTATTTTCTACATCATAAGCATCCATGTCATGCCTCCATGTCATCGTAATTTCAACAAAAACAGAAATCTCTCTCAAAGGCGGCACAAATCTTCAAACAAACACAAGAGGATAAGTCTGTTGATGTAGGAACTTGGTCGCACAACATTAGAAGAAAAGGGTCTATTAGCTTCAATGTCAAGTAATGTGTGTAGGTAGATCATATGGCCTACCATTTGAGCCAAAGGGAGTTGGAGATCGGGCCTTACAATTGCACTATCTAGCTTCGGATGAAGAATCTTCCCGCTTATATTATATGGATACTTGAAAATAGCATTATAGTTGAACGAGCTCGCCTAGGCCTGCCTCCACGTGTTGCTCAACCAACAATTGGTTATACTCGACATATCAATTGTTGTTGTTTCTTCAAAACCCAAGGGATGAAATGAATCCACTATTGGCTTGTAAAGATAATCCCCTACATTTACCATGATCTTTTCCTAGTGTCAAGTTTATTCTTATACCTCTTTTTCCTATGTGACGTGGACATCTCATAAACAAGACTTATTATTAGTTGAATTTCAGTGGACAAAAGAAAAAGCTTATTATTTTTATTTTATTGTGTTTTGTTGAAAGAGGAAGCTTAGCTATTAAAAACAATCCGTATCTAGATAGATGTAGATGGTAAGCGCCTTAAAACACAGTTTACAATTTCAAGTATTTTTGAAGATAAATAAAGCCGCTAGTATGCAAGTAGCGTTGTCAACATCTTCTCTCTAATTGAATAGCCCGATTTCCTCTTCACTATCACTAGTAGAAATGATAACACATACGTATGATTTATTGAATGGTGAATGCAGAAAATGAAGCATGATTTAGAAATTTCTCAATGTCTACATCAATAGCCAGTAGGAGGCTGTGTCCGCTCGAACTTAGATCCAATTTAAATGTCTGTGAAAGCTTGTGTTTGTTCTTTTGCAGAGCCTAGTTTGCAACTTTGAACTATACTTTCTAGTGCATCCCAATCCCTCCAGAACCTTCTAGCTTATAGTTCAAACTCCACTCTAAAATCATTGAACATCACAATAATTGACTTGTGAGTCGTGAGTTTGAAAGACAAGCTTCTGACATTGTGATCCCCTTTGAAAATTTCTTTGACTCTAGCTAGCCATACATGCTTCGAGCACCTTCTAGTCACCATGTGGATCCTCAAAAACTTTGTTGCAGAAAGCATAAAAAACAAACCTGAAAATGATACAACTTGTTGACGAACCTTCTTTAATTTTTGTCTGTTTTCACTTTAGAGTTCACGGATTCATAATAGGCCATGTGGGTTATTTCCCAAGAATTTGCCAATCTCTCTAATTTTTTCAACTTTTCTTCCTCGGATTCAACATCGGAGTTCTCACTAGTAGAAAACTATGCCAAAAAGAACCACAGCCGAAATTGGTTGCGGTTTTTTTTACCAGCCTAATCTGCAGCCGCTAAACGACTACAAATTTTTCTTTTTTCATTTGCAATTGCAATTTTGGGAATTTTAGGGCGTGTAATATATCGTTGAAAAGGTATTTTCAAGAACTTTCCACTCTACATTGTACGCCCCAAAATTCCTAAAAATGCGGTCGCTAAACCAAAAAAACAAATCTGCAGTTGTTTAGCGACTCCAGATTAGGCTAGTCAATAGAACCGCAGCCAATTTTGGCTGCGGTTCTTTTTGGCACAGTTTTCTACTAATGTCTGTAACAGTGCCATGTGTCACCGGGGCATTTGGGATGGATGTCCTCCAATGGGGGCATCTGGATTGGAAGTGTTTCACATGAGGGTATGTGGAATGGAGGTGTCCATGGTAAAAGAATTTGGGATGGAGGCATCTCAAAAGGAAGAATGTGTGATGTTGATCTATCTGACGCAAATAAGTATACCACCATATTGTTGGAATTTAGTCTCCCGTAAACTCCACCTACCTCTTAAGCATATAGCTCTAATCTATAGGCTATATCTTGTTATGATCAATTAATTTCGTTTTTTAGTGCGTTTAAAAAATGATCATGTAACAACATTGTCAAGTGTGTCTTGGTATCAAGTAGTCTCTCAAAAGCCTTTGCCGCACAAAACTCCATGCTATCTTCAAGAAAGGATGAGGATAATTTACACATGCCCTCTACTTTGAATCAGGTAGAAAAAACACCACAATGTGTGACTCATGTGGCCAATGAGTAATGGTCAGTACTCCAATACTCATCCAATGTGTACCATTGCGGATGACCAAATAAGAACGAGTGATGAATTGTGTGTAGATGTTGATGATGAGGTGGAGGCAAGAATTAGTGAAACCAATGCTAGAGAGGCTTTAATTTCTAGGTAAAGAAGATATGTTGTTTAAAGAAGAAGAACTTGTTCCTATCTTTGGCTAATAAACTACAGCACTGCTTGAGGCAACAACCCTGCTTAGGATAGAGAGAGCAGTAGGTGTTATCAATGCCAGAGAAGCTCCTGTTCAAGGTAAAAAAGAGTTGCCGCTTGAAGAAGAAGCTCTTATGCCCCTATGATGCAGCCTAGGCTTAATTTGGGGGATAAGAGAAAACCCGAGTTGCACCTCTAATTGCCATGGGAAAAACAGTCATTCGCGGTCTTGTGCTTGGAGTTGTAGGTGGTGGTGGTGTTTCAGGGGTCATAGGCAATGTTGGACCATTGTCCATGTTGGTGGTGGGTTGTTTTTGCTAAATACTTCTTTCTACGTCATGCTACCAAATTTCATTGCATAAAATGCAGATTAGTGACTTCAATCAAGAACCTGGCATGATGCTTATCTTTGAATTTACATTTGAATCAAGAACTCAGAATGGACATTTGAGTCAAAAACCCAAGAAATTCAAAAATGCACACTAGAATCCAAAAATGCACAGTAGAATCAACGTTCCATGAACGTCAAAAATGCACATTAGAACCCAACAATGCACACATTAAAATCAAGAAATGTTAGCATGTGGAACTGAACTTAAGAAATCTCAAAAACACAAAATACATTGACCCGCTTATTAATTACGAACATACTTTGTCTCAAGTTACACCATACATAATCTTCACATGTTACCATTCACGACAAGACATCTCTCATGATGTTAAATTTGTTGTTTAGTTGAGGGTTACCTGTTAAGTAGTCCTAAGCGCATCCAACTAATGAATTTTTTGCTCAAGACTTGCCACAAAGACCTCACGAAACCATTGAATTCTCCACAATGCAAATCAAGCTAGATGATAACTGGAGTGATAACTAGGTTATTTTGTCATAGAAAATGAACTAAACAACATGTATAATGTATAGTAGATTCTTGACCAACAAAGATCCACATACTTCAACAATGCCTTCATGAACATGAATCCATCACTACGCGTTGTGATCAGCCTTCGTTGTCTTCTTCTTTTTGAGAACAATTGAACGCCTCTTCATAAGGATTCACGGAAGTTTACTCTCTAATTTTTTATTGATATCTATATGATATTCATGCGATACTCGTGCAATACATGTGTGATACTCAAACATTGTAAACCTCTCTGCTGCTCACCAACCTCAAACACAAAGTTCTTGATAGATGAAGATCATCCAATATTAATGAATGCAATGAGCGCCAACTTTGACCTCAATAAATGCAATGAGCAGTTTGGACCTGAAGCTAAGTAGTTTGAGGTACAAAGTTACAAGTACGACAAGATTTTATTTTTGATAATGTCTTAATTTTACTTTGAATAAAATCAACACTGTAAAGCTAATTTTTTTTATGACTTCATTATACCATCCTACATGAACAATTTCATCAGCAAGCTGCCGAATAATTATTAAATTTACAACCTGTACTTCGGCAATGCATGTGGAATCCATTCCCAGTAGGGGTGAGTAGTTTTGTTCCAATGACCTTTTGCCCGGTAGTCACTAGGTCATTGACATTACGAATGGACACTTCATTCACACCGACCTTTCCGAAGTATCTATCTGTCTATTTATCTATCTATCTATGGAGTATAATTAATTTTGGCCAGCCTGCTCACAAAGTAGTGATCCCCAATTGATTGAGGTAGCAGTGATGGGCAATGGTCTGATATGGGTACCCCAAAAAACCCTTTGAACTTTGAGATCAACTCATGTGGCAACTTTGAATGAGTCCATCTTTAAAACAAAATAAAAAATGAATTGATCGGATGTGGTTTTGATTTCCTACACTCATGCAGTACACAAAAAAAAAAACTTCACGTAAAAATTGAAGAGGTTTAAAGATTTTAAAAGAGAATTTTTGTACAAAAATCAAAATTTGTCCTAGTTGCTTAAAAAAATCCAAAACATTTGTTTAAAATATCCAATGACGTCATTTTGGTACCAATTTTTGATATGAAGTACATCTAGATATGTGTTATTTGAAATGATTAATTTGAACGGTTAAAAATATTATTTATTTTTTACTACAATACCTGCAAAAGTTAATTTTTGGCAATTTTTCTCACAAAGCATAAATGTATGAAAATCAACTAATTAACCCTTAACTACCCAACCATGCATATTTTGCATGATGTACAAAAGCAAACTCCGTTTTCTCATCCGTCATGCATTTTTTGCAGTGTGAATTTTTTATTGAATTTTCTATAGGAGGTTAGCTTCATGCATGTGTGATCTGATTAGAAAGTTGATGATTTGTGAAACTTTTATGCCTCATTCATGTTGTAGTGTTTCACCAAAAATTTCGAAGATTTTAGTCTAAAAGTGCTCTTGAAAAAGCCAACTCATAAAAATAAGCAACCAAAAAATCTCCAAAAATCACTACACTTAGAGTATTGCATTTCAACCCATCACAACAAATTTCATCCACAAATTGTCAATATCTTGTTTGTAATCAAATTACAACATAATATTGAATTTTAAGTTTTAAATTTTATACAAAAATATTAGTGATAGAAATGGTAGATCTAGCTGTATGGATAGAATCTAAAATTCATAATGTACAACTTTTATTCATACATCAAGTTCAAAATATCTCTTTTAGTTGCATTTTATATTGCATCTTTGCAAAACTACCCAATTTAGATAGGGGTTAGGACGTTTAGGGGTTAAAATTAAAAATTTGGACTTGAATTAAAGTGTTTCATATCATCTAGGTGTGGATATTTTTATTTATAATTTTAGTCAATTGAAATGAACAAATTCGTTGAAATTCAGAAAAAACAACTATATGTTTGAAATTTCCAAATTTCCAAATTTCAACAAATTTGCCCATTTCAATTAAATAAATAAATCATTTTTAATTAAATAAATATCCACACTTGGATGGCATGTAATACTTTAATTCAAGTCCAAATTTTCACTTGAATAAATTAAATTTCTTGATTTTGTGCTTCGTGAGAAAAATTGCCAAAAATTAGCATTTGCAGGCATAGTAGTACAAAATAAATAATATTTTTAACCGTTCAAATTAATCATTTCAAATAACACATATCTAGATGTACTTCATATCAAAAATTGGTACCAAAATGACGTCATTGGATATTTAAAACAAATGTTTTGGATTTTTTTAAGCAACTAGGACAAATTTTGATTTTTGTACAAAAAGTCTCTTTTAAAATCTTTAAACCTCTTAAATTTTTACGTGAAGTTTCTTTTTGTGTAATGCATGAGTGTAGGAAATCAAACCACATCCGGTTGATTCAATTTTATTTTGTTTTAAAGAGCAACTCGTTCAAAGTTGCCATAGGGACTAATTTTAGAGTTCAAAGGGTTTTTTGGGGTACCCATATCATACCATTGCTGAACATGTAGGATAGTATGTAATGTCTAAAGAAAAAGTAATGATTACAATGGACATAGCATTTTATCAAAAATAAAACTACTTTGACACTCTTTTTAAAATATGCAAGAAATAACTAAGCACTTGATTGAGAATTTTTAAATACATATTTGAAACCCTTTAGTAGTTATTGTAGTCATGTTTTGGCTCTATTTCTCAAGAAAGCCCAATTTTCACAAATAAAGATCAAACCATGGTTGCCAAGAAGAATCTTGATAGTTCTTCAGCATATGTGCTATCATCCAATTGTTTCTCTTCAACCCATAGAATCCCCCATCTATTGGCAATTCCAAAAGTTTCAATTCATGCTTAGTAATTATGAATAAATTTTAAAAATAGCTTTGGTTAGAATGTATAGTTTAACGCCTAAGTGCCTACAGGTTTTGGGCAATACATAAATGTATTATAAAATGAGGTTTTTTTAACTTTTTTGAGCTTCAACTCTAAAGAGCATATGTAAGACATCCTTATTAACCCCTAACCGTCCCACGTCCATATTTTGGACGTTTTTGGGGGTACATTCACCTTCGAAGAGCTGTAACTCTTGCAAAAAGTGTCCGATTTTTATGAAATTTTGGAAAAACAAATCGTATGATGTATGGGAAGTGTGGTAAAAATTTCAGATCAATCCAAGATGTATTGAATTTTTGGTGATCATTTGAAAGTAGGTATCTTTTTTTTTAACAGTTTTTGTGCATTTTGATGGCTGCAACTTTGGGGGCCCGTATCTCCTTCATCCCATGTCCGTTTTCAATAAAAATTATTGGGTTGGATTCCCCTTGAAGTCTAGTTATCATGGTAAAGTTTTCATGTCAATCCATCTTGTTTTGAATGTTTGGGAGTCATTTTAGTGCACGGGTCTAGTTTGGACACTTTTTGCTTTTTGGGTCAAATCGGTCACTTTTCGGGCTACTTTTTGACATTGTTGCATGGCGAGTTTAGGGCACATTAAATTTTTCCATGAGTTTTTTTTGGAACCAATGTGTTTATATAATGATTTTGAACTACTTTATAGTTGAAAGTTTTTTCATTTGAGTAATTTTGAAAACAAATTTCACCTCCAACTTTGTTGCTAGGAAAATTTCAGCATCCTTTTTTAACACTAAAACACTAGGATCTTGCAATCTATATCGCCAAATGAGCCCAAAATTGATCCACATGATCTACAACATGTGTCTTACAAGATTGTATGGTTGAGATTTCTATACCTCACTTACATTTAGACCTATAACACATCAAAAGCAATAATGATTTTAAGCCCAAAAAAGCTAGGGACGCTTAGGGGTTAAAAGACATCTGTACAATTGATTTTGAAATAAAAATGCCCAAATACTTTTTAAATGAATTTATACCCACAAAAACTTTGAAAATTCACTAAAATTACTATTTTAATACTCTCATCTTATAAGTCATAATGCTTCAATATTAGTTAAGTTGTTCATATAATTTTTATTATAGTTCGATAGAAGTATATCATGCTTTAATATTTGTTGTTCAACTACCATGATGGGGAATGGCCTGATATGGGTACCACTTTTATGCGTCTCACATAGTGTAACTTATGTTTATCTCATTTTATGTGTGCTAGAAATTCCATCTTTAACACCATGTATATAGTTGCAGCCGTGGTGTCTATAACATCCTCTTATTTTTGTAATTTTCCAATGTTTTTTCTCACCTAAAAGATATTTCTCAATAATCACACTATTTTTGGAGGAGGTACCCATATCAGGTCATCACCCTGATAGCAAATCTTTTAGCTATGCGGATTCAACAAATCCAAAAATGAAGATATTCGAGAATATGAAAAAAAATTCAACAAAAATTATGTTGCCATTAGAGTGTCTTCAATGCAACATAATGTATTTACAATTTAAAGTAAAGTTCCATCTATATTTCAAATTTCAATAACCCAATTCCATATGCTATATATGTGATAAATAGTCAATGAACAAATCACAAACCATCATATGTAGAATGTAGGATTAGATTCCGCCACATATGTAATCAACAACAAGGTTTACCTAAATCTAATCATAGAAAGTACTTTGTAAGACTCATTGTAAAAGACAAATGCATAGTGTTTGTTGAAATTTCACGAAAATACTATATTTTAATGTTTTATTTAACCCCTAAAGGACCAAGTGTCCTAACTAGGACATTTCAATGTTTGGGTAGGTTTCCACAGTGTCAATTTTTATTTTTATTTTTTGAAATAAATTATGTGCATTTGATATATCAATAAAAAAAAATGGGGATCTCATTTTTTT
This sequence comes from Pohlia nutans, assembly GCA_022496805.1. Taxonomy (NCBI): domain Eukaryota; kingdom Viridiplantae; phylum Streptophyta; class Bryopsida; order Bryales; family Mniaceae; genus Pohlia; species Pohlia nutans. The sequence continues at coordinate 2,790,829 of CM040093.1, read as the reverse complement.
TTGATTCCGACTTTTTAAGTGGAAGTTATGGAGCAAAAGGGGTTTTTTTTTGGAAAGAATAGGCAGTGCGGGCAAGGCTCAAAATAAACCTCAAAAATTATTATTTCTCAACTCTAACCGTAAGATCTTGTTTTAGATTACTAGGAGAGTGCATGGTAAAATTTTCATAGAATTTGACCGTACAGATTGCAAGATTATAGCGTTTGAAGTGAAAAAATGAAATTGCAGTCTTTTTTGATATTTTCTGCCCGTCTTTGAAGACATGGGAAAAATTGTTAAATTGGTCAAAAAAATTCTTAAACTGTATTTAAATGTTTAATTTGGTATTTTCTATCAAGAGAAAAAACACATTCACAAGAAAATGAATATAAAGAGGTGAAAATGATGCTCAAAAATAGAAAAAACCCGCGGTCCTTTAGGGGTAAAATAATTTTCATCTGTTTCCAGAGTGTTGCATTTAAACCAAGTACTCAACCGAGATCTCCAAATATAGTTAAATTTCTAAGGTGCAAAGGATTAAATAAGTGACGACAAAAATTATTATGCAGTGTTGGTATCCCGTAATCCACACTCACAACCACAAAATTCTCATCAAATTTGTTACCTTGTAAACGTGAATTGAAGCAACCGCCCTTCAAAAGAGGGCCACGTCCTTGCTCCAAAGCTTGTGGGTTGCAGAAACTTGCACAAAAGCTCACGGGGAACGAACGGTGCAATGACGATTGGTCATAGGGTACCGACGTAAAAAGTATCCCGGTCGCCATCATCCATCCATCGGGAGTGTACCTGTAACCGCGCTCCTCACTCTTCGTGGTCCCTTGTCAGTTCGTCGGTCCCTTCTTTCCAGTCATCATGTTCCCCCCTCACTCCGCGACGATGCTTCTTGCCCACGCTCAAGGATCAATTGCCATGGCGTGTCCATCTCTCGATTGCACTGCTTCTCACCTTCTCACTTAACTTTGGCTCCACTGGGGTTTAGTTTCCCACGACTCAGTGTTTCGCTGATAAAACCGCGCTTTTGTTTCTCCTTCTTCTTTTTCTTTCCTGGCCGGTGGGCTCTGGCTCGTTCATCAATTTGCTTTACTTGTGCTCTGTTAGGGTTGGGGTTTGCGTGTCGCGTTGGTGATGCAACTGCTAAGCGCGGTAGCGTGAATCGGTACTGTATTGGATGTCGAGTTGTGAATTGGCTTGTTGGGGTTTGAGTATAATTGGGGTTACTGATCGAATTGGTGACATAGGGATAGGGATCGGGGTTTGCCATCGAGGGTTTTTGATTGGATTTCAAGTGATTTTGGGAGCTTAAGGGTGCTCTTGGTTTACACGCCATGGATCATCTGGGATCCTCTTCGAATACTGGTATTCCGCATTCGCAGGGTGAGCCTTTCTTTGATTTGCTGCAACCAAACTCGAATTCCGGATACCACGGCGCGCAGATTTCTCCGCCTGTGTATTTCTCCAACGATGACGTCTTGCCGAGCATGGATTTCCAGCCGATCGTGGACACAGTTGGTAAAGGGAAAGTGGACGATAGTAAGCGCGGGTGGCAGCAATCACAACCTGCAAGTTCGGTACGTTTCTTGCCCTTAAATTATCGTTATTGTTTAATTGCGAAATTTGTCGTTGGCCTGATCGCTTCTATCGAGCTTGATAACCCTTACTTTAAGTCCCATGTAAGCCTGGATGAGCCATGGAGACAGTTTGCATACCTGTACCAATGTAGGTTAAATTTGTCTCTCTAGTCCTATAAGCGACTTGCGGAGGCTTGGGTTACGAGCGCTTTGACTGCATAAGTAGCCATAGTATCAAGAAGTCGCAATGTTTGCTTTATTTATTTATTTGTTGTTGTTAAAGATGATTTTGACATCGAGAGATGATTTGACATTGTGATGGTTTTGGTGGAGCAGCGCAATCATGCTCCTTCATATGACCTAAATGTACGTCCCGACAAGGATGCAGTGGAAACCGCAACTGTGGCAGCTGTGGAAAGGACAATGAAGAAGTATGCCGACAACCTATTGCGGGTTTTGGAAGGCATGAGCGGCCGATTGACACAATTGGAATCCAACAGCTCGCGCATGGAGCACTCAGTCGATAAAATCAAGGTTGAGGCTGCGGACAACTTTGGTGCAACTGATGGAAAGTTGAGATCCTTGGCGAACATGATTCGAGAGGTAGTTTTACTTTTTTTCTCATTAGCTCCACATACTTGATGATGATGATTCTTAATAGATTTGGTAATACTAACCTTGGCATTCCCTCTTGAAGCTTCTAGTCTTTCACCTGATTTGTGATCTGCAAAGTTCGTGATTATCTGTGCTGTGATAAAGCAGAAGTTTGTGCTCAACAATCGGTTGCAATAATGTAATTTCTGAAGTACGAGACCCCGTATTCATAGTGTTTCATGTCTGTACTATTAGGGTCGCTGTTTCATAAGCAGCAGCCATGGCAATGTATGATATCACGCTCTTTCATACTCTACACTGATTATCCCATTTAGTGCGTGTGATACTAATTCCCAAGGCACGCACTATTTGTACTGAGTGGCTGAAATCTTCATATTACGCTAATTTTACATCATAATGATATTTAGTATCATCTTCACTAATTTCCCTCACGCACTATAAGCCCTCCCTCACTAAATGGGATAATTAGTGTACTGAACTTTGTGTCACAAATTGCAGGTTCAGCGAAGTGTGCAGGTTATGCGCGATAAGCAGGAAATTGCTGAAGAGCAGATGAAGCTTGAAAAGCTACAGCTGAGTGCTAAGCGCGAGAACCCACCCCTGGTTGTTTCAACGCGCACTGTTGAGATCGATGAAGCACCTCTCACTCTTTCTACGGCTGTGAAACCTGTGGAGGCTCCACCTACACAACCAGCCCCGCTCCCTCACCAGCAGTCTCAACAGATGCAACCGACTGCGCAACAGTTGCCCCAGCCCCCTCAGCATATGCAGCCTCAGCCTCAGCATGTGCAGCCGCAGCATCAGCAGCAGCTCCAAATGCAAGGGCCACCCACTTATCAGCAGGTGCTTCCACAGGGACAGGCCGCCCCTTCGCAACATCAACAGCAGCTGCAAGCGCAAGGACAGAACCCTCCTCTTCCTCAGCAGCAGATGCAAACGCAAGGGATGCACGCTCCTCCTCAGCAACAACTACTGCAGCTGCAGGGTCCCCCCCCTCAGGCTTCACAGATGCCACCGCAAAGTTCTCAAGCCCAGGCTCCTCATCCTCTTCCAGGGCATCAACAGTTACAGCTGCTGGTTCCCCCGGAACCAGCTCAATACCAATCTCTGCAAGCTCCCCCAGGGCCACCTCCACACTCCGCTCAGATGCAATCTTTCTATGGTCAGCAACAGCAACAAGGGCCACCAGGCCCGGCGCAGCAGCATTACAGTAGCCTCAACCAGGAGGTCTCGAATCCTTATGGAACACAGCAGGGAAGCTATAACCAAGAGCTCGCTCCTCCGCCGGTGCCTGGAGGCTATGAGCTTCGTTTCTTGCCACTTTCTGCTCCTCCACCACCACCACCACCACCCCCTTCTTCTTCAATGGGTCAATTGCAACAAGTGCCGGCCAGCCAACATCAGCAGCCACCGCATGGACAGAGTGGGAGTTCGATGTTTGATTCTCCTCGCAATCAGCCTGGTGGTCAACCTGGTCCGTATCATCCTCAAGCCCATCTTCCTCAAGGTCGGGATGCACCCCAGGCATATAACCAGTATGCTCCCCCTCAGTATCATCGGATGGCTCAGCCTGTTAGTCCTGCACCTGCTGTTTCAGGTGGGGGTTATCAACATCTCCCTACAGCACGACCAGTTCAATCATCCATGGGGTCTGCAGGAGGACCTGCTCCAGTGGCTGCCAACCGTGTTCCCGTGGATGAAGTGATTGATAAAGTTGCAGTCATGGGATTTGGAAGAGATCAGGTTCGGGCTGTTGTTCGGAGGTTGACAGAAAATGGCACCTCTGTGGACTTTAATGTTGTCCTTGACAAGCTGATGAATGGCGATTCCAGTGGCAGAAACGAAGTTCAACAACCAGTTCAACAACCCGCAAAAGGTTGGTATGGGCGGTAATTAATACTGTATCTAGTCTGCGACTTTTGAGTTGTCGTTCTTAGGATATCCAGAGCCATTCTGTGATGTTGAATAATTTCTTTAGCTTGACAGATCCTTCTATTGGATGAGATGATCGAGTGAACATGGCCTGGGGCTCATGGGAGGTGAATTGTTTATTGTGAGCGGCTCAGGACTTGTGTTTCGGAGCTGAAATGCTATCTCTAGACATTACCTCTGCTTTGTGTAGGTAATCGTAGTCTGTACATAAAGTCGGTGTCAATCTTTCTTGTAATTTCTGTAATTTAGGACGGAAGTCATGCTTTGGCAAGATATAATTTGCAGTTGGTCCCTTGCTATTCCAGATTGCAATTAGATGGCTCCACCTCAGTTGTTCAGTTTGATGTTTGATTTACCTCATGAGTGACACGTCGGTAGTAGCGCCTTGTTAGTCATCCTTTGTTCATTTACCGAACTCAAAATAAATACTTTATAGTGAACCGCCAGACCTACCTTCAGGTTGTTTTAATATGTTTACTGTCTTTTCTTTACAGTATACGGTACTAGAAGTACCCAATTATCACCTGTAGTGTGGGCACATCTGAAGTAATTGATGGTAATTGCATCACTTAGCATTTAGTGGTTATTGCGGAGTATTGTGAGAGAGATGGGGTAACCACTTTAAACACTAGTAGAAAGGAGGTCTTTGGTACACTAGGGGAAAGGTGTCTTTGGGAACCAAAGAATAGTGTCAAGCTTTGTGCCAAGTTAGTGCTAATATGGGCCTTGGGCACCATGCTGTGACACTATTCATTGATGCCTAAAGACCCACCCTTTCTACTAGTGAAGTGACCAAAGATTGCTAGTTTAGATTTGGAAACTTCCTCGACATTTTTAGAGGGAAGCTGGATCCTGGAATATGGGAGCAAACAAAGATTTACCGGTATGCTCCATGTTCTGAATGATAGAAATAAGAAGAAACAATAGAAAGAATGTGATAGAAATGCATGATGCACCTCTGATTAACCACAAGTTGTTGCATGAAGGTACGCTGTAACTTAACTGTGCATTGCCCAAACTTCACAACACGGTCCAGACATGAAAAAATATGATATGCCTATCCCGTGCAGAGCCAGGTGAACTGTATCAACATGCAAAGGGTGCTGAGGCGGACACATGAATTTTGTTAATTCTGCATTATTTCTGCTAAGCCCATCCTCATTTGACATGTGTCATCTTGTGAGGTGGCAATGTTAGGCAAAATATTTTTATCTCATTGCGGGATCGCACATTGCCATTTGCCTGCTCGCCTATGTTGTCCGAACACCACCTTCCTCCCCCCCATTCCTTTAAACATTTCTTGCAAGTTCCACAATTGATTTTAAATTTTGCACGGGAATCAAGCCTCGCTTTGTCATCAGCTTCCCAAAGCGCCAATCCATTTCAATTTTGGTTGAGAAAATCCATTTTTTTCCTTCATTATTCTCTCATAACTAAGCCCATAGAGCTTACTTTGACGTCTAACCCCTAAACATCACAACGTCCAGTTTCTGAACGATTAACAGATTCAAACTCACCCTATGTCCTCATCAATACTTGGATGAAAGTCATCCAATTTTTTGGAGACACTTCACCAAGTTGTTGTCCTATCTAATGGTTGGATTTAGTGATACATGAGTACATATTTTCTAAATTATAAATGTAGAAGTATGTCAAGTTGTTTACCAAGCCAAAATTGCATTGACTGTAGTTCAAAAATGGCCTTGCAAAAAATGAGGTAATAGATCTAACCCCTAAATGCTTGGGCCTATCACCGTGGTAAAAACTTTGGATTATATGCTATATTTCACCACAATTATTGAAAAAAAAAAATATCATATTTTTCCTACATGAGACCAAATGTGAACTATAATCTGTAACTTTTTCAAAATTATTAATGAAAAATTTAAATTGTTATGATTTTTGGAAGTAAGAAAAGTAAAGAAAATTCATCTCAATTTCGAAATATATAAAAAAAAATTGAATTTTTTCCAAATGTGTACATCACAATGAAAACATCAGGTTGTTTACCGTGCTAAAAAAAGATTCTAAATTTGGAAATATAAAGGAAAAACCTAAAACCGTGGAATACCATTGAGGAGCCATGGTAATAGAACTTGATCTTATAATTGCTATAAATCATTTAATTTTTGGAATTTTTTCAAAATTTCAAAATGGAGTGGAAACTAGACTTTGTAAGCTACATTTTGTTAGTTCAGCTTGAATTCAAAAAATAATCATCTCGATGGTCAAAATTGTATTTCAACTGCAAAAAAATGAAATTGTGAATCACTACACGGTATTGACGATTTTGGCTTTCATGAGGCACTAAAATTCATAATCATCTTAATTTGAATTTTTTTTATATACCATTTGATTGGTTCATCAACAAAATACAACATCAGAAAAAGATGGATGAAAATTATGAATGATAAAAAATGAAATCAACTAGATTTTGGTCGTTCAAGCATTTAGGGTTTAAGGAACACAAAAATTAATTTCAAAGAATCACCACATTCAAGAGTATCTCATTTCAAATTCATTCCAACAAATTTTACTCAAAAAATATTAAAATTTTGTTTGTAATCAAATTTAGAAGGAATTTTTAATTTTAACTTCCAAATTTTATGATTAAATATTGGTGATAGTATTGGTGAATCGAACTGTAGGGATGGAATCTAAAATTCAAAATTTAGAATTTTCATTTGTATATTAATTCCAAAATATTCTTCTAAATAGTACTTTATGATGATTTTTCTCAAATCGTCAAGTCCAGGACACCCTGCTACGTTTAGGGGTTAAGGGTCAAGTTGCAATATCGTATGTGGAAGGCACGGTCGGCAAAAAATAATTCCCCAAAAAAATGCCAAAAAATAAAATAAATTTATTAAGTATTTTGTCGAAATCAACAAAAATAAAGTCGATAAAAAGCCGAAAAAAAATAGAATAAAAACATAACACTCAACGAAAATCGTAGACAAAAAATAAAATAAAACGTTTAGCTGCCGGATTCTTTTTAATGTTAGCTATTAATAGCCAATTTCTTAATAATTACTTTTGAAAGTGCCGACCTCCACTGTTTCAACTTTTATTAATTATTTGACATGAAAATGCCGACCCTGCCTTCCACGTACGGTATTGACGGACGGAGCCTCACTTGGCTGACCTCGCTAAAGTCTACTACAACTATTATGTAGTAGTATGTACAGTACTATCATGGTACATAAATGGATTGTATATTTATATGGGAAAGGGAGTTTGATATTCTGGTCATTTGCACCAACAAATAAATAAATAGAAAAGGGAGTTTGATAGGTTGTATTAGAGTTATCCGTAAAGTCCTTGGGGAACCTGGCTTTCAACCAATATTCTTTTTGATGCCAGGTCGCCAAGCAAAAGGCCCTCTTGTCAGGCTCTCCTTATTTTGGATTTGAACACAAACTGGTTTCTGCCGTCAAAAAGAGGAAAACTCCAGTTCTGCCTTGTGTAATCAAACGCGCCAAGGATTTCTCTGCTAGCCAGCAACTAGAAAAGCAATGAGTGAGCTCCTTCGAGCATGGAATTCTAAACTTGGGTGAGGACGCTCCACAGTCCATATGCCGATCAATATAAAGGAATGGTTTTTTATCTCTCATTTCTTCATGACTCTGTCCGCCTCTCAAAATATACTTATCCACCCCCACGAGCTCCTTTTTTATTTTCCTCTTTGTACTTTAGTATTGGGGCAACATGAAGCATGTGGATAATTCAGTCTAAAACAAGGAGCTGACAAGTCCGAAAGTCCTTAAAGCTCTCTTTTAAACTTCCCTTTTGCTTTACGGATACACTCATTTTGGGGTTACTGTAGCACTTCCTAGGAAAATGGAAGCAAAAAACAGAGCATGACTTTACGGATAACTCTATTGTCAGAAGAAAATTTGAGTGGAGGTTGAAACAAACAATTTTTATTTTTTTTGTTCTTTCGTTGCTAGAGTGACAGGCACATAACATTCAATAGCATGCACTGTTTCTATCTTGGCTTTACGGTAGATAGTATGGAATATTTCACACCAAACTATACTTCATAATTAGCTGAGTGAACAGGTGGAGGCTCAAGGTGATGAGCAAAGTGCATGAAGGAAAGGCAGTGGGCATGAAGACTACTAAATGTTATGCACTCTGGAATGTAGCCAGGTAAGGAAAAAATGAATAGAATCATCCATATATACATAATAAATGTATATTATAAGGCATTTTCATCCAAATAGTGGCGATTTCAACATTTATTAAGAAAGAATTTATTGGGCACTTTCTAACCATTTTTCTAGTATAAAAATAGCCACTCTCAAAATTAGATAAGATTTTGGCAAAAATTAGCCAAATGTTTTTTGGCTGGGTTGAAATGGAGAGAACGTACGTACGTACGGTATGAATATTAGAGAATATCATCCAAACCTGGCATTCATTCCAAGGTTCTGCAAGACTGCATTTCTGGTAGGTTTCTGACAATTGTCAATCTATGTACAACATTCGTATGCCATACAATACATGCATCCCACCTTGCATTGATCCTTCCCGTCGTCTAACATTTTTCTTCTTCACCATTTTGTAATAAGTTAACATTGCCATGACTTCCTGATGCTGCCACTCTGAAATATAACTGCCTTAATTATTACCTTCACAAAACAGTACTTAGTCAGTGGTTCAAAATACATAAATTTTTTCTTTTTGCCTTTTGATTTTTTATCCAACTTTCTGTGCATCTTGAATTGAATTGGATAGTTTCTGGGTATGCGATGAATGTTTGCTGGGTGCGCTGATAGGTTACTGAATGGGGAGGGAGGGAGGGAGGGAGGGAGGGAGGGAGGGAGGGATTGATAGGTGTTGGTGAGATCATTCTCACATGTTGGGAGCTGGTATTAAGTTACTACTGCATGACTGTTGTGGATGGTGTGACTCAGTGGATTATAAGTTACTGCGCCCCAGTCGAGTCTTGCACTGACACTGACAATAATCCTGTGTGGGGTTAACGCATGTGACAATCATGGTCACATCCATAAAATCTGCCATCCACTGGTAGCCAGTGCTGACTACACCCTTCCTTCCTTCCTTCCTTCCTTCATTCATTCATTCTATTTAGTGTCACCAGAGCATCCTCAATGTATTCTCGGTATGGTATGCTATGGGATGGGATACACGAACTAACTAAAGCTCATGTCCCATGGATAATATTAGTTGCTCAATTTCGTCGTGTAAGTTGATGAAAGTGGAGACCCAATGAGGGGAGCAACAACATCAGATACGCTATTTTGTTGTATTTGTGCATTTGATTGATTCTTATTTTGGCGTCACCATTGACTTAAATGCATGCATGCTCATGTTCCAAGATAGTTTGGACTTTGCCTTGAAGGGCTCATCAAGTAATAAAAAAATTCTAAGAAGAAGGCCAAATGGCTACTTCATATAATGTCTACATTGGGACAAAAACTACCGAGGTTCTATCAATCCTATGCTCATACTGCTCCTGTATATGCTTTGCATTGAGGATCCTCAATGGCTACACAACATACATATTACCTGACAAATAAAACTGAAACTTTTGATCCTCACGATAATAGAAACCAAGATTACTATCATTAGAACGTAGAAGCGCATCCAAAATTACTTACATTGAATAAACAGAAGAGATGCAGTATGTACTAATTGTTGTATAGTACATGCACAACCACGGACTCCGACCCCGGACTCCAACTAATTGTTGTATAGTACATGCAGTTGAAGAGGTATTGTAGTGTAGTGTAGTGTAGTGAAGTGTAGCCCTCCCTGTAGGGCATGCAGTGACAGGGTCAGGGGGATAAATAATCACACCGCAAGGCACTGCACTTTACACACAGGCACCGGTCCCCACGGGGAGTGTACGGGAGAGAGTGAGCCGGGAGCGGAATGAGGAGCACCGCAAACGATGCAACAAATTTCACAGTCTGCATTCCTCACTGCCTGCCACCGCACACAAACGCCATTCAAGCAAGCAAGCAAGCATTTCCCTCTCCAGCCTTCGCCACTCAGTGCCACCCCCACAGCACTTGAACATCGTTGGGAACCATTTTTGTCCGGCTGAATTTGGTGCACAATCGACCGACTTCTGTTGTCTTTCCTTGTTGAGATCTTCCTTGCATTATTGCATTGCTCCGTGGCAGCGATGGCGTTGTTTCTGGTTGTGCCTTGGATTCGCATGCCTGCCTGCCTGTCTGCGCTCCTCTTGAGTGGTTGACAGGGAGTGCCAGATTACCGTTCAGTTGGCGATCTCCACGGAGTTCGTCTGCCTTTCTCGGACATCGTGCCCTTCCACGGAAATTGGGGCCAGTGACAGGTGGGAATTGTAACCCTGGATATGCGGGCCTTTGTGTCGTTCTTCTCCCTCAATCTCTCTCTGTTTTGGGTTGTCTGTGCAGTCCGGCACAGGGCGGTTAGCGCAGTGGCATTTGAGCAAATATCACTTTACTTGGGTTGTTGTGCTATGTTGATTTGGCGGAGCTCTCTAGCTCTTTTTATCGAGAATAATATTGTCTGTCCTGCACCAGGCTTTCGGAATGGAAGTTTTATTGTAGAATTTCACTGGTCCCTTTGGAACCCTCTCCTTTCCGCGTGCCGGGTAGAATTATCGGTCTATACTTGGTTTTGTGCGCAATCAAGGGAGGGCTTATTATTCAAAGTTTCTGTCCATAGGTTTCGGGCATTTCTGCCAAGTCTTTTCCTCTCAACACAGACGCACGCACATATTCTTCAGGATTTCATTTTGGGAGCATCTCACTTTTAGAAATTTCTGACTGAACTGGACAGTGCATGCCCTATTCGCATGTAGTAAAACCCTCACTCCGATTAGGTTTTGCCGCCGGCATCGTAGGAGGCTCTTTGAGGTCTCGTTGTTTTCCTTTCTTGAGTACAGTCGAGGTCGTCGGGAGTTTGAGAATGTATTATTCTAAATTTAAGAATAATAGGAGCTACCTGAAACGATCAATTGCCAGTAGCGACGACTTCGTCGCTGATTGCTGAGGATCCTTACTACATGTAAACGAGTACTTTCTTTCAATGTTTATTCTCACCTCTGTGTTGCTACCTCTGTGTTTGGTTTTGTATAATATCACAATGTCAATTTTCTGAGCTCACATTTGGATTTCATTTCTTTTACCCTCTCTGTCAAAGTATTTGTCGTATTGATTGGAACCAGTAGTAATCGTCACCCCGCTGTTACGAGGCTTAGAGTATCACTATCTATGAGTAAGAAGTTGTTTGTTGTGCAGATTTCGACACAGGGAGTGAGTACACACCTACAAAGAGCCCGAAGTTTCAATTTAGGTCATTTCGCTGGTAGCGGCCAAGGCCCGTATGGATGTTGCAAGGGATATCTGATATCGTTTGGCCAGGATAAGCCGGAGTAGATAATAATAATAATAATAGAGCCCTAGATGAAATGAATGCAATGCTCTACAGGTTGCTAAAAAGCTATAATGTGGGAAGCAAATGCTGTTTGTCCACTCTACTCTGGTCTCTAGCAGCGTGGATTCTGTTTCTTCAGGTTTATAATACTCTATTCCCCTCCAGCATACAGCTTCCGGAGCCTGGCACGCCATGGGGTAAGGCGTCCCAGGATGCTTACAATGACCCAGAGATTTACCAGCGGAGTCACAAGAGTAATAGAATTGCTACTGTTGGAAAGAAGCAGCCTGTGCTGAAAGCAGCAGAAAGGGCTAAAACAAAAGGTAGATTTTCTCTTGACGCTCCGTTCAAGAATAAGATCAGGGATAGGGCTGAGGAGGAAGCCAGGGAACTTGCAGCTATTCAAAAGCTAGCTCTGCTGTTCCCAGGCAGGAGATTTGCCGTCGATCCAACCAAGACTTCGGGCAGTGAGCAGGGGTATTTTTACCCCGGCAGAGAATGGCGAGACACGGATGGCAAGACCATTCAAGCACATGGTGGGGGCATTCTTTATGTTGCAGAAACTCGAACATACTACTGGTATGGAGAGGACAAAGGAGGGCCTACATACCAAATTGGCAAGCATGGAGCAATACGAGTAAGTCCTTTCTTTGATCATTAGCCTGCAGCACCCTACTGTGTCCGGTTCCTGTCGCTTCAGAGGCGGATCAGGATTCCGCTCTTGATTTTCTAATTCTCTTAATCTGTGGAAGTGTGATGATGAGAGTGTGACGGTCTTGGCTACTAAAACTGCAGTCTGTCCTTGAGTTTTGCTTCTGCCAGCATTAGTATGTGCAGATGGGATCCCTTGTATACCTGTTTCAACTCTTCCCGAAACTGTAGGTTGAGGTTTTCAGTGAAGATGCAAATTTTGACTTCACAATTGTATATTGCTGTGTACATACTAGTTGGTTTTCAGCGTTTGTTAATCAAATGCATTTGGCATGTCTCACAGGTAGACGTATTGGGCATAAGCTGCTACTCATCTAAGGATTTGTGGACGTGGAAATTTGAAGGAACTGCCTTACGAGGTGAGAGGACGGACAGGACCAGTGATTTGTACTTTACAAATGTGGTGGAACGCCCAAAGGTTATATACAATGAGAGAACAAATAACTACATCATGTGGATGCACATTGACAATGGAAATTATTCTAAAGCTGCTGTCGGTGTGGCCGTGAGCACGCAACCGGAGGGCCCCTTTGATTACATGGGTAGTAGAAGACCTCATGGCTGTGACAGTCGTGACATGACTATATTTAAAGATGACAATGGAGACGCCTACATCATCTACTCGTCAGTAACCAACAGTGAATTGCACATAGGTATGTAACAGGTGCACAAGGACAATCCTTGTTGCGCTATTGCATTGGGTTCATTGGGTTGTGAATTTGCGGCATTCATTAACTTGGACTTCAAAAGTAAAATGTGGTTTGCTACGTCATGGCACTATTACGTGGCACCAAGGTTCTGTTAAGTTCATCTTCATTGTTTCTTAAAACTTTAAATTGTTACCTGGTCAAAAATTACAGGGATGTTGACAGAAGACTACACGGAGGTTGTGGAAAGGGGAATGAAGAAGGTGTTGGTTAAGCAACATCGAGAAGCACCAGCCGTCTTCAAGCACCGCAATGTTTATTACATGGTGACATCCGGCTGTACAAGCTGGAATCCAAATGGCGCATTAGTTCATGTAGCTGAGTCAATGCTGGGGCCCTGGGCAATTCTGGGAGATCCCTGCATTGGAGGGGACGATGAGGAATTTCGAGCTCATACATTTTTCTCTCAAGGATCATTTGTGTTACCCTTGCCTGGTTTAACTGACACATTCCTCTTTATGGCGGACAGGTTTGTCTCGTCACCTGGTGTTAGTCCTCCAAATCTTTTATCTTTGTCAGAGGGCAATGCTATCTTTCCACGTGTAACCAGTAAAATACTGCCTTCACCTGTTTTGCATTTGGGGGGGAGTGCCACCAGAACGCATTCTTGAGTTTTCAAAGTTTTCGACCTACGTTCGAACACATGAAGTTCAAGCCCATCTCATATTTCAGAGCCTTACTACGTAATGATCTTGAGTAAACATTGTTCCTTATCATAGTAATCTTTTGCTGTGGAGTACAATTGTAAGTTGTTTTGTAGGGTGCCACGTCTGTCTATTATCCTAGAAGCGACTCTCTTTAACAGCTTGTTTACTTACTGGACTGCAGGTGGCGACCAGTAGATCTTGCAGATTCGCGCTATGTGTGGTTGCTATTGACAATGGGTCGTCCAACTGTACCAATTTTTGATACAGAGATCAGCTTGAACTTTCCAGAGTGCCGACAAGTGGCTATTCCGTGGGCTGACAAGTGGAAACTTCCTGAAGGCTGGGATGCTCCTGCTCGGCGTTAACTTCATCCACATAACAAGACCTCTTCCTGATAAGCTCTTCTACTTTGTACTCTAGATTAAAAACGAGTTCCAAGTCAAATGTTCAGTTTGCAAATTACTAACCAAGATTCTTGGTTTCCTCAGTCTAGATTATTTTTATTAACTCCTTTCTCCGATTTCAAAAATATCAAAGACTCTTATTAGAGTCAAATTATTATAGGATTATGGTGTTAAGAGATTCTTTCAACTCTTTCCTCAAGAGTACTCGTACAGCGTATTTCATAAAGCTATCAGGGACATTCGATAGAACAGGAGGCGCTCGGATGAATTTAGACTGGTGCTACTTGCAGGTAGGACTTCAAGAGCAACAGGAAGAACAAGCCTCATTGCCACCCACATACTGATTTCGTTTTGGAAATCATGTGATTTAGACAGGCATAGAAAAATGCTCTTGGAAAATTGGACAGTTTGTAATCTGTAAGTAGGTCTTTTGTATTCTGAGAATGTAGCCTTGACATCAACGACCAGTCTTAACTCAATAAAGAGCTTCTTAACGAGTGATTGTACATGCATTCTAATTTATTTTTTAAGTAGAATTTTTCTTGACTTGCTGGTTTACACTTTTGTGGATGGTTGTGTTTTCTCTCGATGGAGAAGAGAAATGGAGCGTTGGTCCTCACTCATGGCCGTAGAGATTATGAATCATTTTTATAAATGATTTATTTTTCATTTTGTTTTCAATTTTAAACGATTTCCCAACTCATTTCAAGATGCATTGTTTGATACTGCATAAATTAATTTTGCACTTTCAAGGGTTCAACTTTCAACACATAGGGTACAGTGGTACACTAGAACTACAGTATCACTAGATTGACTATGCAACAATTGTAAATTGTTGTGTAATTAATACGTCAAATTTTGTTCAATTTAATAATCAATATAGGTACATTTATTTTAATTACTGTGACATGCACTCATTTGTTCGTAACCCCTAAAAGCCCGAGAGGGATTTGGACAAAACATAGATGTGTTATAATATGTGCCTTTCGAATGTTTGATGAAGTTTGGTTCACTAGACAAAATGTAGAGCATCATCTCTACAAATTATTCGTATGGTCAAACTTCCAAAAATAACTTTAGATCATTTTTTAATGAATTTAGAAGCATTAACTTTGAAAATTTGTATAAATTATAATTTTCAATTTTAGAGTTAAAAATTTAGTATGATTGGTTAAAGTTGGGTTATCTATTGGAAACTTCAAAAAAGCAAAAGAAATGGAGGGAACATCATTACTTTAGCCAAATAGCAAATTTTATAACACTAAGGCAATGTTGAGGTGATCTACTTTGAAAAATCTCTCCAGTGGAGTTTAACTCGGATTGCCATAATTCAAATTGCGTTGGAAAGTAGACTTGATCTAGTATTTTAAAATATTTTTTATTTTTCCAAAAACTTATTTTTTTGTTCCAGGCAGCCCATGAGATTCGAGCAGCGACTAGAAAATTGTCGTTTGAGCGTTTAGGGGTTAACCCTTTGACGCGCCAGCGTCCATATTCTGGACGCTGGATGATTTCTGACGCGTCTTTTCACCTCAAATAGTGATGTTTTTCATCCATCCAATTTTTTTTTAAAAATCTTGTGCTAGTTGACTACCATTTGTACGGTATGGATCTTCAAAATAAGATAATGTGAATTTTTGAAAAATTACAAAAGCGGTTTATGTCAAGTTTCAATCTTAGTTCAAAAAGTGAGATGTTAAATATGATTTTCCATAATAAGTAGAATCAAATAATGGAAACATACCATCTTGTAGTGCATGTTATTCCAATTTCATTACAATATTTTTAGGTTTTTTTGTGTTAATTTTGGATTTTTAATTGAATTTCAAGAGTTAACCTTGCAAAATTAATTTAAAAATATTAATAATAAATAAGATGAATCCAACCGTACAGATGTGATCTTCACATTGACATTTACAACTTTGCTTTGTTCATTAACTCCATTTTTGTTTTTTATCAACCATTTTATAATGGATCTTTGAAAACATTGTAGAATCGGGACCTTAAAGGGTTAATCACATTTTCTACCATAATAAAATTTATTTTAAAATCTTTATGATTCATGAGGGAAAAAAAAGACGCTTGCCTCTTTTCCCAAGTTGTAAAGCATGTTAATATAAAAGTAATATAGTAGAAAAATACATTATAAAATAATAGTGTTTCTTATAGTAATTGAGAAAAAACTAAAAGAAAGTTGAAACAAAAGTTTAAAGATCTTGACAATATGGACATCATTTGTTTTCTTTAGAACTACATTGAGCCTAATTCTATAATTGAGTTGCATTTGAATTAAATCTAATCTATTTTATATATACATTCTTAGACGATATCATAACATTGTGAATTCCAATGTTCAGAATGAACAACTCTTAGAACAAACTCAACAAAGCCAACAAAATTAAAAGCATTTGAAGCAATGGCATGATAGATATCATTTCCTAAATGAAGGGATCTAAGTATGCCAAAGTTGTAAAAATAACATCTTTCAAACTTCATGTCTTGTGCCTGTTCAAGTTTTGTGCACCAATTTTATAATTGCCCCTTTCAAATGGCAATCTTTTGTTGTGTTTGGACATGCCTAACAACAAAATTTTCTATTCATCTTTTTCTAATATTTTAGAAAATAACCTAAGTTTGTTGTTGAAGTAATCAATCCTTATCATAATGTAGAGATGGTTGTATATTTTTCAAGACATCAGGAATTTAGGACCTCACTGATTTTTAACAATTTCCGTGCGACATCCGATATTCCATAGGTTCATACATTTTTTGCACGGATTCCGCACGGATTCGGAATGTTCACAAATTCTTTATGGAACCTTCTACGTTTTTATTTTGGCTCTTTGCTATAGAAATAGACACTTTTTCCATTTAGATATTTAGGAGTTCAAGAAGTTAAAAGGTTCCAAAACAATATTTGGATAGAGCAAAACATTTTACTTTTTTTTTTAGAGTTTCAAGTAAGCAAACATGGCTCAACTTGCATTGTTTAACAAAAATACATTGTTTGCATGGGTTTAGTGTTATGATGCACTTTTCAAAATGAAATTTAGTATAACATAGAGGTATAGAACCCATGTAAATATATAATAAACAAAAGGAACAAAACCTAATGCAAAATTCAATGTATTCTAGCTTAACTCTTAAAATTCAAGGCACTTCTAGGCAGGCAACTAAGAAAGAATAAATTAGTGAATTTTAATTGTTGAACAACGGTTTTTCGCCCGTGGGCTGCGAGCTTCTGGTCCTGGCTCCAACGGCCAAGTACAAAAACTTCAGCCCAACACTGCCCTCTACCGCGCCCATTGCGAGCCAAGAAAGCATGAGGAGCTTGCCTTGACATTTAAGGGTTAAAAGTAAATACCAAAATTGCCACCTATTTTCATTCATTTGCAATGACACTTAAATCTATCTTGTTGTGCATCCATATTGATTTTATTTATCTCAATGCTCTATGTCCATTTGGCTCCATAAAACGTACATCTTTATTTTCGCTCAATACCATAACACACATTTCGTTAAATTTGAATTTTTGCTTGGTATTTGGATTGAGAATCCAGAATTGCCATGGGGAGATTTCATGGAGAGGTCGCCCTTTGTGGGGAGGAGTGTTCCAATATGGAGGTATCGGCACTCTGATTTTCTGCGATAGGGAGTTCTGTCCATGGTAGTTCTCTAGAACAGTGGTGCTTTCCCATCGTGATAAGGATTCATCCTCACTGTCGTCTCCCAAGTCATAGGGAGGCCTCCCCAACGATGCAATTTTCAGGGTTCCCTGTGTGCAGTCATGGGCTGTGAATCTGTGATGGGGAGGCCTCCCCACTGCCATACGTCATCCTGTACCATGGGGCACTGCAAAGCCTGAACATATGCACGTGGCATTACATGTACACCATTTAGGGAAGGAACATTTTATTTCGATTCAAATCGATTACATGAGGTCACGCTTCCGCTGGTGTCTCCACACTCTACTCAGAATTCCAGGACTGACATTCTCAGCGACCTACCCTACATGACGCACGTCACCCGCGGCCTCGGAGGCGGCGTGCGAGTCGGCTAAAACGGCCTTGGCGTTGTCCGCATCCAACCTTGGAATCTTGCGTAGCAAGGTCTCGGTGAAGTTAACTTTCGGCGAGCTTCCATAGAGGATGAAAGTGCAGTCCAACCATTGCACATCGTCGTTGCTGCCATCGCGCTCCCACTTCACATTCCAACAACCTCTATATCTCTCCTTGTCTGTCATCCCCCGGCTTCCTGTGGCAGGCCTCCTAAATCGGATCTGGTACTTCCCATGGTGTAGGGACCGGGCGTCGCGCACGGCCGGTGCAAACACCCTGCCCATCCACACTGGATAGATTGCGGTGTCGCTGGGCCTGATGAGGAAAAAATTCCCAACGAGGGCGTCGCGGTATGGGTTGAACGCCGGCCTTGGTCGCCGCCGTAGTGGACCGCACCAAAGATCGGGCTGCTCGTCCTCCGGAGTTGCGTTGGCAAGATCCCTCTGCCTCCGCACTTCATCTAGGGCTGGCGGGGGAGGAGGGTGGGCCGTCGTCCACTCCGTCGTCGACCAAAACCCATACACCAATGTCCTTGGGGCCTGCGGCGGATCGTCCGAGCGGAGTTCCGTAATAATGTCCACCCAATACTGCACGTAAGCCTCCATTCGACTCCTGTAGGCCTCGCTGCGATGGCAGCCACCCCTCCAGATGTCCACGAATTTCTGGAGCCCCGCTCTGATTAACTGTTTGCTCTCGCGTGACCTCGCGGCGTCCTCTTCGGTCACCTCAGAGTTCGTGCTCGGGTTGACACTGCTCTCGCATCCCTAGACGGGCTTCATCTTCACCAGGGCGGGGTCACCTGCGACTCACCGGGATTCGGGGAAGCCACCATTAGTTCCATCCGACGTGACGGGCCTCAGGCTACGAGGCTCTGCAGATGCAGGGAGGCCTCCCCACTAGGACTGCTCGTACATTACCTCGACAACTGGTGGAGAAGCCTCCCCAGTACGATTGCCCCTACGATACCTCGACGACGGCTGGAGAGGCCTCCCCGCTACGACTGCCCCTACGATACCTCGACGACGGGTGGAGAGGCCTCCCCACCAACAGCGGGCCCCGAACGTTATGCCAGCAACTTAGCACGCATGTAGGGTTGGAAGCGTACCCGTAGGAAGCAACGGCCGACCGTAAGGGTCCTCCTTCCACATTCTGTGAGGGCCTGCACGTGGCAACCAGGCCCCGTCCGTCGCGGATTCCTTGTACTAGAATACCGGCCACCCATCGCTGTCCACAAAATAGCGGAAAATGTGCTTGTCTTTAATCCCCTCCAATGGCCAGACATATCCCTTGATATATGACTTGAAGTCGGCCACCTCCTGAACCACATGCGGCATGAAACTCAGCTTCTGCGATTCCATGAAGTGCTTCATGAGGTCCGCGAGCACGAAAGTGTTGCTCCTCCTCAGGACGTTGGAGACGTAACTGAAGTATTCGTCGATGTCCTCGTGCGTGTGGCCGACCATCAAGAACCCGACCTGTATCTCCACAAACACTTTCCGTGCGGTAAGTGACGAGAGAAACGCAAAAACGAACTGGTTCTTATTGTCCTTAGCGGAATTGTCCAATTGTAAGTACAACCTCTTTGGGAGGGGGTCCACGTGCTCAGCGTCGGCGGTGGCTTCCGGTATCGCTGCTACACATCGAGACTTCCCCCTCATGAGCTTTTCAAAGAACCGGTTCAGTGGTGGTTCGTCAAAAAGGATCTTGGAATTCCGGATGGCCGGCCTCTCCAACTTCCGGAGGCAACGGGCAAGGGAAGAGATAATGAAGTACGAATCGCGTGGCCAAAGATCCGTCGAGAAGTCGGCATAGGCCCCGTTGCCATGTCCATGCGTTACTATTCCAGTCAGCGTCACCGGTAGCTGCCCGAGGCCTGCGGTTCCTTTGGTAATCACCTGCAAGCGCGGCAGGGCGGTCTTTCGGCTGTCCATTCCATCGTGAATTATGCAGAGCACATCCGATCGGCTCATCTCCGACTCGCTCTTCCAGCTGTAGTACAGCCGGCGACATGACTGCTGGTGCGCAACGTGAGCGTCGTACAACCTCTGGTGGTACAACGCCTCTGCGCTACCCTTTGCCGCTGCTGCCACAAACTCCTTTAGCTCGTTGCAGTCGGAGCACTTTGAAAACGTAGAGCCACCTTTCTTGACGTCGGCGTTCATGAACACCCTCTTCTTCATCTGGCTCATTGCAGACTACGACACAACGTCCATACCAACTGCGGAGTTCACCTGCCAAAACAAAACCTGTTACAAAGACATCCTCGGACTCCGGGCAGCCCTCCACACACGCCGCCCATCATTCACATCGAGGATACTCCCACTGGGGGGTCCTCCCTATACGCTTGCTACTGGGGAGACCTCCCCACGCACGATGCTCGAGAGAGCTCCCCATACACGCTGCTGGAGAGAGCTCCCCACGCACGATGCTCGGGAGAGCTCCCCAGACAGGATGCTCGGGAGACCTCCCCACGCACGATGCTCAAGAGAGTTTTTCAGGCACGCTACATGGGAGAGCTCCCCATGCACGCTGGTGGAGAAAGCTCTCAACGCACACTGCTGGGAAGAGCTCCCCACAGACGATGCTCGGGAGAGCTCCCCACGCATGGTGGTGGGGAGAGCTCCCCACACATGATGCTCGGGAGTATCTTTGATGGGGATAGCAGGCGTCCGTTCCCAAGAACGGGCGTCGGGAGACGCCTGCTATCCCCGTCAAAGATACTCCCACAGCGCGGGGACCTCCCCGTCAGTAGTTGAGTATCCCGACCATGGGGAGGCCTCTCCACCGATGACGACATCTTTGAACCAAAGGGCGGTTTGAAGTCAATTTACATATGGCATTGAGTGTAAAAAAGCAGAGGCGCGAGGAGCGTGACCTTATATTGTTAACCTTTTTGCGGACGACCTCCCAGGTGAAGGCAACCGGGAGGTACTTCTGGACGTCTTGCTGCCCGTCGCCGATTCCCTTCATCCTGGTCGCGGGCATGACGTCGCAGGTGTCATTGACAATGGACAGTAGCGTCCCCTTCGCCTGCACGGTCGCCGGCCGACGCTTAGGCTGCCCACTATTGCCATGACGGGCTGAACAAATTCCACGTCGATATCTCCGCTTGTAATCATAGAAGGTCCCGCGTCCTATGCTGAGTATTTTCCAACAAGTAGTCTCGCACACGTCCACCCCTTCCATTGTTATTACTGCGGAGGTAGCCCCATCGACGGCCCGGAACCGGCCGACTAGATCCACTCCAAACTCTCGGCGCTCGGCGAAGGACTTCCCCCAAAATTGTGAACGGACCTGAATGGTCTTGGACCACGGAAATATTTGGTAGCAGCTCCACGGGCAATACTCCTCCATGCGGACTTGTCTAGCAACATCCTCTCCGGACAGTCTGAGACGTTTCGATGGCCGTCCACAATCGCCTCTCAGCACCCGCGTCTTGGAGGTGTAGGGCGCCTTCGGGATGCCACGCTTCAGCCTGGCCACAGCGTCCGCTAACGGATCATCCTGTGTCTCCAAAGTCGGCCTCAACGGTGGAAATCCTATCGAGAAACATCTCGGATTCAAGGCCGTCGTCACCAACATGCCGGAAAGGACTAGACACGACAATGCCCGATGTAGCGAATTGCCCATCATTCTGTAGGAGGACGTCTTCGTGCACTTGGCAATTTGCCATTGCTTCTGCCAGATGCAAACACGCCATCACTCCCATCAGTGCCGTCACATATGTCGGATCCGTCGCGCAGGCCCGGCATGACAGTGAATCCCTCCGGTCATCCAGCCAAAGAGACGGCGAGTGGGAGATAGAGAGTACCCCCCAGAAACAACTGCCCAGTTACGGTAGCTCTGGCCGGGGGATTCACTCTACCTCTACCTCACAGACTCCTGCACGAATAATTTCTCTGCGAGGATGACGCACCCCAAACGCTCCCCACAGAGGGCGGACGGGGGATGGCTACCCGCCTGGCAGTCCGGGAGGCCTCCCTGGCGCGTGACGGGTGCGACCATGGAGGCGAAGAGGTCCTCCCGGCCATCCGGGTGGGGAGACCTCCCCATCATTTAACGCTCCCCACAAAGGGCGGACAGGGGATGGCTGCCCACCTGGCACTCCAGGAGGCCTCCCTGGCGCAAGATAGGTGCGACCATGGAGGTGAAGAGGTCCTCCCGGCCATCCGGGTGGGGAGACCTCCCCATCATTTAGCGCTCCCCACGGAGGGCGGACAGGGGATGGCTGCTCACCTGGCAGTCCGGGAGGCCTCCCTGGCGCATGACGGGTGCGACCATGGAGGCGAAGAGGTCCTCCCGGCCATCCGGGTGGGGAGACCTCCCCATCATTTAGCGCTCCCCACGGAAGGCGGACAGGAGATGGCTGCCCACATGGCACTCCGGGAGGCCTCCCTGGCGCAAGACAGGTGCGACCATAGAGGTGAAGAGGTCCTCCCGGCCATCCGGGTGGGGAGACCTCCCCATCATTTAGCGCTCCCCACGGAGGGCGGACAGGGGATGGCTGCTCACCTGGCAGTCCAGGAGGCCTCCCTGGCGCATGACGAGTGCGACCATGGAGGCGAAGAGGTCCTCCCGGCCATCCGGGTGGGGAGACCTCCCCATCATTTAGCGCAAACCCACGGAGGGCGGACAGGGGATGGCTGCTCACCTGGCAGTCCGGGAGGCCTCTCTGGCGCATGACGGGTGCGACCATGGAGGCGAAGAGGTCCTCCCGGCCATCCGGGTGGGGAGACCTCCCCATCATTTAGTACTCCCCACGGAGGGCGGACAGGGGATGGCTGCCCACCTGGCACTCCGAGAGGCCTCCCTGAAGCGTGACAAGGGTGACCATGCAGGCGAAGCGGTCGTCTCGGCCATCCGCGTGGGGAGACCTCCCTACGGGCTCTGTCTGCTGGGGAGACCTCCCCACTGGCATTGTAGGGTTCCCATGTAGGGAGGGCTCCTTATGGATAAGACCAAATCGGATAGGGACATCTCCTTTCCGCGTGTCAGACGGGGATGAATGTCGCCGTCGAAACAAAATTTCCGTACACAATAAATGGCAAAAATAGGACCGTACAATAATTAAATGTAAAAAGAAGAATAAAAAATGAATAGACAGAGCAGCAAGTGTCAAGAAACCCACCTGCCACGTCAGCGGATGACGTCAGAAATGACACGTGTCAAGCGGTGGATGCGCCACGTCGACACTGCAGCAATTACGAGGGAAAGTACACGGAAGTGGCGGCTTGAATCTTATAAGCGGGCTTTCAAAATTCTTGGCCGCATTCAAATGGGGATTTATTGTAGGGTTTCATACTCTTAATTTCCTAAGGTCGCTTCCCATTGGTGGGCTGCCGGAGCCGTCCGATCCGGATTATGAACGGCGCATATGGCGCCACGTGTCCTGATATTTTGGGAGAAATATCCTCTCCCATGGACACGGCCGAGACCCTGGCATACACGGCCGATATCCGCCCCTACATGGCCGAGACCCTCGACTACCCGGCTGCCTTGCCTTCGTACACGGCCGAGACCCGGATATACACGGCCGAGACTGTCCCTACACTAGCCACTCGACGTGGCGCGCTGAGGACCGTCGGATCTAGGGCGGCCAGTGTGCACGGGAAATGCTAGTATGTGAGCAGTGAGCAGTGAGTAGTGAGCAGAAATTTAGGGAAAAATTTCAGGGTGTAGGATTTTGAAGTACCTCCTATTACCGCGGTTTTAGGGTGTAATTAATGAATATTTCTGAAATATTGTTTAGGAAAAGGACCTATAGCCATGGATTTAGGGGTGTATGTTTAGAGTTGTTAATGGAATTTTCTAGCTTGAAACATTGAAAACTCGTTACAGAATCTAAAGATAATGCATTCAAAGTCGTTATAGAATCAAGAAATGATGGGGAAATAAATAAATACTCAAACCGTACAATCAAGGTGAATCTGCGTCAGATTCAATAGCACTCACATCGACATATGAGAGCACACGTGGATCATAGTGTCGACGCGGTGTGGAAAAACATGAAGAACTACTAGGACTAGCATTGGCAAATGATGTTGCCAGTGCTTCGGCATACACTGGCAGTCCTTGAGGGGAACTATCAGGGCTAACCAAACTCTGCAAGGATTGTCTAAGGTTTAAACGGCGCCGTTGTAGTGGTTTAGCGCTTGTCAAACTGCAAATCAAAGAACGGTTGAAATATTAGAAAACGTATACAGATGTAGATGTACTAACCAGTATTTGCAATTTGCATTAAATAACCAATCAAAATTACTCACATGTAGCTTCAAGGGGCTCGTCACGAACGGTCTCATCATCGGAATCAGGAAGCTAGATGAAAGCGGTGTCAGGTGGCGCTGTACGGGTTTGAGAAGCAACGAGGGGCTTCAAGACCTCAGCAAAGAGCTTTGAATCACTTTCAAGAGCTAGAATGTGGCGGTTGCAAGCCCTAGCTGCACGGATAGACGCACCTGCACAATAGAGCAGAAAAGGTTTATTAGAAACAAAGGGTAAAAATCACATGATATTGAATGTGCAATTCATTCAATAAAAATAAAATTACCTGTGGATGCAGTGAGGTTTGCCACGATACCATTAGCTGGAGTTAGTCTATACACAAACAACTTCATCAAAACCTCAGATTTCTTTTTGGGACCACGCCATGGTTTGCCTATGTCCTTCCTCAATAGTTGTGACTCCAACGTCATAGCGTTGAAAAGAACGTCATCACACGCTAAGTCAACCTAGGGAATAGAGGGGTCTTTAGCGATAAGTAGAGGAGGTGGCTGCCTTGCCGCCGTAGAGGGAACATCACAGGCGAGAAGAACCGCCTTGAACTTCAAAGTCTATAAAAAAACAATGAATATTAATACATAGAAGGTCATATTAAAAAACATGTGCAAAAATAAAAAAATTGAAGAAAATTAAAAAATGTAGAGGAGCTCACATTTTTTGAGGGATGGAGCGGGTTTGCTAGATGGAGGTAGTTGATGATAGTCCACTCATCAACTACTTTCATCTTATAGTTTTTAAAGTAGGACATTACTTCTTTTTTGACAATGGGACTGTCGGGGTAAAAAAGGAGAAATGCACCATAGTCATGGAGATATGCATATGCAAACCCCATGGTCACTTTCAGAAAACCCTCAAGGCTCTCATTCCAATTAGGAACCTGAGATGGAGGGTCAGAAACACCGGGGACCCTCAACCCATCTGGATACTCTGCAATGACTAGATCAACCCCCGGTTTCTCTACAGCCTTACCATCAAAGAAAAGCTGTCTAGAGGCACCAACCTATGTGACAATGAAGAAACATAGAGAATTAAACATAGAGACTACAATACACAAACAAATAACACATGGCAAACGAGGAAACAAAGAGAATGGATGTAGTATTCACCTTCTTCAAAAACTCCACGATCTCATCATACTCCGGGCAGAATTTACCGGTATTTTTCTTCTCATCTGCCATTCGCACAAAAGAGTCGTTGACAAGAAGATCAAGACAAGTGTAGTCTGAAACACTGACACCAGGCTTGCTCAACATGGGACCTCGCTTCGGGGGAGAAAGGAACGCCGTTGGAGTAGAAGAGTCTGCAGTGGACAACTTCATCCGCTTCGCCGCTGGCTCCAATGCTGACACAGCTGGGGTCTCCACAGATGGAGGTCGATTCTGAGCTGGTGGAGGTGCTGATTTGTCCACTGTGGAAGTGGTTTTAGCAGCAGCCACTGGTGCAGCGGTCTCAATAGCATCCGCGTTGCGCTTAGAACCACGCTTGGAAGTCGTGGTCGCCTTCTCTGTAGAAACTTCTTCTTCATCAGGCGATACTTGTTTCTTCTTCTTTCCTTTCTTCTCCTTCTCTGTTGGTGGCGGTTTAGAAACAATAGTAACCTGGCCTATCAAAGCAGGCTCTAATGATTCACGTAGATTGATCTCAAAAGAAGGGGGCCTTTTAAGAGGGCAATCTAAATACCACCCACAAGTTGGGAAATGCACAGGATCCCAATTTTTTATAATCGACTCAGTAAACATGCAATCTCCGTTGTGGATATCTAGGTAACTAGCGAAATATGCAGGAGTTCTTGCGCATGCCTTTCTTGGAAACAAGATGAACTTGAAATACTTGTATAAAATCCTCCGCATTGCTTCTGTAAAGTATAGTTGATCCTCAGAACTCTTGTTTTTGTGAATTCCTTTTTCTACCGCAAATTCACGGAAGAATGCTATCTCTCACAATGAAATGCGCATAGTCTCGATGTAGTCAGAAATAGAAGGAATGGGATCTTCGCCGTCAGGTAAATAATTGATCGATATTCCCATGTCGGTGATTGTAGCATCAAACAACGAAACAGTTTCCACTGCCAACTGCCACACAACGAACACTAAAAAATTGAATTATCTGATATTGAAGAATCATCCAAATGATAAGACATAACAGAACATGGAATGCACCTGATCCCACCAAGTAGCTTTGTGAAGCCAATCCGGAAATATTGAATCGCTGAACTTGGGCTTAGGAAATTTCAAAGCTTCACGAAGCTTCTCGGGTTGGTTCCAACGCACAAGCCATTTCACCTTCATAGTTGTGCTCATAGCTGAAGTTGCAAGAATCCATAGTTTCTCCTACTGCATCTCGGGTTCATCATCGTGGCATTCGTAATGATTTTTTATTTGCTCCAAGAATTGCACAGTGTGCTTGGGATCTGCGATTGGTAGCTGCTTCTTTAACTCAGAGAGTGAAGAATTCCTAACCTTTTCAATGGCCTTCTCTATAAACTCATTTATACCTTTGGAGAACCAGTCCTCTTGGTTTGGATATTTCTCGTAAAACTTCCGCTGAGCTGCTGCAGCTGCTTCCCCAATCTCTTGCTGTATTAAACAAAATCAATCAATAAAGTTTAGTTGAATGATTCAATAGGACTAGAGCATTCTAATGGAGAGATAAATTTATCACAAGAATGAAATTTATGGAAGGGAATCATTTAAGTGAAATGTTTAAATTACCTTGTAAAGAACATCATTAAGAGTTTATGCCGTGAGCCTATACCAAGTCTTTTTTGAACCCTTCAGCTTCTTCTCGGATGCAGATATCTCATCCTTGGAGACTAGAGACTCGAAATAAGTGAGAGGTTGTTGTGCAATATTTTGCATACGATACAATTTGTGAACGAGATTTGTTGTAACATGAGACTTTTGATTTCTCCTGTAAGAATCAATCCACAAAATCAACAGAC
The DNA here is from genome assembly GCA_022496805.1 of Pohlia nutans. Classification (NCBI taxonomy): domain Eukaryota; kingdom Viridiplantae; phylum Streptophyta; class Bryopsida; order Bryales; family Mniaceae; genus Pohlia; species Pohlia nutans. The sequence goes on along the minus strand of CM040093.1, from coordinate 2,763,572 downwards.
AATGACATTTGAAATGAAAATTGCCAAAGTAGATGTCCAAGAAGTACTAAACAGAGGATCAGAGAAAGCATTTGATGTAGGACGTAAGAAGTTTAGGAAGATTACCAATTCACTTCATGAAGGGCTGTGAGCATGCCAGCAACATCACCATTTACAACCAATACAATACTCTCCACCGCATAATGCCAAGTAATGTCGTTTTCGTGCTCATTGTTTATGATTGGCAACCATGATTGCAGGCGGTGATTTCCATCCCAAGCCATGAACATCTTGCCCGAAAATACTCTCAAGTCATCGTCAAGATTCAATTGCTCTTCAAACTGTGCATTGACCTGAACCCAGTGGTCACTCCAAGTTGAAATATGTCTGGTGTAACATCCATAGTCTTGCCCTCGTTGTTTTCAAGTGCTACATAAAACACACCGTTGCCTTCCAAATACCCACAAGATACGAAATGCGCAGCTAAACTCATAACGTCATTCTTTAGATATGGCCGCACGATAGGGAGAGATACCATCCTGCACAAGGGAATGTTGAGTTTGGATTTATTTCGAGGCTGAAATCTCAGTTTCTCTAAATGAGAGGAGGAATTTCCAGTCTCCCTCTTCAAAATGTCGTGAATTTGACATTCCACTTCGCTTCTTGAAATCGGCAATTCTGAAGACTCCATAATCTTGCCAAGCTCTGAGCAAATAAAACAAACCAACAGACCTCCACATTAGTTAAACCCCTTTTTAAAAATAAAATCAAACACTTAACCTTCAAAGAATCAAAGCATGGCACCAAGAGTGAATCTCACATAATTTTAAACAATAAACACTTAAGTACATAACCCATTCAAACTTATTCAATGAGCATATTTAAGCATTAACATGCACATATATTATGGCAATAAAAGTGAGAGTATAAGACTGGATTCTGAAAATTTAGATTCAAATGGGGCCAAATCTTATATCACCAGGTTCAGTGAAGAACGTTGCATGTGTACCTATAAAGCCTTTGTGTGCAGCTAATTGGACGACAGTGCGTGTAAGACTAATACTTGTCACTCCTACATGCACAAAATGGATACACCAGTCAATTAACTGTGTAGCCTCTTTAAACCTAGGAATCACCCAGGTATTGCTTAAGTAACACTTAGGTAGCACATGTGTATTAACTTGATATTAGCTATGTATTAATATGAAAAGAGCATCCAAGGAGCCTGGATTGCTCTTCATGCCATGGAAGAGTAGCAAAAATGCTAAACTGTCTCTTGACAAAAAAAGAAAATTACCCTGCGCCACTGTGTTTTATTACCAATCACATACTCCGGGTATCGCTTAGTTCTAAGTCACAAATATAAGAACTGATTTGAAAAAGAGTTTGGTAGCTTTTCATTGGATTTCAGAAGTAGACAGTCTTGGTCAACACAAGAATGGCGCACGCAAATTAAATCACGGAGTGCACGGTTTATATAATGCAACACACATTCTCCTCAGTGAGAAGTATTTCTAGAGCCGTTAGTACACTATTGACACAAGCATTCAGACTTTTCTTTGTCATTTTTGTACTTAAGAATGCCAAATATTAATTAGATTGCAAACCTGCACACTCAGTCATGTAGTAAGTTGCATTGATCGAAGAGAAGTCAGCAGATCAATCAAGTGTCACGTTCATTGCAAAGTTAAGTCGTTGCATTGACTTGTCCTTGGACATAAAGTACTGAAGCTAAGTGTCAAGATTTATAAGAAGAGTACCGGAAAGAGGATTTTAGCCCCACTCAGGTTAAAGAAAGCAGCCTTACGACGAAAAAAATTAAGTCAGCAGGAACTACTAACAAACTCAATCAAGTGTCACGTTCATTGCAAAGTTACGTCGAATTACGTCGAATTACATAATGGACACATCAGTCAAAATAGTCTAGCAAAAAAAAGACCACCAGACCAATGCCGGTACCGGCAGTGCGGAATCAAGGGTTCAGGGATTACACGGAGGGGCAGTTTTAGGCCAATGCCGGTAACGGCAGTGCTCACGGTGGTAATGGCAGTGCTCCCTGTTGTAACGGTAGTACTCACGGTGGTACCGGCATTCAAGATTCAAAACTCCTTGTACTACACTCACTCAGAATGAATCTAGCGAACTCTGGCTTGCATCGCATTGCATCGCTTGAATCTGGCTTGCATGAGCTTCAGTCACTGACTCGCATGAGCTTCAGTCCTCACCAACTAAGAGAGAGGGAAGCCAGTGAGAGATAGAGGGAACGCCATGAAAACCAATGCCGGTACCGGCAGTACCTTTCGAGGGAGTCAGGAGGGAGTGCGAGTCAATGCGAGTGCGAGTCAGGAGGGAGTGCGAGTCAATGCGAGTGCGAGTCAGGAGGGAGTGCGAGTCAGCAAGCCAAGGATCCGAAGATTCAGGAGAGTCCGGAGAGTCCGGAGGGAGTCAGGGACCCAACGCCAGCGGTTTTAGATCCGGAGATTCAGGGACAGTCCTCGATTCACGCATGAGCTTCAGTCCTCGTGAAACGCATGAGTTTTAGATCCAGAGATTCAGCCACAGCTCCGGAGATACAGAGATTCATTGACAGCTCAAGGACAAACTAAATTCCTCAAAGGAATTCCTCAAAGGAATTTATGCGACTGATTCCAGTGAATGGAAAATACCAATATTTTTTATGTCACTTCAAGTTTTCAAGAGTCGCAAGCCCAACAATGACATGGGTTCACAGGCCATCACAATAATTCTCTCCATCTATCTATGCACACCAGCTTTCCAAGGTAAGGCTAAGTTAGTAAGTTTTTTCATTGACAGGTCCATTTTGCGTTTCAACTTTGTTGCGGTTGAAAAGCAATTAACCCCACTGTGGTGGCCCTTTCATTCTCAGTAACATGTCATATCAACAAAGTAACCGCTTATGATTCACACTGGTTCTATGGGGGAGCTCTTTTGTGTGTTTTCTGCTGCAGAAATTTAAAGCTTTCATGGGTGGGGTACTGGCTTACCGGTACTTAGGGCGGGTTTCCATGTGAGCATCGGGCCAGTGGATACAACTACATGACAAAAAATGAGGTCCCAACTTCCACCCATGCTTGGTAAGCATTGAAAGTGGACTTTGCATTTCACCCACCCTCACTCCCATCGGTGGGCTATGTGATTGGTTAGTTCGGCACGAGGACAAACTAAATTTATGCTTCCAATCTGAGCCGTTTCCTTGCGCCCTCGTGAAACGCATGAGCTGCCCCCATGAGTACTGCCGGTACCGGCACTGCTCTCAAAGACCTCATTCTTGATCTCACAACACCTTGAAAAACCACTGCCGGTACCGGCACTGGTTTTGCTCATGAGAAATTACTTCATTAGATTCATGAGATTTTTACGGCTTAACTGAAATTTTTTACCTTTCATGATGAATCCTTTGCAGTGAACGACGACACAGTGCTCAGATTGTAATTCAAGTCTTTTTCTATAATTTTTTAAATTTAAATTCCTTTGCTTGAGATATTCAAATATACTCAATACAAGGTAAGGTGGAGCCGTGGAGGTCCATCCAAGGTAAGGTACAAAAATTTCAATGAAATGTAATGAAATTTGAATAACATGCCCAATGAGGTGGTATGGTTTCGATTATTTGAATATATCTATTTTGGAAAATCATGTTTGAGGTCTCACTTTCTGAACTAAGAATAAAACTTGACATGGACCGATTGTGTTATTTAAAAAAAATCATCTGTCCGGATCTCATCTAGATTGGACAGTTATCATCCACCAAAATTACTCTTGGTTCTTGTGCAACTTGAAAATTCTTTGAACGGTTTGGATCTTCAAAATAGGTTAGTATGATTTTTAGAAAAATAACACAATTGGTTTATGTCAAGTTTCATTCCTAGTTCAAAAAGTGAGACCTCAAACATGATTTTCCAAAATAGGAAAAATCAAATAATGGAAACCATAACATCTCGTAGGGCATGTTATTCCAATTTCATTACATTTTTAAGAATTTCAAGAGAAAACCTTTTAAAGTTAAATAAAAAATATTAATAAAAATATGATGCATCCAACCGTCCAGACGTGATCTTCACATTGACATTTACAAGTTTAATATGTACATCTACTCCATGTTAGAGTTTTATCAAACATTTTATAGCGCATCTTTGAAAACAATGTTGAATTGGGACGTTTAAGAATTAAGGGTTAATGCTGGCCACGCTAATTCTAAAGAGATTGCCAAAAGGAGGGACCCAAAAACGCAGTGCCGGTATCGGCAGTGCAAAATCACAACCAACACTAAGAACAGAAGGGAACCCAAAAACGCCGTGCCGGTACCGGCAGTGCAAAATCACAACCAACACTCAGAACAGAAGGGAACCCAAAAACGCAGTGCCGGTACCGGCAGTGCAAAATCACTAGCAAACTTAGAACACAAGGGAACCCAAAAACGCACTACTGGTACCGGCAGTGCAAAATCTCAACTAATACTTAGAACCGAAGGGAACTTAAAAACGCAGTGCCGGTACCGGCAGTGCAAAATCACTAGCAAACTTAGAACATAAGGGAACCCAAAAACGCACTGCCGGTACCGCCAGTGCAAAATCACTAGCAAACTTAGAACACAAGGGAACCCAAAAACGCACTACTGGTACCGGCAGTGCAAAATCTCAACTAATACTTAGAACCGAAGGGAACTTAAAAACGCAGTGCCGGTACCGGCAGTGCAAAATCACAACCAACACTTAGAATAGAAGGGAACCCAAAAACGCAGTGCCGGTACCGGCAGTGCAAAATCACTAGCAAACTTAGAACATAAGGGAACCCAAAAACGCACTGCCGGTACCGGCAGTGCAAAATCTCAACCAATACTTAGAACAGAAGGGAACCCAAAAACGCAGTGCCGGTACCGGCAATGCAAAATCACTAGCAAACTTAGAACACAAGGGAACCCAAAAACGCAGTGCCGGTACCGGCAGTGCAAAATCACTAGCAAACTTAGAACACCTGAAAACTTGAACACTGCATGTGTTTCTGGACTGCCGGTACCGGCACTGCGATTTTGGGTCCCCCAGGTGTTCAAGTTCTGCTGGTGTTTTTGCACTGCCGGTACCGGCAGTCCAAAAACACAAGCAGAACTTGAACACCTGAGGGACCCAGAATCGCAGTGCCGGTACCGGCAGTCCAGAAACAGCAAGCATATTGTGGTCACCGCTCAGAACTTGGAACCCTCAAAAGCTCACGTGCATGATCCATAAGGTCAGAGTGAGCACTCGAGAACTTGAAACCCTAGAGCTTGAAATTTCAGAAACTGGAAGCGCCAAGTACTCAAAACCCCAACTATTGACAAATGTGAATCAAGACCCTTGGGCTTACCTTCATCCTCAGTGCACTCTGTCTCCATCTGGTTGTCTTCGCTCCCCTGACCGGTGCTCTCCGCCTCCATCTGTTGCTCTGAAGCCATCCCAAGCAGTGGACATTCGACCTCCAAGTCCGCCACCTGCACGACAAGATCAGGTACTTAAAGTGCTTGACAAAGGAGTCTTGAGGATTCTAATTAATACATGATTCCGCCATGTTAGTACTTACTGTGTCCTCCGAGTCGCAAGATTCTATGTCGTGTTCTTCGCTTTCACCAAGACTTGGCTGCTCCTCTAATCCATGGCTCTCAGCCATCGAAATTGGTACCGAAGTTGTAGGTGAGCTTCTGGTTTGTTCATCTCGGCCCACGCCCACAGCATCTAATTTCTCTTTTGTCAACATTCTATTTCTCCTTAGAGTTTTGGAGCTACTAAAATATAATTTCTTTCGCTTCCTTCTCATCTTCCTCTACCTTCTCTCCCTCATCTCCATTCACTCGCAGACACCGATGCTATTCTAATACTCCACTTAAGCAATGTTCACTACTCTTATGTAAACACTTCTATAAGTATATATTACAGAACATCATTCCAGAATCCAGGCTGTCAATCACCAACTTGGCGCTCTTTGAGCTACCATATTCAAAGTAAAAAATCAAATTCAGAATTGACACATACTCTAGGTATCCTTCTAGCTCAATAATTCAAAACTCAAAAATTTGGCACTACTGAACAACAGTTGACATGGTTTGAATTTGCAGTGTCCCATATTAATGATTTTCTAAAGTACATTATCTATCCTGGCGCATCGTGAATGTCGTGGCGGACTATCAATTCTGATCCCCAGATCTCAAAACAATCCCTACCTTACTTAGGGTCACTGCTCCATAATAGCCCTGCCAGCTTGAATTTTCTATTTGTTCTCCATGATGCTCCTTGTGTCCAATACATCACGATTTATTTCAGTCATCTGTCAGAATATTGGCGGCTGATTACAATTTTCATATATCCAATACGTGTGCGCCGAATTTTGGACCTTACCTTTATTCATTACTAAATCAGAAATTCATACTTGCCCATATTAGTCTTATGTCGTTTAATGTACAATCATGATTCTCGATGTATACGGCCTTCTCTAAATTCATATCCAATTTGCGGCACCTCTCAATGCGTACTTATACCGATTTCCACTAGTTTTCACTACTCACTAGTCAAGAATCGCAATTGCATCTTATTAGTCCCTAGTTGATGCTCGAGTTCCAGGTCATGGCACTCATTCGAGTCGAAGGTGCAGGCGTCCCTACATCCTTCCCGCTAGGGGAAGATGGATTTGCAGTGGTTTCTGCGTTCAGTCTAAGTTTGACATTTCAGTTTCTTGCAGCAATGGTGCACGTTGATGAGGAGGTATTCAATTCTGAGTCTGGGCAGCTAACGCACACCGTTAGGCAGTTCTCAACTATTACTGAGGATGGGAAAGTCTGGTTGCTTAAGCCGAGTAGATATAGAGCTTACGGTCTCACGGATTGCCTTATGGGCGCATCCACCGAACTCTTGACTCCAAGAGAGTCATCCACTTGCACTATGCAAACAACTGTCCCAGCTCGCGTGAAAATTGAGCCAGGTTTAGAGACAATTTATGAACTCAGTGACGATGAAGTCCCAGAGAATGTAGATCACGATCCTATTCTTCCTCCTTCTCAGCCTAATCCTCAATCTTCTGCGGGCAGCTGTCCGTCCACTAGTAAGCAGCCTACACCGCTTTCTCTGTCTGAAAATCATAGTGTCGTGGAGTGCCTGAAATTGCTATTGGCTAGAAAGGACTCTAGGAATATCTTCAAAAAGTTTGATTACAACTCTACATCTATCAAGCGAGTCGAGTTCCTCCTGCCCCAGTACAATGGAGATGTCATCTTCGAGTTCCCTCCGTTGGGTTCCTCTTCAAAAACCAACAAAGCAAAGCAACTCCGTGGCATGGACAAACACTTTGACGGGCATGCATGGACCCGTACTCACACGTCCAACATTGTCAACGACTTCGGTTTGATTTTCCGTACCTCCTCTTGTTGTGGTCATTTGCGATGTGAAAATATCCATTGCAATTTTCTAACCTGAGTGCACCGCACGACAGCTGTTAATGAAATTGAGTGGGATGGAGTATCCTCCTTTGTTTTTGACGTGGGATCTAATCCTCCCAAATGATCCACTCTGGTTTGCAAATGCTGTAAAGTTCCTCCCTCCTGTCTTGCAACCTGCGATGCCAAAATCTATTACGTGCTAGGTAAAGACAGCATGACTAGAGCTTGTGTTCATTTTGGAACTCACGACCACCCTGTCAAGGTCGGGGCTTACCGAGCCGATATTGCCAGAGGCGAAAGTTTGGTGGAGGAGCACGTGCAGAGAACTCCTTCTGCAACCAACTCTGCCATTGTCTTAGAGGCAACTAAGGAGATGGTCGGGAACATGCTCGTTGCAACTGAAGGTGTAGAATCGAAGACACTTGAACTCAATGAGCTCCTTCCACTTTTTGACAGATGCAAGGAGTTCACCTCGCCCAACATTCGCAACAAAGTGACGGGCTTCAAGTACTTCCGCAAGTTCGGTGTTATGGATAGCATCACCAAGCTCCGCGGGTCCAGCAATTGGCCATTTGTCCAGGAAAACAAGTTCCCTGGTCAAGGATCGGAGTCGGACAAAGTCTTTGTCTTCAAAATGTCTGAAATCGGTCCCAGTAGCGGAGTTGACTTTGTGAAGCGAATGCAGCCTGGTAGAGACTTGCAGAACGCATGGCTCATGTTTGATCATGTGAAGAGGGTGAAACAGTGGACAACCATGGGCTGCCATGTTTACGACCCCACGTATTGCCGTGTTATGACCATTGCGTTGTGCGATATGCAGTCGGAAGACGTCGCAGCTCAAATGGTGGTTTGGAAGAATTTCAACGCCGTCGTCGCTCGCCACGGACTTCAAGATCCAAACTTCAAGGGCTTCATGGCAGACAGCGCGCAAGCAAACTGGAATGCTGTACGCATTGTGTACGGGAGTGGAGATGCTTCAATCCCAATGCCTAATAAAGAGCGAACATGTCTCTTCCATTGGGTGCAGTCATTGGAGAAGCACACGAAGGCTGACATCAGAGCTGACCTCCAAGACCAACATCGCATGCTTTGCAAGCAATACAAGAACGCCTCTACGCAAGCGGAGGCAGATTCCCGCTATCTTGGTATCCGAGTTTGGTGGCACTCCTCCGGAGCTACTACTGAAGATGGATTGAGGCGTCTCGACCTATGGCTAGCATTCTGGCATTTTCGATACCGCCAGTGGGGAGGCTTCATGCAGATTGTAAGTTCCAAAACCCTAAACTCTAAACCCTAAGTCCATACCATTGCTTGTTCTCCTCTCTACAACTACTAACTCTAAATGTGCATTGCTTTTTATATAATAGGACCTCACTGAGGACGAGTTGGCCGAAATGCCCTCTTGCAACTTAGCCGAAAGTATCCACAACAAATGGAAACAACAATCTGGTGATCGAGGGTCAGACCTGTTTGTCGCTACTGTGGATGACTTCGTCTCATCCTTCATGCAGAGCGTCGCGTACTACCAATACCTCAAAGGGGATAGAGCCGGAACTGGCCCTACCAAAGAAGAACTTAAACTCCGGATTGCACAGAAGTCTACAGAGCGCACGGGGAACTCGAAAACCCTACATGAAGCATTAGCAAAGATGCCTGGTGCGGAGGAGTTTTGCACTCGAATGCCTCAACTCGAAGGAGAAGAGGTCTTCCTGTCGTTGAAGCGGAAAGCAGACGTTCCCATCGGTTCGGAGTATGACTCTCATAGACCTGACAAGATCAGCATCTCTTGTCCTCGAGTCCAGACCAGGGGTGCAAGGAACAACGCCCTAAACCTAAATGCTTCTCCTGTAGAGCTGTCAGTCTCTCCCCAAGAACTAGAGAAGTCTGATGTACCAGTGCAGGTTCAAGATGCAACCCCAGCTGCAACTCTACACCACGTTACTTCCGTGCAAGAAACGGCTTGCGACGAGAGTCAGTGGCACATAGCTAGGCTGAAAACCCCATGTGCGAAGGTTTGTTTCGCGCAGCAGGCTGTGACTAAGAAGAAGTGCATCGCTCAAATCATACAAGACGGGAAATCTACCGCTGCTCCTACGTACACTGGCATGATGGACAACTACAAGAAGAATCGCAAGGAGCGCATGCAATTCTTCTTCTGCAACGACGACATCGAGAGGTGTGTCAAAGGAACCCACAGAAAGTGGGTTATGTCCCGCCCTGAGGTCCCCGACATCTGGCCCATGAAGACCTCTCCCGCACCGGTACTAACCTAACACGCAAGGAGATACTTGCCCTAGAAAACGCTGGCTTTCGACTTCCACAGCGTGAGGTCATATCGCTGCGAAGGCTCTTCCAAGACCACCCTCTCCCCGTCGACTTGTCAACATATGTAACTCCAGCTTTCCCTGCTGAAGTTCCCAAGCGACGTCATGGCAAGAATGTCCGCCGCAACAAGAAGAGCCCATCCATCAAGCAAGCCAACAACTGTGCTAGCGCTGCAGCATTCAAGGGTTGCATAAGGAAGGTGGACATGGTTCCAGTCCCTGCCCTGGGTTGCATCGTCACGTTGGATTCGGGCACGCCTCCGACAAATCAGCAGTACCTTCTCACAATTTCCCATTTTCCAGACTGCTCCTGCCCTTATTTCAAGGAGATGGTGACCAAGGAAAAAAGAGGACGCAACCAATGGGCTCACTGCAAACATCTCTATTTTGTCTTCACGATCGTTTGTGGGTTTGATGTTGATGTAGATGCCTTTATACATGCACCCACTCTTGGCTTCAACGAAGTTAAGCTAGTTCTTGAGAGCGGATTGTTGACTCATCCAACATCCTAGGATACAAAAATGTTGTTGGTTCCATTGTTGATATGTTCACTCTCCAAATCAATGAAATTGTAGTGAGACTAAAAGGGCCACTACAGCAGTTTTGAAAATCATGGTATATTATTTACGAAACCCTAAACCCTAAACTCTGGTATTTTTTCTATCTTGTACCTAAACTGGTCTAAACCCTAAACTTGCTATGCACTTCAAATAATTATGCCCAAACGAGTGGATTGGCCCCTAATAAGACGCTGAAATAACAATCTCTTTCTACCCTAAATCGCGGATTTGGGTCTAATTACTACGGTTATAGAGACAGAGTGTGCCTTTAATGTGCCTTTATCCCTGAACCCTAAACCCTAAAACCACGGTAATAGGTACCAAATATTCCACGGTCATAGGTACAAAAATTTACTAAAAATAATCGAATATTCGAATAATTGCTAATTATAGTGTCGTTGACCACGGTTGACCTGAAATTCTTGCTCGTAATCCCACATTTCTCCGCTCACTGCTCACCGCTCCCCGCTCCCCGCGCGCATACTATCCTCGTCCCAGTGTGCACCGTCCGAGCAATCTGAAGCGGCGCCGCCGCATTATATAAGCTGTCCCGACCTCATTTTGTCCTCACTCGTTGTTGGTGCCGTCGCGAAGCGCTGCCGGATTCTACTGTCGTCTTCCTCGACAGCGAGATATTCATCCACGGCCATGGGGTAAGTTCCTCGACCCTGCCTGGTTTTGCGATGTTAAGGAGGTTTACTAGGAACCGGCCTTAAACTAATGGAACTACTTCTCACAATAGCACCTGACTTTGGACTAGTAAGTGGAGATTGGGAGGAGTAGTAAGAGGGTTGCAATGAAAAAGAATATGCTGTCGACTAGAAATAACACCAGTATACCTTCAAGTCGACTCCTGCACAACACACAGACTACTACAACTAACCAGGATTCAAACACAAAGATCAATACAAGAGCAAGAAATAACACCTCTTCCACAGTAGTCTGGCATACTAGTGCATACACGAAGGTTTTAAGACAAGAAGGAAGTACAACTAAGGCTGCCAATACAAAATATGTGCAAAATGTATAGCAACACCCCTCTCAAAGAGGGGGAAGTACATATAGGAGGCTGATCTGACAGCAGTGTCAGATCTGGTCGACCGGGTCAGTCGGGTTGACCAGTCTGTACTACCGGGTATCGCCTGCCGGGTCTATCCCTGCCGGGTATAGACTAGCCTATTCCTAGCCTAAGGGAATATGAGCAAATATTCGGTTAACATTGCCCTCCCTCAGAGCTAAGTACACTCCTGTGGACTTTAGTCTACTATGGTAGGCGACTAAGGAAGAGAGTCACGAGGAGTGACAAAATTACCCGTCGGTAAAGTTCCTACGAGTTGTCGATAGTCACGATGGTCGACTCGGCCGACTGGTGTCTTGAGAGTCTGGGGTCATGTGTGGAGAGGTGACTGCTGAAAGTAGTCCGGAAAAATCCATGGAGAAAGATGGTTGTGGTGAAGATACTATGTGGTCGAATACATGGTCGACCAACCGGTCGACTGCTGCCTCTGTCACTGCTGCCTTTAGTTGGTCGGGTGTAGGTTGCCGTCCTTCCGACTGCTGCGCTGGTGGAAGTTGTTGCTTCTCCTCGTTGTGTGGCTGCTGCTCCTCTGGTGGTTGTTGCTGTTCCTCGACGAGGGTGTGCGGCTCCTGTGGTGGTTGGTGCTGCTCCTCGGCGGGGGCGTGCAGCTCGACTGGTGGTGTCTGCTGGTCGTTGTGCTGTTGGGCTCTGTCGTCGTCTTCGTTGGTCGACTCGCTGTCGTCCGTGGAGTCGTCTTCACTGAGTTTGACGTCGGTCGTGACCACTTCATCTTCGTCGGTCGACTGGTTCTCCCAGAGTGATCGGTCGGGTTCCCGCTCGTCCAAACTTTCTTCTTCTTCTTCGTCGACTGGTGGGATCTCCAAGTCGGGGTTGTTCAATTGCAGTTTGTCGAGCTGCCTGCGATACATGTTGAGTTGGGAGCGGTCGGTCTGGAGAGTGTGGAGAAGAATTGCAATCCTGTTGCGTGCCCTGACGCGGAGGCGATACTTGCGCACTCGAAGTTTTTGGAAGGAGAGGTCTCGTGCCATGGATTGTTGAGCACGCTCCTCGTTCTCCTTCAGCAACTGGTCGAGTCGAGCATTGGAGTCGACTACCCGTTGCTCAGCTGTCTGGAGTCGAAGCTTGGCCGTTCCTGCCTTCGCTATCGCAGTGTCGAGTCGGTTGCGGGTGACCACATACTGACTATGCTGAGCCTCCGTCTGTTGGCGACTGGCTTTGAGGTCGACTGTCAGCTTGGCCATGGCGTGTTCCAACTGGTCTTTCTCCTGCTTGGTGCTGGCGAGTGTGGCGCGCATTTCCGTCAGCTCGGTGTTCTTGCTCTCGATGGTGCCGTTGAAGGTGTCGATCTGCTGTCGGAAAACAGTGCAATCGCTGGCAAATCGATTGCGCTCCAATTGGGCGTGGTCGAGTTCGGTCTGGAGGGCTGCCTTCGATCGGATAGTCTCTAGTAAAAGACTGTTGACTTTGGTGCCGTCGTCTTCGAGTCGGGTGACCGTCCCTCGTAAATTTGAAATCTGCTGGCGCTAAGACGTGGTCAAGGTCTGAGCGCGTGTCTGTGGCGAGTCGGGGGGTGGTCGATTGATCACCGGCGAAGTCGGAAGGTGTTGTTGTGGTGAAACAGGCAGTGGCTCGCGAAATTCCACGAACGGCGCCGGGTCATATGCTGCTTCCAAGTTGACCGGCTCGAAGTCTCCGAATGAGGTTGGGGACGTGGCTGGAAGAGGGATTCCACCAGGAGTTGATGCCTTCAATGGGGTTGATCCGCCCTCACTGTCGGAAGTGGTTAGGTCGACCGATGGGGTCGACCTGTCGTGAGGTAACTGCAGGTTCCTCAATTTGATGAGCCGACCACGCGTGCGGGGCAGTGGTGGTGTCGGGTTTCGATCACGCTTACGGGTTGTTGAGCGTGTCTCTCGACGTTCCATGGTCTTTTGAATCGAGGGGTCGACAGCCGGAGTTGGCAAGGGGTCGACTGTCGGAGTTGTCGTGCTGGAGGTGTGCTGTGGTCCCGAGGGCTGGTCAGTCGAGGTACCTGCCTGGTCGACTGGTCGAGCTGGCGTGCTCGGTTCCTTCGATCTTCGGTCGGCTCCAAGTCCGCCGTGTTCGAGTATGTAATCGGGGCCGCGGAAGTTGTTTTCCGAATTCTCCGTCTGGCGTCGTCTGTCGTCTGTGTTCTGTTGAGCGACTGTGACGTGCTCGTACCCTGGTTCAGTGCTAGGAAAGTAAGAGTCGAGGAGTAGATCGAGTACCTCAGCTGAAGGGCAGATCGTTGTCACCTTGTTCTGCATCGTCTTGATGTCAATACAGATGGAGTTGAACATCCATTGCGCCCAGTTCCATTGGAGTCCTCGGTCGATGAGGGTCTCGACTGTGCACAGAACGTTGAAGCTCTCTTGGCTGATGTAGGACGTCTTCCATTTGAATCCGAGGCCTTGAATGAACGCTGTGAGTCGGTGCTGTTGGTGCGGTTTGCACTTGCAAATGCTAAAACCTTCTGCGGTTTTCCCTGCGGCTGTATACTCCTCCAGTCGACCGGGTGGGTACTCGTCAGTCGGGAGTGGTTTCGTCGTGATGCTGAATGGGAGCTTCAACACACGATTGACTAAGGTCGGGTCGATGGTGACCAGCTGGTGGCGCACTCGGGCCTCGATCTTGTCGTTCGTGGAGTCGATTACGGCGGCGTTGACGAACTCCTCGATCAGCGCCATGCGTGGGGCGCGTTTGTTGTTATCCCAGTCGAGCGCTACAAACTCCTCCACTCCTATCGACTTGATGAATTGCGCCTCGTCAGGGTTGTGCTTCGCGTAATCTCGCCACTCCTGCACCGGCCTCATTGTCTGAAAAGCGAGGGTTTTGTACAGCCCTTGCTTCGTGCGAATCGGAATCTGTTCGTACGACGGAGGTGCTGACCAGGTGCAACGCTCGCCACGTTCGGTCGACTTCCTTCGAGCCATCTGTCGGTCGGGTGAGAACCTGTACACAAAAAGACAAGGAAACGGCGGCGCTCTCCTCGAACTCTCCTCGCGTGCTGTCGGTGGCGGTGGTGATGTGCGTGGTCGTTTGCTGACTTTTCTACTCTCGTCTATCGCCTGCCGAGTCGGACTAGAACTCCTTTTTCCTAATCTCTGTTGTTCCTTTACTCGTGGCTCTCGAAAACGCTCTCTAAGAATGCACAGGGCTATGGCCGCGGCATGGCGGTCGGGCGGAGAAGGCGCGAATGAGAAGGGTGGAGACGCAAGAGGGGAGAGAGGTGGTGGAGAAACAAGAGTGGAGAGAATGGAAGCGGCCATGGTTCTAAATACTCGCTTTGTAAGTCTAATTTTCAAAATTGATGTGATAGGGGAGGTCGGCGTCCATAAATACGGTGGCTGGGCTAGGGTTTGACCGGTCGGGTTGACTAAGTGAGTCGACTGGTCGGGTCGAGGGGCTATTGCAACGGCTACTGAAGGTGGTGTCCAGTAATATAACGACTGGTCTAGGGTTTGACCAATCGAATTGACTGGTTCAGTCGACTAGTCGAGTCGGGCGATAGTGGCTACGGCTACAGAGGTTGTATTCCATAAAAAGGACGGCTGGTCGGGGGTATGGACAGTCGAGTGTACTAAAATGGTCGACCAGTCGAGTCGAGCGACAGTGGCTAAGGCCACGATAGGAGGGTTGTGTCTACTGGGCTCATCTTCATTTTGCAGAAGCATTGACTGGATGTCTGACTTTCTAGTTGGTGGGCTTGACAAATGTTTGGGGTTGCTGTCGTCTAGGACTCGGTAGGGTTTCAATTTGTTAACAGTGACAATTACCGGGTCGGGGTCGAAGTGCTGGACACTGACTAGGAGGACAGTGTTGTTGGGGAGGGTATACTGCACTCGATACGGACTGAACCATTTGCTGCGCAGTTTACCATCATGGACATTCGTACCTTTTGGGTGCCAGAGTACGTAGTCGCCTACGTTATATAAAGTCGACTGGCCTTTGGTCTGGGCCCATTGTGCTCGGTTCCATTGTTCTGTGCCATGGTTTATGGCTGCTGTCAGTCGGGTCTCGTCTAGTTTCTCCAGGTCGGTGACGCGTGCTGCAAGTACTCTCCGGGAGGTGAAGTCGGTAGTCGCTGTCGACCGTTGGGTCGGAATGATGTACTCGGTAGGCATCAATGGTGTCAGACCATAGACTAACTGGAATGGTGTGTGACCCGTGACGACCTTGTATGCTGTCCGGTACGCGAAGAGGACTGTATGGAGCTGTAAATCCCAGTCGGTCGGATTTTCGTTGACTAGTTTTTGGAGCATCTTGACTATGATCTTGTTGGTCGACTCTGCTTGACCGTTGCCTTGTGGGTAATATGTCGTGGACGTCGTGTGTCAGAGTAAAAAATGGTCGGTAAGGTGTTGAATTGTGTTGTTGATGAAATGGGTACCTTGGTCGCTGACTAGGTGAAGTGGGCATCCAAACCGGGTAAGGATTGCTTCATACAGAAACTGTGCAGTTTCCCGGGCGGTGTTTCCTCGGAGAGCTCTAGCCTCGACCCACTTGGTGGCATAGTCGGTAGCCACCAAAATGTATCGACAGGCTGTGTGTCGGGTCTTCTTGACTAGGCCGATGAAGTCGAGTCCCCATTTCATGAATGGTTCGGCTGGTAGTTGGGTGACAAGTTTGGAGGAGACTGTCTTGGGGAGGCCGCCTGTCATCTGGCATTCGTGACACGACTGGCAGTACCGAACAGTATCTTGGTGTAAAGTCGGCCACCAGTAGCCTGCGTCTAGTATCTTTCTCACAGTGATGTTATGCGAAAAATGGCCTCCAGCATTGCCCTTGTGAAGTTCTTGGAGGATTGTCGTGGGCTGGCTACCGGTTAGGACTTGGCGAAGTTGGTGGTCTTTGCCGAGTCGGTAGAGTTGTCCGTCGAGTACTTGGTACGGAATGGCTTTGTGAGCTATGCGCTTGCGAGCTTCCTTTGTCATGTGGGTTGGAAAGGTCCCGGTAGTCAAGTAGTCGACTATCGGGTGTAGCCAGTCGGGTTTAGTGGAAAAAAGTTGGGCATCGACTGTCTGGTCGGGTATGCCTATTGCAGGCTCTGCACCCTCATTTCGTGATAATGCGTCGGCTACTCCATGTGTTTTTCCTGGTTTATAAACCACGGTAAAGTCGAATTCAAGGAATAGTAGTAGCCAGCGTGCCAGTCGACCTGAAACTTGGGGTTTGTTGATCAGGTACTGTAGCGCTAAGTGGTCGACATAGAAAACGAATTTGTTACCAAGAAGGTAATGTCGGAATTTGTTGATGGCGTAAACCATCGCGAGCGCTTCCTTCTCGGTTGTTGTATAGTTCTTCTCCGCTTTGTTGAGTAGTCGGGAAGCATAGGCTATCGGCTGGTCGATGTGGCTAGTCGGGTTCTGTGCCAACATGGCGCCGACTGCTATGTCGGATGCGTCCGTGTGGATGTGGAAGTCCAGGGACCAGTCGACTCCAATCAAAATTGGTGCAGTCTAGTATCGGGCCTTGATAGTCTGATACGCTATCTCGCAGGCTGGTGTCCAGTCGAACGCTTCGCCTTTCCTAGTCAGCTTGGTGATGGGTTCCATAATGGCAGCATAGTTTTTGATGAAGCATCGGTTGAACTGGGCCAGTCCATTGAACGTTTGAATAGCCTTAACGTCCTTCGGGGTCGGCATGTCGACTAGGGCCTGAATCTTCTTCGGATCTGGAAACTTGCCTTCTCTACCGACAATGTAGCCTAAAATCACACCAGAAGGAACATAGAAGATACATTTCTCTGGGTTGAGGCTTACCCCGTACTGTCGACATCGGTCGAAGACTAGTCTGAGTTTTGGTAGGTGGGAGTCGATGTCGCTGTAGACACTGAAATCGTCTAGAAACAGCTTCATGAAATCGCCCAGGTAGTCTTTGAAGATCTGATTTACGATGCGCTGGTAGGTAGGTGGGGCATTCTTTAATCCGAACGGCATAACGACCCATATATACGCGCCCCATTCGGTAATGAAAGCTGTTTTTGGTCGGTCGGTCGGGTGGATTAGTACCTGGTGGTAGCCTGAGTAGCAGTCGATGAAGGAATAGGCTTCATAGCCTATGACTGCGTCGAGTACCTCGTCCGTGAATGGAAGGGGGTACGGATCTTTCTTGGTGGCCGCATTAAGTCGACGGAAATCAACACATATGCGGAGCTTCCCATTCTTTTTGGGAACCACGACTATTGGTGATAGCCATGTAGCCTGGTTGACTGGTGCTATGAATCCTGCCTTTAAGAGCCGTTCTAAGTCGTCTTTAACGGCTTGCGCATAGTTCGGGTTCATGCGGTAGCGTGCTTGGTGGCTGGGGGAGATGGTCGGGTCGAGCTCAATTCGATGAGTCGCTGTGTTCCGGTATGCCTCGCAAATCTTTGTAAGAAAAGGCAAAAATATCAATGAACTCTTTAAAAAGGGTTTCGGCGCTGGCTCTGAGACTGGGGCTCAGATTGGCGTTCAACTTCAAGATTTTCGGGTCGGTAGGGGTACCGACGTTGACCTGGTCGAGTCAATCCTCCTCATTGTGGTTCCAATGGGCGATGTCCATGAATCGCAGCTTGTCTTGTATGGGTGTCTCGTCCACCAACATCGTACCGTGCGTATGCTGAATATTCTGTTGAGCAGTTGTAGGAAATGCAGTAGTCGGGTTGACTCTAGTCTGGTCGGCTGTTGACTCTGTAGCTATGAAGTGCCAGTCGATTGTTCCCACTGTGTAATGGATCGGGTCGGAGGCCATCAAGATTTCCTCCTCCTCGTCTGTGATACCTTCGGCGAAGTTGTAGCACACGAGTGCATGTGGTGTAACCGCCTCGTATCCTAATTGTCGATTGATCTTGACGGTCTTGACGGTGCCGTTGCCCATAATCTGGACCTCATTGTTGCCCTAGTCGTGTATGACTTTGGCGTGTCGGAGCCAGGGTCGACCGAGTAGCAATCGGTAGTCCGACTTGACTGTCGAGCAGTCGATGACAATAAGAGTAACGATGTAAGGAATGCCGTGAATATGAATTTTCACATCCCTTATTAATCCTTTGGGCCGTGCTATGGTGTCGTTGGCCATCTTGAGGTTGAAAGGTGCGGGAGAGGGCTTGGAAAGTCCTAGTCGCCGGCGTTCATCTTCGGTGATCACATTGACTCCGGATCCTCCATCAATTAAAACGTCGTCCACCATGTTCTTGCCGACTGAGACCGATATTACTGGCATATGTTTGTCGATCACGGCTGCCGCAGCTATTGTTACATCCTCCGTAGTCGAAGATCGTGACTCGGGAGTCGACCCTTGTCCGGGATGAGTTAGACGGTCCCTAACGAGAGTGTTGAGAGTCGGTGATAACTGTAGTAAGTCTCGGATTGATACCTGCAGTTTGCAGTCCTGTAGCTGATCAAGGATCTGTTGCTGGATAGCACCGAATGCGATGTTGACCTGGTCGACCGGGGCCAAAGTCGGTTGGGCTGACTCCTCTCCAAGGGTGATCGTTTGCTGCGGTAATGCCTCTGCGTCCCAGTCGAGTGAGGGTGAGTCCTCAGTCGACTTTGGGTCTTTAATGGAAGTCGTATTTTCCAACTCGGCTTGGAGTTGGCGAACTTCTTGCATCATTTGATCACGGAGTAGTTCCTGGGTGGTCCAGTCGGTCGTTTCTGGAGGTTCGTTAGGAGTCGACTGCTCTGGGGTCGACTGGCTTCGGGTCATCGTCGCGACCGTCAGGACGCCAACCGTAGTGTTTGGTAGTTCTTCGATGATGACCGAAGACGGACTGGGCTTGTTCTCTACCTGTTGGCTAAGGAATTTGACGACCTTCGGATCCTTGAGCATGGGACACATGTGTGTCGGATGGTCAAGGGTTTTGCAGAGAGAGCATGGGAATAGGCGTTGAGGTGTGCCATCTCTGGGCGGTCGACCTCTCGATTCGGGTGTAGTCGACACTGGTGTGGCTGCTGCTACCGGGACTGTCGTGTTTGCCGCTGCACGCCTTTTGCCAATCTCGCTCTCCGGGTTGAGCCAGCAATCACGTTCAGTATGGCCGGTCTTTTTGCATCTGGTGCAGAATATCTTCTTGGTACTCTCAGCGCGATCGGTAGTACTAGTCGAGTCGGGTTCCTTGGGTAGTCCACTTTCTGCTAGCTTGGCCGACTTCTTGGCCTGGGCTAGTGTTGATCTGGGTAGTCCGACTGTGGCTACCTGCAAATACTTCAACAAACCAGCTCGGAAATTGCTTAGTAGAAAATTATCAGCCGGATGGACCTCAAACTGGCTGGCCAGTTTCATCATCCGCTCGTAGTAGTCGTCAACCGACTCCTTCGCGTCTTGTTTAAGACTTCGGAAGCGTAGGTACGCCTGGTCGTCATTGTCGATCTCTTGGTATCGATGTTTGAAGGCATCTACTATGGAATGTAGGTCTTGGTGTGGGTATGACGCTCGTTGGGTAGTAAACCAGTTGTAGTTACTGGCATCGACTAACGAGTTCCCAAACAATGCGATAGTAATCACCTCATCCGTTTCGCCATTCAAAGTAAGTGCATTGAGGAATCGATTTACATGAGTTATGGCACACTTACCTTCCTTGTAGGTGGGCATGACTACCGGTTTACGAGCAGTCGTTCGGGATGGGACTGCTGCTGTTGGGTAGGGAGGTGGAGGTGGTATCGACCGAGGGTTGTATATTGCGCATTGCTCAGTGTAGTGACCGTACGAACCACAAGATGCGCATAAGGGTAGTGCGGGTCGGTACTGGCGGACGGTCGGTGGGATTGGAGGCTGGGGAACTATCGGTCGACTGCAAGTGGGCTGTGGTAAAGGCATAGGTTGGACCTGTGCAAACGATGAATGGTTTTGGTGAATGGGAATGCCTAGTGCGGGCTGGTTTTGGTAACTAGGGGTCAGACCAGTTCTGGGTGTTGACACTCGAGGAGTCGTAGTTCTTGGTGTCGACTGGTCTAGGTTCAGAATATTCGGCTCATGGGTGTGAGTCTGAATAGTCGGTAGTATGGGTCGAGATGTTACTAGGTCGTCCCCCTAGTTAGAGTGAAAGATTTCTCTAATCCTCATGGCTAAGTCGGTCTCAAAGTTGTCTGGGTTAGTCGGGTACTGATTTTCGGTTACAGGTGTCCCTGGTCGACTATTCATTTGACCAGGAGAACTATGTTCCTGGTGAAATGAAGGTAACTGGTCCGGCCGACTGGGCTGAGACTCCAAGCAGCCTTGTTCTAAAGTCGGGTCATGGTTTGATAAGAGACATGCAAGGCGGGAGTCTAATTCTTCCCGACTACGACGTAATTGGTTAATCTCTATCTGCCGTTGATGAGAAATGATAGTAGGGTCAGTAGTGTACCTTACTAGTCTGTGACGCGCACTGGAAGGTCGTTCCGGTAGGTCCAGTGGATCTTGTGGGACTTGACGCAGAGAAGGCGGGTTGGACATCGCCTGTAGCGCCACAGTCGGGTGGGTGTAATGTTGGGCCGTGGTATACCTAGTCGGTGGTATAGCTAGGGGTCGGGTCGGGAGATTCGCAATTCCTCGTCCCATTGGTACAGAGGTCTCACGGAAGATGGCACCTTCTGGGTTATCCATCATTTCTTGTGTGAATTCCCGGTAGTGTTGTAGTGACAGGTCGGTAGAGGTCGATGGTGCGACTTGGCGCCTCGTGTCGTATATCGGTCGGGTGCCCATTTCCTGGGTAGTATCTCGTACTACTGCTGGTGGACTCATTTCCGATTGCAAATTTCTCCATTCTCTATAAAAACGGGGGTTAGTAAGCTGGTCGGTAGTCAGTTCTAGTGGCAAGGGTGAGCCGGTGGCACGTGTACGCGGTCCTGTCATAGTGGTGACGTGGTAGTTTTCAGATCTAGCTCTGAATCTAAATCTAGATCTGGATTGTAGGAGTCGGGTTCTGAGATCTGGTTGGCTAGTCTTTTGTGTGGGTTTAGTCGGTTGCACTTTTGGTACCGTAAACCTCTTCCACAGACTGCTCGTACAGATTCCTGGTCAGAAGCATTATCGACTGATCACTACTCTGACCGACTGTCACTCATGGATCTTTGAGGCGTGTTTTGATGTAACCGTACTTTGTAGCTTGCTTAGAACTGCCAAATTTTTGTGTAGGAAGCAGATTACTGTTATTTCCCAGGGACGTAACAGCGTCTAGCGATAGCCGACCGGACCGACTACTGGCTAGACGTACAGGAAGGCTGGTTTCTGAGCTGAACTTTGCATGGTCGCCAAATGTTAAGGAGGTTTACTAGGAACCGACCTTAAACTAATGGAACTACTTCTCACAATAGCACCTGACTTTGGACTAGTAAGTGGAGATTGGGAGGAGTAGTAAGAGGGTTGCAATAAAGAAGAATATGCTGTCGACTAGAAATAACACCAGTATACCTTCAAGTCGACTCCTGCACAACACACAGACTACTACAACTAACCAGGATTCAAACACAAAGATCAATACAAGAGCAAGAAATAACACCTCTTCCACAGTAGTCTGGCATACTAGTGCATACACGAAGGTTTTAAGACAAGAAGGAAGTACAACTAAGGCTGCCAATACAAAATATGTGCAAAATGTATAGCAACACCCCTCTCAAAGAGGGGGAAGTACATATAGGAGGCTGATCTGACAGCAGTGTCAGATCTGGTCGACCGGGTCAGTCGGGTCGACCAGTCTGTACTACCGGGTATCGCCTGCCGGGTCTATCCCTGCCGGGTATAGACTAGCCTATTCCTAGCCTAAGGGAATATGAGCAAATATTCGGTTAACATGCGATTCATTAGTTTTTATGGTCTTCAGCTGCTTCCCTAGGAAAATCTCGCGACCTACTTGTTCGGGAGGTCTCTCCAGAGAATTTTTAGGTGCCTGTCCCAACGTCTTGCGTGGGGAGCACTCTCTAGGCGCGTGCGTGGAGAGCTCTCCTGAGGCGAGTGCGTGGAGAGCTCTCCCGAGGCGCGTGTGTGGGGAGCTCTCCCAAGGCGCGTGCGTGGAGAGCTCTCCCCAGGCGCCTTCGTGGGGAGCTCTCCCCACGCACGTGCGTCAGGAGCTCTCCCCACGCGCGTGCGTGGGGAGCTCTCTCCAGGTGCGTGCGTGGGGAGCTCTCCCAAGGCGCGTGCGTGGGGAGCTCTCCCGAGGCGCGTGCGTGGGGAGCTCTCCCGAGGCGCCTGCGTCTGGAGCTCTCCCGAGGCGCCTGCGTCGAGAGCTCTCCCCAGGCGCCTGCGTCGGGAGCTCTCCCGAGGCTCGTGCGTGGGGCGCTCTCCCCAGGCGCGTGCGTGGGGCGCTCTCCCGAGGCGCGTGCGTGGGGCGCTCTCCCTAGGCGCGTGCGTGGGGCGCTCTCTCCCGAGGCGCGTGCGTGGGGAGCACTCCCTAGGCACGTGCGTGGGAAGCTCTTCCGGTGAGAACTCCAGGAGCGCGCGGTGGGAACTCTTCTGAGCATCGTGCTTAGGGGTCTCTGCCGAGCACCGCGTCTGGGGAGCTCTCCCGAGAATCGTGCGTCACGAGCTATCCCAAGCCTTGTGCGTGGGGAGCTCTATTGAGTAGCGTGCGTGGGCAGCTCTCCCGATGAGCGTGCGTCAGTAGCTCTCAGCACCGTGCATGGGGAGCGCTCCCCGTGCGCTTGGATTAAGAGTGCTCTACACCTACGTGATTCGGGAGCGCTCGCTAATTGCGTTTGAGGGGAGTACTTTCCACCCGCTTGCGTGTGAAGCGCTTGCGACGCAGGTGTGCGGGGAGCAGTATCGAACTCTCGTTTGCGACGTTGGCATAGGGAGTTCTCCTTACCATCGCACCCTTGTCAAATCTCCCCAGAACCCAAGCATGGGGAGGTCTCCCCAGAACCCAAGCACGGGGAGGTCTCCGTAGCATCCCACACTGGGGAGGTCTCCCCACAACGCAAGCACGGGAGGTCTCCCTACCATCCCAGCCTAGGGAGGTCTCCCCACAACGCAAGCACGGGAGGTCTCCCTAGCATCCCAGCCTGGGGAGGTCTCTCCACAACCCAAACATGGGGAGGTCTCCCTACAGCCCAAGCACGGGGAGGTCTCCCCACAACGCAATCACGGGGAGGTCTCCCTACCATCCCAGCCTGGGGAGGTCTCCCCACAGCCCACGCATGGGGAGGTCTCCCCACAGCCCAAGCACGGGGAGGTCTCCCCACAACGCAAGCACGGGGAGGTCTCCCTACCATCCAAGCATGGGGAGGTCTCCCCACAGCCCACGCATGGGGAGGTCTCCCTACCATCCGACCGTGGGGAGGTCTCCCTACAACCCAAGCGCGGGGAGGTGTCCCTACCATCCCGCCCTGGGGAGGACTCCCCACAACCCAAGCATAGCAAGGCCTCCCCACAAACCAAGAATGGAGAGGTCTCCCTACCATCTCAGCCTGGGGAGGTGTCTCCAGAACTCAAGCATAGCCCAGAGGTCTCTCCACAACCCAAGTATGGGGAGGTCTCTACATTCACCGCATGGGGTTGGTGCCCTACAATTGCAGCGTGGGAGGACCCCTGATAGTTTCCCTAGATTGGTTTTATGTAGGTGCGTACTCTGACTCGCTGTCAGTGTTGTCTCGCAGGGTTGATATGTCTCAGATTCCCGATGACATTCGACCAATTGCGCTGAAGCCTCTTTGCGCTAACGTCCTCGATGACCTTACTGGCTTTAAGAGCAAGCCGGGTTGTGCCTTTGTTTGCAACCCCAACATCTTGAAGTGGGGCATCGATGTTGAGACGGCAGGTGTCCGCCCGAGGATTTGTTTTTTGTACGTATTGGCCTCCGACCCCGAGCGCCAGATCAAGCCTCTCCACACTGCTGTGCTGCAAGTGATTCCCGCCCCTGGTGCGCTTGAAGTCAATGTCAATATGGAGGAGTCCCCGGGTGGGCGTCGGCTTTCCCAACGAATTGCCCTTCGTTTACCCATTGCGAAGCTTTGCAGTGGGCTGTCGCCGGCGCCTGAGGAGAAGGGATTTGCGTTTAACTGGCAGGTGCAGGTCTTCTTTCAAGGCGATGTCATAACCGGATTCCGGGACATATTTGCGGAATTTGAGGGCATCAACGACGACGACGACGACCAGGGTATTGCACTGACGGCCGGTGCAGCACCTTCTCCGACCACTAGGGTATTGCACTGATGGCCGGTGCAGCACCTTCTCCGACCAAACGATCTAGAAAGAAATCCGTCAACCCTGACTCGCAAAGGCTGAAGGAAATGGAGGACGTCATCATAAAATTGGAGAAAGCGTTCGACCTCAAGAAACACGTGTGCGATACAAGAGCACTGGCCGACTGCTCCGAGTTTTTGGCACGACAGGTGGACCATTTGTACCCCTAGGGCAACTCCGCGGTGGATGATTCAGAAGGGCGGCGCGTGAAGGTGCCGCTCCAGAACTTACACAAGGCACCGGACACTTGGGTTTACCGCGGCATTGTGCCTAAACGGGTGGAGGAGTTGAAGGCCCAATTCATAGGGAATTGGAGCACCGTGCAAAGGCTCCCCATCATTGTCATCCCCGTGCAACCAGTCCCAGGTCCGGAGCCTGCCAAGTACGAAGTGGTGCCTACCAGGCCCACAAATTGCAATGCCATGGCCTCGCACCACTTCTGGATTGATGGCGGCCAACATACTGTTATGGCATCCGAGGCTGTCATCCGAGAAAATGCGACTGACCGCACGTTCCAAGAGCTGTACGGGAAGCACGAGATCATCGTGGTTTGGAGCCGGGACATGAATCATATTCAATTGCTGTCCAGGATTCTTAATTCCCGGGCTTGGGACAAGGAGAGCACCCTGGACCTCTTCGACAAAATCAAGCAAGCGCGGGCTGTCTGGAAGGAAATGGGTAGCCCTTCTTCTTCGGTTGAAGGAAGGACTCCTGAATGGATTGTAAGCCTCCCTCTCTCCAAGTCCTTTTGCTTTTGCCGTTGATAGGGAGGCCTCCCGATAAATTTCTTCGTGGGAAGACCTCCCCATGAACTTCTAGTCGGGAGGCCTCTCGAGGAACTTCTAGTGGGGAGACCTCCCCATGAAATTGCAGTGGGGAGACCTCCCTATGAACATTTTTTTCTGGGGAGGCCTCCCCAAGAGCTTCCAAGTAGGGAGGCCTCCCCATGATTTTCTGGGGAGTCCTCCCCATGAGCTATTACTAGGGAGGCCTCCCCAGGAACTTCTACCCATGACCTTGCAGTGGGGAGACCTCCCCATGAACTTCCAGTGGGGAGGCCTCCCCAAGAGCTTTGAAGTAGGGAGGCCTCCCCGTGAACTCATTCAGGAGTCCTCCTCATGAACTATTAGTAGGGAGGCCTCTCCAGGAACTTCTAGTGGGGAGACCTCCCCATGAACTTGCAGTGGAGGGACCTCCCTATGATCATTTTTTAGTGGGGAGGCCTCCCTAAGAGCTTCCAAGTAAGGAGGCCTCCCCGTAAACTTCCTGTAGGGAGTCCTCCCCAGGAGCTATCAGTAGGGAGGCATCACTTGGAAGGCCTCCCTATGAACTTCATGTAGGGAGGTCTCTCCATTGACTGTCAGTGGGGTAGGCCTCCCCATTCACAGTCACTGCCTTGAAGAGGGAGGCCTCCCTGCATGAACGGAGTGGATAGGGAGTTTCTACCTATAGTATGCGCGGTTGACATTAAAAAATGTGACCAATCGTTTGAATTTCCGCAGGAATTCAAGGAGGCCGTGACTAGTATCCTGAACGCCGCAGATAAAGTTGACCTGAAGGAGGTCTACGGGTTTGTCTGTGGGACGGATGCGGTCTATGATCTGTGGAAGAAGATTTCGGACCTCTGGGTGAAAGGATCTCTCCCTGACGGTAAAGGGATTACGCTGGACCCGCGGAGGGGTGCACAGGGACGCTCGACCATAATGAAGACGGACATCAAGCCCGTCCACACGATGCCAGACTAAGCAATTCTGGAGTGCGGGAAGAAAGTGCTGTTGGGACAGTTGTGCGTGAAGACCATGATCGAAGAGGTATAGATTGCCCTTGCGCATTTCTTTGGTGTCAGCCCCGCCGCGACAGCGTTGCGTGGGGCTGGCAGTTTGTTTCTGTCTGGGCCCTCCCATGTTGGTATCGTTAGTGAGGCTTCCTCAGGTAGGGAATGTAGGTGAGTGTAGGCAGAACTCCCCTTGCTAGGATTGTAGGGAGACCTCTCCAAGCGGAGACTGTAGGGAGGCCTCTCCATGTTAGGACTGTAGGGAGTCCCCGCCATGCTGGAATTGTAGGGAGACATTCTCATGCTGGGATTGTAGGGAGACCTCCCCAGGCGTTCACTGTGGGGAACCCTCTCCATGTCAGGACTAGGGGGAGCTTCCCATACTGAAATTGTAGATTATCTTCGCCACGGGGAGACTGTAGGGAGTCCTCCCGATGCAGGAGCTTAAGGGAGACCTCTCCATGCGGGGACGTGACGCAGTGCTGCGTTCAAGTTCACTTTTGACACGGATCTTGTTGTGCAGGGACTGGCTTTGCGATCCGTTGCAGAGTGGGCCAAGTCAAAGAAGGAAGACATTGCTGTCATGCGCCGCGTCATGCATAGGTTCGGGCATCCTCTCCAAGGCAAAAAGGTGAATTTCACATTGGAGGAATGGAATGATATTGCCACTCGGTACAAGATGGACGAGACCTTCTTGAGGTACATGGCGAATGTGGCACGGGAGACGGAAGCAGGCCGGCAATGGTTCGATTCCGAGATGAAAGATAACCTACGCGCTGCAGCCTAGAAGAAGTCTCCGCCACCGCAATTCGGCCGTGCACTGGACAACTGGATCGCACGCCTTGGAGAGGCTGCGGTGGATGTGGAGGAGGTATACGGCCCGGCGCGCCAGTACATCTGCTTAGCGCAGGATTCCCTTGCTCATTTCCATGAGCACTGGAGTGACGTGCGCTCGAAATTGCAGATCTCCACGACAGAGGCACTGTACACGGTCACGAATCTCTTCTTACCGGAGACGGGTACTGAGGTCAAGGGCCCCATCCACTTCGAATCGTTCTTCTCCCACTTCGAGGAGTTGGTGGTGAATGAGGAGACCACCGAGAACGTCAGACTGTCGGTCGGCGTACACGTCCTGTTGTGCGGTCGTGCCAGGCTACACGACTTCTTGTCTTAGTATCACGCGGGCGACCCGGTCAATATATGGGCCATGCACGTGTGCATCTACATTCCGCACTCAGTTAATGGATTCACTCCAAACTTTTCGACCAACGGACAAATAGTTTACGTTGTGTACCTCTGGCCAACGCCGGGGAGAATCGATGATGTCGGCGAGGCCTGTGTGAACATGAGCAAGCATATTGGAAAGCAACACTTGCCTTCCTACATCTTGGGCAACACGGACTTCTCGAACGTCGACAATGACAGGCAATATTCCAGCGGGAGGGCTCAACCCTGCTAGAGCGCGATGGCGGCCATTGTGCATTGCGTGCTAAAGGAGAACCGGGTCATTGTCAACGTCTGGAGCGGCGGCCCCATGACCTTCGAAGGACTGGTGAGTTGCCTTGTTTCCTTGTTTCTCCTACTCTTTTAGATTGTGCCCCCGACGGAGGTTGATGGGGAGGCCTCCCCATCAGGAACTTCATGGGGAGGCCTGCCGATAGGAAGTTTCTGGAGAGGTCTCCCAGTGCAAGTTAATGAGGAGGTCTTCCCAGTGGAAGTTGATGGGGAGGTCTCCCCACAGCAAGTTTTTGGGGAGGTCTCTCCACTGCAAGTTCCTAGAGAGGCCTCCCTAGTGGAAGTTCATGGGGAGGCCTCCCCAGTGGAAGTTGATGGGGAGGCCTCTCCACTGGAAGTTTATGGAGAGGCCTCCCTACTGGAAGTTCATGGGGAGGTCTCCCCACTAGAAGTTTATGGGGAGGCCTCCCCATTGGAAGTTCATAGGGAGGTCTCCCCACTCCCAGTTCTTGGGGAGGTCTCCCCACTGCAAATTCCTGGGGAGGCCTCCCTAGTGGAAGTTCGTGGAGAGGCCTCCCCATTGGAAGTGTATGGGCAGGTCTCTGCACTGCAGATTTGTGGGGGGAAACTTAGTAGTGTGAGCGTAGAGCGGAGAGCGGAGAGCAGAGTTTGGAGAGCGCAGATTTTCATTTTTAGAAATCATTTTTGGTAGGAAAAATGCCTATGACCGCGGACATTGGGTTATTTTTAGCTAGTATTTTTGGAAATTAGGTTATTTTTAGTTAATTTTTAAAGAAAGGGACCCCAAATCCGTAGAACTGGGTAGAATTCTCGAAATCCTAGTTCAAAACAAAGTAATGGATTTTCAATGATTTTCCACGGCATTACTTACCAAAAACAATACATTTTTGTTTTTGTATGGTTTACAATTAAATTAGGGCTGACGTCATCATTAAAAACCTTCAAAAGTGCGAATAGAACAAGGACTCTTGTGAACACCGATGTAAATAAACCAACACAAAGTTAACATGTTCATACACGCCCCGACCTTTAGCTGACACACGAGCATCAAAATCATCACTTGCAGCCTTCCAAAACGGATCCCATGTGGAGGAAATGGCCTCGGTTACCTTCAAATCTTCGTCCTTATGGTTGTGGAGTGCAATGTAGAGAACCCGGTCTCCATCTTGATATCCGGTCACGAATTCATTCTCTAAACGCTGCACATCGAGGAGGTTGATGGGCCTCACCAACGGCAATGCCCGCAAACGGCACAAGGGGATGCCAATGCGGGACTTCTCAACGGGTCGAACGCGCAGCCGGTTGATCACGGAGTTCAAATCGTTCTTCTGCTTCACCCTGAGAGTGATTTCACTGTCATCGGGGTCCGCAGAATCAAGTGGCTCGTCGGGGTGGCAAGGCTTCTCAATAGTCTACATCAGTCCAACAATTTAGTACAAAGCATAGAACTCAAACAAGAAAATGTTTAACCAATTAAGAATTTGAGTACAAAGTGCTTACGCATGTGAATGCTCGCATTCACAATAATCAATAGGGCCTAAAACGAGGAGACCACCTAGGGGTCACCCTTGCTTGAGCCTTGGCATGCTCACGAGCCTCACGGACCCGTTGGTTATGCCTAGAGGCATAACGCCTCTTTGCCTCCCGTGTCGCACATTCCGCGGCATCGGGAGGAGGGGATTCAACCGTAGGAGACTCTACAAGGTATGGACGCTTAACTTCCGGAAGAGCTAAAACTACTAGATGGGAAGGAAATCGATCCGTCACCGAATCTAGAATGGGACAAGTGCAGAATCTAAAGGTATAGGAGTCCAGGTCTACTACCTCCTGCACTTCAGACTCCTCTTGCACTTCGGGCTGCGTGTAGTAGAAGGCTCGACCTCCTCCACATCCTTGTGCACCTCTTCCTCTTCCTCTGCATTCCCTTCCACTTCATCCGTCTCCTCTTCAAATTCTTCATCCCCATAAGCCTCCTCACGATTCTCAGTCAAATCCACTGTCTCCGAGTCCTACATTAAACAAAACAAAACAAACACTTTCAAAAAATAAAACATAACATTGTAAAGAAACATAATTGCAAAAGTTTAATTGCAAAAGCAAAAGAAACATAATTGCAAATGCAAAAGAGGGCAGAATTTTGTAGATCGAACTAGCAGGTATGAAATTCAATTGCAAGAGGAAACCAATGATAATTTAAGAGGTAACTAGTGATAATTTAAGAGTCTAGTAAGCAAGAATCTGAGTCTATTGGAACTTGGACTGAGTATATTGAAACTGAGCAAGAACTAAGTAAATTGAAACTGAACAAGAACTGTGAATCTTAAATCTTGCACACTAGATGATATTCTACACTTGCAGTCTTAATAAACTTGGCAGAGCACTGCCAGAAACGAGGTACCAGAGCGAATCACAAACCATTGCAGTGACCACTGCGCCTGGTCCAGGTACTGCTCCTTGCTCTTTCTCCATGTGCACTTCTTTTGTTGGCCTCTGCACATGATTTTGAGAGTGTAATCAATTGACTAGTAATCAAAACAAGGGCACTTAAGAATCCCAACCAGAGATGGATTCTATACTACCAATTAAATGCATAATATTTCGAAGCTAATCTACTCATCTCTAAAAACTACACATGGATTACAGATGTCCAAGTTATAGAAATTCACAGAGAGAAAAAAGGTCATGATTGTTCTAAAATGAAATGAATCAAAAATCCAATGAATACAGGAATTCTCAGTGATTCTGAAATTCTGAAAGACCCATGATCCAAGACCCAAGATTTGAGCACACTAAAGTTCTGCAATTCTGAAAGACCCACGATCTGAACGCACTGAAATTCTATTCTAGCAGAACACTGACAAAATACCTTCCAATCTAGCTGTAAACTGACAATCTACGTCCCAAAACTAGTTGAACATTGACAGAATATGGCATTGAAGTTAATCCCACGGATCCGTGGGATTGGCCTAGGTGCCATTTATGGCATTGAAGTTAATCCCACGGATCCGTGGGATTGGCCTAGGTGCCATTTATGGCATTGAAGTTAATCCCACGGATCCGTGGGATTGCGGCTGTGGTTTCCAGAATTTCAAAATTCAACCAAAATTTATGAGGTGGACGATGCCGATCACAAAATGCATGGGTATGGGATAACTGAATTAGTTGACCCTAGTCTGGGCACCAAGGAAGGCTATGTTTTTGGAACCCACAGGCTTTGGTCAATTGTGATCCCATTGGAGACTGAAACTTTCACTGTTGTCGTGGACACTGATTCTATGGCCACTGATTCTATGGCCACTGCTGCCGACTGCTTCCCCATGCCGTATCTAGCCAATTAAATCACTCAAATTAGGTCAAACCAACTCTGTTTTTACTATTGTAACCTCCGAGCATGTACAGAACTGGTTTAAAATAGAGCCATGATTCCCTTGAATACACTAGCTTGCATAGAAAAAATAAAATCTTCAAGGTTAAGTAGCATTACCTTAAAACTAGCCCCTTGCAAAATCTGCTTCTCACCAAAAGATTTGTACACGTTACGACATTCAATTAAATCCTCATCATCAGCATCATCCACAGCAGGCTTAGCAATTGATCTCACGACTGATGCTGAAATTCTATGCACACTGATTTTATGCACGCTGATTCTATGCACGCTGCATTATGAAAGTCCTAAGCACACTGGCTCTACGCACGCTGTAATTCACTGAGTGGCAAAATTTCACTGAAATTCACTGACTCCTGTGCCTAGAGAATCAGTGTGTAGTTGGGTGGACTAGAGGAAGACAGGAAGACAGGCACGGAATCCAGGAAGCTGCACCTCCTAATGAAAATATGAACAATTATGGAATTTTTCATTAGTATATATGCTACCACTTTACTTAGGATGCAGAAGAGAGTTAATTCCTCAGCACCAGCAGAATGATTCAGTTCAGTACGTACGCACCTGTAGGTTCCAAGGCCTGATGCGAAAAATCTTGCAACAGTTTGATCGATTCAGTGGCACCAAATCTGGTTCTTGTAGAAGCTAGCTAGATCGAACTTCCTCACAGATCGAACTGTTGCAAGACAGGCACGGATTCTAGGAAGACAGGTACGGATTCTAGGAAGACAGGTACGGATTCTAGGAAGACAGGCACAGAATCATGAAGGTTGGATCCACTGAAGTTAATCCCACGGATCCGTGGGATTGGACTAGGTGCTATTTTTGGCAATGACTTTAAAAAATTTCACTCCAGACTGGCACCTAAACGCAACTTCGAAATGATCTAAACGCGATTGAACAACAGACTGGCACCTAACTTCGAAATGATCTGAACTCCCAGTTAGTTGCAGGCGATCCAAACGCGATCGCCAATCAAGTCGCGAAATCAAAATTCTGAATCCAGTCGCCATCCAGACGCGAATTGATCTAGTCGCAGCACACAATTTCTGCACCCTTGCAGTCGGTCGCGAAAGCTAGACAATCGTGAATCCTTGCAGACAGTCGCGAAATGAATCCAGTCACGATATGATCCAATCGCGAAATGATCCAAAAGTGAATCCAGTCGTTCAAGAAACCAATCGTGAATCCAGTCGAGAAAAGGATCGTATCGCAACTTCGAGATCTGAGACAGACAGGGGACGGGAGAATGCTAGACAGGGGCGGGAGATACTTACGGAGATCGGAGCTGAGGACTCCATGCGCAGCTGCCTCTCCATCGCAACTCGAGCGTTTGGATCGCCTGCAACAGCCTGCACGAGGACTGTCGCTTATGAATATACACAGAGAGCCGCAAGAAACCCTAATAGATCAGGGGTTGACTTTTTGTTGAATACGTTAAATTTGAATACGTAGTTGAATACGCTGTAGTTGAAATAGGACCCGGCCACTGATTCTGAAATTCTGAAAGACCCAAGATCCAAGACCCAAGATCTGAGCACACTGAAATTATATTCTAGCTGTACACTGACAGAATGACAGTGTGGGCATCCCAGAGCTAGCTAAACACTGACAGAATATGGCATTGAAGTTAATCCCACGGATCCGTGGGATTGGCCTAGGTGCCATTTATGGCATTGAAGTTAATCCCACGGATCCGTGGGATTGCCGACTCTTAAAACTCTAACTCCAAACAGACTCACTACAACTTCGAAATCTTCTGCTTCAGATGCCTAGAGAGGTGCCGGGAGAAACTTACAAAAATGCTGAGCTCTCCAATTGGAGTTGATGCCATGGACTCCATGTGCAGTTGCCTCGTGGCAGCAGCGCCTGCGACAATCTGCAGGTACAAGCATGAAAACCCTAATCTGTGGTGCAGAGAGCTGGGTGGCATGTATGCAGCCGATATCCGCCCCCGATACCAACCCCCGTCCCGATACCCGCCCCCACGATACCTGCCCCTCGATACCCGCCCCCTTAATACTCGCCTCTTCGATACCCACCCCCTCGATACCCGTCCCCTCGATACCCGGTCCCGATACCCGCCCACCGATACCCACAAGAAAGTTGAACCCCTAAACGTACCAACCCTTTGAACAGAAGTAGATTCTAGTGTCAAAAGTAGATATTAGCATGGCTTAGATGTACATGAGGTGTACATGAGAAGACCATTGCAAGCATATAATCTACCCAACAAATTAGAC
The DNA here is from genome assembly GCA_022496805.1 of Pohlia nutans. Taxonomy (NCBI): domain Eukaryota; kingdom Viridiplantae; phylum Streptophyta; class Bryopsida; order Bryales; family Mniaceae; genus Pohlia; species Pohlia nutans. Next base: position 2,730,214 of record CM040093.1, on the reverse strand, counting down.
ATACTTGTAGTTGACGGCCTCTTCAATATTATTAAGAGCTCCCCATCACAAGAGCATTATTGTAATTGGTACATAATTTATTAGGCTTTCAAAGTTGACTTGGATGAAAATCATCCTAGGTTGTAAGAGAAAGCTACAAGGCTTCGAATCTGTTCATGATCCAATTTCTGGACGCTGGAACGTTTAGGGGTTATTAAAAAGGGAGATTAAAAGTGGTAAACGAGAGTACTAAGACAACATGTAACAAAGTTAAACTAGAATTAGTTAAATATATAAGAGGAGGAAAAAAAAACAAGATAAATTGGAGAAATTAACTATGTGAGGAAAAAAGATTTGACGTAAAATTTCCACAAAATTAAAATAGAAATGGTGAAAAATGGTGAAGGAATTCACAGATGTGAAGGTACATTAACTCCAACTAGTAATAAATAGAGTGCAACTATATATCATAACTCCAATTAGTCATAAATAGTGCAGGCTTTGAAATAAAATGATGAAGAATGGTGCAAAATTGTGAAAACTGATGAAAAATAATGAAAAATTGAACAAATCGATAGGACAAGTGAGTTTTCCGTTGCAAAAAACTCTATGGTGGGTAATCCCACGGATCCGTGGGATGAAACACCATGGAGTTCTCTGTTGAGAAAGACTATGGTAACTAATCCCAGGGATCCGTGGGATTGGACACCATAGAATTTTGTGTTGAGAAAGACTATTGTGGCTAATCCCACGGATCTGTGGGATTGGACACCATGGACTTTTGTGTTGAAAAAAACTCTATGGTGTCAAATCCCACGGATCCGTGGGATTGGCCACCATAGAGTTTTCCGTTGCAAAAAACTCTATGGTAGATAATCCCACGGATCCGTGGGATTGGACACCATAGCGTTATGTGTTGAGAAAGAATATGGTGGCAAATCCCACGGATCCGTGGGATTCGACACCATGGAGTTTTGAATTGAGATAAACTCTATGGTGGCTAATCCCACGGATCCCTGGCATAGGACACCATAGAGTTTTGTGTTGAGTAAGACTATGGTGGCTAATCCCACGGATCCGTGGGATTGGACACCATGGAGTTTTGTGTTGAGAAAGACTATGGTGGCTAATCCCACGAATCCGTAGGATTGGACACCATGGAGTTTTGTGTTGAGAAAGACTATGGTGGCTAAATCCACGGATCCGTGGCATTGGACACCATAGAATTTTGTGTTGCGAAAGACTATGGTGGTTAAACCCACGGATCCGTGGGATTGGACACCATAGCGTTATGTGTCGAGAAAGACTAAGGTGGCTAATCCCACGGATCCGTGGGATTGGATACCATGGAGTTTTGTGATGAGAAAGACTATGGTGGCTAATCCCACGGATCCGTGGCATTGGACACCATAGAGTTTTGTGTTGAGAAAGACTATTGTGGCTAATCCCACGGATCTGTGGGATTGGACACCATGGACTTTTGTGTTGAAAAAAACTCTATGGTGTCAAATCCCACGGATCCGTGGGATTGGCCACCATAGAGTTTTCCGTTGCAAAAAACTCTATGGTAGATAATCCCACGGATCCGTGGGATTGGACACCATAGCGTTATGTGTTGAGAAAGAATATGGTGGCTAATCCCACGGATCCGTGGGATTCGACACCATGGAGTTTTGAATTGAGATAAACTCTATGGTGGCTAATCCCACGGATCCCTGGCATAGGACACCATAGAGTTTTGTGTTGAGTAAGACTATGGTGGCTAATCCCACGGATCCGTGGGATTGGACACCATGGAGTTTTGTGATGAGAAAGACTATGGTGGCTAATCCCACGGATCCCTGGCATAGGACACCATGAAGTTTTGTGTTGAGAATGACTTGTGGCTTATCCCACGGATCCGTAGGATTGGACACCATGGAGTTTTGTGTTGAGAAAGACTATAGTGGCTAAACCCACGGATCCGTGGCATTGGACACCATAGAATTTTGTGTTGCGAAAGACTATCGTGGTTAAACCCACGGATCCGTGGCATTGGACACCATAGAATTTTGTGTTGCGAAAGACTATCGTGGTTAAACCCACGGATCCGTGGGATTGGACACCATAGCGTTATGTGTCGAGAAAGACTAAGGTAGCTAATCTCACGGATCCGTGGGATTGGATACCATGGAGTTTTGTGATGAGAAAGACTATGGTGGCTAATCCCACGGATCCGTGGCATTGGACACCATAGAGTTTTGTGTTGAGAAAGACTATGCTGGCTAATCCCACGGATCCGTGGGATTGGTCACCATGTAATTTTGTGTTGAGAAAAACTCTATGGTGGCAAATCCCAATGATCCGTGGGATTGATCACCATGGAGTTTCGTGTTGAGAAAGACTATGGTGGCTAATCCCACGGATCCGTGGGATTAGACACCATGAACTTTTGTGTTGAGAAAGACTCTCCGGTGTCGAATCCTACGGATCCGTGGGATTGGCCACCATAGAGTCTTCCGTTGCAAAAAACTCTATGGTAGCTAATCCCACGAATCCGTGGGATTGGACACCATGGAGTTCTGTGTTGAGAAAGACTACGATGGCTAATGCCACAGATCCGTGGGATTGGACACCATGGAGTTTTGTGTTGACAAAAACTCTATGGTGGTTATTCCCACGGATCCCTGGGATTGCACACCATAGAATTTTGTGTTGAGAAAGACTATGGTGGCTAATCCCACGGATCCGTGGGATTAAACACCATGGAGTTTTGTGTTGAGAGAAACTCTATGGGGGCTAATCCCAATGATCCGTGGGATTGATCACCATGGAGTTTCGTGTTGAGAAAGACTATGCTGGCTAATCCCACGGATCCGTGGGATTAGACACCATGGACTTTTGTGTTGAGAAAGACTCTCTGGTGTCGAATCCTACGGATCCGTGGCATTGGCCACCATAGAGTTTTCCGTTGCAAAAGACTCTATGGTAGCTAATCCCACAAATCCGTGGGATTGGACACCATGGAGTTCTGTGTTGAGAAAGACTACGATGGCTAATGCCACAGATCCGTGGGATTGGACACCATGGAGTTTTGTGTTGACAAAAACTCTATGGTGGTTATTCCCACGGATCCCTGGGATTGCACACCATAGAATTTTGTGTTGAGAAAGACTATGGTGGCTAATCCCACGGATCCGTGGGATTAGACACCATGGAGTTTTGTGTTGAGAGAAACTCTATGGGGGCTAATCCCAATGATCCGTGGGATTGATCACCATGGAGTTTCGTGTTGAGAAAGACTATGGTGGCTAATCCCACGGATCCGTGGGATAAGACACCATGGACTTTTGTGTTGAGAAAGACTCTCTGGTGTCGAATCCTACGGATCCGTGGGATTGGCCACCATAGAGTTTTCCGTTGCAAAAAACTCTATGGTAGCTAATCCCACGAATCCGTGGGACAGGACACCATGGAGTTCTCTGTTGAGAAAGACTACGCTGGCTAATCCCACTCATCCGTGGGATTGGACACCTTGGAGATTTGTATCGAGAAAAAATCTATGGTGGTTAATCCCACGGATCCGTGGGATTGGACACCATAGAGTTTTGTGTTGAGTAAGACTATAGTGGCTAATTCCACGGATCCGTGGGATTGGACACCATGAAGTTTAGTGTTGAGAAAGACTATGGTGGTTAATCCCACGAATTCCTGGGATAGGCACCATACAGTTTTGTGTTGAGAAAGACTATGGTGGCTAATGCCACGGATGCGTGGGATTCGACACCATGGAGTTTTGTGTTGAGATAAACTCTATGGTGGCTAATCCCACGGATATATGGGATTGAACATCATGGAGTTTTGTGTTGCGAAAGACTATGGTGGCTAATCCCACGGATCCGTGGGATTGGACAGCATGGAGTTTTGTGTTGAGATAAACTCTATGGTGGCTAATCCCACGGATACGTGGGATTGAACATCAAGGAGTTTTGTGTTGCGAAAGACTATGGTGGCTAATCCCACGGATCCGTGGGATTGGACAGCATGGAGTTTTGTGTTGAGATAAACTCTATGGTGGCTAATCCCATGGATCCCTGGGATAGGACACTATAAAGTTTTGTATTGAGAAAGACTATGGTGACTAATGCCACGGATCCGTGAGATTCGACACCATGGAGTTTTGTGTTGAGATAAACTCTATGGTGGCTAATCCCATGGATGCGTGGGATTGGACACCATGGAGTTTTGTGTTAAGAAAGACTATGGTCGCTAATCCCACGGATCCGTGGGATTGGACACCATCAAGTTTTGTGTTGTGAAAGACTATGGTGGCTAATCCCACGGATCCGTGGGATTGGACAGCATGGAGTTTAGTGTTGAGAAAGACTATGGTGGCTAATCCCACGGATTCGTGCGATTGGACACCATAGCGTTTTGTGTTGAGAAAGACTATGTTGGGTAATCCCACGCACCCCTGGGATTGGACACCATAGCGTTTTGTGTTGAGAACAACTATGGTGGCTAATCCCACGGATCCGTGGGGTTGGACACCATAGAGTTTTGTGTTGAAAAAGACTATGGTGGCTAATCCCACGGATCCATGTGATTGGACAGCATGGAGTTTTGTGTTGAGAGAGACTATGGTGGCTAATCCCACGGATCCGTGGGATTGAATACCATGGAGTTTTGTGTTGGGAAAGACTAGGGTGGCTAATCCCACGAATCCGTGGGATTGGATACCATAGAGTTTTGTGTGGAGAAAGACTACGATGGCTAATCCCACGGATCCGTGCGATTGGACACCATAGCGTTTTGTGTTAAGAAAGACTATGGTGGCAAATGCCATGGATCCGTGGGATTGAACACCATGGAGTTTTGTGTTGAGAAAGCCTATGGTGGCTAATCCCACGGATCCGTGGGATTGAACACCATGGAATTCTGTGTTGAGAAAGACTATGGTGACTAATCCCACGAATCCGTCAGATTGGACACCATGGACTTTTCTGTTGAGAAAAACTCTATGGTGTCAAATTCCACGGATCCGTGGGATTGTCCACCACAGAGTTTTCCGTTGCAAAAAACTCTATTGTAGCTAATCACAGGGATCCGTTGGATTGGACACCATGGAGTTTTGTGTTGAGAAAATCTCTATGGTGGCTAATCCCACGGATCCGTGGGATTGGACACCATCCAGTTTTGTGTTGCGAAAGACTATGGTGGCTAATCCCACGGATCCGTGCGATTGGACACCATCCAGTTTTGTGTTGCGAAAGACTATGGTGGCTAATCCCACGGATCCGTGCGATTGGACACCATAGCGTTTTGTGATGAAAAAGACTATGTTGGGTATTCCTACGCACCCGTGGGATTGGACACCATAGCGTTTTGTGTTGAGAACGACTACGGTGGCTAATCCCACAGATCCGTGGGATTGGACACCATAGAGTTTTGTGTTGAAAAAGACTATGGTGGCTAATCCCACGGATCCATGTGATTGGACACCATGGAGTTTTGTGTTGAGAGAGACTATGGTGGCTAATCCCACGGATCCGTGGGATTGAACACCATGGAGTTTTGTGTTGAGAAAGACTAGGGTGGCTGATCCCACGAATCCGTGGGATTGGACACCATAGCGTTTTGTGTCCAGAAAGACTATGGTGGCAAATGCCACGGATCCGTGGGATTGGACACCATGGAGTTTTGTGTTGAAAAAGCCTATGGTGGCTAGTTCCACGGATCCGTGGGATTGAACACCATAGAATTCTGTGTTGAGAAAGACTATGGTGGCTAATCCCACGAATCCGTCAGATTGGACACCATGGACTTTTGTGTTGAGAAAAACTCTATGGTGTCAAATCCCACGAATCCGCGGGATTGTCCACCATAGAGTTTTCCGTTGGAAAAAACTCTATTGTAGCTAATCACATGGATCCGTGGGATTGGACACCATGGAGTTTTGTGTTGAGAAAAACTCTATGGTGGCTAATCCCAGGGATCCCTGGGATTGGACACCATGAACTTTTGTGTTGAAAAAGACTTTGGTGGCTTATCCCACGGATCCGTGGGATTGGACACCATGGAGTTTTGTGTTGAGAAGGACTATGGTGGCTAATCCCACGGATCTGTGGGATTGGACGCCATGGAGTTTTGTGTTGAGAAAAACTCTATGGTAACTAATTCCACGGATCTGTGGGATTGGCCAACATAGAGTTCTCCATTGCAAAAAACTCTATGGTAGCTAATCCCACGGATCCGTGGGATTGGAGTCCATGGAGTTCTTTGTTGAGAAAAACTATGGTGGCTAATCTCACGGATCCGAGTAATTGGACACCAAAGACTTTTGTTTTGAGAAAAACTCTATGGTGTCAAATCCCACGGATCCGTGGGTTTGGCTACCATAGAGTTTTCCGTTGCAAAATACTCTATGGTAGCTAATCCCACGGATCCGCGGGACCGGACACCATGGAGTTTTGTGTTGAGAAAGATTACGATGGCTAATCCCACGGATCCGTGGGATTGGACACCATAGAGTTTTGTGTTGAGTAAGACTATAGTGGCTAATCCCACGACTCCCTGGGATAGGACACCATACAGTTTTTTGTTGAGAAAGACTATGGTGGCAAATGCCACGGATCCGTGAAATTGGACACCATGGAAGTATTTGTTGGGAAAGACTATGGTGGCTAATACTACAGATCCGTAGGATTGGACACTATGGAGTTCTGTGTTGAGAAAAACTCTATGGTGGCTAATCCCACGGATCCGTGGGATTTGACACCATAGCGTTATGTGTTGAGAAAGACTATGTTGGCTAATCCCACGGATCCGTGGGATTGGACACCATGGAGTTCTGTGTTGACATTAACTCTATGGTGGCTAATCCCACGGATCCGTGGGATTGGACACCATCAAGTTTTGTGTTGCGAAAGACTATGGTGGCTAATCCCACGGATCCGTGGGATTGGATAGCATGGAGTTTAGTGTTGAGAAAGACTATAGTGGCTAATCCCACGGATCCGCGCGATTTGATACCATAGCGTTTTGTGTTGAGAAAGACTATGTTGGGTAATCCCACACACCCGTGGGATTGGACACTATAGCGTTTTGTGTTGCGAACGACTATGGTGGCTAATCCCACGGATCCGTGGGATTGGACACCATAGAGTTTTGTGTTGAAAAAGACTATGGTGGCTAATCCCACGGATCCTTGTGATTGGACACCATGGAGTTTTGTGTTGAGGGAGACTATGGTGGCTATTCCCACGGATCTGTAGGATTGAACACCATGGAGTTTTGTGTTGAGAAAGACTAGGGTGGCTAATCCCACGAATCCGTGGGATTGGATACCATAGAGTTTTGTGTTGAGAAAGACTACGATGGCTAATCCCACGGATCCGTGGGATTGGACACCATAGCGTTTTGTGTTCAAAAAGACTATGGTGGCAAATGCCACGGATCCGTGGGATTGGACACTATGGAGTTTTGTGTTGAGAAAGACTATGGTGGCTAATCCCACGAATCCGTCTGATTGGACACCATAGACTTTTGTTTTGAGATAAACTCTATGGTGTCCAATCTCACGGATCCGTGGGATTGTAACCCATAGAGTTTTCCGTTGCAAAAAACTCTATTGTAGCTAATCACAGGGATCCGTTGGATTGGACACCATGGAGTTTTGTGTTGAGAAAAACTCTATGGTGGCTAATCCCACGGATCCGTGAGATTGGACACCACAGAGTTTTGTGTTGAGTAAGACTATAGTGGCTAATCCCTCGGATCCGTGGGATTGGACACCAAGGAGTTTTGTGTTGAGAAGGACTATCGTGTCTAATCCCACGGATCCGTGGGATTGGACGCCATGGAGTTTTGTGTTGAGAAAGACTTAGGCGGCTTATCCCACGGATTCGTGGGATTGGACACCATGGAGTATTGTGTTGAGAAAAACTCTATGGTGTCTAATCCCACGGATCTGTGGGATTGGCCACGATAGAGTTTTCCGTTGCAAAAAACTCTATGGTAGCTAATCCCACGGATCCGTGGGATTGGACACCATGGAGTTCTGTGTTGAGGAAAACTATGGTGGCTAATCCCACGGATCCGTGGAATTAGACACCATGGACTTTTGTGTTGAGAAAAACTCTATGGTGTCAAATCCCACGGATCTGTGGGATTGGCTACCATAGAGTTTTCCGTTGCAAAATACTCTATGGTAGCTAATCCCACGGATCCGCGGGACTGGACTCTATGGAGTTTTGTGTTGAGAAAGACTATGGTGGCTTATTCCACGGATCCGTGTGATTGGATACCATAGAGTTTAGTGTTGAGAAAGACAATGATGGCTAATCCCACGGATCCATGGGATTGGACACCATAGCGTTTTGTGTTGAGAAAGACTATGATGTCTAATGCCACGGATCCGTGGGATTGAACACCATGGATTTTTGTGTTGAGAAAGACTATGGTGGTTAATCCCACGGATGCGTGGGATTGAACACCATGGAGTTTTGTGTTGAGAAAGACTATGGTGGCTAATCCCACGGATCCATGGGATTGGACACCATGGGGTTTTGTGTTCAGTAAAACTCTATGGAGGCTAATCCCACGGATCCGTGGGATTGAACACCATGGAGTTTGGTGTTGACAAAGACTATGGTCGCTAATCCCACGGATCGGTAGGATTGGACACCATGGACTTTTGTGTTGAGAAACTCTCTATGGTCTCAAATCTCACGGATCTGTGGGATTGGCCACCATAGAGTTTTCCGTTGCAAAAAACTCTAGGGTAGCTAATCCCACGAATCCGTGGGATTGGACACCATGGACTTTTGTGTTGAGCAAGACTATGGTGGCTAATCCCACGGATCCGTGGGATTGAACACCATGGAGTTCTGTGTTGAGAAGACTATGGTGGCTAATCTCAGGGATCCATGGGATTGGACACCATGGACTTTTGTGTGGAGAAAAACTCTATGTTGACAAATGCCACGGATCCGTGGCATTGGCCACCGTAGAGTTTTCCGTTGCAAAAAACTCTATGGTAGCTAATCCCACGGATCCGTGGGATTGGACACCATGGAGTTCTGTGTTGAGGAAAACTATGGTGGCTAATCCCACGGATCCGTGGAATTAGACACCATGGACTTTTGTGTTGAGAAAAACTCTATGGTGTCAAATCCCACGGATCTGTGGGATTGGCTACCATAGAGTTTTCCGTTGCAAAATACTCTATGGTAGCTAATCCCACAGATCCGCGGGACTGGACTCTATGGAGTTTGGTGTTGAGAAAGACTATGGTGGCTTATTCCACGGATCCGTGTGATTGGATACCATAGAGTTTAGTGTTGAGAAAGACTATGATGGCTAATCCCACGGATCCATGGGATTGGACACCATAGCGTTTTGTGTTGAGAAAGACTATGATGTCTAATGCCACGGATCCGTGGGATTCGACACCATGGAGTTTTGAATTGGATACCATAGAGTTTTGTGTTGAGAAAGACTACGATGGATCATCCCACGGATCCGTGGGATTAGACACCATAGCAGTTTGTGTTGAGAAGGACTATGGTGGCTAATCCCACGGATCCGTGGGATTGGACACCGTCGAGTTTTGTGTTGAGGAACACTATGGTGGCTAATCCCACGGACCCGTGAGATTGGACACCATGGACTTTTGTGTTGAGAAAAACTCTATGGTGTCGAATCCCACGAATCCGTGGGATTGGCCACCATAGAGTTTTCCATTGCAAAAAACTCTAGGGTAGCTAATCTCACGGATCCATGGGTTTGGACACCATAGAGTTCTGTGTTGAGAAAGACTACGATGGCTAATCCCACGGATCCGTGGGATTGGCCAGCATGCAGTTTTGTGTTGAGAAAGACTACGGTGGCTTATCCCACGGATCTGTAGTATTCGACAGCATGGAGTTTTGTGTTGAGAGAAACTCTATGGTGTCTAATCCCACGGATTCCTGGGATTGGACGCCATCGAGTATTGTGTTGAGAAAGACTAAGGTGGCTAATCCCACGGATTCGTGGGATTGGACACCATGGAGTTTTGTGTTGGGAAAAACTCTATGGCGTCTAATCCCACGGATCTGTGGGATTGGCCACCATAGAGTTTTCCGTTGCAAAAAACTCTATGGTAGCTATTCCCACGGATCCGTGGGATTGGCCATCATCGAGTTCTGTGTTGGGAAAAACTATGGTCGCTAATCCCACGTATCTGTGGGATTGGACACCATGGAGTTTTGTGTTGAGAAAGACTATGGTGGCTAATCCCACGGGTCCGTGGGATTGGACACCATAGCGTTTTGTGTTGAGAAAGACTATGGTGGCTAATCCCACGGATTCGTGTGATTGGACACCATAGAGTTTTGTGTTGGTTAAATCTCTATGGTGGTTAATCCTACGGATCTGTGGGATTGGATACCATAGAGTTTTGTGTTGAGAAAGACTAGGATGGCTAATGCCACAGATCCGTGGGATTGGACAGCATGCAGTTTTGTGTTGAGAAAGACTATGGTGGCTTATCCCACGGATCCCTGGGATTGGAGACCATGGAGTTTTGTGTTGAGGAAAACTCTATGGTGGCTAATCCCACGGATCCCTAGGATTGGACGCCATGGAGTATTGTGTTGAGAAAGACTAAGGTGGCTAATCCCACGGATTCGTGGGATTGGACACCATGGAGTTTTGTGTTGGGGAAAACTGTATGGAAACTAATCCCACGGATCTGTGGGATTGGCCACCATAGAGTTCTCCGTTGCAAAAAACTCTATGGTAGCTAATCCCACGGATCCGTGGGATTGGACACCATGGAGTTCTGTGTTGGGAAAACTATAGTGGCTAATCCCGCGTATCCGTGGGATTGGACACCATAGCGTTTTGTGTTGAGAAAGACTATGGTGATTAATCCCATGAATCCGTGGGATTGGACACCATGGAGTTTTGTGTTGAGAAAGACTATGGTGGCTAATCTCACGGATCCGTGAGATTGGACACCATGGAGTTTTGTGTTCCGAAAACTCTAAGGTGGCTAGTCCCACGAATCCGTGGGATTGGACAACATAGAGTTTTGTGTTGAGAAAGACTATGGTGGCTAATCCCACGGATTCGTGGGATTGGACACCATAGAGTTTTGTGTTGGTTAAAACTCTATTGTAGTTAATCCCGCGGATCTGTGGGATAGGATACCATTGAGTTTTGTGTTGAGAAAGACTACGATGGCTAATGCCACGGATCCGTGGGATTGGACAGCATGCAGTTTTGTGTTGAGAAAGACTACGGTGGCTTATTCCACGGATCAGTGGGATTGGACACCATGGATTTTTGTGTTGAGAGAAACTCTATAGTGGCTAATCCCACGGATCCCTGGGATTGGACGCCATCGAGTATTGTGTTGAGAAAGACTAAGGTGGCAAATCCCACGGATTCGTGGGATTGGACGCCATGGAGTTTTGTGTTGGGAAAAACCCTATGGCGTCTAATCCCACGGATCTGTGGGATTGGCCACCATAGAGTTTTCCGTTGCAAAAAACTCAATGGTAGCTAATCCCACGGATCCGTGGGATTGGACACCATGGAGTTTTGTGTTGAAAAAGACTATGGTGGCTAATCCCACGGGTCCGTGGGATTGGAAACCATAGCGTTTTGTGTTGAGAAAGACTATGGTGGCTAATCCCACGGATTCGTGTGATTGGACACCATAGAGTTTTGTGTTGATTAAATCTCTATGGTGGTTAATCCTACGGATCTGTGGGATTGGATACCATAGAGTTTTGTGGTGAGAAAGACTACGATGGCTAATGCCACGGATCCGTGAGATTGGACAGCATGCAGTTTTGTGTTGAGAAAGACTATGGTGGCTTATCCCACGGATCCCTGGGATTGGAGACCATGGAGTTTTGTGTTGAGAAAAACTCTATGGTGGCTAATCCCTCGGATCCTTGGGATTGGACGCCATGGAGTATTGTGTTGAGAAAGACTAAGGTGGCTAATCCCACGGATTCGTGGGATTGGACACCATGGAGTTTTGTGTTGGGAAAAACTCTATGGCGTCTAATCCCACGGATCTGTGGGATTGGCCACCATAGAGTTTTCCGTTGCAAAATACTCTATGGTAGCTAATTCCACGGATCCATGGAATGGGACACCATGGAGTTCTGTGTTGGAAAAAACTCTGGTGGCTTATCCCGCGTATCCATGGGATTCGACACCATGGAGTTTTGTGTTGAGAAAGACTATGGTGGCTAATCCCACGGATCCGTGGAATTGGACACCATGGACTTTTGTGTTGAGAAAAACTCTATGGTGTCAAATCCCACTGATCCGTGGGATTGGCTACCACAGAGTTTTTCGTTGCAAAATACTCTATGGTAGCTAATCCCACGGATCTGTGGAATGGGACACCATGGAGTTCTGTGTTGAGAAAGACTACGATGGCTAATCCCACGGATCCGTGGGATTGAACATCATGGAGTTTTGTGTTGAGAAAGACTATGGTGGCTAATCCCACATATCGATGAGATTGCACACCATGGAGTTCTGTGTTGAGAAAGACTATGGTGGCTAATCCCTCGGATCCTCGGGATTGGACACCATGGACTTTTGTGTCGAGAAAAACTCTATTTTCACAAATCCCCCGGATCCGTGGCATTGGCCACCATAGAGTTTTCCGTTGCAAAAAACTCTATGGTAGCTAATCCGTCGGATCCGTAGAATTGGACACCAAGGAGTTCTGTGTTGAGAAAGACTACGATGGCTAATCCCACGGATCCGTGGCATTGAACATCATCGAGTTTTGTGTTGAGAAAGACTATGGTGGCTAATCCCACGGATCCGTGGGATTGGACACCATGGAGTTTTGTATTGAGAAAGACTATGGTGGCTAATCCCACGGATTCGTGGGAATGGACACCATGGAGTTTTGTGTTGAAAAAAAACTATGGTGGTTAATCCCACGGATCTGTGGGATTGGACACCATGGAGTTTTGTGTTGAGAAACACTATGGTGGCTAATCCCACGGATCCGTGGGATTGGACTCAATGGAGTTTTGTGTTGTTAAAATCTATATGGTGGCTAATTCCTTTGATCCGTGGGATTGGACTCCATAGAGTTTTGTGATGAGAAAGACTATGGTGGCTAATCCCACGGATCCGTGGGATTGGACACCATAGCATTTTGTGTTGAGAAAGACTATGGTGGCTAATCCCACGGATCCGTGGGATTGGACACCATGGAGTTTTGTATTGAGAAAGACTATGGTGGCTAATCCCACGGATCCGTGGGATTGGATACCATAGAATTTTGTGTTGAGAAAGAATACGATGGCTAATCCCACGGATCCGTGGGATTGGACATCTTAGAGTTTTGTGTTGAGAAAGACTATGGTGGCTAATCCCATGAATCTGTGGGATTGGACACCATGGAGTTTTGTGTTGAGAAAGACTATGGTGGCTAATCCCACGGATTCGTGGGATTGGACACCATAGAGTTTTGTGTTGGTTAAAACTCTATGGTGGTTAATCCCACGGATCTGTGGGATTGGATACTATAGAGTTTTGTGTTGAGAAAGACTACGATGGCTAATGCCACGGATCCGTGGGATTGGACAGCATGCAGTTTTGTGTTGAGAAAGACTATGGTGGCTTATCCCACGGATCCGTGGGATTGGACACCATGGAGTTTTGTGTTGAGAAAAACTCTATGGTGGCTAATCCGACGGATCTCTGGGATTGGACACCATAGATTTTTGTGTTGAGAAAGACTATGGTGGCTAATCCCACGGATCCGTGGGATTGGACACCGTAGCGTTCTGTGTTGAGAAAGACTATGGTGGCTAATTCCACGGATCCGTGGGATTGGATACCATAGAGTTTTGTGTTGAGAAAGACTACGATGGGTAATCCCAGGGATCCGTGGGATTGGACACCATAGAGTTTTGTGTTGAGAATGACTATGGTGGCTAATCCCACGGATCCGTGGGATTGGACACCATAGAGTTTTGTGTTGAGAAAGACTATGCTGGCTAATCCCACGGATCCGTGGGATTGGATACCATAGAGTTTTGTGTTGAGAAAGACTACGATGGCTAATCCCACGGATCCGTGGGATTGGACATCTTAGAGTTTTGTGTTGAGAAAGACTATGGTGGCTAATCCCATGAATCTGTGGGATTGGACACCATGGAGTTTTGTGTTGAGAAAGACTATGGTGGCTAATCCCACGGATTCGTGGGATTGGACACCATAGAGTTTTGTGTTGGTTAAAACTCTATGGTGGTTAATCCCACGGATCTGTGGGATTGGATACTATAGAGTTTTGTGGTGAGAAAGACTACGATGGCTAATGCCAGGGATCCGTGGGATTGGACAGCATGCAGTTTTGTGTTGAGAAAGACTATGGTGGCTTATCCCACGGATCCGTGGGATTGGACACCATGGAGTTTTGTGTTGAGAAAAACTCTATGGTGGCTAATCCGACGGATCCCTGGGATTGGACACCATAGAGTTTTGTGTTGAAAATGACTATGGTGGCTAATCCCACGGATCCGTGGGATTGGACACCGTAGCGTTTTGTGTTGAGAAAGACTATGGTGGCTAATTCCACGGATCCGTGGGATTGGATACCATAGAGTTTTGTGTTGAGAAAGACTACGATGGGTAATCCCAGGGATCCGTGGGATTGGACACCATAGAGTTTTGTGTTGAGAATGACTATGGTGGCTAATCCCACGGATCCGTGGGATTGGACACCATAGAGTTTTGTGTTGAGAAAGACTATGGTGGCTAATCCCACGGATCCGTGGGATTGGATACCATAGAGTTTTGTGTTGAGAAAGACTACGATGGCTAATCCCACGGATCCGTGGGATTGGACATCTTAGAGTTTTGTGTTGAGAAAGACTATGGTGGCTAATCCCATGAATCTGTGGGATTGGACACCATGGAGTTTTGTGTTGAGAAAGACTATGGTGGCTAATCCCACGGATTCGTGGGATTGGACACCATAGAGTTTTGTGTTGGTTAAAACTCTATGGTGGTTAATGCCACGGATCTGTGGGATTGGATACTATAGAGTTTTGTGGTGAGAAAGACTACGATGGCTAATCCCACGGATCCGTGGGATTGGACAGCATGCAGTTTTGTGTTGAGAAAGACTATGGTGGCTTATCCCACGGATCCGTGGGATTGGACACCATGGAGTTTTGTGTTGAGAAAAACTCTATGGTGGCTAATCCGACGGATCCCTGGGATTGGACACCATAGAGTTTTGTGTTGAAAAAGACTATGGTGGCTAATCCCACGGATCCGTGGGATTGGACACCGTAGCGTTTTGTGTTGAAAAAGACTATGGTGGCTAATTCCACGGATCCGTGGGATTGGATACCATAGAGTTTTGTGTTGAGAAAGACTACGATGGGTAATCCCAGGGATCCGTGGGATTGGACACCATAGAGTTTTGTGTTGAGAATGACTATGGTGGCTAATCCCACGGATCCGTGGGATTGGACACCATGAAGTTTTGTGTTGAGAAAAACTTTATGGTGGTTAATCTCACGGATCCGTGGGATTGGCCACTGTGGTTTTGTTTCTTTGAATTTGCGAGTGCAATTTTTGGAATTTCAAGGCCTGTAATATACCGTTGGATAGGTCTTGAAAATACCTTTCATTGGTATATTTCACGCCCCCTAAGGGATTAGAATTGGATTCGTAAATCTGAAAAGAAAAATCAGTAGTCGCTAAGCGACTACAGATCAGGGTGGTCAGAAGAACCACTTTGGGTTTTGTGTTGCGAAAAACTCTATGGTGATTAATCCCACAGATCCGTGGGATTGGCCACTGTGGTTTTGTTTTTTGAATTTTCGACTGCAATTTTTGGAATTTCAAGGCGTGTAATATACCGTTGGAAATGTCTTGTAAATACCTTTCCAACGGTACATTAGACGCCCCTAATTGATTAAAATCGGATTCGTAAATCGAAAAAGGAAAATCTGAAGTCGCTAAGCGACTACAGATCATGGTGGTGAAAAGCACCGCAGCCGATTTTGGCTGCGGTTTTTTTTCCACCATGTTTTCTACTAGTGCAAGGAGGAATTGAAACTCTGTAGCGCCCAACAACGTGCCGATCGTACCGGTGATCCTGCTGTGCTGTAGAAGGTCTTATTGGACATGCCCGGAGGCGAGGAGTTCTGCACTCAAAATCCACACCTCGAGGGCGCTGAGGTGTTTGGATTGCAGAACCGTAGGCCCGATACCCCGATTGGTGCAGATGATGAAACACACCGCCCCGACATTGTCGACTTTTCTCGCCCCCGTCTCGGTAAGAGACTCCTAGGTCTAATCCCGTAATTCTACCTACAATTTTTGAAGAGCCTTCTCTAGACGTGTAAGAAATTCAAGAGCCTCCAACGTCCGGGCTCGATTTTCGTCGAGTCATCGCCGTTCAAGAAACCAAGGTTGACGAGTTGGTTTGGCATATAGCCCGTGTCCCTTACAATTCTAGCAAGTCTTGTTGGACCATGCATACGGGTACTAAAAAGAAATGCACTATGAAGCTCGTCACCGACAATCGGAGTGTTGCTTGCCCGGCCTACTCTGGAGTTTGGGATTTTTACACAATGCAAAAACAGAAACCTATAAAGTTCTTCTTCTGTCCGGACGACATCGAGCGTTGTGTGAAGGGCTTCCGTCGCAAGTGGGTCATCCCATTTTCAGACACCCAAGGCAAGTTCCCAATTCCTCCCGTGTGGCATGTTATGCTTGCTACTAAACTCACTTGCCCGGAGATTGTGGCCCTTGAGAATGCAGGATTCCAACTCCCCTCTAAGGAGTGCGTCACTCCAACTCGATTCTTCAAGAACTCTGCTCCCCCACTCGACTTGTCAAGGGTTGGAATTCCCGACAACCCCGACTACATTCCTTTCAGAAGGAAATCTAAGGCTATTCGTCGCTCCGGCACTGGGCCCTCGACAAAACGCAGGGAGAATGTTGGATCTGCTCGAGCCATGCACGGAACCATTTTGAAGTTGACTATGATCCCCCACCCGGGGTTCGACTGTGTTATGATGTTGCAGTCCAAACCTCCTCTTACGGATGCCGTTTACCAAGTGACGGTGAGCTCTCACCCGGAGTGTATTTGCGCGGCCTTCAAAGATATCATTATCAAGTTTGGGAGGAGGCGCAATTCCTGTCTGAATTGTAAGCACTTCTACTACATATTCGTCAAGGTTTCTAATTTAGATCCCAAAGTTAACATGTTCATACACACCCCAACTTTTAGTTTCAACAAGGTCAAGCTCATCCTCGAAGGTGGCCTCTTAACACATTCTACCACCTAGACTTGTACCCGACTTAGGAATACTTCGTCCCTAATGGACGTGGTCGTTTGTTGACCGCGTGTGTACTCGCTCTATCACTCAAAGAAATACAAATATGTACTTCTCCACTCTACGAAAAGTACAAACCATATTCAATGATCTTTATTCTTGTCTAATCATTGCAGTACAATAATTTTTGCATGTCTTTCACACCGTTCAATTCTAGACTTCTCACTTTTTAACTACGCCTCCGACGTGCCCAACTCCTTGAAGCTCTTCCTGCATGTTCCTCATTTGATCTAGGCGGGCTTACTGGATTGGGTCGAAGTAAATCTACATAGCTAATGGTTCGGTCCTTCATCCGTTCTCTCAACGGCAAAGGATGTGGTGATAACCCTTGCATGCTCCCACAAAATGACAACGGCTTCGAAGAATCCACTGCCTCATTGACCTCCTTTTCCTCGTCAACCGTGTTGTCCTCATCCTCCACCTCTTCTCTTTCCTCCACCGCATCTTCTTCTCTTTCCACCACATCTTTCCTCTTCAATTTGTCCGTATATTGTTGCCGCTCCTCCTCCTCCACCCTCCACTTCCAAGCTTGCGTGGACTGTGAGAAGGGTGTCATCACATACTCATAACGATATCGTTCTTCAACACTTTTCTCATTCCTCTCACGTTCCGGCGATGGATTAAATGGAATGTGGGGATCTTCTAAACTTACTATCTCCTCATTCCGTCCTAGGCCGTCAAACATGTATCTCTCTTCTTCCATCGTACACTACTCGTCTACATTCTTGTTGTGTTTGAGTTTAGGGACGTCCTTATATATTGAGTCCCGACAACTTCGTCCACCACAATGAATTATTGTTATAGTCCAAGTTGTAGGAATCAAATCAACAAGTAGCTAGAACAAAGACAAAATTGATGAGATAAGAATGCCACAACTACGTGCTTTGTCCCTTGTGCCTTGTCCTTCTGTTCACTTAGTCTTCAATGGCATCAATCTTGTTCCACTACTAGAAAATCCAACTATTCTGTTGATTCGGTCGCGTTGATATGGTCGCGTTTTTGTCCAAATCAACAGATTTCTGTTCAAATCAACAGATTTCTGTCCAAATCAACAGAAAAGTGTCCTGCATCAACGCGACCGAATCAACAGAACAGTTGGATTTTCTAGTAGTGTTCACTCATTGAAACCTTTATTGACCTCTTCATTTGCTTTGGTTTTATACAGAACCTCTATTTCTCAATTATCTATTTCTGTGTCTATTTTAAGTAATTAAAAACAATCAAAAGTGTACCAAAAAAGAAGTGATTGTTTTTCGTGGCCCTCATTTCCACGGTAATGGGTCAAAAAAAATACTATTATTAGCAGGAATATCAAATACTCTTTGGAATATTCGAATCTTTCAAAAATAAGTTATAAAAATAGTAAAAATATTACTATTTTTAATTTCTGCCCGCTCTACGCTCTCCAAATTTGCGTTCTCAGCTCTCTGCTCTCCTCTCTACGCTCACATAGAAGTGTCGTCCGGTTTGTGGAGAGGCCTCTCTACTGGATGTTCATGGGGAGGCCTCTCTAGTAGAAGTTCAATGGGAGGCTTGTTTGTTGAGATATTACGGACCTCTTGGTTCGCTCACTGTTGGGGAGTCTTTCTAGACATAAGGCCAAATCGGGATATCTCTCTATTGTGCTGCATTGGGAGTTTACACCTTCTCTGCGTCGCTGGGGAGCCCTCTCCAGCTTTGTAGCATCGCTGGAGAGCCCTCCCTACCTATCGTCCGTCGCAATAGCCATTGACTTGTGTCACTGTGGGTTGCATTCATGCCGATGCAAAGTCGTGGAGTTTGTTCATTCGGAAGCGGAGATTGGACCAGCTCAGCTAATGGCCTTACAAATCCTACTCATCCTCAAGGAGGCCGAGGACCTCGACATTAGAGGCGAGGACGACGGGGGAAACCGAGACAGAGATGACGATGCTCCTCTCGACGGCGGTGATTCCGATGACACAGACGAGCCGGGCAATGATGAGGTGGGTGGTGCGGCCGATGGCGGCCCAGCGGACATCGCTGGTGCCGGTTCAAGGTTGTCGTTGGACGATACCGCTCATAACGCCGTATTGGAGCAACTGCTGCGATTGTCGGAGCGACGCGTGGCCTAGCCTCGATGCACGCTCCCGGCCAACGCTAGCGCCCACTCAAGGATACAGTGCGCAGCACGCCGTTAGAGGACTCAGACAGGGATGATTTAAGTTTTCATGCGGTTCTGCGTCCTCCTCCGGTGGCGGCTGCACGCGAAGTAGGCAAAGTCCCGGGGGTGGCTGATAGGCCCACATATAGTTTTGAACTACGGAATATCATGACTGGCGTACAGATAGAGAGGCCCCCCCGCAACGCCGCGTCCCCATTTCCCCGACTCCCAAGGGCGGGACACGCACATGACGCGCAGGAGTCCTCTGGACCAGAAGTGGAGAACCTCGACAACATTTCGTCTGATACATCTCCGTCACGCCTCTCTCCACCGGCCCGACGTGGGGAGCCCTCCCCATCCCAAAGCGTCCCTCCCAGTCAGTCTGGGCGACTGAGGGAGTCGTCCCCGGTGCCGTTGAGCTCTGACACACCGTCTGGCCGTCATGGGGAGCTCTCCCTATCGGTGGAGTGCACTCCCGCCCTGCCGGGACTTGGTAGAGAGCACTCCCCAATGCCACTGAGTCAGACAAATCTGAATTCACGTCTGGCTGGAATCCAGCTCTGCAGTGATCCTGGAGAGGCCTCCCTAGCTCCGCAAGCCTCCGTGCCTACGGATCCCCACAGCGGAGGTGACGAAACCCGTGGCGGGGAGACCTTCCTATCGCAGAGGGGTTTGGGGAAGGGTTCGCAGAAGAGGAAGGCAAAAGACCGCCGGCAGGTAGAACCGGACAACCCTCGGATGGATGGGGATGACGGTGGTGCGAGTCAGATCCGGAGGTCCAGTCGGGAAACCCGTCCGGTGGTTTTCCCCGACATGACCCCGTCGGGCCGAGGTGCAGGTGCTCCAGCGAATGTCCGGGGTGGCAAGGCCGGGCGTCGCGGACGAGGTGCCGAGGCTTCTGCCAACACGGGGGGAGCTCGCGTTCTCAGTTCCGGGCGCCCGTTGATGTCGTTGGCTCTCCCGGGAGTGCCGGCCGAGGTTCTGCACGTGGCCGCGCGGCCCCCGTCAGTACACCCGTGGGATAGGGTGCCCCGAACGTTGCGGGTTCGGAATCCACAGACGCCGGCGGGTCACAGAAATCGGCGAGGCGTGCCCAGGCCAAGGCTGGCAAATCCAAGGACTCCACCAAGCGAGCGGACCGTGTCAGTGGATCAAACATGGACGTTGTTGATATTAGCGCAGAGGGCATGATGGCGAGCATGTCGGAGGCATCGGACACTCATATGTCTCCAGGTAGATAGGGAGGCCTCCCCTCGTAGAATATCGGCTCGTATGTGTTGTCTGCCGTGATAACTGCGATGCACTGTTTTGTGTAATGTACGTCCTATCATTTGGACTATCGAATATGACATGTTTTCACCACGTTTGCCCTCCCGATGTGTATCGTGCATGTATAGGTCATTCATTTCATGAGTGTTGTGTTCTCTTTGGATGGGGAGATCTCCCCATCGGTACTCTAGTATTCCATGACAAGACAATGCGTTCCAAGCGTGGCCTTTGGTTCTGACAGCCCGTCGTTTGTATCTTGCACAGACCAGGCGACACTGCCGTCTCCGCTCCCCATGGCAGAGTTTCCGCAGGGGGATTCGCGCTCGCAACCCTTGTCTCCGCCGCCGACAATATTTCTTGTGTTTGACGTGAACGGACTGTTGTGTGACTCCGACTCCGGGAGCGGCGGAAAAATTCGGTGGAGGGAGAACTTGAACAATTTCCTGCAGTTTTGCTTTGCCAAGTTCGATGTCGTTTTCTGGTCCGCGTGTGGGAGAAAAAAATTGGACCGATACAAGAAAGAACTTCAGACACTCACCCAAGTCATTCTAAGGTCGGACCGGCTATTTGGCCAGGACCTTTGTGAGTGCTCCCAGCATCGGGATCCCTTGAACCCGGAGAAGCCCATTTTCCTAAAGCCCCTCTCCAAGTTCTTCGCACAATGCCCCGATGCTAACTCGTCGAACACAGTCCTCATCGACGACTCGCCCGACAAGAGTTGCATGAACGATCCCCGCAATGCAATCTACCCGTTTACGTATCGTTCGAGTGATCCGAAAGCACCTCCCGGACTCGTGGCAATGAGGAGGTGGCTAGTCAATGTGCGTGCGTGGACAGGCGACGTTCGGGAGTTCGTTGAGCGGAACAGACCCACTTGGTCTACTCCACATGTTACAGCTGATCGTGTGAGACTCCTCTTGGAGGGCTCTAAGGCGCCGCAACAGACGGCCGCAATGACGACCTCGTAGTGTAGGAGAGTGACCTTCTCTTCCCGAAGTTTGCATGAACGATGTCGGCCCTGAACTTTGCAATGCATTGTAATGACCCTCGCCGGAATTTTGTACTTTCATCAATGTAAATATACAGTCCTCTTGTTATCGGGATGTAATCCACACTGTACATGAAATTGTTACCACCAAGGGAATCAAAAATAGGGATTCTCTCTGCATAGGACAGTCGCGTCTTGTTCAATACTCAGTCGTCGTACCTTCCTACCAAGGTCGGGAGGCCTTCCCCTCCACAGACCTTGGATAGGGAGGGCTCCCTACCGTCTAAATGTCTAGTCTGTGGCAATCAGACCCCCCCACAGGCCGATTTCTGAATACAGTGGGGAGATCTCCCCAACCAACATTGCGCCTCTAGCCCATTTTCAGTTCAATACCACGCTCCCGCTGCGTGCAAGCAGCTGTCTTCTAGAAAGGCCTCCCCTGTCTTCTAGGGAGGCCTCCCCATATCCAGCTGCTCTAGCCACCTCCCCATCACTATTATCCCGTCCAAAATTAATAGAATATACTAATTCCGGATTGAAAATCGTGCAAATTTAACGAAATGTGTGTTCCATTGAATCTTAAATCAATGAAAATTGTCTGAAGCTAAGATTTCATTTGTGAAAAGCAGCTATGACACGAGGCTTTCTCTTTACTAATGGAAGCTTGCTTTTGGAGCAAGCTACACAAACTTCCTTACAGTTACCATAAATGTAAGTTCTGTCAATGCAAGGCTCCTCAACTTCAATTCAAAGCCATCAAAGTCTAAGGCTTGATTTTAGAAACAACACCATATTGACTTTGAAAATTTGTAACTAATTCAATATAACTCTATAAAATTATGAAACCACTTATGTCATGGCAACAACCAAAAAAGTTCAAAATTATTTCCCAGAGGTGGTAAGATCCTTATTTGCGCGCAGTTTGGAAGAACTACTTGGAATTATATTCTAAAATGATCGAAAGGAATACTTTAATATAATTGAAAAGAATAATTCATGTCACAATTACATTCTGAACTCCTTTTTATCAAACTCTCTTGTGCCACATTCTAATATCTGCATGAAATATTGGACGTGTACACATGTGATTGGAGAATCTCCACGTCATGTTTTGAACCGATGCACATTGGTTGCCAAAGAGTTGAGTGTAAGGTAAGGGGTACAATTACCGTCAGTTTGAACATTTCAACCTACATGGAGCGCTGATTTTCAATGATAAAAAATTGCAGCGCATAAAACTTTGGGTTCAATAACCAAGCTCAATTTTTAATTAATTTTTTCACAACGTATGATTTTGTTATAAATTTTCAAACTTAACATGCATAGACCACTATTGATGTTAGTAGCTTCTCCAATAACTGTCTTTCATTTCTAGTCCAATCAAATTGCTAACTTGGTATTCATAATTAACGCTTGTGATAACTAGATTGGGAACTCCTGAAGTTGAAACAGGTGCTTTTATAGGTGACCACAATTGGTACCTAACAGTTTTTGGTGCTTCTACCTTAGGTAGTGGCACTCACTCTAATTACAAAAAAATCAATGGCCAGCCCATAGGAACCAAGATTTCAATACAATACTAACCGAACATCTACACAAGCTCCTCAAATGGCAAGCATAAGATACAAAAGAAACCAAAATGATGAAAACCGAAAATTGAGAAACAAAACTAAAAAGGAGAAAAGAATGACCCAAAAACCAAGACCCACCCTGCTGGAGGGACCTGAAAAATGCTATCCTTCCCTAAAAGGAAAGCACACACAGGAGGGAGGGATAAAACCAGACTGAAATAAATGAACGAATAACCAGACAGACAGACAGACAGACACTCTGCTCTGCTCTGCTCTGCTCTGTCGTGAATAACAGATTGTTGCAAATGAAAAATGAGAACTATGATTACAAAAACAATAGGGCCCTTGGGAAGTTGAGAACAAGACTCAAAAAGCCCAAAATGTAGTAAACCAACCGGCAACACTGGAGGTTATCAAACATCAACATGGTACGGAATGACCTCCTGATGTGACTATCATACACTCACTCACTCTCGAAGGGGAATTGTATGGACTATAAGCCCCACTCGCACAGGGGTTTCAAGTGAACAAACTGGAAAAAAAATAATCGAACCGTGACAACTGTGGTACGCATACCCAAACACCACAAAATAGCAAGAAAAAATTGAATCTGTTTTTGTTTTTACAGTGTATTGTTTGGCTTCATTCTTCAACGGAACGGAACCTCCTCTCCTCTTCTTCCCATCACAGAAGCATGGGTCCTGGATTCAGCACAGAACCACTGGGTAAACCATGCCCTGGTCCTGCACATGTTGGATTCCAAAATAGCTCGGACGGTGCGCTGTCCATATGCCACATGTTACTCGTGAGGGGACTGCCCATCTCTACCTGTACCAACCAGATGGTCCATTCTTTCATCAACCAAGTGTGCACCAATCTTTAACATCAGACACATTAACAACAACATTCAGAATAGTAAGCTCGGGACGATTCAAGTAAGCCAGAATAATAATAATAATAATGATAATAATGATGATGATGATGATGATGATGATAATAATACAACTGGTACCTGGTAAGTATCACTCTCTTTGATTTTAGACCATGCAGGCTGCTGCAGAAGGACTGTATCCTGGAACGTCATCATGTTGGTGGGCATGTTGAAGAGAAGATCAGCTTCGGTTTCATCTGAGCCTGGGGCTTGAAGATCTGGCAAATCATTTGCGGATATGGAGCTAACACCACACATTTGCTCTGCTGAGAGCAGACTATTTGTGTTGAAGCAGGTTCCTGCTGCCTCAAACCCAAAAGGAGCTTTGTCGTTTGAAGAATTGCCTATATCGTGTAAGAAATTTACAGCCTCGGAGGCTCTCCCAGAGCCAACACCTCCAAAGGTACTACTGGCACTGCTGAGGCCTCCATTTTGCTTCCCTCCTGTATGTATACTAGTCTCTTCTTGTACAACTACCCCAGACTGGCTTGTAAACCTGCCTGGGGACTGTTTGTTGCTTGAAGGGGCATTCTTGATGCTATATTCTTTGAACCCATGCCCCTTCACTTTCTCTTTCATGAATTCTTTACTCTGCACCCAAGATAGCCAGATGTCATCACACTGAAGTCATTAATTCCTACCTACATATACTTACCCAATACGTATTAAAGCTCAAACCCATTTTAGTGTCAGAATGCTTAGAATTCACACAATCTACACTCTCAGACGACGACCACGTAAGAGCAATCCTCGATGCTGGAATGAGGTTTACAGAGGAATGTCGGTGTTTTCGTTAGAAGCCACAAGGGGTACGAGAGAAAACCTGCCACCAACTAATATAGTCCGACTAGTTCATTTGAGAGTGGGGTATCTATTTGTATAAATTCATAGGTTTGGGTTAGTAATGTCATTGAGATTTGTACCTTATTAAGTTCGGCTGATCCACCCCTGCGCCTACTGCGGTTCTGAAGTTGCACGAACTGTTCCATCCAACCAGAGCTTGTAAGGTCTGTAAAATTGAGTAGCTGCTGGAAGTGCTGAAGGATGCGCGAATTAACTCCCAGCATGGATGTCTCAAACATGCCCTCTTCCAGCAATTGTTGAAAGTTGGTCAAAGATCCTTCAAATTCGGCACTGGTAAACATTTGCTTCAAACTGCAAGGTCCACAACTCCTGGTCACTAAAATGCCTCCAGCTGTCTGTCTTACGAAAACACTCTTTCTTCGAGTAAGGGAGACACGAGTAGGAATTCATCCTCTTTCCCCAATGGAGGGGCATACGGACGAAGATGGACTCCCCTTCCAAATTTAAAACTACAGTATCAGCCATTCCTTCACAACTCAACCATGGTCTGTAAGGGAATAAATCCACAAAACACGTGTCCTACTGTAGACCTGCATCCCTCTTGTTAAAGTGATTCCAGGTACAGGTCTTACCTTTCTGAAGCTTTGGCAACATCCTCAGAGGATAAATATCTCATGAGCTGCCCCTGCTCTTGATCCGTGAGAAGACCCGTAAATGTGTCAAAATTTAATATATCCTGCGAGAAGAGATATTGCTTAGGTTAAAAACTAGGGCCCACCGAATTGCCACACTGACTAGCAGAGTACCATTAGCTTACAGTAACACTGGTGCGAGAGAGAGAGTAACACTGGTGAGAGAGAGAGAGAGAGCCTACTCTGATTACTCGTCAGACAGTCACTCCAACCTGGATGAGATCATTGTACCTTCAATTCAAGAAAAGCTAGAGGAGACTGGCAGCTTTGGAGAACATCCCGCTTGTTGTAAGGGTAATTCTCTCTGCGCACAAATTGGTTCTTTTAGAGGCAGGAAAGTTATGAACTGAGATGATTCTTAAAGTGTGCGTCACTAAAGCAAACTGGGATAATCAGTAGTTTCAGACCCAGTCGCGGTGATAGAGAGAGAGAGAGGGAGAGAGAGAGATCTGATCTGCGTTACAACTTACAAGAGTGCATTATTGGCATAAGTATTCAGGTGTTGGTCACAGTGCCCGCAGGCTCCACTCTCCACCTTCTTGCACTCCTTGGCCTTCTCCTTACCACGTACCGATGGCAGACGTTCCGCACCATTGAGAAGCTGTTGCAGTGGACCACCGGGTCTGTGGTAGAGGTCCTCCGCCGACGAAGAAGTAGTCAACTGTAAGCGAGTAGAATCACTCTTGGGCTCATCACTCACGATGATGGGTTGTCGAATAAACACACTACCCAAGCCTATTTCATCAGCCATGGTCGAGGGCTTGCTATCCACCAGTATATCATCTGAAAACCCATGCAGCATCATTGACGAGGAGTTGTTAGCTGCTGCTGCTGCTGCTGCCATGGGGAAATCACCCAGCGTTTGCTGGAACTGCTTGCTGAGCTTCTCAATGGAGGTGCAGGGAACTCTCGACATGGGTGTCCGTTTCCGCGTAGGAATGGGACCCTCCCAGAGTGAGCTTGAGGCTGCAGTCAATGAATGAATGAATGAATGAATGACATAACCACCTTACTTAAGAATGCCCACTGACTTCCAAACAGATGGCCCTCTCCCTCCCTCCCTGCCTGCCTGCAAGTACGTACAAACAGACAGCCGACCTGCTTGCACCCTGATAGTATAGTACAAGTGCACAGTCAACAATCCAACACAGAAAGCAGAAAAGAGAGTGGGCAACCTGCGACATCAGGAGAAGCGCTGGAGCTGGTGATGAAGGCTGCATCGTCCAAGCCAAAGGATACACTGGAACTCAAACTGGAGGTGGAGATGGAGTCTTGATCTGCCGCAGCCGCAGCAGCAGCAGCTTTGAATGAGCGCATGTGAGACCGAAGGGACGCTCTCTCTTGATGTCCCTCAGAGGGCTCTTTTCGTTTGTGAGAACGGGGCTCAGAGAACAGTTGTTTCCGACTGTTCTTTCGGCCACGCGGCATGGCACCTCCGTCCGGACTCACGGAGCCTCCAAAGCCACCGGAATGCATGGGCATGTAATTGGACAGAGTGCCTTTCGTCCGCCATCGGGATCCACAAGCGTTGCACAGGACGGGCTTTTCGGGAGGTCCATTTCTCCACAGAGGAGTTGCTGCACAGGGAAACCACATATATTTCTTAAATCCAAACGTTGGCTAGCCCCCCACACACACACACACACACATATATAATTATATGTATCATTATAATCCAAGAAAGGCCACGCTGGAAACCGAGTGGATGGAGGACCTACTGGCAATGCCACAATGGCCACACGGTCCTTGCTTCCCCATCGGCCTTGGCAGGCTTCGTTGAGACACAGCCTATCTGCACAAGTCTTGGGCAACCCCTGTGTTTTCAAGCACCATGCAGTCTCTCGTCATTCGCTGCTGCCAGGATCAGGTCAGGTTCCAATGTTGTGCCCAAACTGAAAATAATGGCACCAAGAGAGGCAGGGATGAGAAAAATCAATCAAGATGCAGCATGTTCTCATAATCCAATTCACGTTTTGGAACGCTAATTGGTTACCGATCACACACGAGATGTTTGATAATAAGGGAATGAAAGTGTCTTACTGTTTCTTGTCACAGTGCACGCTGTCTGGACCAAGTTTCCCAGTCCACTACCACCTCGGCTGTGCCTAAACTACGACAGACCCTGAACACCCATTCCATTCCATCATACGTTGTTACTTCTGAGGAAGACCAGGATATCACGACCCACACGCTCACCCCGAATTCCACCCATGGCCATTGGACTGCTACAGCACTAACTCAGACAGAATACCAACACTGACGAAACTAGAGATATATATATATATATATATATATATATATATATATATATATATATATATATATATATATCCACAGGGGTCTGCTCAGGGTGGTTGTATTCATTATTGCATAACAGATAGAATGTCCTGACACCGGAACTATTTTCTGCCTTAAACTGGCTTGACAGAAAGGCTTCAAGTCCAAAATCAATGGGTCGCATCATAAAACCCAACTAAAACCCTACCCCGCTAACCTACACCTTCCCTCCCAAGATGGTGCCAGAAAATACCGCAACAGCCACACCAAACAACCACATATACTGAACGCTGAAACCGAGTGCATTCACTGCGGAGGCCTTTTCACAAGTCCGTCCGTGTACGTGAGCTCCAGCTACGAGTTGAGCTCTTCGTAAGCCGCCAGCTCCTCCGCTGACATCTCTAGTTCCGGTAACGACCCCAACTGCCTAGCATTAGTGTTACTGCATATCAAAAGGAACACAGGTCACTCAGAAATATCCCAAGATATAGGTCATTGGTCAATCGATACTATTAATTGTGGACTGAGCTGGAGGAATAAGTGAACACCACAAAAGCAGTCAAAATTTACATCAGAATAGTCAACCTATTAAGCAGTTAAGCTCAACAAAGAACTCCTGGTGTTGCGGTGCACAACAGAAAGAGCTTTCAAACTGGAATGCATGATTTTATTGCCAACCTAGATTACGTTTACAAAAGACATTTAATGTGCCAACTCAGAAACGACCTAGCTTTTCAAGGTTGAGTTCACTTCAACCATTGACATAGAAGAACTACCCAAAATAGTACATTGGGTAATAATATTATTATATGTGACTTCCCGTGCGTGAGGGTTAATTAAGAAGGCAGACGCCCTAATTCTTCATGTGTATTGAAAGAAGGTCCTCGCAACCAGAATGAGCTACACGTTCATAAACAAAGAGCAATTTGAACCAGAAAATAGAATGGCCTTGAAAAATCTTGGCGTTTGCTAGAATTACATTCACGGCTAAGGTCAATTGGTCGCCATCATTCAGAGAATATCACCCACTTTAGCAGTTGCGCAATATTTTCTTGCTCGTTCACGCAGTCTTTGCTTGCTACAGTATTGAAAGACAAAGACATATCCTAGATTAGACTATTGCAGTAGATAATTCTCCTTCTCAGTGCTTGTACCGAAACAAACCATCAAAATCCCACATTGTTAATAAAGTAAAATTCTCGTTACAAAAATCAAAAGTCGCAGTGCAGTGCACTGGTGGAGAATGCTGACAACCGGACCAGAACAAACCCCCTCATGTCACCCCAATTCCACATCAAATGGGAATGACACACGCAATTTAAAATATATTTATATTTATATTTATATAATTTATATTTAAAATTACGCAAGGACAAAATGTAATGAAGGCAAAATGATGTACTAGGACATGTCACTTAACACGTGCAGCATGACAGTGCAAAGAAACACATACCGACCTACTACATTGCACGGACAAGCACAAGGACACCATGCACTCGTGACAAGACTCCCCGTTCTTGCTGTGGAGGACGACTCAGTCAAGCGGCCTCCCACAAACACAGCAAGAAAGACGAGGAGACAAGCCACATACAGGAAATTCCATGCCCGCCAATGACTTAAGAAACACTCGACATAAAATAATAACAATAATATTATTATTATTATTATTATTAACAACAATATTAACAAGGAGAAGGAGAAGACGAAGAAGAAGAATAGTAAGAGAGCAACAAGCAAGCAAGCAAGCATGAGGAAGGTGAAGGAACTTACAAGAACAATCGTGGGCGGAAGTGGGTGGGCTAATAATTGGAGCGACTTCTTCTTCTTCTTCTTCTTCAACTCGCTCGCTGGCTGAGGCAGCCCGGGTGTGAGGTGTCAGGCAGCGCGAGGAAGTCCTCCGTGGGCATGGGGTGAAAAAGTATGTATTAATGATAATTCCAGAAACCGAGGAAGGACAGGCGGCCAAATTGGGGGTTGTTAACTTACACAAAAGGAAGGATGTAGTAGAAAACAAAGGAACAAAAACGATGTATCTGAGAGGCAAGCAGTCACGCGGCCAAGGAAACTAAGGAAAAAGCCGGCTGGCAGGCAGGCAGGCAGGTAAGCGGGCGGGGGGCGAACTGAAGGAAGGGCAAATGGGGAACGGAGCGGGTAGCCCGCACAATGAAGGTCACTCCGTCACGGTGGCTATGGCGACACTACTCACTGAAGAAAAACCCGTGCAACCTGGTCTCACTAACTTAACTTACTTCTTCTCCCTCCCTCCCTCCCTCCCTCCCTTGCAGACTACCGTAGTTGCCTCTCTCTGCTCACTGTTCCTCTGCTAGCATTCCAACAACTAACTTCCCTTCTGCTTTCCCCTATTTCCATGCCACCAAAACCCAACAAAACCATTAAAATACTAACACCATTCCCCCAGGTCAGTTCCGTTCCAAACCGATTTCGCTTCTCCAAAACCCAAATCACATTATTAATATATTAAGAACCACCCAAGAAAGACAGACTGACTGACTGACTGACTGAATTATTATTATTATTATTATTATTGTAATTTTTTACCTCTACGACTCCCAACCAACATCCGGGCGCGGCGCTGCCCTCACTCACTCACTCACGCACGCACCCCAATTGTCTTGTAGTACTACGTTACTCGCACTGCCTTGGATGAGTCCCTTCCACTCTTCCACCTACTGACTCACTGACTCACTGACTGCCCCAAGGCCTGGACTGTTGGGCGTTCCTAGATTGTGGGCTTCTGCAATCTAGGGGTTGAGTGAGTCCTCTCACTTCTGCTGGAACTGAGAGAGAGGTGACTGACTGACTGTAAGTAAGTTAGTAAGTAAACCATAAGAGCATGTCACTCTTGCGCAAATTCAAACCAAGAGACACTGTGATATTTTGATTCTCCGCCCCCCCCCCCCCCCCCCCCCCCCTCTCTCGCAGTACTACCGTAATTAATGGTTGACCCCCATCATCTTGTGAATGGATGGCATGCCATCACCCTCGATCATGCATCCCCCATTTTTGGATGCCCTGTTTGGCCTTTTTTATTTTCTTTTTCATTCTCTTTTGTTCTTTCTTCTATTACTGCCATTTTGACTACTTGGTAGTTTTGCATTTGCCTTCTGTTTGTTGTATAAGGTATGTGTACCAGTGATCATATTTACTACTGTCATGTTGGCTCTTATCGGCACGTGAAACAGGATTCCAAGACAATTTCACATGCATTATTTCGACACCATATGAATAAATTATTCTTTTTTAACATATTGTGTATCAATGTATCCGACATTGATCCTACGCTCTCATGTTCTCATTGATTGTGTACATCTTGTACAATCAATATTTAGGTGTTTGAGTCCAATTGTAGGGGTCACTTTTTGAAACATGGTCCATTTTGGATGTATAGTACATGCCTTGTTGTAGTATTTCTATTAGCTACATATATATATATACCATGAAGGTTTTTGAAGCATGATAAGTCGGACCACAAGAACATCATTCTTGCCAAGAGTTTTCAAAACAAATTATTGTCAAGTTTGCATTATTCTAGTGATATGCTCCTATCAACTTGTATAATTGCAATGATTTTAATAGTGAGGTTCATTTCATCTACTATAAATCTGTGTACATGGAAAAGGAAGTAAATACGATCACAATCATTACCTTTTTCATACACATCGTTACCGGTATGTGTTTAGTCCAATATGAATCTTAGAATTTATGAATGGCATTCATTTCACCATCCTGGAAAAATAGCTACAACGACTTGTACACACATAAGTTATCCAAAAGAAACTACCGGTATGTAGGATGCATGATTCATAATTTAGAGGGTGGCAATATGGGGAATGATCAGTGTGGGGACGGGTCATGTAAGTTAGAACAAGAAAGAAACTATGGGCCATAGTTTGTAACTGTTGAAGCCAGTGAGTGAGGGTTGATTCACTTGAATTGGCCGGAGCTTACACAATGATTGTGCTCTTTGAATGGATGATCGCTGTGTCATCATTGTAAGTCTTCATTTGCAACTAGTCATCACCAATTTCAAACTCTTATATACCTATTCGGCTATTCCATAATCCCTAAGTGACCAAACGACCAAGTGACCATTTATAGTCGCTGCCCTTTTTTATGAGCTGCCTAGGATGAAAAGGATTAAATAAATAAAAAATTCAAATAGGAAATCAAGTCTACTTTCCAACCCAATTTGAGTCATGTCAATCCGAATTAAACTCCACCGAGGAGAACTTATTAAAAACAAACACCTCTACATTGTCTTAGTGTTATAAAACTTACTATTTCAAAAAAGTAATGAAGTTCTCTCATTTGAAAATTTTACTTTTTTGAATATTAGAATAGAATGTTTATTTTTAACCAATCATATTAAATTTCAAATTCTAAAAATAAAATTTGTAATTTTGGTGAATATTCAATGATAAGTGCTTCTAAATTCATTAAATGAGTATCTAAAACATTTTTTGAAATTTTGACCATACGAAAAATTACTAAACATGATGATTCTCATTTTCTCTTTTAGACCAAACTTCATCAAAGTTGCAGAAGTAACATTTTATAACACATCTAAGTTTTGCCCTTACTCCCTCGACATTAGGGGTTAAACACATTTCTATCATGTGCTATTACAAAACATTACCCACATCAACATATGGTAGGATGGCCATTGCAACCACACCATTTTCTATAGGATGGTTGAAAAAAATCCTGATTCTTAAAAATAAATTCCACGTGTAGGCCAATATAAACAAAGGCAATAGGAATTGAAAATTATATATTTTTAAACAAAGTATGAATTTGTTACGTGTTTTTGAAGTGTGTTGTCTTGACAGTTCATAAGAATCACTAAAATATCTCAAAATTGACAAAAAACACATTCTTAATGATCACTTTAATTACCTAAAATGATCACAATGCCAAGGCTCTAAAATGGTCATGTCATTTGTTAAATGTTTTTACATCCAAAAAGTAAAGTTCCTTTTGTAATCATTGAATCAATCTATTATTGTCACTTGAAACTTTAGTTATAGTCACTAAATCGCTTCATTGTGGTCCAAATCTCATATGTTCAAGAATGTTGATTTAGGCCAAATGCAAGATCATAGTGAGGCCATTCATAGATGTTCACAATGAACTTTTCTACTGTTACCCGCACCATAGCAAGGATAAGCCACGGAGATCAAGGACAACCGGGGCGACGGATGGTGGAACTAGGAGTGCACGCACGCAGATTAGGTTAGAGTAGTATAAAGAAGGCAGGTAGCGACACACACAGACACTTGTTCATTCACTCGAGGTAGTCGTGGCCCTGCTGGGACTTTGCATCAAGTACAATATACAGTACTATACATGTATTTTCTCTCCCTTGGAGACCATGAAGTCTCTTCTACCTAAACTAGCTTGTCTTCTCGCCCTCTCTCTGCATTGTTTGTCTTTATTATTATATCCATGGAGACCAAGGAACGATTGTCAGCCTTCTCCTTTGTTCTGGTTGACTTCCTTGCTTATTTCTCTTATCATATCCTTGAACGCCAAGGAATGAATGACAATCATACTTCCCCTATACTAGTTGATGTTCTAATCCCTTGTTATGCACTGCTTGTTTCTCTTATCATATCCTTAGACACCAAGGAATAAGATACAGTCTTCTCTCTGCTCCTATCTCCCTGTCTAGCCTTTACACTGCACTGCTTGTTTCTCTTATTATAAGGGGCGAACCCTCATTCTATTCTCCCCAAAAGCTTTATTGAACCATGTTTAGCCATGAGCTGTCTTTGCCTACTAAGTGACTGTATTGTTTTGGACAACAGTGATTAAAGTTTCCCTTAGACAAGAAAGATTATCTACACTCCCCTAGTCACTCCCTGGATCTAAGAGCCAATATAGAATACTTAGAGTTGTCTTAGAGACTCCCCTTTCCCTCCATCTCTTTGTCTCTTTCTGCTATCTCTGAAAGCTATAGCTAAAATCAAACCCTCTGCCAAGTATTCCCTGTCCTCTAAAATCAGTTCCCCACAGTATAACAAAATCCAAGGACACCAAGGTTGTCTTGGTGGTAGAAGTCTTCCTAGCCTACTAAGTCCGGATAGGGACAAATACGTCATCTAAAGTGAACTCTGCCCTACTCTTTCTAGGTCCAATTTTGACACCTTGATCGTTCTTGTGGACTTCCATGGACAAACCCAACTAACATCTACCTTATATTACTACTATGTCCAAATTTTTGTGGTTAAAAGTAGTTGTTCAAACCTTCTTGTTTTAAATTTTGAATTTTTGATTTGAATAAAAGAAAAGATAATTTTATAAATAAAAAATCAACTCATTGAAAACAAAAGTCTATTTAAAACACTTGTTGAGTGTCTTTATCCTTTGATGTTTATTGTGAGCACCTATAAAATTTATTGTGAAAATAATGCACGATACAAAGCTACAAATTATGACACTTGGATGGTATCTATACATTTGGATTAAGCATATGAGTTGAAAAAAAATAAAAATAAAATTGAATATTTTATCTTCATGATTATATTAAAAAAATAACGTAAAATAATTCATTATCTTATGAATTTTGGAATGGTTGGCCAAAAGTGGATAATTAACAACACTAAATAAAAATAACAAGATTATCACTTTTGAGGATGTTTTTTGAATAATTTTCCAAAGGATTTGAAGACATATCTACCAAACTATAACAATACTCATGTAAGAAACTCGAGAAGAAACTTCACTTCATTTGAAACATTATGATATAAGACACTGATAATGAATTCAAGTTAA
Organism: Pohlia nutans; assembly: GCA_022496805.1. Lineage (NCBI taxonomy): Eukaryota > Viridiplantae > Streptophyta > Bryopsida > Bryales > Mniaceae > Pohlia > Pohlia nutans. The sequence continues at coordinate 2,695,417 of CM040093.1, read as the reverse complement.
AAGTATTACAAATGTAATTATGGTGAATATCCAATTAAATTCAATTGACAATCATTCAATTTTTTTTTCCAAACTTTATTGTACAAATGTCTTCTATTAACCATGTGTTACACTTGTTTGTAAAAAATTTGAAACAATTTTTTTTAAACTCATAGATGTGAGTTTTTAACCGTATTGTTTTTTAGTTCCCTTATTTTCTTGAAGATGCACTATCATTCTATATATATTAATTTCTGTAGATGTTGTAAATGCTCTTAAATTGATTATACACAATCATCATATAGCATGCAATGTTGTTTTTTTGAAAAAATGCAAAAATGCTATAAAAATGAATTTGGAACCATTAATAGTTTATTGTGAAAGTGACAAGATGCGTGATTTATGAATACCGTAAGTTGTTCAATTTTATTTTTTAAACTACCAATGTTGTTGAAGTTTAAAACACAACACCCCCCATATTTGTGCTTTTATTGTGGACAACACACGTCCCTACACATGTTACAATGTCCTAAGTCAACCATTGTATATTCCCAAAAAAAATTAAAATTATAAACATACAAGCTATGACATCTCGAGTAGTGTAGCAAAACTCCATCAACCAAAAAGAATTGGAGTTGGTAGGGTACTAATTAGGGAGTGGGCTACTTGTTCACCCCACCTATGCAACTCACTAAACATTCTTTCAACCAATTGCAAGTCCTCCAGTGCGCAAAAGAAAAAAATCAGCTTGCTAAATGTAAAAGAAAAAAAATGTTCAGAGGAGATGTTGGCCTCACCAAAAATTATTTATTTGGAAGAACAAAGAGAACTTGGGGGTGGATCGTATCACTTACTACAATTTTTTATTTATAAAAATGCAAGTGTTGGGATGTTTGTTGAGATGCCCTCAACATCCAATATGATTGAATATTATATCCAAACTTTTATTTCCAGATTTTTGGCCTCATTCAAAATTTGTTCAAAATAAGAGCTAAAATTGCTACAATAACCTAGACAAGAAAGGGTTAATTGCATCCAAGCCTCTCATCACGACCTTTACTTTAGGATGGTGTGGAGGCTCTTAGTACAGTATCTTCAGCAGCACTTTGAAAAGGCCCTGCCCTTTGGATAATGGATGAAAAGCTGATACGAAATCATCCCAAGCTTTATAAATCTCCTAGTTATTCAAAATCTTCAACTCACCACTTAAGATGAATAGTGATGCAGATTGACACATGTTGGCTAATGTGGTGGTGCGTGATTGGATTATGCAAAGTGAAATAGTTATTTGTTGTTGGCGAGGTACCGTTGAAAATGACTTTGTGTTCTTCAAAAGATATGTCCGTTTTGCAGAGCTCTTCTAAAGATGCTCTCACAACTTAGTTCTAGCACGCACTTCTTACTACAATAGTAGAAAAGGGGTACTTGGATACCAAGCTACAATGTGAGAGATTGATGCCAAAGGCCCCCCGACTCTAAATCCCCCCCTCAACGTCAATGCAAGCACTATTCACACATGGGTCCCATTTGCTAAAATTTCCATTTTGTGCACCTTAGTCTTTATTTGGCAGTTTTTTTTGTAAATTTGGAACCTATGGCCCCAAATTAATTTAGGAAGACCCCTCGGGGACTTTAAACCCTTGGAAGAGGGGGTTATTTTCTAAAGTGGACCCCAACATGCACAAAATAGAGGGTAGGTTTGTCCTCTTGCAGTAACAAGGAGGGATTTAGAGTTGGGGCCAAAGGCCTACAAACTGCAGCTTGGCATCCAAGGTACCCTTTTTCCCTTCTACTGTAGTATCTTTTGAAGAACTCTTTCATAACGTTATCCCTGAAGTGTTAGAGCAGCTCCACCGCAGCCCTCCCAGAGTCTCTCGCACTCTAGAACTAGATGAAAGTGCCAAGGGCCCTTTCAAAATGCCTCTTGACTCTCAATCCTAGCGTGTTAAGAAATGGCCCTTCAAATCAGTATTTAGTTGACTATATCCCTACATTCTACTTGTGATTGGTCCATTGACTATTTGATGTGCACTTTTGATGTGTGAGGGCCGAGCAAGGGTGGGGGAGTGTAAGTGCAAGGGCTCTTCAAATGTAAATGAATAATTTCAGCGAGTCAACTCTAGCGTGTTGGAGTGGAGATGCTCTTAGGATCCAATGGAGTGACCTATTGAATGCAGCCACTGTACAGTACAGTAGTGTAGTGAACTGAAACACATCATTTCCAACAACTTCCATAAGGTTCTTCAGAGCCTCCTCTGCTCACCTCTGAATCTCATTGAATAAGGGATGTCAGAAAGTTGAGGCGTAACCCCTAAATGCTTACAGCCCTCTTCAGATTTGGAGAATTGCATTTAAGATCTATTATAAAATGCAACTAAGAAGGATATTTTGAACTTGATGTTTGAATAAAAGTTGTACATTACGAATTTCAGATTCTATCTATACGGTTAGATCTATGATTGCAATCACCAATATTTTTGTATTAAATTTTAAATTATCTTGTAATTCGATTACAAATAAGATATTGACAATTTGTGGATGAAATTTGTTGTGATGGGTTGAAATGTAATATTTTAAGTAAAATGATTTTTGGAGATATTTTGGTTGCTTAATTTTATGAGTTGACTTTTTCAAGAGCACTTTTGAACTATTTTGAACTACGATCTTAGAAATTTTTCGTGAATCACTGCAACATGAAATGAGGCATAAAAAATTTCACAAATCATCCCCTTTCTAATCGATTCATACATGCATGAAGCTAACTTCCTATAAAATCTATAGTAAAAAATCCACACTGCAATAAGTGCATGACGGAGGACAAAACGTGGATGAAATCTGTACATCGTTAAAACAATAGACGCTCCAGCAGTTAGAGGTTATGCATGGATGAAGAGTGTTTGGTGAGTATATCTATTCCGTTTGTATAATATTATAAGGCCGAAATGGCTACAATACTGCATGAGGGAAAGAGTGTGATCCCGAGTGTGATCCCCAAGGGGCTTAAGAACCTTACGTCATCTACATTCAACAACGTCCTTTCCACCAATGCAAGTACACTACAATGAAACTCTAATGTTCTTACTCTTGAAATATCATGTTCTCTAGATGAGGATGAGATATATGTGTTGAATGTTGCATTAAAAACAAGCGGCTAGTTGCGTAGTCTATGCCTTAGTATTTACCCTAGATTTACTTTTACAACTTGTTTATATTGTTCAGGCATGTAACTCCTTAAAAACGAAGCGTTTTTGTAGTCCCACTTGGGCATAGACAACAAAATATGAAGCTCTGTAGTAAGCAACCTAAGAGCATCTCCACTAGCACTCTGGATTGCACTCTGAAGGTCATTCAAAAAGCCGGACCTCACCATGTAGTTCCCCCACCAACATCACTCAATTAGACTCTTTAAAATAGTAAGTGAACCACTCACAAGTCACCACACATGGATTGTACAATTATGATGTGCAACTAAAAAAGAAGATACACTAACAAAAATGATTTTGAGGGCCTTGATTTTTAGTGGATTATCCAGTGTCATGGGCCAAATAAATTGTTCACCAACCTGGTCTCATTCATTTTTCCATAGCCAGAGCGGTATCCAGAGTGCTAGTGGAGATGTTCTTATGGGTTTTTTTTCAGCCTTAAAGGCTAATGGCACTTTTTTTTGTTGACTACTGAATATTGTATGCCCTATGAAAGTATGGCCAATGGTTGCCATTTGCTCATATCTCAAGCCAAAAAACAAGAAAAAATAAAACAACTTAGGCACAGTTACTAATGGTTCTCTGTTTCCATCGCCTGCTATGATCTTGATGAAATCCGCCATTCGCAGCAATGTGAATGCTTCCTTAGCTTAAAATTTAGCAAAATGGCTAAACAATACCATATAAAGAAGCTAAAAAGGCTACAACACACAAAATTTGCAAAATTTTATTCCTTTATTCATACCACTTGAATTTTGTACCTTGTGGTATAAGCTAGATATTACCACACTAACTAACTTCATGGAGTCAAAGGCTAGTTCAAAAACACCGTTGAAATTCACATAAATACCATCACAAAAGAAACACTAAAACTAAGCTCCAACCAAGTAACTACACTAAGCCAACAACTATAATAAAACCCGAAGAAGCCCACTACAATCCCATTAGGCCTGCACGACGCTTATAGTCCTTCCAACCTCCGATAGCCTCATGAAAAGGGAAGTTTTGTAGAGAAAAAAATTCAATGTAAACATACACACGCACAAATCCAAGGGTCCGACAATTTGTTCATGACTATGCCTTTCACAAATTGATGGTGGAGAATGCTCTCTCATCTTCCACTGATCAAAGAACCACAAGGAAGGTGATCTCAAACACCTTAAGAGTTTCTTTTTCATTGTCGTCATGGAAGCCATGATTGGTTGGGCGGCATTTGCAATAAACGACAACAACAATGAAATTACAACACATGGCCTTAGTAAAGCAATGAGACTACAATACACGGCTTTACAACGATGAGGTTACATCTCAATGTTTTGAATATTCATGCTAATTGTGAGTACCTAATTTGATGGACTACATGTCAAAACTATAATTATTGCTCATATTAATACAAATCATATAGGGGTGGGGGTTTATACGCGCTCCATGCAAGCATTATGGGTTTAGGAGGAACATACCTACTACTAATCGCATCGTGTCCAGCAACAACGGCAAATCCAAGCACCAATGATGAACATTCTCCTCTCTCCTGCATCTGCAACGAATACAAAGTTTCGGCAGTCCAATGCCCTTGATCACCTCCAAGCTTCAATAGGCCAACAGAGGCGGAATTCTTGCTGCTCTTGAAGTATTTGTCATGGGGAAGCAACGATTGCGCCTACTTCCCTTTGACCTTGGACATTGCAGACGCTGATGAATCAGCTTGTCCGCCCTAAAACCACAACAACATAGCAACATGGCCTCATATGCAGTTTTGAAAGTAGCAAAGTTGGCGATGCGATTAGCTCAAACGGCCACCAACAATGATTAGAACGCCAAGAGTATAGAGCGCAATGGTAGCTACTATTGAGATCCACGATGAGTGATGCAAGAATGCGAAGAAAAAAAAGGGTGGGCTTGGGAGCAGGCAAATGCATGCGTTGTGGGCGGACATCAAAGCCAGCGAAGGTGGCCGGCAGCAGGTCACGATGACGTCACTAGGGCTAGGGTAGATTCAACAAGTTTGAAAATCAGGCCATGCATCATGCTACGGAGGAGAGCATCAAGCGATTATTCCGATTTCAATTTCAGGCGATTTTTCAATTTCCTTTGTTGCGATTAGCCACATGAATACAGATGGAGCCACCTAGCGATAATCCGCTCATTTTAACTTGGCTGCTGGCCAGGTATAATAGTATTTTTGGCCAGGTGTACATAGTTGTAATTTGTAACCAAGCTGTTCCTACTGACACCATTTTATTTTATTTAGGTTGGAGCCAAATAAGTTACAGTACCTTTACTGATCTACTGATCCGTCCAGCAGGACTAATCCATGATCCAAGATGAACTAACTTCCACCCAATTTTGCAGTAGTTATTATTAAATATATTACAACTTACAAACAAGTGAAGGTTCCCATGGTGCCTCTAAGATAAGTTAAGTGTAAGAGCATCCCCACTCGTACATGCTAGAGATGACTCGCTGAAATTATTCATTTACTGGTGCTGGGGCCGAGACGGTCAATTGTTGTCGTACACGGCCAAGAAGGGAAGAAAATTGTTGACACCCCATCTTACTCTCACCAAATCCATCCCCGAGAAGTGGCACGGACTACTGCCTGACAACTATCAGCCTTGATGGAAGGAAGTGTGGAGTAAAGTGCGACCGCAAAAGGAGGCCGCATTCCTCTGGAGCTTGTATCATTGCGCGATTGTAGTGAACTCATGGCGTGCCATCATCTTCCCCGGTATCTCAGCCACATGCGAAGCGTGCCCGGCCGGCCTCAACGAGACGGTGCTGCACAGATTCTATGCCTGTGTGCAAGCTCAAGTTGCATGGAATTTTACCGCCTCGGTGTTGTATTTGTCCCAAGAGCTTGAATCGGAGTCACAGGGATGGCCAAGTTTCACGTGGCAGCAATGCATCGATCTCCCCTGCCACGCAAACTCAAGCTGGGAGCCCAACTCTGGTCCCTATTTCGAGGCTCTACAATCTGGACTTGCTGGATCACCTGTAACGCTCAATGTTTTCAACAGGAAAATTGGTCAGCAACGTGTATCGAACAAGTGCTGTGGGACCTCATCCTGGATTATGGCCGCGCGGCATGGCAACGTACGCAGAAGCTGAAGGAGCTCTACCCGGAACAAACGCCCAAGTTCATAGCTAGATTTGATAAATTGTGGCTTAGGACTCCGTTCTTCGGTACGAGGATTGAGGACACAGTCACGTGGCATTTGGCTCGGCCAAAGTCCGGCCGGTTCTACTACGCCTTTGGATTAGGTTGAAAATACAAATTTTTCTATTAGCTGTCTGAAAACTTAAAAATTCTCGCCAGGGAGGCTTGTCTCCTCTGGTATTCGGTGTATGCGACCTTCATTAATTCAATAGGGTTTCATCCTCTTGTTTCAAAAAAATAAAATAAAATATTCATTTACATTTGAAGAGCCCTTGCACTTACACTTCCCCATCCTTGCACGCCCCTCACACATCAAAAGTGCACATCAAATAGTCAATGAACCAATCACAAGTAGAATGTGGGGATATAGTCAACTAAATAGTGATTTGAAGGGTCATTTCTTAACACACTAGGATTGAGAGTCAAGAGGCATTTTTGAAGGGCCCTTGGCACTTTTCATCTAGTTCAGGAGTGTGAGAGACTCTGGGTGGGCAGCAGTGGAGCTACTCTAAGGCAATGAAGGGACGCAATAGTGTAGCAGCAACAAGAGTAACCCTATCCGGTTCTTGACCAAGGACCACACAAATATAATACAAGTAAACACCACCAGACATTCAACCATACTAGATGTCTGTCGAAGCACGTGATACCGGATACTCCCCTAGAACGCACTTTTTCGTATTAAGAATGCTCGTAGAGGTGATTTCCGGGTTATCGTTCCGCGGAGATTCTGTGAAGTGGGAGGCTTCCGGAGATGGTCCCGGGCTGGTGATCTCTCTCTCTCTATCACTAGCTGAATTCCTCTTTCCTACTGAACCGGGTCTTCTTCTACTGACTGACCCGGTTGTGACTAGATCCGGTTTTCGTCCGAGTTGGGAATTTATCCAACCCTACTCTATCCGGTCTATCAAACAACTCAACCCGGTTTACATTAACCTCTCTTTTCCCTCAGAGGGTTCTCCATTTTCATTTAGCGGTGCTGGATTTAAAGACACACCCTTCCTGCTGATTTCTGTGATGGGAACTTCACTACCTTCCGGTTATTCTAACTCAACTCCTCAATCCGGGTAATTCCCGTACTGCACTTCAGCTATAGATTCATCCCAAACCCACAGCCGGTCATACAAGCGCAACCCGGTTTTCCCCCCTTCTAAAAATAATACTACAACGACTTGTTAACCGGGATGGATCCTTATCCGGGGTGTCCGGGATCGGTTGGACTCCTAACAGCTCGTTTTACTCTGATCATTCCGGTTCTCCTTATCACACGATCTACCCAGGTGCTGGCACCTCAACCGGACTACCCATTCAAGAGTTCTGAGAGGACCGGAGTACCCCTCCTATCCACTCAGCCACTAACCCGGATTATACCTTGCAACCAAGCACGGAACAACCCACATTCAAACAACCTTTGAGTTCCCCCATACCCAAACTCTTAACTGGATCTACAACAGAACCCGGTCAATCCTTCCGGTTACCAAGGGACTAATTGGACCACTGTCTCAATCAACAACACACACACACATACACAAACACACCGGTTCGTAGAAGAGTATGCCTATGATCATTTACAAAGAACAATGGTACACAAAAGACCCCAGGAATGAGGAACATCCCTGGATAAAAAACCAACACAAAACCGACCAGATCCGGGAAACCCGCAGATCCTAAAAACCCGGGATCCGGAAAACCGGAGAACTACCCCACGATTCAGTTCTCTTCCTATACTACAACTAACATTGGAATCCTAAAAGCCTAACTCTCAAAAAGAGTCCTACCCTACTCAACAAGGGCCCACAAGGCCGGATCCACAAAACCCGGAACCTAACTACCCAGCTGAACTTCCGAGCAGCTGCGCCTGATCCGGAACCGCCGATCCGCTCCTTTGCTTGCCGCGTTCCCCTTGCCATTCGCCTACCGGTTGGCGCCTTTACGCACCATCCGGTTGACCGTCCGGGTTGCCTCCTGGCCCACCCTCTGGCCCTCCTTCCTCACCCTGTTGGGCACCCGTCTCCGCCATCTCCTCTTCCGGATTCAGGAACCCGGCCAGACTTGCTTCTCCTGGCTCGGCTGCCTGAACCGGCTCCATCTCTTCCATCATCCGGGAGGTCTGATCCGGGGTGGAGCTTCTCACTCCCAGCAACCGGTCCAAATCGCCTCGTCTGACAACCGGAAGTTCTCCTGCAGCTCACTTCCGGACAGGGGAACTCTCGCTCCCCTGTTGCTGGTCTCCCCCACTTCCGGTTCAGGTACGGGTGAACACCTCGTAAGCACCTCTGCCGCCAGCGCCCGGAATGCCACGAGCGCCTCTTCCACCCGGGCAGCATACTTTTTCACGATGCTCTTTACCCGTTCTGCCCCTTCCTCCTCGAAATCACTCATCATCTCGTCGTACAGCCTCGCCTTGGTCTGTACTTCCCCATCCGGTCGGAACAACCGGAACACCGACTCGAAGCAGGTCCGGTCCTGTTGCTCCATGGTCCGGATAGTCCTCTTCGCCAGCCTCAGCTCCTTCTTCTGTTCCCGCATGAGCTGGGCCGTACCGGTGGACTCCTTGCGAGCCCGGTTTCCCTCCCGCCGAATCTGCCTGACCATTTCCGGAAACTCCTTCACGTCCGTGCTCCTGAGGACGTTCCCAATTCCCCTCACTGCGTTGTAAAGTGGAGTGTACTGCCCCTCCACCATTTCCAAGGCTGCCCGGATTGGCATGAGCATGACGTCCGATCTCGCCAGGATCGGTACGTCCTGTTGTGCCTCCCGGTTTGGCTCTGCTGCAGGGGTGGGCTCCTCTCTCCGGTCTGGCGCGTCCTCCCGGTCTCGCTCCCCAATTTCTTCTTCATGTCCTGTCCCCATCTTCTGCTTCCCTTTCTCATGTGCGTTCGCCCTGCGGTTGCTTGGACCGGGTTCTCCGGTGGGACGGGCACCTCGACCGTCCACTGGAGTAGTCTTCATCCGGGTCGGGGTCTTCTTCCGGAGAGGTGAAGCATCCTCCCGGGGAGGAGAAACCTCTCGGATGTCCGAGTCCTCCCCTCCGTCACTCCGGATGACCCGCTTCCGCTTCTGCGGCTGCTGTCCCCGGGCGCGTACTGAAGGACCCTCTCCTTCCGGTTGCACGTCCCCTGCAGGATTCGTTCTCTTCTTCCGTCGCTCCTCCATTTGTGGGCTTGTGCCTCCCGGTTGTCTTTCTTCCGGGTCTTCTCTCCTTTTCCGACGCTTTTCAGGTCGCGGGCTGGCACCTCCCGGTTCCTCTCGTCTCTTCCGGCGCTCCTCCGGTTGGCCCTCTCTGACGTTGAGCGGTCGGGGTACGCCCGGTTCGCTCCGGTCGCCCTGAGCGCCTTCGTCTTCTTTCTCCTCTCTGGCTCTCCCCTCCGATTGCACCCTTGCTTCCGGACGGAGCTTGCGCGCTTTGGCCGGGCTCCGGTCTGCTGCAGGCAAGGATTGCTTTTCCAATTTCGCCTTCTCCCTATCCGTAAAGCATCCGTGCTAGGCATACAGGTGGTAAAGGAAGGGGGCAATGGGACAACCTTTCGAACCTCCGATCTTCATAGCCTCCCGGTTTACGATTTCCTGTATCACAAGTCCCCACCCGGTCGTCTTTTTATGATGCAGCGCGGAGAAGATGCCCTTTGCCAATTTGATCGTGACGGTGGTGGGCTTATCCGGACTGAGGATGGGCACCAGGAACTGAAGCAGCCGCTTCTCCTGGGGTATCCGGCAATCCTCCACCCGGAATCCGTCCTTCTCTGAAAGATGGGAGAACCGCCCCTTCACCCAATCCGAATCTCCCTTCTGGCCGGACTCTAGTCCGTACTCGCTGTCCGGGAGGTCGTATGTACTGTTCCAGTGCTCCCGGGTCCAATGTGTGCGCTTCCCCCGGATGTAGCTATCCCGGAAGGCTGGTGGTACTGGCTTTCCCACCACCTCCGCCAATATTCCGGTGTCCTGGATGTCCCAGTTCCGGTAAAGGAGCTCCTCGCATTTCATGGTCGCGAGGTCCCTGCGCAGCATCTCAAAATCGCCCGGATGCTGTGGCACTACCGGAACCACCTTCTTCTCCGTGATTCTGGTTCCTGCAGAACTCTCTCCTCTCCGTGCCATTCCTACAGACTCCGGACGCACTCTCTTTCTCTTCCGCAAACTGCGCCTAAGTTTTTGGCGCTCCTTCTGCTCTAACTCCGGTCTCACACTATCGACTCTACTGCTATCCGGAAGCACGAAATTCTGCTGGCGCGGAGGACTGGAACTGTAGAGAGTGAATGAACAGTGAGTCGCCCAATTTAAAGCGGCCCATTTCAATGCTCGGATCGTGGCCGGGTCCATCGGAGACCCGTCCTCACCTATCCGGTCTCCCATCCGGTTTCCAACCGGAACCCGCTGCCTATCTAGTCCTGCAGTAATTCCTCTAGGTTGCGCACAAGCGCCACTCTCTATCCAAATCAATAACTGGGCCGTTATGGCCATTACTTCTCCTATTTATGGCGGTAAGACTACTCCTAGTTGCCCTAGAAACCCTAACTGGCCGCTTTTGAGAAAACGAGGTTTGACAATGTCATATCACAACTTACACATGTTTGTCCATGCAATGCTCAGCTCTTTTTAAACATTTTCTTTAAGCATCTCCACTAGCACTTTGGATACCGCTCTTACTAGCTATGGAAAAATGAATGATATTGGGTTGGTGAACAATTCCTTTGGCCTGTGACACTAAATAATTCACTAATAACCAGGGCCCTCAAAACTCACTCTTGCTACACTAAATGGCGTATTTAGTGTCTAAGGATAATTGATGTCTTTTACCACAATAAGTTCAAAGCTAAAGAGAAATAGTGTCCCTTGACACTACATAGGAGTTTGCCACTTGTCATTCTTATTTTCATTGAGGGTACCATGTTCTTTTCAAGTAATGGGAGTAGCATGAGGTGGCATGCCATTTATTTTTTATAAAGTTGTCATATGTCATTAGAACACTACATTCATATTTTTCTTACGATGACACTATATCTCCCTAAAATTAAATAATGTCCCAGGACACTAAATACGCCATTCAATGTAGTGTATCAATTGCACATCATAATTGCACAATTCATGCGTGGTGACTTGTGAGTGGCTCACTTACTATTTTCAAGAGTCTAATTGAGTGATGTTGATAGGGGAACTACATGGTGAGGTCTGACTTTTTGGATGACCTTCAGAGTGCAATCTAGAGTACTAGTGGAGATGCTCTTAGAATGGACAAAGAATTAGAAGCTGCATTCCAATGATGGCAATTACATCTGCCATATTCTAATTTTTATTCACTAATACATAGGATAATAGAGCAATGGGAGCCAACATCCTTTTGCAATAGGACACAATGTAAATACAATTAGAAACTAAATTTATGTAGCAATGACATGATAGTCCCAAAATTCATGGAATACAAATGGAATTCCTTCATTACTTAGAAAAGTGGATCTAAGTGAAGATTATCTTTTGATCTAGTTTTCAAAAGAGTGTTCTATTGCACTGCTCTATTATACTATGTAGAACTTGATGACAATGCATTCTACTTTTATAAAAGTAAACTAAAACGAATAAAGGGTTGAGCCATCAAGATCGTAGAGCCTCCTTACATGTCGACTCAATGGGTAAATATGGCTCTGGAGGAAAAGAATGCATCACAAAATGACAAAGCCTTCTTCTCCAATCATTGGTGAGCATGAAATCCAGATTACCGTATTTATAGCAGCTTTGACCTTCCTCGGATGATTAATTAATTATTTTTTAAAATAAATTTCATTTTCTCAAATATTCCCTAAAATTCGTTTTTTTCCTTACATTTTTTTTGCAAAAGAAATTCCAAAACTTTTGTTTTCTATTTTTAGAATTATTTAAAAGCAAAGCTGCTATGAAAGTACAGTAGTTTCTTTGCCCATATTGGTATGGCATTGGTACTAAAGATGATTAATGACCAATGGAACGACATTGATACCATCTTCTATAAGAATGCACTTGAAGTCAACACAAAAGTATGAAATTGATGTCCTATCGGGCATCATTTGTGGTTTAACCCCTAAACGCCTGAGGGGGTTCCCCCAACCAAAACTACTTTATTTTGGTTATTTTTGTTGATGATCTCTGAATGCATTTCAAAACTTTTTTTCACACTCCAATCATAGGATCATTTAATCCTAAGCTTTGTAAACCATCCCTCAAATTTTCAAAACATTTGATTGTATGGATTTCAAGAATATAGCAAATGAAGTTGAGATTTTGAAATTTCAGGCCCTGAAAAATTTGGGCAGTTTTGCTTTGATGGGCTTCCAAACCAAAAAAAAAAAGTTGAAATGATGTGCCGTTTTTGACCATCCTCAAGATGAGGTAGTTAACAAGATGCATGACTCAATTTGATAAGATGTTCAATTCATTAGCATTTTTTTAGAGACCTTATAATGGGTGAGGGGTACATACGAAAGAAAGCAAGAGATTTTGGCCAAATTGGATTATCCCTTCAACTCTCCTCCAATTGGAAGAGTCCACAATTCATGGCATGCAACCCATGAATTGTGGGCTGGAGTCAAATTCCTTTGAGGTGCCCAATGAATCTCATTGACTTAGTTTTTTGGTAAGCCTACCCGAAGTGTTGAAGTTGATTTCAATATTGAGATCTTTTACTTTGAAAATTTCTACTAAGTGGAGTTTTGATTATATGAATATAATTCCAATTGTATTCAAAAGAAGACTCGTTTACCTATGACATCATATTTTCATTTTGAAAAAAAGTTATTTTTTTGGACATGCGTAGCCCTGGAAAATGGGCAGAGACCAAAACATAGTCTTTTGGGAGTTTAAAGGTTAAGGTATCCCCCATCATCCAATTCTCAAATAGGGTGTTTTGGTGAAAATAAAAAATCTAGAGGAAGTTGTCTTTTCAAAAACCAAAACCCAACCAAAAGCGTTCCTTCTACTCTCTATATTGAGAAATCCCCGAGGAAGTATTGGAAAGAAACATCGGTTTAGGGCAACAAGGGCACCTTAACCCCTAAATGACAGAGGGGGTAAGGGCAAATTCTAGATGTGTTATTAAATGTTACTTTTGCAACTTTGATGAAGTTTAGTCCAAAAGAGAAAATGAAAAGCATGATGTTTAATAATTATCTGTACGGTCAAACTTTCAAAAGATGTTTTAGATACTCATTTAATGAAGTTAAAAGCATTTACCATTTAATATTCACCAAAATTATAAATTATATTTTTAGAACTTGAAATGTGGTACGATTGGTTAAAATTAGACATCCTATTCTAAAAATTTTAAAAGAATTTTTTTCAAGGAGAGAACATCATTAGTTTCCCCAAATAGTGAATTTTATAACAATTGACCAACATTGAGGTCTTTGTCTTTGAAAAATCCTCGTTGGTGGAGTTTAACTCAAATTGACATGATTCAAATTGGATTGGAAAGTAGACCTGATTTCCTATTTGAAAATGTACTTTATTTTTATGATTTTTTTTCATCATGGGCAGCCCGTAAAAATAGAGCAGTGACCATAAAATGATCGTTCGGTCACTTAGGAGTTAAGGAATTGCATTGTGCACAAGGTGCGTTGGTTGTCTATTAGCCAAATTACTACACCCATTATCTTATTTACTATGAGATCCACAATTAGTCCGAGTTTTTTACAAATGCTCAAACTAATTTTGATATGTACTATCCAAACTAGTCCAAAAATATAATTACAAAAAGTTATTATTCTATTTACATTATAATACTTTATATTGAAAAAAGCTAAATAGTATTGTCAAAATATTTTTTTAATATTTGGCATGGTAAATTCATAGTAATTTGGATATTCTTTTTTAGTATAGGCCACACTATACCTACATTACCACAATTACTACGAGTTATCTCAATTACTCCGACTCGGACTTTCTTTTAATTTGACAATTAGTCTGAGTTTTCGTTATTAGTCTGAGTCAAACTAAATAAGATAATTGTTGTAGTACAATCCACCCCAATTTATGTTTTTTCGGATGGTTTTCTTAACGCTCTTTAACGAGGTTTAACGATTTATTTTGTTAACTCTTGTTAAATAGCATTAAGAAATACATCCCATAAAATGTAATTTGGAATAGTGTTGTATTAGTGAATTATGTTTGCAGATATGCCAATTTTTGCTAGCACAAATGAATGTGGAGAGTCATATCACAAGTTTTGCTTGTATTTAGTTCTATTTTTATTATTGATAAAGTTGAATATTTCTTTAGAAAACCTTTGAGATTAAGAATACTAATCTTACAAACATTGGTATTGCATTGGATATTATTATTCGATCTCTATTGAAGAAGTTCCTCGTTGCCAAGGAACATGAGTTTGGTGTACAAACTAATTGTATGGCACATTTCTAGGACATCTCCAAACGTAATGAGATTAACCCCTGTGAGCAAGCGAGGACATATGTATTCCAGTGCTTTTGATTTAACATTTGAAGTAGCTTTCAGCATTGTTAAATACAATATTTCAGAGTGTTGCTTGAATATGAAATGTAAGTTCATACGGAAGGGACTGAATTTTTCTTACTAATTTGTGAATTTTCAGATCCTCTGCCACATAGGCGTCGTAGAAAACACAAACATTCGTATTTTCAGCTTTCTTTGGTCTGGGGCTTCTTCTCAAATTGTACGCAATGTGCTTGTACAATACGCTACATACCTCACTGGCAAGGACCGGTTATTAGCCATTAGACAATACCTTTTTTATTTTTATTTATTTTGGAAAATGTGGTCCTCTTCACTTCTCAATGTTATACTATTCCTTATTTGAATATTGTCGTTGTCTTTCTACAAAGGTGGCGCTTCCAGCTGGCCTTATCGGTTGTAATATGATTGATATTTATAATAAACTATTTGTAGTTTTGGAGAGAAAGCAATTTTGGAGCCACAACTGTAGGTTTATCAGGAAGTCAAATCTAATCATAAGTTCCTGAAGGTGGATCCTTGGATTCGAGGTTTGGCTTCTTCTACTTCAATTTGTTGCATTGTCACTCTCCTCTTCCACTAGTACAAATTCAAAGTATGAGTATAGATTTGTATTCCTCCATCACTATGCCCAAGGATTACGAAGATTGCTCACTTGGATTTGGTGTTACAATAAAATACTACAGAGGCTTAATGCCCATCAAGATGTACAAAGATTTCATCATTTAAGCACTAAGATTTCCACACACATCAAAAGATTGTAGGAAAATTGTGCAATCGTTTACCAAGTGTGAGAATTTCAATGTCTGTAGAGGGAAAAGGTTGGCAATGAAATATCTCCATCTACATGAAGTACTATAAGAGTATGTGAGCTGCCAAGTCGGCACTTGGTGTTCAGAGTTACAATTTTTATTTATTTTTCGTAAATATTAGTGTGTTTATGTAAACAAATGGAAAAAATAGTAAACAAATGTGGAAAAAAATTTGGGAAGTGCAATTAAGGGTTTTTTACCTATTTTTATGTTTTTCTCGTAAAACTGTGAAAGTAAAGTAAAAAAGTAGCTATATTGATAGATTTTTACGTAAAAAAGGCAATGTTGTGAAAATTAATAGTTTGAATAGCGACCGAGATAAAATTACTCTAAGTCGTGACTATTTAAACATCTTTTGGATCCTATATAGAGGGAATGCTCTCTTAGATAAAAATATAACAGGGAATAAGAGGTTAAAAGGAGTTATGATTAATTATTATTTTGAGTAGTTGGTAATTACTCTAATAAAGGGTAGAAGAAGAAGGAGATAGTAAAATCTCTTCTAAAGGGTTGAGAATAGACTTTGAGAACTCTCAATAAGTTGTAGAGTTTTTGCGTATTTACAAGGGTTAAACGCAATTACCATAGACTATAAATAGGCTTTGAAAATTCACAGATGATGCTAAATTGGCCAAAAAATTGTTATAAGGACCTTTAGGTACCTTGACGAAGATGGCCAAATTCGGTAATTATCGGAGTTAGGGAACTATGTTTTTTTTAAAAGCTAAGATTTTGCCGTAAATTTCGCGAAAATGTTAAAAAGTTAGCGGGCGTCGTACAAGACCAACCAAGAGTCTAATTGGAGGTTTACGAAAGGCGTTGTCCACTAAAAGAAGCCTTTAAAAATCAACGGTGAAATCCATTGGAGCAAAAGTTAGATTTATCAACCGGTGGTAAATTCTACGGGCGATAAAAGGCTAAAATAGGATGAAATTGGTTAAAATGTCTATTTTTAACTCGTGAATAATCTTTCTAAGCTAATTTTGGCATTCTAAATCCAACGATGAAATCCGTTTGTCAATCCGAAATATATTTAGAAAGTTACCTTTTATGTCCAGCAGTAAATTAGGTTTAAGGGTTAATTGGGTTTTTCCTCAATTAACTTAATAAAGATAGGATCGCCAACTTAAAGCTTCCGGAAGTTATAGGGTACGTTGGACCGGAGGTCTAAATTCAATTCTTGCGTAATTGGTGAGATTTTTGGTTGCGGGCCGTGTTTTGGATCATTTTGTTTAGTATTTAAGGAGGCTCATTTTTTCTCCAAAATCACCAATTTGGTCACTTAAATTGGTGGTTTGGTGGTGTTGTGATTCTTCTCTTTTCTTCTCTTTCAATACATCTTTTTTGGCAAGACTTTTGGCGTTTGTTTGTGTTGTTGCGGAACCTTCCAAGAGGATTGGTTGCAATTAATGAAAAATTTCTTCAGTCGTGAGTTGTTGTATTTCTAATTGGCACTTCATTCCCCTTGCATGTGGTGCAATTGTAACCGTTGTTGTGGATGTTTTTTGTTGTCTAACTAATCTTTCTTCTCATGTAATTATCTTTATGTACTAATCTATGGGTTGTGAGAGATTGTAAAGAGTATGATGTGAAGTGTGAGGAGCAACATGTGTGTGTTGGTGTGTGTTTGTAAGTGTGTGTATGTGTGTAGTTGTGTGAAAAAAAACATTGTAATTAATACAAAGGTAGTGTATCGTGAGAGATATTCAAATTGAGCATACAAGTGTGAAAGTGGTGTGAAGGGGAGCCAAAATACTTCAATTGAAGTATTAAACTCATTCAAAGATGGTACGTACACTCACCACTCTCAAAAACCTTCTTTTGAATAAATAAATTATTTTAACGAAACTCCATCCGTCCATATCGTCAAAAATATACATTCAATAAAAACGAATTTTATATTTTTATAAATGACATGAAATATAGAAGAGCGTGCTATGATTAGTTTTTAGAAAACTAATTTAATTTAAAAATTATTGCACGCTGTCATTTAGGAAGTAAAATGGATGAAAAACGTAGCAGAGCTTCATCCATCCGTAGCTACTATTCTGAACATCCGTTTTAGGTGAATTTTACATTTTTATAAATGGAATAAAAGATGGAAGAGCGTGATGTGGTTAGTTTTCAGAAAAAAACTAATTTAATTAGATAATGATTGCACGTTGTTGTCCAAAGAGTAATCTTCTAGTGGACAACGCCTTTCGTAAACCTCCAATTAGACTCTTGGTTGGTCTTGTACGACCCCCACTAACTTTTTAACATTTTCGCGAAATTTACGGCAAAATCTTAGCTTTTAAAAAAAACATAGTTCCCTAACTCCGATGATTACCGAATTTGGCCATCTTCATCAAGGTACCTAAAGGTCCTTGTAACAATTTTTTGGCCAATTTAGCATCATCTGTTTATTTTCTATGAATTTTCAAAGCCTATTTATAGTCTATGGTAATTGCGTTTAACCCTTGTAAATACGCAAAAACTCTACAACTTATTGAGAGTTCTCAAAGTCTATTCTCAACCCTTTAGAAGAGATTTTACTATCTCCTTCTTCTTCTACCCTTTATTAGAGTAATTACCAACTACTCAAAATAATAATTAATCATAACTCCTTTTAACCTCTTATTCCCTGTTATATTTTTATCTTAGAGAGCATTCCCTCTATATAGGATCCAAAAGATGTTTAAATAGTCACGACTTAGAGTAATTTTATCTCGGTCGCTATTCAAACTATTAATTTTCACAACATTGCCTTTTTTACGTAAAAATCTATCAATATAGCTACTTTTTTAGTAAGTTGTCCAATTTGATAAAATTTTGGTTAAATGTGTAGGAATTACCAATTGGATAGCTTCCATAGTGAGAATAAGCCCTAGTGGGTAGTGAATTTCCAATTGGTAAGTAATTAATGTGGTTAGGATATCAAAAGGTGTGACGGCAACTAGTTTCAACTAGCTTAACCCAATGGTCATAGTATAAGATTAGATTTGAAAGCTAATGTTTTTTTAGTTTTTCAAGCAAGCGAGGCTTAAGCTCCTTCCTTAGGAAAAGGAAGTATTTTTAGTTTTATTTTGAAGATTTGGAACTTTGTGATGTGATGTGATTACAATTATTTGGAGAAATAAAAATTATTATTTATGAAAGTTGAGTGTGATTGGACTATGTGTATTTGATGAGTAATTGTGTGAGTTTGTGCTTCATTGAAAAATCTAACGTCAATTGGTAAAAAGCCAACATGGTGCATTCCATGGCCATAACGTAACCAATGTGGCAATAAAAGAAATTAGAAAATAAAAACAATTGGAGAATCAAGAACGGGATGTCATTGTAGAAATTATTAGATATTACTTGTTATAAGAAGAATTCTATATATTCAATCAATCAATTGAGTTATTATAAGATAATAAGTGACAACCTAATTACACAACCTAGCAAATGGCCTCCCCAGTGATCGAATTTGACTTCTTTGGATATTTCCAATTAGGTGAAAAACTACAATTACATTTGGCGCCGCTGCCGGGGAGGCATATGACTACGTATTAGGATTATTATCTTTTTAATAATTTATTGCTTAATTTGAAAAAATAAAAATAAAAAATTGGTTAAAATGGAAAGTGAATTATGGAGTTGTTTTTTTTAATAAAAAAAATTATAAATGAAGAATTAAAATTTTATATTCCACAAGATGAATAAGAGTCGTGGAAGAACGTTTGATCCAAATCTTGAGAATTTTTGTACAATGACATCAAGAGAAAATTATTTGCATGGAAATTGCTTGCAATTTATGGATGTTATTGAAGAATGTCATGATCAAATTTCGATAAGAGATCAAATTATCAATGATTTAAAATTGAAACTGCAAGAAGAATATGAAAATTCTCAAGAATGGAAAATTAAAATGATTGAAGAAAGAAGCTTCAAAAATATGGCAAGAAGGGAGTTTGAATGGAAATGCCAAAGAGAAATTGATTTATCAAAGGTCTGTTCTACACATGAAATTAAAATTGAACAATTGAAAACTAATATTTTATTAGTGACTCAACAAAATAAAGAACTAAATGGTCAACTAAAAGAACTTGCAAAAATCATTCTTGAGAATGATAATACCAAACGAAATTATCAATTAAATATTGAAGTTATGAAAAAAGATTTAGAAAAGCTTCAAAGTTGTTGTGATGCAATTGCAACACAACGTGATAAGGCTGAGGATAATCTTACCAAAATTAGTCATAAAGTGCAACAAAATCAAAATAATTATGAATTGAATATTGAATCTCTAAAAAATGAAATATGCACAAAGGCAAATGATTTAAGCAATTCATTGGAAGAAAGAGAAAATTTGTTGAAGGAAATTTCTAGTAAAAACAAAATCATTCATAATTTAAATAGTAAATTGCAATATGAGCATGAAAATTTTCAACAATTACAAGAAAAAACTCTTAAATGTATGGTAGAAAAAGAAGATAAATTTAAACAATTGCATAAAGATATGATTTATGAAAATTTGGAATATAAGGATAGCAATGAGAAAATGAAAATTGAGATTACTAAAAATTTTGAACAAAATAATGATTTAATTTTACAATTAAATGACGAAAAATCAAAAATCAAAATTTTGGAAGCTGAGGCTATTGTAAACACAACTTTGTCAAAAGAAATTGAAAAAGATTTACAATCAAGGATTTTAAAGCATAAAAGGATAATATGTTTAGCTTGTCAAAGAGGTAAAGATTTTATGTTGGAAAAAAATTATTTGCAAGCACAAGATGACAAGATGTTTAATAAAATATACATTGTTGAAAACCAACTTACTATCCTAGTATGTGTAATAATTGCTCTTTGGCACTTTCATGCAATCACTAAAACAAAATGTGATATATTTGCTACTAAAGTTTTACCCACAAATGAGAAAATAATTTGTCCAATTGTCAAGCGTGAGACTAAATTTCTTACTAAGAATGATATGGTGGTAGATTGCCAACAAGACCAATTAGTTTCAAATGAAACTCAAATGAATTTTGACCTAAATATTTTCTTATCAAAGCATGTTGTAAAACAAGCAAAATTGACAATTAATGTTTTTTCAAAAATATATTATTTGCAAGAAGGTGCAGTCCCTTGGAAATTTAAATTCAAGCTATTGTGGGAATGTTTACAAAGGACAATGGATTTGAGCATGTGGAAAAATTATGCAAAACAAAAATCAACTTTCAAAAATGAAATATCCATTTTCATTTATAAAAAAATTCATCTAGATTTGGAACATGTTGAGAAAAATATATATTCTATGCCCTTTGCTTTTGAAACATATGAAATTTTTAATAAGCTAAAAATTAGAAATAGAATTATTTTCAATCTTATAATACCCATGATAAATAATGGTAAGACCATATTTGATACTAATTGTTCAAGGGCTTCAAGAATTTATGAATATTATTACTCGACCATAAAACAAAGCATCTATACAATAAATTCAATATTTGATTTTAAACTATTTTCAAGCAATATTACTATATTAAATGGAATTTTGAAGAATTTATTTTTAAAAGTTTCAAGCAACTTTAAAATATGGGATCCTGGCATATTCTAAAAGAAAAAATATTCACGAGCTTAATGAATTAAATTCCAACACTAAATGTGCAATACAACCCAATGAAACAATCAATGAACCGGCCAAGATCAACAGGAGGATCTTTAAGTCAAGCAAAGCCAATTGAAGCGCAAAAGATGCAGAGCTCAAAATAATTGTGTTTGCGGGGACGCAAACAGATAAGAGTGGGGCTATGTAGTATCTAGTTTTTTAGTAAGTTGTCCAATTTGATAAAATTTTGGTTAAATGTGTAGGAATTACCAATTGGATAGCTTCCATAGTGAGAATAAGCCCTAGTGGGTAGTGAATTTCCAATTGGTAAGTAATTAATGTGGTTAGGATATCAAAAGGTGTGACGGCAACTAGTTTCAACTAGCTTAACCCAATGGTCATAGTATAAGATTAGATTTGAAAGCTAATGTTTTTTTAGTTTTTCAAGCAAGCGAGGCTTAAGCTCCTTCCTTAGGAAAAGGAAGTATTTTTAGTTTTATTTTGAAGATTTGGAACTTTGTGATGTGATGTGATTACAATTATTTGGAGAAATAAAAATTATTATTTATGAAAGTTGAGTGTGATTGGACTATGTGTATTTGATGAGTAATTGTGTGAGTTTGTGCTTCATTGAAAAATCTAACGTCAATTGGTAAAAAGCCAACATGGTGCATTCCATGGCCATAACGTAACCAATGTAGCAATAAAAGAAATTAGAAAATAAAAACAATTGGAGAATCAAGAACGGGATGTCATTGTAGAAATTATTAGATATTACTTGTTATAAGAAGAATTCTATATATTCAATCAATCAATTGAGTTATTATAAGATAATAAGTGACAACCTAATTACACAACCTAGCAAATGGCCTCCCCAGTGATCGAATTTGACTTCTTTGGATATTTCCAATTAGGTGAAAAACTACAATTACAATCAATATGACTACTTTTTTACTTTATTTTCATAGTTTTACGAGAAAAACATAAAAATAGGTAAAAAAACCCTTAATTGCACTTCCCAATTTTTTTCCACATTTGTTTACTATTTTTTCCATTTGTTTACATAAACACACTAATATTTACAAAAAATCAAAAAAATTGTAACACTGAACACCAAGTGCCGACTTGGCAGCTCACATACTCTTATAGTGCTTCATGTAGATGGAGCACATTGCACGTATATGTCGACAGGAAACATTAAGCCTCCTTCGTGTCTTAGAGGACTATAGTTTGCAGCAAATATTCTCAAAGATTTTGCTATTGCCGAAGGTGCTCGAGCACAAAAGCAGCAACAATTGATAGGATTTTTTGATTGAATCCTACTTGAGAACATTACCACAACCTCTTCAGTGTAGAAGTTTTCCTCAAAATCCAACACTAAAGAACTGACGAAATCTTTTCTACTTTCATTTGACAATCATTCTGTGATTCAAGAAGAAGAGACAAACAAGTATTGAGGTAGAGACCTTGCTGAGAAACCATCTTTGGCCAGAAACTCAAGATTTAGATAGAGAAGATGGAGTTTCTAGAGACGAAAATACCACCAATTGCAGCAGAAGAGGTCATGCCAACCGAGATGAGCAATGTCCACACCACTAAGAAAATCCTATGACCGAATCAATCGGAAAACGTTGATCGCGCTTGTTGATTTGGTCACGTTAACCCAGACATTTTCCAACCAAAATCTAATGTTTCAGAACTGTTGATTTAGTCAAAATAATTTTGTCTAATTTTTTTTTTAAAAAGATTCCACAATGAAATATATGAAATCTGCCCCAATTTCTTTTGTGCCGTGCCTGAACATTATTTTAGGCTGCCTGGACAATCTTTCAAGCTGCTTGGGCAAAAACCTACCCGAGAAAAAACGACTGCTCAGTTAAACTACTACGGCTGCCCAAACTATGGTGAGGCCCACCACGTACCCGAGCTCTATCGCTGGCGGGAATCGAACACTGGACCTTCTAACTGTAAATCATGCTTTATACCACCACACCACATAGAAGTCTTGATGCAAGTCAATGAATTTTTTTGGTAATTAAAAATGAATGTAACCATTGGCGATCTTTTTGCCATAGAAAAAAACTTTTCTTCCAAATTCTTTTTGCACTACATCATGTAGGTTTTTTTCTATATCTAGAAAAAACTTCTATTCTTATTTAATATATTTTTTTTTGACAAAATCATGATGGCTAAGAGCTTTTTTTTTTTCAATTTGCATATTTTTAACGCTGTTAAAAGCATTTCTTTTCCATATTTTTCTAATTTTATATTAGAGAATTTTTTTTCCAATTTTTTCTTTTCATTTTATGTTTGATTCAACCAAAAATCATTTCTTTCTTTGTAATATTTTGTCTGTTTTTGCAACTATTTTACCACGTCTGACATTTCATCATGTATGCCTTTTTGTTATAATTGAATTTTTTTGACTGTATGTTAGAGAAAGGAGTTGTGGATCTAAAAAAATAAAATAAAAAGTAAATCCTTGAATATTCACCTTGAAATGAAGTAATGAAAGAGAAGTATATAGAATGAAAGTAGAAAACTAAATTGGAAAGTGCATAACTTTGGGATTGAATGAAAAAAAAATCAATGGTCAGAATGTCGTAGCAAGCAATTAAAGCTTTTGCAATTCTATTTTTTTTGAAAAGTTGCTCAAATTGAGTTCGAAGAAAGTCTGATTTTAAACTCAATTTAACCCGTAATGCTTCGAGAGATCATTTTTTGATCATTGCCCCCTTTTCTGAGTTGCTCAAGACTAAAATATTAAAAAAATTGATTATATTATAATTATTTTCTAATAGGAAATCAAGTGTGCTTTTGAACCCAATTTGAATCATGCCAATCCAAGTTAAACTCCACCTAGGGGAACTTTTAAAAAAACAACACCTCTACATTGTTTTGTGTTACAAATTTTACTGTTTCGGAAAAGTAATGTTCTTTTTAGTGCATCTTTTTTTTTTTTGCTTCTATGAACACGCAATTTGCTATTTTTGCACTAGGCCAAGTGCACTCATTTCATAAGCATATTTGGCTTAAAAAAATTTGGCTAAAAAGTTCTCTAAAAAACATCAAGTTTTGTCTTCCTACAAACGATTACGTTGTTAACCCCTAACCGCCCAACCATGCATATTTTGCATGCTGTACGGATTTGAATTCCGTTTTCTCATCCATCATGCACTTTTTGCAGTGTGGATTTTTTACTGAAACTTTCATGGGAAGTTAGCTTCGTGCATGTGTGATCTAATTAGAAAGGGGATGATTTGTGAATTTTTTATGCCTCATTTCATGTTGTAGTGTTCCACCCAAAATTTCGAAGATTTTAGTCTAAAAGTGCTCTTGAAAAAGTCAACTACTAAAATTAAGCAACCAAAAAATCTCCAAAAATCACTACACTTAGAGTATTACATTTCAACCCATCCCAACAAATTTCATTATTAGATTGTCAATATCTTATTCGTAATCATATCACAAAAGAGCTCTCAATTTTCGATTTGAAAATTTATACACAAATATTGGTGATAGCAATCGCAAATCTAACCATATGGATAGAATCTAAAATTCATAATGTACAACTTTTATGCATTCATCAAGTTGAAAATATCCCTCTTAGTTGTATTTTATAATGCATCTTTGAAAAACTGCCAAATCTGAAAAGGGTGAGAACCTTTAGGGGTTAACAAACAATTCTTCTATTTACTGCACCTAGCGGCTAAAACAAAAACATTCAAAATAAATTTAAAATAAAAACTTTTTTGGTTTTTTTTTGGTTTTTGTTTTCTTTTTTAGTGTTTTGGGTGGTCGCCGTGTGGGATTCAGCAGCATCGAACGGCCAAATAAAGGAGTTTTTTTTTTTTGGCCGTGAATATTTTTTCTTTGAATTTTTTGAATTTTTAATGTTAGTTGCTTCTAATTTGTATATATGAAGGTCTAAAAATATTTTGGGAAATTAGACCGTAAAGATATTTTAAAGAAGATTCTATAAATATTCCAAAGATGCCAAAATAATATAAACTATTTTGAAAAGATTCCAAAAGATTCGATTTTACAATATTAAAACATCTTTGGTAATTTTCCCTATTTATTAGATTACGTCATCAAATCGATTGTTTTACAACATTAGAAACTTTTTTTGTTCAAAACTATAACACCCGTAGTACGAAATCACTCTTGAAAATAAATAGTATAATAGTACAATATTATAATATTATATAATATTTTTATGCTCTATATATATAGAGAGAATACTACTACAATATTATATACAATGAACTTGTTGACTCTTTTTTCAAAGATTAAGTCTAATTTTATTTTTTTTTCAATCTAATTTTTAATGTTTTTGTAAAATTGAGGCTTCATAATGCACTTTTTAACATTTTGAAAATAGGCAATCTTTGAAATTTGTTGGATTTTTGTTGATTCGGTTTCGATTTTTCTTTTAGTGCTTAAACCAACAGAAATTAAACGAATATTTTTGCTGCCTAACAAAAAGTTTGAAAATCAGTGAAAATGGTCATTTCAATGCACAAAACAACATAAAGTTGTTGATTTTTTGTTGACTCGGTCGCCATTTTCTAGTAGTGCCAGGGAAGAGGGTCTATGAGACGGAGGGAAAAGAGCATGGGCCAAGTATCACCTGCTCCAGCCATGACTCGAGGAGGTCACTCTTTGTATCTTTTGAGTATCATGTGTGAACAAAGGGTATTTGAAAGTACCCTAAAAATTAAAAATAATTCTTACTATAATTAGTAATATTTCAAGAATATTCTCATTTTTATTCTTGTAATGAATTCTGAACATCCTATATTAATGTAAATCATTTATAAAAATTATCTTCAAAGATTTATTTGGACCCTATCTTTGTTCGCACGTTGTTACATAATATTTGGAAGTGACCTCCCCGAGAGCCATGACATGGGAGATGGAAATAGCGAGGCCAGAGACAGAAGCGACTGCTATGAGAGGAACAAGCAGAGGAAGACCTAGAGGACGTGTTGCCGCTCCTACAAGTCGTGGATGAGGCCGACGATTGTTGGGCGATAATGCTGCTCTCGATGAGCCGTTAGAAAGCCCTCAATGTGGAAGAGGTAGATGTGGAGTACAAGGTAGAGCACGGAGTCCTCCAGGGGCTTCTAGTAGAGGACGACGCCAACTGCAAAAGCTTGTGGACGCGGTGCTACTAGAGGATTAGCAGGGCCTTGTGATTCAGATCATGCTAGTAGTCCATGTCTAACAAGGCATAATAAAGTGCCTCGGTTAGATTTGAACCAGCCACTGGTAGCACGTTTCAACGGAGATGGTAGTGCAAATTTTGGGTGAAGAGAAGGTCATGTGGAAAATCCTATGGTGCGGTCCCCTCTCGGTGAGATCTACCCGAACCTCTATGAATTTAGAGTGGGCCCTCCAAAAACAATAATTCCAGGATCACAACTAACAATGGTATTCCCTACAGTATCACCCATTCGAGCACCATCGGCCCCTACTGCACCAAAATCATCTACAGTCAGAGAATATCAAGAACGTCCTGTTCATAACGGTGTGTATCAATCTTGGTTCATCCAATTCTCGAATCGGAGTTAGGAGGTACAGAACACCCCTCCACCGTCACGTTCATCATCAACAGGTGATCATCATTGGAGTCAACTGTCAAGTGCATAGCCACTTCTACTAAGATCCAAGTACGGTCCACACACCACTATCGGAAATTGTACATGACAATTTGCAAACTAGAAATATAATAACACCACCAGACGACCAACGGGTTGGATCAAGGGTTCTGGTTTCTTTATCTGAGCTCGGTATCTACCGCTTTTGTAGAAGTGGATTGGAGTCATACTTTGGAACGGTACTCTAAATGTATACCAGTCTAGAATCTAGTGAAGACATGTTTGTTGTGGACCGTGGAGGGGCATTCCAAGAACATTATGTACTGGCATGGATTTGCGATATTCTCATGTATAGCAGCCCAGATATAAAATTTGTGGTATCCGAGTTGTACCATGCGCCAACAGGATGCCTCCTATACAACGTCGACTTGACTTCGATGACATTCCGCTGGGATGTGACCCTAACGCATAAGATACTTGCGGCAACAAAGACTCAAACACGAACGATGACACCGACAGTTTGTCATTCACACAAGGAAAGGAAGATGGTGCAACAAAAGATGTAGCAGTTGAAGATGTATCATCATATGACGAAGTAATGGAAAATGTAGAAGGGACTGAGGAGGACGAAGGCCCGACAGTCATTTTTGCTCAGGTGCTATATTCTTTGCCTTTATATATGAATGCTGCAAGTCCATGTAATTTCGTCGATTGTGGTGATTTGTCAAGCTCTGAGTGGCTTAGGGACCTCGCAAACTTTGTCTCCGCTAAGGATGACATCTCCGATGAAGACGTGGACCCAATCGTGGATTCTAGTACTCCTCATGCAATAGCTGAAGACTCTATTACTGGTAATGCAGTCCCTAAAGATGATGCATGCAAAGTCCTCGTCGCTCCTATCATGTCGGAACAGGACTTCCGTGATAACTACAATAAGCAAAACTGGTGCGGCATAACACTACAAGAATTTGGGTGTCCAATTTTATAGAAGTTCAACATAACTACATCAGCTTTGTGTTGATTCGGACTACTTGTCTCGGACTACCCTTTGACATAAAACTAACATGTTTCTGTCAATTAGGACTCGTTATAAATCCCGGTTTTCATCCACATTGGAAGAATGCCACATAGGATTACACTTTACATGTCACATTATCTATCAACGTCAGAATTAGGAATATACTTTACTTCATGCGGTAATTATTGAATGTGATGTAGGATAATTAAATAATTATTTTCTACCCTCCCCATGTCCCGATTAAATAGTAGAATTCAAATTAAAGTATTTTCTATTTTTGGCAGCGGTTTTCTTGCATGTCCTATGGTGACATATGGCAAATATTCGTTCGAGGATCAGATGACAAGGCAGAATTGGAAAGCGACACATGTAAGAATATTGGCAAAAGTGTAATTTAAATCATACATTGTAGGGAATTATCGTTAAAACCCAGGCCATCCATTACAAATTTTAAAAAATACCCATAATTACTGCAATGCAGTGTTTTTCTCATACGACATATCAACACAATTTTTTATTTTCCATGTTTGCGTTCATATCACCCCATTCAAAAGGATGAACATGTTGTGCCCATGTGAATGCATTATCAACACAACATACATTGATAAAATAAATCTCATAAGGGAAAGCTATGGTGGCTTGATCACAAAAAGTGAGAGTCAAACAAATCAAAACAATCCACAAGAACTAACACCATATATGATATAGTAAGTGACAGGGCAAAAACTAAGCCCTAAAAGGCTAAATCTAATCACCTTTTCAACATCCATGACTTCAAACTCTAAGCATAGTACCAACAATTGTAAAACATGTCATCAAGAGCTCCGTCGACCTTGGAATTTGGACATCAATCCCTTAGAACTAGGCCTTTAAACAACATGACCCTTGCGTATACAACTCATCAACACCAATGGGAACTTCCAACTACCACTTCCATCCATCACCAATTGCAATTGCAACAAGGGTAGGGAAGGAGAAAAAGAAATGGTTAAGAAACGAATTCCACAATATGGGACCCTCACCGGCGATACATGATGTAGGCGGATCCTTCTGCAGATCTTTCAACTCTTTAACGATGCGGTTAGAAGCCATCAGGCACACTCGTGCAACCGAGACCTCGAACCCTACATCACTGCCCAATCCAATCAATAGATTCGAAGATCTCCGGTAACCCTAGCACCACAGCCTCAAACTAACACATCGAAATTTCTCCACTACCACGGGCTCTAGAAACGACACCAAACGAGAGAGACAAAATCTGGTGCAGTAGCCGCAGCTGTGGTGTCGAGAGAGACAATGGCAGCACTGAGGCAAAACTGGAGGAGGCAAAGTGAGGAGACAAAGCTCTGGAACCACAAGACCTTGAACACAACGATGATTAAAGAGGGAGAAGGAGAACCAGTAAAAGAGCTCGGTCGAGATTGATATCCATGACGGACCTTCATCTCTGCGTAAATAGTACGCATACACACAGAGGTTCTCAACCGGGTATTAATTCATAATAGAATTATAAATACGTAGGAAAAAATTGAATGATACACACAGATGTAAAAGTGGAGTAAAAGTGTGTTTTGATGGACAGAGATGTAGTTATGTCTAAATTTATTGACAAAACAACCGGGTCAAAACTAGATAGGAGTAAAGGCAGTAATTTTTTTTGTTATTTTGCTCACAAGCTACTATGGTGTGCAAAAAAGTGAGTGAAACAATCAATGTCATTGGGTTGATTAACTCGGATGAACGTTGTTTTGGATGTAGAAGTTTATCCACAACAGATGAACTCAAACTTTGTCAAAAAACCTTGTGCATTTCCTTGCTCCACATGGATTGACAAAAATCAACATAATTCTTCTAATTGTGTATATCACAATTGCATGCTACTCCAAGACTATGAATTTCAACGATTTCAAACCAAATTGACACAATTTTCCTAGAATGTGTCAAAATCGGGTCAATTAGGGCCCAAAATTCTTATAGTGTAAACCCTACTTTGTGCAATAGTGACCGATCATTCACGGGTCCTCCCCCTCGACCTACAACTGTATGACCAAATCCAAACTCGTTACCAAAGATTTTTTTGTTTTTTACTGGAAAGAGGAGATGCTACAATATATTTGCACAGAATCAAATAGATATGCAAAACAAGTAGTTTCAACACCAAAAGAGGCAAAAGTACAAACTAAGGGAGGTAAGGGCTGGTTTGATATCACTGTTGGTGAGCTTAGAGCGTGGATAGGAGTGTTGGTGTATATGGGTGTCAAGAAACTCCTATGCATGCAATTATTGGTCTCAAAATTCAAGGTTGTTGCACTGTAGCGTCATACCCAGAATTATGTCCTGTCATAGATGGGAAACCATTTTGAGGTATCTTTTGTCGACTACTACTGATTCTTGGAAGGCTGGCATGACAGTGCTAAGGCGAATTCCACGTCGCCGGTTTTGAAGGTCCCATCCTCCTCCATCTACACACAATACCAGGAGTATATGCGGGGGGTAGATGTGACTGATCAATTGTGTCCGTCTTACTCGGTCCAACTCAAAATGCATAAGTGGTGGATGAAACTATTTCTATTTGTTGTTGATCAGACACTAGTGAACTCCTACATTTTGTATGTCAATGTCGTGGTAGATCTCGGAACAAAGCCATTGTCGCATTTATAGTTCAACTATGTCGTCGCTGATTGGTTGACCCGACCCTTTTTCTGGGTCCAAGACCCACTTCTTCCTTTGGCGTATTGAGAGGGTAGTGTTCATGTGTTGGATAAGTCTAAACGTCGTAGAAAGTGCATCGCCGTTTGCCAATGGAAGCAATCCTTCTTTTGCCGGCAATGTAATGCCACTTTTATGTGTTATGGCAACTGCTTCATGAGGGTGCATACGACTTGGGGGCAATGGTTTCATGTGGGAACCCCAAAAAGCCATTTTAACTCTTAAATCAGCCCCTATGGCAACTTTGAATGATTCCCTCTCTAAAATAAAATAATAAATGAGGGTACATTCACAGTAACACGACCCAAGGAAACTGTAACCAGTGATTAATTTAACGGATTGTTAAGCAATAATCTTATCATTTGAATTGATAATGCAATATAAATTAGTAACTACATATAATATATGTCATTATACAATATACTAAAGTTTGGCAAAGTTTGGGAAGTTATTGGTACTCCAAAACAACTAAAATATGGTCGTAACCAGTCGTTAATAACGACTAAAATGTGCTAAAATGTTCAAAATATGTCGCAAAATGTCCTTAAATTTTTCTAATATCTACATAAATTGAAGATATATATCTACACCGCCTCGCCCCGCCCAGTTATAACGACTAAAATGTGCTAAAATTTTGGACATATTCAGAAAGTTTCAAACTCGGGGCAGTGGGCCAAAAATCAAAGTGCAACCAACTTTGTAGCTTATAATCTTAATATTGAGGAACATTAAATGGTTGAAAATTTGTAGGTGCTAAAAAATTCAA
This sequence comes from Pohlia nutans, assembly GCA_022496805.1. Classification (NCBI taxonomy): domain Eukaryota; kingdom Viridiplantae; phylum Streptophyta; class Bryopsida; order Bryales; family Mniaceae; genus Pohlia; species Pohlia nutans. The sequence goes on along the minus strand of CM040093.1, from coordinate 2,664,141 downwards.
GTTGGTTGAAATATCCTACAGTTGGATCGGTCAAAAAGGTTTTAGATTGAAAACTATTTGCCTTTTTATGAGAAGGGGTACTTTTAGGCAGCTTTGGAGTGTTTGGAGAGAAACATAGTTGTGGTCCTTTAGGGGTTATAAGAGACTTTTTGTACAAAAATCAGAGTTTGTCCCAACTACTTAAAAAAAGTTCCAAAACATTTGTTTAAAATATCCAATGACGTCATTTTGGTACCAATTTTTGATATGAAGTGCATCTAGATATGTGTTATTTGAAATGATTCATTTGAAGGACTAAAAGTATTGTTTATTTTGTACTACAATGCTTGCAAACACTGATTTTCGGCAATTTTTTCCTCGAAGCATAAAATCATGAAAATTAATTTATTCAATTAAAAAGTTCAACTTGAATTAAAGTATTTCATCTCATCCAGGTGTGGATATTAAGGCATCCTAACTTCCTAGAAAATATATAGTAAATAATCTACACTAAAAAAAGTGAATGATAGATGAGAAATATGTGTTTGATTGTGTTCATCGTCCACTTTCTAGAGGGCCTCATCGGAGCGGACGAAGAAAGTCGTCCGCTATTTAAACTATCCGCCCAAGCCGGATGAAGCGTACAGCGGACGCCAGCCAGACCAGACGACCTGCAGAGATCCGTACTCGTAGATTGGACGGTGGGGTGCGGCCGTCCAGATCGGACGGCCAAGATCCAGGCGGACAATCCTATGCTCCCATCGGACGGATCAGGGCACTCAATCGTACGAGTAGATCGGACTGCGCAATTGGATGAGCAGATCGGACGGACCATATTACTCAGACAAGTTCGTCGGATCGGACGGGAGATCGAACGATGTATCGGACGGCAGAGCGGACGGCCTGATTGGAAGGTCCGCCCAGGGGACGGCGTGAGGTTGCAAAACTTGGAGTTTGCTCAAACTATTGAGTTTTGTGTTGTATTGCTCGCCTTGCTCCAGCTCCAGTCCAAGCCTCCAAGTCAACATCTATTTTCAAATTCTCCACGTACTTCGAGGGCTGTTTTAAGTACGGACAAAGAATGTTTCTACATTTAATGTGCTCCGCATTGAATTCTTCAAGTGCTTTACTTCTTGGAGAGCAAATCGTCTTACTTCTTTCATGTTGTCTCTCCTTTCTACATCCGTCCCTCCCTCTACCTTGCCCTTTTCCTTTTCCTTCTCCTTTGTTCTTTCTCCCTCGACCCTTGCCCAAGTCCATCAATTAGCTTCATCGTTTGAAATTAGTTGATAATTGATAACATCGGCAAAGGAATGAAGGAATGGATTCCTCTTTGAATTCCATAAGAAATAATTTTTTTCAATGCATACATTAAAGATTACCTAGTAGAGTAGCTGCAACTCAATGGAAACAAAACCAAAATGTACAAGGACAAGAAAACTTCAATACCCAAGAACAAATTACAATGAAATACATGTTGCAATTATTTACATTAAGTCTTCCCTAACATGTCTATTTTAAATTTGTACATTTAGCATTATAATCTAATTTTAGGGGAAATTTTGAAATTATATTAAAGATGAAACTATTGAATTCATGTTCAAATTAGTAGTATATATATTTATATGTATATGTATATGTATATATGTATATACATTTTTATATGTTCTCATATACATATACCGATGTATATATGTGTATGTATATGTATATGTATGTATATATATAATATATATTGTAAACATATAAATTTATATATATATATATATATATATATATATATATATATATATATATATATATATATATATATATATGTATATGTATATAGAGAGATAAAGTTGTCCGTACAAAATATACTCTTAATATTTGTTATCTGTACAATTCAAATAGTTTTAAGGAATGGACGATCTTGGTGGTTTATTATTATTAGGTGTATAGAAGTTTGGTGGTCACAGCCCTTATAGGATGTTGGGATATCGTGGCCATGAGTGTTGTGATATGTATGCTTCAATGTTATGAAGAATTGAAAATTGTTTCTACAATATTGGAAGATATTTTAAATATTTTGAAATTTTATCATATTCAGTAGATAAATATATTGTTGTTGACAAAACTCTTGTTTACTTGGAATCTACTTTTTGAGTTTTGATGTTAAACAATACCAAAATATATTTATTTTAGGTATACGATACCATTTGGAAATATTTAAAATATTTAAAATATGTAACCACTAAGGGGTTTGAAATACTTTCAACTTAGAGAAATTGCAGAAAAATATCTTTATGGGATAAAAAAAGTAAACCACCTTGCCTCTTTCTGATCTCTTTATATAATCATAATTGTTATATTGTTATGAAGGTTGGAATAATGTTTCAACTACATTGAATAATATTTTAAATGTTTTAAAATTCTATCATATTGTTAGTGTGGGTAATTGTATGGAGATGACTGAGACCAGTCTTAGGCCAGCAGAACTACCTAATCAAGGAAGACAAGGGAAAAAGGGAGTAACAGTTAATGAGTCAAGTTGAGTTAGTCTGTGGTTAGTGCCTCAAGATCCAAGACGTACCTTGGTTTCCCAAGAGAGTATACACTAATATGTGCAACTTATACGCTGGATCTCCGTTGGTATACGGTCCTGGACTTCCTTGGGGTACTTGGACTCCTAGCGAGTTAGACAAAGTCAGAGAAAGCTAAGAGATAGATGAGAAGGTCCGTGAGTAACTAACTAAGTAAGGGTCAGTCCCTAGACATCCTTGGTGTCCTTGGATGATGAGTGTTTTGAAGACAGAAAGACAGGACATAAGAGCGAATAGGCTTGAAGACAGAGCACCGAGCAAGGACGGCTTGGTAGGAGGAATAGTTAGAGTATAGCCATTTTATCTAAGTACTGGTGTTAGTGTTAGTCAAGCCAAGGAGAACATGTTTCCCAGCCTTCCAAGTCAGATAGCATTGAGGTGTAATGAATAGCAAAGACAAAACAGTAGAGATAGAGAATGTCAAGGTGTGTTTATTCCAAGGATGTAATAAACCACTTATATAGTATAGAGACTAAGTCTACAGAACTATGTTAAACAGAGGAAATGAACCCATGTATTACATAAACTCACAACCATGGAATCCAGGTTTAACATGGAATAAGCAAGGAATGACTTCCCGGTACAGCAAAACCAGAGCATAACTAAATGCTCATAAGTCTCAAAAACCAAGAGTCCCTTGTCACTATCGTACACTACTCTTATACTTAAACCTGGTCCGTAATCTAAGCAAAGCACTGCCAGTTCCATCGTCTTCTATCTCCTTGTCCTCCGTGGCGGCCGTGTCATGGTCCGGTAACACATATGTATGAGATACTTTCTACAAATCATTATATTTTTGTCAGATTTCATGACTGTAAATGCATTGAGGGTAAAAAACTTATATGCTTCCAAGTAGTAAAAACACAAAAGTGCAAAAATGAATAGCGACGAAGGATTGGAGCTTTATTAGAAAGTCCTTTGTCCTTTGTCCATAAGTTTTAACATGCTCGACGGTGACGATCTTCAAATGAAGTGAATTTTCCAACTTCAACAGTCAAAACCTTTATCTAAACTTAGTTTAAACATGTAATCCAAACATGAACTCCAATGATGGTAAAACAATTGAATTTTTGAGTGTTTGACCAATTTAAACAAAGCATTATATGGTTAATTAGTCCTTTCGGGGTAATAAACAATGAAGTTGTGAATGCTTCGGTATCCATTTATAACTTTTGGCCAAAGACTTGGATTTCACCAGAGCGACCGCTATTTTTGGTTCACTTTGCCTTACTTGCACCCAATTATACCAAAAAGACATAAATCTTTGTATAACTAAGGCACGTCAACTCATTGAATACAAAATCAAAGTATAGAAAAGAGGATAACAATAAACTCTATCATATGGTTAGTGAAATCATGTTATAAATATATACATTAATTAGGAAGTACAAATTACAAATATACAAGGGAGAATGTAAGATGTATTAATAAAGGAAGAATGTAAGATGCATTAAAAAAGTTTGAATTGTGATTGTTTCTTAAGTAATATAGATCACAACCTAGGATTTAGGGTTTAGGGTTTAGGATACATAACAGTATTTGTTGCAGACTTTTGGGATATACCTTTAAATACATTTTACAGGATTCTTTGGCTGCGTTAATTACCTACATCGGATTCTATGGCTGCGTTAATTACCTACATCGGATTCTATGTGGCATTTTTTTCATTATAGGACGTTGTTGACTTGGAGATTTTTTTAGGATCTAACGGTCGACAGTCGAATCGGACAGCTGTATTGGACGGCGGACAACGGTATTGGACGGCGGACGCTAGCATCGGACGGCGGAAATCGGACGGCATATCGGGGTGCCACATCGGACGGTGGAATTTGGACGAGAGGTCACGCATAGAGATAAAACGCGCCTTCCAGCAATGCAGCTCCTTTGACCAGCTTCTTTAACCAGGTTAACCCCTAAATGCCTAGAGTCCTCTCTCAATTCGGCAGTTTTGCAAGATGCATTATAAAATGCAACCTAGAGGGATATTTTGAACTTGACATATGAATAAAAGTTGTACGTTATGAACTTTAGATTCTATCCATACCGTTTGATCTATGCTTGCTAATACCAATAATTTTGTATAAAATTTGAAACGTGAAATTCAAGACTATTTTGTAATTCAATTACAAATAAGATATTGACAATCCACGGATGAAATTCTTTGTGATTGGTTGAAATGTAATACTCTAGGTGTAGTGGTTTTTGGAGACTTTTTGGTTGCTTAATTCTATGAGCTGACTTTTTTTTTGAGCACCTTTACACAAAAATCTTCAAAATTTTGGGTGAATCACTAGAACATGAAATGAAGAATACAAAATCCACAAATCATCCCCTTTCTAATCGGATCACATATGCATGAAGTGAACTTCTCATACAATCTACAGTACAAATTTCACACTGCAAAGAGTGCATGACGGATGAGAAATTATGTATGAAATCTGTACATCGTCCAAAAATTGAACGCTCAGGCAATTAGGAGTTAAGAACACATGTTGTATTCAAAATGTAACAGAAAATACTATAAATTGCAATTATAGTGAGCTCCTAAAATTGGTGTGCTTTGTAAATATGTAATGCAATTTGTCAATGAGTACGATTTCCTAGGAAGTTCATACATATAAGTAATAAATCTCTGAGTTTGGAAAATATATTCTATATTCAAGTCAAACAATAATAGAAATGAGAATACAATATTATATATTGATATAAAAGCCAAATGGCTCAAAAACAATCATAAAAAATCAAGAACGACTAGAACGAGTACATCTACGTTGACTAGGATGAGTAATTTTATCGCCGGTTTCAATCTCTGAATCTATCGCGAGATTCTTTTCAACGTTGTCTTGAGAAGGTTCCCAATTGTCATCCGAGTCGGCCTTTTGTTTCCCCTTGCAAGAACTATTCAAATCCACCTCTTTTGTCTTGAAAACTTCCATGAACTTGTTCACACGACTGACAACAAGATCTACAACTTGTTCATTCTTTAGGAATGCTGTGGACGTTGATGTGGTATTGGCGAGCATATGACGTCGCCAAGTTTCGATGACGTCAGTGATCCTCTTATCAAATGCACCAGCAACATCCGCATAGGAATTCTCCTCGTCAACAAACATGTCCTCTGTCGTTGTAGCACGAAGCCTGGCGGCCTCTTCTAACTTTGAAAGGACCAGGGCTCTACCAATCAATGTACGGTCATACTTTGAGTATTCTTCTTCTAAAACTGCACTGCATGCCTCGTACTAAATGTTATAATCTTGCTTTTTAACTTCCTTCATTAGGAACCGAAAAAACCGCTTCAGTTTCACGCTCCAATGTCCCCCAAAGTTGCGACAAAACACCTCCCGGTCGGCCTCATTCTCAATTGCACGTGCTCGCACTTCGACTTCATAATCTTGGGTCATCCAAAAAAGAAGGTTAAGGTCTATAGAGAGCTCATGGTACAAGTTGTGGGAGTTGAAGTCGATGTCCCATACCAATGGTTGACCCCAATGCTTGTAATTTAAGAAGTTCTTAGGTAGTTAATCCAAAGGAAGGTTCCATTGGTTGTATTCATGACCAGATGGCATAACGTGGCAAAGTCCCATCATTTCGTAGAATCTGACATATATAGGAGATCGACACTCAAGACAAATGGAACGCCGTAAGCAATGTTCCGCAATGCACGTAATGTGAAAGGTATGGGAACATTGTCCTAGTTGGATGGCTCCTTCTGGACCAAAACCAAATTGACACAAACAAAATTTCCCTTTTAGAAATTCGGGAGCTGGATCGCACGTATGGACCACCCTCTTCTCTTTCTCTAATAAGTGCGATGAAAACACGTTATATGACATCCACCCTTCTTCTATCCCCGAAGCCCATTGAATGTTCCCGGATTCATCATCTTGAAAATCAAGTGTCCATCCCATCATCAAGTCAATAACTCAATATCATCCCAAACCGTAAACTCGGTGGGTCCACCAAAACGTCGATCAAATAATGCTCCAACCCTTTTCAATGCCCTCAAGTGAAGAGCAAGATCCCCACTTCGCTCCAATGCATATTTTAAAAGATTCTGCACTTCCGTGTCGAGCAATTCATCCACATCCATGAATTGGTGGACATAACCCAACCAAGGCATGGCATCCTCACGACGTGGTCTGATATCCTTCATGACCTCGGTCGTTTTCCAAAACTCTAGTTTCGCTTGTGCCTGATTCCCCTCGAGTGTAACATCGAACAATTGTTTTTTCAACGTCTCATTCTCTCGGATTGTAACTTCATCTGGTTCGGTTGGTGGCTTGCTCTCTTGTTTACTAACCAGCTCCCTTGTTGTATCGCATATATGTGGACTACGTGGTTCAGGATCCGCTTGCCCATGGTTGTCGCCGTCCAAATTAATGGCATCATATGGAAGAGACAGATTGTCTGATGGGGCAAGAGATTCTTCAAGTATTTCTTCATCATCCTTAGTTGATGATTGGCATGGGGTTTTTCACATTATCACTGACCTGGTCGAGATGTATTACCTTCATATATTGGTGAACATGGTTTTTAAGTGATTCATTGTGGTACTTCCACGCTAGAAGCTCAAATTTATTCGCAAAATCAAATGCTTCTGCTACTCGTCGATGGCAGTCCTCCTCAATATGCCGAATGTTTTTTACGATTGGTAAATAATTCTCCATACATCAGGAATTTCGGACCCCACTGATTTCGCACGATTTCAGTGCGTTTATCGTTGAACACTGATTTTGCACGTCATACGTGCATTTAGAAGTGTCCTTATGGTACGGAAGTGACATGCATTACTAGGATGTCGATGCAGTGTCTTTTCAATGATTATGAAAAAAATGTTGTTTTCGCACGAAAGTCGTGCTTGACGGAATCCGTGCGTTAATCGTGTATCTACATTACATGGCTAATAAGAAACGGATAACATACGGTTTTAGTTAATGCGGATTTAGTATCATATACGTATCATATCAACGCCTTTTATTACATCCGTGCGATTTCAACATCTATGATAATGCAAATTATTGTCGTACGACATCCCCGTCAACATTCGTGTAGTTATAATACAAGTTTTCAATTTGAGAATGAGTGACTTATATTTCTCGACGTCACTCGCGTTCAAGGATGTGTTTTCGCACTACAGTAGCATGTCATACTTCTCGACAAAAAAAGTTTATAGTGTTTTAAAACTATTGATTTATTGATGAAATATAATAAATAGAGAAAATACCAAAAATATTTTAATATTCCCTTTTGGAATCTTTTGGAATCTTTCAAAAATATTTTATATTATTTTGGACTATTTTGGAATATTCCAAGAATCTTTTTAAATTATCCTTACGGTCTAATTTCCCAAAACATTTTTAGATCTTCATTTATAGAATTTAGAAGCAATGAACATTAAAATTTTCAATGAAATTACATTTTATATTTTTAGAATTCAAATTTGGTATTATTGGTTATCATTGTACTTTTCATCATGGGAGAACAAAAATCGTATAGAAAAGGACAACATTACTTTTTCAAAATAGTAAAATTTGTAACACGAGACAATGTAGAGGTGTTGTTTTTTTGAAAGTTTCCCTAGGCGGAGTTTAACTTGGATTGGCACGATTCAAATTGGGTTTAAAAGCATACTTGATTTCCTATTATAAAATAATTATAGTTTAATTTAATTTTTAACTTTTTTAATCTCGGGCAGCTCATAAGGTAACATCGACCAGACTTCGCACGCGACATATTTGCGTTGAAACATCTTTCGAAGGGAATGTATGAAAACTTGGCACGATCCATAAACGTAACACATTTCCTCGAGCAGCTGGCACCACTACTTATAAGCTGTACCTGATTGATTGAAAATAGTACATCAGGAATTTTGGACCCCACTGATTTCGCACGATTTCAGTGCGATTTCTGATATTTCATGGGTGCGTGTATTTTTCGCACTGATTCCACATCGTTGCGTCATTCATCGCAACTGCACTGATATGACATCATGATCGTACAAGCGGATATAGTACTGATTCGACACAATTGATACATCTATTGAAAACGTGCGAATTCTTCACTCTGCACAGTTGTCAAATGTCGTGTCTTAATCGTCTTTAAACCCACACTGATTTAGTGTGTTTCTCGTGCGACATCATCTTTTCTATAACTAGATTTTTTTTTTCTTTCTATATCTAAATTTGGTCAAAATAATTTTATTGAAAAAATAAACATAAAAAAATAAAAATAGAAATATATTTTTTTCTCTACCCGAACATTATTTCGTGCTGCCCGGACCAACTACTCACGCTGCTCGAACCCGCGGTTGGGCCCACCACGGTTTCCCAAGCTCTATTGCTGGTGGTAAGAATTGAACTTGAGACCTCCCAACTACAAACTATGCTTTAAACCACCAAAACCACCTTAAAGTCTTGATGCAAGCACTCGAACTCTTTTGATAATTATAAAGGATTGTAACCATTGGCAATTTTTTTGCCATGTATATTTAATTCTTTTTTCAATTTTTTTTTTCACTAGAACACGCAGGCATTTTTCTATATCTTGAATCTTTTTCAGAATATTTTGATTTTTATTTTTTTTGGCCAAAATCGTGATGGCAGATCATGGCTGTGAGCTGTTTTTTTTTTTTCAGCGGACTTTGAATGTTTTTAACAATGTGAACAAAACTTTTTTTCCAAATTTGTTTTTGCACTAGATTATGCAGGACTTTTTCTATATCTAGGATTTTTTTTCAGAATATTATGAATTTTTTTATTTTTTGCCAAAATCGTGGTGGCTGTGAGCTATTTTTTTTTAAGCAGACTTTGGATGCTTTTTTGCGATGTAAAAAAAAAATTCCAAATTTTTTTCAGTAGATCATGCAAGCATTTTTCTATATCTCAAAAAAATTTCAAATTTTTTTGACCTTTTTTTTTGTTTTGCCAAAATCTTAAAGGGTGTTAGCTGTTTTTTTTGTTTTCAGTAGACTTTAGATGTTTTTAGCAATGTAAAAAACGCTTTCTATTCCAAATTTTTTTTGCACTCCATTATACAAGCTTTTTTCTATACCTAGAAAATAAATTCAATGGTTTGAATGTTGTAGCAAGCAATTAAAAGCTCTCGCAATTTTATTTTTTGAAAAGTTGCTCAAATTGAGTTCAAAGAAAGTCTGATTTTAAACTCAATTTAACTTGCAATGCTTCGAGAGATCACGTTTTGGTTGATGCCCCCTTATGAGCTACCGAGACTAAAAAAGAATTAAAAATTAAATCAAACTATAATTATTTTCTAATAGGAAATCAAGTATGCTTTTAAACCCAATTTGAATTGTGCCAATCCAAGTTAAACTCCGCCTAGGGAAACTTTCAAAAAAGCAACACCTCTACATTGTCTCGTGTTACAAATTTTACTATTTTGAAAAAGTAATGTTGTCCTTTTCTATACGATTTTTGTTCTCCCATGATGAATAGTACAATGATAACCAATAATACCAAATTTGAATTCTAAAAATATAAAATGTAATTTCATTGAAAATTTTAATGTTCATTGCTTCTAAATTCTATAAATGAAGATCTAAAAATGTTTTGGGAAATTAGACCGTAAGGATAATTTAAAAAGATTCTTGGAATATTCCAAAATAGTCCAAAATAATATAAAATATTTTTGAAAGATTCCAAAAGATTCCAAAAGAGAATATTAAAATATTTTTGGTATTTTCTCTATTTATTATATTTCATCAATAAATCAATAGTTTTAAAACACTATAAACTTTTTTTGTCGAGAAGTATGACATGCTACTGTAGTGCAAAAACACATCCTTGAACGCGAGTGACGTCGAGAAATATAAGTCACTCATTCTCAAATTGAAAACTTGTACTATAACTACACGGATGTCGTCTCGGGAAGTGCATTTAAAGCTAAGACTAGGAATCACGTGAGTGCGTACTTTTGACCCCCCTATGTATGTACTAAAAAATCATTTAAAATTTGCTAAAAAAATATGAAGTTGTTAAACACAATCTTAAGTTCTTGTTGTATAAATTTCAAAAAATAATCACTTGTAAATATTTTTAAATTGATTTTTGAAGCGAAAAACAACACATTTTAGTTCAAACTTCGATAATTTTTTTAATAAAATTTTAAAAACTTTTGGTCTCAAAATTTACACTAAATCATAGATATATACGTAATGATTTAGCACCTAAAAAATCTTAATTTAAAAACTATTTTAAAGTCAAGTATTGTAGGGGGTATGCTATTAAAACGCACTCACGTGTATTCCTAATCCTAACTTTTAGTGCACTCCCCGGGGATGTCGTACGACAATAATTTGCATTATCATAGATGTTGAAATCGCACGGATGTAATAAAAGGCGTTGATATGATACGTATACGATACTAAATCGCATTAACTAAAACTGTATGTTATCCGTTTCTTATTAGCCATGTAATGTAGATACACGATTAACGCACGGATTCCGTCAAGCACGACTTTCGTGCGAAAACAACATTTTTTTCATAATCATTGAAAAGACACTGCATCGACATCCTAGTAATGCATGTCACTTCCGTACCATAAGGACACTTCTAAATGCACGTATGACGTGCAAAATCAGTGTTCAACGATAAACGCACTGAAATCGTGCGAAATCAGTGGGGTCCGAAATTCCTGATGCATGGATTATCATCCAAATTTCGTAGTTCCGAAATTGCGTCTTTCTCGTTGGGAGTCAGGAGAGGGAGTGATGTTGCATTGCTTGGACTAACATGGTCCAATGGAACCGCAGTCGTAGGTTTAGTGGAATACAGAACTTGGGGGCCTTCTTCAGAAATGTTATCTTCGAGATCTTCTAGTGCTCTTTGATGAGAATCTAGCTTTTGTTTTCCCTTTGAATTCGTAGTTGCTTGGATTAGCGTCGATGGATTTTGTGGCAACTGTTCCACCTCCATCGTAGACGGAATCACGTTAGTCGCAGTTGATTGAACAGTTCTAGCATTGACTTTGTTTTCCACCCCTAATTCCGACTTTTCCAAAACGGCCGTAGGTAAATTTAATTTGGTGGTCTTTGGTTTGACTTCCACCCGACTTGAGCTGCTTGGAGACGACGTGGGCGGTTTCTTCAAAGAGACCAACATCTCTTTTGTGCTTGTGCTTGATGGATCATACAAATCAGGAATATCCCGCTGCCTATCTCCCAACAGAAGTGGAAATAAGATAACTGTAGGGTATGTACTCCAATCCACCTTGCGCTCCAATTTGAGTTCGACGTGGGAAATGCTAGTATGTGAGCAGTGAGCAGTGAACGGTGAGCAGTGAGCAGAGATTTTGGAAAAAAATTCAGGGTTTTGAATTTTGAAGCACCTCCTATTACCGCGGATTTAGGGTGTAATAAATGAATATTTGTAGTTAATGATTTCAATAAAAGGACCTATAGCCGTGGTTTGAAGAGTCTGGTTTAGAGTAGTTTAGGATTTAGGGTAGCTTCAAAACAATGAAAAACATTCAAAGAATTTGAATAATTAATCCCATTCAACAATAATGTATGGCATTCAGAACATTGATGCCTAAATCATTGATGCCTTAAATTGAGGCTACACATTCAAATGTATCAGAACATTTCAATCTCTTAAAACATTCAAATGGTTTAGGGTCTCCACGGACACCGATCAAGTTATTGAATATCACCAAAGCATACAATGACATTTAAAACATTCAAATCATAGAAAGTGCCAAAGCAATCAAAGTCATTATAAACATTCAAAGAATTTGTAAAGACAAAGCAAATCAAGATCATTATAAACTTTCAAAAGAATCGTAAGGACAAAGCATTCAAGATCATTATAAAATTTCAAAAGAATTGTAGAGACAAAGCATTCAAGATCATTATAAACTTTCAAGGTGATGTAAAGACAATGTATTCAATATCATTATAAACTTTCAAATGCTTTGTAAATACAAAGCATTCAAGCCATACAATCAAATTGATTCTTCATCAGATTCAATAGCACTCACATCGAAATATGAGAGCACTCGTGGATCATATAGTCGATGCGGTGTGGAAGAGTTAGAGGAACTACCCGAGCTAGCATTGGCAAAGGCTGTTGCCAATGCTTCGGCGTATACTGGCAATCCTTGAGGAGAACTGTCAGGAGTGAGCAAAGTCTGGAACGCGCGTTTACGAATCAAATGGCGCCGTTTTATTGGAGACGGACTTGTCTAACTGCAAATAAGAGGACATCAAATATTAGAAAACATCTTGCACATGTAGATGTAATAACTTGTACTTGCAATTTGCATTATTTGACCAATGAAACTTACTCACATATTTTGTCAAAGGGCTCGTCAAGAAGTGTGTCTTTATCGTCATCATCGAGCTGGATTGGAGTGGTGGGAGGTGGAGTTGTACGAATTTGGGGAGCTACGAGTGGTTTTAAGACCTCGTTAAATAGCTTTGAATCACTTTCAAGAGCTACAATGTGACGATTGCAGGCCCTGGCTGCACGGATAGAAACACCTTTACAACAGAGGATGGAATGTTTATGAGATTGAAGTTTGAGAATGAAATGAAATTGTACAATCCATAAAATTGCCATAAGAAATACCTGTGGAAGTAGTGAGGTCTGCCACGATACCATCCTTTGGAGTTAATCCGTGCACAAAAAGCTTCATGAGAACTTCAGACTTCTCTTTAGGACCACGCCATGGTCTGCCATTGTCCTTTCGCAAAAGCTGTGACTCCAATGTAATAGAGTTGAAAAGGACGTCATCACAAGCAAAGTCTACATGAGGAACTGATAGATCTTTTGCAATGCTGAGCGGAGATGGCTGCCTGGCCGAAATGGATGGGACATCACGGACCATAAAAACTGCCTTGAACTTCAATGTCTACAAAGAATATTTAATGTTAATATGCCGTAGCTCAAATACAAATAATAGTACAATAGTAGAATGAAATAGAGGAAACCAAGAGAGTTGAAGAATCTTACATTTTTGGTGGGATAAAGAGGGTTTGCAAGATGAAGATAGTTGATTATAGTCCATTCATCCACAATCTTCATCTTGTAATTCTTGAAGTACGACATCAATTCCTTCCTCACAATGGGACTATCCGGATAGAAAAGTAGGAATGAACCATCATCATGAAGATAGGCATATGCAAATCCCATAGTTACCTTGAGAAAATTGTCAACGTACTCATTCCAATGTGGAATTTGAGAAGGAGGGTCAGAAACACCGGGGACCCTGAGCCGGTCTGGGTACTCTGCAATTAGCAAATCAATCCCTGGTTTCTGTAGAAGCTTACCATCAAAGTAGTATTCCCTAGATGCACTAACCTGCATGAGAATGGAAATGATCTAGTATTAGACAAAGTGACAAACTAGAGGATAAAGAAGAACCTCAAAAAAACTCAAAAAAAACCAGGAAAATGTAAGATGTAATCACCTTGGATAAAAACTGAACAATCTCACCCGCAAGTATGAGCTCAGAGTTCACTCCCAAACACTAGCAAAAAAAGAGCACCAATCAAGTGCCGGTACCGGCAGTGCAGAATCAAGGGTTCAGAAATATCACGGAGGGGCGACCATTCCAGTGCCGGTACCGGCAGTGCTTCAGCAAGGGAACTTGGAATATCACGGAGGGGCGACCAGACCAGTGCCGGTACCGGCAGTGAGGTCAGAGCATTTTATGATTAGATATTCACAAGCATGCTTACACTACCATGATTAGATATTCAGAAGTTTCTATTTGGAATAATAAGCAATTATTAGGAGCACAACCCCAAGCACAACTTGTGCTTATTTGTGCATTCAAATTCAAAGACATGTGACTTAGAATACGTTCAAGAGAACTTACTGAATGAATCAAATTGAAAGACAATTTCAATACTATTTTGAAGACTTGATTTTTATTGAGTTATAAATCTACTTTTTCAAATTATTTTCTAGCTACATCTATGAATATTGAAACAAGGGAACTTGGCATGTGACGGAGGGGCGACCAGTCCAGTGCCGGTACCGGCAGTGCTTCATCAAGGGTTTAGGAATATCATACGGCAGTACTCATGCGGCAATACGCATGCACGATTCAAGATCGTGCGACAGTATTCAAGATTCGAGATTCAAGATTCAAGATCGTGCGGCAGTATTCAAGATTCGAGCAAATTCAAGATTCGAGATTCGAGCAAATTGAGCTGACTTAGACAAGATTTGAGGAGCGAGAATCCCGGATCTGAGAAGATAAACTCCCGGATTGAGTCGCAGTGAATTTGAGGTCTGAATTCGTGGCATATTCTGCTCCTAAAATCAACTGCAGACCTAAACTCCTAAAACAGAAAGGAAAGGAACAGAAAGCAATGAAATCCAACCGGACCTTCAGGGGAAAGAAGGCCGCGCTCGCTCATCTCCCCTGCCTCATTCATTTCGCCACCAATGCTACAGCCTATATTCACATTCACAAACAAACAACAAAAGTGAGCCACAAGCATCGGTGAGCCGCATCAGAAATCGCTTCTACACGATCTCCATCCAACCTCATCACATTCCATGAAATCGCCTAAAACCGCAAATGCACAAACCGGATTCAAATTTGAAACCACCAGCCTGGGCAAGAATAAAAACGAAATGGAGGACCACTTTAGAATCAAGTGCCGGTACCGGCAGTACCCTGGCAACGTATCAACTGACAAGCGAGAACTACAAGAGACAACTAGAACTGAGCAAAGTCAGCACTTCTGTGTACATTCCGTGTACATGTGCGAAAGAGTCAACACTACCGTGTACATGGGCCGAAAGTCAACACTGCCGTGTACATGTGCAAAATAGTCGGTTTTAATAATGCTTCCTTCACAACCAACGTCACCTGCCAGTGCTTGGAAAATGTTTTGCAAACCACTGGGGATACTGAACCTATATTGGGGATGATCGTGATGTTGATGATCGGTATATTAGGACTCATAGTTTGAAATTTCAAAAATCTGGGTTAAATAAAAGTATAGAAAAAGGCATCGTCAAGCCAACTTGACTTTCTCTGCCCCAATCAGCCTAAAAACACAGAAGACAGCTACGTTGATTTCTTCCTTTTCTCTGGACAAACGAAAACAAACTTTCATTGCAAGGAACCGACAAAGAGAAGAACAATTTTGAATTCCATCCCTTTTATGAGCTAGGGAGAGCGTGCCACAGTTGCCTTTAAGGTGGTTACCCCATTTCCAACTGAATAAGAAATACAGATATGAGACATTGATATTATTTAGTAATTTTTTTTTAGAGTTAGTCAAGAAGAAATAGATTTCAACACAAGTTGAAACATAATTTTTGGATGAAGAATGAATTAGTTATAAATTTCCAAAGTTGAAGCATGACACATCCCATTCACGGCACATAGGTAGAGTTGTTTCTGTCTAAAGAAAATTTGTATTGCACACACTAAAGATGCTTAAACCAACAACAACAAATTCATAACCACACTTACATATATTAGAATCAACAAGAGAGAACCCATTATCAAGAGTCTTGCCTGCGTGCCTACCTCGATTTTAATGAGATATTGGGCTCTGAATTTGGAACATTCTATTTACAAAAGATGTCAAGTATACGCCAAGGTAATGCTGGCCAAGCTAATTCTAATGAGATTGAACACAAGGGAACCCAAAATCGCAGTGCCGGTACCGGTAGTGCAAAATCACAAGCAAAACTTAGAACACAAGGGAACCCAAAATTGCAGTGCCGGTATCGGCAGTGCAAAATCACAAGCAAAACTTAGAACACAATAGAACCCAAAATTGCAATGCCGGTACCGGCAGTGCAAAAACACAAGCAAAATTTAGAACACAAGGGAACCCAAAATTGCAGTGCCGGTACCGGTAGTGCAAAAACACTAGCAAAACTTAGAACACAAAGGAACCCAGAATCGCAGTGCCGGTACTGGCAGTCGAAAAACAC
The DNA here is from genome assembly GCA_022496805.1 of Pohlia nutans. Classification (NCBI taxonomy): domain Eukaryota; kingdom Viridiplantae; phylum Streptophyta; class Bryopsida; order Bryales; family Mniaceae; genus Pohlia; species Pohlia nutans. Next base: position 2,647,657 of record CM040093.1, on the reverse strand, counting down.
AAGCAGAACTTGAACACAAAGGCACCCAAAATGGCAGTGCCAGTACCGGCAGTCCAAAAAGGCAAGCAACACTTATACACAAGGGGACCCAAAATCGCAGTGCCGGTACCGGCAGTCCAAAAAAGCAAACAACACTTAAACACATGAGGGACCTAATATGGCAGTGCCGGTACCGGCAGTCCAAAAAGGCAAGCAACACTTAAACTCATGAGGGACCCAAAATCGCAGTGCCGATACCGGCAGTCCAAAAAGGCAAGCAAAACCTGAATACAAGGGGACCCAAATATGACAAGATTGAGAATTCTCAAGTTTGTTTCTGCTGGAGTTTCTTTTCAGTGTAGCGACTACAAATTTTGGAATCTTGGAGCGTGTAATATACCGTTGGAAAGGTTTTGAGAATACCTTTCCAATGGTATATTATGCGCCCTTGAAATTGTGGAAAAAGGGCTGCCCATGCCGGCAGTCCTTTTTGGGGTCTCGAAGCGGCCATGGCGAGATTGAGATTTTCTGAAGTTTGATTCTGCTGAAGTTTCTTTTCGGTGTAGCGACTGCAATTTTTGGAATCTCAGAGCGTGTAATATACCGTTGGAAAGGCCTTGAGAATACCTTTTCAATGGTATATTATGCGCCCTTGAAATTGTGAAAAAAGGACTGCCGGCACCGGCAATCCTTTTTGGGGTCTCGAAGCGGCCATGACGAGCTTGAGATTTTCTGAAGTTTGATTCTGCTGAAGTTTCTTTTCGGTGTAGCGACTGCAATTTTTGGAATCTCGGAGCGTGTAATATGCCGTTGGAAAGGTCTTGAGAATACCTTTCCAATGGTATATTACGCGTCCCTGAAATTGTGGAAAAAGGACTGCCGGTACCGGCAATCCTTTTTGGGGTCTCGAAGTGGCCATGACCAGATTGAGAATTCTCAAGTTCGATTCTGCTGGAGTTTCTTTTCGATGTAGCGACTGCAATTTTAGGAATCTGGGAGCGTGTAATATACGGTTGGAAAGGTCTTGAGAATACCTTTCCAATGGTATATTATGCGCCCTTGAAATTGTGGAAAAAGGACTGCCGGTACCGGCAGTCCTTTTTGGGGTCTCGAAGTGGCCATGACAAGATTGAGAATTCTCAAGTTCGATTCTGCTGGAGTTTCTTTTCGATGTAGCGACTGCAATTTTAGGAATCTGGGAGCGTGTAATATACAGTTGGAAAGGTCTTGAGAATACCTTTTCAATGGTATATTATGCGCCCTTGAAATTGTGGAAAAAGGACTGCCGGTACCGGCAGTCGTTTTTGGGGTCTCGAAGTGGCCATGACAAGATTGAGAATTCTCAAGTTCGATTCTGCTGGAGTTTTTTTTCGATGTAGCGACTGCAATTTTTGGACTCTGGGAGCGTGTAATATACCGTTGGAAAGGTCTTGAGAATACCTTTCCAATGGTATATGATGCGCCTTTGAAATTGTGAAAAAAGGACTGCCGGTACCGGCAGTTCTTTTTGGGGTCTCGAAGCGGCCATGACGAGATTGAGAATTCTCAAGTTCGATTCTGTTGGAGTTTCTTTTCGATGTAGCGACTGCAATTTTTGGTCTCTAGGAGTGTGTAGTATACCGTTGGAAAGGTCTTGAGAATACCTTTTCAATGGTATATTATGCGCCCTTGAAATTGTGGAAAAAGGACTGTGGAGATGCATCAATCCCAATGCCGAATAGAGAAGGAACTTGTCTCTTCCATTGGGTGCAGTCATTGGAGATGCACACGAAGGCTGACATCAGAGCTGACCTCCAAGACCAACATCGCATGCTTTGGAAGCAATACAAGAACGCCTCAACGCAAGCGGATGCAGATTCCAGGTATCTGGCTATCCGAGCTTAGTGGTTGTCCTCAAGAGCTACAACAGAAGATGGATTGAGACGTTTCGACCTATGGCTTGCCTTCTGGCATTTTCGATACCGCCAATGGGGAGGCTTCATGCAGTTGATGAACTCCTAAACCCTAAATCCGAAACCCTAAGTCTCTGCCATTGCTTATTTTCCTCTCTTCAGCTACAAACTCTAAAGGTGCACTGCTTTCTATATACCAGGACCTTACTGAGGACGAGTTGGTTGAAATGTCCTCTTGCAACTTAGCGGAAAGTATCCACAACAAATGGAAACAGCAGTCCGGTGATCGAGGGTCAGACCTTTTTGTCGCTACTGTGGATGACTTCGTCCGATCCTTCATGCAGAGCGTCGCGTACTACTAATACCTCAAGGGGGATAGAGCTGGAATCGGCCCTACCAAAGAAGAACTGAAACTTCGGATTGCACAAAAGTCTATAGAGCGCACGGGGAACTCAAAATCCCTACACGAAGCATTAGCGAAAATTCCGGGAGCTGAGGAGTTCTGCACTCGAACGCCTCAACTCGAAGGAGAGGAAGTCTTCTTGTTGTTGGAGCGGAAAGCAGACGTTCCCATCGGCTCGGAGTTTGACTCTCACCGACTTGATATGATCAGCATCTCGCGTCCTCGAGTCTAGACCAGGTCTGCAAGGAACAACGTCCTAAACCTCAATGCTTCTCCTGTAGAGCTTGCAGACTTTCCTAGGCATTAGAGAAATTAGATGTGCCAGTGCAGGTACCAGAGCCCACCCCAGCGGCAGCCCTAAACCACGTTACTTTCGTGCAAGAAAGAGCTTGTGACGAGAGTCAGTGGCACATAGCTAGGCTGCCAAAAACATCTGCGAAGGCTTGTTTCGCGTAGCAGGCTGTCACTAAGAAGTGCATCGCTCGAATCGTACAAGACGGAAAATCTACTGCTGCTCCTACGTACATGGGCTTGATGGACTACTACAGGAAAATTCGCAAGGACCGCATGCAATTTTTCTTCTGCAACGACGACATTGAGAGGTGCGTCAAAGGAACCCGCAGAAAGTGGGTTATGTCCCGCCCGGAGGTCCCTGAGATCTGGCCCGTCAAGAACGGCACTAACCTAACACGCAAGGAGATACTTGCCTTAGAGAATGCTGGCTTTCGACTTCCACAACGGGATGTCATATCGCCGCGAAGGCTCTTCTAAGACCACCCTCTCCCCGTTGACCCTAAACCCTATGCAACTCCAGCATTCCCTGATGAAGTTCCCAAGCGACGGCACGGCAAAAATGTCCGCCGCAACAAAAAGAGCGCATCCATCAAGCAAGCCAACAACTGTACCAGTGTTGGAGCATACAAAGGTCGCATAAGGAAGGTGGACATGGTTCCAGTCCCTGCCCTAGGTTGCATCGTCATGTTGCATTTGGGCACGCCTTCGACAATTCAGCAGTACCATCTCACAATTTCCCAGTTTCCAGACTGCTCCTGCCCTTATTTCAAGGAGATGCTGACTAAGGCAAAGGGAGGCCGCAGTCAATGGGCTCACTGCAAACATTTGTATTTTGTCTTCACGATCATTTGTGGGTTTGATGCTGATGTAGATGCCTTCATACATGCACCCACTCTTAGCTTCAACGAAGTTAAGCTAGTTCTTGAGAGTGGGTTGTTGACTCATCCAACATCTTAGGGTACTTCAATGTTTCTAGTTCCATTTTTGACATGTTTAGTCTTCAAATCAATGAAATTGTAGTGAGACTAAAAGGGCCACTACTACAGTTTTCAAAATCATGTTCTATTCTTTACCCTAAACTCTGGAATTTCTTCTATTTTGTACCCTTAACCGTAGCTGGTCTATATCATCAATTTGCTACTCAGTTCAAATAATATTGATGTAGAAAATCTATGCCTAAACCTACTGATTGGTCCATAACAAGGGTGTAATAAATTAAATTTTCATTTTACCCTAAAACCGCGGAATTGGGTCCAATTACCACAGTTTTAGGCACAAAGTGTGCCTTTCATGTGCCTTGAACATTTTCCACCGACCTAATTCCACGGTTATAGGTACCAAATATTCCACGGTCATAGGTCCAAAATTTTACTAAAAATAACTGAATATTCGAATATTTGCTAAATATAGTATCGTTGACCACGGTTGACCTGAAATTATTGCTCGTAATTTCACATTTCTCCGCTCACTGCTCACCGCTCCCTGCTCCCCGCGCGCATACTATCCTCGTCCCACACCTCTTTCGCTCGGTGAAGGAAATGATCGTCATTGCACAGCCATGGCTTGCACGTGAAGGACTTCGTAATAACCGGGAATTGATTCCTCGGCCAAAATTTAGCAATGTGGTACAGTTTGACGTACTGCTTGATTGTCTTGTAAGACTAGTATTCTTCATCCTGTTCTTCCCATCCTGGTTCGGCTACAACATTTGGATCATCCAATGCCTCAAAATTAAGCGTATGAGGAGTCCTCTTTTGTTTGTTCCTTTTAGGTGCAACATTAGTATTCGGAGACTTGGATTGTTCATAAACCCCGCCTTCATGTTGCTCACTTGCCAGTAGTTTGCGAAGAATAAGGAAATCACACAAAAATGTGAATCAACCGTGTAAAAATACACGATGATTGTCGCAATAATCGTATGACTTTTAACTCACGATCAAAATAAGGCCAAGAAGTGCTAAAAAAGCAATTACAAGCCGCTTGATTTTAGGGTGAGAAGTGAGAACAAATGGGGAGTGACGTCCCTTCTCTAGTGCCGTCCGCCCCTCCGTCCGCCCTAACCAGATCGGACGGCCAATGAGAGCGTACGCCGAAGCACGGCGTCCGCCCGACAGAACCAGGCCGTCCGTCCGATCTGCGCGGTCCGCCTGATCCTGGCCATCCAAACGGGTGTACAATCGGGCGTCGGCGCCCGACCCTAAAACTGTTCGATCGCCAGCCCGTCCGCCCGTCGCACGACCGATCCAGCCCGTCCAATCTAGCTCGTCCGATCGGTCCGTTCGATCCAGCCCGACCGATCCAGCTCGTCCGATCTAGCCCGTCCGATCCAACCTGTTCGCTCGTCTAGCCCGTCCGCTTGTGATACCGTCACATCTAGGTCGTCCATCCAACGCGATCGGACGGGAGATCGCGACGTCCGCCTCTTAACAGGCCAAACCTGTCCGCGTATAAAGCGGGAGAGTTGGTGAACGGCTAGTTCAGCTATTGGTACTATAAATCATGTAGGTTTTCATTTGGTCAGTTCATTCAAACTCTCTTACTAATTGTCAAGGGCTAGGTGCTACATTTTGTATCCCTTACTTGGCCATTACGGAGTTTGGATGCGCGGTTATCAAATTCCTATTGGAATTTGATAACTATTCTATTCAGACAAACCTTTTTTGTCACACGACTATGTGGTATTGCATGACGTCATTTACAACTGCTGGGTAGTCGAACGTCAATCTTTTCAACCTTTCAAGATGCGTAGCGATTGGGAAGATTGGTACGTGGATATAGTCCCTGGAAAAGTAGAGTGTTTATCATGTGGATCTGTTTTTGCAAAGAAGGCGACAAGGATGTTGAATCACCTTGGATACCGGAACGAATCCGGAAATCGTGACATGGGCATATCTCTATGCAAGAGACTAACATCTCAAATTAGAGGGCTTTTTCTGAATTGTAAAGGAAATCCTCCGAAGCGTCCAAATCGAGATCATTCTGATGAATGTTGCACTCCGAGAGCGGGAAATACGAATATCATGGAACTTGGCACACTCCAATCAACAGATCAAGAAACGCGCGAAGGACCACTGGAGATTCCAATTCACAAGTCTGCTTCTAATACAACTGAAACTACTACAAGCAGACCACCATCAACGGAACGTGACAGTGCAATTGGCAAGGCCGGCCGTCCATTGCGACAAGCGGGAATATCAGAGGGTTTTCTGGAAGAGAAACGAAGGGAGTTAGACAAGTTATGGGCAAAGTTTTTTTACGAAGCTAATATACCTTTCTCGATTGCACGAAATTCAACTTTCAAGGAGGCAATACGGAGAACTTCTGATTTTCGTGCACCGTACGCACCACCCTCTTACAATGACTTACGGAAGAAGCTCTTGGTCTAAGCCAAGAATGAATTGGGGGCGGTGTTAGAAGGTAAAATGGCTGATAGCGTTCGCAAGTTTGGAGCCACTTTGGCATTTGATGGATGGAGCTCGTGCACAAATCAACCCCTATTCAATGCAATGATTGTGTCTCCAGTAGGAGAGCATTTTTTTGGATCAGTAGACACTTCGGGACATACAAAGACTACAGTGTACCAGGCGTCAGTTATAGAGAAATTCATCGAGGACGTTGGCTCGCACAACGTGGTGCAAATTGCAACGGAGAACGCATTTGTTATGAAGGCAACAACGGACATCATAACCAACAAATATGATCACATATATTTACAAAAAGTTGTTCTGTTCACGCAATGAGCCTTTTATTGGGAGACATCGCAAAGGCAAAGTGGATAACAGAGGCGTTGAAAAAGGCTTAGACGATCGTGACGTTTATAAAGAAGAGACACATGCCTCTTGCAGTATTCCGAAAGCACAAGAAGAAGTTCAGCCTAGTGTTGGCAGGGAAAAGTAGATTTGGATCAAATTTCATGATGGTGGATTGATGACTCAAAGTCAGACAAGCCTTAGAGCAGTCTGTGGTGGACGAACAGTGGACGTCTTATGTCACCACTCTCAGAGATGACAGAAAGAAAAAAGTGCGCACTATGTCTCGAGATGTGAAAAAAAACATTTTCGACGATCACTTCTGGCAACGATGTACTAACTTTCAGGAGGTGGTCGCACCGTTGATGTGTGCTTTGTGAGATTTTGATAGTGGGGAACTTGGTATGGGCAAAATCCCACACATCTTTCGCAATGTTGAGAAACACATTGAAAGGGTGCGAGATGAGTTCTTTCAGTTTGATGGTGAAAAAAGCATTGATGTGGAGAAGCACTTCCGCGTGCGATGGGCAATGGTCAAACTTGATTTACACGATGCGGGTGCATTTTTGAATCCTTATTTGTTACACAATAAGGAACTGGCGGATGACTTGGATGCCATCACTGCATGCAAGCGTGTGCTCGGGAAATTATGTTCTCCAAAAACATATCCAGATGTGGTGCTAGAGTTTTTGGCATTTCGTCACAAGGAACCGCCCTTCCACAACATGTTAGCAGGGTTGTCCATCGTGTGGTGCCGGACAGAAATCCCGGCACAATGTCGTGTCATGCCGACATTATGCCAGATCATGTCGGGATCATGCTGGCCCTGTTTTTTACCGGGTAATTTTTTTTTTGACTTTTACCTCGCATGTCGACACGTCAATATTCGACGTGGACTACTTGATGATGTGGACTTTTGGTGAAATTAGAGTCCTGCAGTAAATTGAGATGGTTTTACCCATCCATCCTACCCCGACTGTCCACTCCCCGTCTGCCCTCGTCGACGGGCCCTTCCCCGTCTGCCTTCGCCGATTGCCCCTTCCCCGTCTGTCCTTTCCGTCTGTCTCATCCGTCTGCCCTTTCCGTCTGCCTTACCCGTCTGCCTCATCCGTCTGCCCTTTCTGTCTGCCTTATCCGTCTGTCCCCACCTCCGTCTGCCCTAATCCGACTGCCCATTCCCACCTACCCCACCCGACTGCTCTATTCCGACTGTCCCAGCCCCAACTGCCTCCACCAGTCTGCCCATCCCCGCCCAAAATTTCCCTCCCCTTTGAACGTATCCACTGTCATGTTGCTTCTTGAGAGTCCCTGCATTCTTCAAACTCATGATTGCATGACACCTCTGAACTACAATTGCATTTCAAGTTAACTTCAATTTTCAAGGGTTTTTTCCTTGGGTGGTAATGTTGTCCTCTTGAAAACAGGTCGCTTCAGCAATGACTTATACGTACTACTGCTGGTGAAATTTTTACCGTACGCCTTCATTGGGAAAGGAACTAGTTTGAATTGGTGTGGCTTGGGTCCAAACCTCCCATGCTGTAGTTTAACAGATGGCTGCCATGGTTTCCAGTATGAAACCTTAGACTCGACATTCATCACGTTCCTCACTGGGAATAGGAGCCCTCCCTCTTGCACCTCTTCTTCCAACTCCCTATGACTCTCCATTGCAAAAATGAAAATAAAACTCTATTGCAACGCATATATAGCGATTTAGGCCCCCTCCAAACCCCCCGACTTCCAGCCGACATAGTCCCCCGACTGCCTTCGCCGATTGCCCGTGATTGCCGTGACTGCCCCTTCCCCTGAGCCAGGCCGGGACTTCCCTCCCTCCATCCCATTCGTGTGAAATGCATAAATGTCAGAATTTTTGCACCATTCACTGCCCAACTCATCATAGTGTTGTCTTGAGACTATGGTTAAATTTGAACCATTGCATGAGACCCGTTGATTGAGTTGGACCCAATGTACGTTGGAGGTTTAGGTGATTTACTTAAACGATGCCGAGGCGTACAGAGGAATGAGATAAGTGGTTCACAAATTTAGGTGTGCCTCCAGGTTTAAAGGCTAGGAGAGTTGAATGCGTGTATTGCCATAAGAAGTTCCAATACCGAGCTGATAGGATGCTTTCCCATTTGGGCTACAGAGACGGACAAAACTCATCGGATGTTGGAGCATGTCCCAAAGTTCCACCAAATATCAGGGCACTCTTTGCTTCTTGTTGAGGATTGCTTCGCGAGCCTCTCGAAATCATTGATAATGTCGGTAATGAGGAGCGTCGAATTGGAGAACTAGTACTCTCGGAGTTTGATCATTGTCCGGCACAGGGTACTGAAGTAGCGAATGAGAACCTTCTATTGCTTTCGTCACAGAATTCTACTCCTGGTAGAATTTTCCTTCCGAGTGCACAAGTTCGAACTAGTTCTGCGAGAAGGGGTCTCCGTCAATTATTTATGCAAGAGGCGCTACAGTCATCTGCAAAGTTGACATTGGATAGAATTTGGTCAACGGCGTTCTATGAAGCCAACATCCCTTTCAACGTGGTGAGACATCCGTCTTTTGTCAACGCTGTTAAACAAATTGCAGCAATGAAATTGACGTACAAACCTCCTTCATACTACGCCATGCGAACGTCTCTATTGAAGGCTAGACGGGCACAACTAGAGGTTGAGGTCAATGCTAAAACAAAAGATTCCGTACGTAAGTACGGTGTAACGGTTTGTTCGGATGGATGGAACAATGTTCAGAATCGGCCCCTTTTGAATGTACTCATGTGTTGCCCCGTTGGTGATACATTCATCGGATCTATTGATACAATGGGCAATAAAAAGGATGCAGCGTATATTGCCGAACAAATGTCTGTACATATCAATAGAGTAGGTCCCACCAATGTGGTTCAAGTTTGCACCGACAATGCTAGTAGTATGGTGGCAGCGGGCCGCATATTGACCCAAAGACATCCTCACCTTTATTTTCAAGGATGTTGTGCTCACATCATGGATTTACTTTTGCAAGATTGGGGTTCTGAAAGATGGGTTAAAAGCTTGGTGAAAAAGGCTCGAAAAATTTGCGTTTTTGTAAAAGGTCACCATGCTACACAATCTCTATTTCGACGGTACTCGCCCAACCACATTCTACGCATGCCGGTAGACACCTGTTTTGCAACCAATTTCATCATGATTGATAGACTTCTCCAAGTTGGGGGGGCTTTAGAGAAGATGATCATAGATGATCGATGGGGTGTATTCTTAATAGAATTGCGTGGAAGGGGAGGCAATGCTCACGAAACAATGGGTAATGTGCAGCGTTCAATTCGTTCAGATGGGTTTTGGAATTCTTGCGAGAATTTTTTGTATATGGTTACGCCTGTCCTCAATGTTCTCCACGTTTTTTATGGAAAACAACCGGCGATGGGAAAGGCGTGGCTAGTCATGCATAATTTACAAAATCACGTTCAAAAATTTGTTGACCATTTTTTCAATTTAGACGATGAACTTGCAAAGCGTGCTTTTGACTCATTCCAAGCCTGTTGGAGTTTGATGTTGACTGACCTCCCCTGGGCTAGGGGCCTCCTCAATCCTTTTTTGATAGGAAATATTTCCCTTCACGACAACCCCCGTGCACGGCCAGCATTGAACCGGGTATTACGGAATTTGACTCCCGATGAAGCCACTTACCTTGTGGGTATTACGGAGTACCAAGACTTTATTGAAAGCAGGGGTGCATTTGAAGGAGTACCTCCAGCAGCAAGGGCCGATTTGCCTCCTCACGAATGGTGGGATGCCTTTGGACATGGGGCGCCGATACTCCCCAGTATAGCAAGACGGATATTAGCCCAAGTATGTTCGACCTCATCATGCGAACGCAATTGGAGTATGTACTCATTCGTTCATAACAAAGTTAGAAATCATTTAACCCCTTCAAGAGCTGAAGATTTGGTTTTCATATACAGGAACACGAGGCTCATGCGGCGAAGAAGAGGTGCAACCCCTGCACAATGGTACGCACGGAACATGTACTCTGACGATGAATCAGCAAATGAAGATTTTGAGGATGATCCGGAATTCAACCCCGATGATAATGACGCAAACGATGACCCTCTAGGTTGTCAACCTGAATGGCCCGAATTTGATCACTTCGATGCCAATGATTCCGATGCTTCTAGGAATAGTAGCATTGAATTATGATGATGGACTTGATGAGATGAATGTCTGATTTCAACGAAGCTAACGACGACAACAGAGGTGCAAGACTTCCTTCTGCTCCTACGACTGGTGAGACTGTAGTTTCTGTTCCAACAGAAATTACTGTACCAGCCCATCCACCCATTGTGCCACATGGTGAAGGATGTTCAAATCGTACGGAAAATATCCAGCCTTTGGAAGACATTACCCATGACAAAAGATCTCTTCAGATACCATGTGAACCGTTACCAATGGAAACATAGACTCCCTCTGTTGTCAACACATCATCGACTCATACTACTGGAATTGGAGCCACACTTCTTAGTCTTAGTCAATCAAGGCGTACCGTACAAACTCGAACAACTGGACCACCAATTACACGACCAATTACGAGACTAAGGTTGCGTGCTGAAAATACACAACCATCCAGTCCCACAGATGATCCAAATCCCCTTACCACTGAAGGTATTGGTATCATCAACACTAGAGCACAAGGACAAAAGCGGCATTCTAGTAGGGCGCCAAGGGCTTTTGTGGGGCTTAATGATGATACGTGACCGGTGTTAGATGCCAATGGAATTAGAGACGCTTCGGGTTCACGGCCTACCAAAAAAATAGTCACTTCCAACCACGGAACACTACTTTTACGTGATGTTTCCCTCGGACCAGACAAGGACATCAGTTCAAACGGCAGCAGTCCTTCAAGACTCAAGAGCAGAGGCACCTAACGATGATGACTTTCAAGGATAACATCTTAACATCCATCCCTTGCTGCCTCAACTGCCCCGTCTGCCCCGACTGCCTCGTCTACCTCGACTGCCCCAACTGCCCCCATTCCGACTGCCCTCCTCATCTGCTTCAGCTGACTATTTTCAAAATGGGTGAAATCGTGGAGTAAAAATATTAATACTAGTTTCGGATGGGCACTCGCATCAGCATTGTTAGTGGCCCTTCATTTCATTTCATTTATAATCAGAGGAATCATTAGTCCATTGATCCTCGCCTATAGTTGTAACTTTTTTTGCGATGATTATAAAGCTATCGCTTTTATCAAAAAACAAAAACAAAACATCACTCTCCTTTACTCCTTCCTGCGTTACATGTTTTTTTCTATGATATTCAAATAATTTCAGGCTAAGTTCAACGATCAAGTTAGAAACATTGCATCAGGAATTTCGGACCCCACTGATTTCGCACGATCTCAGTGCGATTTCCGATATTTCATGGGTGCGTGTATTTTTCGCACTGATTCCGCATCGTTGCGTCATTCATCGCAACTGCACTGATATGACATCATGATCGTACAAGCGGATATAGTATTGATTCGACACGATTGATACATCTATTGAAAACGTGCGAATTCTTCACTCTGTACAGTTGTCAAATGTCGTGTCTTAATCGTGTTTAAAGCCACACTGATTCAGTGTGTTTTTTGTGCGACATCATCTTTTCTATATCTAGATTTTCTTTCTTTCTATATCTAAATTTGGTCAAAATAATTTTATTGGAAAAATAAAAATAAAAATATATTTTTCTCTCTACCCGAACATTATTTCGGGCTGCCCGAACCAACTACCCGCGCTGCCTGAACCCGCGGTAGGGCCCACCACGGTTTCCCAAGCTCTACCGCCGGTGGCCGGAATCGAACTCGAGACCTCCCAATTACAAACTATACTCTAAACCACCAAACCACCTAGAAGTCTTGATGCAAGCGATTGAATTTTTTTGATAATTATAAAGGAATGTAACCATTCGCAATTTTTTTGCCATGTATATTTAATTCTTTTTTCAAAAGAAAATTTTGCACTACAAGATGCAGATCTTTTTCTATATCTTGATATTTTTTCAAAATATTTTAATTTTTTTTTTTGGCCAAAATCGTGATGGCAGATCATGGCTGTGAGCTGTTTTTTTTTTCAACGGACTTTGAATGTTTTTAACAATGTGAACAAAACTTTTTTTCCAATTTTTTTTTTGCACTAGATTATGCAGGGCTTTTTTCATATCTAGGATTTTTTTTCAGAATATTATGAATTTATTTATTTTTTGCCAAAATCGTGGTGGCTGTGAGCCAGTTTTTTTTTATGCAGACTTTGGATGCATTTTTGCGATGTAAAAAAAAAATCCAATTTTTTCTTCAGTAGATCATGCAACCATTTTTCTATATCTAAAAAAGAATTCAAATTTTTTTGAACTGTTTTTTTGTTTTGCCAAAATCTTAAAGGTTGTTAGTTGTTTTTTAATTTTCAGTAGACTTTAGATGTTTTCAGCAATGTAAAAAACGCTTTCTATTCCAAATTTTTTTGCACTCCATTATACAAGCTTTTTTCTATACCTAGAAAATAAATTCAATGGTTTGAATGTTGTAGCAAGCAATTAAAAGCTCTCGCAATTTTATTTTTTGAAAAGTTGCTCAAATTGAGTTCAAAGAAAGTCTGATTTTAAACTCAATTTAACTTGCAATGCTTCGAGAGATCACGTTTTGGTTGATGCCCCCTTATGAGCTACCGAGACTAAAAAAGAATTAAAAATTAAATCAAATTATAATTATTTTCTAATAGGAAATCAAGTATGCTTTTAAACCCAATTTGAATCGTGCCAATCCAAGTTAAACTCCGCCTAGGGAAACTTTCAAAAAAGCAACACCTCTACATTGTCTCGTGTTACAAATTTTACTATTTTGAAAAAGTAATGTTGTCCTTTTCTATACGATTTTTGTTCTCCCATGATGAAAAGTACAATGATAACCAATAATACCAAATTTGAATTCTAAAAATATAAAATGTAATTTCATTGAAAATTTTAATGTTCATTGCTTCTAAATTCTATAAATGAAGATCTAAAAATGTTTTGGGAAATTAGACCGTAAGGATAATTTAAAAAGATTCTTGGAATATTCCAAAATAGTCCAAAATAATATAAAATATTTTTGAAAGATTCCAAAAGATTCCAAAAGGGAATATTAAAATATTTTTGGTATTTTCTCTATTTATTATATTTCATCAATAAATCAATAGTTTTAAAACACTATAAACTTTTTTTGTCGAGAAGTATGACATGCTACTGTAGTGCGAAAACACATCCTTGAACGCAAGTGACGTCGAGAAATATAAGTCACTCATTCTCAAATTAAAAACTTGTATTATAACTACACGGATGTTGTCGGGGATGTCGTACGACAATAATTTGCATTATTATAGATGTTGAAATCGCACGGATGTAATAAAAGGCGTTGATATGATACGTATATGATACTAAATCCGCATTAACTAAAACCGTATGTTATCCGTGTCTTATTAGCCATGTAATGTAGATACACGATTAACGCACGGATTCCGTCAAGCACGACTTTCGTGCGAAAACAACATTTTTTTCATAATCATTGAAAAGACACTGCATCGACATCCTAGTAATGCATGTCACTTCCGTACCGTAACGACACTTCTAAATGCACGTATGACATGCGGAATTAGTGTTCAACGATAAACACACTGAAATCGTGCAAAATCAGTGGGGTCCGAAATTCCTGATGTGTTAATCTTGTATACAAATGAGAAGTGAGATGCACTTGATTTGTTCTCTTTCAAAAATAAAATTTGATGTCAAAACATATAATTTGTTTTATAACACAATTCACTGAACCTTCTATTTATGGGGGTGGGGGTGGGGGTGGGGGTGGGAGGGGCACAATATTCACGAAGCTTTCATCCTAGTGTTTTAAAAAAAAAAAACCAAACTTACGAAAAACTAAGCCCACTTTAGCCAGGAAAAGACGGTCATAAGGTATATAAATTCCACCCATTCCCCCCCTTAATTTTAGGCTATTTTGTCTCTCCCTTTTTTTTTTTTCTTTGCATTTTTTTGTCTCCCGTTGGAAACAATTGGTTGGTTGTTACATATTTCCTGCCTATAATAACTCACTGGCAGACAAGGCCATGTATATCACATTAGTGATCACACGGGCTCGACTAGTATCGAATCCTGGTCTCAATTTCGTAATATATAGTCTTAACCAACCAACCACGACCGCATGACTTGGTGATCATGCATACTGGATATTTGATACTATACTAAAACAAAGAGGATTTCATTCTTTTGTTCCTCGTGCAGCCTCTATCAACTACCCCAGCCGACTGCCATCCCGACTGCCTCACCCGACTGCCCCCCCTGACTGTCCCATCTGCCCTTCTCTCTTCTACTGAAATCCTGAATTGCCCCACCCGACTGCCATCCGGACTGCCTCTCCTGACTGCCCCCTCCGATTGCCCCCATCTGTCCTTCTCTCTTGTTCTATAATCTTGAACTGCCCCACCCGATTGCCGTAAACCGACTGCCCCATTGTCCCGACTACTCCATTTAGCCGACGGCCTAGGAACCAAACATCATGAATTCAAAAACCAGAACTCCCTCTCTATACAAGATCTCTCCCCCTAGACCTTGCTCAAGTGACAGGTCAGAATAACAGGTGTAGAATTAAGACTTTTATATCCATAGTCACGTTGCACGAGGAAACTACATACCTGGAGCTTTTAATGTTTTTGTCAGACTGAATTAATGATGGATTGACTTAATTTTTGTTTTTTTGTTACTTCCATAACACGCCCGTCCGGAGGCTCACGGAGGGAAACACTGCTCATACAAAGCTGGATTCTTGGATTTGAGCCCAACAGCTCCCCGACTGCCTCTCCCGACTGCCTCACCCGATTGCCCCCATCTGCCTTTATCTCTTGTAATGAAATCCTGAACTGCCCCACCCGACTGCCATCCGGATTGCCTCTCCCGACTGCCCCTTCGACTGCCGTCATTTGCCCTTCTGTCTTGAACTGCCCCACCCGACTGCCCTTAATCGACTGCCCCATTTCGCCGAAGGCCTAGCATCCGAACATCATGCATTCAAAAACCAGAAATCCCTCTCTATACAAGATCTCTCCCCCCAAGCCTTGCTCAAGTGACAGGTCAAAATAACAGGTGAAGAATTAAGACTTTTATATCCATAGTCACCTTGCACAAGAAAACTATATACCTGGAGCTTTTAACCCCTCAAGGACCAAGGCTAATTTTCCAAGTTCGGTCAGCTCACTGTGGAATGAGTATTGATCCTCAATTCTTGAGATTTTTTGTGGTGATTCTACTCTTTGTAACAAAGATGGGATGGTAATTTGCATACGTAGGTGACGTATAAATCAAAAGATACAATCATGCAAAGGTGAAAAACCTAACTGCGGGCAGCTCCAGAAAATTTTCATACAATGAACTATGTATCTAAATTTTTGCACACAATGAGCTAACACCCTTTTGCACACAATTGTCAAATTCATTTTACCAAATTTGACTAAACTTTGCATTTTCGGCATTTTCAGAAAGTTTCAAATATGGGCAGCAAGCCAAAAAAAAAGGTGCAACCAACTTTGAAGCTTATAATCTTACTATTGAAGAACTTTAAACGGTTGAAAATTTGTAGGTGGTAATAAATTCAAGTTGCTTGAAATATCCTACGGTTGGATTGGTCAAAAAGGTCATAGATCAAAAACCATTTGTCTTTTTATGAGAAGGGGTACTTTGGAGTGTTTGGAGAGGAACATAGTTGTGGTCCTTTAGGGGTTAATGTTTTTGTCAGACTAAATTGATGACGGATTGACTTAATTTTTTTTTTGGTTACTTCAATAACACGCCCTGTCCGGGGCACACGGAGGGAAACACTACCCACACAAAGGTGTAGTAAGCCCTGGATATATTTATATGCCCATTTGTAATATAAAACACATGTGGCATATCGTTTGGATGATGGGAGAACATCGTGGAAGGCATATTATATAATCTAGTAAGCCCAGGATATATTTATATGCCCATTTGTAATATAAAACACATGTGGCATATCGTTTGGATGATGGGAGAACATCGTGGAAGGCATATTATATAATCTAGTAAACCCATGATATATTTATATGCCCATTTGTAATATAAAACACATGTGGCATATCGTTTAGATGATGGTAGATTATCATGGAAGGTATATTCTGTAATCTAGTAAGCCCAGGATATATTTATATGCCCATTTGTAATATAAAACACATGTGGCATATCGTTTAGAAGATGGTAGATCATCATGGAAGGTATATTCTATAATCTAGTAAGCCCATGATATATTTATATGCCCATTTGTAATATAAAACACATGTGGCATATCCTTTGGATGATGGGAGAACATCGTGGAAGGCATATTATATAATCTAGTAAGCCCATGATATATTTATATGCCCATTTGTAATATAAAACACATGTGGCATATTGTTTGGATGATGGAAGAACATCGTGGAAGGCATATTATATAATCTAGTAAGCCCATGATATATTTATATGCCCATTTGTAATATAAAACACATGTGGCATATTGTTTGGATGATGGAAGAACATCGTGGAAGGCATATTATATAATCTAGTAAGCCCATGATATATTTATATGCCCATTTGTAATATAAGCTCTCGAGAAGCATGGTTCTTCACCTTCACGTTTGGTACTATTATTTACGTTTTTTGAGAAAAAATTCATTCTATTCGAGGCTTTTTCTTATTCTTGTTTTTTTAAATTTTTATGTTTGTTACTTTTTTAGAATATATTCATGCACAAATTGAAGGTATCAATTGGAGAGGAAACAAAAAGTGCTATGGATTTGGTAATGTTGTCCCTGAACTTGTATCTGATCTCATGAGGAATTACTTATTGGTCACTTAATAATTTAATATGAGTTTAAAAGGTATCCAACACGACTTTGCTTTTACTTTCCTTATTCAGCTGACTTTTTGCTTAACCCCTAACTGCCTAAGAGTCCATTTTTTGGACGATGTATAGATTTCATCCATAATTTCTCATCAATCATGCATTTTTTGCAGTGTGGAATTTTATTGTAGATTCTATAGGAAGTTAGCTTCATGCGTATGTGTGTCGTAGCGCGTGATACCGGATACTCCCCTAGAACGTACTTTTTGTATTAAGAACGCTCGTAGAGGTGATTTCCGGGTTATCGTTCTGCGGAGATTCTGTGAAGTGGGAGGTTTCCGGAGATGGTCCCAGGCTGGTGATATCTCTCTCTCTATCACCAGCTGAATTCCTCTTTCCTACTGAACCGGGTCTTCTTCTACTGACTGACCCGATTGTGACTAGATCCGGTATCCTTCCAGGGAGGATTCCTCACTAACCTTCCTCTCCCCGGTCCACCTTTGTGACCTGATCCGGTTTCGTTTAACCTCTGTTTCCCCTCAGAGGGTTCTCCATTCACATTAGTGGTGCTGGATTGAAAGACACACCCCTCTCTACTGATTCAAGTGATGGGAACTTCACTACCTTCCGGTTTAACTCACAAAACTCCTAATCCCGGGTACTTACCGTACTGCCCTTCAACTGCTAGTTTTACCCAACCGGCAGCCGTGTCACGCAAGCGCAACCCGGTTTCCCCTTTCTCCCACTTACTACAACGACTTACTAACCGGAATAGACACTATCCGGGGAGTCCGAAACTAATATTCAGGAATTCTAGTGCCCTGTCTTACTCCCGTGATCCCGTATTTCCCTTCGCCTGGACCTTCCGAGTGCTGGCACCTCAACCGGACTACCCATCCAGGAGTTCTGTGCAACCCGGAGTACACCCTCCTACCTGCCCAGCTACTAACCCGGATTACCTAGCGTACGGAACTTGGAAACCACTCTTTCAAACAATCCTCAAATCACCCAAAAACCCGTATCCAGACTTCAAAACCCGAATCACTCGAGGACCCGGCTTGCCTACCCGGTTACCAAGGGACTCTTGACCACTGTACCATTCCACAAACAACCACACAACACATACAAAATTTTCGGATAATGCTCTACAGCAGTTTGCTTTCAAGGAAACAGTAATACAAAAGACCCCAAGAATGCCAAGCATTCCTGGGCAAGTAGTGATCCCCATCCACCGGACCGGAATTCCCGCCCAGATCCTACAAACCCGGGATCCAGAAATCAAGGGAAATCACAAAAAGGTCCAAAACCTATCCTACTGGTAAAAGCGTCTAACCTACCAAACACAAAAAGTCCTATGTACACGCGGGCTAGACTATCTAGCCTAAGTGCCTACCACCTAGCCTAATCCGGTTCACACTGCAACCCGGACCCTACTAAACATCCTGCCTCTCCGGACTACTGGCCCGGTCGCCGTCAGAGCCCTCTTCCTGTTCCGGGTTGGACTTCGGGGAAGCATCCTCCTTTTTCTTTGACTGGCGCTCCCGGACTTCTTCCTGGTCGCCTTCTCCCTCGGACTCCGGTTGACTCCCGTTCGGCTCGTCCTCCTGGGTCTCATGCTCCTCCGGTTCGCCCGCATCCACTTCGCGCTCCTTTGGCTCACCGGCGTCCGTTCTGCCTTCTTGGCCACTACTATCCGGTTGGCTGTCCACCTCTTGGTCTTCCCCGGGTCCTAACTCCCTACCCGGGGTGGTTTCGGTCTCCGCCAAATTAGCAGCCTGGTCTGCCAAATTGGCCAGGCTGGCCTCTGACTGGTCCCCTCCAAGACTGACCTCCGGATTCCCCCGCGGCATACTCAACATCGAACTCGTAGCCGGTCTTGAAGTCTGTTCCGGAGTAGATTGGCCCCGGCCATCATCCTATCCATCTCCTCCATTCCGGGTGCATCCTGTGATACATGGAATGGGGCTAACAATTCACTACTGGCTAGAGGTGCATTCGTACCTCTTTGATTTGCCTCCTTCTCATCCGGTCTGGACCCGGATGGAAATCTCGCGTGATTCTTTGCCAGCAGTTTCCGGAATTCCACCAACCCTGCCTCGACCCTTGCGGCGTACTTCTTTACCACATTCGTCACTCGAGCAGCACCGTCCAATCCGGCTTCGACCACCTTCTCCTGGTACAACTGGGCCTCCGTCTGGGCCTCCCCATCCGGTTTGAACAGTGACTCGAGGAGCTGGTTGTTGAAGTAGGATGATGGCGTGGGCTGAAGTTGCTCATAGCCATGCGCATTAGCTAGAGTAGATGATGCGAATGAGCTAGACTTGCAACTAGAGAAGTGGTACTAGTTAGAAGTAATGAGAATTGGGTCTCCCAAGTGATATGGGCTGATCCTAGTGTACTAGGAGTGGAGTATGGGCTGATGTCCCATATGGTTTGCCAAGGGGACTCCCTTGGGTGTGCTACTTAAGAGGGGCAGCCCATGAGTAAAGATCATCTCTTTCCTATGCATTCCAAGTGTTTGTGTGAGGCTTTGGCATTCTAATCTAACCTTCAATAGGTTATGGGCCCACTCATGTGTTTTGCGTGAGTCAAAGATTAGATTGCTCATTGTGTGGAGGTCGTGCGTTGGAGCGCTGATTTTGGAGTATTGGAGCGCTGATTTGGAACTTTGGAGGGCTGAATTCGAGCTTTGGTGGGCTGATTTCGACATTGGGAGGTATTACAATCTTCCTACCTTTGATCTACGTGTTGGAGGGCTGAATTCGCACTTTGGAGCTATCATTTGTTGATTTGGAGCTTTTGGAGCACTTTGGAGCACTTTTGGAGTTTATACACGTCTACAAGGGCTGAATTGGAGCTTTGGAGCTTATTGGTGCTTGTTGGAGTATATTGGAGCTTTTTGGAGCTTATTGGAGCTTATTGGAGCTTATTGGCTCAATTTGTGCTCAATTTGTGCACTTGTGTTGTTGCAAGGCACTTTTATGCTTTGAGGCTCTTGGGGTGAGTCTACAATCTGATTTTGGTATTGCAATTCTTGCACAAGGGTTTGGAATGTGAGTTATGCCCTTGGAGTGCTCAAAATTAGAGTTTGGGTTAGTGAATGCACAACGGGGCTGATTTGATGAATTTCAATGCAATTAGGACTTGAAGGGGCTGAATTTGCATTGATTTAGAGTCCTTGGAAGGCACAAGGGTGTCCATAGGGTGCATTACGTGTTGTGAAGCACAAGGGTGCTGATTTGAGTGGATTTGAGCCAACGAGTGCGCAATTCTCCTAGTTAGGGTGTTGTGGTATGATCTTGTGCAAATTCACTAAGAACCATCACGATTGAGTGTTGTGAGGTTGATGTGTAGCACAAAGGTGCTGATTTAGTGTTTGGAATTAGTTTGGAGGCATTAGAAGCACATACATGTGCAATTTGCTTCACAAATCACAAAATTGTCAAAAATCATAAAGACAATTTTTCTTAGCTTTCTAGGGGCTGAATTTTGTGAGCGTACGTCCTTCAATCAAGGATATGGCTACATTTGAGGGTGAAGGTGCTAAGGTTGTAGACAAGTTCGATGGCGTCAACTTCCACTTGTGGAAATTCAAGATGGAAATGGTCATGGCCGAAAAAGAATTGTGGGAGATAGTTGAGGGTAGTGAGGAACCGCCTTCGTCCGACGCCGAGGCTAGGGTACGAACTGCGTACACTCGGCGAGAGAAAAAGGCCTTTGCGATTTTGGCTCTTAATCTTTCTGATTCTCAGCTTTCTCATATTCGGTTGTGCAAGACTCCCGCCGAGGCATGGGCCAAGCTTTGCAATATTCATGAGGCAAAGAGCTTGGTCAATATCTTGTTTTTGAGGCGCAAGTTTTTCACCATCAAGATGGAAGAAAACGACGACATGTTGGCGCACATCAACAAAGTCAAGGCTCTTGCGGATCAGCTCAACGGCGCAGACGTCAACATTACCGACGGTGATATCGTTATGACGCTCCTCGAGAGTTTGCCGCCGTCGTACGAGTATCTTATCGTTGCTATGGAGAGTAGGCCCATTAGCGAGCTCACTCTTGATTATGTGACATCACGGTTGTTGCATGAACTCTCGCGGCGCAAAGAGAACGAGACTCGTGGCGATAGCGCGGCGCTTATGGCGAAGCAATCCAAGAGCGGTGCCAGTGGGAGCTCTACAGACAAGGTATGCTACTATTGCGGTAAGAAGGGCCACTTGGCAAAATTTTGCTACAAACGCAAGAGAGAGGAAAGTGCCAACAATACAAAGGTCAACGATGCAGGTGATGAGTACGCATTTATGACTAGCGTCTCTTCTTGTAGTGATGACGGGGACGAGTATGCAATGATGGCAAGTGACGTGTCATGCAATGGTAGTGTGATCGATTGGATTGTTGATTCGGGAGCCTCGAGTCACATGGCGCCCATTAGGACTTGTTTCCAATCATATCACGTCATATCTCCAAAGAATGTCATTTTGGGTGATGATACGGTTCTTCAAGCCGTGGGTAAAGGATCCATCGTCGTAGACACCGAGGTGAAGGGTCGTGTGAAGACAATTACCATCCATGATGTCCTCCACGTTCCCAAGTTGAAGGCAAATCTTTTATCGGTGCGACATTTGGTGATGAAGCATTTGCGAGTGGAATTTAGCGACCAAGGGTGTTTTGTGTTGTCTCCAAGTCGTGAGGAGGTGGCCATTATACACGAAGTCAACGGCTTGTACCAAATCAAGTTTTCCAAGATGCACGCGGCGGAATCGGCAACGTTGGTGCAATCGAGTTCAAACGAAGACAAGTTGGCGTTGTGGCATCGTCGTCTCGGGCATTTGAATGTCAAGAGTGTGAAAGCACTGCGTGGAATGGTAAGTGGCATGGATCTTGCACAATCACACGTCGCGCCTAGTTCATTCACATGTGAGGGTTGTATTGAAGGCAAGCAACAACGCTCACCGTTTCCAGTTGATGGGGCAACTCGTGCAACCAAGGTTCTTGAGATTGTGCATTCCGACGTGTGTGGTCCAATGAAGACCACGTCTATGGGGGGTTGCAAGTATTTTGTGACGTTCATTGATGATTTTTCGAGGAAGATATGGTTGTATCCGATCAAAGCAAAGAGCGAGTGTTTTGAGAAGTTCAAAGAGTTCAAGGCGTTGGTTGAGAAGCAATCCGAGCACAAGATCAAGGTGTTTCGATCGGATAATGGCGGCGAGTTCATGTCCAACCAATTTGGAGAGTTATTGAAGAAAGAAGGCATTGCTAGACAAACGACAACGCCATATACACCACAACAAAACGGAGTTGCAGAGCGTGCAAATCGAACAATTGTGGAAATGGCAAGGAGTATGTTGCATGCTCAAAATTTGGGTTTGGACCTTTGGGCGGAAGCGGTGGTGACTGCGGTGTACACACGCAACCGATGCCCGACGAGTGCGGTTCAAAACATGACACCAGAGCAAGCGTGGAGTGGGAGGCCACCCCGCGTGGAGCACATGCGCACATTTGGATGCATCGCATTTGCAAAGGTACCCGATTCTCAAAGAACCAAACTTGAGGCCAAGGCAACAAAATGTGTGTTTCTTGGATATTGTGAAGGTACCAAGGCGTACAGGCTCATGTCGCTCGAGACCAAGAAGATCATTCGAGCTCGTGATGTGACATTTTGCGAGAATTCCAAGGTTGAAGACAATTTGGACGATGGTCCAAGTGGGAGAAGTGGCGATAAACCAGCGATTGTGGACCAATGTTCCAAATCTCCCGTTATTGATATTGTTGATGAAGACGAAGATGACGAAGATGGTGGTGATGAGGAACATATTGAGGAGCGACCTTTGAAGACGAAGAATGGCGAGAAAAAGGCACAAGCAACGGCGGTTGAAGACAATGCATCCTCGAGCGATCGTCGTTATCCAGAGAGAAATCGTAGACCACTTGGCGAGTGGTGGAAGAATCATATTCTCCCTCAAGGTGAGGAGGAGCATGCAAACGTTGCACTTTTAGATGCTCCATTGACGATTCGTGAAGCGTTGAGTTGTGATGATGCAAACAAGTGGGAGCAAGCCATGCAAGAGGAGTACAAATCGTTGATGGACAATGGCACTTGGGAATTGACTCCCCTCCCCAAGAATCGCAACGCTATCGGTTGTAAGTGGGTATTTCGTGCAAAGAGAGATGCAACGGGTGATGTGGTTCGTTATAAGGCAAGATTGGTGGCAAAGGGCTTTTCACAAATTGAAGGTGTTGATTTTCATGAGACCTTTGCACCGGTGGCGAAATTCACCACTATTCGATGCATTTTGGCCATCGGGGCTGCCATGGATTTGGAAATGCATCAAATGGATGTGAAGACGGCGTTCTTGAACGGCGAGTTGGACGAGGACATCTACATGGTACAACCCGAAGGATTTGTGCAACGAGGTAATGAGAACCTTGTTTGCAAGTTGAACAAGTCATTGTATGGGTTGAAGCAATCTCCACGCGCATGGTATCAAAAGATTGACACGTTTCTTGTTCATATCGGGTTCACAAGGAGCATCGCTGATCACAGCTTGTATTTCATGCAAAAGGGGCAACATGTGGTCATCGTGATCATATATGTGGATGATTTGATCATCCTTGCAAGTTGTATGAGCTCTTTGAAGGCATTGAAGGCAATGCTTGAGAACGAGTACGAGATGAGTGATCTGGGTGAGTTGCACTTTTGTTTAGGAGTTGAGTTTGTGCGAGATAGAGCAACACGCACCATAACAATGAATCAAAGCAAGTATGTTATGGATGTTCTCAAACGCTTTGGCATGGAGGATTGCAAACCGGTTGGCACTCCATTGGATGTGAATTCCAAACTCGTGAAACTCACCGATGAGGAGTATGCATTAGAGGCTCAATCTATGGTGGATGTGCCATACAAGCAAGCTGTAGGGTCATTGATGTATGCTATGATTGCAACAAGGCCGGACCTTGCGTATCCAATCAGCGTTGTGAGTCAACACATGGCAAGACCGGGTTCAAGTCATTGGGTTGCGGTCAAGAGGATCATGCGGTACTTGAAAGGCACAAGTGATGTGAGGTTGTGTCTTGGAGGTGACAACATTGTGTTGAGTGGGTATTGTGATGCGGATTATGCGGGTGATACCAATGATCGTAGATCCACCACGGGGTACATGTTCAAAGTTGGATCGGGGGCCGTTTCATGGAATAGCAAGCGCCAACAAACCACGGCCACGTCAACGGTTGAGGCGGAGTACATGGCAACGAGCCACGGTACGAAGGAGGCCATTTGGTTGAGGCAACTAATGGCGGATGTGAGATGCACTCAAGAGGAGGCTACAACAATCATGTGTGACAACCAAGGGAGTATGTCATTGGCGAAGAATCCAACGCATCACTCACGTACAAAGCACATTGATGTGCAATATCACTTCATTCGAGAGAAGTTAGAGATGAAGGTGATAGAGTTGAAGTATTGTCCAACGGAGCACATGGTGGCGGACGTGCTCACAAAGGCTCTTGCGAGAGATCGACATCAAAGACTAGTGGTGGCATTTGGGCTCCAAGGCTTTGGCTATTCGCAAAGTGGGAGTGTTGAAGTAGGATGATGGCGTGGGCTGAAGTTGCTCATAGCCATGCGCATTAGCTAGAGTAGATGATGCGAATGAGCTAGACTTGCAACTAGAGAAGTGGTACTAGTTAGAAGTAATGAGAATTGGGTCTCCCAAGTGATATGGGCTGATCCTAGTGTACTAGGAGTGGAGTATGGGCTGATGTCCCATATGGTTTGCCAAGGGGACTCCCTTGGGTGTGCTACTTAAGAGGGGCAGCCCATGAGTAAAGATCATCTCTTTCCTATGCATTCCAAGTGTTTGTGTGAGGCTTTGGCATTCTAATCTAACCTTCAATACTGGTAAGTGGGCGACTTCTGCCTCTCCAGAGTCCGGATCTCATCCTGTAGCCTTAGCAGTACCAGGCTCCTCTCCGAAGCTTCTTTCTGGAGCTTCTCTACCTCCTTCCTCATCGTCCGGACGATCCCCGGGTACCTCTCCACCTGTGTACTCCGGATGACATTCCCAACTTCCTTCATCGAAGTATAGATGGGATGGTACTTCCCTTCTACCTTCTCTAACGCCTCCCTGACGGGCTTGAGGAAGTCTTCCTCTGATTCTCGTAGGGGGATGTCCTCCAGTTCCGGTTCTGTACTTCGGGGAGCCCGCTCATAAGTCCGGATCTCCTCCGGGTACTCCTCTTCGTCCTGCACCGATTTCGAGCCTCGCGCCCTTTTGGTTTTCACCTTGACCTTCTTCTGACGTCCGCTCGACTCCGGTGCCCGTCCCCTCTTTCCCCAGCTATCCACCGGTGTTGTCTTCCTGTGCTTCTTCTTTGGAGGAACCCTAAAACCGGTCACAATCGTGTCATGATCCTCGTCCTCTTCTTCCTCCTCTTCTTCCGGAATCCTCAAGCGCCTCTTCACCTGCCCTCGGGGCGGTGCTGTAGAGGTATTCGCCTCGTCCGGTGTCTCCTGGTCCGGTTCCTCCTCTGACTCCGATCCGTCCGGAGTCTCCTGGAGTTTCTTGAGTTGGCCTCGGGTGCGCGCCCTAAAGGGGACTGTCTTCACCGGTGTACCCTGGTCCGGTTCCTCCTCTGACTCCGATCCGTCCGGAGTCTCTTGGAGTTTCTTGAGTTGGCCTTGGGTGCGCACCGTAAAGGGGACTGTCTTCACTGGTGTACCCTGGTCCGGTTCCTCCTCCTCTGCTCGGGTCTCCGAGGGCCCCTGTTGGCCTTCCTCTCCATCCGGATCGGCCCCTACTGGTTCCTCCACTTCTCTCACTTCCTGCTCTTCCCGTTCTTCCTCATCCGGGCTGTCCTTGTCCTCGCTCCCCTCCGGATTCCCCTCCTGGGTCGTCGGCGGCTCCCGGTCTACGATCCTCCGGCAGCTCTCCCATTGATCTCTTTCCTTGGCCGTGAGGAGTTCGTGCTCTGCATACAAATGATAAACAAAAGGGGTTAGAGGACATCCCTTTTTTCCTCCAAGTTTGAGCGCTTCCCGGCCCACCAACTCGTGCACGATGAGTCCCCACCCGGTTTTCCGGTTGTTCAAGTAGGCCTTGTAAATGGCCTTCATCAATTTGATCGTGCAAGTGGTGGGTTTGTCCGGGCTCAAGATGGGCACCAAAAATCGCAGCAGGCGCCTCTCCCGGTCGTCCCTGCAATCCTCCACTCGGAAACCGTCCTTCTCAGAAACCGGTTTAGTAAACCTCGCCTTCACCCATCCGGAATCCTGCTTGCTCTTGTCGTATCCAAACGGGCTGTTAGGGAACTTGTACATCACGCGCCAAAGCTTCGAGTTCCATTTCCTCCACTGCCCCCGGATTTCGCTGTCCCGGAATTCCGCCTTCACCCGGCCTCCTCCTAACTCCTGCAACATAGCATCATCGTGGAGGTCCCAGGGCAGGTACAGAAACTCCTCGCACCCAATTTTGCGTAAATCCTTCCGCAGCTGCTCCCTATGTCCCGCATTGGTCAGGATAACCGGGCGCACCAACTTCTCCGGAACCGGCAGTCCGAGCCTCCAATCGTCCTTCCGTCCCATCGCTGCTGGCTCTAAAACTTCCTACCCTTGATTGCGCGCACTCCGCCTAAGCTCCCGAAAGACTTGCTCGCCGCCCGGTCACTCTTCCTCCTCTCTTACAGCATCCGGAAACACAAAAATCTGGCGCAGGGGTGGACTGGAAACACTATGCGAAAATGAACAGTGAACCGGCCTAATTAAGGCCGCCCATTTCATGGCGCAAAACGTGGCCGGGTCCATCCGTGACCCGTCCATCCCTACCCGGTTTCCAGTCCGGATCCCGTGCCCAATCCGGGTACCTGCCGTCAAAACCGGACTCTAGCAATAACTCTACCGTGCACGCGCGCACCTCTTCTACATAAATAACTAAATGTGCCATTATGGTCGCTCCCACACTCATTTATGGAGATTCGGGCTACTCCTAGCTACTCTAAAACCCTAACTCTCTACTTCTAGGTCGAACGAGGTTCGACAATGTGATCCGATTAGAAAGGAGATGATTTGTGAAATTTTTATGCCTCATTTCATGTTGTAGTGATTCACCCAAAATTTGAAGATTTAAGTGTAAAAGTGCTCTAAAAAAAGTCAATTCATAAAATTAAGCAACCAAAAAATCTCCAAAAATCACTACACTTAGAGTATTACATTTCAACCAATCACAAAAAAAAGTCATCCGTAGATTGTCAATATCTTATTCGTAATTTAATTACAAAATAATTTTGAATTTCACGTTTCAAATTTCATACAAAATTATTGGTAAGAGCAATCATAGATCTAACCGTATGGATAGAATCTAAAATTCATAATGTACAACTTTTATTCATATATCAAGTTCAAAATATCCCTCTAAGTTGCATTTTATAATGCATATTTGCAAAACTGCTGAATTTGGAGAGGGCTCTAGGCATTTAGGGGTTAACTCTATTGTATTCTCAAGTTTTCCAAGTGCTATGCACAGAAGGGCAGTCGGGTAGAGCAGTCGGTCGAGGCAGTTTCTGCAGCAGTTGGCCGGGGGCAATCGGGTGGGGCAGATGGATGGCAGTCGGGTGGGGCAGATGGATGGCAGTCGGGTGGGTCAGATGGATGCAGCAGTCGGATTAGGGGCAGTCGTGCCGGCGGTGGTACGCAAGGACCGTTAGATTGAGGCAGTCGGGTCGGCCGACGATCTATGGTCGTTGGATGAGGGCTGTCGGTGCAGAGGCAGTCGGAGGATGGGGCCAGTGGCTGGATATATATAGGGGGCAAACTGCCTTATTTCTCACATTTCTGACATCCTTGGAGCACATCGACAGGTTTGCTGTATAGCAATGATTGCGAAGTGCTTTGGGGTGTGAAGAAGTGGCTTGTAGTGTGGGAAGTTCCGTCATTGGAATTGTCAATCGCAGGTTTTACAAAACATTAGTTATTATTAAACCTTTTACTGGACTTTGAATCAAGTAGTATATTGAATGCACTGGTATTCTTCTCCATCATAATTGGACGTTTTGAAAGTGTCGGTTTTAGAGTTATATCTAGTTGACTAGAAAACTCTCTAACTAGTGGCAATGACTCTTTATTGCAATGAATTATAAAGATGTCTGGAGGATATTATCAAGGTCAAAGCAGCAATTCCAAGAAGACAAAGCCCAAAGGTCAACCACAAAAGCTAGAATGGGATATATACGACAATCCCAACATTCTTGCTAGACGGGGATGGGAATCGGAACCTACTCCATGGATAGCTTTGATAGCCACTCGATACGTAGGGTGGGTACATGCAGACCGTGCTTTTTGGCCGAGAGATCGGCACGAGCGAAATTGTTACAACGCGGCCGGAAAGTGGACTCCAGTGAGCAATATCCCAATGAAATGGAGGATGTTGTGTGTGCTCAGGGCGATTTCCGATGATCGTGCGTACGCAAAACACAACGTTCCGTTGGCGATAGCTGCGATGGTGTACGCGGAGAATGTGTTGAACGTGGAGGTGGATTGGTCCTCCCTCCCATCGAGTCTCCGGAGTTCGTACTTGGTTAGGAGGCCCAAAGAAATTTCCATGCAGCCCGTGCCGCATTGGTTTAGCGAGAACCCGGACCTGGTGGAGGAACGCGCCCCAGATAACGATGATGATGATGACGACTGTGAAGAAGCTGATGATCCGAATATCTGGGATGAGGTTCAAGATGCAATGGGGTAGCCGAGGACATTCTAAATGTTGTGTGCATAATGTATAGATCTATATAATTATAGTATTATAGTTTTTTTGGACATTTTGTGTACTCTATTGTACGCCTTAATTTTATACGAGTTCATATACAATGGAAAATTTGGATCAACGGGACAAGGAAATAGATATCAATATTTTATAGCATTTGGAAGTTTGAATGGGATGGAGTCTCACACACAATATTTTCATTTGCCATTGATTTTCCTAGCGTGGAGTTTCTACTATATAGTTTATGGGAAGTTGGCATTATGAGATTTTATTCCAAAAGGGATGATTTCTGAAATTTTGTAAAAGTGATTTCATGTTCTAATGCTTCATCCAAATATTTCATGTATTATACAGTCGAAGTGCTGCAACTCAAGAAATTTTACAACCCCGACGTTTTTTGAAATCACTGCGCTTATAGTAGTACCCCTATACTAATTACAACAAGTGTCATGTATTTTTTATTTGAATAAAATCGCAAACTTTCCTTTGCATATCAATTTTGGAATATTCTTCGACATAGTATATTATGAAGATTTGTTGGAAAATTGGCAAATCCAATGACGTTTACAACTTAAAAATTTGTGTTTATGCAGTCGGGTCAGGGCGGTCGGGATGGGGCAGCCGGATCCAGCCGTCGAATGAGGGCAGTCAGGTTGCGGCAGTCGCATCTGGGCCGTCGGATAAGGGCAGTCGGGCTGCGGCAGTCGCATCTGGACCGTCGGATAAGGGCAGTTGGGTCACGGCGGTCGGGATGGGGCAGTCGGATCCAGCCGTCGGATGAGGGCAGTCGCATCTGGGCCGTCGGATAAGGGCAGTCGAGGGGCCGCGTCCGGATGGGGCAGTCGGATCTAGCCGTCAGATGCCGGCAGTCGGGTTGGGGCCGTCGGATCCGACTGCCCTGTGCCGACTGCCCCCTTCCCAACTGACCGGGGCAGATGATATATAAGATGGGGCACGTGCCTCATTTTTTCATGCTTGTACACCTTCTTGAGCACATTGTCAGATGTGCTTTACAGCAACCGCCGCCACGTGCTCGTGGGTGGATAAGTGGCCTCTGAGGCGGAGGATTTCATTGAAATCTTTACCTCAAGGGTTTAAAATCATATTTATGTTACTGTTGACTTGTGACTTGTTACTTGTGACTGCATCCTAAACATTGAACTAAACGTTAAATTAAGCACTATTTTGAAGTGCTATTTCACGTTTTTTAATACTAGTTGCACTATTTTGAAGTGCCAGGTTCTTTAAGTAGGGTTTAGGGTATCAGAGACTTTAGAAGTGACAGGAAGTTGGTACTTTGATCAAGTCTGAAGATGGCGGAGGGTGTTAATCGGCGACGGTCTAGATCCGAATTTGTTAAGGGGGTTGAGAGTAACGAACCACGGAAAATTAAACCGAAAGGTCAACCTCAGGAGTTCCAGTGGGAAGTCACCAACATTCTTGCAAAATCAGGATGGGAAGCACAACCGACTCCGTGGACTTCTTTGATAGCGAGTCGTTATGTGAGTTGAGTCCATGTGGACCGTGCATTTTGGCCACGAGATCGGCACGAGCGGAATTGTACGAACGCCTTCGGCAAGTGGACCCAAGTGAGCAACATTCCAATGAAATGGAGGATGTTGTACGTGTTGAGGGCGATTTCGGATGATAAGTCATACGCTAAACAAAACATTCCGTTGTGTATTGTTGCGATGGTGTATGCGGAGAATGTCTTGAAAGTGCAGGTGGATTGGTCATCGCTTCCGTCATCAATACGCAAATCATATTTACTGAGGAGGCCAAAGGAAATTCCCATGGAGCCAGTCGCACAGTGGTTTATTGGAAACCCTAAATTGTTGTATCAGCCAAAGCAATACCGTGAACCCCGTACTGAAAATGATATGCAGGTGGATGAAGAATTGCTGGATGAAGTTATTGCAAATTTGAGCATCCCACCTTTTGTAGAGGTACCACAACAAACGACTCCCATACAAATCACTGAGGGACATGACGATAATAGGGGTAGTGCAGTACTAGCGGAGGCAGTTGCCACGGAGGTCCCTCCTACGGAATTGGCGGATGCAGAAATGCCCGATTATGAAACTGGGACAACGGATGTGATGATGGATGTGACGGTGGTATCAAGTACGCTTGTTTTACTGACAGGGGAGGGATCTTCTCCAATCCACGAGGTACCGAGTAGCTTGGGTGACACCCAACCCCACAGCACGGTTATTAGAGACCTCGTTACAAAACATGAGACATAGATCGCAACTCTACGTGCAAGGGTGACATTTTTAGAAGGAAAACTTGTTGAGCTGGGTTTCAAGGAAGATGCTTCAAACGCTGACTCAATGGTATGGAGTGACGATTTTGTTGTCCCCATTGATAAAAGCATTTCAAGTGTACCACCACCGGAGTGTACGGGGAAGGGAAAGGGGAAGGAGCCAATGACTTCATCGCAGTTGTGGAAATACGAGGAACGTGTAGCGGCAATGAATCGTGAGGACAAACTGCAGTATGAACGGGACGCTGCTCTGGATTGCATCGCGACCACGGAGTCTATGGCCGGTGAAGTTATGTCAAGGAACCTAGCTCTATAAAAAGAAAATGAGGATTTAAAAAATAGATTGGACCGTGCTCTCAGTTGCGGGAGTTTTAAAATCACGAAGAGCTTGTAGACTTGAGGTCCCGCGTAATGATATACGAAGTCCAACACGATAACTCGGAGGAGTTGGAGCGGCAAAATAGAAGTCTTAGAAAGGAGTATGCTGCTTTTGCTACGCAGTTTGATGACTGGGCAAATGTTGCCATTTTTTCGGCGGCAAGGGTGAGGGCATTGGAGATGGAGATGGAGCAAATTGTAGTGGAATGGGGGAGAGACGGTAGATTGCGAAATCTGATGCTAACATCTTGGGCTGAAGTTGAGTCGATGTATGACAATAACTGGCCAACCACGGATCAGGGGATTGATTGGCCTAATCTACCAATCAAACACCGGTGGAATCCTGTCCAAGAATATACTGTCAGCAAAAATAATTCAGTGCAGGAAAGGCCTTTATGGAACGAAAAGGTTCATGACGGTTCCACGTGCGTTATTTGCAGCAACTATTTTGGACCAGAGGGTTTTTGATCACTAGGAAGTTGCACACATTGCTTCCATGTGCAATGCCTTTTACCACGAATGCTTTCCATCCGATGGTGCCCAACTTGCTCGAGCCCTTTCCACCACCGGTTGTATGAAACATTCAGATTGCTACCGTTCATGCCAAGTCATTGGAGGTACAGCGAAGTAGATTTTGCGGGATTTGTAACACACGCCGAAATTGGGAAGACGGTGGAATGGAGCTGGAAGCACAACATTAGCTTGCAGCAACTATATATCGAGAAGCAAGAGTGGAATTGGAAGGAGAACAAAAATACCGTACTTATAGCCGCAAATTTACTTTACCCGAACAAACCTCCGAACTACGGTATGAAACTATTTTTTTTCCAAGTGTTCGGGTATTCTTGGGACTCGAAAACCGGGCAGTTGCGAAAAGGGTTGCCTCCCATTAGAGTGCGGGTGAATTCTATGGGCGAGATTATACGTCCGCAATAGGATAGAAAATGTCCTATATTGAGCAGGCAGCAGGAACTGGATAGAGAAGAGTGGTACCACAAAATTCGCCTCGAGAGGCAAGCCCTCTGTGTACTGTTGCATAGGGTATCCCCAGAGACACAACTGTATTTGAAATCTAGACAAGAGGGTAGAGTCCAACGTCCAGAACTTGTTATTACAGAAGGCGCTGTTTGTTACCGCACTAGGGGCAACCTCCAACGAATTCATCGGGCGGCCGCAAACGAAATTGTTGTGTATGCGCCACCAAGAGTGATACAGGAGGGCGAAGGTTCAAGTGGTAGAACACTGGAGGAGCGCGCATTGGATGAAATAAAACCTGTTATCGCATTAAAGTCGGATGAGGAGTAGGGAATATAGATATGTTTAAATGGACATGCATGTCTGTATCATTTTCCTCGAATACAAATGTATGGTAGAGATCCTTTTTTTTCATCGAATTACAAATATGTATTTTTTGCGGTGCATTCAATATATATATATATATATATATATATATATGTGTGTGTGTGTGTGTGTGTATTTATTGTATGGCAAATACTTGTTCATAAATTACTGGCATATTTCTGCAAGTTTCGTTTTCAAATTTCATTTGTAGTTTACAAAGTGGGACTTTAACACCTAATTGCCCAACCATGCATATTTGGTTTAATGTACAGATTTAATCCATAGTTTCTCATCCGTCATGCACTTTTTGTAGTGTGTTTTTTGTACTGAAATTTTTATGGGAAGTTAGCTTCATGTATGTGTGATCCGATCAATAATGAAACAATTTTTGGATAAATTATGCCTCATTTCGTGTTGTAGTGTTTCATCCAAAAATTGTAAGATTTTAGTCTTAGATTGTTCTTTAAAAAAATAACTCATAAAATCGAGCATCTAAAAAATCTCCTAAAATCACAGCACCTAGAGTACTACATTATGACCCATCACAACAAATTTCATCCACATATTATCAATATCTTATTCATAATCGAACTAGAAAATAATTTTTTATCTTATGTTTCAAAATTTATAGAAAAATATAAGTGATAGCAATCATAGATCTAACCGTATGGATAGAATCTAAACTTCAAAATGTATTACTTTTATTCATACATCAAGTTCCAAATATTCATGTTAGTTGCATTTTATAATACATCTTTGCAAGACTGCCCCAACTAGACATAGGTGAGGGCATTTAGGGGTTATACATTATTTTGCTCAATAAGTAGAATCAAATAATGGAAAGCATACCATCATGTACTGCATGTTATCCCAATTGCATTACAATATTTTTCTTTTTGTTTGTGTTAATTTTTAATTTTTAATTCAATTACAAGAGAAAACCTTACAACAGTATTTGGAAATTACTAATAACGAGTATGACGAATCGAATCGTACTAATATTATCTTCACATTTACATTGATAGTTACAACTTTGCTTTGTAAACCCACTCCAGTTTTAGTTTCATCAAGCAGTTAAGAAAGAACCATGTTCAGTTGCGTTAATCAGACTGTCTAAACCCGAGTGCGTGAGCCCGACTGCCTATACACGAGTGCCAGTATTCGACGGCCTGGATCCGTCTGCCATACTTGACTGCCCCAATCCGACGGCTTGGACTCGTTTACCTTGAAACCGACTGCCCTAATCCCGTCGGCCTTGATCCAACGGCCCTGCGCCGACTGCCCTAATCCCGTGCGTTGCGATCCGACTGCCGTGCCCCGACTGCGCATACCCTAATCCGACGGCCGCCTCTATATATTGACAGCCGTCCCTCATTTAATCTTGCCAGTGTCGACCGCTCCTGCAAGGAACCTGTGACCAATCCTGTGCGAGCAGTTTTTGCTTGGGTTTCCGGGGCGGTTTTATTCTGGCTTTTTTTGGAGAGGATATTTTCAAATTTTCTATAAAAATATGGAAAGGAATAGCGGATTCAAGCAACCTTCTAAGATGAACAGGACCGGTGGACAGAGCTCAATGCCTACACCATCGGCTGGGGACCAAAGCCAGGGATTGCACCACGTGGCAAGTATATCGGTAGGCGTGCAGGAACTTGGCATTTCTCCCACCGCGAGTGCTTCTATTGGTACTAGGCACATGGGCCCACCCCAAAGCATCGAAGTCATTGGTGGGAGTAGTTCTCAAGCGCAGAGTACCTCGCTGTCAGGTTCTACTTCTGGATGCTCGGGGAAAAAAAGGAAGCACATGACAGCGGAGGAGAGGTTAAACCGGCCCAACACCCCTTCAAAGGACTGCCTCAAATTAATTCAACGCGGTACCTTGCAATTCTATAGGAAGAAGTCCAAGGAGTTTTTGGAGACCAAGTACTTGCACCACGGAGTGCATGGCCTCGCGCAAGCATTTGAGGACATGAAGGTGTATTTAGGAGAGGACGTCCTAAACGATCCAGTATATTCCGATGCTACCCATCTTGAGGGTTATGGATTGTGGTTCAATAATCAGGTGCAGCAAGCCGTGTACAACTCAACGCAGTGGTATGAAACATTGAACCGAGGCGCATCCACTTCATCCAATTCCACTGGAGAGGCAGACCAGGAATTTGAGAAGCTTGTTTGGTGGAAGAATTATGCCAAGCGGCTGAAAGAGAGCGCGGGACGTCTACCTCCATGGACCGACAAATTGCTGGTGGGCCATCTTTCTTCGCAGGGTAGAACTGGAATCATGTGGATTCCGAGGTCAGCTAAAATTGTGTGCAAAAGTGGTCAGTAATTTGAGGGGGCGTATGGTAAGGTGCGGCAAGTATCGATTCATAATTTTGCACCAATTCCAAGTCATATGCTTTTAGCTGAGAAGACGAGCAAGATTGCCAAGAAAGACAAAACCAGGGCAAGAAAAGAACTTTCTATCGAGGCCCTAGTCAATCCCGTGGACCACTCGGGAATGATAAAATTCTTTGCGTTATCGGCGGAGAACATGTCTGCATTTACCGTATGGTGGAATGGAAATTCATTAGATTCGGTGGATCGGATTGAAAAGAGCTATAACCCAAACATACATCCGACAATATTGCTTGGGTTGAGTGGGATGGATATGGAGGTCCGTCAGAAGATTGTAGCATATCGTAGGAAGCAAGCTTGGCTAGCTTGGGCCTTCCTAAACATCATAGACGTGTTACACAAGAGCGGCGTGCAGCACAACGATTTGAGCAAATCCAACATACTCCTACATTTTCCACCAGAGTTACCAGAAGATGTGTACATTGGAGTGTGCGACTGGGGCATGGCGTCTTGGACCGGTGAAGAACCTACTTCACTGTACTGGGCAAAAGATGAGGCGGACCTAAAACACAAAAAAGACAATCGATGGTAGATTGCACCGGAGTTGTGGTATCTTCTGCCCAAGGAAGTTGATGGAAAAGTTGTTTCTCCTGGCACTACCTCCCAGAAGCATACTATGAAATCAGAGGCATATGCAGCGGGGAAGCTCGCAAATATGATATACTCCAAAGAGTCGTCCTCAACGCTCTTTAAAGGAACTCATGCAAACGTCTTGATGTGGAAAAAAGTTCAGCAATGCCTCACGAAGGACAATCCAGAAGACCGTTGGACCGTGGCCCATGCAGTGAACTCATTGAAATCGCACCCTTTCAATTTTAATACTCCAACCCAGTGTTACCGTTACAGTATATAGTTCATAGTTTTTTCCTGTAGTCCAATATTGGATCATAGAAGTTTGCATTCTGTCGAATTTTACAATGTAAGGCATTTTCAAGGACATCTTTTTCATGTTTAAATAAAGAATGTTTTTTGAATTTGCGTCTTGTGCATGTTGCATCCATGTTTGGAATCTTCATTTGAACTTGATGTATGATTAAAAGTTGTACATTATGAATTTCTGATTCTATACATACGGTTAGATCTATGATTGCTATAATCAAAAATTTTGAATCAAATTTGAAACTAAAATTCAAAATTCATTGAAAATTTGAGTATAAATATGGTATTGACAATTTCTGGATTAAATTTTTTGTGATTGGTGAAAATGTAATACTCTAAGTTTAGTGAGTTTTGGAGATCTTTTTGTTAGTTAAAATCTTCTGGAGGGATGATAGGCAGGGGGAAGTCATTTAGAACATGACAGACGGGAAAGAGGGCAGACGGGATGAGGGGCAGACGAGATGAGGGGCTGATGGGGTGAGGGGCTGATAGGGTGAGGGGCTGACAGGGTGAGGGGCAGACGGGGCGAGGGGCAGACGGGATGAGTGGCAGACGGGTTGAGGCGGTCGGGTGGAGGCAGTCGGGTTGAGGCAGTCGGGTTGAGGCAGTCGGGTTGAGGCTGATGGACCTAAACCGTTGGAATGTTGGATTGAGGTAGTCGAATGCAGCGGATGGATCTAAACCGTAGGATTGGAGCAGTCGGCCGGGATGGGGGCAGTCGGGAGACATAGCAGTCCAAGGAAAGAGGCAGTCCAGAGTGAGGTAAACGGACTGAGGGTAAAAAATTTACCCAGGACCACATAGCCACGTAGGACACGACTTGCGAGGGGTCCTACGTGGACATGCCACATGTGCTGCTTCAGCTACGTATAGCTTGCAAAGTGGCAGAAAGGTAACTATTTTAACCCTACTTGGTGAAAAGACTAGACTGCAGTCTAGGTTGACCCTATCGTGTCGTGCCGGAGGAATCCGTCACGACATGATCGGCACGACACGGCATGACACGACATGACCGGCATGATGAACAACCCTGCATGTTAGACCTAAACAACAGAAGTGCTCGCCTCATGCATGGTGGAATTTCGAGGGGGCATGTGGAAAGCTCATTGCACCAATAGCACGGAGAATCCTAGCCCAAACCGTGTGTGTCATCATCATCATGCGAATGCAATTGGAGCAGTTATTCCTTTGTGTACAACAGGTCTCGAAATCGACTCCAGAAAAAAAGAGCTAAAGATTTGGTGTACGTGTACACAAATTCAAAACTCATGGCAAAGGCAAAGACGAAGGATGGGAAGAAGTGGTACAACGAAAATGTATCATCAGAAGATTCTGATTCAGCTTCAGAAGAAGAGGATGGAGATGATGGAGATGATTGGATTGTCAATCATGCATCTGATGATGATGGGTGGGCTGATGTGCCTCTTGATGATCCGATGGACGATTGGATTGACCATCCCTCTCTAGGAAGGCCTAGACCCTCTCCATCGAGATATGGTAAATCAAGCAACGATGTATACGAGTTTACTGACGATGGAAAGGAGGTCAATCATGTGCAAGCAGCAAATGTTGACAATACTGGTGTGAACATCAGAGAGGAGAATAATTCTACACGGGAATTGAGTGAAGAAGAAGGGAACAAAAGTGGTGAAGCTGGTGGTACGAGGATTGACACAGTGTAAGAGGGCACTTCGAAGGACCTCAAAGATCCTGAGTTGGATATTTCAAATGTGCGAAAGTCCACAATGGTGAACAATGGTCCTTTGAAATGGAAAGCCATAGAAGAACAGTTTGGTCCAATTAGTAAGAGTCCGTTGAAGTTTGTGGACAGAGATTCTTCTCGTTTTGAAGACCAAATTGAAAGGACCACTCTTGCCTCTAGATCTTTATTTGACAATTCAAAAACACCGACAAACAGAGTTCCACTAACCTCTTCAACGGGATTGGTATCCCTTTCCAAAACAGTGCATAAACGTATCAAAGATTTGGACGTAGATTCAGACAGTGACGGAAATTTGCCTCTAGCAATGGCAATAGTAAGAAAGCATTCAGGTGTGCCCCCAAGGCACAATCACCGCTCAATGGACACTAGAAAAAACCCATGTTTTTGGAGATGTCTCTGCGGATGTCTGAAAAAACATGTGGACATCGCCGAGGACGTCGTGCGGACATGAAGACATCCGAAACACGATGAAAACAAATGGAGAAATCTCCAAAAACATCCGTGTGCTATAGGAGCACGCGCGTCTAGACGTGATTTCGGGAGGCAGAAAATGTGTGCCACGTCGGTGCCACGTCGACGACACATCAGCGGCAAAAGGACGGGCAGTGCCACATGGCAACGAATTTCATCCTCTCCAATGGTGATGTGGAAGACGACGTGGTCCCGCCACATGATGACGTGGTGGCGCGAAAATCCGACGTGGACCGGGGAAAATCCGACGTGGACCCGGGAAAAAATGACGTGTACCCGGAAGAAAGTGACGTGGCGTGCCACGTCAGCAGAGTTTTGGGTGGTTTTCATTTCAGAAACATGTTTACGTGGACGTCACGAGGGACATCACTGTGTTTCGCGAGACATCACGCACTGACACGGAGATGTCCGCTAAGATGTCTTCAACGACGCCTACTGTGTCTTGCTGTTGGTTTGTGCGGACACCCCCATGTCTCAGAAGATACGACACTTGAAGTGGCCATGTCCGTGTGGACGTCTGCGTGCCTTGCACGTGGGCGTTGCGGATGTCCTGGCTGATGTCTCGAGGAATATATGCGCGTCTGACGTGACATCTCTTCAGACATGGTAGTGCTCACGTTGTGTATTTGAGGATGTTTTAGAGGATGTCCGACATGTTATACAAGACATCAGTACGTTTTAGCCTATCGCCTCAGTGGCCGTGCGGACGCGTCTATGCAAACGTCCCAAAGTTCTCTGGGACGTCTCTAAAAACATCCACTATGAAATTGTGGATGTTATGGAAGACATCATCATAATCCCACGGTCGTCCCAGAAAACATCCCCACGTCATGTACCACGTGTTATAAAAGACATCCGCCTCTATATCTATACGTCTCACTAAGCATGCTCACGT
Organism: Pohlia nutans; assembly: GCA_022496805.1. Classification (NCBI taxonomy): domain Eukaryota; kingdom Viridiplantae; phylum Streptophyta; class Bryopsida; order Bryales; family Mniaceae; genus Pohlia; species Pohlia nutans. Next base: position 2,608,344 of record CM040093.1, on the reverse strand, counting down.
CACCATGCGAACATCCACTGAGACATCGCGAACATCCCTCCAAACATCCCCACGTCATGTTCCACACGTTAGACAAGACATCTCGCATAACATTCACTGGTCTCACTGAGCATGCACACGTCACTTTGCATAGTGTTCCAAATGTCCATGGGATTGATGGCTGACAGTAACGAATACATATTCGCATTGCATATACATAACACATTTTAACAGCACAGTTGAAAAGTCATGACTCTACCGTTTGTGACCTCAAATAGCACAAAGTGCACATCTACTGATACGTCAACCACACATCCATCTACTACGCACCCATGACTTTCACTCGCTCCAATGTCATCGCTTGCTGTCGGTGCTCCCCTATGATCTGTAGTATCACCGGCGCGTGTCCAACGCTGCACATGTTCAACAGGCCAACAATGCTTGCGGTTAAAAAAGGGATTCACAATCAAAGAAAATTGCATTATTTCACGTTAGTAGGACGAGCTATATATGCATGGTGCATTCCATACGTGCATAAAAGCTGAACCCTCATCCGACACTATATCGCGTTCTGGATGCCTAACAGCTTGGACTACAAGCTACATCATGTGACAAGACGTCTCTTGGGATGTTCGAACAAACATCTCGGACGCTCATGGAAACACGTATGCGATTGAGCGGACGTCTGCAAGGACGTCGAGCACAACGTCCGTGTTGTACCTTACCGTTCATCCGTCCTATTGTAGGTCACCTGCGTTTGATTCGGGCCGTGTGAATTGTGTAGTGACTCACCAAATTCCTTGCACCTCCCTTTCTTCATTTCTTCTTGGCCGCCTCCGCTCTTGTTGAGGTGCCTACCTGCACTTATGCAATGACAGCATGTCATGGATTCTTTCTATGCAATGTCTATGTATACTGTGACGGACATCGTTGCCCCACTCTGACATTGCATAATTAGCATTACTGTCGACCTCATGGTCAATTTCAAATAATAATGTGGCTACATACAAGTCCAAACATGATGTAGATCTACATTTTCCCAACCTTCTCAATAGGCTTCCCGGGTTTCGACAATTTCGCTTGCTTCGTTGCATCTGGCTTTGTCGGTTTAGATGGTTGCGTTGGCTTGGGTGTGTCGGTCTTCCCCGGTTTTGACAATCCTGCTGGCTTAGGTGTCTTTGACGGTGCCTTTGTTATGTTACCGGGCTTCGTAATGCGCCATACAGTTCCCGCAGACCCCCCCGGTGTTTCCAAAGCCTCCTGCACTTCCAATTCATCATCCACCCACGTCATCAATTTCATGCTAACTCGCCTACTTGCCATCACGCAATATGACATACACGCACATTACAAGTTCAGAGCATTACACTTCACAATCATTACACGGACGGCTAGCATACACCGTAATAAAAAATACACGAGGCTAGCATACACCGTAATAAAAAATACACCTTGCTCAATTGCCACGACAGAGTTGCAACAAACATTGCAGGGTTCGTGAACATGTCTGCAAGATGTCTCCACATACGCGGGGATGTTTCGAATGACGTCCGTGCGTTTCCTAAATGTTTTTGTAGACATCATCCACAACGTGGTTACGCCTCAATCATGCTCACAACATATCTATTCTCAGTTTACCTGCTCGGTCTGGACCGGATGATCTGTCTGCGCTACACACTCCGGGGTATCCACGTTCGCATATGGAGCGTCATCGTCAACCTCCTCCGCAACGTGTGCTACTGGTGTTGTGCCTACAGCTGGATCCCCCTCCTCTGAGCCCCTCCTTCGGCCTGCTCCATCGACGTGCGTCCCCCGACATCCTCCGCAGCTCCCATGTCGGCATCCTCCGGCCCGCTGCGATTAGACACGCCCGAAGCACCATGGTTTGGCGAGGGTGCCCTCGTCGTCTCCGTAATGGCCGTCGGCGCCGGAGTGACCTACAAAGACACTGGTGTTGCAGGCACCGGTAGATCCGTTGAGGGCGGGAGTGTGGAGTCCGTGTGCGAGGCCTTCACGGATATGAGCTGTCGGAACATGGCCTCCAAGCGCTGGTTCGATTCATTGATCTTTGCCTCCAAGCGGTTGTTCGATGCATCGATCTTCGCCTCCAGCTGCTCGTTCGATGCATCCATGCGGGCCTCCAGCTCATCCATCCTCGTGTCCAAATCTTCCATGTCGTCGTCCTCATTACCTGGGGTACTCTACTTCTCCGCCTGCAGTCGCTGGTATTGTTCCTCGATCTCATCGTTGAACTCTGACTCGTACGGTTCTCGTTGATGGCGGAGATTCTACCACGGTCAAGTCCAACAACATCATGACTGTACAAACGTTACTAGATGAGTATGCGACCAACATATGGGGCCTGTACAAAATGCAGAAGCGGAGGAGACTACCTCGACCACGGTACCCTGGATTTGTTGTGACTGGATGCACTGTAACCAAGAACGTCTGCTACCACGTCTAAGACGCAAGTGAAAACACAAGTGCGTTTCCTGAGACATCCGGCTAAGTCAGCTAAGACGTCGAAGACGCAGTATGAGCATGGATACGTGTTCATCAACGTCCGCGGACGTCACCTACAATGTCGAAGATGCCAGTTCAAACACATAGACGTGTACAAGACGCAAGTTCATACACATCGACGTGTACATGAATGCAGTACACAGCAGGCGATGACACTTTCCGCATCTTCTCCGACTTGAGCTTGGACTCCTCAGTCGCCCTCTTCTTCACGAGCCAGTTCCATTGCATATCGGTCACTTCAGGTGGTTTACGCTATTTCATGTCGATCATCCGGTTCAACCGAAATCGTCTGTTGATCAACGCCTTGTTGGCCTTTTTGTTGATCCATGCCTAGTCCATGGTCTTCCGCTGGCCGTCCCCCCTTACCTCCCACCCTGCGAACACGTACAACAAGTATGCACCTTCGTCAATCACTTGCACAAATCATGCATACAGCTCATCAGTGTCAATCATGCTCCACGACATTTGCAACATGCATGTTGTGACAGATGACGTCCCCTTGTCATAATGGACATCCTTGGACGTCTCCCTGGACATCCTGGACGTCTCCCTGGACATCCTTGGACGTCCCAGAAAACACGTGGACGTCGAAGAGTAGACCTGCACATCACTCTACATGCATGAAGAATCATGTGCCTGGAATGTCAGATCAGTTCCTTCCAATTTGAGAGGCACCAAGTCCTACACAGCAGAATGCGATCCGTTTCCTTCGTGCACTAAGGATGGAGAGTTTGTATCGCACACAAGAAGGTTGTACCTACCCAGACGCGTTTGAAAAATCTTTCCTTCGTCGGCTCCTTCTGACTTGGAAAGTTCTGACAGGGATCCAAGTCCCTCACCAGCAGCCGCAAGTCATCCTCGAACGCCGTTACCATTGGCCCGTAGGGGATGCCCTTTTCATCCACAGTGAGAGGCTTCTTGTCCTGGTCCCGGTCGCGCTCCATCGTTCCGCGCCGCCCGCAAGGCGGAGGCGGTGTTGCATCCTCAGACGTGTCCTCCTCTGCGGCCTCTTCATCCTCTTCGTCCTCTTCGTCCTCGTCCTCTTGCTGAGATGGGGTCTCATACCCTCGGCTGTACAACAAAAAACCTTGCCTAATTAAATGTTAATAGCACAAACCATAGCACTGCACCGTAGAGTACAACAAACCATAGCAACCCATACCATGGCAACCCAGATCATAGCACAACATAGCAACCTATAGCTCAAATCTTGCAGTTGCATTCTACAACCCTGCCATGGTCGGTGATACAGGACATTCACTCGCCCAATGCATCTCTGATGTCCACTGAGACGTCGTCATGTTACTTGGAACATGCCCATGTCGTGTGTGACGTCTGCGACATAGTCACCTTACTCAAATAAACAAAGCACAGTCTCACAGATAGACGGGTTCCACGACACTTGCAACGTTCTAATGTCCGCCTCAATACCTAAAAGTAAGATGATGCAACAATATTGCAGATCTTAGGGTTTCATCCACAACAAATCAAATACTGCAAGTTTTAGGGTTTTTTCCACAACAAATCAAATATTGCAGGTCTTAGGGTTTCTTCCACAACGAATCAAATACTGCAAGTTTTAGGGGTTCATCCACAACAAATCAAATACTACAAGTGTTAGGGTTTCATTCACAACAAATCAAACACTGCAAGTTTTAGGGTTTCATCCACAACAAATCAAATACTACAAGTTTTAGGGTTTCTTCCACAACAACACCTTTTTCATAGTGTCATACAAGATGCCTTTGAAATCCACTAACACCGGTTTCTTCATCAAATTGCCCCCTCCCCCTCCCCCGACTTTGACCTTGCCACCACGCTTCCAAGGTGGCGTAGCATCCTCACTTGTGTCCGCTGAGAGAGAAAAAGAGAAACCTTTTAGTGTTGCACACCCATCTCTCAAGCAGTGCATGTTCCATGGCTCTCTCTACAACTACTATTCTCTTACTATAGTTTACAATCATTCTAAAAATGAATGGCAACACTTTTGAGAACCTCTACACTCTAAACTCTAACTTCTTGGAAAAATGAAGGCAAAAATGAGCTTTGTGCAGCTTTGAATTGTACTTAAAGGTCTCCTGATCTAACTATGGCTGCGGCAGCTAACCCTAGCCGCCTCTGTTCATCCAGTGAACTTGATGAAAGTCATCCCAGGAGATGTTTGCAGGGACGCATGGAAGTCATCTTAGACATCTTCATGGACAGCGGGATGTCATCATTGATGTCCTTCCAAATGTTCCAATGTTGGCTATTGACATGTGAACATGATGCTTGTATTGCCTACAGTAGATACTCCCGGTGGCCGTTCGGAACTTACTGGACGAAGAGGTACGCGTAGCCATCATCAAAATGTGCAGAGTTTTCCAGCGTATATGTGAGAAAGAGGTACGAGAAGACTCCAGCGATGCTCTCATGCGAGACGTGATAATGGCAACGTGCGTGCTGAAGAAGGAGTTTCCGCCAACGTTTTTGAACGTGATGGCGCATCTTCCACTACATCTTGTGGAACAACTGTTCATCTGTGGACCGGTCCATTGCAGGTGGATGTATCCGATCGAGAGATACATGAAGACGCTCATAGATTAAGTAAGGACGTACGCACATCCAGAAGGGAGCATAGCGGAAGGGTATCGTCTCGAGGACACGCTTGGGTTTTGCACAAAGTACATGAAACAACATAGATCAACAACCCACCGTGTATGGGACCCCAACAAAGATGCCACCATGAATGACGAGATTTTGCGGCTGAATGAACACACGAAGTGCCGAATGTCCGATGAGGTACGCGGCTACGCACATGCATTCGTCATCGACAACGCCCCGTGCTTGGAACCGTGGCGGGAGTGAGTCCCTGTACCTACATAGCTACATTCGAATATCTAAAGCCGCCCCTTCAAATTTCCGCAGGAGCAGCCGGCCTTGTTCATATCAATGATTCAGTGAAATTAGGAGACGCCTGCATGTCACGGAGGATGTCCATGGTGACATCTCCCAGAACATGCATGCGTTTTCAAAGAGTTAGTGTATGTCAATGTAGATGTAATTGGGGGCGTCGGCACGGACGATCGCATGTCATTGGAGACGTCTCACAGGAAAAATGCGCAGTCACATGTGCTGTATGTCTTTACCATGCATTCCCATTGTCTAACAACAAAGGTGGGAGTGGTGTACAGGGAATACATAATCGCAAAGCGACGCCGATGGGAAGAGCGAGAGGCATTTCGAGTACAGTCAAGACGTCATCGACCTTCTAGACCTCTAACATATCCCCCAGAACTTAGCGATTTGCCACGCTTTGCAGATTGGCTGAAGGCACGGGTGCAGCAAGCAGAACAAGCCGGTGATCCACTGGAAGAGGACGTGGTACAGTACTCATGTCCACCGGAGCGGTATGCAACCTCCCATCGGCAAATGCACGCATTCGGGATGCATCTCTGTATTCGGACCTCCGAAGGGGGTCTCGTTACTCGAGACTCCTGTGTAGTGGCCGCGTATACACAGCAACTGCATTGGGGGATTCGCAATGGGAGGCCCATTGACCAAAGCGCTGAGCATGTGGGGTACATCGAGGAAATACTGGAGTTGGATTACCGTAATCACTGCACCACGGTGTTGCTCTGCGAATGGGTGAAAGCCTCACGGGATGTGCGAGTCCCCAGCATAGAACGTGACAAGTACGGATTCAGCGTGGCAAACTTCAACCACATGGACAGCAGAGTGCATCCGGATTCGTTTGCATTCCCCATGCATTGTCAACAAGTTTTTTTCTCCGACGACCCACGAGATGCGGATGGAAGATCGTGTGCCGAACACACGTCAGAGGTAGGCGTACAGCAATAAAACAGCAGCATGCAGTCGCCAACGTAATCGCTGTCGGTAACGACGAGGACTTCCGAGGCTTGCAACCGCAGATATTGGAAACGGAGCCACTTCGAAGACCAGCTCCCATGGGAGGGTGCTATGTTACAGCCGCAACAGACACAACCAATCATGCTCAAATCCAAGAGGAGTAATGACTGATGAACTTCTTATTATTCATAGTACCGTTGTGTAGTGCCGTCTTCAAGTATCCGACGCGTACACTGCAATCCTTATTCTCTATGTGAATGTATGTACCTAAGCATTTGGTAATTTCCAGCATCATACCCGGCAGTGTCAGCTGCGCAGTATATATTGAACCAGTGTCAGAAGCAGAGCAGGAAAAACAAGTAGGACGTCCGCACAGACGTCTCCGGGGACATCTATGATAACATTGCTTCGTTTCACAGAACGTGCTCTATGTTACACCTGAGGCGCCGTGCTCGGACTTTGTCTCTTATGTCGTCTGCGATGTCTCAATCCATGTCCACGCAGACATCCGTTGTGACGTTTGCAGAAGCACCCCGGATGTTTTCCATGGTCACAAGGTGCCATGTTTCGGGTGACGTCTATACATTTCATGGGACGTTGTGTGTGACGTCACCGACTGTGACGTGTGTGCTTCTGCCCTGTCGTCCAGGACGTCGGCTATGTCCACTACCGTGTCCACGTGGATGTCTATGTGAACATTCACTGTTGCATTGTCGATGTTCGTGGGGATGAACTCTCAGACATTGCACTTGAGCACTGAAGACATCCTCGCGTTTCCTGCATGTCTGCTTGGACGTCTTCGCGGACATCCCAGGGATGTCCACAGAAACACGTACACGTTATTGTCGTCATCGTGAATCGGATTACACATAGTATGACGTGGCAGCTCGTCCTACATGGAATTTTCCTTGCCATGTAGATGAGGAGCTGTAAATTATGAAATGAATAATATGTCCACGTGTTTTTGCTACCATAAAGTGTATAAAATCACCCTATATTATAAAAATCTATTTTTGACACCATCACATTTTTTATAATAATATTTTAATATTTTAATATTCATAAATGAATTTAATATATTTTTAATATTATTTTATAATATATTATTATATTATATTATTAAAATATTCAAAAATATATTTATTATATAATTTTAATATTATAATTTTATAATTTAAGACTATTATACAAAATAGACGAATGACAAATACTGAGAGTACAAGTTAATGATTATAAAATGAATATTCCAAATTTTGTGGAAATATAAAAGAAAATTATAACGGAAAAAGAAAAAACAGTCTTTAAAAGGATGAAGTCTTTTTTCTTTTGCTCTTGCAAACCGCTGCCCATTATGCTGTTTTTTTTACATCCGGACTGCATTCTACCTCGCATACCAGTAACTTTCAGACACTTACCTTGGGTCAAACCGGAATCCCTTGCCAACGTGGCAATTTTGCATCTCTGCGGATGTCCTGCGTGACGTCCTCAAAGACGGGCACGTTTCTGCCAACATCTTCGCGTTTTCTGGCTAACACGCGCGTCTCCAAAGCCTCTCATCCCAAAAAACGCGTGGACATCCTTACGTTCTGCGAGACATCCTTGGCTAACACGAAGACATCACAAAAACACGTCTGTGTTTTCACAGAACATCTCCAAAAACACGGGTTTTTAATAGTGGGAGAAAAGAATGGACAAGGAGGTAGCCGGAGGCCAGAAACATCTTGTATCAAGTGTAGAGAAATTTGACTCTACTGCGGACCTAAACCGTAAATGAAAAAGGCCCATGCAACCATTTGCAATTTCTCCATCAAAGCCAAGAGTCCGTGCTAAAAACCCCCTCGAGGCAAGTGGATCTACGCGGAAAATGAAGACTATCCTATCCAACCAACATTCAAAGAGACGAAGGGAAGCGAGTATTACTTTAGTGATGACGAGTCATATGATTTAGAAGAAAATAGCGGAGTAGAGGTGAAAGGACATTCTGATTACAAAGAAGATTGAAAACTCAATAGCATTTTTATACTTACTTAGAGTATTGTTTAGAAGATATTCAGTAGTTGTAGCTTAGTGGATATTGAATGGATCTTAAAATTATATAGTGATAGGTATGACGTACATGAATGAATGGCAATATTCTAAAGACGTTTTGTTCTAGGAATGTTTTTTACTTACGAAATATAAAATATACAACTAATTCATTCCAAGTCTTAATGATTGCCAGGTGAATGGTATAATATATTTCATTTATTTTTATGTTTTATGTTTTTGGAACAAGTCGGGCTTTATTCCGTTGAACAAAAGAAACATCACAGCGAACCAAAGGTAGAATGCCCCGGCGGCGGAGCGGGTTTTTTGAAGTTTGCTAAATTTTTTATACAAAGAGGGCCATAGTGACTTATTGAGAATTTAATTTGTTTTATCCACCACTTCAATTTGTTTGTGGCCGTCTGCCTAGCCGTCCGCTACTCTAAACCATTGGTCGTCCGCTAGCTGTCCGCTGGCCGTCCGCCCGCCCGGTCGTTTGTCCGGCCGTCCGCCACGCCGTCCGCCAGGCCGAACGCCAGGCTGTCTTCTAGGCCGTCCATCATGGTAAAAAAAGTCCAGCGGGTAAAGTAAATCGGAATTTACCCAACGGACGCTACATCCGGCCGTCCGGACGTCAAATCGGACGCGATTTGGTCCAAAGACGTCCAAAATGACAACTTTGGTTTGAGCTGCAGTCTCTTGTGGGACTGACTGAAAGATGGCTCATCTACATTCCTCGAGTTCTGTCGATAGCATGGTAATCGGGGGTGCTAGTATGTGAGCACAAGAGCGGAGAGCAGAGAGAAGGAGAGCCTGAGGGCCTAGGATTTTTTGAGATTTTTTTTTTTTTTTTTTTGAAAAATACCTATGACCGTGGAGCTAGGGTGTGTAACCGTGGGACTATTGGGAACGATGATTTAGTGATTTAGGGATCTAGTTATTCTATCCATGCAAGATAAATTTGAAATTTGGGTTAGTGTTTAGGGTTTAAAGTGAGATTGAGCGAGATTATGGGCGAAAATCCTAGAAAATGTAGCAATTCTTGAAGGTGTCAAAGATTAAAATAGACATTGACATGAATAAGAACGCTGGTATGAAAATATAAGTGTAGTGGCCCTTTTAGTCTCACTACCAGTCATAACAAAATATAGACATACAAAATAAACTTCACTATGATGAATCATCACATGAGTCCTCATGTGTAGAAGATGATGTCCTAGAAAAAGAGCTAGAACTATGGGTGCGAGAAGACTCTGCAGCTTCTACATCCATGAACCGTGAAATCCCGGTATCAGTAGCTCCCTCTGTCATCTCCACGTCATCAAGACTATACTCAGCAAGTGCCCTAGCAAGTGGCTCCACGTACACAGGGAGTTCAAACGGTTTCGGTGGACTTGGGAAGAAACTGCGGGCAGCAAAAAAAGGCTTCTGTCGAGGAGGGCTCGATCCGATCAGAGGTCTATAAAACATAGGAATAAAATTAGTACTTTGAGCTGCATGACATTGATATCATCATATATTGAGCAAATTGGAATACAAGCAAACTTACTTACTCTAACATCTTCTCTTGATCTGCGTGGGAACGATCTCCATCGTGTCCGGATCTTGAAAGCGCTTCGGTGCCGAAGGCCGTGGTGCAGAGGATGTAGCCTTTGCACGCACTAGAGGAGAGATGAGTGCATCAAATATGGCTTTGTCCTCCTCTAAAGCCACAATGTGGCGGTTGACATTCCTGCATGCATGAATAGAAGCGCCTAGAACACACATACCAAGTTTATGTAATACGGTATTATTTATGCATATAAAGGATGACGTCGATAAGGACGAGGATACTATGCGAGCGGTGAGCAGAGAGCGGAGAGCAGAGAGCAGAAAAAAAGCGAGCCAAGAGCACAAATTTGGAAACAAAATTTATAAATAGATTCTTTTTTACTAATTTTAGAAGAATTTTCAAAATATTCGAATATTCCGTTGAATATTCTCTTATTAATAGAATATTCGTATATTCGTATATTTTTAGAAAATAATATTGACCTATGACCGTGGACTGAAACGTGGAAAAATGGCATTTGATTTACACTTTTCTTTCAACCGCATGATTTTTTTATTTCACGGTTTATTGCATATTCCATCAATTTTCGGTTTAGGGTGTCCTCAAAGCTGTGAGTGAACACATACACTTGTTTGGATGTTGATGCAGTAATTACAAAACTTCAACATGTGACAAAGAATTTTGATATAATAATAGATAGAAGAAACTTTATATTGCTGAAATCGTCAGATAAGCCTGGAACATAAATGGTAGGTCATTGGACTCCGTTGAATGTACTATGGGACTCCTACTTTTCAGCGAAAGGGTGGGTCAAGATCCCACTTTCAAGGACCAGTTTGACTTCGTTAAAGCTGAACGTTGGCGCATGGATGAACATGTCAACCCAAGGATCGAGATGGCAGACCTTCAAGAAGATGAAGTACACATGCTTGCAATATGAGAATTGGGGATTCCCACGGAACTTTGTCATTGTCTTCTTGAATGCAAGGCAGCTGCAGCCTAGTAGGGAGCTAATTGTGATTTGATACTGCTTCACATCTGGTAGCGTTCCCGACTCTAGAGCGATGATGCAGCCATGGCCAGGGTGAGGAATCATTGTCACAACATGGAGTCGAGCTTTGAGGGACTCTGAAGAGCCAAAGCCAGCCTTTGCTGCGGATTTGGACGACCAGCAGTTCGCTTGACGATCCTCCCTTCTCTTTTTCCAGGATACCTATCCGCGTCTGCAGGTACGGGCACAGTGTCCAGATTTGCAGGAGGCTTTGCCACTTGTTGTAGACAGTCTCTGCAAGATTGCAAGACGGCATCTCTGCGAGTTCGTCCTCTAAAAACCTCTGAAGAAGCCATGTGAAGAGAAGTTAGCCAAAATAGGTGGTCGGGTCCGACTTGCTACTTGTAGACTGTAAGGGCATGGAGCTTGCAACAAAGGACGTATGTACTCACCCCGGTCATAAATCCTCCCCATTGGTGATAACAGAAGTGCCAAAATGCCAGCCACAGCTCAAGTTTGCTCAAGGCTGACTCGGTCACAGCTCCGGCGGATACCCACCATGTTTTAAGTCCTTGATACAATCTCTCAGTCTCGGCCATTGTTTGAGCCTTCCTGTATTGATGACACATCTGCTTGTGTTGGTCCCACAGATCTTCAACGATGTATTTCTCAGTATGCTTCACCATGGACTGGGTCCAGTGAAATTGACAAGTTCTCTCACGGTCGTCCATACGTTCCTCCTTGTTGCCGGACCCATAGACAACCCAAACGGCGTTCCAGTTGGTCTGGGCACTGTCTGCCATAAAGCCCTTGAAGTATAGCATGTCAACTCCATGTCGCTTCATCACGGCATTGAGATTCTTCCAGAAGACCATTTGCGCTTCAATGTCCTCCGACTGCATGTCGCAGCAAGCAATAGTCATGACATGGCAATAAATGGAGTCATAGACATAGCAAGCCATCGTTGTCCACTGTATGACTTGTTTCACGTGATCAAACATTGACCAGGTATTCTCAAGATCACCATTGGGTTGCATCTGCTTCACTAGGTCCACCCCACTCCTAGGGCCCACTTCAGACATCTTGAAGACGTACACCTTCTCTAGCTCGGAACCTTGGCCAGGAAACATGTTCATTTGAACAAAAGCCCATTTGCTAAGACCTCGCAGCCTTGTGATGTTGTCCATGACACCGTACCTTCTCAAGTACCTGAAGGTGCCAACCTTATTTCGAATATTTGGTGAAGCTATGTCCTTGCATCAATCTAGCACTGGAACTAGTTCCTCAAAGCTCAATGTCTTGGGCGGATCGTCTTTGGACCTCAACAAGAAGCCTCTGATGAGAGTCTTGCTTGCCTCCAATACCACTACACTCTTTGTCGCTTGCGGAGTCTTCTCAATCTAATCTCCAATCAGAATGTTGATTTCGACTTTGGTGTCCCTATAGTCACGAACCTTAACAGGATGCTCGTGAGATCCAAGGTAGATGCAAACACGAGTTCTGTTACGCTTGCCGGACACATAGTAGATCTTTGCTCCACAAGTGGCAAGACAGGAGGGCGGTTCCTTACACACCTTGCACACCACGGTCGAACCTCTAGAAGGACCCTGGCCCACAACAAACGCCTGCAATGTGCATCCATCAAACTCAGTCTCGATCACTTCATAAATGCGATGTTCATGTCTGAGGTAGTCGCACTCTTTATTCTCACATTGCAGGTGCCCTACACAGTTGGAGAATTGAAATGAGAGACCCATGCCATTAGTAATGTTGGATGTGATGGTCTTGGTCCATACATGGCCATTGTAGCGCTTATCCACTCCTTGCATAGCCTTTGCATGCGAACGAGAGGCAGATGCTTCAGCAGGAGAGTCGGTGTGCTTCATCGTGTGGTTTTGTGTCTTGGATTTTTACATGTTCATGGCTTTGTCAAGAATGTGATCACATGATGAGTGGTATTTTTTTTGGAAGATTGGTTCTAAAATATGTTCTACCCCCTAATATTTTTATAAGGCCGGGTCCGACCTATGAAAATGCGAGTGTACTAATGCGCTGTGGCGCCACTGATGCATGCGTGCGATCAAGTGATGCACTCATAATGCGAGTAATGCACGTGTACTAGTGCAGCAGTAGCGCCAGTGATGCATGCCATAGCTCTTGAGCGTGCAAGTGATGTACTAAGGTGAGTGGAGACCATAATCAGGGGTTGGGTCCGAAACTCCATTCAAACATTGAGTTGTGCGAGTAATGCACCAAGCTGAGGGATGACAAGAATCATGGGTCGGGTTCGACACTCTATTTTTCCACTAAGTTGTGCTTGTGATGCACCAAGCTAAGGGGTGACCTAAATCAAGGGTCGGTTTCTTACTGGTCACTAAGCCACAAAGTTTTGCTTGTGATGCACCAGTAGTAGGAGACCATAATCAATGTTCGATTCCAACTTCTCATTGAGGATGCTGAGATGTGCTTCTGACGCATGAGTTGTGGGAAGACCATAATCAGGGTTTGGGTCCGACCTCTCATCAAGGATGCTGAGTTGTGCGAGTGACGCACCAGCTCTAGGAAGACCATAATCAGAGGTTCGGGTCCGACCTCTCTCCTAGGGGGATATAATATACCATTGGAAAGGTGCTTTCAAGACCTTTCCAACGGTATATTACACGCCCAAAACTGCCAAATATTGAGTTCGCAAACAAAAAAAACAGTCCTCCGAGCCGGTCAGAATTTAGTGGACCCCGCCTTTTCAAATTGTGGCTTGAGGTATAGACAACAATATTGGGACAGGTAGAAACCGTGGGTCGGGTCCGAAACTCCATTTAGGCATTGAGTTGTGCTTGTGATGCATGAGCTGAGGGATGCCCATTATCAGAGGTTCGAGTCCGACACTACATTTAGCCACTGAGTAGTGCTTGTGATCACCAAGCTGAGGGATGCCATTATCAGGGGTTTGGGTCCGACACTCTATTTAGCCATTGAGTTTTTCTCGTGATTCATCATGCTGAGAGATGCCCATTATCATGGGTTCGGGGCCAACACTACATTTTGCCACTGAGTGATTTGAGTGATGCACAATGCTGAGCGATGCACATTATCGGGCGTTCGGGTCCGACCTCACATTTAGCGACTGTGTTTTGCAAGTGTTGCATGAGCTGTGCTAAGACCAAAATCAAGGATTCGGGTCCGACCTCTCATTTAGCCACTGAGTTTGGGAGTGATGCATGAGCTTTGGGATGGATATAATCAGGGTTCGGGTCCGACTTCTCGTTTAGCCACTGAGTATTGGTAATGTTCCATGAGCTGTGGGATGATAAAAATCAGGGTTCAGGTCCGACATCTCATTTAGCCACTGAATTGTGCAAGTGTTGCATGAGCTGAGGGATGCCCATAAACATGTACTCGGGTCCGACACTCCTTTTAGCCATTGAATAATAAGAGTGATGCATGAATTCAAGGATGCTCATTATCATGGGTTCGGGGCCGACACTACATTTAGGCACTAAGTAATTTGAGTGATGCCGGAGGTGTGGGATGCCCATAAACATAAGCTCGGGTCCGACACTCCTTTTAGGCAATGAGTAATTCAAGTACTGCATGAGCTCTGGGATGCCCAAAACTAGAGACTCGGGTCCGACTCTCCATTTAGCCACTGAGTAATTTGAGTGATGCATGAGCTGAGGGATGCCCATTATCAGAGGTTTGGGTCCGATACTCCGTTTAGCCACTGAGTAATAAGAGTGATGCATGAGTTGTGGGATGCCTATTATCAGAGGTTCGGGTCCAACAGTCCGTTTAGCCACTGAGTGATTTGAGTGATGCATGAGCTGAGGGATGCCCATTATTAGAGGTTCGGGTCCGATACTTCGCTTAGCTACTTAGTAATAAGAGTGATGCATAAGCTGTGGGATGCCTATTATCAGAGGTTTGGGTCCAATAGTCCGTTTAGCCACTGAGTAAGTTGAGTGATGCATGAGCTGAGGAATGCCCATTATCAGAGGTTCGGGTCCAATACTCCGTTTAGCCACTGAGTAATTTGAGTGATACATGAGCTGAAGGATGCCCATTATCACAGGTTCGGGTCCGATACTCCGTTTAGCCACTGAGTAATTTGAGTGATACATGAGCTGAAGGATGCCCATTATCACAGGTTCGGGTCCGATACTCCGTTTAGCCACTGAGTGATTTGAGTGATGCATGAGCTAAGGGATGCCCATTATCAAAGGTTGGGGTCCGATACTCCGTTTTGCCACTGAGTGATTTGAGTGATGCATGAGCTGAGGGGTGGCCATTATTAGACGTTCGGGTCCGATACTCCGTTTAGTCACCGAATAAGTTGAGTGATGCATGAACTATGGGATAGTCAATGAAACCTTCAATTGGATCTAAGGTTTCGAAAGTATCTTGCAGGTGAAGAAGTCACGGAAATTGCATCGAAGAAGGTCACTACTAAGGGTAAGGCTAAATCCACTACTACTGGAGGAGACACGGTGATGACTGATGCCCACAGTGTCCCCCTTCCACTCTCTCAGGTCTGGGGGTTAACTACATGTTAGGCTCTTTGCAAGTCCAGCTAAGAGTTGGAGACTGCCTTTGTATGCGGAAGATATTGCACCGTTGCAAGCATTGGAAGCATCTCCACCTTCTATGATAGAACCTCCCCCAAAGTATGACTCTCGTGTTTTAAAGTATTTAGATGTTGCAGCTGAATTTGATTTTGATCTAAATGTGTCTCAATTTCAACCTAGTGAAGCGGAGGAAAGCTCAATGTCGCAATGCACGAGCATCATTAATAATGGTTTGATTCATGTGGATGATGAGGCGATTAGTGAATAGCCCTCATCAATATTGTATTTCCTTGCAACTAAATTATATATCTAGTGTGTGGCATTGGTTTTCATATTGTCAAGGTGCTGGTTTTCATGTTGGAGTTAGGCTATGGTGTGAGTAAAGGATTCAGGCTGTGGTGTGAGTATCATCGCGTGGAGTGGTTGGAGTATCGGAGTCAGGTTGTGGTTTGAGTAACAGAGTCAGGCTGTGGTTTGAGTAGCACGAGTCAGGCTGTAGTGTGAGTGGCGTGAGTCATGCTGTGGTGAGATCTATGCGAGTCATTTGTGGTGTGAGTAACGGAGTCAGGCTGTGGTGTGTGAGTAACACAAGTCAGGCTATATGGTATGAGTTACTTAGAGTCAGGTTGTGGTCTCTCAGTAATGCGTGTCAGGCTTTGGTGTGAGTATCGGAGTCGGCGTTGGTGTTTTATGGCGTTCAACACGCTGTATGAGTAACAAAATTAGGCTGTGGTGTGTGAGTATTGCGAGTCAGGCTGTATGGTATGAGTAACAAAATCAGCTGTGGGTGTGAGTAACGCGTTCAACGCGTGGTGTGAGTAACAAAGTTAGGCTGTGATGTGAGTAATGCGAGCCAAGCTGTGTTACGAGTGACACGAGTCAGGCTGTGACGCAAGTCAGGCATGTGTTCATGTTGGCCAAGTGCTGGTCTTGGTGCGAGTCAGGTTTGACAGGTGTGTTGCGAGAAATGCGTAGGGGTGATGGTGTGAGTAGCGGATTTAGGCTGCGTTGCGATAAATGCAAGTCATGCTGTGGTTAGAGCATAGGCTGGTCTTCGTGTTTGTGTGGTGAGAGTCATGTGTTCATGTTGGCTAAGTGGCAAAAGCAACGCGTGCTGTGAATAACGCGAGTCAATCGTGTTGCGAGAAATGCAACGAGGTGATGTGTGAGTAGCGGAGTCAGGCTGTGGTGCGAGTAATGGAGTTAGATGTGGTTTGAGTGTAATGTGAGTCAGGCTGTAGTGTGGGTAATCGAGTCAACTGTGTTGTGGAAGTATTGCGAGTCAGGCTTTCGTTTGAGTAACTTAGAGTCAGCTGTGGTATGAGTAAAGCATTCAACGCGTGATGTGAGTAACGCGAGTCAAGCTTTGGTGTGAGTAACGGAGTCAGGCTATGGTGTGAGTAACACAAGTCAGTCTGTGTTGCGAGTAACGGAGTCAGGCTGTGGTGTGAGTAACATGAGTCAGGTTGTGTTCCGAGTAACGCGAGAGAAGCTGTGGTGCGAGTCTAGACTGGTATTGGTATTCATGTGGTCATGTCATGTACACGTTCATGTTGGCCAAGTGCGAGTCATACGGTGTAAGACCACAGGTTGCGAGTCATAGGGTGCCATTCATAGGTGTGGAGGTCATGCATGTGTGGGAGTCATGTTGTGGTGCGTTCGTGTGTTCATGTCGTCATGGTGCTCGTTTTAATAGACTAACGCATGGTGTGAGTAACGCGAATCAGGATGTGGTCTGAGTCTGGTCTATGGAGTGACACAAGTGCATGAGTGATGCGTGGATGAATGTCCCACATATAGATGAATGTGGATGAATGTCGTATGAAAAACCATGGATGAATGTCCCACATATGGATGAATGTGGATGAATGTTGTATGAAAGACCGTGGATGAATGTCCCAAATTCCATATCTCACAACTAAATTCTTCTAAATTCCACGGTTATACATGCCAATTCTCCCAAAATATATTATTAAAAAAATGAAAAAATCCACGGTTATAGGAACCCTTACCCTAAAAATGACTGCAAAAATGTTTAAAGTCTGCTCTTTGATTTCTGCTCTCTGCTCTCCGCTCGCATACGACCTTTCCCCACGTCGATAAGATGTAAAAAATCAAAGTTGTATAGGATGATTAAAGGTTTACCAGTCATGGCGTTGCAGTCAAGAACAATGTCTCCTGATTGAGAACAAGCCTCAATGAGAACTTGCCAGAAGCCCTTGCTCTTTTCTCGGGGTCCGCGGCAGGGTTTGGTACCGTTCATCGCTTGGTCAGATTTGGTGGTGTAGTTCTGCAGCCACTCGTCTGATCCAATGTCCACTCCGACCTCGTTCATGGACGAAACTGGATTGAATTGGAAGTTGGAACCTTCCTTTCTCACCAAAAGATAGGCTCCAAATCTCTGCGTCTGACATGTTACAAGACAATGAAAACCACAAACGAATCAAGTCAATCTTATTAGAACGACATTAATGAGAATTGATAGAGTTTGGTTTAGGGTCGAGACAAACGTACCGTCAACTGCAGACTAGCTGGATAACACAAATGCAGACGATTCATGCACACCCAATTTTTTCGTTCCACGAATCCATAGGTCTTCGCGTAACCAAGAATGGCTGATTTCGCTGCGACGTCGTAAGGGTGGATGACGACCATGGCTCCATCGTCCTGGATGTGGTTATCAGTGAAGTCGAAAATGGCTTCGAAATTGGCTTATAAGAACTTGTTCCAAGGTGGAATCTCGTTCGGAGGATCAGATACAGTCGGAACGCGCAAAGACTCTTGGTAGTCCACCAGAATGAGGTCAACAGAGCCCTTCGCATTGCGGCGACTATTGATCATGCGAACACGATCTCCTCGATGCTGCAAAAGAAATACAAGAGAAAAGTTCATTGCGGTTTTAGAAAACTCCAAGATTATGATTTATGGGATTATAATGAAAGCATTGTGTCAAGTTTAGTAATACCTTATCGAGGAATGATGACAATTCCTGGAAGGCAGGGAGTGCAGGTTTATCCTCCGGCAAGAGTGATCCAAGCGAGAAGTTCATAAAGAGCTCGTCAGTTGCCAGCTCAGCGTCCCCCGCAACCTCCACGATGACGGGACCTTGAGTAAGGCGCTCTTGTGTCAAAGAGATGAGAGGAGATCCCCTTTTCTGTCCATTTCCTTTGATGTACGGTTGCTTTGAGCCTCGTCAACCACCGCAGAATCGTTCGTATTACCGACCTTATCCGCTTTGGCCCTCTTCGCCCTACTTTTCTCATTTTTCAGAAGCTTCCTCTTGGCTTCCTTAGCCTGCCGAGCTTCCTCTTTAGCAAGCTCTTTTTCGAAAAGGGCTTTGATATTCTCCTTCTTCTTGAGATCTTGGGCGTGTATCTTGGCGATAGCTTTGGCTCTCGCAGCCTTGTCCATCGATCCGTCGTTGCCGTCAAGGAGGATGACCTCTTTTGCATTCTCCGCTGTGTCGTAAAGTGTCCGCTCAACATCCGGTACATGTTTCAGACCACATTCCAAGTACCAGCCAGCACCTCGAAGATGAGCCGAGGTCCAAATCCTCATCTGATGGGAGCTGAACATACAAGTGGGGCTGAAGAGATCACTCCACGAGGTCAAGAAAGGGGGTAAATCATCCTTTGTGATCACCATCTTTGGAACCAGCTCCAACATGAAGTACCTGCATGAAATATGAACATTTCAATTACATGTAATCTCAGCAGTAGTGATGAATAATACAAAGTAACGAAATAGTAAGAGGTTTAGAACAAACCGATAAATTACACGATTGACCAAGGAGGGCGCATCAACGTGTTTGGCGAAATCGTCACCCTTTTTAAAGTTGGATCTCTTGAAGGTCTCAGGGAAGCCAATGTCCCAGAGCTTCATTCTCCATTTCTCAAGATAAGCGCAGATGGTATCAGCAACCTTGTAATCAATGACGAAGCTGTCCTTCTCTGCGATGGAGTTGAAGGTCTCGATGGCAGCATCCATGTACTGTGATGATCAAAGTGCAAGCGATTAGTAAACGTGTAAAGAATAGATCATATAAAATGAAAGCTATACGAATGTCAAAATGTACTCACCGCCGCATACCAACAAGCCTTGTCTAACCAGAGACTCAAAATCTCCTTGCTCGTGTTGGTTGGAAACTTTCGTGCAGCGCGTGTCTGTTGCAAACTGTTCCACTAGACCAACCACGCAATCTTTCTTTCCGGGCTAGCCTTAGAAGTTGCAAGGAGTTGCAGCTTGTCCAGTTGCATGTCTGGTTCGAGAGAATTGCGGGCGTAGTGTTTTTCGATCTGCAGAAATCAGATATGTTATGTTTGAACTTTTTACAAACAACATGCCAGTGAAACAGATGACAAGTACATACCTCCTGCAAGAGTCGGTCACCGTAGATCGGATTAGCGACAGGAGTCATTTCCCGCAGCTTTGCCTTCAACTTCTCGGTCTTGTCTCTGATGCCCTTCAATATAGCATCCTTCATGCCATCCTCGGTTATGTCTTCCTCGGGTGTCTGCTCACAATACTGCCGGAGCTCGACATCGCCAGCCTTTGCAATGTCATGCTGGACGGGAAAGATCGGGGTGTCTATAACAGAATGTACAAAGATGCGTATAGATGGAAAGCATATGAGCAGACAGACTGACTCACCTGAAATATGAGTGTTGTAAAAGTATCGGCTGGCAGATGGTACCACGATTGAGGTGTATAGGCCTTCGCACGCTCATAGTCGGAAGTACTGATGATGCCCTTTAATTGCTCGACCGTCATCAATCCGAACTTGCAAACTTGATACAAATCGTGTACCAAGTTCGTCTTGACGTGGGAGCTCTCTGTAGATCTGCCACAACAAGATTAAACGTATAAGATATATTGTCAAAAAGAACAAGATATCATAACAGCGATGAACAAGAGTGGATTTAAGAGAGACTTACTTGTTAATGTCGTGCATGACTTGCATCAGTGCACCAATACGTCCTTTCGTATCAAGAACGATGGAGTCCACAGAGTAATGCCATTTCACCTCGAGCGAGTGATCTCGCGAGATGACTTTCATCCACGCTTGATGACGATGGTTGCCATCGCAAACGAAGAACTTCACATTGCTCAAATGTTGAAGCGACGGCTTACTGAGCAAGAACTCTTCGAAGCGTTGATCCGCAGCTCTCCAGTGCCCATTCCAGGTCTGACAGTCTGTATCGGTGAATTTCTGAACAACACCTTGCTCGTCCATTGTTGAAACGTAGAATACTGCAGCTCTTTCGCGATAACCATGGACGAAGTCAGCTTCAAGCAACGTCAAATCACAAGACAACGTCGACCTCACGATGGGCATGCAGATCATCTGACAGAGAGGAATTGAAATTCTTGAATCCTCAATTGGTACAATTCGGAGCTGCTCAATCGTCATTAAGGAGTTGAGTTTGTTGATGGCGCGAAGTTGAGCCGTAGAGAGATTTTTGGTATCCATTTGGAGAACATCAGTACCATGTTTGACAACGTCGCTATTTTCATCGTCCGACTCTCCGATTGCAGGCTGAGGATCCTCATCATCTGATCTAGCTTCGACATCCGCACTAGCTGTATTCTGAAAGAATAAGAACATGGAATAGATGAGGAAAGCAAATATAAGATGAGTTTGCCCACGGCAAGTCTGTCAGCATACATATCTAGGCCAAGCGTCTGCAAACACGTCGTCCACGTGGTAATGACCGCCAGCCTAGTCCACGAAAGTCACCGATAGCTACACCCAATAGCGGTATCGGTGAATATGCAAGCACTACGTCATCAAGCTCCGTGTACAATGGAGGTAATGTAGGCGACGAAATGACTGGAAATGCGGGGAGGAACTGAAGAGGAGCAGAAAGAAATTGAGGAGAGGAAGTAGGAACAAATGCAGGCGGAGAAGTGGGAACAAATCCTAATGGGGATGTGGGCACAAACTCGGGGGGAGAGGTGGGAACAAAATCGGGGGGAGAACTAGGAACAAACTCGGGAAATGAGGCAGCAACAAACTCAGGGGGAGAGGTGGGAACAAACTCGGGGGGAGAGGTGGGAATAAACCCTATTGGGGAAGTGGGAACTGACGCTGTAGGAGAAGGGGTATCACACAGCCGAGAGGAAGAGGGAACAGTCAATGAATGGTAAATAGGATCACTAGCGGAGCCATGGACATCTACGCTATCTACCTCCTCTACCGCATCACTGCAGGTACAGAAGAAAAAATCGTCACTATCCATATCACTGAGATCAATAATCTCCACTATCAGTGCTGCATTGTCCGCAACGGAAACCTATAGCATTGATCACAGACCAAATAATAGATACAAAAACAAGTAAATAACAGAACTTCAATCGACACAAGACAAAAATAAACAATGCAAATGAAAATAGATATACCTTTGGCACGAGAGGCAATGAAGCCGAGTCATGTGGATCTTGGTCCTGTGCATCACTCTGAGTCTCATGAATGACATCACGATCATCCTTCATGATGACATACAACTAAACGATCAGTAAATATAGTATGAGCTCATAAAATCAAAAGCTCAGAATGACAGAGTGAGAATCATAAAATAATTTGAACACCACGCCTCGGTGCCACGGCCGGCCACGCGCCGCGCCCTGGCGCCATGTTGAAAAAAATTTCAACTCGGCGCGACCACCCGGGGGGGGTGTCTGTTAAAGGTGATAGAGGAATGCACAAAGCACATACACAAACACAAGGAATGCGTAGAAAGAGATGTCTTTACTCAAGGGCTCCCCCGCTTAAGTAGTGTACAGTTGAGGTGCCCTTTGGCAACCCATATGGGATAACTCAACACTACAGGCCTCAATAGTAAGCCCATGCCGCAACCCCTCTCCCACACATCAATTATTCCCACCCAAAACCCCTTTGGCTTCTAGCAACACTACCCTTTATCTACTACTTCAACACTCCCACTTTGCGTAAAGCCAAAGTCCTTAAGTCCGTATGCTATTACTACCCTTTGGTGTCGATCTCGTGTAAGTTCATTTGGTAACACATTCATTTGATGGATTTCCAAATCCATGGCCACCCCAATGGTTGTAAGCTTGGCCACAGGAGCAAACGTCTCATGAAAATCCACGCCCTTTGCCACATTCCTTACTTCGTAGCACACGATGTCACCGCAAACATCTCTCTTTGCACGAAACACCCACTTGCAACCTATGGAGTTGCTACCCTTGGGAATGGAAGGCAATTCCATGTGTCATTGGTAATCAATGACTCATACTCCTCATACTCCTCTTGCATGACTTGCTCCCACTCGACCGCATCCTCACCTTGCATTGCTTTGGGATATCGCCGATTGTTTGAAAGAGCGTACTCCACTTGCACCTCTTCTGTGCCGTATCGGAAACTCGAACTCGATGGAGCCCCCAACTCGCCATCCTTCTCGCCTTCATCTTCATCGTCAACATTGAAGATAGGAGATTTGGAAGATGTGTCCACAATGATGTCTCCACATCTCCCACTTGGACCATACTCCAAATGTGGCCCAACCGTTGACTCCGCACAAAACGTGACAGTGCGCGATCCAGTGATCTTCTTTTCAGATTGCTTCTCCACCAACTGCTGGAACTCTTCAAACATGCCACAAAGAGTTTTTACACTCTTGATGTGCAAATGGCTGGGTTGATGATGCCACAACTCCAACTTGTCGTCCTTAAGTGCCAACGCCACCGATTCACTCATATGCACTTTCGAAAACTTGACGTGGTACAAACCGTCGATTACTTGAATATTGGCCACCTCGTCTTGACTCGGTGACAATACAAAGCTGCCCCTGTCACTAAACCGAACATGCAAGTGTTTTGCGACCAAACGCCTTATCGATAAAAGGTTGGCCTTTAGTTTTGGAACGTGGAGGACATCCTTTATAGTGATTGTCTTCACACGGCCCTTCACCTCGGTTTCCACTACAATTTGGCCTTTGCCCACGGCCTCAAGTACCGTATCATCTCTCAAAATCACTCTCTTTGGCGAAATAAGATGATAGGAATGAAAACAACTTCTTTCGGGTGCCATGTGGCTCGAGGCACCCGAATCCACAATCCAATAGTTCACACTACCGTTGCATGATACGTGACTTTCCATGTTTGCATATTCGTAATCATCATCACTCATGCTTACGTCACAAGATGCATAACTTGTGGTGAAAGCATACTCATCATCATTGTCATGTGTCTTTGTGTTGTTGGCACTCTCACCTTCTTTATCGTTCCTACGCTTGAAACAATACCTTGCGATGTGACCCTTCTTGCCGCAATAAAAACACACCTTGTCGCTAGAGCTTCCACTGCTTTCGTTCGTGGATTGCTTCGCCATAGGAGCCGTACTATCTCCACGAGATTCATTCTCCTTTCGCCGCGAGAGCTCGTGCAACAACCGTGATGTCACATAGTCCAATGTGAGTTCGAAAATAGGCCTCGACTCCATAGCCACAATGAGATACTCGTACGAAGGTGGTAGACTTTCCAAGAGCGTCATTACAATGTCCCCATCCGAGATGGTCACGTCCGCACCATTGAGTTGATCCGCGAGTGCTTTGACCTTGTTGATATGCGCCAACATGTCGTCTTCTTCCTCCATCTTGATGGTGAAGAACTTGCGCCTCAAAAACAAAATGTTGGCTAAACTCTTGGCTTCGTGAATGTTGCAAAGCTTCGCCCATGCTTCCGCGGATGTCTTGCACGAACGAATGTGCGCAAGTTGCAAATCCGAGAGATTGAGGGCCAAAATGGCAAATGCCTTCTTTTCCCTCCTCATATATGCTTGCATGACGCGAGGGTCCAAAGTAGAGTGAGGGGGTTTCTCACTACCATCAACAATCTCCCACAAGTCCTTCTCGGCCATCACCATCTCCAATTTGAACTTCCACAGGTGAAAATTAACCTCATCGAACTTATCCACCACTTTAGAACCCTCACCCTCATAAGATGCCATGATGTACGTCTCTCCACTCAAATCAA
This sequence comes from Pohlia nutans, assembly GCA_022496805.1. NCBI lineage: Eukaryota > Viridiplantae > Streptophyta > Bryopsida > Bryales > Mniaceae > Pohlia > Pohlia nutans. Next base: position 2,583,869 of record CM040093.1, on the reverse strand, counting down.
CCCTCAAAACAGACATTTGTTTTTATGATTTTTAATGGAATGTAGCACCTTTGTGCTTCCAATGCCTCTTCAAGAACCCTTAACCTAAATGAGCACCTTTGTGCTTCCAATGCTTCTTCGACAACCCTTAAACTCAAATCATCAAATCAGCGTTTTGTACTTCCAATGCCACTTCGACAACCGTTAACCTCAAATAGCACCTTTGTGCTCCACACACACCTTCCAACGTTCAAATGCAAAGGGTCCTATCTCAAATTGCAAAGATGTTCACCAAAACACTTCAAATCACTCAATGGAGCTCTTCACTACTCCGAATGAATAAAAACAACACCTTAGTGTTTCCAATCACTCAATGCACGTAATCGACACCTTTGTGTCCCTCAATAGCACTAAATCAATGCTCATAGACTCAAACAAACCCCTCAAAACCCGAAATGCATTGAAATTGCGCAAAAACGCACCTTTGTGCTCTCAAGTGCATTAAACAACTCCACATGAAACTTTTGAGCTCCCCGAGGGCATGAAACACATGCAACACCTCTTCCCAAGTGCCCAAGCACTCAAAGCAGATCGTAGACTCTTCCTTTGGAGTCTCAACACTTCATAGATTGTAGACTCTTCCCTTAGAGCCTCAACACCTCACAGATCGTAGACTCTACCCTTAGAGCCTCAACACCTCACAGATCGTAGACTCTTCCCTTAGAGCCTCAACACCTCACAGATCGTAGACTCTTCCTTTGGAGCCTCAACACCTCAGAGATCGTAGACTCTTCCCTTAGAGCCTCAACACCTCACAGATCGTAGACTCTTCCCTTAGAGCCTCAACACCTCACGGATCGTGGACTCCTCCCTTAGAGCCTCAACGCCTCACAAATCACTTGCAATATTACAAGTGCACAAGCTTGAACAAAACAATGTTCCACTTACAAAAAAGGGTTTGGAATCAAGAAAATAGAGCAGCAAAAGAAAAGGCTGACCAAGACAAGTGCTCCAATATGCAATTTCAGCCCCTGCGCACCGCTAACTCCAAGAGACAAGACTCCTCCAAAAAACTCAAAACTGTTCCCAAAAGCTCCAAATCAGCCTCCAGCCCCTTCTGCAACGACCTCCTATGAAACGCTTCAATGCAATCCAACACTCACACAACACACATGAGTGGGCCCATAACCTGTTAAAGGTGATAGAGGAATGCACAAAGCACATACACAAACACAAGGAATGCGTAGAAAGAGATGTCTTTACTCAAGGGCTCCCCCGCTTAAGTAGTGTACAGTTGAGGTGCCCTTTGGCAACCCATATGGGATAACTCAACACTACAGGCCTCAAAGGTAAGCCCATGCCGCAACCCCTCTCCCACACATCAATTATTCCCACCCAAAACCCCTTTGGCTTCTAGCAACACTACCCTTTATCTACTACTTCAACAGTGTCACCGGCGACACCCCCCCCCCCAGGGTGGTCGCACCACGTTCAAAAAAATTTGAACATGGCGCCACGGCGCGGCCTCGCGCCGCGCCGTGACGCCACGGCGCGACCACCCCGAGGGGGGTGTCGCCGGCGATACCCCCCTTGGAGTGGTCGCGCCGAGTTCAAAAAAATTTGAACTCGGCGCCACGGCGCGGACGGGGCGGCGCGGCGAGTTCCAACTTTTAAATTTTTTTTGGTGTTCTGGACTTTAAACTTGAGTGTCCTTTGAACTCGTCATTGAACTCCCACAACTCCCCTGAACTCGTCAAAAGATTATGCTAGGAACTTGCGACTCCCAGAACTCGTCACTGCCAATACAATTGAAATTCTACTGGACTCGTCACGACCATATACACTGCCATAACTCGTCATGGAGTTCAACTCGTAGAACTCGTCATGGAGCTCAACTCGTCATGGAGCTTAACTCGCATAACTCGTCACTGCCATAATTCGTCATGAATCTCAACTCGCAGAACTCACAGAACTCGTCATGGTAGTCAACTCGCACGAGTCGTCATGGTTCTCAATTCGCTGGACTTGTCAGTGTTTGCAAACCAAAAAACTCGTAATTCTCAGACTCTAATAAAACTTGTCATGGGAGTATTCACTGGACTCCCAGAACTCGCGGTTCACAACTCGCGGGACTGGAGTATCTTGTCAAGGTTCAGAACTCGTGGCCCATAACTTTTACAAAATTCGTCACGACTCCTAGGAAGCAGTGGAATTCATTGAAATCAATTTGCTCATACCTCATTGCCAATCGGCTGATGCTGGTCAACAGCAGCTACAGTTCTCGCCATTACGCTCCTCTTGCTAGCTTCCTGCAGTGAACAAATACTGGTGAGATCGCGCCACGAATTTCAATAAACACCAAAACACTTGTACTGTCGAGATTACACTAATTGCCGAGGGTACATGAACTCTCCAGAGCACACGAAACTCTTCTGAGCACACGGAACTCTCCAGAGCAAACGAAGTCGAGAGAACACCGTCGAGAAGCCGAGAAAACCAGAAGTTCAAGGAAGCCAAGAAAACCAGAAGTTCAGGAAGCCGAGAAAACCACAAGTTCAAGCATCCCAGTCAAGTGAAAACCAGAAGTTCAAGCATCCCAGTCAAGAACTCAATGCTCTCGAAACACATGAAGCACTCGACACACACAGCACACAAGCGAGAATTGAGATGCAACGTACAAGGATGAATTCAAGGCGCATTGAGGACAATGACGAGCAAAGGAACCTTATCTACTGAATCCACTATGCCAGCGTCACACGAGATCATGAGGATAGCCAGCGTCACACGAGATCATGGCAGCCAGTATGAAGTCAAGAGTGAACTGCGGGATGATAGGATCCGATCACAACGAAGGATATGTTTGGCCCGAGCACCTCCACGTCAATGTTGCAAAAAATTCGGAGCTACTGCGGAGGGCCGATCGCTCTGGAGATAGGGGTCCGCTGATACAGCAAGAAATCACGTACATTCATGCACCAATCTCAGTAAAGTTTTGTTCGGCCACGACAGGATTACTGGGCTCAAGAGTTACTGGGCAATCCGTAATGCTAGACAAAGAATTGTTCGGCCACGACAAGCATCAGCATTGTTCGGCCACGACAAGAATTACTGCGCTCTTGAAATTGTGCCACGACGAGCTATGGTTCCACCACGAGGATGCGCACGACATGATTCCACTTCTGCCGCGACGTGATTCAATTTCTGCCACGACGTGGTCTCACTTCGCCACTTCGAGATCACCAGTATTTTCCATTAAAATTAGGATAAGATCACCGGATAGTTTGGCGCAATAAGATGAGCAGCAAAACCAGCTATGTTCACAGTTGGCATTGACGAGCTAAGTAGAAGTCATGAGCTTTGTAGTAGTCACTACTTGTGTAAAAGTCAAGTCACGCGTAGTGGTTGAGGTGAGATCTTCCGTTAAGAAGTCACAACCCACTCCTAATGAATCGAAATTTGTGTGACATCACCAACGAACGTGGAATGCGTGGTAGCAGCAAAGTACTGGGAAACTTCACAAAATTATCACCAATACTTTGCATAATTTATCACCATCACTAGAAAGATATCGTGTCTTGAATTTTTGTGACTCTCAGACTTTTGGAGTCGCTGCTTCAAGATTCAGTAAGCGGCAATTAAAAGTGTAGGATAGTCACTTACTCTATTTTCCTCGTCTGTTTCGCAAATCAATGATTCAGTTGATGGTCCACCACCGATGTTGAGCGCAAGCAATGTATCGCTTCTGTTGACGCTCGCCGAACCCACAATGTTGTCTTCAGCAAAATTTATAGCCTTCGAAAATCCAGGATCAATTTCAGCTACCCTTGATCTAGTCTTCGCTTGCCTCATTCGGCTAGCTTCAATCACTTTCCTACTTGAATATATGACCTTTGGTTTTCTTTTTTTCTTTTTCTGCACCCTCTTACTCTGTCCCTCTATATCACGGTCCTCGCGTTGCATCTGTCCTCTCTTTTGATATAAACATCAAGTTCCAAAGTCCCACTACGCATAAAGCCTGAATCCTAAACCCTGAATCCCACTACACTCTAAACCCTGAATCCCCTACACATAAAGCAATTCTGAAACTCCAGCACTCTGGTCAGAATCGTCAAATCACATCACTCTCTACTTCAGCTAAGAGCATCAACCCTCAAAACTGGTGTTATAACTGCAACTCCCTCAACCAAAGAAAGGTGTATGCTCTTCTAGCAAGAGCGGTTTGCAAATGAATGGTTCAACCAAGGTCGTTGTCTTTTATAGGTCGCTAAGATTCAATGAACGGTGGGCTCTAATTCAACATCCGTCCATTCATCCTTCCACACCTATCTCGATTCTAGTGCAGACGTCTTCCCTAATTTCACTGCCAACTAATGAATGACAGCCGGCAAACTCCTCAACTATGTCTAGTTGTCAGCCGAAGTTTCATAAGAGATTTTTTTATGACTGGACCAGTCTGACATTGTCTCCTAGTTTAGCCGTCCTTGCACGTCTCCAAAATTGCATTTAAAATATGACTTTTAATATTGATGTAGATCTAGTTCTAAGCATATGAGACGGCTGCGCTTTCTTTATTTAAAAAGCTATCATAGGATTAATGGTCTAGCTCTAATTATGTTCAGAATTTTAATCAGATTCAATGTACTCTGACTCTGCCGTCTTTGATTGCTTTTCATTACCTCACCGTCTGCATTCATTAGTCCTCATAGAAATATAATCATCCGTTTGCTTCAATCAACAGGCTCATGATCTTGATATAACTGCATGCAGGGGTTTCGTCACCTTCACAACTTACCTCCTTTCGCTTCAGTTTCCATTTTGAACTTCTCGCTTGAGTTTCTCTCTAATATATCTCTACTCTCGTGATGGAAGATTCTACTGTTCGCAGGTTTGAAGAATTGACTTGGAGACTGGGTTCCCGAAGTACCGAAGATTATCCTATGCTGTGGAGGAATGGAAGAACGGTCCAAATGACATACAGTGTTGCCAGTTTGCAAGGGGCAATTGAAATGTGGATGAGCGAAGTCCAGGGTTGCGAAGACCACTACATCAACATCTCCGTCATGCGCCTGGAGAAAGGCATTCTTGAACGACATGATATCCCGTGTAGAATTTGGGATATCTCTCCTCGGCCTCCTGTTTTGTGGACGTTGATCTGGTGTCATTATGTTTGCGACATACTTGGACTTCCCAATCCGTGCAATGTCCAGTGCGAGGACGTTCAAATCGTGCCCAAGGCCATCTTCGATGCTGTCGAAGAGCACTTCGACGACGAACCCAAGCCTCCATTTTGGGATTCCATTCTTTACGTCACGGACATCTCAGAATCTGCTGACGACGAGTCGTTTGGTTCCTCCCCGGTGCAAGGCGTAATTTAGATTTATCGTTCTCTGGAGGCAAAACGTACAACTCAAATGGCGTTGTCAGTAGCAATCTTTAGCATAAGAAGGAATAAAGGATCACCAAATATATAGGGAGCTATGATGAAGCTTTCAAAGTAATGTAATCCATGTTATTAATATAAGCATCCTTTGCAACGTGCATGAACTTAGCCTCCATTTTTTCATCCGCTCTCAACAAATTCTGTGATGTTGTCATTTCCGTTTACTTATTATCTTTGGACATGTTCACCGTTTCTAGATTAGGAAGATTAAATAATTATCAAGCTTCATTCCTGATTCATTATAGCTTCAATAAGGGCTACCTACTTTCTCAGAACGATGCTCAACTGTCAGAGGATTAGGGTCCACAATGTTCATGCCGCCGTCATTTACATAAAGCGGACTCTTTTTGCAATTCCAACAGTAGTTTAGGATCACCTTACTTGTCACAAGTGTCTATAACTAAGCAATGGCCGCCGTCTTTGAAATTAAGTCCTACAACGTCCACGTTGTTTTGATCCTGCCATATAATTCAAAAAAAAGTTACTTTACTAGTATGTCAGAATCACCAACAGCTGCTTTTATCATGGTTGTCTCTTATAAGAGAATAAATACAAGAACTCTCTTTTCCTTGTCCCACTTCTTTCCGTGACAGTACAAACATCCCATGCAGTGCAGAATGGCTTCAATTCATTTCGAAGGTGATGAAGTCCCTCTAGGCGATGTTCCCGTAGGCGATGAGGGATTTGAAAGGGTCCCCGCTAATCTCCTCACCATCCGTTTCGGAATCGCAGAAACCTCTAGCATGCTGACTGAAGAAGTTTTAGAGAATTACGGAATAGTGAAAGAGGTTGTCATGCAGGCTAGATGTGAGGATCGCGATGGTTATTACTGGCTCCTTCACCCTGGTCAATATAGAGCGTATGGTATGACACCGTCTCAGTTAGCAACCTCCACTGAGATCCTAGTTAACCACTCTGATACTTCTACTGTAGAAGCTCTGATTCGTGCGACACAGTGTTCTCAAACCCCCCAAACCTCTCGATCAACTGCTGAGATCATGTTTAATCTTTGCAAAGTAAAACAAGAGCACCTCCCTGCGATTGTAGAACTCTCTAGCAAATCGGAAGGAGAGACATCTGCCAACTGTAGATCTAATGAGGGAAAGACATTGAATCCATGCCCGCTTCCTCATCAGTCCACTTATCGCACACCATGTACCAGTCCATCTTCCTCCTCTTTGTCTCGTCCTCCTCTCTATCCTACGTCTTCTGATTCTTTCAGTATCATGCAATGTCTGAAACAAATGCATTGCATTTCTGGCTGTCGAAACGAATTGGCCCAGATAGATTTCGATGCCATTGAATATCAAAAAGTTCAGTTCTTACCACCCACGTTTGATGGGGATGTTGTTTTCAAATTGCCGCCGTGTAGAGGGAGTGTTCATTCCTCGAGTGCCAAGAGCATGGAAGGAATGGACAAACGGTATGATGGTCATGCTTGGACGCGCACTCTCACTTCTAATATTAACAATAATTTGGGGCTCAAGTTCAGAAGGTCAGGGTGCGTGGGCCATCTTTGTTGTGAAAACGCTGACTGTGATTATCTTAAACGCACTTTGAAGAAGAACGAGATAGAATGGACGGGTACAAGCATAAATCCATTCTATGTAGATCTAGGCCCGCAATCAAATTCGTCTCTGGTTTGCAAGGTCTGCAAATCGATTCCATTTTGTTTTGCAGTATGTCCCGCGCGTATCTATTATGTGCTCAATGTTGTAGATAGGTCGAGAGCATGCATCCATTTAGGACACCATCGCCACCCCGTAGCAACTAGCCAATGCCGGGAATCTATGGAGACCATCACGGGTTTGATTGCGTCTGAAGTTCAGAAGACACCAACGGCAAAGAACTCTGCTATTGCTTTGGCAGCAAGCAAGGAGTTTATGGATACCTTCTTAGTCCATGCCGGACCAGGTCCGAAGGAGATGCTTCGCGGGGCGGAATTGGATGAGGTCATGGACAAGTTTCGCATGCTCAGCTCTCCAAACGTTCGAAACATCATCGCATCTTTCCGCGCATCTGCGAAAGGTAAAGGCAAAATCGACAGGATTCTGGAAATGAAGAAGGTGGCAAAGATGGAGTACATCCACGACAGCATCTTTCCCGGTCAAGGCCAAGACAAAGTGTACCTGTTCAAGATGCTCGTGGACGGTCCCGGTAGTGGAGTTGACCTTGTGCGCCGAATGCAGCCTGGAGGAGACCTTCAGAATTGCTTCATCATGTTTGACCACGTGAAGCGGGAAAGCCTTGGACAACGCTGGCTTGTCACGTCTACGATTCTACGTACTGCACAGTCATGACAATTGCGGTTTGTGACATGCAAACCGAAGGTACGGATGGCCAAGTCATTTGTTAACCGAATATTTGCTCATATTCCCATAGGCTAAGAATAGGCTAGTCTATACCCGGCAGGGAAAGACCCGGCAGGCGATACCCGGTAGTACAGACTGGTCGACCCGACTGACCCCGTCGACCAGATCTGACACTGCTGTCAGATCAGCCTCCTATATGTACTTTCCCCCTCTTTGAGAGGGGTGTTGCTATACATTTTGTACCTCTCCTACTGGCAGCCTCAGTTGTGCTTTTACTTGTCTTACACCTTAGTGTGTGTGTTCGCATGCTCAATTACTGTGTTAGAAGTATTATTTCTTGTTCTTGCATTGTTCTCAGTGTTTGAATCCTGTTTAGTTGCATTCGACTGTGTGTTATGCAGGAATCGACTTACAGGTATACCAGTGATATTCTTAGTCGACAGTGTGTTTTCCATCACTAGAATCCTCTTACTACTCCTCTCAATCTCTACTTACTAGTCTAAAGTCGAGTGTTATTGTGAGTCGTAGTCTTTTTAGTTAAAAAGTCGGGTCCTAGAAAACCCCCTTAACATCATTTTCGGGAAATGCCTAAACAAAGTGATGGCTAGAAATGGCGTTCCTGAACCTAATTTCAAAGGATTCATGTGTGATAGTGCACAAGCTAATTTCAATGCGGTACGCATTGTTTATGGATCCGGAGACCCATCCGTGGTTATGGTAGACCGGGAGAGGACGTGCTTGTTTCATTGGTCTACAAGCATGCACAAGCATACAGAGAAGCTAATTGCAAAAAGCTTCCGGAACCAGCACATCAGGCTGTGCAGAGAATACAAAGATGCTACCTCGATGGCGGAGGCGGATTTGATGTATCAAAAGCTTCGAGCATGGTGGTATTCTTCTGGAGCAGCAACTGAAGATGCAATTCGGGAACTAGAAGATTGGTTGGCCTTTTGGCATTTCCGCTATCGCCAGTGGGGAGGATTTATGGAAACGGTGTGGCCTTCTATTCTCTTCAACTCTCACATTCTATTTTTCCATTGGCTACGACTATCTGAATACCGTGTGATCTTGGCATAGGATTCAAATTGTGTTTATTTTCTCTCATGTTTTTCTTCCTCTTGTCTATCCAGAACCTTACTCCAGAAGAACTCGCGGACATCCCAACCTGCAATCTGGCAGAGACTGTTTACAATAGATGGCTGCAGTCTTCGGGAAATCGCGGATCCGACCTCTTCGTAGCAACCACCGACGAATGGGCCCGGGCCTTCATGCAAATGACCAACTACCGTTCGTACTTGTGTGGCGGAGCGTCTGGAAAAGGCCCTTCCAAACATGACTTGAAACTTAAGCGAGCTTTGCAATCACAGGACGGAAAGAAGATAGCCGATGCACTTGCTGAAATGCCCGGGGGTGAAGATTTCTGCAACCGTGTACCGCATCTGGAGGGTGAGGAGGTTTTTGGTTCCACGAAGAGGAAGTTAGATATGCCTATTGGTTCTGAAGGTGACTCCCATCGTCCAGACACGGTAAACTTCTCGCACCCGCGTATCCAGACACGTTTAGCTGCTGCCCGCCAAACTGCACAGGAGACACTTGATTCTGAAGCTCTTGTGCCCTTCACGTCACACGTTTTGGAAACAGACTGCGACGTGACCAAATGGCACATTGCGAGGATAACGCAGAAGTCCAAAAACGATGTCATGCAGTACAGGCAAATAACAATTCCAAGTGCCAGATGCTCATCGTTAGGGGAGGCAAAGCAACTGCAGCTCCTACCTACAGGGGCCTCAAACAAAAGTTTCGCGCTGAGGGAAGCGATACAGAAGATTTCCGGTTCTGTCCGAATCAAATTGCTAGGTGCGTAATGGGTCCTAAACGTGGGTTTGTTATAACGCGTCCAGAGATCCCTGATGTCTGGCCAGTCCTGACTGGGACCGATCTGTCCCGTCACGAGATCTTGGAGCTCCAAGAGGTTGGTTTCCACCTTCAATCTACGACTCCGCTCTCGCCACGACGCCTCTTCGCAGGGTCTAAGCTCTTTGAGGCGGTGTTGTGGACTCATCCGAAACCACCGAATTCTGATCGAGTCCCCACCATCCGAAGCGGCAAGAGCGTGCGCCGCAACCCCAAAGCGCCCGCGAAAGCTCACAGAAACCAGTGGGAGAGCGCCCGCAACGTCAAGGCAACAATTGTCCGAGTGAACCTCCTTCTATATCCGGGTACAGGAGCGATCGTTGTCCTACAATCTGGAGTCGAGCCGACTACGAACATTTACAACATCACTCTCTGCAATTTTCCCGCTTGTACGTGCCCGCATTATCACAGTATGACTTCTTCTGCAATTGGAAGGCGTGGTATGTACGTCAACTGCAAGCACCTTTACTATGTTTTTCGCTTCCTTTGCAAGCTAGACTACAAAGTGGACACTTTCATCCATGCCCCCACTCTAAGCATGGACGAAGTCCAGCAGATTCTGATAGCTGCTGGGATTATCAAGATTCCTTAGTTTTAGATGCCATGTTTTGTCGTGGCCTGGAAACCCCAAACCGAAGGTTGGTTAATGGACTGCTGAGGTTGTTTTGCGGTTTAGGGGGTCAATAGAATCATAGATTTCTATTATAGAGTACAACACTATAAGTTGTAGTTGATTGGAGTAATTGCCTACTAAGTGTGACTTCAATGATCATTTGTTCACAAAAAAACTTAAAAATATACTACTATATATTAGACCAATTATATCCATTTATACTGTTTTGCCCAATGTTTTCCAGATTGACTGTAAAATTTTACATTCTGCACTGCAAACACACGGTCTTAGGTCCAGCAGTCATAGGTCCACTAAAATTACTATAAATAGTAAGAAATCTATTTTTAGATTGAAATTTTCTAAAAATACCGTCAAATTTTTAATTTAGCAAGATTGTATGCTCTCCGCTCTCCAAATCACCGCTCTCCGCTCTTACGCTCTCCATTCTACGCTCGCATGGTAGCGTCGTTGCATGGTAATTATGCGTTAGGTTATCTCTTCCCCTACAAGAATTAAACATTTTCATTTCTTTCTTATATTTTTTATACGTTTGATCCAAATCGTGGTCTGTGTCAAATATCTCAATGTGTGGAAATTCTAAGCACGTTGTGTTGGGGCGGGATGCTACTTTCTCAATTACTAAGATCACTTGGATATTCACAGGCAAATGAGGGCTCGGAGTAATGCTGCTGCTGGAGATGCGCAAGTAAGGTATTCTTGTTTGTTCAGCTTATATTATCACTAATTCTTGGGTATTAATGAAACGGCTTGTGCTTACCTGGTGAAATTTTGAAGTGAAAAATCACTGTATTTTAAGACTTGTTGCTTTCACTTTTTGGAATAGATTTGCTTTTGCTTTACCATATAATGTGGATATCTTTATGGCTACAATTGGTGATATTACAGTGCTACTGGAGATGTTATAATATATTTAGAGTGCTAGTGGAGATGTTCTAATATGTTCATTGTTGCACTAGTACATGGATTGACTGTGTGTTGATTATGATACCATGACTAATTTGTACGTGTTTGTGTTTATATGTGTTATGCAGTGGACATGCGGATGTACCTCGTCATAATTGCAACAGAACTAGAAGGCAATTTTGACCCACAAGGCACTACGGTAGGTGCTCTGTGTTTCCAATCACATTGTGAATGTATAAAATTCCGTTCGCAGTTATTCACTGTATGAGATTGTTCTGATTTTTTGAAGTGTAGGTAATGTACAAGTGATACACTTCAGTTGTATGTACCAATTTGATTTTGATTCTCGTATAAAGTAAAGAGATCGTTGAGTCATCCATCTGGCTTTCATGGTTGACAGTGGATTAATTTTTATTATATTAGCTTTCTTTCCGTTTTCGCGATGTGTCTCATGCACGACATACCATGTAGTATTAACAAACTATATGAGAAAGTTTTGAGTGTTGAAATGAGATCCTTACCTTGTCTGTATGAATCCATAAAGGACCAAGGATTCAAGGTGTGACATAGACGAACGTAGACGAATGTATCTTGAATATTATAAATCACAAGGGACCAACTTCTATATATCTTGAAGAAGTAAAGAACTTTGCGTGTGTTAGACAAATAAAATACATGTCTAAACTATAAAATCTGTAAGTAAACATACTCACAACTGAAACATGTACATGAAGCCACCTGAGGGCCGTAATGGTGATTTTGGTGCTTTGTCGTTGTAGTTTGTCTCCTGTGTAAGGAACTGATCTATTCATTCCCGAACACCGGGTGGCAATGGTGATATACAATGCTAATGAAGATGTTCTAATATGTTCATTGTTGCAGTGGTACACGAATTGACTGTGTATTGATTATCATAACATGACTAAGTTGTACGTGTTTGTGTTTACATGTGTTATGCAGTGGACATGCGGATGTAGCTCGTCATAATTGCAACAGAACTAGAGGGTAGTTTTGACCCACACGGCACTACGCTAGGTGCTCTGTGTTTCCCACCACGCTGTGAATGTATATAATTCCGTTTGCATGGGAAAAACATTGTAACTTGTGAAAGTCGTTCTGGGGATGGTTCATGGCAGATTGGCCGAAGAACTCATCCATACTGTTGGCCAGGTGCCAGTTGGTAACTACTCTTTATAACCGTCTGCTCGGTAATCACTACCGGGAGGGATAAAAACTAGTAGGAAGTACAAAAACTAATGGATCTGAAAACACTAAGAGAGAAATATTACCAGGACTGGGTCGGTAATTTCTCAAAACAGTATAATCAAGACTGGAATCATCAAACAAAAGTATCCGGAAGGAACTACTCAGTAAAAAATATCAAAAGGAAAAGGATTGAGACAAAACAATCATATATCTCGGAAAATGGGTCGTGCCAATGAGTTTGGCTTCATTGCTTATATACATAAGTACAACCAGATCTGACCGTTAGGTCAGATCGGTAAAAATTGTTTTCTTAGATCTACTTCCTGTGGTAACTTGGAATTTACCGGAGTAGTAAAAAATCCAAATCAGTAGGCTACCGATAATTACTAATTTACTGTTAACACCAGTCTTCAAGCTTGTTTATCAGGTACTGTCTCCATTATGAACAAGTCGGATTTGAAACCATTTTTTTCGGTGAAAAACATGTTTGTAAGGCAGATATTACACTATGTAGCTAATTAATTCTATGAAAGTAATGCAGGCATATACTAAATAACATTTCAAATATGATATTGTTGCACAAAACTGAGCTTGTTAAATTTGGTGATGCTTCTTCAGCTTATTAACCTCACAGTGAGATTCTCGAACAACATCTGTAGAACGTCTATGAGTTCAACTTACTAGTACATAATGGCAATAGCAGTAATACAGTTGTGCACAAAAATGTTTAAGTTGAATGAATATTTAGCAGAATGAAGTGCTCATATCACCATTATAATAATATTTTGTAATCAATTTTTTCACTTGCATGGTAGGGAAGAGTGTATTAATCAGGCAAGGAAATTTGTGCACTATTTGTAAATGGTTGTAGACATGACATACATGCTTGTAAACTGATCAACTACAATGTGGAGCATATAAAGTAAAGCAAGTTCAGAAATTCAAATCATAAAGTAGAAATAAAACTATGTACCATGGCCCGCTAGGTTTACACAGATACAAAGTTGAAATCGTATAGATAAAAAGCACAATAGGTTTTTTTCCCTTAACAGTAGAGCTTGTATTGATAGAAATTGGAATACAAGCTAGAATACATGATACTCTATATGAAAGGGCTCACATATGAACTTTGCATACTAACTTATATGATTTCTATGTCTAACAACAAGGAACTAATAGCAATTATTGTATAATGTCATTTTTTGTGTAACCAAAAGCCTACTCTGAATTTAAGAACTTAAAAAAATTTGCAGTATGCGGCAAAGATTATGTGCAGCATATCACATCAAGCACTCTATTGCGAATAGGTTGGGATTACCCGAATATCCATGTGCATGCAATCGCTGCAGAGGCGCTTCCATTAGAAAAGTGGAGACAGTGGCAAGGCACCACATTACAAATAGACGAGATCCGTACTTGGCATACCCAGTCATGGTAATTTTGAAATTCCATATGAACTTCCTCTACTTTGTTTCTCTTGTACTACATACTTTGTCTATGATTATCAATTTTGTTGAACGTTTCATGGACAATAATGGCAGTGAATCAAATGACTACTACTTTCTAAGAGGGGATTTAGGATTTTTATTTATAAAAAACTAATTCCTTATAAATTAAAATTAAAGCATGTGAATGAATATATTAAATATTAGATTAGTAATAATTCTAGTATGATGCAGTAGTTCGGAACTAAGAGTATTCACTCCTCTGTAATGGTTGTCTACAGACTGTTGATGGACGAAATGTGCAGGGTCCTGCTGCACCTCGACACAGAAAAGAAGAACGGTACCGTCAACAAATACGTGACAATAGTGAGGATGGATTCACATGGCCAAGGACGAATGCCGTGGACATTGAAAACATGGCAAGAGATGCATTCACTCGGATAGACGACATTCACAATGACGTTGTCAACGAAGGTTGTCACCAATGGATGGCTACAACATTGAGGGGGACGAACAGTGGAATGAAGTGAACTTGGAGAATTTTGTATGGGAATCCACTCAATGTGTCTTTGAGGGCAACACTCAAAACCGTCTTCAATGCAACATTGTATTGTTTTCCTTATACAATTTGTACTCAGTGCCACATACATTCTTGGATGCACTGTTGACTTAGATAGCAGGAGATCTTTTGCCAACATCAAATTGTTTTCCACAAACGTCGTGCGAGGTAAAAAGCATGTTGATGAAGTTGGGCCCAAAGCACAAGCAGATTCATTGTTGCCCAAGACGACCATGTATTGTACGAGGGAGACAATGAGGAACTAGAAGAATGCCCATCCTGCGATCAACCCCGGTATATAAATGGATCTAATAAAGTTCCTCAAAGAGTAGTGCGGTATTTTGATGTCATAAAGCATTTGTTGAGAATGTTTAAATGCCCCGAGATAGCAAAACACATGACTTGGTATGATACTCATAGATCCAAAGGTCAAATGATGAGGTCCGTATCTGACAGTGAGCAGTGGAAGACTATAGATCGCATTTATCCCGACACTTGCCCAAGTGCTAACAAACCTCCGTCTGGGACTAGTTGGAGATGGCATTATTCCGTTCAAGAATAATGCCATCAAACACTCCACCTGGGTATTACTGATTACAATGTACAATCTTCCACCGTGGTTGTTGACAAAGATTTTTTTTATATCACTGGCTGTGTTAATTCCAGGTCCAAAGTCACCTAGTGTAGGGAATATAGATGTTTTCATGCAGCCTTTAGTACAGGACTTGCTAAAGTTGTGGACAGGAATACCGGCAGTGAACATGTCAAATCCGGAGGGTGAAAGGGGATTCACTATTCGAGCTATGCTAATATGGACACTGAATGATTTTCCTGCGTATGGGCTCCTATCTGGACAACAAGTTCATGGATACAAAGGATGCCCATTGTGTGGTCCCGAGACTTGTGCAGAGCATGCTTTGCTTTTGAACAAAATGATATACTTGGGTGGTAGACGCTATTTGCACAGAGATCATTGATTTCATAGGACTCGAGCAGTGTTTAATAACCACCAAGAGTGGCAGTTGTCTCCAAAAACACCGACAGGGGAGGAAGTTCTGCGATGGGGTACTCAGAGATCAGAGTTTCTTAGCAACGGCGGTGTTGAGAACTCAAATATGAACCCTATGAAGCTACATGGTGTTAAACGTAGAAGAATTCTTTATGATCTCCCGTATTGGAAGGTACGTAATTACTGATACATAAGTCTATGAATGTATGTATATGCACAATGAATATAACGAGAGTATCGGATAATATTTATGTGGAAGTTCCATACGTAGGTACTCATAAATTATATTGTTGATACGTCATATAGAATTACGGGTTTCACCATACTTAAAAGTTACTATGAGTGACAATGTGTCCACTTCTATGACTAAACAGTATAGCAGTGAAGAAGATATTAACAACCAACAGGAGTGAACATGTGGTCCTTTTTCCTGTATTGTATCATGCTTGGGAATTGTAAACAAACAAGTTCCAGTCGTGTGAGTTTTTAGTTGGTTGTGAATAGTAACAGAATTGCTACATAAATATTCGTTTTGTTGAATGCATACAAAGAACATTACAAATAAAAAAGGAAAAATAGTTAGATATCGTACATGGAGTTCAAATGTGTACTTCCTATAATCCTAGGTATCATAGACATATTGCATATATGACATCTACGTACCATGCGCAGATTACCCTGGTAAATTACCTAATAAGTTATATAAAAAAGAGCATCCAAGGAGTCTAGATTGCAATTGAAGCTGTGGAAAGTGGCAAACTTGCTAAACTGACTATTGGAAAAAGAAATTGCTGAAATATGTGTTGACCAACTTCATTGATCTGTTTGATAATGCTGGATTTCATAGTGGGTGGAGTGTGCACTTTCAGTTATATGTTGAAACCATGATTGAACTTTGTAACGTCCCGAGTCAGCATTGTTTTCAAAGTTTCATTAATAAAATGTTTGATGATTTAAAAAACACGCAGTGAATATACAGAGGTAATTTGTGAATGTCAATGTCATGATCACATCTGTATGGTTGCAATCATCATATGTTTTATTGAAAGAAATTTAATGATTATGCAAGGTTTTCACTTGAAATTCAAACCCTGAACCTAAACTAACAGAATTTTGAAAAAACTGGAAATGAAATAGAAAGAACATGTAGTTGTAGATGGTACTTCCATTATGTGATATTACATGTTTAGGAAAAGCAATTTTCCTAATCTATGAGGTGGTTGTTGTAAAAGGATCTTTCTGTGCGGCATGTGCTAGATGTGATGCACTGTGAGAAGAACATTTTAAAGAATATACTGAGGACAACATTTGGTGAAAAAGACACCCCAGCTATGAGAGCGGACTTGCAGGCGCGCATCATCCGACCACAACTCCATCTACAACCTGTTGGGCCTAACCGGGATAGATTCTACGTGCCAGACGCATCATACGTGCTTTCAGTAGAAGACAAGGCCAAGGTTTTGCAGGTGAAGTCTTTGAAAACACCAACTCATTATGTGTCTGCATTGCACACTAAAATCAGCAAAGGAAAATTAACCGGCCTCAAGTCGCACGATTTTCATGTTCTCTTACAACAGATTTTACCATTATGTTTTTGGAAGGTGTCTAACAAGTCCCTTGCTGGGGCTGTGATACGCTTGAGCAGGGTGTTTAGGAGGTTGTGTGCGAAAACAATAAACGGTGAGGATAAGGAACAGTTATGAGCAGATTCTGCAAAGACTGTGCATGCAGGAGAAAGAGTATCCACCGTCATTTTTTGACATTATGTCACATTTGCCAAATCACTTGGTTGAACAGTTGTTTCAATGTGGACCCGTTCATCACAAACTTAGGAGGTCATGTTTTTGCAATGTTTTACATATGTTGTTCAGATGAACATGAGTGATTACGTTTGACATACGTTTTACGTATGTTTATCGTAAAAAAAACGTACGAACAACATATTACAAACATGTAAATTTTATCATGATGTGTTTTTTCATGTTTATGATATGTCGTTTGTATGTTTTTTATACGATAAATATATGTAAAACGTATGTCGAATGTAATCACCGTTGTTCATCTCAACAACATATGTAAAACATTGCAAAAACGTGACTTGCCAAATTTGTGATGTTCATACAAGGTGGATGTACCTGTACAAACATTAAAAGGATATGTGCGTAACTTAGCAAAACCCGAAGGTAGCATTGCACAAGGATATCAGGTTGAGGAAGCATTGGAATTCATAACGGAGGACATGTCAGACTACAACATTACATCACAAAGAGTGTGGGACGACAAAGAGGAGCCAATGATGGTGGACGAGATTTTGGAGGGAAAGGGCAAGCCCAAATTGTTGTCAGAGGGTTTAAGAAATGCGATGCATGATTTTGTTTTGGACAATGCTTCCCACATTGAGCCGTACCGGGAGTAAGTTTTTCCAAATCATTACTGTTAGTAGTATGCAATGCCCTGTTTTGCTTGAGACCTATATTGTGTATATTGTGAGTGAGGCAGAGGAGGTGTAAATGTGGTAGTTTGTACTAAGAGTATCGTATAGAAAATAATTGATATATGGAGAGGAAGGGTGAGTTTGAATTGGTATAAAAACGAGGCTGCTTGATTGTGAAAATTATAAGTGTAGGACCTTGAGGAGCCCAGATGGGTTTCAGAGGTTTCCCGCAGTATGCTGTGAAAAAAATGGTAGCATAGGGATAAAGAGTGAACTGCTTAAATCCAGGATCTGGTTTTGTTTTTGGAAGAGTGTGGTACATCATAAGTGATTACGATTTACGAAGCTAGATTTTGCGGGAGTTTTTGATGTAAAAAGCATGTGTCAGTGCGGAATGTAATTTGATGTCGAAGAGGGGGTGGTTAAAGCAGGTTTCCATCATATTTTGCACATACAGCTCTGCGATGGAAACATGGAATGAATGTGTTGGTGACCAATGTAATTGGACTATGACAGTGGATAATAATAAGAACTCGTGGGCCCTGAAAACCCTTGAAGCTAGTGTATATCAATTATTAAATATTACATGAATGATGCAAAAATCGTCGGTGATGAAATGTGAGTGGATAAATGACTATTGTGACAGTAATATTGAATAGTACGAGTGTAGTAACAGCAGAGGGTAAGGTCAAAATTTATGGAATTGATAGTTCGAAGTGTAGATGTTCTTAGTCACTCTATAGCAAGACTGATGGAAAGGGGAGTTGTGAAAGCATGTGCATTTGTACATAATATGTGGAGAGAGGGGTTGTGAGATATGTGCATTTGACATCATGCATAGCGCTGTGGGATGGGAAGAAGGATTTGCATGGGTTGTGGACTACTGTATGTGGAATGTGACCCTCAATAATAATCCAAAAACCAAGGCCCTGAAATTTAGCGGAGATAATGTATCTTCTTTTTTAATTTGAACGTCAGGATTGCAGAATCCATGTCTGATGGATTGTGGGTGGTATTCTGAAAAAAATTGGAGTAGAATTGACTGATTTTGGAGGGCGACTCGTCATAATGACGACATAAGTTTTAGAGGACCTACGGACTAAAATTCAGAGTTGCAGGTGTGTATGGTAATGGGGTATAAAAAGAAGGAAGGATTTGATACAAAAACGAAGATGAAGAACAATCTTAGTTCTACAGCAAAGAATTACATGAATGTGGTAATGATGAATTTATGTGGGTACAGAGTGCTATAATCTATAAATAAATATGTGGAATGTAACCATATGTAATTCGTGGCGCTTCATTACTGCAAGTGTTAATTGATATGAGTACAAGAGTTGGTGTTGCATTAACACATAGAACATATTATATCCTTGCTGGGTATTACTGAAACTTTTGAGAATCGAAACTCTTGAACATGATGCAGGAGGTATCAAGTGATTTGGCAAGAGAGGAGAAATGCACGAACAGAGTTTCGTAGGAGACACCCAAGGAGAAACGGAAGAGTATGGGCACCATATCCTGTAGGGATGGAAGAGATTCCACCGTTTCCACAATGGCTTGAAACAAACGTTCGAGACGCAAAAGAACAAGGGATGGTGGTACCAGATGATGTGGAGGACTCATCTAAACCACCCTCTCTACAAGCCCAAAGATTTAGAAGTATGTATTCATACGGATACCACTTCCGAGTGAAGAGTGCAGAGAAAAGCGTGAATAATACAGGTGACTCTAGGGTAGCTGCGATTTTCCATAGGCCGTGTCGTTTGGGAAGGAGAGATCCAAACCTTGTTGATGCCAACCTTGAGTACATAGGCCAAATTTTGGAGAACAAAGAATTGAACTATGGACGTCATTGCACTGTGGTGCTAGTCTGTGAGTGGGTGAAGGCCAACTATAGAGGTAGGAATGCTACAGTAAAGGAAGATGAATGGGGGTTCACTATGGCTAATTTCAATGCACTTGTACCATACGGGTATGAATCATTTGCTTTTCCAATTCACTGTGACCAAGTGTTTTTCTCTAATGATGAGGACGAGCCTGATTGGAGAGTAGTATTACAAACATAGGTAAGGGGCCATAGAATTGACAACGAAATGGAGGAGGAGGAGGAGGCAGAAATGTTTGCAATGGGACAGGACCACAATTTTGAGGGACTTCGAGCACCTGCCGAACTCCCTGAGACGAATCCAAACTCTCTACCCACAAGGAGGAACATTCAAATGCCTGAATTAATGAACCGGTTGGCAGAGGAGAATGCCCAAGCATTTGACAGGGACGTTGGAGAATCCTCTAAAGAAGATGACTAGATTTCTTCAGGCTTGGTAAGTATTGTTAATATCAATATATTTTTATTTATACAAGTATCATTTAGTTGAGGAAACCGCAAATTGAGAACAAATTGATAAACTAGAGACGAATATGTAAGTGGTGAAATTGCAAATGAGTTTCCATAATAGTGAATTGTGGACCCACGAACCTATGAATTTGAGGTAAAGACAACCCCTGGAATAAATAATATTTTTTATAGTAATTTTTGTGCATGAGATTGTGATAGTTGGACGTGTTGAAGCCAATTACATGAAGTCTAGCTTCTGTACTTGCAGTTGACTATAAATAGTATTGTAAAATTTATTCTAAAATGTAGAATATGTTCTATGTAGGATTGATGCTCAAAATTGACATGACATGCAGTGCACTAACTATGCACGCATGTTTTGATTTTGTTTGCAGTTCAGGGGGTATAAAAAGGTTGGCTCACTACTAGAAAATCCCATGACCAAATCAACAAGTTATTGTTGTTCTTGGGAGTTGATTTGGTCAAGTTGATTTGGACATACATCAACAGAGATCTGTTGATCCATTTCGTGGAAAAAAGTCAAATTGATTGAAAATAATAATTCAAATTTAATATAAAAAATTGTGCGCTGCCCAAATATTTATGCCTTGCCCTGATATTTCCGGGCTGTCCGGAAAATCCTTCGGCGGCTGAAATTTTCGAATAGCCCGCTGAATTCCCGCGCTGCCGACACTATCTGAGTGGCACCCTTCGAGTTCAAACCGGTGACCTCGTGCCTTCAAGCACCCACCTTCCACCAACGCACCATGCCCGAAGCTTCTTGTTCAAGGATGATTATTGTTACCTATTATTCTTTAATTCCGTCAAAGGCCAAAATCAGTGAACTTTGGCGGTTTATTTCTCCTTCATCCGGTGTCTGTTTTCAATAAAAATTGTTGGAAAAGTTGCATCTTGAAGTCTAGTTTTTGTAGTAAAAATTTCACTTAAATCCAAGATGTTATGAATTTCTGAGAAGCATTTTACCAGAAAGAGGTTCAGCCAAAGATCACTTTTCTTTTATAAGTTGTTTACTATTTTGCAAAAATATTCAACTTTTTGATATTTCATGTATGAAATGATTTTTGGGTTGGATTCCAATTTAATCTTTAAATGGCCACAACCCTCTTCATATTCCGAGAATTGTAAAGATACATTATAAAATGAAACTAAGAGGGATATTTTGAACTTGATGTGTGAATAAAAGTTGTACATTATGAATTTTAAATTCTATCCATTTAGTTAGATCTATCATTGCAATCACCAATATTTTGTATAAAATTTGAAAAGTAAGATTCAAAATTCTTTTATAGTTTGATTACAAATAAGATATTGACAATTTGTGAAAGAAATTGGTTGAGATGAGTTGAAATGTAATACTCTAAGTGTAGTGATTTTGGAGATTTTTTGGTTATTTAATTTACTATTTTCCTTTTATAAGAGCACTTTTGAACTATTTTGAACTAAGATCTTAGAATTTTTTTGATGAATCATTGCAACATGAAATGAGACATAAAAATTATAACTTTTGTGAATATTCAACGATAAGTGCTTTTAAGTTCATGAAGTGATCATCTAAATTTTTTTTTGAAAGTTTGACAGTACCGATCATGCATTACTAAACATCATGCTTCTTAGTTTTTCCTTTGTACAAAAATTCATCAAAGTTGCACAAGTAACAGTTTATAACGCATCTAAGTTTTGTCTAGCTTTTATCCCCTCGAGTATTTAGAAGTTAATACTCTTAGGATTGCATCCTAATTTTTGTATTCTAGAAAAATTGAAAATAAGTATTATAATATATTTTATTTATGTTCTTAATATATATATATATATATATATATATATATATATATTACTACTATATTATTACTACATTTTATATAGGATGAATTTGTTGACCTTTTTTTCATAAAATTAATCTAAAATTTATATTTTTTTAATCTATTTTTTTCATGTTTTTATGAAATTGATGCTTTTAAAACATTTAGAGAACTGGTAATTTATGAAACTTGTTGGATTCTATTGTTTCAGTCACAATTTTTGTTGTAGAGCTAAAACCAATAGAAATCAGGCGACTTTTGTTGTTATTTTTATAGTGACAGTTAGAAATTAGTGGAAAAACGCACTTATTGTGGAGCGTTTTCACACTAGGGTGTTCAAAATGTGTAGTTACAGCTTCGAATTTTAGGGTGTTTTTGACATTCATAATATTCTAGCATCTATTTTAAAAGTAATTTGATATAAGGGGCTTCATGATTCTATAAAACAATGTCAAAACTTGTGATATAAGATTTTTCAAAATTCAAATAATAAAATTTGGATCCAAATGTGTAATGTCATTGATTTGTTACAATTACACATTGTAATATCATCAATTTGGTAACGCCTTAACTGCTATGTTTCATTGAAGATATGGTAATGGGAATTTTTTTTTGACTCCTATTATTCAAAGGTATCATATATAAAAAGATCATGAAAAGATTCCAAAAGATTTTGAAAAGATTCCAAACTATGCCTAAAAGATTTCCAAAAAGGTTTTGAGAATATTCTCAAAATGTCATAAATATCTTGAAAAGATTTTGAAAGATTCCAAAAAGATTCCAAATATTATAAAAAGATTCTATTTAAAATATATTTTAATATTTTCCATAATTATGAATAGTATTAATGACGCAATAATGACAAATGTATTACATACTATGCACTTTTCATTTTGCGCAAAAAGGACAGTCCTACCGCGAAAAACACCCTGTGCACGGACCAACAAAAATTAGTGAAAAAACGCACTTACAATGCATAGACCAACAAAAATCAGTGAAAAAGGCACTTACAGTGCACGAACCAACAGAAATGTGTTGATTTTTGTTAATGCCCTCACATAAAGTTAGAAATCAGTGAAAAAGGCACTTATAGTGCACGAACCAACAGAAATGTGTTGGTTTTTTGTTGATTTGGTCGTAATTTTCTAGTAGTGGCTATATGATGTTTGTACTGTACATTTGATGTATACAAACATCTTACCATAAAGCTACAAGCAACAAGAGGCTAGCATAATGTATCATGAGAAGACAAGGTCATTGTCTCTATATGCATTTTTTTTTTTTTTTTTTTTTTCTAATAGGTAAACGACCTTATACATAGTTGTCCAGTGCCAAATATAACTATTGGAAGATTGTTGAATTTAGCTATGCATAGATACGTAAATTTTTAAGGTGTGCTAAGTAGTGTTTAGTGTGTAATTACAGTTTACAGATGGTGAATGGATTATTTATTCAATTTTGTGTGATCTGGGAACATGTTAGATATTGCAAAGTACATTTTGGAAATTGATAGGTGGAATACATATACACCCGTGGTGCACATTGAACAATTGCAGTGTAAAAAGGGTTTCCTGACTTTCAAAATATTTTATTATTTAATTTTCGCAGTATTTTATTTTTGTTTCACTCAGGTGGGACGTTATTTTTTTCATATGGTAATCAAACTATTTTACGAGACATGTAGTTGTGGTAAAAAAGATCATAAGGTTGAATGGAATCAAACATTAAAAAATTACCTCTGGACACATGTGTAGGAATTATGAAATACACCCAAATCCTAAAATGTTGGATATTTTGCAAATAAACTACATGGATTTCATTGGATATGTCACATCAGCAAAGCTACAACTACAGTTCAATAAAATTGTTATTGAAAAAGTACAGTACCTAAACTAACAGAAATGAGGCAGGTGTTTTGGTTGATTGCACATAAAGATTTGAGATCTGTTGAAAAGGTCATTGCAGTGCACAAACCAACACAATTGAGTTGGTTTTTTTTTGATTTGGACTACATTTTCTAGTAGTGCAAGCACGGATCCTAGGCCTTGGAAAACCTAGGATTTTTATTTTATTTTATTTATTTATTTATTTATTTATTGGCGTGGCAGAGGGGCTGAGGGTTCGTGGCAGTGTGACAGAGGACATATACCTCAAAATAATAATAATAATATATAATAATAATAATGGCGTGGCGGAGGGGCTGAGGGTATGTAGCATTTGAATGTTGTTCTGAAAGATGGAAGAAGGAGCCACGCACCCTTATGTACTTTTTAACACACAAAAAAAGAAATAAGAAAAAGGAAAAAATAAAATAAAAAATTCATGTTTCTCCCGTACACTCTGGCAGCGGTATTATAGTGTCTTAATCTATTCATAATTTGTAATAGTTTTTAAATAGTCAATCTTGCAATTTTAAAAATAAATTAAATTGAAATTTCTGTTATGAAAAATTTGAAATATTAGTTTTTTATTGCAATATACTACAAATTTCAACAAAGAAAGAAATCAATGTTTTTTCGTCAATTCTTTTTATAAATTTCCTTTTTTAGCAGAATTAGGTCCCAAAATGATAACACTTGGCCAAGTGCAAAAATAGGGAATTGCCTGTTATATCGTCAATATCTTATTTGTAATCGAATTACAAGAGAATTTTGAATTTTATGTCACAAAATTTATACAAATACATTGGTGATTCCAATCATAGATCTAATTGTATGGATAGAATGTAAAATTCATAATGTACAACTTTTATGAATTCATACATCAAGTTCAAAATATCCCTCTTGGTTGCATTTTATAATACATCTTTGCAATTCTCCAAATATGAAGAGGACCATGGACATTTAGGAGTTAAACAAGTGGCTAGTCGCGTAGTCTATGCATTAGTATTTACCTTAGCTTTACTTTTATGGCTTGTTTATACTGTTGAGCCATGTAACTCCTTGCAACTCCTTGAAAAAGATGCGTTTCCGTAATCTCTCCTTGTGTGGGGTAGAGACAACAAATCAAGTATTAGATCCTATAGTTTGATTTATCATGATTTTTTTAAAATTAATGTTTTAATCTTACTTTTAAAAAAGCATTTTGGGGCAATTTTGGGCAGCAAAACATCAAAGAACTTAAGGGATTAATGTTTGACTAATTCAATAGTGGTAAATTATTTCATATTAATGAATTACAATTTGATTCATGCCTTGTGAGATAAACTGAATTACTGTCACTTATATTTATTACACATTATTCAAGATCTTCCATTGTTATAATATTAGAATTTATTTGTGCATCTACTGTACCTTAGGGCCGCTTCACACTATGGCCGTCTAAGTTGAGAGGCCGTGGGATTGAGTGGCCAAACTTTGTTGAGAGTCCAAAGAAATGGGCTGAAAATAGGCAATAAAATATAGTTTTGATTTTTTATGAAAAAAATTGACAGCCTCTCAACCATAGTTTGGGTTTCTACTCCCGTTTGACCCAAACTTCCTTCAATTGTCCGTCAACCTTGATTAAAATGTGTTCTCATGTAGGCATTTTGAAAGGCGACGGCCTCTGGACTTTGGCCTCTAGTGTGAAGGGTTGAGAGGCCGAATTCTTGGTTTCTTGCTATTCGATTGGTGGAAATCAACGGCCTCTCGACCTTCGGTCATAATGTGAAGCGGCCCTTAACCGCTCAAAAAGCCAGCACCTGGAACATAGCATAAATTAACCCCTAAGTGACTGAACGATCATTTTATAGTCGTTGCCCTTTTCTACGGGTTGTTTAGGATGAAACAATATTTTTATAAAAATAAAAAATATTTTTAAATAGGAAATCAAGTCTACTTTCCAAATCAATTTGAATCATGTCAATCCGAGTTAACCCCACCAAGGAGAATTTTCAAAAACAAAGACTTCAATATTGTCTTAGTGTTATAAAATTTACTATTTGGGAAAACTAATGATGTTCTCTCCTTTGCAAAAATTGCTCTTTTTTATTTTAGAATAGAACGTATAGTTTTAACCAATCATACCAAGTTTCAAATTTAAAAAATAAAATTTGTAATTATCGTGAATATTCAATGGTAAATGCTTCTAAATTCATTAAATGAGTATCTAAAACATTTTTTGAAAGTTTGACTATACGGATAATCACTAAACAGTAAATACCATGCTTCTCATTTTCTCTTTTGGACCAAACTTCATCAAAGTTGCAAAAGTAACATTTAATAACACATCTAGGTTTTGCCCTTACCCCCTCTATTATTTAGGGATTAATAGAGCAATGGGAGCCATCACCCTTTTGCAATGGGACTACAGTCAGTTACAATTAGAAACTAAGTACACGTGGCACTAACATGATAGTCCCAAAATTCCTGGAATACAAATGGCATTCCCTCATTACTTAGAAAAGTAGATCTAAGTGAAGATTCTCTTTCGATTCGATTTTCAAAAAGGTGCTCCATTGCACTATTCTATTATGCTATGAAGATGAATGATGATGAACATGCTTGAAAATATGCTGCTAGAATTGTATGAATTGGATGAAGTTTATTCAATGCTTATTCTTCAATCGGATCACTCCCGTCACGACCGTGTCCTCATCCTCGTCCTCTTCTTCGTCCGGAATCTTCAGACGCCTCTTCACCTGCCCTCGGATGCGCGCTCTGGAGGTGGTCGCCTCATCCGGTGCACCCTGGTCCGGTTCTTCCTCCTCACTCTCTACTTCGTCCGGGATCTTCAGGAGTCTCTTCACCTGTCCTCGGGTGCGCGTTCTGAAGGGGGCCGCCTCCTCCGGTGCACCCTGGTCCGGTTCTTCCTCCTCGGCTTGGGTCTCCGCAGGCTCCTGTCGGTCTTCCTCTGCATCCGGATTAGCTGCCACCGACTCCTCCTCATCCTGCTCTTCATGCTCTTCCGGTTCCTCCTCCTCGCTCTCCGGGCTATCCTCGTCTTCCGGATCCTCCTCCCGGTTCGTTGGTGGCTCCCGGTGTACGATCCTCTGGCGGCTCTCCTACAGTACCTTCTCCCTAGCAGTGAGGAGTCCGTGTTGGGCATACAAATGATAAACAAAAGGGGTCAGAGGACACCCTTTTCACCCTCCAATCTTGAACGCCTCTCGGACCACCAGCTCGTGCGAGATGAGTCCCCACCCGGTTTTCCCGTTGTGCAAGTACGCCTCGTAAATGGCCTTCATCAATGTGATCGTGCAGGTGGTGGGCTTGTCTGGGCTCAAAATCGGCACCAAGAACTGCAGTAGGCGCCTCTCCCGGTTGTCCCTGCAATCATCCACCCGGAAACCATCCTTGTCAGAAACCGGGTTCACAAATCTTCGTTTCACCCACCCGGAATCCTGCTTCGTCTTGTCGTAGCCAAAAGGGCTATTCGGAAACTTGTACGTGGCGCGCCAGTGCCTC
The DNA here is from genome assembly GCA_022496805.1 of Pohlia nutans. Lineage (NCBI taxonomy): Eukaryota > Viridiplantae > Streptophyta > Bryopsida > Bryales > Mniaceae > Pohlia > Pohlia nutans. The sequence continues at coordinate 2,556,489 of CM040093.1, read as the reverse complement.
ACTGTCCAATTCTTCCACTGTCCCCGGATTTCATCCTCCCGGAATTCAGCTACCACCCTCCCTCCGGCTAACTCCTGCAGCACGCCCTCGTCGAGGATGTCCTAGGGCAGGTAGAGGAACTCCTCGCACCCAATCTTCCGTAAATCATGCCGCAGCTGCTCCCTACGTTCCGGATTTGCCGAGATAACCGGGCGCACTTGCTTCTCCGGGATCGTCTGTCCAAGCCTCCACTCGTCCTTCCGCCCCATCGCCACCGGCTCCGAACCCTCTTTCTCCTGATTGCGCGCGCTCCACCTAAGCTCCTGGAAGACTCGCTCGCCGCCCGGTCGCTCTTCCTCCACACTCGCGGCGTCCGGAAATACGAAAATCTGGTGTCGGGGAGGACTGGAAACGCTGCGCTGGAAGGAACAGTGGACCGCCCTGTTTAAAGCCGCCCATTTCAAGGCGCGAAATGCGGCCGGGTCCAGCAGAGACCCGTCCATCCCCACCCGGTTCCAGTCCGGATTCCACGCCCAGTCCGGATTCCACGCCTAGTCCGGAAACCTGCCGCCAAACCGGACCCGGGTAATAACTCTCCAATGCGCGCGAGCGCCTCTTTCGCATAAATAACTAAATGTGCCATTATGGCCAGTCCCACACTCATTTATGGAGATTCGGGCTACTCCTAGCTATCCTAAAACCCTAACTGACTACTTCTAGGCAGAACGAGGTTCGACAAGTTTGTCACTTGTCATTCCCACTTCCAAAAGTGCCATGTTCCTTCCAGATGATGAGAGTGACATGAGGTGGCATGCCATGTTTATCATAAAGTTTTTATTTGTCATTGACATACTACATCCAAAAGGTTTACTTGAAGTTTTGATCATTTTAAATTTTACATGGATACTATATCTCCAAAAAGTGAAATAGTGTCCGTGTTGAGAAATAGTGTCCCAGACACTAAATAGTCCATTCAGTGTAGTAGAAAAGGTGATTTTTAGGCACAAACAAATAGTGCTACAACATGATGCATAAGGCCATTATTGGGACCAAGCTTGTACCAAAGTAGTCCTAGGCACAACGTCCAAAGAGCATCCTTTGTACCACTGACTTTCTATCCAAAATTTTGTCAAGCCAAAATTCATCCCATGCCTTGTTAGGGTACATCCCACATCTCTCCTACGTGCCTTCTTAGGGCACTAGTAAAAAAGTGGATTTTGGGCATCATTGAATAGTGTTACAATGTGGTACTCAAGGCCACTATTAATACTAGTTGGGTATCAATAGTGACCTTGGACACCATGTTGAGGCATTATTGCTTGGTGCCCAAAGAACCACTCAAACAAATCTGCACCCGTGCTTCTATTAGAGGAAGAAAACAAAAACAAAAGCTTGTCATTATTTTTAGACATGGTTTACCTAGACTAATTTGGAATCGCATACCCCAAATATAGAATTAAAATTTTCAAAAAAAAGACTCATACCCCAAAATGAAGAAACCAAAAAATGGTTGATACCAGCATGGGTGTAGTTTTGCCTTAGCTAGCCCCCAAAGACCATCCTTTCTCCTTGTAAGGGTTAACCCCCAAAATGCCCACAACCCTCTCCAGATTTGAAGAATTGTACTTAAGATTTATTATAAAATGCAACTAAGAGGGATATTTTGAACTTGACGTATGAATAAACGTTGTGCATTATGAATTTTAGATTCTATCCATACGGTTAGATCCATAATTGCTATCACCAATATTTTGTATAAAATTTGAAACTTAAAATTCAAAATTATTTTGTAATTCAATTACAAATAAGATATTGACAATTCGTGGATGAAATTTGTTGAGATGGGTTGGATTGTAATACTCTAAGTGTAGTAATTTTTGGAGATTTTTTGGTTGCTTAAGCCCTAAAGGACCAATTGAAGGTTGATTTTCCAAGTTCGGTTAGCTCAGTGTAGTATGAGTAGTGATCCTCAATTTTTGAGAATTTTTTGTAGTGATTCTACTCTTTGTAACGTAGATGGGATGGTAATTTGCGTACATAGGTTATGTATAGATCAAATAATAGAATCATGCAAAGGTGAAAAATCTAACTGCGGGTAGCTCCTGAAAATTTTCATACAATGAGCTATGCATCTGAATTTTTGCAGACAATGAGCTAACACCCCATATACACAACTCCCAAATTCATTTTACCAAATCTGAGACCAAACTTTGCATTTTGGACATTTTCAGAAAGTTTCAAACTTGGGCAACAAACCAAAAAAAAAAGTGCAACAAGCTTTGAAGCTTACAATCTTACTATTGAAGAACCCAAAAAGGTTGAGAATTTGTAGGTTGTAAAATATTCAAGTTGGTTGAAATATCCTATGGTTGAATCGGTCAAAAAGGTTTTAGATCAAAAACTATTTGTGATTTTATGAGAAGGGGTACTTTGGAGTGTTTCAAGAGAAACATAGTTGTGGTCCTTTAGGGGTTAATTTTATGACTTGAATTTTTCAAGAACACTTTTAAACTATTTTGAACTAAGATCTTAGAAATTTTTGGTGAATCATTGCAATATGAAATGAGGCATAAATTTTTCACAAATCATCCCGTTTCTAATCGGTTCACGCATGCATGAAACTAACTTCCCATAAAATATATAGTAAAAAATCCACCCTACAATAATTGCATGATGGATGAAAAAACGTGGATGAAATTTGTACATTGTCCAAAATATGAACGCCTTGGAAGTTAACTCGGAAAGCCTGAGGGGAAGTCACATTTTATAATACTACTTGCTTTTTTTTATTAAAAGATAAATTTAATTTATTCTAAAAAATATGTTTTTGGCCTTGGGTAACCCTTAAAAAAGGGCAGTGACCACAAAATGGTCTCCTAGGCTCTTAGGGGCTAAGGGTTAAAGGTTGGGTAAGGTAAGAAGCAACTAATCATGTAGTATCTGCCATAATGTTTACCCCATATTTACTTTTATGGCTTGTTTTTACTGTTCAATCGTGTAACTTCTGAGAGGGAAGCAGTTTTTCGTAGTCTCCGTCACTCGAGACAATAAAATTATAATACTGTTTGTAGAATGAGTTCCAGGATGTTGGGAGTGAGCCTTATCTCTTTTCAAGCTTCAAGGCTGAGTGGAAAGTACTTACTGAATAGAAGAAAGGTGGTCCGGAATGTTTTCATTGTATGCTGGATGGATGCCACTTGTCAGTAGGAGAATGAATCCAACTTTCATAAAGCTAAGTTGTCATCCGTGCAAAACCAAGTGAGGTTCACCAATCTATTACGGTACCACCATCAATGTTTCCAATTCCGCCCTCATGTACCTACGACGGTAAACAGATTTGGGTTGAAATGGAATGTACAGTACACCACCAAAACATGAGGGCGGCGGAATTGGTAACACGATGCTTTCCCTTTATGGTCATTGCAATGATTCTTTAGTAAATTTTCTATACCCCTTAGTTAGGCGATTGTGAATCAATAATACGACAAGGTGAAGAATTTTGGTCAGGCATTTGTAAGTCTGTAAATTTTGGTCAGTTATCTACAAGACTGTGAGGTTTTGATAATTTCTAATTCTGTAACGATCTGTGTCTTTCGCAGTTGTTTTTAACTTCAGTTGTAAAAAAGGATTGTAGTAAATAATTAGAGCTTCCCATTTATATGATTGGATTTTATATTTTAAATGGATTATTATTATTATATCTGTTGAAAATAAAAACTACAAATATAAATTAATAACATGATTTTTTATTTTATTTTTTTAATTTGAGATTTGATGTGATTGGATAAAAGTATGAGATTTATGACATAGTCAAATTATGCTAAGATTATTCAATTTTCTTTTGTATAAGTGTCCATATTATGGTTTATAATAATCAATTCAAGATTTTGAAGGCTATAAATCAGAAGTGTATTGCATTCTTGAGTATGTTTTGAATCTCATCATTTTGATCAATCATTCTAAAATTCATATATAAATAACTTATTTTATATTTATAGTAAATCTTGAAAATAAAATGCTTGTAAATTAATATTTTGTATTTTATGACGAAACTGTGAATTCAACCATTTAGATGTAATCTAAAGCTCAGAAACTATCAACTTTTTCACATTTCAACAACAAAAGTTAAATTTTCTTTTAGTTTATTAAAAATCAAAATCAAGGTGTAGCTAAAATCATTGTGTATGCTGAATTTCGGATTTCAAATGCATCTACATTCAAATTTCTATTTTCAAATGCATTTGAGTCATTTACTATTTATTTTATTTTATTTTATTCAAGCACCATTAACCCCTAAACGTTCTCACCCTTTTTAGATTTGGCAGTTTTCAAAGATGCATTATAAAATGCAACTAAGAGGGATATTTTCAACTTGATGAATGAATAAAAGTTGTACATTATGAATTATAGATTCTATCCATACAGTTAGATTTGCAATTGCTATCACTAATATTTGTGTATAAATTTTCAAACTTAAAATTTAGAGCTCTTTTGTAATATGATTACGAATAAGAAATTGACAATATAATAATGAAATTTTTTGGGATGGGTTGAAATGTAATACTCTAAGTGTAGTGATTTTTGGAGATTTTTTGGTTGCTTAATTTTAGAAGTTGACTTTTTCAAGAGCACTTTTAGACTAAAATCTTCGAAATTTTGGGTGGAACACTACAACATGAAACGAGGCATAAAAATTTCACAAATCATCCCCTTTCTAATCGGATCACACATGCACAAAGCTAACTTCCCATAAAAGTTTCAGTAAAAAATCCACACTGCAAAAAGTGCATGATGGATGAGAAATCGGAGTTCAAATCCGTACATCATGCAAAATATGCATGGTTGGGCGGTTAGGGGTTAAGGGTTAATTTTAAAAACAATGTCTGTACTTCTACAAATTTTACCTATGTTTGTTTATTGAGAGCTATTCACAAAGCCATTTAATGTTTTTTTCACTTCTAAATGTATTTGAGTTTGGATTTATTGGAAATTAGAGTTGTTGGGAAAAGGAATTTCTTTTATTAAAATATGAATTTGAAAATGACCAAAATTCCATTCAAAAGTGGAAGTTAGAAATTGGTTGAAACCACAATCTTGTTGTCCAATCCATTAGAGGTGAAGTATAGGCCATCTTTATATTTTTAATAAACTTAGATACATTAGTACCCTTTTAACTTTGGCATGTAGAGGCCAAATAATTATTTTAATATTGAAAAAGAGCTTTGACATGGCCTGTAATAATGTTCTAAATTTTGGCATTGATTCAATGTTTAAGTAGTAAATTGGCCCTCTGTCCGGTGGGCACTGGCTCATTGTCAAGACGAACAGACACTTTATTCACGTCGGCCTCGAAAGAGGTCTGGAGTTCATATCTATCTTTAAGTAGTAAATGGACCTTTTTGCAACAAGATGACATGGCATGTAAACTAAGATGCTTGGATAGTGTGAGACATTGTGTTGTCACCCATGAGGTGAGGGGTTCCAAATCCGCCGGCTACTCTAGAACTTAGTTCATAGGTGCCATTCAGAACTATATATACATATTATACATATATATCATATATACATGTTAGTTCCAAAATATAATAGGATACAAATGATTTCTATACATATTTACTACTGTATATTGCTCAAGAATGTTACGTACAGTCTTTGTAAAAAGAATTCCAACTTCCTTTTAACTACAATTTTGACCTCATTTTTATTTATGCAAACCATGTGTTCTATTGTTATGTTTTTTCTTACCTCTATCTAATAATTTTCTACATTGCAAAATACTTTGGTGGTCTTTTTGAAAAATACAAATTTTTAACTATGAAAGTTTCTTCAATGTCTTTTGTTATTTAGTGTGTGACTTTGAAAAACGAGTAGAGAAGACAGTCATGTTCTAAGATCGTTTGGTATTGATCTCCACAATATGTTGAATATATCCACACTTGGTTGTAAGTTCCACAAATCTTCAGTTCACAAATAAAGTGTTTACAGAAGCACATTGTCACAAAATTGCCACCTATAAACTATGGATTAACCCCTAAGCGTCCCTAGCTTTTTTGGGCTTAAAATCATCATTGCTTTTGATGTGTTATAGGTCTAAATGTAAGTGAGGTATAGAAATCTCAACCGTATGATCTTGTAATATACATGTTGTAGATCATGTGGATCAATTTTGGGGTCATTTGGCTATATAGATTGCAAGACCATAGTGCTTTAGTGTTAAAAAAGGATGCTAAAATTTTCCTAGCAACACAGTTAGAGGTGAAATTCTTTTTCAAAATTACTCAAATGAAAAAAACTTCAACTATAAAGTAGTTCAAAATCATCATATAAACACATCGGTACCAAAAAAAAACTCATGAAAAAAAATTTAATGTGCCCTAAAATGGCCTTGCAATGTCAAAAAGTAGCCCGAAAAGTGACCCATTTGACCCAAAAAGCAAAAAGTGCCCAAACTAGACCCGTGCACTAAAATAACTCCTAAACATTCATAACAACACGGATTGACATGAAAATTTTACCATGATAACTAGACTTCAAGGGGAATTCAATCCAACAAGTTTTATTGAAAACGGACATGGTATGAAGGAGATACAAGCCCCCGAAGTTGCAGCCATCAAAATGCACAAAAACTGTCCAAAAAAAAGATACCTACTTTCAAATGATCACCAAAAATTCAATACATCTTGGATTGATCTGAAATGTTTACCACACATTCCATACATCATGCGGTTTGTTTTTCCAAAATTTCATAAAATTTGGACACGTTTTGCAAACGTTACAGCTCTTCAAAGGTGAATGTACCCCCAAAAACGTCCAAAATATGGACGTCGGGACGGTTAGGGGTTAAGTTGCAGTTGATTTTGTATTCAACCAATCAATTTGTGAAGTTTTTTTATTTTTTTATTTTTTATTTTTTGAACAAGCGGATGAAACCCCATTGAATTAATGAGGGTCGCAAACACCAAAAACCAGAGGAGACATGTCTTCCTGGCGAGAATAGTTAGGTTTTCAGACAACAAACATGGTTTTTCTTTTCCTTTTTTAAAATCTACAACGAGACCAAATAGGCCTAGTAGAACCAGCCGGGCTTTAGACAAGCAAATGCTACATGACTGTGTCCTCAATCCTAATGCCAAAGAAGTGAGTTATGAGCCACAGGCTGTCAAACCTCGCCAAAAACCTTGGCGCCTGTGTGGGATACAATGCACTAAGCTTTTAGGTTCCATGCCAAGCCGCGCGCCCATGGTCGAGAATGAGTTCCACAAAATGTGTTCAATGTGAGCTGCTGGCCAGGTGTCCTATTGGAAGCACTGCGCATTGCGCGTAATCCAGCAGGTCCAAATAGTGGAGCCCCGGAAGAGTGACCAAAGCTCAGTTCCCAGCTTGAGCTTGCGAGGCAAAGCCGATCCCCTCATACACTGCTGCCAGGGAAAGCTTGGCCAACCTTTCTGATCACTTACCAGCTCCTGAGAAAGGAAGAGCACCGAGGCAGCAAAATTCCAGGCCATGTGGGCTTGCGCACACACAGGGCGCCTTTGGCAGGTTCCCGCTTGAGCCAGGTGGGAAAATTTGGTGTTCCACTAGTGCATGAACAGTGGCATGTGGGAAATCCGACCCTGAAGCAGCTTCCTGTAATTGTCAGAGAATATCAGATATCGAAATCTACTGTACCTGTGACCTTCTGGAACTAGGTGCTCGTACGTATTGGAGTACATGGTTGTGAACTTTTTTTTGTAAACCGATTTTTGTAGAAATCATGTGAAAATATAAACATGGTGAATGTAAATATCAGTAGTATAGTAGCTGTGACCCTCTAAAAATATTTTCAAAATGTACTGTAGTTGTGGGCTTATGAAAATATAAAAATTATCCTAGAACTTATACATTTCAGTGTACATCCTCTCGAAAGCACATATATAATAATGTAATTAACAAAAATAACAGCATTATAATTTTTACATAAAATCTCGATTTTAGACAATGTTATCCTTTGGTGCGCAGGCGACCACATGATGGAGTCAGTGATGTGTCAAAAATGCAAATACAGAAGTATCCATGATGAATTGGATTTTGAATAATGAGGTTCAAAGTTGCAAACTTATAATACACATCTTCTAGAAAAAAAAGATTCCACTGTGGAGTTGTGAAATTATCAAAATACCTATGAACAAAACGTGAAAATACGAATATATTTGAAAATACATTAACCCCTAAAGGACCAAGTGTCCTAACTTGGACATTTCAATGTTTGGGTAGGTTCCGACGGTGTCAATTTTTATTTTTATTTTTTGAAATAAATTATGTGAATTCGGTATATGAATACCAAAATGGGGATCTAATTTTTTTTGATTCCGACTTTTTAAGTGGAAGTTATGGAGTAAAAGGGGTTTTTTTGGGAAGAATGGGCAGTGCGGGTAGGGCTCAAAATGAACCTCAAAATTTATTATTTTTCAACTTTAACTGTAGGATCTTGTTATAGATTTCCAAGAGAGTGCATGGTAAAATTTTCATAGAATTTGATTGTACAGATTGCAAGATTATAGTGTTTGAAGTGAAAAGATGAAATTGCAGTGTTTTTGGATATTTTTTGACCGTCTTTGAAGGCATGGGAAGAATTGTTAAATTGGTCAAAAAAATTCTTAAAATTTATTTAAATGTTTGATTTGGTATTTTCTACCAAGAGGAAAAAAAAATGTTGGTTACAAAACAAGAACTGTAAAACTGTGAAGCTCTATCCTATATGTAATGAACATATATATATTGATTACACACTTTAATAGTACTATATGTATTATATTAAATTCTCATGAATTATAAATTTATATATTAAAGTCGTTTTTTTAAAATTTAACATAGTATCTATGCTTTAAGAAATTTATCATTTCAAAAAGTTTGACTTCAGTGTTGATGACAACTATGGATGTCAAACACAGATGAATAATCATAGAATAATCGATCTAATCTGTCATATAAATCATGAATGTAAACAACAAATATAAAATTACAGATGTAAAATCGTGGATGCAAATTTGTAGATGTACAATTCTAGATGTAGATGCACAAATGTATAATTGCCGATGTAAATCTACTCTATAACAGATGCATAACGGACGCATAATGAACGCATAATTGATGCGTAAGTGATGTATGACCAATCTGGATGTACAACTACTGGTATAACCAATGTATGGGCTGTGAAGGCATGTATAATGTCGGATGTATAGACTGTGAATGTATATCAATGGTTGTATAACTATTCAGAATAAGTTACCACTTTTGCACATAGGAAAAAGTTTGGAATGCTCTTAGATAACCTAAAATGATTTTACATAAATTTCCTCAGCTGCAATCTAACAAGTCATTGGAATGAGACATGATCTCAGTGGGCCTTCTACTAGATTAGTAGATTACAATCAATAAGGTACATGATTAATTTCAAGAAGCCCAGTTCCTTGGCACTATACTGCTTACATGGAATAATAGCAATGCCATGAACTTTAACTTGTATTGTATTGCAGACAGAGGAGTGCAATAACTTACAAAGTTGGTGATATAAAGAGTTGTGAACCTGCACCAAAATCTCGATAAGAATCTGACCAACTTTCCACACTCACCACATCCAGGTTTACGGTTCAGGGTTTAGTAAGCACTGTAGGTCACTAAGAGAGCAAAGGTCTCAAATCATTAATCAACTATTATGGAAGATTATTGTTATGGACACAAGATTTAAGTTCCTTTTTCTGTGAATTTCCACAATGCCACTCTTTATTTAACAATTTGAGTTTTTGATACAGCTTTCTTCAATTTCCCTCACATTCCAGACACCCAAAATTGAAGCTCATGCACAAGCTGAAAGACATACCAACTCTTGATTCCAAGTGGCACAAGGTACATTGGCTTATTTCCCAAAGCTTTCACAGTAGCTTCCTCCAGATGATCTCAGTGAGACCCAACTGTCGTGCGCTTGAATCAGGATTTGACTGTATTCCCTCTCAGAATCCCTGGTGCAGCCATTTCTAGTGTATGATGGAAATGATATTAAAACATGAAATTCTGCACTAGAAGTTTAACTTGGAAATTATAAAACCTTTACGTCATAGGAGCTTATGGAAGGTCAATGTGTACAGAGTGATCATAAAAGTGTTACCATAGTGAATGTGAGAGATGATGACGACGTCCATTACTGGCAGATTTGTGATCAGAAATGGGATTGGCACAAACTTGAAATAAAAACCAAAATTAATGAATTACGTCTCCTGACTGATACAATTTAAAAGAAGGTACAGTGAACTGAAATGGTTCGTAGTAACTACAAGTACCTTCACCTACTGGGTCCTACAAAGGTAGTAGTGCTGCAGCGATCTTACCAAATGGGATCTGTTAGCACTTTTAGCTTGTGAAATTGAAGAATAGTAGCGTGTCCCACCCGTGTTTCCTGTAATCATCAATCAGTCTAGTTAGCAAATATTACTGTAGTCGTCAGTTACTCTCTTTCTTAATTAGGACATCCAGGGCTCTAGCATACAATTTAGACAAGCACAAATTTTCAGAAACTGTGTTGTGGACTTGTGGATGCATGATCATACTCGGCTTACTTACACATGATGTCACTGGTATTCTATATATATTTCTCGAGTGATTTAAGCTACTGTAACCTACAAATATGTCTACTTCAAACCTAAAATTTATACCTGTAAGACACAATCTGGAGGATTGGCCAAGCATTCAAATCAGTTGCTAAGGGCGTCCCCAAATACTGCTTGACTTCTTCTGTCACTTGGCTCTGGGCCCAATCAAGCTCCTGCATACCATTCAAGTGAACTTGAAATCAATCTAAAAACCATTCTAATCAAATTGTTTCAAACTCGTACAAAGGAAAATATATTCTATGACCATGGGATATGCCAACAGATAACAGTATATTGATCAACGACATGAGAATGAACTACATGCTAGTTTCTAATCAGATTTCACTGTTACAGATATTCATGTCCTAGAGATGAATGCCTTGCACCTACTTGTAACAGCAGATAAAATATGTAAGAAGTAATGATTCGTGAGTAATAGAGTTATCCGTAACTTCCATCAAAGTTTGAAAAACATACCACGAATGTTGCTTTATTATATTTTTGGTGCTCTATAAAAAATCTAGATGTGTTCAAAAAGTTTACCTCAGCCATAGAAGCTCCATCACGCAAGGTGAAGAAGCAAACAATGAGTCAGCCATAGTTTAGTGAGAGCTACGAGGTCCTATCTGGTAGACTTTCTTCACTGCGCACCCTCCATGCATGTAGCATCATCTTTGCAATATTTATCATTTCTTCACTCCACCCATATCTCCTTGCATGAATGTAAAACAACCTACCAATCTCTATAAGCAACACTCCTAAACCACCTAACACTGTGCTCTTGTGTAATCTTAATTTATCTAGTATATGTGGAAGACACCACAAGATAAAATTTGTATACTCTTCAGCTTTAAAGAAAGGTAATGAACTCAACTTGTTTGGCCACCGATACCCCAATCCTACGGGCTTACATGTTGGCTTCGATATGGTTATCAAAGCCTCTTCAAGCTCGTCCTCTCTACCTAATTCTTTCATTGTTTTCACCAAGAGATGAACATACTTCTTGAAAACACATAATGCCATGACATGCATTATGTCATATACCAAGTCCAATGACAAATCAAAACCATTTAAATGGTACATCCTCCAAAAACTTGAATAACCAGAAATACCTCCATAACGCGCCGCTTCAGTTCGTTCTGTGCCCTTTGATAATTCTCTCCATTCCATCACAGATTCAAATAAAGATTCTATTATTCGTCTAGGGGGGCAATATCGCACTTCTTTCCGAGTGTCTTCATACAAATTTTTTTTTGTTGGAACTGTACAATTTCTATGACCAGATAGAAGGTTATGTCTTCTACAGGCTAGAAATCCCCCTGACTTCAATCCACCAGCCTTACATTGGGCAGGATGATCCCCAGTAAAAAGCATTAGAATTGATCTAATCCGTATTGGTTGACATAGATCATGAACTGTCAAATTCTCACTGATCATCTCTGCAGGATATGCATATATAGTTTGAAAACCTTCTACAAATAATTTTTCCACTTCCCAAATAAATGGTTCCAAGAAAGACGTGAGGATGTTTGAGTTGCCTTCTTTTATGAGTTTTGCTGAACTGATCGGAATAAACATAATTGGAAAAGGTCCAAATGGAATCTGTTTACCACAATTCAAGATGGTGACCTCAAGTGTCCAACAGTCACGTTGGCGGGTGCGTGCACTCTGAAATCCATCCCAATGAGCCATTATCGCAAAATTCCTTGGATCACCCTGTTCATACTCTCTGTGTTAATATGTACACCCCTAAAGAAGGAAACTGAACGTGTATCTACAATTCTCAAACGAAAATACAAAATCAGTTGAAAATAAAAATAAAAATAAAAATGCACTCATACACATAACGCTACCTTTCATAATATATAAAAAGACAACTTAATAAATAAGGAATTTTAATCAACAATTTTGTATAACAAATTGCATTTCAGAAAATGGTTTTTGCATAATTTCATAACTATACAGTGATATACATTGTCTTGCAGGTACATATGGTAGTGCATACATAATCATTCAATTCCAACTAATACAAGCCATAAATAAAAAGGTCATGATAATAAAGTTATTTTCAAAATTTTAATAAAACTTTCCAATTGTGTAGTTCTCATAAATGTAGAAAAATTATAGAAAATGTAATAAAAATGGTTACTATAATCAAAAATACAGTCAAAATAATAATATTAGTTGGAAATTAGTATACATATACATCCATAAATATATCAATAAAAATCAAAGTGAAAATGGGTTTCTCACTGTCAAATATCATTTAAAATTAAGATTCACAAATAATTAAGTGGAACTTACCAATTACAAATTTGTAAAAGTATTATTACTTTAAAATTACCTACGGCATATATACATAAACTTTCATAACCTTGCATATATAACTATACATTGAAAATGTGGTGAACTTATATTCATTAAAATAAACATATATGCATAACTATTCATCATTTTTCATTTCATACTATATAATGAAAATGTGGTGAAAAGATAATCATTAGAGCCATTCAATCATGGTTGAGCATAAGATGTTGAAGAGGTAATGATTAATTCTAAATGTAACTATTATTCATTTTTATTCATTATATAAACTCAAAACATAAAATCACAATCGTAATGTATTGAGGTAAAATTACCTTATGGAAAATTCGGGGTCCTTCAACTAATGCTCCACATTCAGAACATGGAAATGAATATACTCCCCTTTCTTCATCCCAGTTTTTGACGTTTGAGAGCTCGGCACACTTCATTGAACTTGGAAAAGCTTTGTAATATCTTCTGCAAGCAGGAACTTCACAGCACTGTGGTCCTTCCCAATTCTCCAGTGGATCCCAGAAATTCTGATATTGTCCAAACTTGGTCCCATGCCAAAACTCTTTAATATTCCGGAATCCAGTATTTGTAGACAGTCCCTTCCATTCATCTTTGTTTCTCCATAGTGTCAAGAAGTCGTAACAAAATGAGCGACATCCAGAAAACAAACTCATCAAATTTTCCATCGGTATGTATTCAAACCGAAGGGAATCTTTCCTCAAATTTTGGCATTTCCCACACTTCTGGCCACATCCCTCACAATCACGTCGGTGTTGGGCTCTTGATCTCGGATTGCAAGTACAAGTCAAGTGTACATCCAAGTCATCTTCCACATGTGGTTTCATTATATGTGGAGCATGCATGCGGCCTTCCTTTCCTGTACACACACGCCATTTCTGTGCCTTCAACATGCCCAATCCATTGTAAATGTTCATAAGATTCTTCCATGAAGTTGGCACACGACATCCGTTCAAATCCCCATTCCAATCAGGGCCTTTCAATGTTAAAAGGTGACCCAAAGATAAGTTGTTGAAGTCTACAATGCTCTCATTTTCAGTGTTTGAATTTTCTCTGACAGAACCAAATAACAACTTGAAAACTTGTCCTTGTGCTTCAACTGACATATGGCTTTTGTCTAGCAATTTCTGCAAATCAATTATACTTGATATCAAAGCATCATCAATGTTTGATGACCGAGGTTCAACCACAGATTCCATTGCAACATTCTCCCTTGGTAGATTACTGTTACTCTGTAACTCCATGTTGACATTGTGTCCATCCACATCGATGTCAAAATCATCCGTGTCTCTCTTCTCTTCGAAGTCAACCATGGACCCAATTTCTTGTGCTTCTTCGGGTGCGGCATGGGGGTACTGTTCATCTTGAAGAACCTCTTTCGAATATGATGGAAGATTGTTGAAACGTCTTCGCATTGCTTCCAAGTTCATATGTTTTGCAGCAGTCACACGAGTTACATATTTCACCCCTTTGCAACATTGGCATCCACAGAGAACATGCTGGGAACTCCATCAAGTACATCTAGTTACAGGATTCATAGCTTGCTCACGAGGTCTTACATTCTGGTGAACTATCCCCATAGCAGATAGATGTTGATGACGTGCATACGTTGAATTTGATACCCACGCAAATTGTACCTCTCCATATTGACAGAGGTACGAACAAGAACATTGTATATTAGGTCGAGGCACCATGTTCACTGTAAGGTTACACCTGTATTTTATAGCCACCGTGTGTTTCCAAGGTTCAACCCTTTTCTGAAAACTCTGCACATGAAGACAAAAAGATCACCATAAGATTTTATGAAGTAACAGTTCTCACTATACAGTATGTATTATGCTCCCTCCGTTTCAAACCAAAAACCATTTTTTTTTTTTTCAATGTCCATCCTAACATTGTCTTTGCCTAAAAAAATTCACCTCAATACTGAAAAAATAGGTCTATCTATAATAGTAGTATGTAGTGTTCGCTTCATTCTTATTATCCGCCCCGTTTGACCTTGTAAGGGTAAGATTCACATATCAAACTTGCGATAAACAAAACTAAACACACTATTCCATACAAGATACTTCCACATTTAACCAAGCATCACGAGCAACCCTTCACCGAAGATAAGCACAACTAACACTACTATTCCATTATAAACATAAACACACACCTAAGAGAACGCGTACAATCTCATACCCCGACAACGGTTGCAATCAAAAGTACAGGCAACGTCTGCAAGCTTGTCACAGATTGTCTTTCCTTGCACCACTCTCTCTACCCCGACGATGCTTGTAGTTTCCTGTTTTGAATGCAATCGTCACTTGTAAGTCAATGCTCCACGACTTAGCACATAGAGCAAGAACAAGCCACTTTTCAATAAATGAAAAAATGAAGGCCTCTCGGGTGAAGTGAAAGATTCCCTTGGCACAATCTAAGTAACTAACAAACAAACAGCAGCTCCAGAATTCAATTAAAAACAGACAGAGTTCCGTATTTTATATGCAACGGGTCCATCATCAACAAGTTAACCAAACAACAACAAACATTACGGTCTGTGACAGGCTTTCGACAATTCCACAATTCTACGATTTCCATTCCTGGAATTCACCGAGAGCACTGATGTGCAAAGCAACCTGGATGGACCTGCTACCATACTTGAACACAGTGCCTTGTAGTTTCGGCAATTTCCCTCTCGTGGCCATGGCGTCTTCTTCTTCGCTGTTCATATTCCAACACCTCGCCACCTGAACAATGCTACGGATTGCGGTTTTGTTGCCCTGGAGACAGTGGAGGCCAATTGTATTTCAACTGTATGCTTGAGCTGGCGTGTTAGGGTACCACATGGAAGACCGTCTACATGGCCATGGCCAATAACACACATGTTGAATCAGTGACACAGTTTTGACGTCAGAGAGCCATCACTTAGCTGCCGACGCTAAGAGCATTCCCACTCATGCATACTAGGACCAACTAGCTAAAATTATTCATCTACATTTGAAGATATCTTCATCAGAAAACTTGGGCCAAATGAATTTGATGCCATTTTGACACCAATCTCACATAGCTACCATTTTAGCATCATTGTTCCAATCACTTTGATTTTAGTTTGGCACCAAAATCTCTTGATAGCATTCCAGTGTAAAGTTAATTTTTTCGTCCTCATGTCATGGTCGTGCCATTTTAACATCATGTTGGTGTGTACTATTTCAATGTCAATTTGATGTCAATGTGAGTGTTGGATTGGTGCCATTCTAACATGCAATATCTTAATGTCACGTACATGCTATTCTAGTGCTATTTTATTACCATGCTAATATTACAGTGATTGTAGTATTTGAATGTTATTTTGCTATTATTGTAGAGGGTACTATTTTAATGTCAATTTCATGCTACTTTAATTCCATTCCATATATGCACTACTTCTTTATCATTTTGACTTCATTTTGATCCTATTTTAACGCAACTGTGACATGCAGTATTTCAATGTCATTTTCACTCCATTTGAACATGTGCTATTTCCAAGTCATCTTCACACCTTTTTTGCATTCAATAATTGTGTGCAATTGTAACACCATTTTGGTGTCATTGTGGCATCATGTTGATATGACATATTTTAATGTAATTTTCTCACCCTTTTGGCATCGGCTACTTCAATGCTAATTCCCCACGCCAATATGAAAACACAACTCTTACTCTGCCAATACAACTACAAAGATTCAGCAATTCAACTAAACAAAAACAGAGCAGCTCATGGACCTAAACGAGGACCAAAGCACAAACCCTAAACATAGCCGATCAAGCAAGTGAGCAGATCAAAATCAAAAAGATACTCTACGAATTATACCTGGAACAATTATCTTCGCTAAATGCCAATAAAAATCCAGGAATTTAAAGCTCAAAACTAAATTGAACTAGGTTTTCAACTAAAATTCAAATTACAAACCTTCTATACAATCCAGTACTATACTGCTCTCTAAAAAAACGATCTGAACAAAAGCAACAAAACATATGAAATGACATCAGAAGCAAATGAAATGAACACAAGAAGCATTGGACTTTGAACGAGAAAGGTGCAACAGGTGCGGGATTTTAAGCAAAGGGTTTTCAGCATAGGATATAACCTAATTCCCTTAGTAATTTTCTTGGGTAAAAACCCTCTCCGAGTAACTTGTGGACGGAATTTCATGATTAATGAAAATATTGCTTTTATAAAAATGAAGTTGTAAAAATGAACACAAAATCACCCTTTGAAGAGCAATAGATCATCAAAATCACTTGGTGCAATGTATAAAATTCCAATAAGAATCATTAAACATAAAACACAACAATAATCCATCACACTAACACTCTATATCACAGCTATTAAACCAGGATCTCACCAGTTTGTCTTGAACATTCTCTACCATTTGACTTTTTAAAACTGCATACCATCTGAAAAACGATGCCTTTTGATACAAGGCTACGCCAAACTGCCCTCGATCACCAATGGTTTTCGTGCAATGCCACAACTCTGAAGATTTGCACAACATAACATCACCCACCAATGGTATAGTAAATAATCTCAATCCAGGTAAATAGAACTTAACTCCATTTCCACTTGAATCTTTTGTACCTGAAAAAAACAACACAAGACATTAACTATAATAAACATTTATATAAACATAACACATTAGATGCATCACAATATTTTTTTAAGAAGAAAATATGAAATCATTACATACCAGAACTGCCAAACCAGATAAAGAATCCATACGATACATCATCTGTATCTGTATGGATATTACAGTCGTAGTCCCTTGTGATACACATAGTAGTGAATGGAGTATTCTCGAGTCGTACATTGTCTTCATCTCCAATGCCTTCTTCTAAGATAGATTCCAAATGTTTAAAAACATTTGGAAATTGGATTTTCAAATGATCACACAGCAGGGCTGCTAGTTGATCAGCACGATGGTAGCAACCCATAATGTTATGCCTAAACCTACAAAACATCACTACATACCATGAGTAAAATTTTAATTAAAACAATGCATACAAAACATAGAAAAACATGAAATTGAAATGCCTTACCTTCCAATCTCACCATAGGCATATTGTAAGCCAAAAGTAACAATCCTAGATTCATGGTCGGATCTCTTTAATTCTCCCCGTTTGGTAGCATTTCCTTTTGCTTCCAAAAACGTAGCCAACTCAGTCATAGCTGTAAGAGTGTTCTGGCTAAACCTCCCATTTACAAGAAGAAACTGAAGCCCAGCACTACCAGATTCAATGCACAAGGTAGGAGTTGTGATTTCTTCAAAGTTTACGCTCTCCTGTTCCAGCTTAAATTCTTTAGCCCAGTACACCTTAGGCCTAACTTTATGAACCATCTCTATTACTTTAGGGTTCTCATTGCCTGAGTACCATGATGTCAAACCATTCAAAGGATCTGGATAATTTCTTTTTGAACTTACAAAATGAACATTTAATAAATTTTGTTTCAATTTTCTAACATCTGCTGGTATACCCCCCTGTCCACAATCTTTGCAATTGTAACATTTCTTTGAAACATCATGAAACAATCCATGATCTTCAAAGAAAACATTGTATAGATGTAACTTCTCCAAGCGCCGATGGGACTTCCCTAAAAAGTGATCGTTCAAAGAAGCATCATTGTTTTGAACAAAACAATTACAAAACTAACACCAATGCTTGTTTGGATTCTGTATTCCAAACTCTTCACCATCTGTTCACCATCTCTGTTGTGTGGTTTACGACGCTTTTTCCCTCCCTTGCAATGCAAAAATGACAAATCAATTACACAATTATAAAATTGTTGTAAATAACATAGTTCAGTTTTGACATTCCATTCTTCGTCTTAACACACTATGCATTCTATGCATGTATCAAATGCCCTTCTAAATGATACCTAAGTATAATATATTACAATGATCAAACTTGAAAAGTAGTGAAGAAAGAGGACGCTTCAAAGCATTTTGTTGTGATATGAGAATGGTCATATCACTACTCAGCCAAAGCTTCCACCTCCTCTAATACTTAAAACATATAACTAAACATCAACGTAGAGCCTCAAAGCATTTTGGGGAACTGTAAGATCAAGTCACAGAACCACGCAGCCGAAGCTCTACAATGATGAAACCTATTCAAATATTCAGTTTCAATACGTAAACGTCAAAGTTAAAGAAATATATCTAGACTGTAAAACTTAGACATAAAAGCCATGTAATAGGTTGCACTCAACAACGTAAAAACCATTGGTCTTACATGATTCTGACAATGAGTCCTCAACGACCAACTGCTGGCTTCCACCACTCTGCATGAAAAATTCACCATTTCCTAATTAATAAGCAAACCACTTCCATCATTGCTTACTCTACAAACAAGCCAGAACGCATCGATTGATACAGGTTGTAAACATCTTTTTTATTGTGTGGGAACTGTGAGGATGAACTTGGAAATCATTCGGGCAAAATCAAAGAATTGCATCAAGAGCTGTGAAATCCCACCTTCCTCACTGCAAAAGCATCACCGCATCGTAGCACACCACAAACGAATTCTGCCTGTACAGCAAGCAAACCACTCATGTCACAATTATGGTGGGAGCGGGCTTCGCATAGTAATCCTTGCCCTGACACATTCCCATTCAGAAACCAAAGAAAAAGAAACAAAATTTCAACCTGAATGCCTTCTGTCGCCAAAAGTTGCATGAACTCTGGAATCCGCAAATCACCCACGAAAACACACTTATGGGGTGGAGGTGTTTCTGAAGGGAGCAGCAGAAGCATTCCTTCTCATTCTTGACTGCCGATTTCCCCGTCGACCCATACCACCTCATAGTCTCCTAGTTGACACCAATTGCGTGCATGTCAGAAATGATGTCTACGTAAGGATGTTTAAAAAGGATATCTACGTAAAGATTCTTTTAATATGTTGATCACTTCCTTCAGAAGCAAATCTAGATTGTACTAATAAAAAGCTGAACCAATACAAGCTATACAAATAAAATGAAAGTTGAAGTACAATTCTTTATGCGTTTTCTCCCATCTGGAGTTCAAATTTTACCTTCGGAATAAGATGATAAACACACTTGGCATGCAACCGAAAGCAACCATCTATATCATACTGGTGAGTCTGAAATACTTTGTTCTACACACATTATGGTATCTACGAACCTGAGAATTTGGCACATGCATGTGGTCCTGGAGAAATTTTAAAAGGAAGTGCAAACATTGAGGTGGAGAATACCGTCAGGTGAGTAATGCAGTGCCACCTTGAGTAGTAGGTTGGCAATTACGGTTCAGAAGCCAGAGCTTGTACGAATTATTTAACACCGCCTGCCGATCGAGATAGGTAGCCGTAGGATATAGGGTTTTAGTGATCGTTCCGCATCACCTGCACTCCAGCTGTCTGTCACTGCTCCTTGTATGTGCCTTGGAACACATACATTAACACCTACAAGAAACTCCACATATGCAGTAATGTGTGGGGAAGCTTGCCAGCATAAACCGTGTGATCGGGAGACCTCACACAATCCATCTCCAAACAGAAAGATCCTCCCGCCATGCTCGTCGACAAGCTATTCCAACCAAGCCGCATCAGTGAGCCGCATTATAGCTTTAAGATGCTGCACATCCCAAATGAGGCCTCAGTCACTGCACAAAACCTATTGCCTGCAAAACCATGAGGCCGGCTTCAGTTCGCAAACCTTGTTTAGCACTATAAAAGTTTTGAAATGACAAATTCAGTTGATTATACTAAGAAACATTACAATTCAAAGGGGACCAAATTTTATATCACTTTGAAAAGGAACTTTGAAAAAAGGAAGTCCATACAAAACCTATTCAAAACTAATGAAAAAAAACAGGAGGCCGAATTCGTTCTTCTTGGTCCTTTACATGTTAAGCACATCGCAACCTCCATTATGAGCGACGAAGAGAAGGTGCCCACTGTTTCGCAATCACTCCAGCAATATCGTACACGGTATTGGTAAAGGAGATCTCAAGGATTGTTTCTAATCTCTCTGTTCCCGAAATAAAAAAGCATGTGCGAACATTGCTTTTCCAATTCTGACAGGTGCTTTGTATTTTGGAACAGAGGGAGTATATATTTCAGAACACAGAGAGTATAGGATGCTGATGTGAGAGTGGATTCTTAGCATTGTGAGAATGCATTCTTAGCACTCTTAGCATTCTACTCCCTCTGTTCCCGAAATAAAATAGCGCGTAGGAACATTGCTTTTCCAGTTCTGAAAGGTGCTTTGTACTTTGGAACAGAGGGAGTATATATTTCGGAACACAGAGTACATGATGCTCATGTGAATGGATTCTTGACATTGGCCTACATATGTGTTTCGTGTTCTCTAAACGTTGCAGCAGAATTCTTCCCTGCTGACTGGTTTGTACACAAGCCTTAATGTGTTAATAGGGGGAAACACAAGAGAAATTAGATATAGGAAATGAGAGAGAAAAGTTATATTGAATAAAAAAAAAAAAAGACGGGAAGAGAACCTGGATGTTTAGAGAGCGCGACTGATGCTGTTGGCAGGGCTAGAGCTGGCGAGCAAGGAGCCGCGGCAGAAGGCGGGAAGCCGCGTGGCGCAACATGAAGAGATCACACCGAGCTGCACAAGCAAACAGCAAACAAGTATGTAGGGCGATTGCCCGAGTTATGAGGTCTCCCAACCTGCTTGTTCCCAAGGCATCTACTAGTGTTCAAAGGATCGGTAGGTTTAGGGGTTAAGAACATTTTGTGATCAAAGAAATTGCCAAGAGGAGTGAAATGGAAGCTTACAGAGTAGGCAGCAGTGCAAAAGCAGTTGAACATTTGCCATGCATAACCGACAGCATGGAAAGAAAGGTCCGTGAATCCTCCACTTATTGCAGATACAAGCTGAAGCCATTCCCATTCAAGAACGAATATCAAAGCGAAGGGGTGATCGAACAAACATGACTGGAGAGAAAATTATAGGAAAAAAACCACCGAAGAAAAAGTACTCCCATCCAGTCAATTTCCAAAATGACCACCACGTACAGAGGTTGATTGCAAAGGCAGCAACGATCAATAAAAACTAGATTGCAGGCATACGATAAGACCCAAAGAGCCGCAAACTTTGTTGTTGGGATGCTTGCTGAAAAAGTAGATTTCACCACATGCGGTGATCAGATTTGTAATATTCTTGAACATTGTAACCATAGCAACGTTCATAAACTTCGAAAATGACAGAACCTGGTCATTCCAATGAGCATACAAGACTACTACTCCCTCGTGTCCCAAAAAATGCTTCATGTACCCCTTTTCATTTTGTCCCAGAATTAGCATCCTGTTTGCTCAAAGCAACATAGAAGGCTTCCTTTCTGAGGTAATTTTGCTCAACATCTGAGCATCCCTTATAACACACTTACCTGGCTTACTGTTTGAAAAATGATGTGAGAGAAAGACTAGGATTCAATCTCAGTTAAATTTTCAATTTTCCTTGAACCGGAAGCATTTTTTGGAACAGAGTATACACATGCAGGAAAGAATGCAAATTCTCAGAAATGATGCACATTTAGTGGAGGTGAATGCACACACCTACAGAACGCACTCTGACGATGATACCCTGACTCTCCAGCACGAACTCCACATATAGTCCGGACCCAGCGCCCGTCACACAGTACACAACGGCTTTGGCTTTACATTCGGGGCACCTCAGGTTGTTTCCGATTGCACGCAGGCCCTTCGGTAACCCTGTCGGCCGCTCAATCTTCTCCTCCGGAATGCCTGAACAGAAGAGAGAAGTCAGGCTCAAGAGAGTCATTATGGTTCTACAGAATGTAATTCAGGGTTAGGGTTTGGATTACCGCACCTGACTCCGTGTAGAACAGACACTCCAATTTGCCGATGGTTTTCTCACTTCAGAAGTTGCCGCTCGACTGCGTGACAGAGAACTCCCACTAATGTAAATTTGCCTCTTTCAAAAAATTTGCAGCGACGGGGTTCTATGATCGTGTGATGATACAGAAACCTACAATATCTCAGGACACCTTCTTACACGGCAAACGTCGTGGATGAGAGTGAAAGTTATATGACAATCTATGGATTCCTGATTTTGTGTGGAGTCTTTTATTCTGATGAATGCAAAAATTCTTAACCCTAAACCAGCTGCTTAATTCTTCATGTCTTCAGGTTATGGACCCTAAGTCCAGCTACCAGAATACAAAGGATCGGAGAAGCTGTAGTGGCACCTGGAAAACATTCAACAAGGAAAAAAAACTCAGGCATAAAAAGAAAGTGATGTTTAAGCACCTGCACTGTAACCAGATAAGAATTTTTGTTACTATAACCAAATCGCATTAATCAATATTGTCGTGTCTGCTTAAAGACATTCGTAACACGGTTTGAAAATGAAAAAATGAACATTCAAAAGGTAATGCTTAAAATTTGAATCATCAAAGCTGTCATTCAGGTCTAATTTCTCCACAAATCATTGAATAATTCCTTAGAAAAAGAGACATTGCCCTTGCATTCATTCCTTGTCAATCGGGGTCAAGCACGTCCGGTTTCTAAGGCTCCAAACCCTAATCCTGTTCTACTGCAGCCTCTAACATTAAGCTGGAAGAGTGAAGACCAACCGAATGCTGCGGCGAAACACTTCAATACAATCAAGCCTCCACTCTCTCACAAAAAGTCGGAAAATTCATCCATACTTCTGAGAATCTCAAAACCAAAAAAAGCCAGCCCACCTATAATAACATGACTTTGTGATTCCAGAAAAAACAACCAGAAAACGACCCAATTCTGAAAAAAATCAAATCATGAATGCAAATGATGAATGCAAAAATTTGCATCATGAAATTTGCAATTCTCAATTTTTTAGAAAATCTCAAAGTGCAAAGTAATGTATGACCCATTTCTAACTCTGAATCTCCTATGAGCAACAATGTTGATCCTAAATTTTGCTCACCATCAAACCCAAAACCGTATTCTATGATTGTCAGATTTCACCCACTAGCAAGGTGACCAGTAAGCAAATTAGTCCTCCAAATCTGGACTGACAATATGCTTGTAGATCCCCTCCTGGTTGGTGGGTTGTGGTGGTTTTAGGTACCTCAACCTTATTTGTTCTATGTTTTTGCAGATTTGAATTTAGGTCTAAGCCTGTTTGAGAAACCCTAATTCAGCAGAAACTGCGAAAATGCATCGAGAAACACATAAGATTCAACCACGAAATTCCAACTCCATCCATCCATATGCCTCATATATCCATAATATACAACCCCTAAAAAGATTGTGGGGTTTTTCCGTTTTTGAATATCATTTTCTCATGTTTCCATTCATTTTTTCATGCTTCTACTCACATTTCTATTCATGTTGTGTTAGTTCAAAAGTGAGCTTGCTAAAACGTGGTCATAAATTGAAGAGTAACACAATATTTTCAAAAAATCTCCATTTCAAGAGTATCTCATTTCAAATGCATTCCAACAAATTTCACTCAAAAAATATCAATATTTTTTTTGTAATCAAATTTACAAGGAAATTAGAATTATAGCTTTGAAATTCTATAATATAGTATCACTTATGGCGTTGGTGAATCTAATCGTACATATGGAACCTAAAATTCAATATCTACAACTTTCATTTGTATAACAATTCCAAAATATTGTTCTAAATACCATTTTAGAATGATTTTTCAGAAACTGTCAATTTTGGAGATACCCTACGACGTGTAGGGGTTAGGCCCAAAGTACTCATATGTACTAATTTTTTTGGAGTTGGGTTTTTTTCATACTAGTTTCTAGATGTCATTTCTTTAAGTTCTTAAGGCCAACCGACCCGTATAGGGTTGATGGATTTTTTTTCTTTTTTCTACTTCATCCTTCTTCATAAAGCTCTTCAACATGAAATATTTTTTGGAAATACTTCATCAAGTTCTTGTCCTATCCAACAATTGGATTTAGTATTACATACTTCTCTAACATTGCAAATGTAAGAGTATGTGAAATTTTCCATACCACTATTTTTGATGAACCTCTTTAGTATGAAACATTTTTTGGAAGCACTGCATCAAAGAGTTGGCCCATCCAATGGTTCAATTTTGTATGAAATACTTCTCTAAAATTACAAACGTAGGAGTGTGTGAAATTTGGACGAAGCCAACATTGCAATGGCTTTAGGTTGGAAGTGGCCTTTTAGAAATGAATCCTAGATTTAAGGAACAGAAAAATTTCAAGAAATCACCATATCAAGAGTATCTCATTTCTAATCCATATTTTAAAATTACCCAAGAACATTATTATTTTGCATTCAATCAAATGTAGAAGGCATTTAATTTTTAATTTCAAAATTTATAATAAAATATTGGTGATAGCATTGGTGACTCTAACCATATAGACGGAATCTAAGATTAAAAATCTCCATCTATTATCTGTATATCAATTCCAAAATATTTTGTCAAGTAGAACTTTAATTATAATGGTTTTTCTCAAGCTGTCAATTCCAAGATACCTTGTGACCTTTACGGGTTAATGTATTTTATGCAAAGTGAGATTAGAAAAAATAATAATCAAACTTGAGTTTACTAGGTCCTCTCATTCCATGGGAGCCTGCAATTCCAGAAAAAATGATTCCAAAGTTTTGAATTCAGTTGTTCAATGCACACTAAATCCATTATTTAATGTTGATGGCTAAATCCAAATTGTAAATGACTTTTCTATGATACCCGTTCATACGGATTCATTTATAAGTAGTGTAGAAACATATTATGAGTACTAATGGTAGAAACCCATGTTGTAGACGTGTCGCAGGGATATTACTTACCTAAGAGGTTTGGCGGCTGTAATTAACAATGTTCATCTGTGGCAACCCTTCCCAGATATTGAAGGTCGCATTGTTTTGTCTTGGACTACTCTGCCCTGCTCCACGCTTCGTTTGTCACCGTAAGTAATTCTTGCACTTGTATTTGTAAATCATGTAGGTGATATATTGGACTTGCAATGTAGTTAAATGAATACCTAGTTCAATGCAATTGCGGACTGTAGAGTATACTACGATCAGCTTAGCGGACACCCACAAAAGTAGCAAAAGAATTCATCTCAGTAATGTGTGTGTAGAATCCATAATTTGAACGCACATTCAGGCACGCATGTTTGTATTAGTGATGTGAGTGTTTCAAACAAAGATGTGTGCTAATTAATGCTGGTTCTCATGTTTTTATTTCCTTCACTACAGATGCTCAGCCAATACGCCTTTATAAGTCAAAAGCATCTCAAACCTTCATTCATCTCCACTGTCATCCATTGTAAGAGCTTGTCTGAAATTTAATTTCATTGTAACTTGATTTTCCATATATAAGCTATTGATAAAAAGCCTCCAGTGGTCTATTAATAATTTGTAAGGAGTTTTCTGTTTGTTTTTTCCAGTGTCATATCTGTTAGTAACTACACTCAAAATTTATTGGATTTTTTAAACAATACTATTTGGAATCATTGTAGTATATATGTTGGTTGCTAGTTGGCATGTTGGAAATGCTTCCATACAGAATGTTGATGGTGGTTGTTTCAATGTTGGCTCCAAAAAGAAGTAAGCATGCTGCCACCCCACCTACAATTGCTCCAGTGGTGACTGAATATGTTAGGGGCGATGTTGCACCAAATACTACACTCGGATTTCTTCAGTAACTATCGAACATGGTGCACTCCTGGGTAAGCAAAATGATAAAAACCAAGCATTTGCCTGATGGAATGGGGCGAGTTTTTATTGAAATCAGAAACTTTTAGACGGCATCAGATAAGTAATTAAAGAAAAAGGTCTTTTGAATGGTGTATGGGGAAGTCTCGTTGTATGATCGTATGATCACAGTTGAATTTTACTGACTAAGAACCATGTATTTGTGCAAATGAGATCATGATATTGGTGGCCGTGGAAGAAGGTTAAGTGAAGTACTTCAAGTTCCAATTCTTGGTCGAAAATTCTGCAAGAAAGTCTACACTGAGACCGTTGTTTTGAACGAACGTGTTCCAAAAACATATATGAAGCAATGAGCAGTAATTAATGATGCAATGAATGTCCGTAGGACCTAATCATGTTTGTTTTCAGACTATTCATGATTTGCAATTGCTTGAATATGATTCCAACCGAGTGCACGTTCGTATTGTATTTCTTCTTCCCGAAACAAGTGTACAGTTGCATGTTTTGTTTGATCTTATCAATGATTCCATCATCCCACAAATGTTTACCTCATTTGTTACATTGAATTTTTTAAATTTTTTGTTAATTACCAACATGACGATTGATATTTGGTTTGAAATCGATAAGTGAAGGTTGTTCTTTTAACATGAGTTGCAATGGTGTCCATATGACCTAACGCTCATTGTAGTCAGAGTAGTAATTATTTTTGGAACAATTTTCTTCATACCAGTTTTTCATAATTGGGTTAATTTGAGGTTATGGGTTACAAATTTAAACACAATTGGGTTAATTTGAACTTTTGGGTTACAATAATTTTTTTAAGTGGAATGTTATGAATTTGATTATTATGACGTTGATGTCTGTGAACTTTTGATTTTGGTTTTGTTGGGATTTTAAAATTTAATTAGACTTTATTATGTTGTTCTGGTTTGATTTGTTTTTTTCCTTTGGTTGATATCAAATGTTCATTTTGATTTCATATTTCAACTGTTTTCTGAATTTTTTGATTCTTTTTTTGAAAAATTCATTTTCAGTTTTGAAGTTTGAACATGTTGTGCGTTATGAACTTTGTATGAATGTTGGGTTATTAATTTTGCTTTTCTTTTCTAAACGTTGTTGGATGCTGAAGTTGGGGTTTATACATTTTTTAACTCCATTTTTTCCTTTACTGAAGTTTGATTTGTATTAATCGATGCTTGAGCAAAAATATGCCTTGTGATGTGAGCTAATCGTACACCCTGTTTGTGCACATCCCAATTCTAGCTGACTTTGATTAGATCAAGTCGAGCTCGATTTCATGCAATTCATTACAGCTATTTTGTGATAATTCAGCAGCAGATCGATAGCGCATGCACTTCACCGTTTCATTTCTCGTAAGTTACTGTCACATTTTTTCTTTTCTGTTCGATTGCTGTACCCCTCAATTGCCAATCGACGCCGGTCTTTGTCTCTGTGGTGTGTGTGATTGGCGTCGTAATTTCTCATCGGTTTTATTTTTTAATTCCAGCTGACTTCCATTCGATCAATTCAATTCAAGCTACTTTGTGATAATTCCTGTAGTACATAGCGCATGCACTTCACCGTTTCCTGTGAGTTAAGTCTATTGCAATCATTGCAGTGGTGATGACTGATGTGGAGTGACAATTTTTGAATACCTCTGTTTTTAGGTTCTGTGCTCGGCTTTACGTTTTATGTACACAAGGCTAGAAGTGATTCGAAATTTCCATGCAACTGTCAGCGATCTGATTTTTTATATGCCAGATGACATAATTCAGGATGAGTTTGTGATAAACTATACACTGTTATTTAATATCATAGGTATTTATTGACGTTCAGTGCATACGCTCAGAGTTTTGGCGTATTAATTTCACTTTCCTTCTTCCAAGGGTTGAGGAGCGAGTTTGCAATGCTTAAAATAAGGTATGAATTTCACAATTGCCATCAGTAATAGCTACAAGAACCTCTGATGATTCGCTTCGATGATTGTATAGAATTCTATACTGCAATTGTCTAATTAAAGTGGTATATTGGTAAACAGGTGCAGTGGTGAGTTTTAGAAAGAGAATCATTTCTTGCAATAATTCAGGTATTTTTGTTTGCAGTCCTTCGAATTGAGCTAATCTAACCTTTGGATGGGCTATCACCATCGATGGGCATTGATCCAAAATTGAGAGAAGCTAATCCTTGATATGAATTGACTTGAATTGAGCTTAGGAGCTCCCTCATGTAATGTTTGTCAATGGTTGTATATGTCGATATGGAGGCAGGTTTTGGTGTTATAAGTGATATGTTGGTGAAAATTTCTAGCGATGAGTTTTAGAATGGCCGGGAAGCGTTTTCTGCAATTGAGAGGGAAGAGACGTTGGGAATTCTGTCAACTAGTTCCACAGCGCACTGGAGCCTCTGTCCGACTGGGTTTTTGGAGGTCACTGGAATGCAGTACAGACGTACTCCTTTCGACGCAGCCTGCTCCCTTGTTGCTACTCATTATCTGGGTCAGCCGGCACTGTCTTGTCAACCAACCAGTCAGGCTTGGATTATGACCCCTAGTAAGCGCAACCACACCATGAAGCATGAAGCACCTATAGGTTTTAACAATATGTTACAATGTCAGTTGTTGCAGTTGCTGTGGGATGCTCAGAAGACTGAAGGTTCCTGAGGGATGGTCACGGTTTTTGTCCAATATTCCTACATAGTTGAACAGTTTAGAGTCGACTGTTCAGTATTTTATTTATATTCCGGAAAATAAAATTCATAGCGAAGGCTCTTCAGTTAGACACGTGGAGAAGAGCTTGGGTCAGGCCTTCCCTGCTGGACATGATTGTGTGCGAGCGTTTTTCTTTTGACAATAACACACAGGTATTGATCCTGCTGCACTTGACATAATTCTGCTTGCCTCTGTAAATTATTTCAAGTACTAGTTCTCAAACAACGTATTCTTGTATTTCCTAGTACTTAGAAAAGTGTAGTACTTTTTATCATAGTACTCAGAGAAGTATAGTATTTGATTTCAAAGTTTTGAGATCATGGCTTCTTTTATTTCACGAAGAGTACTCAAAATAGTGCCTTCTTTAATTTCAAAGTACTGACGCAACAAATACCTAGTTAATTTTTTCGGTCACTTATTGTTCACCGTATATTTTTTTTACTGGGTTACTGGTATCTAAAGCTGTAGCTTGAGTTTCACACCAATGACTTGGAAATTGTATTAATGTACAGAACTTTGGATGCTCGTGATAGTTCTCTCGCATAGTTGTTGGTCTCTCTCACATTGTTGATGTGAGCTGGCAGTGCCTTATATTCTACTGAACATTGCCCTTCCTGTTGTTTTAGCACAATATCTTCTCATGTTCCAATGGACATACTGTAATAATACCTCAGATGATCTGAACTCTAGATTGGCTCATGTGCTATTTTATAGAAGTCATTGATTTATAAAGAAATGAAAGCATTTTCATTGTAGAAAAGATATTAACATTCCACCTCTACCTTGCTACCTTCCTACAGCTTTTGTAGCGAATTTTAATAAAGTACATGTGACATAGAATCCGATCCTTCTATTAATTATGGCAAGGAGGGATAGACAAGTCATATTCAGAATTCATTGGCATACTCATTAATTGAAGTTGCTTATGTGGCTATTATCTGAGTATGTTGATGAAGGTCAGGAAATATGAAAATTTATTTTTTTGATGATGATAAACTAAGTTGCTGCTGATGGTTGCAAGTAACAGGTGCTGGTCCATTTATTGAGCATTTCAACATGATTCATGGTATACTTCCTGGCATGTGGAAGGAGGCGAAGGATCCTCTGAGTGGACAGAGTTACTACTATAATACAACCACAAGAGAGAACCAATGGACTCACCCTTCTACTGGAGTTTGTCAACAGCTACCTCAACATTGGCAATCCATAGTTGATCCAAGTTCTGGTGATTTTTTCTAACTATGTGTGGATGATGTACTATCAATGCACAGAATTGTGTTGATTAGTTAAAGAACAATAGTTTGTGGTCAGTTCGTGCCAATTAATCAATACTGCATTTATTGTTTCTGAATAAAAAAAATTTATGTAGGGAAAACATATTACTTTAACGACGTCACAAGGCAGGTGACATGGGAGTGCCCAACACCAACATTGGAGGATAACTTGTGCGATGTGGTTTGCAATCAGGAGGGTACAGAAAATGCAGTACAAAGACAGGTGAATATCTTACAGGTAGCACAATTTCTCCCAAGTATATAGGTTTTTTATTTTCTTACATTCTCCTTTCATTCACTTTGATATCAAATTATGTTGTAACTTGTTGATGTCTCAGGGACAGATCTTCTCTGAACCCACTTACGATCGGATTTTTAAATCGAAGCAAGTGAAGAAGAAAGACCGCGTAGGATTATATGGGAAGACATACTTGAGAGAGCACTTTGGGTTAAACTGGCATGCCCATAAAGAAAATATTCGCATTGTGAATTCTTGGTTTGATCCCAGCATCGAACAAGCAAGGACGTTCCTCCATAGCAGTTTGAAAAACAATCCTCATCTGGTGGTGGAAGTGAAAGAATACATCGAACAAAAGCTCGCTATCAAACCCGCATTATTACACCCATACTTATTTCGAGAGGATCAAACCACAACGGGTATGACATGGGGAGTTATGGAAATTTATGAGCGTTTCAAGCAATTGAAAGCGGATTATATAAAGAAGCTGCGAAAAGAAGGGACTGTTGTTCTAGTGCAAGGCAGTTTAGGCAACGCTATTCACGAGGATGCTAAAGAAGATTTGCAACATCAAGCAATGCAAACGGTTGATACAGAAGGGACTCTACACGACCACGGGTGTGCGCAACATCAGTCTCACAGACACATTCAAGAGATTGCTGAGGTACAACAGTCCTATGTAGAACACCACTATGGTCTTGATGGAGGGCGGACTGAGGGAGATGAGGAATTTGAAGCACAACAACAACGTAACGATGTGGTACAGGAGGATGTTTCATGCACAGACGAGCCACTGCAATGTTTAGGACTTCATACAGAACACCGGGACAATGAACTTCTCGCATCCTATGAATATGAAATTGTGGTGGATCACATGGAGCAAGAGCATGATACCATGGGGATTGCTGAAGTGTCGGGACTTCAGGTATTGCGGGATGTTCAGAAAGACAGTAGTAGTACCCATATTTTGGTTTCACAAGGATTGGAATCCAAGCATGTTGACGGTGGACAACGGAAGCGTAGAAATAAGAGACAAAGTACGAGATGTGAAGGGAACAACGAGCCGGGAACGATGCGACCAAGACGTGCGAGAGGAAGGTGTGAAGGGATGGTTTTGGCCGGGACCGATGCAAATAATGCAGATACTTCGGAAGAGCAAGAGGCTATAGACATGAGCAGGCTTTCAGAAATTTTGAAAAAGGTAATTGGAAAGCATGTTATGGGTTGTGGCGTTTTAACTGATGTTATGAAAGGAATATCTGATTTTGCCTCACAACTTCCGGGCTACAACAAAGTTGATTTTTCAAAGATGAAGTTGAAGGAGAGAAAGATGTTGCAGTTGGACTTTGTGGTGAAATGGGCCCTAAGAAGTCGAGTCACTCTCAGAGAAGTGGACTTGGTAGGCACAGGGGAGATTAAAGTGGATTCTTCCATGGTTGTTGATAGGTGAATTTTTTTATGTTATGATTACGTGGTCTGGAGATTCGTGACAATGAGCTTTTTCAAGCAATACAGTGTACAACAATAAAGCCCCGCCTATATATTTAACCGCAGATCCCCTCGTCCACTCATGTACTTAACACTCGTACTAAACGGCACGTACAACTAGTACTTCCTAGCTCACTCAGTACAAGATCCAGACCCCAGCTAGTTTCTGATCGATGATTCAAAGATCTAGTAGACCTTGAATCAGTTGATTTTGTTAATACTTACGTACCCAAGTTTGAAATTAGACTCACTCACTCACTACAGACTCCAGCTTCAGATTGATGATCAGATAGTTTCAGGCTCTAGTTTCAGTCCCTTACTGATAGATTTCGCATTTCAGTCCCTTTCAGTCGATTTCGTTTAGTACCCAGTGAGTTCCCAAGATGGTGCAGTTGTTCAGTGTTACGGCGTTTTTTATTCTGTTTCGAGAGACCCTCAAAGCGGGGATCGTTCTATCCGTGATGATGGTGTTGATCGACAGCATCGTGGAAGACGGGCCGCTTTGTCGGCGAATGAAGAAGCACGTATGGCTGTGCGTAGTGATCGGCATGCTGATTTCCACGATGACGGCTGCCATCTTCATTTCTCTCTACTAGACGGTGGTGAAGACAGCCTGGGCAAGTTGACAGCCTCTGTGGGAGGGCATTCTCGCCCTGATTGCAGTCACATTGATCACCATCATGGGGTTCAGCTTACTTCGTGTGGACACATGGCGAGTGAAGTAGGAGAAGAAGGTGACGAAGGTGACGGTGGACATGCTGTACAAGCAAGGGGAGGTTCAAAGCCGCAATTGTAAGTACTAGCAGTGATTCTTTTGTGGTTGCCAACTTGCTATTTGAAAATTTATGTTAGTATTGGTAAATAAATAGAGTATTGATTGCCATAATCTTCCTTTATAATTGGTATGTGCATGGTAGCCAAGAACGAGCTCTAGAAAGCTATGTATTTGTTGCCTATGGGACTGACTCCCTTGAAAAAATGAAACACAAATCGCAAGTACGTACACGTTGATCTTGTTACCCTTGAGTATTGTGGTGCGTGAGGGCGTGGAGGCCGTGGTGTTTCTTGGTGGAGTTGGATTGAACGGCTCCAAGACTGCTATTCCCATTGCAGCCATTTTGGGAAAATGTGAGAACGTGAGTTTATTTCTTATAACTGGACTCCCATTTATTTTCTAAATTTTGTTTATAATTCGTCTACCTTTTGAGTGCTAAGTGAGACATGCATGCACACAATGGAGAAGCCAGTAAAAAGGTTTTCCAGTCTGATGGACTTTGTGTCTCCAATCTTCTAGAATATCAGTTAGTAGCCTTCATGTGCACTACCTTTCCTTCCTGCACTTGCTCATCACCGTGAGCCTTCACCTGTCCATTTCGCTACTCATGAAGTACTGTTGGGTGTGGAACATTTCACAGCTTATAATGTAGAGCCAAGGCAGTGATGGTGCATAGTAATGAATGTTATGAGGTTGGCATCTGGAAACTGTAGCAATCAATAAAAGTGTATTTTTTTAGGTCCTACTCAATTGTTTTCATCTTTCTACTCTATTATTGCACGTGTTTATATTATAACTCTCTTTTGACTGGTTATGCAGAGGATATGTATGAGAAACCTTTACATGCACGACATCCTATGGTGAAGATTGCATGCTCAATAGGTTTTGGCCAATTACATGCTTCCAATTGAGGAAGTAGCATCAACATGTAGATATGGAGATATGGAGATATGTAGATACATAGTTGAAATTAGGCTAGATCTGGAGATAGCCAAATCAGCATTGTGGAAAATTCAAATCTACAGATTTTGAATACCTCCAAAATTATTGTTGGAAATACAAATCTGCGGTTTTTGAATACAAATCTATGGTTTTTGAATACCTCCAAATCATTGTTGTGGTGATGATTCTTTGAAATTTTGGAAGATGATGTAATCTACCACTGAGAAACATTTGTAATCATCTTCTACATGAGGATTTCCAAAAATCTAGGATTCTACTTGGATTTTGATGTATACAAATTTCATAGAATTGAAGATTTAGTTTTATTAGAATCTACAATTGCGGAAGAAATTGCAAAATCTCGTCATGTAGGAAATCATTGCAATTCCCACATCACATTCCCTTATGGTCATGCGGGAAACGCTTAATTTTTCCCACTTGGGACATTCCCACATGACCTGTGACTCTTTGTTTCTTCACCTAGGAAACCTTTGGCTTTCCCATCTTGGAACCTGCCAAAGGCGCCCTGTGACACGCAAAGAATAGGTGCATCATAGTCTGTCTCATCAAGGCCGGCCGCACATTCAAGCTCTCCCGGCAGGGGAAAATAATTGCGCGCCACGAATTGACCGCGATTGCACAGTGGTACACATATGCTCGCTCGCTCGCTCGCTCCAGATGAAAGTCAGACAGTCTGTCTGTGAAGTTTGAGTACCTGATGATCAATATTGTATCATGCTCCAAGGATTCAATTTTCATACTCATATGGTCAGTAATCTGTCCTGGTACCCATTTGACAACTACACACCAGTTGACAAATATTAATGCTTTTGCCTTAATTATTTTCAATAGGCAGGTAGGCAGGTAGGCAGGTAGGCAGGTAGGCGGCGGGGGACTCACTCACAGTAACCTAGCCAGACGGAGTGGAGAACAAAATATCAGCCAGTCCAGTCCAGAACGTCACTTGGGTGATTTTTTTGGGTTTGGAATCCCTTGCTGAAATAGGGGATCATGTGGATCCTAAAAGTCTGCCACCTTGCATTTTTAATGAACTTGTTGAGATTCAATTCATCTGGAATTGAAAAGATAATTTTGCGCAATGAAACCTGCATGGCGGGAGAATGCACTCACTAGAGCTTGCCACATGAGAGGTGGATGCTTTACGTAACCATGAGATCAAACTTCAATTTTTATCTTCATTTTTGGCCATTCACGGAAACGTTTTTTTTTTTTTTCTTCCAAAATTTTCATTTTTCAAAGGATGAAGCCATCTCTATTCTATGTACACTTTTCATTTTGATTTTTCAAAAAAACTACAATTATTATGAATTCATGAAGTTTTTGGGTAAAAACATTTATGTCTAAAAACTGTGTTCAAAAATCTCAAATTTTTTAAGGTGTAATTTTTTTTGTAGAATAGAGTTGTAAAAATTTCAAAATATAAACATAATATTTTATCATGGCTTTTACCATGATACTAGACTTATCATTTAACTCCGAAGGCAACTTCCACTTTGAAAATTCTTAACAATTACATAGCTTATCCAAAAATTCTATTTTTTTTCCTTATAAAATCACAATTTTCAATTGCTAATCCTTCAAAAATATTCCACCTTGGAAAAGGTACCCCCAATTGTGATTGCATTGCTTAAAAGTATGATTTTAGGTGTTTCTACCTTAGTTTGGGAGTCAATTGGCTACAAGGGTTACAGAAGGGATAGAATTGGGGAAGTTTTGGTTTGTATTACATTCATAGCATAGTAGAGCAATGGGAGGCAACACCCAATTTCAATGAGACTATAGTAAGTCTAATTATGTTTATGTGACAATGACACGGTAGTCCCAAAATTCATGGAATACAAATGACATTCCTTCATTGCTTAGAAAAGTGGATCTAAGTGAAAATTCTCTTTTGATCTAGTTTTAAAAAGGGTGCTCCATTGCACTGCTCTGTTAGAGCATTCCCACCCGTGCACGCTAGGACTAACTCTCTCAAATTATTCATCTATATTTGAAGGGCCCTTGCACTCACACTCCCCCCCCCCCCCCCCCCCCCCCCTCCCCCCTTGCACGCCCTTCACGTATCAAAAGTGCGCATCAAATAGTCAATGGACCAATCACAAGTAGGATGGGAGGATATAGTCAACTAAATAGTGATTTGAAGGCCCAATTTCTAACACGCTAGGATCAAGAGTCAAGAGGTATTTTGAAAGGGCCCTTGGCATTTTTCATCTACTTCTAGAGTGTGAGAGACTCTCTGAGGGCATGGGTGGCCCTGCTCTTACGCTATGTTGTTTTCCAATGGGAGTGTGGATAATAATAGAATGAAATGCAGTGGCATCCCATAGCCTCCAAATGAACAGGAAAGAGTTAGATATGGTTTCCAAACTGCCATGTGTCCTCCTTGTGAGGAAGTTAAGTGCATTACCCAACTTCATTGATAAAGTTACAGGAGAACATTTTTAAAATTTTAAAGTTATTAATTAAATTATTGTTTTTAATTTAATTTTTGAGTCAAATGGTGAATATCCATACCACCACTAACTGAAGGAGTCCTAGTTTCAGGACATGGTGGGTCCTTGGAATTACCTGTAATACCATTTCGACGGAGACCCAGTCCCCTGGGGGACGAACCAACCCCCACACTCATACCATAGGTAAAAAACAAAAACAAAAACAAAAGCTTGTCTCTATTTTTGAGCGTGATGGGTCGTCTGAGACGTATTTGGGGTACTAAATCTCAAACATAGAATTACAATTTCTCAAAAAAGCACCTACATTTCCCAAAATGAGAAAACCAAATAAATGACTATTACGAGTGTGCGGCTTGGTTTGCCCTCCCCCAATCTCCTCCTTTGGAATTTCACTCATGTCTAGGGTTTAGCATTGTACTCTTTTTTGCAATGTACTTTCCTTTCATTTGTGGCCAAAAAGTAAAAATAAAAGGAGGAAATATAGGGTTGTAGAAGGCCCCAAGTCCTTTGGAAAGTAGCAAAAAGAGGGGCAGCACAAAAAAAAAAAAACACTTCTGCTGGACCCACCACAACGCCTACTCACGCTACGGGTTTTTTAATATATTTTTTAAATTAATACATTATTATTATTTTTAATTCTACATTACCGGGCCTCGTCTTTGCGGTGGCCCAATTGGGGGATTTTTTTGGTTTTTGGTTTTTTCTTGCATGGTTCAATGTCACTGTAGCGCAATCTCTAAGTTTCAACATGACAACTCATTCATGGACACCATGATCAAAAAAATTGGGCATTTTGAGGGTCTTATGCAAGTCCATTTTCCCTCTAATGACTCAATCCGTCAAATAATGAGCTACACCCTTTGAGCTATTAGTAAACGAAATTATTACAATAGTAGAATGTGTGGTCTTTGGACAGATAGATAGATAGATAGATAGAAACTCCGGCCTCTTTCAAGGCCGGCGTGAATAAAGTGTCTGTTTGTAATGTTAATGACCCAGTGCCCATCGGACAAAGGGCCATTGGAACAAAACTCGTCTTCTCTGCCGAGAATAAATACTTTAGTGAACAGTAACTAGTAAAAGTAACCATAAGCTGTTGGTTGGGTAATTGTTTGAGTATAAGTTCGTTTTTGGTATGTTGTAAGATTGCCAAGTCATAAGTTCTACGGTTGGTTGGTGAAGGGCTATGTATCATACTATGTGATCTGGGTTCGATTCCCGTTGGGTCTGTTTGAGCAGTAGTTTGATACACATGACTTGGTGTTGCTAGTGAGTTTATCATAGGCAGAAAATTGTACCAACCATGCTCTGATACTATTATTTGGTGCTTAACCCTTAAACGTCAAATGGTTGCCTAGGGGCAGCCCGATTTTAATTTTTTTAAACATTTGGGCCTGACAACTCATTGTGTAGGCAGCGGGGTAGTCAAACTGCCTCTCATGGGCTTCCTTTGACATTTGACAGAAGAGCTTTTGAACAAAAGCGCATAACAGCGCATAACAGGAGAGTATCGGGCTCTCCTCTCCCTGCCCATCTTTCAAGCCATTTCTCCCTAGAGATTCTTCAACTCATCCTCAACAACTCGTTTCTGCACCTTGCAGCAGCACGATCACAAGGAATCTCAACTTGCAGTTCTCTCCTCCTTTCGATATATTTTTCATTTAGATAATGATACCTCGCGGCTAAAAATTTCTTGAAGATTCTTTGTTAAATAAGCTCGTGGGGTTTAGTTTGTCCTTTATGGGCCTGGGGTGCACTATACTAAACATGTACAGTTGGGTACAAGATGGTTACGAATTTTTGGATCCAGTTGAGATTTGTGGGAACTTTGGAAGGCCCATGTATGCTCAAAAATGAACGGAATTTCAAATTGTAATTTGCATTGGAATCACACTAAAGTCTACTTTATCGTCATTACAAATACACGTATGTAATTGAAAATCATACAAAAAATCTGATGTTTTCTATATACTATCTACCATTTAGTGCTGCCACCATTTGTGAAAATTACAACTTGTATTTAATGGTACATATTAAAAATGAACCTTCACAATTGCTTTAGAGATACTTGATCCCACACCACTTGAACTACTTGTATGATTTCTTACTTGTTCTTTACCTTAATGCAAAAAATCTTTGACTATCTTCCACAGGCTCACTATGAAATGATAGATAGTGTATAAAAGAAATCCAAATTGTTGTCTTATTTTAAATAATTCTTTTTTCACTTATTATGAAGTTGAAGCACGCTTCATTGCAATTCCAATGCAATTTGTGGTTTCAAAATCGGTTCATTTGTGAGCATGCTAGAGCTCCCTAAAAATTGTTGAACTTTCTAACAAAAATTGCTTGAAAAATTCGTAAGCATGTTGTACCCGACTGTACAAGTATACATGAGTGCACAGAATGGGTATTAATTCGAACATTGTCGTATTACATATATATACAATAAACATATTTAGAGATGAAAATATGGACGTATACTTACATTAAACATATATTTAGGACGGAATAGATATCTATACAAAGGCTTTTAGAGACATAACCCCTCGTATACATGGGGTTTTTTTAGAGGGGGTCATAAACGGACGTGATTCTCAAACATAATGTAGAGTGCATCCCCTGAGTTTATGGGTTAATTATCATTTTTATTTTTTATTTTATTTTTTGGGAGGGTGGGGGATACATATGTTAAACTTGAGGTTTGACACTAGGAGAAATGGTGGTCTATAGGCACTAGGGAATAATGTCACAACACGCATGATGCCCAAGGCTCATATTGGCACTAGCTTGTCAATACACTTAAACCTCTTTATAATGACCCTTTGTACAGTACCCACCAATAAGTTTACGTTCAAATTTTCGAACTCCAAGTGCTAGTGAAAAAAAAAGTGCAACTTTGAAAAACCATATCTCCCAATTTACAACTCCAAACTTCATGAAACTGCCATATGTTTGTTTAGAAACAAGGGGAAAGCATGGTAAACTGAACCATTGAATTACATCATGAAGATTCAACAATACAAGGTTAAAAAATGCATATTAAATTTAAATTATTTTACAAGAATGTAGTAGATATGTTGTTCTAAAAAGTCAAACAAAAAATATTGAAAAATAAATCTTTAATGAATTTATATATGTTTATACAATTTGATTTTTTTTTTAAAAGAAGGCAGTCTACAATCACATAAGTTTGAAAACAATAGAGTACAAGAGCATTAAATTGTATTTTTTCAAATTTTTTTGTCTACCCTCAATATCATTACAAACTTCAAAAATACTAAAATAATAATTAAGTTGAAATACTTCAGGTCATGAAATTTACGTTTAAAACCACTTTTATACATTTTTTTCAAGCACTACTTTTAGTAAATTCTTTAGTAGATTTTCTTTTGAAACTTTGGATTTAAGTATATATAACAACAATAGAGGGCGCCATGAAAAAAATAAAAAATAAAAGACAATTTTGTATTTTTTTAATAGCCTTTGACCAAAACATTTGGATTTGAGTATAGCGGCGGATCTTTTTGGTCAAAAATACTATGCCTTCACCCACAAGTTAACTACATTCTAGGTGTCATTAGTATGCAAATTTGAACCATGTGTCTAAGAAAAATCAGATTCCATTAATTGCGCTCCAAGTTGTGTTTGTAGCTCCTACACCGTGAAGACAACATCCATGCTTCTTGAGCCAACACACTTCAAATTTTTGTGAGTTTGAGCTTCATATATGGATCTCCAACAAACTTTAAACAAAAAACATACTTCGTTCAAGCAATGTAGTAGCTTGTGGATACATTGTGTGAGTGTTTTTGGTGAGTAGTTGCATTCTAGTTGTTTTGTTTCTTGAGCTTGCAACTTTGCACAAATAGTAAAATTGGAAGGATTCATTGCTTCTTTAGGATTTTGGTGGGCATAACATCAATTGAAAGAAAAGAATTCACTCAAATTGTAAGATACTCACTCAAAAATTTACTCAAATTTGTAAGATTGTGAAAGATACTATCCAAAAGGAAGAGCTACCGCAAAACAAAAAAGAATTAGTCAACACCATTCAAAGGGCATGGGAAGAGGTGTCTTTAGAGATGATTGAAGTTCTTCTTGCTAGCATGCCTCACCGTATGAAGGTTGTAATCAAAGCTAATGGTGGTAGCACTAGATGGTAGATAGTTTGTCAAAAAATGCTATATTTACATATAAATCTATAAGTTTTTTTGTAAATGCCTAATATATTAGTAAAGTAGATTTCATTATTTCTCTAACGCACTTTGCGGTTTGTGATTTGGATCATTTTTGAGCAAATGGTGGCAATTTGAAATTGGAGATATGTGCCTTGTTTCTGCAGAATGACTGTTGTGAACGTAAACTTGTTGGTGGGTACTGTACAATGACATTCTAGAGTATCTTGCACACATGTGACACTGTCATAGAGTGTAGCACACTTGTCACACATTTAACCTATGTCATAGTGGAGTTAAGGTGATTAGATGAAAAAGGTTTTGGTGTATGGGCCTTGAGTACCATGCTTTGACACTATTCCTTCATTTTCAAAGGCCACCTTTTATTAGTGTAACCTGGTGGTCAAAATTACAAGAATAATCCTTCATTGGCATTTCTGCCTAGGATGACTTTTCACCAACAACATGAATTGTCCTTTTCCCCTTGCTAAAACAAGTGGTAATATGGCTTCTTCTTTTTTTTATAATCTTTTGGTTGTTTTCTCCTGTTAATTATATTGTCTTAATTTTGAGAATCTTTTTTTGAGAAAATAACCATTCTACAATATCTTTGTTTCTCTGTGAAAGAAAAATATCTTACAAGTGAAACTTCAACATTTTCCATGCTGAAACCTTATTTTATAGGTTAAGGTACTTTACATAAGGTTTCTTAGCCCTTGCTAAGATTCACCCTTTTGCTCTCACTGCATGAAAGATAAAAAGTTCAAAACATGTGATTCTTGAGGTTGGGCTACTGTGGACTTCTAGCACTCCATCATCATTCTTGAGGTAAATAATGACATGGCATGTCCAATACTCTAAAATCCGCTACAGTGATTCTTATTCCAAGGTACAGCTCAGAAGGGCTAAAGAACCTGTAGTAAAAGCCAGGAATACTGCATGCATGCATTTATATATTTTTTCTGCATGGGTACCTTAGGAGCAGATGGTCAGTACGTTGAACTTTGAATCAACAATTTGGGGACACGGAAGTTTTATTTATTTATTTATTTATTTTCACTTTAGTTGGATGTTTAGTAGTTTGGAACTGGAGCAGCAAAATGCTAAGCTTACTGTATGCGGAATCCACCCCTGGCTGATGGCCATTGCCCAGTGGTCAGGACTGGGCTGACCAGCTAGTGAGCAGAAGAGAGGCAGCCAGGCAGGGGAGCACGTTGAAGATGTCCAAGAAATATATAATTATTGCAGTGAGGGAGGAATCGGATTAACTCTCACCTGTCAGTACCAACACTAAGGTGGTTACCCCATTCCCAACTGAATAAGAAATACGGATATGAGGCATTGATATTATTTAGTATTATTATTTTTTAGAGGTAGGCAAGAAGAAATAGATTCCAACACAAGTTGAAACATAATTTTTGGATGAAGAATAAATTAGTTATAAATTTTCAAAGTTGAAGTATGACGCATCCCATTCACGTCATATAGGTACACCTCTTTCTGTCTAGAGAAGATGCTTAAACCAACAACAACGAATCCATAACTACACTTACATATACTAAAACCAACAAGACAAAACCCATTACCAACTGTAACTCAAGCTACAATCAACATCATTGCAGCATTGATTGTGGATAATGCCACTAGCTGTTGGTGAAAGGAGCCAGTTGGTAATGGGGTAACCACCTTAGTGTTTCACTCTCCTCGTCACACTCACTCCGCTCACTGCAATCAGGATGGATGGATGGATGTATGTATGTGAATGTATGGATGGATGGATGTATGTATGAATGTATGGATGGATGGATGTCATGTAAGTGCAAAATAAGCACCAAATTCCACTACCAAATTTTCATTTACAAATCAAAATTTTGTATGAAAACATATTATATGATTCTCCATTATATCTTGCACTTATCCCAAACAAAATTTTAAATATATTTTATCATTGTTATTATATTTTATTGGTGTTTGACCTAAAAACTAATTAAATTTTTGTTTCAAATAATAAAAAAATTTGAAAGTTTCATGACTACCATAAAATGGTAGCAACTTTTTTTTATTTAAGAAAGTGCCACATGTCGCTTTTTTTAATGGTTGTAGCCCA
This sequence comes from Pohlia nutans, assembly GCA_022496805.1. Classification (NCBI taxonomy): domain Eukaryota; kingdom Viridiplantae; phylum Streptophyta; class Bryopsida; order Bryales; family Mniaceae; genus Pohlia; species Pohlia nutans. Next base: position 2,513,715 of record CM040093.1, on the reverse strand, counting down.
CGAAAAAGAAGATGTGGATGGCTGGAAAGCTAACATGGAATTCTAAGGGTGTCGGAGCTGCTACCAAGTTAGGATAATAGAAAGCATATAGTTTTAAACATGAAAATATTAAAAATATATGTAAATGAATCTTGATGACTAAATTGTATATAAAAGTGTAGTTTGATTTATTTTGAGTACTCAAGGGTTAAAAGCCCGTTGTCCAATGCAATAAAATATTATGTTTTTATAAAGCTCATACAAACTTGCATCTGTGGTAAAAATTTCAAAAAAATGCATTGAAAATTGACTTTGTAGTAATCTACCCAAATTTTCAAACCTCCATTGAACTGATAGTTTATTCTTTAGAAGTTAAGTTAAGACGTACGCAAGAACAAATGATAATATGGTGATCTTGGTACAAAAAGTTCGCTTGTAACAAAATATTCGGTACATCAAGGTTCAAAACCAACCACTTCTGGTATATGTAGTTGAAGCATTTAATAACCTCAACTAAGTTTAGCAGTTTGACAAATACCATACAATGGACAGTTGATAGAAGTTGGTTATAGTGGAAAATTAAATAGGAATTGTCTTCTATGTTGAGTGATCTGTGTCGTCAGTCAGGCTTTAGTACAATCTTAGACTGTACTAGCACTGTAGTAGCACTCTAGAGAAACTACTAATAAAATAATTCAATTCTCCAACCCTCTTTGCTTGGCCCAACTAAAGTTAAAGAAAATTCTTTGCAATTCCTCCAATAACATTGAATTAAGAATTTTTGCACTTGGGGGTATGACAATGCACTTATCACCCGTCGAACAGAAATGAACCTTTTTTGAAGTTGCAAGGGGGTATAATTTTGGTACTCGTGGGTTTTAGGATTAGGAATTGAAGAACTGTTAAAGTGAGAATTTTGGAGGTTTGTAATTACTCCAATCATGCAAAATTTGGTCACACATGCATTAAATGTTACACTGGTATTTCATTACTACAAAACAATGTATTAAGGGGGTAGTCAAAAATGGATACAAAGTTATTTGCATTTTCTACCAAAACATCAAGTCATTTAAAGCACCCATGCACAATCAACCAAGTGTGCTATACTATATAACTATTGCTGCTACGTAATGCAGCTCATAGTACCATGTGTCTCATACGATGTACTAAACCTATTAATATGCATCCAAGTCATTCTGCAAACCATTCGTTGTTCATTTTCTCCAATAGTAGTACAATATATTCCACCAAATGCGGGTTTGCTTTTGTTGAAACTTTGATCTTTGCCTCCGTTAGCTCACCATGCACTCGTACATTGTTCTCTTGTCCAAGCTCACCCCTTGTTCTTACTGGTACGTTTTCCCATGAGAATATAGCCGCGTCTTTGACAAATCATCCGTGTCCCTCACAAGATGGTTCCCACAATGCTTCCATGCAATTTGTATACCTTGCTTTACAAGATCCCCGCTCGTCTTGCCTTCCTCGTCCTCTCATGGGCCAATCCTACACAACCTTCATCTTCGCAATCCATTTGCCTTGTCCAAACTCTAGCACCCTAAATAGAACAATAAATTCAATATACGTGGCACTAACACGATAGTCCCAAAATTCATAGAATACAAATGGCATTCCCTCATTACTTAGAAGAAAGAATCCGAATGAAGATAAAATTTGGGTTCAATTTTCAAAAGCATGCTCCTCTACATTGCGATATTATGCTATGTACATTCTAATACTATATTTATTTCCCTGTTGATAAATTAAAAAACTAAAAACATCGGATGCCAAAATCAATTGGAAAATGAACAAATGTATGGAGAAAAGGAAGAAAAATATTTAGAAGAAAATAGAACAGAGAAATTTAAATTTAAATTATATATTTGGTAAAATTTGAAATTTCAAAAAAGACTTAGGAAAAACATATTATTTTACATAAAAAAAATACCAAGAACATAAATATGGAAAAAAAAAGCAAAATACCAAAAAAAACCCCAAATAGCAACAAAACAAAAAAAAACATAAAAAAAACTAGAAACAAAAAAAAAATCCAAAAAGAAAACTCAAAAAGCATTTCGAAAAACTAAATAAAATTAAGTTATTTTTAAATTAAAAAACTAAAAAACTAAAATAAAAATAAAAAAATAAAAAAAACAAGAAGACCCGGACTGTGGCTGCCAGACCCTGGCTTGCCCAAGGGCCAGGGCCTTGGTTGGCCAAGGCCATAGCTTGGCCTGGTTGGCCAAGGGTCAGGGTCACGCCCTTGGCTGGCCATGTCAACTCCGCGGAGCTCCGCGGGATTGACAGACGCGTCCTTTGGGAGGGCGCGTCCAACTAAGAAATGGCTTTTTTAAAAGCCCGTTCTAAGTATCCCTAGTATATAATGTCCACACTATCTCATATTCCACACATTTCACATTTTACCTCTCAAAGGTCATGCTCTCTCTACTCTATTTTTTGCAAATGACACTAATTAGGGTTGTGAAGCTCAATATGTAGATGATATTTTTTTTCACCAATTTTTCTTAAAATGCATATCTATGATGATTTTAACCTTGTTTTCTTTAATTCTTTGTAGGCGTTTTTGATTGGAGCAAACATCGTGATGTATAACAAATTTAGGTAAGCATTGTTTTCAGAAATCCTTTTATTTTCGAACACGTCTCATTCATTTGTTGTTTTCACCTCGAATCATTTTATCTTACTTTCAATTACACGTAGTTATGTATGATCGCATTTTAAACATTGAATTTGAATTGAACATATAGGCATCAACCTCTAAATTTAGCATATTTAGTCCTAGGAACTCAAATTTCTCATAAATTTCTGTGATTCAAAAGACAAATTCCACGTTAGGGCCCCTAGAAGTTTGGGGCACCCTAATGTTATGTTGGATGTCAAAGATTTATCTTTGAAATTACTAAATATAGCATAATATACCACACATAATGAAATCTGATGTAGATTTCCGCAATTCAAAAGACAATCACCGTGTTAGGGCCCCTAGAGGTTAAAGGCATTCAAATCTTATATTGGGTTTCAACATTTATAGTCAAAGTTGCTAAATTTAGCATATTTTGCCATACATTTTTAAATTTGATGTAGATTTCCACAATTCGAACGACAAACAACATGCTAGGCCACTTAAAGGCTAGGGGTATCTAATTTTCATGTTGGGTTCCAAGATTTATAGTCAAAAGCTACTAAATTTAGCAGATTTTGCCATACATACTCAAATTTGATATAGATTTCCCGCAAATTGAAAGACAAACAACATATTAAGACACCTGGAGGTTAGGGGGATCCAAATTTCATGTAGGGTTCCTAGATTTATAGTCCAAATATGCTAATTTAGCAAATTTTGCCAAAGATGCTTGAATTTGATGTAGATTTCGGCAATTCAAAAGACAAACAACATGTTAGGGCACCTAGAGGCTAGGGGTACCCAAATTTCATGTTGGGTTCCAAGATTCCTAGTCATAAGCTACTAAATTTAGCAGATTTTGCCATACATGCTCGAATTTGAAGTAGGTTTCCGCAATTTGAACAACAACAACATGCTAGGGCCCCTAAAGGCTAGGGGCACCCAAATTTCATGTTGGGTTCCGAGATTTATAGTCAAAAGATGCTAAATTTAGCAAATTTGGCCATACATGCTTGAATTTGATATAGGTTTCCGCAATTCGAACAACAAACAACACGCTAGGGCCCCTAAAGGCTAGGAGCACCCAAATTTCATGTTGGGTTCTAAGATTTATAATTAAAATCAATTAAATTTAACATATTTTGCAATGCTCAAATGAATTTGCTGCGAAGTTCTGTGATTTGAATGCAATACAGAACGTTACGGTCCCTAGGGATTGATGGCCTTGGAATTCCATGTTGGGTTTTTTCAAAATTATAAAAGTGATTTGGTAAATGTAGTTTAGTTTTAAAAGTCCAAGTTTGACTTAGATTTGTTGAATGCAAACTTCAAACCCAAATTTGAGCCTCTACAATTTCAAAGCCCCCTATATTTAAAGTTTGGTGCTATGAATTTAAAGCATGAGCTGCTAAATTTTATTCAATGAGGACTATTTAAGTTTCAGTCTCAGTGGTGTGACTTGTATATGGAGTAACTATTAGTACGAAGTCTACAACGCTATTATTTGCATAGACCTTGGCAGATAATTATATGACGCTTGGACTTGATGAATTATACCATGACCTCGAGGGAGTGAAATATCGTCATTAGGGAGAAGAGGGTTACTACACATATGAGCAGGTTGCCTCCATCTTAGAGGGTGATGTAAACGTAGGTAGCATTCCCTCTCCAGTGGTGAAAGCCATGGTCATGAGAGCGTTGGATTATGCTGATCCTTGGACCCTTTCAAAGATTAGAGCATTACTCGGGGAGCAATGTTAGAGAACAAGACATGAGAGGAAGTAGAAACTCAATCCTCTGAGGTGATTCTTGAGACTCAGATGGAGCAGTAGTACAAATTGAGAAAGTACTCAAAGGAGAACCCTTTGATGTAGTAGAATAGTGCAAATATAATTTACTTTGTAGTGTGTGCCTTCATTTATATATGAAATGAAGCGTTTTGTTTTGGTTTTCTATTAGATAGTAATAAAACAATATTGCTCATTATGTTTAATTTTCATTTAATACATGGCAAATTTGATATGAATGAATGTATTGTTGCTAGTTCAAAAATGATAATATATGAAATTTCAGGAGGGTAAAATTTCAAAAAAGTGCAAATTTTGCACTATTGTGGCCATTGGACAATGCACTTGGCCAAGTGCAAAAATTGCTAATTCGGTGTTAATATCACAATATCTTATTTTGAAGATCCATACCGTACAAATGATAATCAACTAGCACAAGAACTAAGAGAAATTTGGATGGATGAAAATTGTACAGGATGTAGTATTGAAAAAGGTTGCAATCTGTTCGTCGTCCATTATATGGACACATGCGCGTAAAAGGATTAACATACTCATGTCTTCAATGATGCAACCTCAGAGAATTATAACTAATTCAATTTTCTCCAAAAAAAATTGATTCTATTAGGTTGAGTTTCATTTTTTCTTTACCTGTCTTTAGAAATGGTGCACAATTGAAGCTTCAAGGACTAGATATACATAAATGGATTAGACACCACAACCGCATAAAAACATCTTTAACTCCTAAGTGACCAAACGACCATTTTATGGTCGCTGCCCTTTTTTTATGGGCTCCGAAGGATCAAAATTTTATTTTTATGGAAAATAAAAAGTATTTTCAAATAGGAAATCAAGCATACTTTCCAACCCAATTGAATCATGTCCATCCAAGTTAAACTCCACCGACAAGAATTTTTCAAAGACAAAGACCTCAATATTGTTTTAGTGTTATAAAATTTACTATTTGGGGAAACTAATGATGTTCTCTCCTTTGAAAAAATTTCCTTTTTGAAGTTTAGAATATAATGTCTATTTTTAACCAATCATACCAAATTTCAAAAATAAATTTCAAAATATAAAATTTGTAATTTTGGTGAATATTAAATTTTAAATGTTGTTAAGTTCATTAAATGAGTACTTAAAACATTTTTTGAAAGTTTGACCGTACGGATAATTACTAAAAATCATGCTTGTCATTTTCTCTTTTGGACCAAACTTCGTCAAAGTTGCAAAAGTAACATTTTATAACACATCTAAGTTTTGCCCTTACCCCTCTGTCATTTAGGAGTTAATGTGCACATGGTTTAAGGTAGGGCGAAAAAGTAGTAATGTATATGCTGCCCGCTTGTGGATCCAGTGCTATTTAAAAGCACCTTGGCCCAACTTCAATCTAGCTTATGGCGTAGTAAAGTACCTTATTCGACTAAACTAGAGGATCACCAAGCCATGATAGCCATGGGCTTGCTAGTAAAAGGTCTACTACCCATTTCGAGCACAATAAACAAGTGAAATTAGCAGGAAGAAGGGTTGTTTTTGCTCTGGCTTAGAAAATACTGCACAACATATACTAATTGCATTGGGATGAAGTTAGCATGTTATGGTAGTTGGATTTGGTTACTGCCCTCTTTGTGCATTGATGCATGATTTATCTAGTTCTAAAAAAAGGGCTCAAATATGGACTATCTAATTCTGGACAAAAAGAAAATTTAGACGGGTAACACTAGCTGAATTTTTGGCAACGGGGAGATTGTAAGTGAAATCAACGGGGGATCCCCTAATAGAACGTCTTCTATCAGTGGCCTTGACGAGCGACGCTAGCTGATTTCTAACTTCGGGGCCCCTATAAGATGAAATCAACAAGGGATCCCCCGATAGAAAGCTATCTACCAATGGCATCCTCCTACAAGATTGGCCCCCCTTGCTGTGATGGCCAAAAATGAAGGTCTATTTCCAATTCAATCGTTGGAGGATCCCCCGATAGGGAGCTCTCTATCAGTGGCATTCTCCCACAATTAGACCTTTATGTTTGAGGACCTTCAATGTACGCTACAGGCTGAGCCAACTATTCAAATCATCAAGTACAGTCAGTCCAACTAAGTGATCAGACCTCCACTTGAATCCACCATCTATTACAATTTCCTCAAGGAATGATTCTACTGAGCTATATCTAAACTGAGGAAGAATTCAATTGAAACTTACAGGCACCATCTTATCGGGGGATCCCCCGATGGGTCCAGCCCGGAGGTAGACAAAATATATTGAATAGTCTTTTATTACACAAAATGAATCATACAATGTACAACGCTGCACTCAAGGCTGCGTCAAGCATTCTTTACATCATGTACAAGGAATCCAACTAAATGATCAGACCTAATGCAAACACGCTTAATGTGCCACAACTTTAAGAACTTCCGCTTGAATTTTCCATCCATCTCATTCTCCTCAAGAAATCTTTTCACTGAGCTATATCTTCGAAGGCCAAACATGAAAGGAAGTAATGCGGTGCAAATATTGGGGATGACATTACGTTGATTGGGTAGCGTTCTCTCCCCCAGCCATGAAGTAGGAAAGTAACATGCCAAGTCACCATTGTATACATTCCTGTGCCTACAATCGTCTACCATGAGAACTTTATCTGGAAAACAGAAGTCCTTCGCATTTCGTTGGCGTAGGAGATCTTTGAGGTTCTTAAAGCAATAAGGATAGCTCCCCGGATGCCCACACTTGTTCTTCCCGTTTACAAATAATAATTGCCTCTTGATGTCTTCAGGTAGGATATATTGCACGACCTTCCTTAGACGGACTAGAAGCATGGATGACCAAATTCCAACATGGAAGTATTGAAACAAAAGACGAAAGAACTGTACTAGCCCAGGTAGAACTTTGATGTTGTTCGGATTAAAAGGGGGTGGCGTGAACTTGTCGTATTCCTCATAACATAGCAATCCATTCACTAATAGAACGATCACCATCTTGACGTTACTGCCCACATTCTCCTTGACCTTTCCCACCAAATACTTTATTGTATAGATATTATGCAATCATATATATCATATAGTTATTATACAGTTATATATATATATATATATACATATATATATATATATATATATATGAAATACAGTTATTGTACAGTTAATATGCAATCATATATATTATATAGTTAATATTTACAGTTAATACATATGAAGTATATCTAAATATTATACAGTTAATATATAGTGTACATATATATTATATAGTTAATTTAGAGTTATATAGTTTGATACAATTAAATATAAGAATCGTTTCTCACTATAATTATGTATGAACTATTAGTAGTTAATAAGTGCTAAAACATATATATATATATATATAATACAATTATATTCAGTTACATACAATTATATATAATATTAGAAAAATAATGGGAATTTTAGGTTCTATTGACTATATTCTCTCCGAACCCTGAATAATCCCTTATACCCTCAAGATTCTCTTCAAACCCTGGATATTCCCTCAAAACCCTAAAGATTCTCTTCAAACCTTGGATATTCCCTCCAAACCCTAGAGATTCTCTTAAAACCGAATTTTCTGTCAAGACCCTAAAGATTCTCTTCAAACCCTGGATATTCCTTCAAAACCCTGCAGATTCTCTTCAAACCCTGAATATTCCTTTCAAACCGTTAAGATTATTTTCAGACCCTGAAAATACCCTCAAAACCCTACAGATTCTGTCCAATTCCTGAATATTCCCTGAAACCCTGAATATGCCTTGGAAACCCTAAAGATTCTTACCAAACCCTGAATATTCCCTCAAACGCGAAATAATCTTTCAAAACCCTACAATTTCACTGTATACCCTAAAGATATAAATAGTATATAACTATATATTGATAATATTACATGTGTATAATCACATACATTAGTTGATACTATTATTATTATATGAACTAATACTATCAACTAAACTTATATGAACTATTCTTAGTTCATAGGTTAGTTAACCACTAAACAACTTGAGATATGTTTGGAATGAATTTAAATGCATAATCCTTCGAAAAATTGTATAAATTATAAAAAAAATTAGGGTTTAAAAATTTAGCAATTTTAGTGAAATTGGTTTATGTATTGTAAACCAATTTTAACAGGCAACGGCCAAAAAATGGTCTCATGGGAGCTTAGGGGTTAATACTAATAATCAATTCATACTAATATATTAGCATTATTATATACATTATTAGAAGTTATAGTTAGCTACTACATACATTATTATTAATTATAGTTCACTTCTAAAGTAACTATTATTCGTTAATAATTAGTTCATAATATTAGTTCATATCATATTAGCTTATAATATTACTTCATATAGTGGTTTATAGTATTAGTTTATAATACTAGTTCTAGAGTGGTAGAGGCTAGAATTGTATGATGATTTTGATAGGACCCCAAGCGTTATTAAAAAGATTCCCTTTGTTTCCGAAATGGTAAATTAGACTATCTTGTAGGTGTCTAACCACGGCATTTGCCATTCCCATAATGAGGCTCCAAGTACCACTCACCACTCCATATACCCCCACCACTAAAAAATGAACCCCCATCACTCCATGTACTTAGGCACCCAACAACATGATGTCGTAATTCGCCCCAAGACAATCATTGTGTCCTTCACTCCAAGGCAATGATCCCGTCCCTCCCTTGGAATCCAAATTTCCCTCCCAAACATCTCCCTTATACGTTCAAAAATTTCCCCCTCTTCCTCACTTATTCAATATGCTCCATCTTCCATTACCCTTTCTCTTTCATTTCTGTGGTTCTTGAAGGGAAGCATTCTTGGAGCATTGGAGGAGAGCATTCCTGGAGCATTTTTTTGTAAGTGCTCTACCCTTACATTGAGTTAAGTTGACTTTAGTTGAGTGCATTATAGTGAATTAAAGTGAATTGGAGTGAATTGGAGTGAATTACAGTGAATTTGAGGTAATTACAGATATTTTGAGTTAATTAGTGTTAATTAGAGTTAATATGAGGTAATTATAGTTAATTAGAATTAATTATTGTTGATTAGAGTTAATTAGAATTAATTAGTGTTAATTAAAGTTTATTAGAGATAATTAATTTTAATTATATATTAACATGAATGTCTTCTATCAGAGGATCCTCCGATAGAACTAGGGTTCTAAAATTTAGGCGCCCTCTCTCGGAGGATCCTCCGATATAGCTCGTGTCTTGTATTGGAGGCGCCTTGTATCGGAGGATCCTCCAATAGAGCTCATGTCTTGCATAAGAGGCGCCTTCTATTGGAGGATCCTTCGATAGTGCTAGTATCTTGAATTGGAAGCGTCGTCCATCGGAGGATCCCCCGATGGAGCTAGTGCCCTGCATTGGTGGTGGACTCTATCAAAGGATCCTCTAATAGAGCGAGTGTCTTGTAATTGAGGCATTTTCAATTGGATTTCTTATGTGTTGTTTTCTGTGTGTAGTGATTCGGACATGAATTACTTCCAGAGGGGCTCCGCATCGGGATTGGACCACGGAATCACATTGTCGGATACCAGACATGGTTCATGTGAGCATCGCGTCCCATTTGAAGCCGGTAGAACTGTATCGCTGCGTTGCCGTGCCTTTGGTGTCGTGGGAAGGGGATCATTATTGAATCCTCTTCAGTGGGGCACTGGCGTGGTGTGGATATTGCGCGCACCATGAATTCATTAATTTTAGTAAGGCCTACGAACATCATATTGTCGGCATTGACTCTAACCCAGACAGGATTTACTATTTTGGGAGATGTTATTTATAGGAGACTACTCTGGCCTGCCCAAGATGTCGTGGATCCAATAGAGGAGCATCCGATGTCTGATGCGAATGACGAGGGTGTTGATGGTGCGAACAACGGAGTATCCTACATCCCAGTGGAGGAGTGGATTGGGATGGCAATTGAGCGCTGCAACGTTAATGGTGCTGTGTTAGCAATTGGTCAGATCAATTGTGCTTCTCCGAAAGAACCATTCCAGGACGGCCTTCTTGGAGAAGGATGTGTGGGCGTCACTGTCCTTGACATCTTTGAAGGAGACGCAGATGATTTAATGACCCACCAACGGTGCTCCACACTGGAATGTCGATTTCCAAACGGTTGCTCACTCAGCGAAACAATTGAGTACCTCTCCATGATCCCTGACGAATGCGACCCGGATGCACATCTTGGTGGGAGAAAGAAGGCACTGTATAGGTTCATCTATAAGAAGCCAATGGTAGAGCAGAAATTATCAAAGTATGCGCTGAAGACCACTGACACAGCCATTCACGCAGTGACATTAATCAAGTGCTGTGAACTTCAGTGTTGCCGTCACTTCAAGCCAGACGACACCTTGGCTTTGAGGAAGAAATTCTACTTGAAATCATTTGATGAACGCCAGGAGTATGGGATAAGCGTAGGGGGGCAACTTCACTCTTTGGATCAGTTTGGCGGAAATAGGAATTATGTGACGCTCGTTGGTACCGAGGTTTGTAGTATTGCGTGGTATAAGATTCATGGTATCCCGTCTTCAACATTCTTTTTGTACCTGAGCCTATTCAAGGAGGGAGTGCAATCATCAACACATGGAAACAGAGGGATCAAACGTCCTCGCCTAGGCGTAGTTCAAGCCATGGGGACAATTGCTACTATTGTCAAGAAAAATGCTGATCTCATGCCTCACTAAATGCGGGGCACAGTCCCCGAAGGAATGGATACCTTGAAATTCCTTCCTGCTGGCCACAACTAGAAACAAATCCAAACCGAGGCCACAGAGGTAAGGATACATTGCAGTATTAAGATTCGTTTCAACCTCTGTTATTACTTTGGTTCGCTGTCTTGAATTCCAACAGGGGATCCTCCGATGCATTTTAGAACGATATTTATCTTTGATGGTGATATGTGCAGACAAAACTAAGCTATGGTTTGCCGGCAGTATCTCAATCGGGGATCAGCAGGATTAAGAAGGAATTGTTCAACTATGTAACCATCAAACCGGTTGGGAGTTCGTTTGCAAAGTGCACAGTTTGCGACCAGCTTCAGCAATTTATTAGCAAATCCGTCAAAGGTAGCGCCGAGTATGTGGGATTTGTGAAGCAGAGGGTAGCTCATTTAAGCCACCAGAGCTCATACCGCCGTATCTATCATTCTTAGAGAGAAGAATTAAAACGTAACAAGGCGGAGATTCTTTGTATCATTCATGATAAGATGGACACTGCTAAGACTGCCATTCCATGAATGCGTGTCACCACGAAATATACCGCGGGACTTGGGCAACTTCCAATCAACGTCACCGGTATGGTCACACACGGTCATGGTGATGGAGCCTATGCGCACTACTCAACGGATTGTTGGCTAGTGGATTCAAATTACACGATATCATCCATTGCAAGACTCCTGCGAAGGTTGGAAAGACAACCTATTAGAGAGAACAGGGGTCTTTTCCCCTACCCTCCGGCAAATTCACTTTTTGAGGCAATGCTTCGAGAGAAATCGAGATGTTTGGACGTTTTGCCCCCTCTATCAGAGGATCCTCCGATAGCTCCAATTCCATTGTCCACGAATTTGTTCCTGCAACTGGACAATTCAGCAAAGGATAACAAGAACTAATATTTGATGGCATTCCTCTCTTTGCTTACGCATCGTGGAATGTTCAAAGAGATTCAAGTTAGATTCTTATTGGTTGGACACACACATGAGGATATTGATGCGTACTTTAGTCATCTCTCGAAAACTTTGAAGAGTAAGAACACATTTTTGTTGGCAGATTTGATCAAATCCTTCATGGAATCACAAGAGATGAGGTTTATGCCGGAGTTCATACAAGAGGTGGCTGATTTCAAATCCTATATTTCTGGGTATATGTGTGACGGTGCAACACAACTGATTGGCCTTGGGGAGATGCACCTCTTTAAATTCTACGTGGACTCAGACGGATGGCCAGTGATGAAGTACAAAGAGTCCACAATTGATAAACACTAGTGCCCTCGTAATAAACCTCCCCTGCGCCTCTGGAAGGAAGATGGAAATGGACGTCCTCTTCTCCCTATAGGTGATCTTCGTCCTGTTCCATTCAAGCACGTATGGGGAGATGAAATTGCCTTGCCCGTTGGTAATCAGGACAAGGCCCAAGAGAAGGTGAAGAAAGTGCTCGAGAAACCACTACAAGAAAACCAGCCCAATGTGACTAGGTTTTATGACTACAATAGGGCATAAACCAAAATGTGACTAGCACTGTTTGTAGTCATTTCGGCTTAGTCGCTTCGGACAATCTGACTGGGGGTCATATCGGACACTTCTTGTTCCCAATGCTGCGTTCCCACAGTGTTTTGGGACCTCGAAACGGGACCTGCAGTGGGACTTGGGACCATATGACTCTATATAGTCATACATTTATGACTACACGTAGTCATCTATATACAAATTATGACTACACGTAGTCATACATTTATCACTACGCATAGTAGTGAGATGATGACTGAAATGCGTCATACATTCAGTTGGGAGAATAGGACTTTTTGGAGTCACATCTATTGGACTACCCATAGTCACGAATACTGAAATAGCTTCTGAATGCTATGACTAATTGTAGTGAGATATTAGTGACTGCATCAACGGTTTTATCACTACGCATAGTACTGTGGTGGTGACTGCATTAAGTCACACATAGACTTGGGATAATACGACTCTGTAGAGCCACATCAAAGTGACTATACATAGTCTCCAATGCTGAAATCATGAGATGGACATGACTAATTATAGTGAGGTATTAGAGAATATAGCAATGGTTTGATCACTACGTATAGTGATGTGGTTGTGACTGTATTGCATCATACACACACGTGAGATAATACGACGCTGTAAAGTTAAATATGCTTCACTACACATAGTCACCCATATCATCTGATGACTGCATGGAGTCCTTGTATACTCGTTTCTTTCACTACTGGGAGTCAAATTTCAATATTAAATCGGAAGCATCTGACTAGGACTTGACTGTCCGTAGTCTAATGCAAACGTATGTCATGCAGTCGAATCTGCCATTCTTACGGTGCGTAGTCATAGATTTCAGTTTCAGATTAGGGTGATAATGAGATCTGTTGACTATTACAAGTCAACCATGCGGTTGTGAGCACTGCGTCAGGTCATGCAAATGATTTTCACACATTTCATTGAAAGAGAAAATTCGGTGCTGAAACAGGATGCACTGCAACTGGAACTCGATCAGTCTAAACTGCTTGGGAGAAGGACAGATCAATGTCCATGAACTCTGTGGGCCACAGTACAAAATGCCTTACTGCTTGTCCTACCAAGGTCACGGGTGGATCATCTAGATCTACTGGTGCAAACAAACTGTAGTCGTCATCTAGGCTTTTCTGCACTTCTACAGACACGGTTCCTGCAATTATGGTTTTCCCGTGTAGAGAAGCCCCAGCTACATTCTGCACTTTCCCGAGTGCCACAACTTTATCCTCCTCCCCTTCTTCAAGTCCCTTGAGTCTCACAGGGTCACCCTTCTTGAACTCCGGGTCCTCACCTTCTTGTACAACCTATAATAATAATAAAAACACAAAACAAGGATCAGTTGGGACTAAATTGCTGCTTTGATACAAAGATGTACTTCTCCAAGGCTCATGGCACTTATTCAAATTCTATGACTGTGAGAAGTCATATATTCTAACGTCATTATTAATATCAGTCACGTATTCTAACTTCATGACTGAATCTAGTCAAGCCTAGTCACTCGTTCCATATGAATGACTACAAACAGTCACGAACTTGGCATAATGAATTTCTAAAGAACTAAGGCACAACATTCCAAGAAGTGGCTCATGGCACTGTGAGCTCAAAAACCACCATGGAGGTGGCCTTTGATCACAAGGAGATCAAGGGAACAAGATCACATGAAGAGAAGAAGAAGAGAGAAGAGAAGACAAGAAGAAGATAGGGAACAAGGAAGAGAAGAAGAAGAAAACCTCCCGCCGGACTCCCTTTGAGCCCCTTCCGGTTATTGGGTCGCCATTTCTTCATCCTAGCTCGGAATTGGGCGTGTCTTGGCTTTTTGGAAAGCCAACTTCATTGTGCATCTACCCTCAAAATCTCAACTGCATAAGATTCAAGACCTAGGACTGATTGCGAAAGAACTGGGGCTCTTTTTTCTACTGCCGGCGGGGGAAACCTTGCAACATCCCTAACTTTGGGGGTGTGTATCTCACTCCCTACAACTCGGAATTGGACATGCCATATACCGATGGAAAGCTCTACTCACAAGCTACTCACCCTAAAAATATCAGCTAATTTAGAGAAGAATGAGGTGACTGATGGGGAAAAGACCGAGAGGCATTCCATGGAAATGAGCAAAATACACAACACTATACTTGAGTACAAAGCAAGTACAAACACAATGGAAGAGGGGATCAAGATTAGAGAGAAGGAGGCCCAGCTCTTAAATACAAAAGAAGGAGCCGCCAAAGAGGCGGCTCACCCTAACCCTAAGGCCCTAACCCTAAGGCCTCCATGGATGAATGATACTCCAACCTCTACGGCGCTCCATCTTGACGAACCTCCACGAATGAATGTAACTCACAAATAGATGTGTCTGAAGAGCCCCCTAGACAGCATTTTAAACTGCGGGCTCTACTTCTTTGGTGCATGCACGACTTCCCTGCGTACGGACTAACATCTGGCCAAGTCACAAAAGGGTATAGAGCGTGTACGGAGTGTGGGCCAGATGTTACAACTCGGCGGTCAAAGGCTTTAGGAAAGAATGTATATGTAGGTCACTGCCGGTATCTCAGTAGATGGCATCCCTATCGTAGGCTCAAGCAAGCATTCGATGGTCAACAGGAGTACCGGCCGCCCCCTCCAATTCTAACAGGATGCGACATCATGGGCTATGCACAAGAGAGAGTATCCTTCCTGCAGGAGTCACAGGGAAGAAGAGGTGGAGGAGAAGGCGACCCCATTCACCGGACCGGAGTGAAGCGGCTCTCAGCTCTGTACCTGCTTCCGTATTGGCAGGTACTAAGCGCATTCACTGGTTCCAGTAACTACTTTCAGAATTGTTGACTGAATCTAGTAACCTGCTTGATAAGAAGGTTGACTGTGAATAGTGCAATTTCTGAAATCCATCACTGCATGTAGGGAGAAAAATGAATATGGACCTATATCTTCTCAATGAATGCTTAAGATTCTTTGTCAATAGTGAGCAAATCTGACGCTGGAATGCTATGCTGGGATTTCTGGCAGGACCTCCTCATTAGACATGTTTTGGATCCCATGCAATGTGAAAAAAACATCTGCGAGAACGTGATGAAAACAATTTGGGGAGTCCGTGACACTTTGAAGGCCAGGCTAGACTTAAAAGAGGCCAATATTCGACCACATGTGCACCCGCTTCCTGGAAGGAAACCTGGGTATGTCGTACTTCCAACAGCTCCATATGTACTATCGAAAGAGGAGAAGGCGAAATTCCTAGACATTCTCCGCAATTTGAAGACTCCTACAAACTACGCTGGCCAACTTGCAAAGTACTATCTGTACAACTACTATCTGTAGAATTTTGGTAGAGCAAAGGAGTAGTCACAGAGATTGCACAGTTAACAAATTCGAGTTGTATGGACAAAGGCAGTTCATTACCAATATAAGTAAAGAAAACTGTCCAATTGACTATGTAATTTTGCAATCATTACCAATATAAGTAAAGAAAACTATGCACATGACTACAGTATTTTGCAATCACTTTGACATCTCAAAAAAGTACGGAAAGGTGATCAGTAATAGCTCATTTGTCAACATGGGAAACCAATTTTTGGACTCTCTTGCAATTAGTTAGTAATTGTTTGAAGTTGTATTTATAGGTGTTGCTAAAATGCAATTCATTACTAGTATAAGTAAAAGAAACTGTCTAGATGACTATGTTATTTTGCATTCATTACTAATTTAAGTAAAGAAAACTGTCCACATGACTACGTTATTTTGCAATCACTTTGACGTCTCCAAAAAATATGGGAAGGTGATCAATTATAGCCCAATGTGTCAGCCTGGGAAATCTAAAGCAAAGTTAAGCATACAAGGCATTTTCGTGCATCTGGAAAGTAAGTGGAAAGATAGAGCAAGTGCTAATCATGATTTTTGGACTCTCTTGCAATTAGTTACTAATTTTTGAAGTTGTATTTATAGGTGTTACTAAAATGCAATTCATTACCAATATAAGTAAAGGAAACTGTGTCGATGACTATGTTATTTTGCAGTCATTACTAATTCCAGTAAAGAAAACTGTCCACATGACTACGTTATTTTGCAATCACTTTGACATCTCAAAAAAGTATGGGAAGGTGATCAATAATGGCTTCTTTGTGAGCATGGGAAATCTGTAGCAAAGTTAAGCATACAAGGCAATTTCGTGCATCTGGAAAGCAAGTGGAAAGATAGAGCAAGTGGAAAGATAGAGCAAGTGTAATCATGATTTTTGGACGCCCAACCCAATTACTTACTAATTTTTGAAGGTGTATTTAGTAGTGTTTCTAGAATGGTGCCCTAAAATGACATCCTATAATGTTTGCGCGCAAACATGGTAGTGTTGAATAGACAAGCTTTTTTGTAAGTGAAGATTATGGACCTACTCCTATTTTACAGCACTCACCCATTGAGCCAACGAGTAGAGGACTTCAAAATCATCTGATTGAAATATATGACTACTATTAGTCAGGCTATTTACTACATGACTGCATGTAGTCACCCAAACCAACTCTATTACTACACTAAGACATACATAAACCATATACCCATACAATCCGACTACATTAGTATGACTACACATAGTAAGCACTCAGAGCATGACTTTGGGAACCGGGCAGGAGAACATATGTCCCGTTCCCGTAGACGTTCCCACCCAGGTCCTCAAAAATATGACTACTTATATGACTAGTCCATGACTGGACCCTCTTAGGACTGATTTTAGACTAAACCAATGACTGAGGTGACTACATAGTCATATGCGCTTAGTCACATCCGGTCACATTGGGCTGGTTTTCTTGTAGTGAACGGTCATTCATCAAAACTGGCCTACAAAAGTATATTGAATTTTAGGAGCACGGAATGACCAAGTGCGAGGGATTTGCGAAGCAGTTCGGTCCGTATGTGGATTATTGGAAAGTCCTGCTGGGAGAACTTGACAAGCCATTGCCCACCACGCCATCCAGATTAATGGAAGGTTTTTGGCCTACCCACAACTTAGGCAATGTCCCAGTCCTTCAACTCGTAGGTATAGAAGGTGACACTACTCCTGAAGACGAGGACCTTGAACCATATTGTGGACCATACAATGAAAGGCCAAAATATGCATTTAATCCATGGAGAGATGTTAAAGAGGGATCTTGGGTCCTTCTCAGGCCTTTCGACCCAGACGTATACCCTGTCTGGTTAGGAAGGACAATGACTGCTATGTGCAGAGATGTTGCAGATATCAACTTCGAGAATTTCCTACTGCAATTTTGGGAACCGATGAACTCTACGCGAACCCTTGCTGCAAAGTATAAGGATTGCTGGTCTGCGACGTGGGTCCTAGAACGAAGTGCTCCACGTTGGGAGCGTTATAGCTGTATATTGTTTGCATCGTGGTCAAAATTGAAGAGTCCTACAACTCGCAAAATTCCAAAGGCAGATAGAACTGCAGCTTTAGCCAATCTTGTTGAAGCCAACAAACAGGATCCCTGATTTTGAACCACCCTAGGAGCTGCCCTATGGTTTTTGCAATGAACGGTTAGTAATGAGGAGCGAGCACGTCATACTCTATCGGAAGATCCTCCATCAAACTACTTAGTGTGTTACTATTTAGAAGTCTTGTAAAGTAGTGGATCCAGCATGATCTGTGCAAAAAGAGGCCTTAAAGCAATTAGCACTACATGTGTCATCGGGGGATCCTCCGATAACAATATGTTAAGTCCTTAGTATTGAACTTTGCGCATATGTGAACTCTTTAAAGGCTATATTCGTTATATTGAGACTTTTCGCAGTGTCATTCAATCCTCGACTTAAAGATAAACCGTTTTATCTCTCCACTAGTATTATTTTAAATAAATCGGTAACAACACCAACTTTTAGAATTTCGTTATAGAATCACTATTTAAACATTATTTTTTTGGTTTCAATTACTATTTTTAAAATGAATTTTTGAATAACTAGCATTTTGTCTCATAATCTGCAAAAAGTCTCAATATAATGAATATGGCCTTTTTAGTGATTACGGTTAATGATGAAGAGTCAACACTTCATACTTCATCGGAGGATCCCCCGTCAATACTCTGACTACTTAGGAAGTTACTATTTAGAAGTCTAGTGAAGTAGTGGATTCAGCATGATACGTGCAAAAAGAGGCCTTGGAGCAATTAGCACTTCATGTGTCATCGGGGAATCTCCCGACACAATGTTAAGTCCTCGGTATTGAGCTTAGCGCATATGTAAAATCCTTAGTGTTTTTCTACCATGTTGGAAGTGGCTAAGTAAAGAGGTACTATTTTTTTGGACTAATAACACAATTTACTTACTATGCAAAGAGCATTGTATGTGTTAAACACTGTATGTGGAACATAATGGAGCACATTGGAGGATCCTCCGTAGGCAGAAAGTATGCGGCGATCTAACAGAGGATCCTCCGTTGGCCAAAATCCTTCTATATCCTCCGTTGGAAATTTATGCTGATTTCTGGAGTTTGTGAATTTTGTAGTAGGGTCATTCCAGAAATAGATAAATCATGCATATTGAAGTTCTGTTGGCCTAACTCAATCAATGATAAGGTAACTATACCTTAAAGAGTTCACCTTACCAACTGAGCCTATTTACACACATAAAACAAAAAGTATTTTTAGTGGGTCTTATTAGCAAGTTCAAGAGGATTCCAACGCACTTTAGCATGCATTATTTGGACACCGTATGAATAAGTTATGAATTTCCAAAGTGCTAACTATAGGTTGACCTTAAAGCTTCTCTAAAGTCTGATGTTCAGATTGTGCACATTCTCATCAACAGTAAAGCGTCAAAATCTACTTATTATGGAAGATTGAGCTATGGACGCTTTAAGGAAATGGTTGCTTTTAGATATAGTTACCTTACTATCAACCCTCTATAAGATGGTCTCTTCCTCCCCTCAATATGCATGACTGTCTTTCGGACTGCTTTTGAACACCTTCCAACGAAGCCAAAATTTGCAAAATTATATGTTAGATTTTGCATTTATCTCTA
The DNA here is from genome assembly GCA_022496805.1 of Pohlia nutans. Classification (NCBI taxonomy): domain Eukaryota; kingdom Viridiplantae; phylum Streptophyta; class Bryopsida; order Bryales; family Mniaceae; genus Pohlia; species Pohlia nutans. Next base: position 2,494,079 of record CM040093.1, on the reverse strand, counting down.
AGTGCCTAGGCAACCATAGTTTGTCGCCTTAACCCCTAAATGCCAAAGGGATAAGGGCAAAACTTAGATGTGTTATAAAATGTTACTTCTACAACTTTGATGAAGTTTGGTCCAAAAGAGAAAATGAGAAGAATGATTTTTAGTAATTATCCGTACGGTCAAACTTTCAAAAAAAAATTTAAGTACTCATTTAATGAACTTAACAACATTTACCATTTAATATTCACCAAAATTACAAATTTTATTTTTAGAAATTTATTTCAGAATTTTGGTATGATTGGTTAAAACTAGACATTCTATTCTAAAATTTTAAAAGGTAAAATTTTCAAAGGAGAGAACATCATTAGTTTCCCAAAATAGTAAGTTTTATAACACTAGAACAATATTGAGGTCTTTGTCTTTGAAGAATTCCTTAGTGAACCTCTATACTGCAAATTAAATGCAGTAAACAACAATAAAACATTCATGATCTCTATATCCCCAATTTCGACAAAAAATCAAAACTCAAAAATTGTCATTTCCTGACCATAGGCAATCTCTACTATTTGGGTTGTGATCAGAAAATGGTCGATCGGTCACGTAGGGGTTAAATTATTTGGGTGAAAAATTTAATTTTTAAAATAGTTTTCAAAAGGATTTCGAGACATGTTTACTAAATTATAGTAGTACTTATGTAAACAACTTCACCACTTTTGAACCAAACAATATGAGCCAATGGTAATGAATTTCAAGTTCAAAGTATTAAAAAAATGCAATTTTGGTGAATTTTTAGTGTCAAAACTTGCAAATTCAAATGAAAAATATGCAATCTATAATTTTCCAACTTTGAGTGTACAAATATCTTTAAATTGAACCTTGATTTTGGAAATTAGTACTCCAAAAAGTTTGAGATGTCACACCTTATAATACATCTAAATACTGTCTAAAAGCCCTAGGCCGCATTTAGGGGTTAAACAATGGGTTCACGCCTTGTGTTCTAAAAAGAAAAGCTATTTGTAAGAAAAAAATGAATGTAGTGTTCCAATGACATATGGCAACTTGATAATATAAAATATGGCATATCATCTCATGTCACTCTTATTACTTGGAAAGAACATGGCACTCTCAATGAAAGTGGGAATGACACGTGACAAATTCCTATGTAGTGTCAAGGGACACTATTTCTCTTCAGCTTTGAACAAATTGTGGTAAAAGACATCAATTATCTTCGGACACTAAACATACCATTCAGTGTACTGGTAGTCACTACTCTACACAAATGAACCACTTGGCTATTACTGAGATGAGGATTTATGCTGTGACAATTTTGGAGATACTACACCAAAATCACCATATACTATGGCCCACGGTATTTACAAGAGGTTTTACTAATAATTATTTTAAAAAATACTGTGATAAATTCATCCAAATTGGATGAAAAATTGTTAAAATGGATGAATGTATCCACACCATTCACCCACCCATAGTATCTGGTAATTTCGGCGTAGTAGTTACCTGGCTCACGACAACTGCCGGTCGGCAAGGTCCAATATGGATGATCTAGCCCAGACAGACCCTGACAGCAACAATGAATTAATGGTTTTACTGTTGTATTACAGAGCAAGCCCAGCAGTTCCTAGAGAAAAATTTCTGCCAAGCATCAATTTGAAGGCCATTTTTAATATGAAGGAATGTAATACATGAAGTACCCCAGCAGCATTCCTGGAGCGAACACCAAGGTAACTTATAAAATGAAGATTTTATATAAAGTTACTTGATGACCTTGAAGCACGGGCCGTGAATATTCTTCAAGCTTGTTATTTAATTGTTGATTGAGCATCTTTGCTTGCTTGGTGTGAGAAATTTGCTTGGGCCAAAGCTTCTCTGAATGGCGGGGAAACCTCAAACTTTGGCTCCAAAAACTATTATTTAGCGTTGGTGGGTAGTTGCTGGGCCAAACTTCGAAGCAAGTGGAGATAACTACACCAAATCTTGGCGTTGGTCCCTCCAAAACACATGCTGCTGGGCATGCTCTAACATTCAGTAGCCTTCATGCCCAGTGCTTTTCCTTCATGCACTCTGCTCATCACCTTGAGCCTCCATCTGTCCACTTAGCTACTGATGAAGTACTGTTGGGTGTGGAATATTCCACACCATCTAAGGCAGCCAAGGCAGGGATAGTGGATGCTGCTGAATGTTATGGATGCTGCATGTGACATTCAACACATTCATTGGGCAGTAAGTTTCTCTCTTCTCCTCATCACCCAAGGAAATTCGGCTACCTGGTTCACTGCCTCCCTAGACCAGCTTGCTGTAAGTAACTGAATGGCTTGATTCAGATGGTCAATTAACCACAACTAGAATGTGGATTTCATGGGTGTCCTAAGAGTATTGAAATAGGCCAATTTTCATGGGTAGTTTGCTGGTGCACTAGTAAAACTTCACGATGCACTAGTGAAACTTCAGGAGAGAGTTGTGCCCTTTGTAAAAAAAATTATTTTTTGGTACAGTGGAACCACCAACTGTGGAAAGGCCCCATTTTTCATGGGTCTTGTATTGAAGCTATGGAGTGGGCTGCAGGTGCACCCAAATTTTGGCACCTAAATTTTTTCAAAAGCCAAGTCTGGACTACCGTAGTTTACAAGCAGGTTCGGCAAAAAATAATTCTAAAAATAGATGCCTAAAATTTCGGAATATTATTGGCATTTTTTGCCGAATATAATATAAATTAAAATTCAAAATTGCCGAATAGTAAGAAATTGTTACTTTCCACTAGATTTTTACTTAGTATGGAAGTATGTGTGAATTTTAGTGGAGAGAAGGTGTTGCTCTTGTAATCAAGTTCATTTACATCCGTCCACAAAGAATATGGGTTAAGTAGTAAGACTCTAGCTTTTGAAATGTGTCCTACACAAATTTTTGGAGTCCAATTGAACATAGAAGATGAATTTTTATAGAATTTTGTCCAATTAACAAAAGTTGAGAAATCAAGTCTTCTTCCCCCTCCAACAAGTTTTGTGTCAAAATAAGTCTTTATGCAAAAGATATGGACAAAACATTGCAGCCGTGTAAAGGTCAAAAAATTAAAATGCGTTCCTAACAGTTTTTCGAAGCTCATTTGTGCATAGATGATCAACTTTTTTGGAATTTTGTTGGTCTAAGAAAAGTTCATAAATCAAGCAATCTTTCACCTCCAACAAATTTTATGTCATTTGAAGACTCTATGCAAATGTTATGCTTGTTTTAAAAATGAAGACAAACTAGGTGCTTCACCTCAAAGTTTATATATCCCATATGCATTGTTGGATACAACTCCACTCCACTTGCACAAAGCACAGAGCATTCTCCACTCTTCACTCACATATTACTTGTCAACCAATGCAAGAGAGTTGTACATGATAAAAACTTAAAGAGAATTTAAAAAAAAAAAATTAAGCCGAATTTAAAAATTTAAAGAGAAAACTGTCGAAAGTATTAATATACTATTTTTAGGTGTCAAGCCTACTTTTTGAACTTTAATTAAATATTAGGCAGCAAAGTGACCTTACTTATGAAACTCACACATTTCTACAGTGGCAAGCCTCCCATTTTCCATAAAGAATTCAATAGTGGAAAGCCTTGATTTTTCAATAGTTGAAATTAGAACCCTCGCACACATGAATGTATCACGGTTCCACTGTGGAAAAACAAAGTTTTTCATTACTCTGCATTCATGAAAATTTGGTAAATTCATGCTCCGCATTCTAGTTGTGAACATTATTTATTATGTCCATACGTACGAGATGCTGCAGCTGCACTTTTCTACGCCTGTATTTTTTTTTTGTGTTTATTTTGCAGGGGAACAAATGGGGCAGGAACCTATTGCAGAAAAGAAGGCAGAGGAGAAATACAACCGTGACGAGCACGGGCGGGTCGAAAGGCAGGCAGGCAGGCAGGCAGGAAGAGAAGAACCGACCTAATTAACCGACCTCCGTAAGTTAAGGGGATTCTTACACTGCAGGTGGCCAAATAATTGGAAGCTACGTCAGAGAGAGCTCGTACTGATGAGGTTAAACTGACGGTCCCTCCCTGGCACTGATCGATCGAGCAGTCGATCTCACTGCATGCAGGCATGCATGCGCACGCATGCCGGGTGTTGGGTTGGTTGTCTGATCGATGACCTCGCTCGGAGCAGCACTGAGCCCAGGCTCCCCTGCCTCACTAAGTTAGAAAAACTGTCAATGAGGCTTTGCCAAACGATCCAGCTGACTAACTCCAGTGAGCTCGGCTCATGATTCCATCAAAGGAGTTTGAAATTTATTTGCCAAAGTTACAGTATATAATTATACGGTCCCTAAGTAGTAGCATATATCCAAAAATGAAATGCGCTTGCAATGAATGGGCCGGGGAGGTGGCTCACCAAATTCGAAAAGCCTGTCAGTCTCCAATATAATTATTAGGTATGAATGATCCAGGAATTAAGGACCGGAAGCGGTACCAGCAGCTACAAGGTTGAGTCTAAGCGAGATCGATCGTGGACCTCCCTCCATTTACGTTCAGATCTATATATGTTAGTGGGGGCTCGGCATGAGCAAAATCATTCTGTGGATCTCGACGTACTGCAAGATCCATCAGTTCTCTGTTCTCGGTATCTCCAGAATTAATTAAGTCATTAATTATGTTAGAAGCAAGCTAGCGGTCATGCCACCCCGGCCCCCGAACACTCGATCAATCACGGGCTATGTATATATGTGGCTCAAGTCAGAGTGAGTGTGAATATTGACAACGTATACGTACACGACGAGGACAGAAGAAACTGAGTGTAAGCCTGCCATCTTGTTCGATCATTTACGGACGGATTTATACATGGACGTACCTGTGAGTTGCAATGGGACCCTACACAGGGAGCTCATTTTGGTTCCCCTGTGTTATTCCCCCGTGAGTGCCACTTTTCCCTGTGATTTGGGGTTTTGACATGTGTACAAAATCACCTGCTTAAGCAAAGTCACCTACTTGTAGAAGGAAAGTTTAACATGTGTCGAGTTCTGAAGCTCAGAGGGGAAAGTGGCACTCACAGGGAATCAACACAGGGGAACCAAAATGAGCTCCCTGTAGCTACAGTGCGAATTATATACATATGCAGTAGCACGTGGAGAGACAAGATCGAGTCTGTGGCTTCAATTCAGGACTGGATTATACTAAACTGTCCAGCACAAAACGGACCGACGAGCTAGCGCTCCTGAGCCTGGGTCGTCACACTCCGATCCCGGGTACGCAACTCCCGTATTATAGATGGCCCTGATTATAATCACTTATGTTGCATTTTAGCCCAATCTCAAGTGATATAATTTGTTCAATGTAGGAATCTCTTGTCGCCCTTTTAACAAGGAATTCAAAATGTAATTATATATAAGTATTGAATATTCCTTGAAGATAATAATAGCATTAAAAACCTAATTATATGAATTTTTTTAATACATGTACCATAGACTAAGCTACCCAACTTTTTGGGCTTTTTAATAAAATTTTAGTTTTTTTTCATTATAAATAAAACATTGCCGATAACTTTTAATTTTAATTAGAGGCAACTTCTTGTCTAGATTTTTTAAAATTATGCATAGTTATTTCAATTCATTATATACATTGTGAAGCCTTTTTTGAAAAAATGAATAAAATAAATGTGCAACCCAACAATTTCTATATGTCATTTTATTTAATTCGGTTTTCACCTAACTTTTTGGTCCTTTTGTTTTTATACAATTTGATATAATTTTTACAAAACCCATCCTCTAAGTTGTTGCTTTTTACAAAACCCATCCTTTAATGTTGATTCCTAATAATAAAGGAATTGTGTACCCGGGACTCTGATCCCCAATTGGCGGTGACAAATAAAATGGAGCACAATTCTACCACTATCCTTCGATCAATTTCTACTGGCAATTTGATCACTTTGGGCCACGGAACGAATTTAAAAAAAGCCAGGGGCTACAATCACTACAACAGATCCCGACCGCTTAAAGCATCTCTTGCTACCCGCCACTAGGACCCCGCCAAAGGAAAAGTGGCCAGGCCGCAATGGGCGGGTGGCAAACGAGTCCCCAACAGCACGCCATTCCAAAATTTAGCAGTGCACCACCTCTACATTCCTGAAGCTGGTCGACAGAAACAAGGATTGTGCAGGCTAACAAAAACTAAGATTGTGCAGGCTGAATCGAGTGGCCTTGGAGTTTGCCACGAGGACCACGATCAACTGCTATTGGATCAATTTGCTACGGGCAGGCAGACGGGTGGGTGTGTTTGAGTGGATCAATTCGAATGGGTGGTAGGGGAAGGTCAAGTTGCCCCCGGGGAATTTGCACAAGCTGGCGGGTCCTCCCCTTTAGACATGGTTTGGCGGGCTTAAATTAAGCCAGCGGGAGGAGATGTTCTTACAATGGCCATTGTCACTGAAAGCCGGCGTAACTATGTTACCAAAGTGAGCTGCTTACACCCAGTTTTTACACCTAGTGAGTTGCTTACAATATAAGTGACCGGGATCAGATCTGTGAATCTGTCGTAGTGAGTTCTCCTTTGGCAGTTGACACACAAGGCGGTTGCGGTCAACACTACATTGGAGAGGCTAAACTTCCCCTTGCAGGGTACTTAGGCTTCCATATATTAATAGACCAAACATGCCCCTTGTGCGAATGCCAAAGCCCAGAATCCATTATCCACGACGTCTGTACGAACGTGTTGTCTCATGGAGTGCTAGGCTATACAATGACAGTGCGAATTGGACCGAGGGCTTACTACACCAGGGCCTACGAACAGAGGCCCAAAATAAGTTAGGGCAAGCGTACAGTGCACACTAGAACCTGTTGTTGTTATGCACGTACATCTCTTGAATGCGGAAATTAACTTAAGTACTAACTTACACAGTCTGAATGATTGTAGAACCTTGGCCGGGCTCTGTTGATCAATACCTAGCCTCACTGTTAGTAGTCAAGCTAATTAATTAAGCGTTGATTTGGGTGAGTTGGTTACCTGGGTTATCATGAACTGAATTACATGATTAATTGTCAAGCTCTATAATCTTGTGTTCTTGTTTAAATGGTGACGTCACAACATAGTCATCATATCATCCATGGCAGACTAATTTTACTTGACTAATGTTATGTGGCACTATACTAGTTACATGTTTATTTGGTTCATCTGTAGCCCATGAAATCTACAACTCACAACACGCCTGCTCTACATGACAATGTTGTGGCTGGCCCTGCCAGTCTTCCATGTGTAGCTCTCAAGTCTTCATCCAGCTGCTTTGTATGCTTTTACTACTACCATAGGTGCTTTCTTATGGCTAGAGTTTGATTGAATAAATGAATAATCCTTACATGTCCAGTGTTTTTCCTCATTTTTGAGGACCATATTTATAACTTTCTTTTCATTCTTTTGAGAAATTCCTTTGAATTGTACATTATAGTCTGCACCAAAATGAAGAAAAAATATGTAATTTATTACCTTAATAGATCTTATTAGAATTTATTTTCATTGCTACAAAATAGGTAATCAAAAAGTGCTCCTGAGACCATTTTTTGATTTTTCCTCAATCTCATTGACATCATGGTGGGATGAACTTAAAATTAGAAATTTAAAAGATCAAACCAAAGAAATATTCATTTGACATACTTTGAAAAAATAAATAACATGATTGAACAAAACCTCATGGATTTATGCAAGGCCGGTCTAAGTTTAGTTGATTGCAATGTTTTTGATGTGTATATCTCACTTAATATTGATTATTTTAAGAAAAAATCAATTCCAATAGATGGGTTGGGAAATTTTGGTGGCCAATGATTTTTTTAGTTTTTAATTTCAGCTCAAAATATTATTATTAAAAAAAGAAAAAGAAAAAGAAAAGCCAAAAGCCTCTTGGGCCTCGTCGTCCTTCCAAAGGTTAACTTGCAATTAGACATGACATGATGACTAATTCAGTTTGTAATAACTAGCTCAGCTCAGTGTCAGCACCAAAATTATGACGTTCAAGTGTCCAGAGCTTGTGAAGATAGTGCGAATTTGTCTGAGGTAACAAGTAGTGGCAATAAAATATGGTTATCATAAAACTTTTGTGCATGCTAGCTGAAACAATATATTCCTACTGCAGGATGAAGAATCATGCAACCATTCAGCTGAAGTCTTGACAGCAGCTAGCATGCATAGATCGATCGAAGAAGCTCCTAATAAATATGTCACAATACATGCAGTCACAAACTATGTCGGCCATTTTGCATGTCGGTAGATCTATTAATTATCAGATAGCTAGTATGGGAATCTTTATTCAATCATTAAATTGACAATGACGTTCTGCGTGTATTTTGGCAAAGTTTCGTACGTGCAGGTTTGCAAACCAAGTGTTGTGCATGTACGTATTTGTCGTAGTTTTTAAGGAAGAACCCCTTGTGCATCTTATTTTGGCAATTGGAAAATTTCCAATTTAAGGAATTATATAGCCATGAATTCAATTCAGTGTATTGCTGATCAGCGGCCAAGGCTACTAGTTGCATGGCACAGGAAGCGGTGGTACGTTTGTCATGCAAGCGTGAGTACTTTGTAGCCGAACGTACTGTACTGTACATCCAAGCTGGAGGGAGCATTATGAACTACAAATTCTGTTCTGAAATTAATTATGCCGATCGGCTGATTGATGGCCGGGCCCGATGAACTGCAATGAATCCTTTCATACCTTGCTATATCTCATTTGCAAACTAAAACATTTCGTAAAGCTAGTCTGCATGATTGCCACAGATCATATATAGGATTGTACGTGACTTCGTGAGGTTTAGACCGGGGTTGGAAATCCTGTACATATATAACAAACAGACAGCAGTCCGGTCAATAGATCGATAGACAGATAGAGCTTCCAGTGGGGTCAATTAATTCCGGTTGCTTCTACATTTGAACAATTGATGAGTCTTTTAGGCCAACGTTATTTATTTATTTATTTATTTATTATATCATCATTTCTATTACCAATATTACCATTACATCTATAGAACCAAAAGTTCTAGGTATAAAGGTGATGGATTGAGATATTTGACCTACCTATTCTATGAATCATGAGATGTTAAATGATGAGAGAGAAAGTGTCGTATGCGTGATTGAAATGTTCCTCACTCACATACAAAATTCCACTCTCTTCATTCAGATCCTGCAAGCAATTCCATCGACGTACAATGATAATTAGACTTAATATTCAGAAGTGATGTGCATCCAAAATTTGATGTACACTTGAATGAGCTCTTAAACAACAAAAAAGAAACTTTTTTTCTAGAGTAGTGTAGTATATCTTTATTCATCAATTGATCACAAGTGAGGTTTAATACCATATAATTTGATACAAGGAGGAAATTCAATTCGGTTACCAATCGAAAAAGATGGAATGAGATAAGAGACAACAACAACAATGGACACGACAACAACAAGAGACGTGAATATGATCGATGGAAGTCCCAAATCTAAAATACATGACAGTAAGTGAAGACGTTGCAACACCAAAACATAATTATACGTGATGGTTTAAGTAATGAAGTGCCAGTACAATCAAGCTTTTAAAAGGTATAACTAAGTGCAAGCATTTGCAAATCTGTGTGCATTTGTAATAACATGAAGATCAATATTATAACCTTGTTTGAGCATTATGGAATATGTTGGGCAATACGATTATTACGTATGGCATCGATCGATCCGTTACTATGTTATATGTATGGAGCGTACATATAATGTTTTGAGAGGAAGTTGCATGATGCATAAACAAAAATTACACCAGGATTGTTATAATTCTAACCATGGATGCAACTTAATTGTTATGATTAAAATAAGTTGACTATGTATATGAAGTACGAAGATACACCATTACACTTGTTCCACTACTGTCATAGGAATGTCAATGTTAGTATATTGTAACAAATGATATTGTGGTTCAATGAAAAAAATGGTACGTAGGTTAAACAATTCAATCAACTCTCAATCCAAGTAGGAAACTGTTGGCTTCACTGTATACGATACATACATCATAGATAAATTATAAGTTCAAAAGCACGTGGTTGTTGTACAGAATTCCGCAACAACTACATAATGCACCACGTTGCAAGAGTACATTAGAATTGAACACCACTCTCTCTTCCAGTACTGAAAGTAACAGTTTATTTCTTATGATTGAAGACCTATGTACCACTAAATGGCCAACCATGATTTTATTTATTCGTACAGAAACAAATTTGGTAACTTGGATTTATCATGATCCGTCATGCACATTTTGTAGTGTTTATTTTGCCCTCAAAATTTTATGATTGGGAACTTAGCTTCATATGTGTGATCGGATTAGAAAGGGGAGGATTTACAAAAATATATATTAATGCCTCATTTGCTGCCACAATGTTTGAACCAAAATTTCCAAGACAACAGTCTATAAGTGCTTTTAAGACCCTCAACTCATACCATGATACAAGTGAACGAAAAAAATCTCCACACTTCGCTACATTAAGTTATTAACAGTATTACATTTCAAGTTTTGAACTCATTAGAACAAATATCATTCACATCAAGTCAATATCTTTTGTATTTTGTAATTATATATTCTAATAATGTTGGATTGTAAGTTTTAAATGTTATACAAAGATATTGCTAATAGCAATCGCAGATCTAACTATATGGATTCAATCTCAAATTCAAAATATACAACTTGGATTCATACATGAAGTTCAAATAATCCCTTGTCCATGTATGTTATAATCATGCATATTGGCAAAATTCTCAAATCAAAGCTAAAGGTTCAGACTTTGTTTATGAGACAAGTGTTAAGCTTAAAATAGACTTGAAAGTGGACCGAGGAGAATAAACACCATCTGAAAAATACAAATATCTATTGTATACTAGTACAGTACAGCTCCAAGCCGTACCTACGAAGTGTAGGTATGATATGACCAATATGATCCCATAATTGATTTTTAGTGCACATTTTTTCACTAAGACAACATTGATGTATGACCTTCAGAAACGGGGGGTATGAAGTATCCAACTATAGTACAAACTATATGTATCCAACTATAGTACAAATATATATGAACATAGGATTGCCTAGGGACCATCAATAGGGTAGAGAAGGTGACTCCAATCTCAACTACGATGATTATAGAGAAGTGCATAGTGCACCTCCTCGTCGTGAAGTAGGCCAAGTAGAAAATTCGACTTCATGTACCTAAGGAAGATCTTGTAGAGTACATGAAGAAATTATCGTTACTCCATACATGAAATTACCGTCACCCAGGATTGAAATGGCAATGTGATAGTACAAGCACATACTAACATAGTAACGTGGCTCAATTCAGAATCAAACATGATGAATTTTGCTGTAGCAACAAACCTCATACTAGAATCTAAATTAGAGCATGGGTATGTATCCAAACAGTGCACATTTTGAAAAGATGCAATGGACAATGCAATGGTTTCCAAAGAGTGCACAATTTGAAAACATGGTATATGAAGATGAAAGGAAGGAAAAGTCATTCCTAGGTTCCTTACAAATATAGTACATCGTGACCTCGATGTAAGACGGGAATGAAATTGATAATTTTGTACCTTTGCACAACAAAAAACTTGAAATACATCCAGGGGTCTAAAACAGTCCCAGATTTGTAGAACAGTCCCAACTATACGAATAAAGCCTTTACTACTTACTAGTACTAACTACTAAGGTGGAGGCACCTAAAACCGCCTATTGAACCTCTAAACAACCAAGGATTCATAGTTTTAAAATGACAAATGCAATCGACCATATTGAGAAATATATAATTCAGATGGGACCAAATTTTGTTTCACCAGAATTAGTAAACAACATTGCATGTGTTGATTGAAAAATAAATAAATTTGAAGAAAATAAAATTAACATAGGAGCTACTTAAAACTACTAAAACAACACAAGGCCCAATTTGGGCTTCTTGGTCTTTTAGGTGTTAAAAGCTATTGTGGCAAGATTTTTAAAATTGAATTGGGACTATTTTTGGTTAATAGTCATAAATAAAAGTGATTTTTATTTTATTTTATTTTTCAATTAAAATGTAATTTTTGTGAATTCTGAAAGTGAAAAGTTAGTCATACTCCATTTTTGTCATATAGGTGGTGGTTTTCTCAAGACAAGATGTATCATGTATTGTATCCTAGACGCTCCAATTCCGCCCACTTGTGGCATTAGTAAAATTTTGGGCCCAGGAAGAGCCCCCTCCAGGGCGTCCCAGAATGACCCTGAGGTATGGTTCAATACTGTACTTTGGAGTAGTGAATAATTGCTAATAGCCTATGCTTCCTTTGTCGAATTACTGACAGCAATGATAAAGCCGGAGGCGTGTGCATCCCCCATTGGCACGAGAGAAGGGGTGTACTGATTTGCAACTCCAATATCCAGTAAACAACTCCAATATCCAGTAAACAACAATAAAAACAGTAAACAACTCCAATATCCAGTACCTTGCCTCATCACTCGAGCATGCCCAGTTTGGATTCTAATGGGGGTACCTCAAGGATTGTCAGCCATGGTAGCGATGTTTATGAGTCAGAATCGGTACTTCCCCTAGCTTCTCTAGCAACAAAACAATAGACTGGCTTGTCAAAAATTAAAGGGCAAGCTCTGGGCCCAAAATTTTGCTAATGAAGCTTTTTGACTAGATGACAAGTGGTCGGTTTTGGTTTGTTGTGGATTACAAGCGGTCAAGTGTATGTTCCTTGGATGGCGGTAGCTAGAGGTACTTCTAGCCTGACTAGAATTTATGGGTGTGGATTGTTTAAGGTGCCTCTATCTTAATAGGGTTGAGGAACTTGATTGCTACTTTTTATTAGGGGTATTCACACATGTTAAGTGACTTGCACTAGACGTTTGCCTTTTGCGTTTGCATGGATAATTTGCCCTATCCATTGGAAGACTCTAGTGGCCTGCGCACTATGAACTCCCTTTCCCATGCCCCACAAAGAAAATTGTTGAAAATCTTCTTTTTCCTTTGTGAAAACCTTCTCTTCAGGAATACTTCGGTAACTTTTTGAAATGGCCATAATACATGACAAGATTTCAAAGCCATTGCTCGGGCTCATGGAATTCACACAGATCATGCAATTCATGCCACTTGGGAATCACTAGAGTTGTACACAAAAGTCACGCACCTTGGCTGATTCCACAAGAAGGTTCCGAAAAACAAGTCAATGAAATTTCATCAGTCAAGAAGGTCAGCAATGAGATTTTAGTACTGCAATTCCAGGGTTTCCAGTAGTTATGCCACCTAAAACTAGCAAAGGATCAAGTGGCTCTTCCAATGGTGTCATATCCCACTGTGAACACGCATATAATTATGATTGATACTTGATAGTGCCATCGGATTGCTAGCTTTTTGCTAAATGCCTCAATGACATCATATTGGTAAGGCCCGGCCTGCTTCTTTCAGGATTTTAGAAAAGCTTTGCCTAAGGTCGCTAGGATTTCATACACTGTATAGCTGTTGATTTGCAAACTCATCCAAAATCCAAATACTAAACTATTTTCATTTCTCTATGTATACAATTTTTATTCATTTCAAAGAATTGAATTAAAAAATTTGGTCTCAAATAGAGATTGACTTTTCAAAAACATTTGTGTTTATTGACAATACTTATTTTTCCGGAGAAAACAAAATAAATACTAGTATAGAATTTTGAGCATACAATTGTGCATTGGCTTCACGATTGACAAGTAGTGACGATGGGTCTACATCTCCTTTGTAGCTGGCAACAATGCCACTTTTGAGTGAAACAACAAGTTGACCAAGAACCTAGAACTTTTGTTGATATTCAATCTTTAATTCAAAGCTTTGTCCTTTTGACTTCAAATATTCACAAAAATGAACTAGGATTCTAATTCAAAGTTAACCCCTAAAAGACCAATGATTCAGTGTTAAAATGACAAATTCAATTGATCATGTTGTGAAAAAGATAATTCAGGTGGAACCAAATTTTGTACCACCATAATAGTGAAGAGCATTGCATGTGCCGATAAAAAAAAAGCAAATAATTTTGAAAAAAAAAGTCAACACAAGATTAACTCATAATTGCTATAAAAAATATGAGACTAATTTTGGGCTTCTTTTCATCATGTAGGGGTTAAACAATGTATAGTACATTGTCAACAAACCTTCTAAGAGAATTATAAGAGAATTAGACCGACCAAACGACCATGGTTGCATTGCATTCTTGGTGGCATTTTTAAAGGTTAATACGAAGGGACCTTAATCCCTAAGCGTCCCTAGCTTTTTTGGGTTTAAAAACATCATTGCTTTTGAAGTATTAAAGGTCAAAATATAAGTGAGGTATAGAAATCTCAACCGTACAATTTTGTAGTGTATGTGTTGTAAATGACGTGAATCAAATTTGAAGTCATTTGGCCACATAGATTGCAAGATCAAAATGTTTTAGTTTTGAAAAAGGATGGTGAAATTTTCCTAGCAACACATTAGAGTTGAAATTCTACTTCTAAAATTACTCAAATGAAAAACTTTAAACTATAAAGTGGTTCAAAATCATCAAGTTAACACATTGGTACCAAAAAAAACTCATGAAAACCTTTGATGTGTCCTAAAATGACCCAAGTTTTACAAAGCAAAAATTGTCCAAAACTAGACCTCCTTGTACTTAAAAGCTTACCAAATCCTTACAACACCTTGGATTATAGCAATATTTTTACTGTAGAAGCTAGACTTGATTTGGAATCCAAGCCAACAATTGTCATCAAATTCCAATATTGGACAATGGAGAAACAGCTCCTTGAAGTTTTAGTCATTCAATGTTACAAAAAACAACATTTGGCATGTTTAGGGGTTAATGTACTAGCATCAATTGTTATAAATTTTGACAATAAATAGCTAATTCATTTTTACAATCTAGATCATGGATTCTGGTGATCTAGAACTTCAGAGTTCTTCTCTTTGGCTTGAATATCAAACTACTACTTGGTAACTACTACACAAATACCTTACAAAAATTGAAATTTTCTTCATCAATTGTTCACTTCAAGCAGCTTAGGCCCTCTTTACGCTAGAGGCAAGAAGTTGTAGAGAGTAACTTTTCAACCAATGGAGCTTCAAAAACTAAGAAGACCATAGAATGTTCCTTTACACTTGAATTTTTAAGTCCAAAGAACTGCAAGATATTTTGAAAAGTTTGCCTATAGTTCAAAATATTTAAACAATTGAATTGTTGTGACATTACAATTTACATCTTTGATTTTGATAATGAACCTGTATTGTTTGAAACATGAATTTCATAAATTTTAATGTATTTCTTGAAAATAATTAATATAAAATTCCATGTTGAAAATATGAATTATTTATAAAAAAAAATAAAGATATAATTAAAATTTGAAATTCTAAATATAATATAATATTTAAAAATCCATTTCCACATGTACAAAAATCATTTATTTTAGTTAATGATGATTAAATAATAATATAGTTATTTAAAGTAAAGAATAATAATATTTCACTACCTTTAATATGTATGATTTAACATATTGTATACCACACAACGTATGGCATAAGAACAAAATTGTTTTAAATCTGAAATAAAATTACAAGATTTCAAGATTCAACTTCAATATAGAATTAGTTTTTTGAGTATCGCTCAAATTTCAATCTTAAATGAAAATAAATAAATAATTCTAAAATATGAACATATTTATTACATTTTAAATTTTATCATTGGTGATTTATTGAATTTATATTTTATTTTTGTAGATATATTACCAACAAATATGTCTTATGTGGGCAATTTTTTGAAATCATTGGTTGAGAATTTTCTAATAGAAGCAAAGGATTTTGCAAATTTCTTCAACTTCGATGGGTTTTTCATTTACTAAATGCTACTTAGACTTTCCTGTTAAAAATCCAACTACGTTCAATTGCCTGAAATATAATGAATGAATGAATGAATATATATATATATATATATATATATATATATATATATATATATATATATATATATATATATATATATATATATATATATATATATATATATATATATATATATATATATATATATATATATACATTGTGTTTTTTTAGTATGAAATTTGTGAACATTCTATAATTTTAAAATTCATTAATAATATTATAATATACCTGAAATATTTGAAGTTGAAGGTAATGTAGTATCAGAGTCCCATGTATGCATACTCTTTTGCTTTTCATGACCATTAACTGCTAATATAAGTCCATGATGGTCTGGAATTGTTATAGGTTGAAGTTTCCTATTATTGTTTGTAGATTTTTTGTTTGGTAGAAAAACATGAAAATTTTGATCTTGAACTTTCTTTTTAAATTTCAATCCAATACACCCTTCTTTGTGTAATGAGGGAATAGGATCTTCCCTAAAAAATATTTGTTCAGTCTTGTTTTCATCTTTATTTGATGAGTTTGAGGTTATTTTGCCTATAACATTATGACATTCTTTAAGATGACCTATAACTTGATCATCATGATTAATTTTTGTTATGTTGGAAGCATACTGTAGTGGACGTATAGAAACATCAACAAATGATTCTTCTTTGTTGGTGTATCCTTGATTAAGTTGTACTTCTTGAGAAATTTTCTCAAAGTTTCTTGTTAAAACCTATTTAATATGAAGATGTAAAAGTTAAAAAATACACTAACTTTAATCAATGATATCAAAATTATATTTTTATTCACAATACTTTTATTAGTAAATGAATTAAAAGGTTTTAAACATATGTCAAGTCTAAAATATAATATGCATATTAATACTTTTATTGAATTATTTTGAATACCATGCAAAAATATTTTTAATATTTTCTACTTTCAGAGACAAATTAAAATTTATTAAATTTTCACACACCTCACGAACAAGAGGCTTGACATTTTTCAAATATTTTTCAATAGGAGGTCCCATTAGTTTATAAACCTCTGTTGTAACTTTTATAG
The DNA here is from genome assembly GCA_022496805.1 of Pohlia nutans. NCBI lineage: Eukaryota > Viridiplantae > Streptophyta > Bryopsida > Bryales > Mniaceae > Pohlia > Pohlia nutans. The sequence goes on along the minus strand of CM040093.1, from coordinate 2,477,127 downwards.
CAAAATTTCTAACCTCTCCATTAGCATTATTGAATGCTTGATCAATAAAATGCATTAAGGGTTCAGTTTGTAATCCCATTTTGTTTGGTGGTTGTAATCCAAAAGTAGGAATTGCAACTAAAATTAATTGTAAACGTCCTAAAATTGGTCTCCATATAGTCTGGAATACAAAACAAATAGCCAATTCAATTATTTACAAATTTTAAGAAAATACTGTAAATACATAAAAGTATAATATACATAAGTTAATTTATAATAAAACCTATTCCTTTGTCTCATATTAAGCTTCCTCAAGCCTCAAAATAGAAGCATCAACTAGTCCAATGGTGTGGACCCTGAGCACAATGTTGTGAACTTTCAATTAGTAAGAATAGCAGTTTGAGCAAACATGAAGCTTGTTAAGTTGTTATGGGACAAATTCACAAGGGACTTAGGAAGCTTAATATGGGATAGAGGGACTATTATCTAATTTGAATATATTTTTATTAAATAAAATATTTACTCTCTTATAAAATAGAGTAAGTGAATAATTATGACAAAAATCTAGAAACATACTATGATATTTATAATTTATGGAAAATTTAATGAATATAGATTAACTTGGTTTTTTGGTGGCTTTAATAAGGAATTAGCAATTATTGGCAGTCCAATTTCTTTTTTAGTTGCTAGAAACATCAAAGCTTCAGTGGCTGCTTCTTTTGTTCGAGAATTAGAATCACCTATTTTTTCCAATAGGATGTTAATCAAGTCAGTAACATAATTTCGAAGATCACTGGTTGGAATTCCACTTGCATATCGAGTAATAAAAATACGAGATAACTGCAAAATATTTGTAGATTATAAAAACTAATCAATTCAAATATGAATTATTTACATATATACAAACAACAGTTCTTTTATTTAATAATTAATAACTAAATAAATTTCTAAATTCTAAAATTTTAAAAAATATTTAAATATTAGTTATTAAAAAATTGATGGTATTTTTTCAAAATAATATTGATCATAATATTACATTATATTATAAAAACTAAAAATTAAAAAAATGTCACTAACATTTTTAGATGCTATGATTTTTTTAATTCTTTGATAAGATAATATTATTTACATTTAAAAATAATTCATATTACTTATACCATTCTTAATCCAAGTAAAAATTAAACTATATAAACCTGTAGTGCAATGTTAAATATATTGGATACTTTGTCGTTTAATCCTTTCAAAATTACTTTATTCATTGTCCTGAATTTTTTGTATATTTATCAATAAATAAAATTATTTGATATAAATCTAATGCTTACTAAATTCTATTTCGATCACTTTTATAGGAATCAGAATTGAAATACGTACATTAAAGGTATTTAATTAAGATAAACGAGTTGACTTCAAATTCAATTTTTAGTATTTATAGTATAACTTAGAAGTGAATATTATTATTTTATGAAAAATCTATATTCTCAATTATTAATCTTAAGTTTTTATAATATAAAATCAAATATAAATAAATAATAAAACCACTCTTTCAAAATCTAAAAATCAATAAATATACCTAAATACATCAAGTGAATCACTAAATGTTTTTTCATTATTGATTTCTTGGACAAAAAACTGAAATGCTTTGTCACGTAACTTCCATTCTTTACTATAAAGACATTGTACATAATAAATATCAATCAATTTCAAAAGAAGAGCTGATTCAGACATTTGGGATTCTGTTAAAGGCTCTGGAACCAAATCATCTACTGCTTGCTTAGCTGCTTGAGCAATTCTTTCCATAATAGAAACATGAGATTTTTTAGGTGAAGGAGGTCCATCAATTAGTAGTCGCTTGTGAGGCTCGTTTCGTTGTGATTGAAATTTTATTATTGATTCATTTTCTTCTTTACTATTTTGTGGTGACCATTTTTGTTTTTTTGACAATGCTATAGAATTAGACGTTACGTTATTATTATAGTCAATGTTATTTGATGTTGTTGAACTTGTGAATGTAGCTCCATTGTGATTGTTTGATTGATATTCTCTATCATTTGGAGATGAATTGCCTCTTTTATTTTTAGTGTTTATATTATGAACCTTTATTACTTCTTCATCGTTGTTGAAAATGTCTACTTTCTTTTGCATCTTGAGTTTTTTATCTTCATAATTGTTTCTTTCAATTTTTGAACATGGCTCATCATATTTTTTACTTTTGATATCTTGTTTAACATCACTTTCTTCAAATCTTTTATTTCTTTGATAACTTTTTTCCATTTTTGCAAACAATTCATTTTCTTTTTGAATTTTGAGTTCTTTTGGAGTCAATCCGGACAAGTTACTTAAACCACTTAAAGCGCTAAAAGCACCAAATCCTTTTGTTTTCTCTTCATTGATGCTTTCAAAGCATTTAGTTTGATTATGACCATTACTATGCATGTTTAACATTTGTATATTATTTGGAAAGTTCTTCACTTCATTATAATTAATCTCGCAATCACTATTTTCATTCTCTAATGTTTTTTCATAATTTTGAAAGTTCTTTAGTTCATCATGATCTTTACTATGTATTTTTGACATATATCCATTGTTTTCAAAGTTATTCATATGATCATAACCATTAGTTTGTTCTCTTGGCATTTGCTTGTTTCGAAATGTTTTTACTTCTTCATTATTGTTATCATGCATTTGTCCCATTTGTTCATTGCTTTGGAAAATTTGTACTTGTCCACGGCTATTATTATGCGTATTTGATAAATGTTCATTATTTTTAAAACTTGCCATATTATAGTCACAATAATTATTGTTTTTTTCCTTTGCAATTTTCTCATTTTTGTATTCATCATTCATCATTTGCTCATTGTAGACTTTGTCTCTTATTGCTTGCTCATAACTCATATGTTGATTTTTCATTTCCTTTTCTTCACTTTGTATGGATGCAAGATTCCTTGCTTCATTATATTCTCTCACTAATGCACCAAACTGATTATTTAAAACTTGTTGATCAGTATTTTGCATTTTTGTTATTTGATCAGCAGTGTTTTTTGCCTCATTATATTCTTTAACCAATGCTCCAAACCGAGAATTCAAATTTTGATAATCATTGCTTTGCACCTTTGGTTGCTCTTCAATATTTTGAACTATTTCATTTTGTATTGAAGTTGGTTGTTCCGTGCATAAATTAATGTTTTGAACATTTGAAAATTTATGTCTTACATTTCCATTTTTAATTGTTTCTTGAAAAGAACCTTGTAGCATAGGGGGAAGTAAGCCAACATTTTTGATGTTGGGAGTTGGAAAGGAAGGTTTGTTGTTTTGATGCATCGCATTTTTTATCGGTGAAGTTGGTAATCGTTCATTTTGATTATAAAAACTAGGAAGTGATTTCAAAAATGTTTGAGGATGTTCAATTATTGTTGATTGCTTACTTGGATATTTGTTCAATGTCATGGTCATTTTTGTTGATGCATTATTGTTGAAAATTGAACGTATACCACTTGGATGAAATATTGGACGTGTTATAACTGGTAGCAATGCCGATGATCCATTTTTATATGATACCGTTGGTAGAACACGTACATAAGTATCATCTTCAATTATATTGGAAAGTATGTTTGGAGCAATCATTGCTGGAATAAATGCATCTGTTCATTACTTGGGGAAGTCACTTAGTGTGAATTTTGGGATACATAAGCACACGCAAGGTAATTTAATAGGGGGCTATGAAATAATTGGAATATTATACTATTTAAAGTATATTTAGGGTATGTTTATGGTATATTATAGGAATATTCATAAAATATTCTCAAATTGGTTTTAAAACACTTTATACTACTATAAATTTATAAATTTATTTCAAATGAATAAAATGCACCCTATTTTTTTTTTTTCATGGTTATCTAAATTTTTGATAGTGACTTCTCTAGGGTTCATTACGTATCTATAATAATTTAATATCTATTTATTTCATATCCCTTGATTTTTTCGTATCCCCATAGTATTTATAAAACTACTTGTGACTCACTTTATTAGAAGATTGTAGAAATGCATGCTCCAATTGCATTTAAAAGGAACCATCGAACCACCATAATTCCTAAATAAAATATATTTGATAATAAAATGAACTGATGGGTCAAAGAAACAAGAACAAAAATCCAACTTGGAGCCAGATGATATTTGGCAGCAAGGTTGATCATTATACTTTTCATTGGCTGAAGGTAGTGGAGGTTTGGAAGAATTAATTGAACGCCACTATCGAAACACAATTGACAATAGTCCAAATTTCTCATTTTTCTTATCAAGAGTTCCAAAACCAAGACTAAATGGCTAAATGATGTTAGTACTAGAGGTGGAGGGTGGGGTCAACAAATTTTTGTTGAATATCTATTAAAAATTTCTCAAATATTCTAACTTCAATGAAAAGAACTGTTTTTGCTAGTAAAAGTTTCCCAAAATTTCGGCGGTTTTTATTTTATTTTGAAAAATGGTTTTTGCTGACCATGCTTTCCACCTACAATAGTCAATTAGGTTACATTATGCAGGTCCACCCTATCTTTGAAAATTGAAGAGAACCAAGAAAAAATAACTTGGATTACAAAGACTATAGTGTCCTTTGTCATGGTGGCTGACAAGTGTATAGCTAGTGAAGGTTTCACAAATTTCATGCAGAACTGCCAAACTATATTCAAAACGCAAAATAAATTGAATTTTACTAGATTTTCTCTAGTACATGATTTCTCAACTGCATTAATCTAGACCTAATATAATGATTTTGAACTCTTTGAAAGAATAACAAGAAAGGGCAAGGGCATTGCCTCTGGTTTGTGACTCAAATGTCATAATAGATTCTTGTATAATTATATATATTTTGATCGTGGGTGAAAGCACGAAAAACTGTACCAAAAAGTTAGTCTGCTATACTAAAATCATAATTGTTTTTGTCAAAGGCCATAAATTTATATCAAAATATATTGTATTTTGGTTTTAATTTCATGAAGCCCTCTAGAGTTCTTATAGGTACTTGAACCCAAATTTTCAGAACAAAATCTTCAAAAAAGTTTACAAAAAGTAGTGTTTGAAAATGAATGCCTAAATCCAATCTCGGTTGCAAAATTGATGGCCTTAAATACACTCAACATAAATATAATTTTAATGACCTTTGAGATAATGATAGAATTGAGGTCCTTGTCCAAAAAGAAAGTAGAAAAAAATATGTTTTGATATACATTTTGCTTGTTTTATATCAACTTTGTTGATTGTACGTAACTACTTTTTCATTTTTGGCCACTTCTAAGTCAATAAAAAATTTATAACTACTTATTGAAGATCATTTTCTCAAATTTTTTTGGAAGACTTTATAAAACAATAGGTGTTTTATTTTATTGTTATTTATTTATTTACGAAATTCAAATTTATAATGTATTTTTGAACCCTGCATTGTTGAATGGTCATAATAGTTAGAGGTGGTACACTTTTTCGTGCTTTCACCCTCGTGATAGATGATAGCAGAATCTAGACGTACAATAATATATATGATATGAAAGATGCACTTACAGCTCATGAATTAAAAGTACTCACGGTATGTAGGAGGTGGTCTCAGATCGGGAGTCTTGCAAGAGATCTGCTTATCTAATTTCTTCTCCACCGCGTTCTTGACTGAAGGCAGGGTTTGAGTTCCAAACTCTTTCTTATAAGACTCACAACAATCTGTCACTGCCAAATCCTTTAGCAATACAAACAACAATTTAATTAATTAAAAAATAACAGCGTTTGTTCAATAGCAACAGTGATGCAAGTGAACTGATACTAGGTCCGTGATGATGCATGGTCTGTCAATTCATAGGAAGGAGTAAAGTATGTAGTTTAATGCTCTCGTTTCGATATAACTCAAGCATCATATATGCATTCTAACTCTAGTCAGACTTTGGAGTCCGGTATTAATATAATTCATATTGATCATTTGAATAGAGAGAAAGAGTACCAGATTGACCAAGAAAAATGTACACCTACTAACCTCATGCGTAGGCTCGTCTGACGAGCTACCCTCAACTGCATGTGCCTCATCTACGCTTTCCTCTGAGCTTGCCCCACTGTTTGTACAAAACACCCACAACATACACATGAATATATTTATTAGTGACTGTACGTTGACATCGACAGTAGCAAATAAATCGACATGACTAAACATTTTTTTTGAATCACGTAGTACTACATCAATTTCCTAGGTACACAACCCCCTTATAATATGGTCTTGATTATAATTACTTATATTGCATTTTAGTCCAATTTCAAGTGATATAATTTTTTTAATGTAGGAAACTTTTGTAGCCCTGTAACAAGGAATCCAAAATGTATATATAGAAACTGAATATTCCTTGAAGACAATAATGGCATTAAAAACCTAATTATATGAGGTTTTTTTATACATGTAGCATAGGCTAGCTACCCAGATTTCTGGGCTTTTTAATAAAATTTTAAGGTTGTTTTATTATAAATAAAACACTGTCAATGACTTTTGATTTTAATTAGAGGCAACTTCTTGTATAGATTTTTAAAAAATATGCATAGGTGTTTCAATTCTTTATATACATTGTGGAGATTTTTTCTTATAATAAATATGCAACCAAACGTTTTCTACATCTCATTTGATTTAACCCCTAAACATCCAGCCGACCAGGAAGTGGACGATATACATAATCAAACATAGTTTTCTCATCCCGAGTAAGTCACTGTCAAGAATTTAGATAACTATGAGAGAACAAATATAGGGTGTCTTTTATTCATTTGAGATAAAAATTATAAATTTACAGTGTGGATTTTTTACTATATATTTTATTGGAAGTTAGCTTCATGCATGTGTGATTTGATTAGAAAGGAGATGATTTGTGAAATTTTTATGCCTCATTTCATGTTGTAGTAATTCATCCAAAATTTGAAAGATTTCAGTGTAAAAGTGCTCTTAAAAAAGTCAACTCATAAAATTAAGCAACCAAAATATCTTCAAAAATCACTACACTTAGGGTATTACAATACAACCAATCACAACAAATTTCATGTATAAACTATCAATATCTTATTCGTAATCCAATTACAAAAGAATTTTCAGTTTTAAGTTTCAGATTGTATACAAAAATATTGGTTACAACAATCATTGATCTAACTGTATGGATAGAATCAAAAATTCATAATGTACAACTTTTATTCATATATCAAGTTCAAAATATCCCTCTTCGTTACATTTTATAAGACATCTTTGAAATTCTCCAAATTTGGAGAGGGGTGAGGACGTTTTAAGGGTTAATTTGGTCTTCATTTAACTTTTTGATCCTTTCATTTTTATATAATTTGATATAATTTTTACAAAAGTTGTTCTTCAAACTGTTTTAATGCCGTTTTAATCCCCCTTCGTATAATATGGGAGTTGTGCACCCAGGATAAGTTTATTTCCTCAGTAGTTTGACACGACTCACTCCAGACATACTATTGAATCTCGCTCGCATGATCTGTACATGTTGATAATTAATATGTTGTTGTACAGTCAGGTACTGGCCGTTAACGAATTACAGAGGGATTTTTTCTGAAAACTTTGAAAATTCATTGTGAACTCAAAAATGATCGGATTTGAGAACCGTAAAGTGTGTTGGAATCACATTAGAGTGTACTATAATATTATGATAAAACATCAATTCCTTTTTGTGCTATCATATAACATATAACAAGTATTTTATATACCATTTACCATTGACTACTCCTAAGCCAAAAACTACTTCCTCCAAGCCAAAAACCAAACAAGCTATATATCAATGATACCACAAATATGTGCTCAAGTATCCCAAGAACAACTTTGGAAGCTCATTCCAAATTTGCAATTGAAATTTACATTGTAATTGAAGCAAAAAATAGGAGTAGTCAATGGTAGATAGTGTATAAGGTAATTGTATTGTGTTGAATGATATTACAAAAAGAAACTGATATTTTATCATAATATTGTAGTATAATTTGATACGGTTCCAACACACTTTACGGTTTTCAATTCTGATAATTTTTGAGTTCACAATGAATTTTCAAAGTTTTTAGAAAAACTCCCTACAAGAAGGAATTCGTTAACGGGTAGTACCCGACTGTACATCGGCAGTTCAAGAACACAGTCCATCAAATTATTACTTGATACTTACTAGTCAGATTGAGATTATGATTTAATAGAGGACACACAATTATAACCAGTTACATCACTCTTCAGGTTTGATATGCACGTAGGCGCTATGCTTACCAATCAGAGACTTCATCAACTTTCTCAACCTGCCTATGGTATTCATCTGGTAATTGCTCTTGTAGACGAAGCTTCTCAATCTCCTTCTGTTTGTTTTACATGATACTCAATTATTTCCAAATGAAGATGACTGATCAATACAAACCATGTTACCAAATTGCACAAGATGTTTATAGTATGTGTAAATGTAGCGTTGTTAATAAACTCCAGTTAGTACCTCATGGATGTCATAGATAAGTTTAGACTACTAACAAAACTTCTAGATATATTCAACAATGAATTATGTCATAGTTTGATTATGAATTATGGACACTAAAGTGGGTCTAGAACATGACATGATGAATTGAAGCATAAAACTAGGAATTCATCATCCAGGCTCCATTATGACTAGCCGGAATTGAGTATAATTGTGGTTCAAGAAACAATACTACATATATCATTCTTGATTATAAAGAAAGCATGAGAAGCTTGCTAGAGAGAGAAGGATTTTTTACCTTGCAGGATTTGGCAGTGTCATAGTCCTCATCATGAACAGCCAGTTGCTTTTTGTTCTCCAACTGTTTGATTTGCTCACCAAGAGCCTTGAGCCTATCAATTAGACTCTACACATCACAAGCATGCATGCATTTGGCATTCAAATCCTCAAAAAACCATACATGTCAAAAACATTCATTCATATATATCATTTACTTGAAAAAATCAACTTTGAATAAGAAATTCTACGAATCCAAAAAAAATACTATGAACAACTCTGCAAGGTACGTAGACTGTTTAGAGTTACTGACAGTGAGGAACCGGACTGAATTCATTCACTCAGTCTTGAAGCTATACTCGATAAGATGGGAATAACGAAGTGACCTTCAATCGCTTAGCTTCGTCATAGTCCTCACCGAGCACTGCATTGTTCTTCTCTTCTTGCAACTGCGAAAAGACCAGTTGTTCCCAACGCATATGTGAATTTCAAGCAGAGAGGAATCTGTATACGCAAAGGAAAAAAAACCTATATCAGCTCTGCAGGCATGTTGTCATCATAATTTTGTAATCTTCTGAGCTAGGTGAATCATAATAAATGGAGTACAACGATCAAGGTTGAGCATAGTGGATAACAAGGTTAACGTACTAACTTGTATGATGCGGGTGGCGGCGGACAAATCAATTGCATCACACTTCCTCTCTGGGCTGTTTTGACTTGACCCTTGCATCGTCGTCTCTGATAATTTGGAACTCATTTGACTGTGTCTCTTGGCAGGACTCCTATATATATGGTATAGCTCCCGAATTATATCATCAAAGAACCGTCACATGTACAAACTATCATGGATCATTCCGCACTATAATTCAAGAATCTTATTGATGAATTACATAGCAAGTGTTCATCGCACCCACATCCTAACAAGCCAAATTGCATGCATGTGGTGTGGTATCCCATGTTCAAATCAAAAAAATACAATTGTGCATCACAATATATGCCCATCAAATTGAATGAAATTCATTTGGAGCAAGCAGTACTTACTACATGTTACTGAGAATGATAGAATTGGTTACCTAGGGGTTTGCAGAAGGTTTTCAAATCCAGGTTGAGTTAGAAGTGTCCATTGTTGCTCATTGAGGGGTTCACCTGTTAATATCAGCGCCATTAAACCCACCTGCCAATAAGTGTTCCATCAACGAAAGTTGAGCATGTGGGGCACATTTATTTGTGAAACTGATGATCTACTTCAGAAATTGTATACGCTAGTATTAATATTAAAAACGTACACTTTGCATATCATCTTGGAAACTTCCAAATGGTTGCATTCTTATTTAATTATTAATGATATTCCAAATGAATTTACAGTCTAATTTGAGTCGGTGCACAAAGAACTACTATTAATATGACTATGTCTATGAGTGTTACAGTTTGGCAAACCTGATTGTACACATTATAATCGTTCGAATGGCAGTTGTGGAACAATAAGCGTACAACCGTAGCAGGAGAATCAATGCAAACACTCTTCAACTCCCTTGCCTGATGTCCGCACTGCTCGTTACAATCCAATGCCAAGTACCTGCAGCATGTTACATTTGAATGGAGGAAATCAAGTATTACAGGATGCTTCACTGATTCTGAAGTAATAAAATACAATCGACATCATTTAAAGAAAGTTACTCAATATGCAACTAGGTTGAGTTGTACATTTTCCATTAGGCTCTTGTTGAACGAAGCCCTATGTATTGTGCTTACAATGCTTGCTACCGATGAAGCACAAGCCAAGGCCACACTTCAAAATATAAAGCAGCATAGCTCAGTGACATTACGGGACTACCTTACCTTCTAAATTTGATTACTGATTGCAATTCCAAATAGACTCTAAATTAATGCCTTCGTAACATTCAACAAAAATATATAGATGATTGGGAATGTAAAGTTTACCCCAGCCGCCTCCACTCCCCAATAGCTTCATGCGCGTACGGCACGATTAAACTCACAAACACCTCAACTTTTGTAGGAATCTGTCAAGTTTGTTGATTATGGACGATGAAAGACTATGATTAGCAAGTACTATGTAGGGTAATGAAACGATGAGAGTTGAAGCAATTTTTTGCAAACCCTTTCTTTAGTACGTGCATAAATTTGACTATTAAAAACAAAGCTTTACCTTGAACTCATGGGAAAGCAATTGCATAGTGATGATACGAGATGGCCATTGCAGTTCCAACACAATCTCTTGAGGATAATAACAAAATCTGCCAGTGGAGGAAGAGAATTTCTTAGTTTAGACTCTTCAATGATGACCGACCAAAACCTCTCCTACCAAGAGATTTACCTTGAGGTATTAGCCTTACAAAAATTTCACAAGACGGTTGTCAATCTCATGATTGAATCAAACTTTGGGTAGAGATGACTTGGGAATTTATTTAAGATGCCCATCTAGTTAACCCTTAATCGACGTAGAGAGCCCCACGGGCTTTTTGGTATTTAGGGAGAATCCAGCTTATAACTTATACTCCGTTGAACCAAATAGGGCTTTTTAAATACCAAACCAAGCATCTTCAAGGGATCTATACTTGTTTAGAATAGAAGCAAAGTAAATTAAAAAGAGAATAATGCCTCAAATGGAATTTAACCTCCAAAAGACCATAAGGCCACTTTGCGACTTTTGGAATTAGAAAGTGAGAAAATTCGAGTGATTGGATTGTTAAATGTAGGCTGAGCATTAAAGAGACCCTGACTCTTTTTGAGAGCTGAATCCGTGGGTACTTCCTGGTTGGAAATTTATGAAATGTCCGATTTTTGCGAGGATTTTTGGTGATTTTTTGAGTTGCAATGAGGCAATCTTGATGTCGCTTCAGACCCTCATATCTTCCTTCTCACACCTCTACATTACGTGAAATTTTTTGCACATGTTCAAAATCATGATCTCTACGTAGGTAAAAAATTTAGAATATTTAGAGCACTTTTGAATAATCCGATTTCAACATATGTACAATATACCCTCAACGAGTTCTATCAATCATCTCAACGGTGGTATTTTCTCAAAAATTGTGCAATTTTGTTGATCATTACACTACTAGAAAATAGCGACCGAATCAACAAAAAATCAACAACATTCTATTGTTGCGTGCATTGTAATGACCGTTTTTACTGATTTTCAAACTTTCTATTAGGCAGCAAAATTGTTCGTGTGATTTCTGTTAATTTAGGCACTATAAGAAAAATCAAGACCAAATCAACAAAAATTCAACAAATTTCATATATTACCAATTTTTAAAATGTTGAAAAGTGCATTATGAAGCGTTAATTTTACAAAAACATTAAAAATTAGATTGAAAAATATAAATTTTAGATTAAATCTTTGAAAATAGAGTCAACAAATTCATTGTATATAGTAATGTAGTAATATTATATATATATATATATATATATATATATATATATATATATATATATATATATATATATATATATATATATAAAAATAACATAATAATATTATACTACCTATTTTCAAGGGTGATTTCGTACTACAGGTGTCATAGTTTTGAACAAAAACAATTTTTAATGTTGTAAAATAATTGATTTCATGAAGTAATATAATAAATAGGAAAAATAGGAAAAATATTTTAATATTGTAAAATGGAGTCTTTTGAATCTTATGGCATCTTTCCAAAATATTTTATATTATTCTAGAATCTTTTGGGATATTCCTAGAATCTTCTTTTAAATCCTTACGGTCTAATTTCCCAAAATATTTTTAGATCTTCATTTATAGAATTTAGAAGCAATTAACATTAAAAATTCAATCAAATTACATTTTATATTTTCAAAATTCAAAATTTGGTATTTTTGGTTAAAATTTTACTTTTCATCTTAAAAGGAAAAAAAAGATATACTAGAAAGAATGACATTACTTTTCCTAAATAGTGAAATTTGTAACACAAAGACAATGTAGAGGCGTCGTTTTTAAAACAATTCCCCTAGATGGAGTTTAACTTGGATAGGCATGATTCAAATTGAGTTTGAAAGCATACTTGATTTTCTATTAAAAATTAATTATAAATCAATCAAATTCTTAATTTTTTTAGTCTCGGGCAACTTATAAAAGGAGGCGTCAACCAAAAAATGATCTCTCAAAGCCTTATGGGTTACATTGAGTTTAAAATCAGACTTCCTTTGAACTCAATTTGAACAACTTTTCAAAAACTAAAATTGCAAAAGCTTTTAATTGCTTGCTACAGCATTTTGACCATTGAAATTGACTTCATTCAATCCCAAAGTTAATATGCACTTTCCAATAATTTTTTTTTTTACTTTCATTCTATATACTTCTTTTTCATTGCTTCATGTCAAGGTGAATATCCAAGGATTTACTTTATTTATTTATTTTATTAAACCATCAACTCGTTTTTCTAACATACAATCAAAAAAATTCAATTGAAACAAAAAGGCATATATGATGAAAAGTTAGAAAATAGAAAAAAAAGTTGCAAAAACCTTAAAACCTTACAATAAAAATTTTATTTTAGTTGAATCAACATAAAATTAATAAAATTAAAATGAAAAAATGTTTTCCTAACATAAAATTAAAAAAACAGTGGAAAAGAAATGTTTTTAACATTGCTAAAAATATGCAAATTGGAAAAATGAAAGCTCTCAGCCATTATGATTGCGTCCAAAAAGAATATTCAAATTTTTTTGAAAATTTTCGAGATATAGAAAACAGCCCGCATGATCTAGTACAAAAAAAATTGGATTTTTTTACATCACCAAAAATATTCAAAGCGCTGAAAAACAAAAACAAAAAACAGTTCCAAACCTTAACGATCTTGTCAAAATAATATTTCAAAATCCTTTGAATTTTTTTCTAAATATAGAAAAACATGGATGATCCAGTGCAAATAAAAATTTGGAAATTGCTTTTTTTACATTGCTAAAAATATCGAAAGTCCGCTGGAAAAATATACAACTTCCAACCTTCACAATTTTGTCAAAAAAAAATCATAATTAAAATTTAAAATTTCTTGAAATCTTTTCTAGATATAGAAAAATGCCTGCATGATCTAGTGCCAAAAAAATTTGAAAGAAACTTTAAATTTACATGACAAAAAAATCGCCAATGGTTATGTTGATTTATAATTATCAAAAAAATTCATTGACTTATACGAAGAAGTTTGTGGTGAGGTGGTTTAGTGCTTGGTTAGGTGTTAGAAGGTCTTATGTTTGATTCTTGCCGCCGACGATTGAGACTGTAGTGGACCCTGCAGTTGTGTTTTGAGCAGCTCTAGTCGTTGGACTGGGTTGCCAAAAAATTTCCGGGCAGCCAAAATTTATTTTGGATAGGGTTCATATATTTCATCGTGGATATATATACATATAAAATTTATTTTAACCAAAACAATAGTCCGGAACAACAAATTTCAATTGGAAAATGTCTGGGACAACTCATCCTAATCAACTGCCGCGATCAATGTTTTCATGTTGATACGGTCACAAGATTTTCTAGTACACTAAATGGGGTATTTAGTGTCCAGAACACTATTTCAAAACGCGGACACTATTTAATTTTAGGGAGATATAGTGTCTTCGTAAGAAAAAAATGAATGTAGTGTTCCAATGACATATGGCAACTTTATAGTAAATATGCATGCCACCTCATGTCACTCTCATTACTTGGAAAGAACATGACACTCTCAATGAAAGTGGGAATGACAAGTGGCAAACTCCTATGTAGTGTCAAAGGACAGTCATTTCTCTTCACCTTTGAACGAATTGTGGTGAAAAACATCAATTCTCCTTGGACACTAAATACACCATTCAGTGTAGTGTTAATTCATTTGAAAGCTACATAAGTCTTCTTTAATTTCAACGGTGCTAATTGTGAAAATTACCCCCAACCAATGAGGATTTGTTCTTGTTACAAGAGCTAATCAAGAAAACAAGAGCTAAGCTCAACCCCCACCTTTAGGGGTTAAAAGAGATTTTGGGTGTAGGAGTCAAAAAAAGCCATATCTATTAATCCCTAAAGGACCAAGGATTCATGGTTTTAAAATGACAAGTTTAATCGATCATATTCTCAAAAGAATAATTCAGATGGGTACAAATTTTATATCATCGGAATCAATGAAGAACATTACATGTGTTGATCGAAAGACAAATAAAAGGAAACCTACATAAGACCTATTCAAAACTGCTATAAAAAACATGAGACCCAATTTGGGCTTTTGGTCCTTTTGGGGTTAAGGGTTGAGCCACATACCTCGAGCTTTGCCATCCCCGATTCACAACACCATTGTTTAGTTCAGTGGCTGGGTGATCCTCTTCCTGCATAGAGAAACAAACAGCCGAAGCATATTTATATTAATAGTGAAACCAAACGTACATCGAATCATGGATTCAAAGAATATTACTATTAGTCAGTGTTTTCAAGATTCTTGCATGACATACAGTGACTGCCAAAACTGAGTACGAACACAGCTTACTGAAATTTAACAAACAATGTAGGGAAATTGGATGCGTCAAAAATGAAACCATAAATTGCACAGGATTACCATTGCAATCAGTCATACTTCCATGGGGATTGAGGTCTATTACACACATGTATGCATGTTAAAAAAAAAGTAAAGTGAAGTTCAGTCCAAAACTCAGTTTTGCTCACATTAGCTGGAACAAAGTTAAAAATTTGTCCACTTACCCTTAGCAACTATAACAGCTGCAATGCGCTTAAGCATGCTTTTATACAAGTTCTTACACTCACTGGGAGTAATTGAAGCCCAACAATCCTCAACACGCTCCCACAATTCTAACATTCCTTTGGGAGGTCTCTCATATTGGTTGAGTCGACGTTTTAAAGTTGCCCACAAATGTTCGATCGGATTCAAGTCTGGAGATTGCGCCGGCCACTTCAAAAGAGTGAATTCTTGCGAATTCAGCCAACGGCGCACACTCTTGGATGTATGCTTTGGGTCATTATCCTGTTGAAAAATCAAATTGGCAGGATCTAGATTGTATGTATGCAGTGTATGAACCAGTTCTCGCTCTAAAATTTCTCTATACATGTACTGATCCATTCTTCCCTCAATCCTACACATCATACCAAGGCCACTCGGAGTCATGCAACCCCACATCATCACTCCCCCACCTCCAAAGTTGACAGTTTGTTGCACCATTCCAGCACTTCTACTCTGTCCATCACGAAACCAACACCAACTGCGACCATCAGAGTAAAATCGGTTGATTTTTGTTTCATCAGAAAATACTACACAATCCCAATCATCATCAGTCCAATGGCAATGACGTCTAGCAAATTCTAATTGTCCTTTAATTTGAAGAAGTGTGAGCTTTGGTTTCTTTTGCTTCACTTCACATTTCAAACCTGCTTTTCGTAACATTCTCCTCACAGTACTATCACTCATACCAACATGAAGCTCCTCTCAAGTAATTTCCAACTTTGTGTGCAGTTTCTAAGCCACCTATAGTGATTTCTCTCACACAAGCCCTGCGATCAGCTGCACTGTACACCTATGGCCTGCCACCAAAACTGCGATTCACATCACTCAACTCACTCAAATGTTGCTTACGAAATTGTGCAACCCAACTTTGGGATACTTGTAAGTCTCTAGCAACATTTCTAGTACTTTCACCCCTCCTCAACTTTTCTAAAGTAGCTTCTTCTATCTGCTTTCTATCAACAACAGAGAGAGACCTTAATGAAACCATTTTGCTCAATTTGCATACATGATGTGCACTGAATAGGGACACAATTATAAATGTGAAGGCCAAGAACATGCCCATCCAAAAAAATAGACCCAGAAAACCACTTGTGCATGTCAAATTTGTAGCATTCACCGCGTAATCCAAGTGTGAGCATAACTGAGTTTTAGAGCTAATTTACTTTGATCTATATCTTTCTCAAATCATTTTGCATTGCTGGACTTGTAATTTGGTAGCCACATCATTTACTTGAATGTATACTTGTGCCGTCAACTGATTTGGCATTAAATGCAGTAAATTATAAAATATGAATGGCTAAAGGTAGACTAAGCTATTTCGTACTCAGTTTTGACAGTCACTGTATGAGAAACTAGACAGAATTCTAGTGATCATGATTCATGAATCACGGGGAAGCAACCCACTTATAATCAGTAAAGTTCTTCAATAATTAATAATATGCATGTAGTTCCTTATTACTTCTTTATCTTTAGATAAATGATAAAAATAAATAAATAAAAAATATTTTTATTTTTTATTTTACATTAAATCATTTTCACATTTTTACATAACGAGTTTTATATATATATATATATATATACATATATATATATATATATATATATACATATATATATATATATATATATATATATATATATATTATGTCTGAATGATACATGTTGTAGCATTGTAAATTAGAAAATATATATTGAGAGAAATATAAAGATTCATAGTATTGCATATATTCTATTGCCTATGTACTAAAAATGAAGGAATATATAGATGTGTGTGAAGAACCTTGTTATGTCTTTATTATGCTCTTATTATAAATTTGTTTTTATTATGTTTATAATAAAATGTATAATAAGTCCTAAAATTTAAGGACCTTGTCCTCGCATCCCGTACATAATAAAATATCTTATTTTATACTTATTATATATCCTATCTAATTTATAGATAAACATTTTTGACTTATAAAATGCATATTTTGAAAGCTCTCAATGTCCTCTTTCCAATGAAATATATATCATCATAATCATACGTGATTAAATCATACTAATTTGTAAAATACAACATAATAAATCTCCTTATAATAAGTGGGGGTTGCCTCCCCGAATGAGGAATCCTCGAAGTATTGTGTGAGATCAAATGCGTGAAGAAAAATAGAAAATCTATGATTGAATTAAAATTTAGCCTAGGATTACCTGACCAGAGTAATAAACCACATGGAAGGGCAGTTGTTTGGTTGCTGGGATGTCATTATAACTCGTCTCTGGGGTTGTAGAGTTTCCCATCATAGGTGATCGTAACTCCACCGCCATTGCATCTCCATTCGATAGGTGGTGATCCATAGAGTGCATTTTACCATCAAAGAATCAAACTCTGAAATTATTCAATTACATACGCTTGCTTTCCTTTCTTCCTTTTGCTAACAATGAATAATGTATGTCTGTAGTACGTATTCCACCTAACTCACGATCGGACTTCGTGGAACCAACATCTTTCCTCCAGATTACAAACCAAGTCTAACTATACCTTTGTCTGCCTCTAAGAAAGATGCACACAATTATTAATATCTTTCACTGTCCTCCGGTGGCAAAAAACACTCTTAGGGCATCTGAAAATGATTCTTGGTACGGTGGAAATGAAAATTGTCAATCGAACTTCGAACCAATTCTGTAATTGTAGTACTGTGTCCTACGCTTCTATTCTTCTGCTACACATTGTCGTATATCATTAAAAAAATTACGTACAAAGTAAGATTATTTGTTCTAAAAGCCAATCAACAAATTCAACTGCTTAAAACAGGAGTTGCAAAATCACCCTTGAACGGAAGTTACGGTACGATGGTAGATTTTAAATCTCAACTTGCAGCTGTCCTATTATTTATTACACAATCTCTATGAAATTTGAAAGAGATCCGATCTTCCAAGCCAAAAATTCTTGCTGTCAATCCCTAATCTAAAATGCCTTCCATTCTAAGAATAAGAACATTGTGTATTAGGGTGAAATTTAGGGCTCCTAAAAAGTAGCAAGAAATATCGTCATAGGGTTTTAATGAGGAACATGCACTTACTGTGCATGTACCTGGGAATGATAAACCATAGGCAACGACGTCACATGAAGGAGAAGAAACTGTTAGGCTCAACTAATTCTACAATTCACACGAATTCTCGGATGGTCAAATTAATTAAAACATGCATTGCATGCATGCATCAACATATATGCAGTGTGAAGTACTCTCGTCCAGCCTTAACACATGTTACACTAGGGCAATTAGAACCTAATTGAGAGCCTGAAATTTAGGGCTCCTAAAAAGTAGTCCCGTGAAGGCAACCCACTTATAATCAGTAAATGATAAAAACAAGAAGTTAAAATCGTTTTATAATTATAAACAAATAAATAAAATTGTACAAAAATCCATTATCATTAATTCTCGAAATCAATAATCATTATATAAGTAGTAAAGTGTCACATATATTTTTATTCTTTTTCAAACACTCAGAAGTTATTTAGACATAGTATTTAATAGCCTCCATGAAATTTATGTAATACTTAGCTTACAATGAGTGATATATTATTAATTCATAAGTTTTATACCATACTCAATTACCAACTAGTGTGGCCATGTGTCGTTAACCTATGTGTACTCTTTTATTAAGTCATGTTTTTAATTTTTGTATTATTTTTATAATAATTTATCCATAATTAAAAAAATAAAAAATAAAAAACTTTTTATTCTTTTATTTTGTGATCATCTATATGTATATCACAAGAATAAAACTTATAATATCATGAGATTAAAATCATTTTTTAAAAATTTAAGTTATTTTTATAACAATTTATCCATAATTTAATTTAATTTATGATGGAGAAATTCAATTAAAAATCCATAACTTCTACACCGTAGGTGAGTAGGTCCAAAAGTTACGAAACAACTTTGGTGCGCCCCTTCTTGTCAGGAGCTTTTTGTCAATACCAAGAATGCGGCCAATGGTCCTACGGTCGAGGAGATGTCAACATTACATACAAAACAAAACAAAACAAAAAAACTACCTTCTTTAATGTATTGACTACACTAAATGGCGTATTTAGTGTCCAGGGACACTATTTCAAAACGTGGACACTATTTAATTTTAGGGAGATATAGTGTCTTCGTAAGAAAAAAATGAATGTAGTGTTCCAATGACATATGGCAACTTTATAGTAAATATGCATGCCACCTCATGTCACTCTCATTACTTGGAAAGAACATGACACTCTCAATGAAAGTGGGAATGACAAGTGGCAAACTCCTATGTAGTGTCAAAGGACACTCATTTCTATTCACCTTTGAACGAATTGTGGTAAAAGACATCAATTCTCCTCGGACACTAAATATGCCATTTAGTGTAGTGTGGCCCTATGCCGATGGCCCAAATGTTTCTCGTGCTCCCCGTAATCCTCGTGCCCCTATGTTCTTCGTGCTCCTCATGTTCCCTGTGTTCATGTGTGTTTCTGTGTTTTCTGTACCTTTTCTTTTGTTTTTTAGAATAATTTATCCATAACTTAATTCAATTTCTGGTGACAAATTTTGATTAAAAATCTAGGACTTTCCCATCGTAGGTCCAAAAGTCACAAAACCACTTGGGTGTACTCGTCTTTGTCGAGAGCTTTCTGACGGTACTAAGAACGCAGCCGACCTGCGCACGTTCCAAGAGATCTCAAAGTTAAATACAAACAAACAAAACAAAACAAAACAAAACAAACCACCTTCCTTAATGTATAGATGTTAACTCCTAAATGTCCTCACTCCTCTCCAAATTTGGTACGGTTTTGCAATGATGCATTATAAAATGTAACTCAGAGGGATATTTTGAACTTGATGTATGAATAAAAGTTGTACACTATGAATTTTAAATTCTATCCATACGGTTAGATCTATGCTTGCAAACATGAATATTTTTGTATAAAATTCGAAACTTAAAATTGAAAATTCTTTTGTGATTCGATTACGAATGAGATATCGACAACTTGTGATTGAAATTTGTTGTGATGGGTTGAAATGCAATACTCTAAGTGTAGCGAATTTTGGTGATTTTTTGGTTGCTTAATTTTATAAGTTGAGTTTTTCAAGACCACTTTTACAGTGAAATCTTAGAATTTTTTGGTAACTCACTGCAACATGAATTGAGGCATAAAAATTTCACAAATCATCTCCTTTCTAATCGATTGACACATGTATAAAGCTAACTTTCAATAAAATCTATAGTAAAAAATCCACACTACAAAAAGTGCATGACGGATGACAAAACAGAGGTTGATTCTCTTCGTCATCCAAAAAATAGGTGGTTGGATGTTTAGAGGTTAAAGGAGCTCGAGAGTGTTTACCAAAAAAGTCAGTAAATTAGAGTGAAAAAGATATAGAGACCTATTTGCTTCAACATACATTAAAATAATAAAAAAATACTTTTCGTGTATCTTAAATTCATGTGTAATCATTTTTTAGTTTCTTTTTTCATTTTTTATTGTTTACCTTAGTGCAACATGTTTCAAAATCAATTAAAGCATCTAGTTGAGTTATCATAAAGTTATAATTGAGTTTAAATTTGAATTCTTTTAACACAAGATTATATTGATAAAGATTTTTATGTAAAATTTATTATTTTATTTTAGCTTTTGAAAATCTTAATTTATTTAATGCTTGATATTTAATTTTATCTTCAATAATTAATATTATGCATGTGTTTCTTAGTACTTCTATATCTTTAAATAAATGATGAAAATATTTATAGTAATTTTTAATTCTTTTGTATTTTACACTAAATCATTTTATGTTTTAACATAATGAGTAATATATATATTCTGGAAAAGCCATCTTTTCCTACTATACCATAGTTTACTAGCAGGTTCGGCACCTTCCTGCCTAATAATTAATTAAAGTTCAAAAAGTAGGTTCGGCACCTAAAAATAGGACATGAATAATTTCGGCAGTTTTCTCTTTATATTTTTTAATTTTCAACTAGTTGTCAAGTCCAACTCTCTTTCCTTGGTTGACAAGTAAGATTTCAGTAGAGAGAGTCAAAAATGCTCTGTGCTTTATACAAGTGGAGTGGAGTTGTATCCAACAATGCATGACTGTGGGATATGTGAGCTTTGAGGTGAAGCACCTAGTTAGTCTTCATTTTTATAACACGCATAGTTTTTTGCATAAAATTTGTTGGAGGTGAAAGATTACTTGATTTTTAAACTTTTCTTAGATCAACAAAATTCCAAAAAAGTTGATCTCCTATGCAAAAATGAGCTTCGAAAAACTGTTAGGAACACATTTTGATTTTTTGAATTTTACACAGCTGTGTTGTTTTGTCCATATCTTTTGCATAAAGACTTATTTTGACACAAAACTTGTTGGAGGTGGAAGAAGACTTGATTTCTCAACTTTTGTTAGTGAGACGCAATTCTATAACACTTCATCTTCTATGATCAATTGGACTCCAAAAATCTGTGTAGAACACATTTCAAAAGCCTCCCCTAAAGTCTTGCTACTTCTTAACCCTTTAGTGCCCAGGTAACCACTAAATGGTCACTAGATCACTGGAAAATGAAATTCTGGAAAATCTGTGAACCATCTCAGTACAGTGTTTGAAGTTCAGATGTGTAACTTTTGATTCTGGAGATGATGCAAAAAGAAAATTTGGAATCCGACTTTCCTAGATATCCAAATACCTATGTACAAAACACCAAAACACTGCAAATACCTCAAAATACAGTAAATACTTACAAATACAGCATATGTACTATGTTGTATTTCTAGAGATTGGAAGTTTGTTATCTCGTTTTTCTTTTTGGATTGTGTTCTCTTGTTCATGTTCCATTAGTGTATGTAGTCTGATCTTGATCACTATACAAACTCCTTTCTTATTTGAACATATAAATTTTGTTCTAACCCGTACATGGATAAGTCACTTTCACTTATAAAATTCACAATAATTATGTATGAGTCTATTCTTGACATGAAAGATTGCAATGAAGAGGTGTTGACACAAGTCATTGCTGAACATCTTCACTTTTATTTTTGAAAATTTAACCCAAATTCTATTTAACCTTGAAGTCACACACCCCCCGAAATCTCATTTTTGAGTGTGCATTATACGGTTCAAAGATATACTATAATCTTCCAATCCAACGGTCCGATCTTACCAAGATTTAACTGAGACTTGTTTCATTAAGCTATGCTTACATTCGTACGGTTGGATACTATTAATAGTACCCCTAATTTCAACAGAGATAGATTCAAAGAAACATCACCCAGAAAAACGTGGTTTCTCCATAACCACCCTGGGCGGTAAAGGGTTAACCCGTATTCTTTGTGAACTAATGTAAATGAACTTGATTACAAGAGCAGCACCTTCTCTCCAATGAAATTCACAAATGCCTCTAAACTAAGTGAAAATCTAGTGGAAAGTAACAATTTCTCACTTTTAGGCAATTTTGAATTATAATTTATATTATATTCGGCAAAAGATGCCAATAATTTCCCAAAAATTTGGGCATCTACTTTTAGAATTATTTTCTGCCGAACCTGCTAGTAAACTACAGTATATATATATATATATATATATATATATATATATATATATATATATATATATATATATATATATATATATATATATATATATATATATATATATATATATATATATATATATTGTGTGTGTGTCTAAATGATACATATTGTAGCATTGTAAATTACAAAATATGCATATATTCTATTGGCTATTTACTAAAAAATGAAGGAATATATAGATGTGTATAAAGAACCTTATTATGTTTTTATATTGCCCTTATTATAAAGTTATTTGTATTATGTTTTTAATCAAATGTACAATGAGTCCTAAAATTTAAGGATCTTCTTGTCCTCACAACCTGTACATAATAAAATATCTTATTTTATATTTATTATGTATCCTATCTAATTTATAGATAAACATCTTTTATACATACAATACATATTTGAAAGCTCTCAATGTCCTCTTTCCAATGAAATATATATCACCACAATCATAAGTGATTGTGCCATATTATTTTGTAAAATAAGACATAATAAATCTCCTTTTAAGATATATATCAAACAACCGCGAATTAACACCAAGAGTCGGAGAATTCCAGAAAACCCTTACACCCACCATTAGCTCAACTACCACAACAACCAAATCCACCCCCAACGTAAAAAAGAACCCATTTAGATTCTCCATACACACTATACTAGACCACAAAGCAAATGAAAGGGCGTTCTCATGGTACGGGTATGTGAATAAAGTAGTCCAAAGTGATGAATTTTTTAAGAAAATGGACTTTGAAAATTCTAGTTAATTTTTCGTAAATGATGGATGTATGAGATTTTGAGAGTCTAGGGGTATGAGAGATTTCCACACAATGATATTTTTAGCTGGGTTTATTTTTGGGTTAGTGCTCCACCACAACTATATTACTAAAAAATTCAATGTATTGTTTCAACTAAATGTAGTATAAAATGGACCGTATATAATTATAACTTCATTATTCAAATTTTTGGGTGGTCTAATGTGATTAGATGTTGAATAGTTACAAAGTTATTTCTAAAATTAGAATCCTTCTCTTCCATGATATTTAATAAACCTCGAAATCCTAAAAATGGAAAAATGTGCAAGATCATGAAACTCATGTGAAGGGTTTGTTTCTTAAAACACATGTACATATGGTGATTTAGTGAAACACGACATTTTTATTCCAAAAATAGTGTGGGAAGGGTGAAAACCATTAAATTATCATTTTTACGGCAAATAAGTTTTTTACATTGTTATTACAAATCAAAAATAATGCATCAAAGATGGATAATTTTGAAAAATAAATTTGATGGACATCATAATGAGATAAGAAGAAAGTTGTAATTGAAAATATTTCTCTAATTAAAGACATTTTTACCACGACATTCACTACATTCACTACTTCAAAAAGTAGTACTTGATTTTGAGGCCTTTTAGTCACCCGTACTATGAGAACACCCAAAACAAAAAAAAATACAAAATCACAAAAAGATACAAAACACACCGCTATCAACGGACTCTTCAAAACTACATAACATATAACAAATTGATGCCACAACGAGAACTCTTCTCATTAACCAATCAATAGTCATTGAACACAACATTGCCCTACTAACAAAATACTACTCAAAGAACCAACATAGACACTATAAAACTATCATAAATATCATAAAAATGTAACCCGGAAAAAGATACAATCCCCGGGTAAACAACTCCCTTATAATATGGCCCTGATTATAATCACTTATATTGCATTTTAGTCCAATTTCAAGTGATATACTTTGTTTTAATGTAGGAAAATTTTGTAGCCCTTCTAACAAGGAATCCAAAAATGTAATTATATACAGAAATTGAATATTCCTTGAAGACAATAATGGCCAAACTACTCAACCTTTTGGGCTTTTTAATAAAAATTTAACATTGTTTTATTATAAACTAGGGCTCCGCTTCTCTCCGCACCACCAGTAACAAAGTGAAAGGCTATGAACTTGAATAAGACGTGAAAAGCTAGGTTACTTCACATAATGGTCTTTGAGGGCGGAATGGAAGAGTCATGGGAAGACCATCCAAAGATGTGAAAGGCTAGGTTACATCATAGAAAGGTTACATCATAAAAAACTCTACTCTAGAACTGTCGACTGTCGTCTCGCCGGCTCGTTTACAAACCCTACAACTGTTGAAAAGCCACAAGCGGAATCTATAGTCATCAATACCATTTTTCTAAATCAGCTCCAACCTATGGTCGTCACTGGAATAAAACATTGCCAATGACTTTTGATTTTAATTAGAGGCAACTTCTTGTATGGATTTTTTAAAATTATGCTTAGGTGTTTCAATTCTTTATATACATTGTGGAGTTGTATTTTTTATAATAACTATGCAATCTAACATTTTCTACATCTCATTTGATTTAATTTGGTTTTCACCTAACTTTTTTGGTCTTTTTATTTTTATATAATTTGATATAATTTTTTCAAAAGTTGTCCTTTGAACCGTTTTAATGCCGATGTCCCTTGCGTATAATATGGGAGTTGCGTACCCGGGACATAATCACTAACAAAGATACTATACAAATGCAAAATGAACTAATTGAGATAGATATGAACTCCGGACCTCTTTCGAGGCCAGCGTGAATAAAGTGTCTATTCGTCTTGACAATGATCCAGTGCCCACCGAACAAAGGGCCATTGGTGCAAGACTACTCCCCTCTTTGAAGAATAGACACTTTAGTGACCAATATCAAGTACTAGTAACAATAGTAAAAATGAGTGGTTAAATCCTAAAAGGGTATAAATTGGCATTTGTTTTGTTGGTGGTCGCCAGGTCATGGTTCCTAGGTTGGTTGGTGAAGGGCGTTTGTATTACAATTATATGGTCCGGGTTCGATTCCCATTGAGTTTGTCTGAGCATTAATGTGATATATATGATTTGGTGCTGCTAGTGAGTTATCATAGGCAGGAAAGTTGGACCAACCAACCGGCCCCGTCCCCCCTTCCTGAGACAAGTGATTTTGTTCGGGTCTGATCAGATAATTTCAATAAGTAGTGGTCTTAATCACTACCCCTCCCCACCCCCCCCCCCCCACCCCCCCTCCCAGTTATTCTGTTGGTAGAGGTTGGTTATTTTCTATTTTTCTTTTATGTAGAATAATTGATCCGGCATGTTGTATGGCAATGGTGTTTATTTCTTTGAATGTGTGTTTGATGGAGGTTTCGGGTAGTTTAAATGTTGTTTCAAGGAGTTTCATTGAGGGAGCATGCGTTGTACCTCTAGCTCTTGCGGTGATGACTATGAGTGGGTCTACTTTCCAACCTAGATTAATGATGTTGTTAATAAGTGGTTGGTATTTTTGGATTTTGTTTTCAATTGTTTCTTGTGGGAATCTGTCGTTGCAATATGTAAATTCAAGGATTTGTATTGTGAGGTTGTTTATTGGGTTTAGTGGTGGGTCATTTTTGTATGGGAGTCCTTTAACGCATAGAATGTCTGGTTTAAATCTAGCATTGCAATGGCATCTTTGGTGTTCACGAGTACATGGTAGAAGCCATGGAGGTACTGTGTTTTTTTGGGGGTTGTTATTGAATGTTCCTGCGTTCATGAGGGTATAGCATCTAGATTTTTGTGTTGAGAGAATTAATTTTCTTAATTCCCACACTGCTTTATTATGTCTTTTAACTCGAATAGCGTGTATGTGATGGTGGTTACATTTTAGGAGGACATGTAGCTATGTGTCTACGTCTGTGGAGTTGCAAATAGAGCATGTGATTGATGGGAATCTTTCTCTACCAAAGAATAGTTGTTTTCTAGCATTACCCATGTATTGACCGGTGCGAAATTTTATGAGGTTTATTTTTTGTGAATCTGTGATTGTGGGATTGGACCAGAATGCGTTGGATAGTTCATTATTGATATTTGGGTTCGTAGTCCATTTGCTGATGTTGGGAAAACGGGTTGTCATTAGTTCTAGGTTCACTTGTTTTCTTGGTCGTATTTAGTTATGTGTGTTTTGACACATCTAACAGGGCCTTTGTCTGGTCGTTTTCTAGGTCCTGGCCAAGTATCTTTTTGGAAGTAATATGGTGTGGTATGTGCAAATTCGTATGATTTTGTAGCAAAGGAGTAGTTTTTTCTGGCTCCCGCTTTTGCAAGTTTATCTGCTTGTTCATTGCCTTTTATGTTGGTATGTGCTTTGACTTTGTAGAGTGTGGTGGGTTGTGTACGGGTTTTTAGCATTTCTACCATATCTGTTAGTATGGTTTTGTCAGCATGATTGTTGTGTAGAGTTGGATGTTTAAGGTGTGTATTTAGATTATATAGGCAATTGAGGCAGTCTATAAATATATGTGCGGGTTTGTCTAGGTACTTAGTAGTGATCAATCTAATTGTTTTATGGATAGCCATTTGTTTTGCTCGGAAACTGGTTTGTAAACCTGGTAGTCTTTTTGATATTTGCACATCTGCCTTTGTTGGGTTGTATATTCCATTACCGGCTTTTTCTTTTTTCTAGTATCCATCATCAGCTTGTACAGGAGGTATGAAGGATCCATCAGTATAGTAGCTATGTTGTGGTTAGAATTTTAGTGTAGTGTTTATTATGAAGTTTGGTAGTGGGGTGATTGCAAGCTATGGTCACCCACATTTTTTGTCGCAGTGTAAGCATTGCTGCACTTTTTCAATCTTTGGAAAATCATCAATAAATATTGGGATGGAATTTTGTGATGAAACAAATTGCATTGTTTCTAGAATTCCAAAGTTTGGATGTCTACCACAAAAAAGTTTGCAAAATTTCAATCTCTCTATCCAAATTAAGCATTTCTACTTGGATTTGGTAGCGTGTCGCTTGTCAAAAGTGCACCTATTTTATGGGAAATGCTAGAAGGGGGTCAAATTTGAACTTCACAAATTTATAGGAACATAACACAAGTATGTACAAAGCTACCATATTTTATTATTTTTGGTATCACGCTTACTTATTTTTTAATTAATTGTTTCATAATGTTTTTGTTTTTTTAAGATTTTCGTGCAGTTAAAACTTCTTTTTTTGAATTTTTTTTTTGAAAATGAAATAATGATCCAATTTCAGAGGTGGGATATAAAATGCATTTTTCATAAAACCTAGCTATGGATGTTATGTAAAAAAGGCTCTAATTACCCCTACTCGGTAAAAAACAAAAAAGGTTGTGGAATAAAGCACAAAGTCTTGAAATTAACTTAACAATTGCTAAAGTGAAAGTATTAGCATAAATCCTATTTGGGATGGTGAAATTTTTGATCTAATTGAAAGTTGAGAGGTGCGCATTACAACGCTAGTGCATGAGCTACACGGCCTTTAGCTGCACAAGCTGCACTCGCTGCACTCTCCATTTGGTAGACCGTAGCTTGCAATCACCCAGTGGTGGTGTGTTTATAGTGGCTGAATTGGTAATGAGCAAGTATTTGGGTTTGTTCCAGCTGTTGTTTTTATTAACTATTGTATTTGGAGGGGTGGTTGGGGCAGTTTGTGTGTGGTATTGTAGGATTTGTAGGTTTTCTATTGTTTTTTTGATCGTGTTTAATTGGTTGGGTGTGCGGATGTTGTGATTTTGGTGGTGAATGCAAAGAACATGTATTGCGAGTGGTTCTGTTTGTGGTGTGTAAATAATGTTTAGGGGGATTGTTGGTTCATCATATGTGATGGTGTCTGCGGCAAAGTGGGCAATTACATGTGTGTCTAGAAATGGTCCAGTATGTGGGGAGAAATTTTGGTACCAATTGGTGTCTAGTATTACTAGTATAGTGATGTTGTTTGGATCGGTCGTGGCTGCTAATCTTGCCCAATGTATTGCTAGTTGGGCCGTTTCTTCATTATGTGGGTGGGCATAATCGATTCCTTTCCATTTGTATTGGAAGGCGTTGTCGAGTGATCCAAAAAATTTGTCTCTTGCAAATAGAGAGAAGAATTATGAGATTTGTGTGGAACATGTTACTGGTGAAGAGAAGTATGAGTGAGAAATATTAAAAGTGGTGGTAATGGAGTCAAGAATGTTGGTTGGTAGAGTATGTTGTGTTGTTTTTAGTGAGTTTTTTCTAGAGGTTTTATGGTTGTATCTTTGATAGAGCCATACTATCTCTTTTTCGAATGATTGTGTTTGTGGTACTAGGCCGTGTGAACTATATATTGCTATGTTGTATTGTTGCCATAACCACTTTAGTTTGTTGGTAGGTATAGTGATAAGGTGTCTACCGGTGTCTTCATAAATGTGGGTGCGCTCATTATCTATTTGTATAGTTTCTCTGTTGGTAAGTATGTCTTTTTCCGGGTTACATTCCTTTATGGATATATCTGTGAATGGGATTAATGTGGGTGGAGGGATGAATCTTGCATCTCTATCTTGATCCAGAGAGAAGTGTGCATTAATAATATTTTTATATTTTTCGTGTTGTTGTTTTGTGTACTATTCTGTTAATAGTGTGACGTTGTGTTCTATAGCTGTTGGTTGGTTGAGAGGGAAGAGTTCTCGTTGCGGCATCCATTTGTTGTATGTTACATTGTTTTGGAGTGTCCATTGGCATAGGAATGTGTTGTATTTCTTTGTTATTCTATATTTGTCTTTTGATTCATATTTTTTGTGGTCTAGGATTATTTGTATAGGAAATCTGAGTGGGTTGTTTTTAATATTTGAAGGTGGGTTTTGATGATATGGTTGTTGTGGGACTGGGAGTTGCATTGGGGTATTTGTTGTTCTTGGTAGTAGGTCTCGATTGTCAGAAATATATCTTGCTTTAAGTGTGCGTGTCGGTGGGTGTCTCGGGCATGGATTTGGGCAATTTGGTGTGCTACTTGGATAGCAAAAGAGTTGTTCTGCTATGCATAGAGCACTTTTTTCTAGTTTGGTTGGAGTATTGTAGTATGTTTTGAAGTCTTCTGGTGTCATGAAGTTTGTGCCATTGGGGAGGGTGATGTGTTTTATTTTATATATGTTGTATATTAGAAATTGGGACTATCTAAGCAAGCAAGCGAGTTAGCAAGTAAGCAAGAGGGCGAGTAAGCAAGCGAGTAAGTAAGCAAGGAAGCAAGCAAATAAGCGGCTGTCTATGTGACGTAAGCAAGTAAGCGGCTGTCTATGTGACGTAAGCAAGTAAGCAAGCAAGCGTCTAAGGTGTGGATCATAGAGGCTTTCAAGGGCCCACTATAAGATATGAAGATTGGCCTTTAATTCGGCCACTACTCTAAAAAAAATTGTTGTATCCCTGATGGCTCAAAAAAGGCTGTAGAAACAGGCATCGTCAAGAAGATGATGAAAACCCGCTGCCTGCGACAGGTTTGGTGCTGCGGGTCCAAAACAGAGCACCTAACCATAAACCCTAAACCACAATTCTCACGCAACTGTGCTAAATCGCTCAAAGCACAAGGGAAGGGATTACCAAATCCATCGGAAAAAAACAGACGAACAAAAGCTTGAAAATGGAATTGGGTGAACGGAAAAGATAGTGCAACATTACCTGGTCCTTGATGCTCTAAATATTGCAATTGCTAAGTAGACGTTGCTACAAACATTCATAACCAGTAAGAAAAGTTAGAGGCTTGCGATTCGGACGGAGAGCCGATGCGAGAGCGTAGGCGAAGGAAAGAGAGACAAGCAAAGAAGCGAAGAAACGAACCCTAACCCTGCAGCCACCGTCTCCAGAAGAAAAAGTTGAAACAACGAGGCCATCACTCCACAAAGAACACGACAAGATAGGCGACAACGAGGCAGTTCCTGGCTTCCTAAACCGTGGACCAATTTTTTTTAAAAGCTATTTAAGAGAATCTTAAAATTCTCCAATAAACCCACTTTTCCTTGGTCCTTGGTTCCAAGTGGCTCACCCTAGGATGCTTGCCCCCAAACCTTGAACTTTGAAAATTCATAACTTATTCAATATAGGTCCAAAAATTATGATTCAACTTGGAGTAGATTTAGAATCAGTTTGCTAATTCATTTAAACTACCACATTGCACTTCAGATTACTATATAAATAGTCACAGTGCCTAAAGTGTCGGTTTGTCGCCCACTCACCTTAGTCGATAGTTTGAGAGTTCACATCTCTGGTAGTTTGGGCTCTACCACACATAATTAGCAATGTATTGTTAGTACTAAGTCTATTGATCTGTCTTTCACAACGTAACCTCAGTCTCTTCGGCTGTCAAAACTAATCAAACATTTGAAAAAACACTTCATTCAATCCTTTATGGACAAAAAACACACATGAAATTGAAACGGGTAATTTTATTAACATACTATGCAATATACAATACATATTAGAGGAAAAAAGCCTTCAAATTAGAGCTCTATAAAAGACTGAGAAAAATCCAAAGTCCACCCATGGATTTGATTAGTTTTGCCAACCCATAAAAGATGATCTCTCAATAATTTGTCCTCCTTCCTTTTGTTGCTTTTACAACTGCAATTCTATATGGCATACTTTCTACAAGCCTCTTGCAATCATTTGGAGTAATAGAGTAAAAAAAAATCTACCACACGGTCCCACAATTCTATCAATCCAGTTGGAGGTCTCTCATATTAATTGACTCTCCGTTTGAGAATTGACTAAAGTTGTTCAATGGGATTCAAATCAAGTGATTGAGTAGACCAAGGTAGAAGAGTAAAACGTTGCTGTGAAAACCACTCTTGAAGCATCTTCATTGTGTGAATGGGAGCATTGTCTTGTTGTAAGATGATACAAGAAGGGTCTAAGTTGTCTTGGAAATTACCCTGTAGACATTTTCTTCTAGAACGTCACGATAACGAATCTGATTAATGCACTCTTCTACTTTGCATATCAATCTAGGTCCATGAATGCACATACACCCCCAAACCATAATCCCTCCACCTCCATGTTTTATTGTTTGATTGATAGTTCGTACCGCAAGCAGCTCCGCCTCTCGCGTCCAATACCAAACCCTTCCGTCTGAATTAAAGCGGTTGATTTTACTCTCGTTTGAGAAGATAACTCGACTCCAATCCTCTACAGTCCAATGTTCGTGGACTCTAGCAAACTTAAAATGTGCCTTCACATTTTTGGAAGAAAGATGTGGCTTTTTCACCTTTATCTGCGAACGTAAACTGGCTCTATGAAGTGTACGCTTGGTGGAAGTACACTACACACCCCCCCCCCCCTTAAAAAGTACGTCAGAAAAAGTACTTTGGTTGGAGTTCTCATTTTCAAGTAACTTTTTTTGTTACAATTTTTATTTTAACTTTCTCTTTAGTGCAAGTGTATAAGTAACCCTATAAAGAAGGTTTTCTACAAGGTTGTAATTCAATGACATGCTTCAATCATCCTTTACAAAGTAATTAGTGACAAATGAAAGTACGTCAAATTTGCCAAAAAACTGGAAAGTACTTTGTGGAGGCCAAAGGAACCATTCACAAGGCACAATAATTTGCACGATGGTAGAGTATTTTCTATGCGAGAGATTCTTGGTGATAAAGAGACCATAATAGCAATATCCGTTAGGATTTGGAAGTCAAATGGGCATTCCTTTTTACAGAGGAAAGAAGACCAAAAAATCATTATTTTGGTAGATCCTCTGGTATAGGAAGCACTACATATGTTTATTGCAGAATGGCTAATAGTTGAATCTCCAAAATTTTGTGTTTTTTTCTAACTTATTTGCGACCGCCATTGGTGAAAAAAATACTTGTGGTATAGTAAGTACTTTGTCAATGTTATCCCCGCCCCCCCCCCCCCCCCCCCCGCCCCGTCTATCTTCAAATCCAATTCAATTTGATCCGCACGTACATGGCATATTTTCGAGATAAGATCCTAGAATCATGAATCCAAAGTTTCCTTGACTCTTGATGAACAGTTGCGATCAATCCACCGAAAGTACTTATAGTACTTGGAGGAGTAAAATGTACACAAAATACACTTGATTTTTGCCAAAATCGTACCCAGTGTAGTGTACTTTTACCTGCTTGATAGTATGAGAGCTCACTCTCATTTCCAATACTTGTTGCACAGACCTTGCTACATGTGCATAGGTAC